>OY982530.1:12837200-15337200 GCA_963859965.1 Ceramica pisi | reverse complement strand
AGCTCCACCCTTCCGAGGTTTAGCCGTGCCAAGCACCGACTAACTTGTGCTTTTTGGGGTTAATTTAAAAAATAGAGGAAAAAGCTCAAGTGGCTGCAAAAAAGTTGGGGATCCTAGCAAAAGAATTCTACGAATTCACACTAAGCGTTTCCAAACGTCTTTTATAATGCGTACAGCAAAGGAGTGGAACTCTCTGCCTGCGTCTGTGTTCCTGAACGCCTACAACCCTAATCTCTTCAAAGTTAAGTGTAAACAGGCTCGTTCTGGGTAAGCTCGCTCCATCGTAGACTTTGTTCTATCATCTCTGACCAAGACGAAAGTCAAGAGAAAACCCATCTCAAATAAAAAAACTAAAGTGAGACGGTACATCAAGCCGGAACAGCTGCTCAAAACTGTTCCAAGCGCAAGTTCGATCGTGTATGGAGTACATGCTCTCATCTTTGGAACGGATCTGCCAAATACCAGCTTGATACCTTTGAGTCAATTGAGAAACGAGCCAAGAGGATCATCGGCAATGATAGGCTCGTCGAGTCGAAGCTCCAAAGTCGTGAGCATCGACGCCGAGTTGCTAGCCTGTCGGTTTCTACCGGTTGCATTTTGGGGAATGTGCGACGGAATTGCATAATTTAGTTCCGCCAAGCCCGTTCCATCATCGGACCACAACACGACCGGCGATGCGCCACCGGTACATGGTGGACATCCCGACGCACAAAACGTTTTGGGAACACATTCCTAGTGCGTACAGCAAAGGAGTGGAATTCCCTGCCGGAGTCTGTGTTTCCCGATAGTTACAATCTGGAGGTCTTAAAGTCAGGAGTGAATAGGTTACTTCTAGGTAAGTGTGCTCCATCGTAGACCGCATCATCGCTTACCATCAGGTGAGATTGTGGCTGAAACGCGTGCATATCAAAAGTAAAAAAAATGTCGGTTGCGGGCTTCATTCTCCAGTGGATCAAGGGGAACTGTAGATCCCTAGGCAATGATGCCATAGACATACCGGCCAAGAAATTTTAGAGATGGCAGTGCTGGACCTGTACCCACTCTTCCTGCAATTTTCCGGTGACATATACATAAAAAAGCGAAACTGAATGGCTGACATATCAACACACAGTCCGAAACTACTAGGTCTAGGATCATGAAATTTCACACAAGGCTTCCAATTATGATGTAGGCGAGCACTAAGCAGGGATTTTTGGAAATTCAACCTTTAAGGGGATAAAAAGAGAGATTTTTTTTCCAAATCTGCGGAGACAAAGTCGCAGGTGAAGCTCTATCGACGATCGACCTTGGCTTTTTTAAACAGAACGATTGCTTGCTCTTCTTGATCTTCTGCGATAAACATGCTTTGAATAAGCTCAGGTTTTCATTCTCCAGTGGATCAAGGGGAACTGTAGATCCCTAGGCAATGATGCCATAGACATACCGGCCAAGAAATTTTAGAGATGGCAGTGCTGGACCTGTACCCACTCTTCCTGCAATTTTCCGGTGACATATACATAAAAAAGCGAAACTGAATGGCTGACATATCAACACACAGTCCGAAACTACTAGGTCTAGGATCATGAAATTTCACACAAGGCTTCCAATTATGATGTAGGCGAGCACTAAGCAGGGATTTTTGGAAATTCAACCTTTAAGGGGATAAAAAGAGAGATTTTTTTTCCAAATCTGCGGAGACAAAGTCGCAGGTGAAGCTCTATCGACGATCGACCTTGGCTTTTTTAAACAGAACGATTGCTTGCTCTTCTTGATCTTCTACGATAAACATGCTTTGAATAAGCTCAGGTTCACCTATTAACCAATCAACTGTAGTGTATTTTCAATGAGCATAGGTACTACACTGAACCTAGCATTAAACAAATATGTAGCAATCATTGACAAAGTAAATATTGCACTATTACTAGATATCAGTGCACCTTGGTCCACGAGGGAGATAACGCAGCTAGTTCCATCCACGCGGGCAGGTTAATGTTCCCGCAACGTCCCGCTTTGTCCCAAGCAGAGATGTAAGTCTTCAGAAGCAAGGATATTAACCACTCTCATGGTTTTCATGTGGACTTATTATTTGCCAAAAATAAGGTGATTACCTTAATACAACATGGCGGCTACGAAATTAAGTATTAATCAATCAATTTATTAATTCAGACAAATAGTCCATTTGTTAGTAACAAAAATATCTTACAAACTATGTAAGTAGGTACACATTACAAAAAGGGTGGGTACATAACATTTGGTAGGTAATATAGACATCATTTATCCTGTTTCCATAGAAAACAATAAATAAATAAATATTTTTTATTGTTATGCCATTGTTACAATAATTGCCTTAAAATTAGCTTAACTTAATGCTGGACTGTAACTGTAAACATGTACAATAAGTCTTGCAGTGATCCCTAAACTAGGCGGCACCTATATCTTGGGGGCCGGAGTTCCGATACATAGAGCTTTTGCAACAACTTTTAGATCTTTTATAACGCTAAATATAGATGTAATGTAAACAAAAAAACAAGTTGATTACGGTGTGCCGCAAGGCAGCGTGCTCGGTCCGACCCTCTTTCTCATATATATAAACGAACTGGGTATGCTCACTCTCCCAAAAGGCAAAGTCATAACTTTCGCGGATGATACAGCTCTCATATTCACTGCAGACACCTGGAGTGAGGTCTTTGTGTGCGCCCAGTCAGGATTCAATATTGTATCGAAATGGCTGCGTGACAATGTTCTCACCCTAAATGCGGAGAAAACTAATTACGTCACCTTCTCCATTAAACAGAATACACCGTCTCCATCCATGACGCCGAACACTATCCTAGCCCACACGTGTGCATTTCCTCACTCCACTTCATGCGCGTGTATTCAAATAAACAAAGCCGATTGTATTAGATACCTGGGTTTAACTATAGACAGCACACTCAAATTCCAGGAACATATCAACACCTTAAGTAACCGACTGAGAAAACTGATATATGTTTTTAAGACCCTAAGAAACGTGACTGACGATAAAATAAAAAAAATGGTATTGTATGCTCTTGCCCAGTCTTTAATAACATACTGCATCACTTCTTGGGGTGGTGCTCCAAAAAGTACCTTTTTGGAACTGGAAAGAGCACAGAGAGCCATTCTGAAGGTTTCTTTGTCCTTACCTTATCGCTACGCTACAGCACTGCTATACCAAAAAGCGAAAGTCTTGACGGTGCGTCAACTGTTTATACAACAAACCATCCTGAAACAACACAGACTACTAACATACAATCCTTCTTTGCCTCGAGCTAAGAGAAGATTTAATCCTGTTGTCAACCACCATACTTCGCCTTCAACATCTTTTTCAAAACGTTTCTTTTATCACCTCGGTCGTTATCTCTACAATAAAGTAAATAGGATCATACCTATTTATGAACTCAATAAGATAAAGTGCAAAATGAAACTATATGGTTGGCTTCAAGAACTCAATTACGATGACACTGAAAATTTATTTACAGTTTTAACATAAACATCATTATGCAAATATACTACGACTAAAACAAAAAAATTACTCACAGTCACAACACACACACAACCACCCCACACACACAACCACCCCACACACACTCAACCACTGCACACACTTCTCTAATTAGACATACACGCAGTTCTCACTCAACCTCACTCACACCCTGATACTAACCATACTAACTAAATAAAAAAAAACTACAACTATAATCATTAAACTTTGAGAGGTGAATGTTAACATGTCAGTTAACTGCATACCGTTTGTACGAGTACATAACATAACTTGTTAAATTTAAATGGAGGAGTCCTGGTGACCTGAAATACAGGCCTTGAGCCTAGTTTAGGCACCAGTCTCCCACAATATTATGCCCCTCCTATATGTAACCGTAGATTTAAGGTAACAATTAAGAGAAATATTGTGGAGAAAATAAACAAATTTTATCTTATCTTATCTTTATCTTAAAAAAGAGATCAATTTAAGTTTTTACTTAATTTGATCTCTTTTTTGTTTACATTTGTTTTTTCTTTTCTGCAAATCTATGTAGATACCTAATATCTTAAACTTAAATTGTATTGTTATGTTGCAATATAGGAATGTTAAGGAAATAATTTATTTCCACCATCCTGACGCATAGAAAAGACAAAGTATGTTGATTTGGACAATGTTTTGGACAGGCGGTCGATGAAGTAAAAACCGCGTATGGGCAAACGTAGTGTGGGATGCTCTGGGGCACGTTGGACCGTTGATTCGAAGAAGGTGGCTGGCAGTAGATGGATGCGGACTACAAGATTGGGATGGTTGCCGCTCTTTGGAGGGATGCTTACGATCAGCAATAGATGACAATTACAAATAATATATGATATATGTGATATATTTCGGCTACTCAACGTGTTCCAGGATTGCGGTCCACGCGCGCTATGAGGAAACCGAGGCGCGCGTGGACCGCGCGATACCCCTTAGAATCTTCTGCAGAAGGCATTCGGCCCTCCTAAATTAGGTGGAACCTAGGGACCAGACACTGAATGCGTGGCTCAAGTACCATCGGCTGTCGAGGACAAGTCTTAGGTACTCCATCGTCGATTGGATACCAATTCAAACGCCTCTGATCACTGTAATGTAAATCCCGAGGTTGCAACTGGCTAGGTTTCTATGATGAAACAGAGGGCCTCGGACTTATGCAAGGCTTCAAGACGCAAACATCGGATCCTTCCGACGACCTACAAAACCCCTACCATAGCCAGAATTGCCGCTTGCTGATGCCATTATGTTATTACCCCCGGCCCGTCTTCAAGGTTTCAGCAGCGTTTCATTAACATCGACGCTATCGGGATGGGCATCTCGCAGTACCCAGTTTTAATCAACGTTCCATCGGCCCTAGGGCCGAGCCATTTGGTGTTTGGATTTTTAGGTTGCGTGGAGGTGCTACGGGAGAAATTCCGCTGATGCAGTTAATCGCAGCACGTCGAAGAGAATTCAGGCGCGATCTCATGGCGATATGAAAAAAGTGACTGTCGCAACCTAGCGCCGAGCACACCGCTTTTCAAAAAGGTCACCTCTTTGCGGAGGAAAGGTAAGAGATGGTCCTCAGCGGATACGGTAAGCGCGCCCGTGTCACCATTGGATGCAACGTCTGGAGGACACGGTAGAGCATACGGTGGAGGCCTGCCTCGCTTGGGCGTAGCACCGCCGTGTCCTAGTAGCGGCGGAGGCGAAACGCGTGAGGGAGAGGCAAACTTTACGCCACAGCCACCGTAGGAGACGTGCTTTCTTTCTTTTCATTCAGGGCGATTCCTGTCCTCCGTAGGCGTGGGCCTGTGGACGGTTATGTTTTCTCAAACACGCTTGGAAAATTGAGCATTATATTTTGACAACTTTCTTCGAGTTAAATTTAAATTGCTGTACTGGCCAAATCAACAAACGAGTGTCACCCCTAAATTCAGAAAACCGAACGTAAAGAAATGTTTGCACCTTGGAACCGGGATTTCTTGAATTTTGATCATTCATACTGAAGTTGAAGATGTTTTGTTCATTTATACAGAAAACCTAAAAAGTTAGTTAGTTGGCCGCTAAACCACGACAGATACAGATTTTAATTCTTCTTTTGGCGGCTCCTGTTGTGAGGCATATGTACATGCCTCAACAACAGGAGCCGCCAAAAGAAAACCCGGTTCCGAGGTGCAAACATTTCTTTACGTTCTTCAGGTTTTCTGAATTTAGGGGTGACGCTCGTTTGTAGACTTTTTGTCACGGTCGGGTGACACCCCTTAACGGGCGAAGAAACCCGTCCCTGGTGGATGTAATATAATTTCGTGCTCGCTTCTCTCGCTCTTACTTTCTGCACTCTTTTTGCTCTCGACCATTTCTGTATAACTCACCGAAATTACTATGTTTATGTTTAAAATGATCAAAAGAAAGTATCGGCCTTAGTTACGAGCGTTACTAAGGCCGAAAGTACGGACTTCGGACTTAGAGAGTAGGCCCTCAAATAATTATATTCTGTAGTCTCGAGATCTGCGACATTACTTATTCCAAATTCCGTTCTTGTCATCATGATACACAGATTTACGTAGTAGCATACATGAAACCAATTAGATAACAGGTTTCGTTATAAATAAAGATTTTTAATGTTCCTATTAATACCTACGTTTGGAAAATTAAGAAAATAACGACCTTGCTGATAACGTTTGTGGGTTATTAGATGTCAATGAAATTATGAATACTCGATACAATTAGCGATAAATTACTAAAGGCAACCTTTATGTTTAATTCTTGTATATTGCTGTCAGCCGCTCGAATAACCTTCTAAAATCTAACCTACAGGCTCCTTGCTAACACTGCGTCTGATGAATATTCATAAGCCTTGGTCTTGTGGATAATTAAGAAAAGGAAAAAGTCAACAATGCAGCTGCTGCCTATGCTATCCATAAATAATATAATTTATAATTATTTGATATAATATTTAATTATATAATTCATACTAATATTATAAATGCGAAAGTAACTCTGTCTGTCTGTGTGTTACGCAATCACGCCTAAACAACTGTACCGATTTAAACAAAATTTGGTACAGAGATTGTCTAGAGCCTGAGAAAGGACATAGGTGTGCTCCCTAGGGAACGTACTGCTAGGATAAAAATATCCCAGAAGTAGCACGCGGGCGAAGCCGCTGGCAGAAGCTAGGTTATAAAATCAATGACGAGTAGCCACAGCGACCATGATACCGCATGGCATTAATAAGTTCAAGTGCGGCCAAATGCAAGTCCGACTCGCACGTAAATGGTTCTGCGGGTCTTAAAAGGCCACTTTAGTGGAATCAGCTAGCAATTCAAACTCAAACCCAAAACTGACAAATTTTCCCAATCAACCTTGACCCTAATCCTTTAGCGATAAAGATGAAAATGGAGACAGATTATATAGTATGCTTAATATAATGATCCTAATATGATTCTGCTAAAGTGACCTTTTTAAACCCGCTGAGCAAATCATTGTACAATGTGTTATTTTAAAGCCATAGATTTCTTATGGGATGCCTGTAATCGATCATCGAAAACTAGTGACTAGATTTTTTTTCCAAGACGTTACAGTCAGAAATTTTATAGATGATAAGGTGGGGAAGGGCATTTTCATTAGAGATGGGCCTACTAGCCGCCGACTAGTCGGGAAAGCCGACTATTCGGCATCGTTTGTAGTCGGCGACTAGTCGACGAGTATTCGGCAAAATATGCCGATTATGATCGGCGCATAACAAATGAAATAAAACAAATAATTTGTACTTGTTTTATAATTTCTAGACATTACTTAGAGTAGTTAGGATTTGGCGATGGTGGTAAGGGCTCAAGTTGGTACCTATACAGAAGCAACAGACGAATGGGATTCGTTTGAACTACTTTTAATAGAACCTGCCAATTGAGGCATCAACTCATTGTGCTTAAGTATATTTTATGTAATTCGTCATACTTGTCGTATTCGCTTTTCTGCCTTGACCGCCTCGTGAAATAATTCCCTGGCACTGGTTACATTTCACTTTTGACGGTTCACCTTCAATTTCATCAAAGAATGTCCACACACGCGATTTCGTTTTCGACATTTCATACACAACACAACACTGTATTATTTATTTCAAATAGATTTAATTATACCGGCGCCGCAGCAAACACAAAACGAATGAAATAAAAATGTAAACAAACACGTCACAACGTGCTCAGCGGCCGCGCGATGACTAAGCCGAGTGATGACGAACCTCGTATGGTAAATACATCTCATCCCTACTCCATAGGTGCTGCTTCACATTTATTTATTACCTATGTTTGGATCACAGAAGTTTCTATCTACATACAGAATTTCAACTGAGTCGGTTTATAAGCCAATTCAAATGTAATAACAATGTGTTTATATATATGTTATGCAACAGTTACTGAAAGGGTTTCTTACATTCAAAAAAGTACCTAACAATCTTCAAAGTTTGCAAAAAGAACCATCTGAAATTATTATATGTGATAGAAGTTTATGTAAAGAGTACAGTAAAAATAAAACATGTCTTTAAAAACCCCAATATTTTAGAAATCATCAACAAAAATAGCATTAGGTCCACTAGCAGTCAAGAGATGGCGCTGATCTAACACTGCAATATACACCGCAATGTTAAAATTATTTGACGAATATAGGCCATTATTATTAGGTAACAAAAGTTTTATATTATGGTGCGGAACCCTCGGTGTGCGGGTCCGACTAGCTCTTGACGTTTCCGGTTACGGAACTACGTATCTAGGTACAGTTTTTCATACGTATAGCTACAAGGCTGAAATTTATGCAATTACATCATTACAGTGCGAATTTAAATGTATCGGCCTTACATACAGTTCGTATGTATGAATAAAATTATCTGAAGATACAGTCGCCAGCACATGAAGCTACAACAATCCGTCAAAAATCTTTGTTAGGTTTTCAACTTTATCGCCAAAGTGATTGGGTTCTTTGATTGGGAAAATTTGACAGTTTCGGATAACCTGATGTGCTGGCGAGTGTACATAAACTTGACGAAGAAGTAAGTAAACAGCAATATTATTATTATCTTCAAGATGAAATCTGATTGCCAGAACCAAATGCTGAGTTTCCAGAGGTTAGTTGATGTTGTGTGCCACTTAGCACAGCAAGAACTTCCTTTTCGAGGTCATAATGAGTCTAAATCCTCATTAGATAAAGGTAATTTTTAGAGCTTGTTTCTTTGTTTCTCGTGAAAAGGCATAATTGGCATTAAGGAAGTTCTGATGTGGTTAACCTCTAATCTGCTCACGCTCAACATCTCCAAGACTAAATTCTTCCCCTTCAGCTAGAGTATTCTTACCCAACCACCTTTGTCGTTTGAGATCAGCATGTGTGGACTAACCCAGAGGCCAACACCTGTAACTGTTCTCAAATAGAACGGTCTGATAGCATAAACTACATTAGTGTTATATTAGACAATCTTTTGACCTGGAAAAAACAGATTAACTCAGTTGTGGTTAGAGTCAGAAGATTGATTTACGTATTTAAAAACTTCGAGCGGCTGCTGACTTCCAATGCCTTAAAATGGTCTATTTTGCCCTTGCTCAATCAGTGCTCGGTTACTGCATAACCACGTGGGGGGAACGCACAAGAAAACCATGCTGCAAGAGGGCTCAGAGAGCAGTTTTAAAAGCGCTTGTTAGCAATGTCTGTGAATGTATGTATTTTGCATTGGGCGTTGATAGCTGCGCCTCAGTATTTTACTTTTGAAGCTATTTTCGCTTTTCCTGTGTAATGTGTACATTTAAGTTGTTCCAAATAAACTTTATTTATTATTTATAAACTTTATTTATGATATTTTATTAAACTACTAGCTTTTGCTTGTGACTTCGATCGCACATATTATCCTGATTTTCTCGTTCTCATATGGATTTCAAGAAGTCCTCTGTAAGTGCTCCGAGTGTAAGGACGCTACATACCGTACGTTGTCTATCAGTCACTCACTCAATCACTCAGTAACGGAAAAAATTGATGTACTCATATTAGGATTTCAAAATAGTAAATTTAAAAATCCTAGTATGTAAATATTTTGTCCTATTCATAATCATTATTCAATATATTACAACAGCATTGTAAACTTTTTAACTTGAATTTAATCACTTTTTTTCCAACTGTACCTTCTTATTGTTTAAATAATTAATCGAAGAATTGCATGCATAGCCAAACTTTTTAGTAGGTATCAGTCGAGCCTAACAGAACTAGAGCATAGGGAATAACTGGCATTATTGCAATGAAACAAAAATCGTATTGTTAATTTAAACTATTAATCATTAACTATTCGTACAATATAATTAAGGAGCAGACATAATGACACCGATTACTTTAGTGGACAATATCATCATACTTAATTATTATAATAGTATCTTCAACTCACAGAGCTACGGATTAATATATTCTTTTGGAATGAACCGGGCATACTTTTGATGACAGTGTGTCGCATGTACATTTAGATTCTGCTAGATTTTTCTCTAAATGCTCTACCAACATCTTGACGTGACAGATAGGAACTTTCTCACAAACACAGGTCTCAGACGTTTTCTGAGTATCGAAGTCTGTGTCGCTAATAAAAGAATTCTGATCAGTATCTATTGGCATCCCTGGGAAGAAAATAGAATTAGTGAGTTTAACGGCATGTGGTCTTCCGGAAGGCACTGGTATGGGGCTTTTAATCCAGTCTACTGCATAAATGTCACTATTAGAATACGTCGTGTCCAAACTCAAACTTTTTTCATCAACAGTGTTTGCGGCTTGGTGAGTCAAATTGACATTCTCGGGAGAACATTTTAATACCAAATCGTCTTCACTTTCTGCTAATATTTCTGCTTCGCAAGTCAGTAAATCATCATTTACTACTGCAGTTGTTGAAATTCCATCTATACGTTCATCTTCTGGTATTGGGTGACAATTTACATCGACATAATTATTTTTAATTTGGGTACCGGGCATAATGTAAGAATATTCCTTATTATTGCTCACAAGAATATCTTTCCATAGACTATCAATTTTATCATTATTGGACTGAAATAAGGACTTCATGCAGAAGCAAGCACCAAGGGCTCCATCACAGCTACAATCCACCGTATAGCCTATATAAGGCGCACAAGGAGTATGTACGTTAACTACACATTTTTCTGTGTTTGGATATTTTTCATCATTTTCACTGGATTCAATTTTTTCCATTTGTTTCATACTCTCGACCGCACCTGTTAAAAGGCATCTAGATGGAGCTTGGTCCGTGCCCTTTATGGCCACTTCACAAATATCACTCGTATTAACTGATCGTTCCGTGTAAAGATTTACTAGGACTTCCTTATTTCCAAACATATCTGGAAATTGCAGAATGTCTACTTTATCCGTATTGTAACAACAGTCGCACGTATTATACATGACTCCATTAGATTTGCTGTCTGTTTTGATAAGGTCTGTTTCTGTATTTCGTGCCTTTTTATTAATAGGCGGTAACATGACGTCACATGATTTAGCTTCCATTCCCAAATAAGGAGGTACTTGAGATGACATATTTTCTTTTATAATCATGGAGTTATTTGAATTCTGTTTTGAGAACTTCGAGATCAGAGAAAAGTTTTTTATTTCACAACCAATATTCTTAGCTTGTGAAGTATTTGTATCTTTTTCGGGTAATTCTGAAGGATGTAATTCAAGGTCTCCTATACGTACAACTTTTGTAGGCGTTTCAATAATATTTTTGCACGTGCAAATGTCTTTTAAACGTTTAATATCATTTTCAATTAGGTCGGATACTTTCTCTAAAACGTCTGGTAATATGACATCTTTTCTGTCGTTTAAAACACATAAACATTGGACACGCTTTATTTTAATTTTTAAATATTCTTGTAAAAGTCCGTAAGCTCTATTCCAACTACCATTGTTTGGTAATCCTCCCGGGCAACCACATTTCATTTTATTAGCACAATCGGAAATAACTTGTTTGACTCTTTGCAAAATTGTTGAAAATAGCTTTTCTTCTTCTTCTGGAGGAATACATGAAAATGTTTTATATTCTTTCATTTTTTCTTTAATGTGGTCTTCTAATAAATGCAAAGCATTTACTTCTAAATCTCTAGATTCACCCGTATTAACACCACTACAACAAACACACGATTCTTTTGTCTTATGTTTATAACTTTGTGGATCAATTACTTCATCTTTACGTGAGTTTCCGTGTAACTTATTATCTAAAAAGTTAGTCATAAAGTTTGTGAATTCTTCAAATTTAACTTTACATTCACAGTTTTTACAGTCGTTAAATCCAGGTTGGTCATTTCTTTCCACAGTAGAAACATTTGGTTTCGCTAATGTATCAGATAGTAACGTCTTTGAAATTTTCTGTGGTAGTTCAGAGTTTTTGTTCAAGTTTTCAGTATTATGATCGATAGGTTTTAGTTTTCTATTTTTTATTTGATCAGAATTTAAATCGTCTAATGTAACACCCAAAAATTTTATGTAATATTCACTGCTACTTGAATATGAGTCTGTTTTTTGAGGACCGTTCATTTTTGATTTTTGGTTCATTTCTTTTTGGGTTTTTGTATAACTGAAACTTTTTGGATTGCGGTGAAATTCAGGAAAATCTTTCGATCGCACAACTTGGCCCTGATGTGATTGAATTTTTAAATTCAGTTCTTCAGTCTGCAAGTTTTTATGATCTTTTTGCATTTCTTGATACATTTTACAGTCACAAGTATTTGTGTTTATACATTGAAACGGAGTCTTCTCTGTACCATCCTCACATGTATCATGTTTGTTTTCCTTATTGATTTCAATATTAGCCATACATTTACAATTATTTTCATGACTTTTATCTAAATAAACAGTACCCATATATTCAGATTCAGTGGTAATAGGCTGTTTTGATAATGATCTATCATGTTCATCGGCATTCATGCTACCTGTGTCATTATTTATATCTCTTTCAATAACTTCTTTTTTAATATTACTTGTTGTTGAGTTTGAAAAAATATTTTTTGATCCATTTGGGTCGAGAATACTGACTGAATCTTTGATTGGTGTTTTAGTCAATTTACTTGAACTTTTTTTAATTTCTTTGAAACTTTTCTCTTGTGGAACCAAGTCATACTTCCATGAAACTAATGTCTGTAAAAGTCTGTCAATAGAAGCATTGGATGGCATTTTATGGAAACATTTGCAATTGCTATCGCAAAGTTCACTTGTTTTGCTGGAGTTTTCATGTAGTTCTGAAGACGGGAGATCAATGTTAATAGGTTTTACTTGCTTTGCAATAGAAGACTTCGGCATCATGTCTTTTCCTGAATTATGCTTATATCTTTCACTGTTTTTTATTTGGGCATTCTGTAAACTTTTAGTATTTTTTTGTGGTCCACACAAACAAAGATTAACTGCATACTCGTGAACTGGTTTTTTGCTTTGTTTGGTAGGTTTTTCATTGGTTTGGCCCTTTTTAGATAAACCTTTGCCGTCCTTCCTCTTAGCACCTCCAGGTTTATTTAGATTTGAAGTCTTCGGAGATTGATCTCTACTAAAATCTTTCCAACTATTTCTTTCTTTTTTTACATTTTCTCCGTAGAAATAAGAATTATCTCTTGTGACATCAAAAAGTTCTTCATTTTCTATAACCTGTAATTAAGAAATATTTGGTTATATTTTAATATCAACAGACAATTTAAACTAAACCAATCATCATGCCACTTACCGATGCTTCTCTGACAATTTTATAAATATTTTGTTCCATTTCTTTTAAATCTTCTTTTCTTATGGCGTCCTGTAATCAATACAAAAAGCGTAGGTATACTTCCATCGGTGTTTGTATTATTATTTAGTAATTAACTAGAGGACCCGTGCTGATCCGCCATAATGTTGATAATATTATTAAATTGTAACCTAATCTTACACATTTTGAAAGTCAAGTTAGCTATTCACACCTAGCATCCCTCCAACTCAACCAGTAACCGAAAGTTGCTCGTACATACAATTATAGCAATTAGCTGACCCACCTTTGCATCAATGTTTGAGATTTTTTAGAATACGACTAGATAGAATTTAATCATTCTTTGAAAATTATTTACTTTGCTCAAATGGTAAAAATATAAGGATTTATAAAATACCAATCATTCTACTAAACGTCAATTTTTATAAGAAACTTGTCTGAAAACGAAATTTAAGCATTTTCTCTTTATTGATATTTTCTTTTCTGTGCACTTGGATATAACGTGAACAATATTTATCACAAAAATGCACAAGTCTTGCAACGCAGTTCATCTGCCCTAAAAAGTTGTGAAATCGAATGTAAACCAAGTCACTTAATTCAGTACCTACCTGTCTTTGAGCGCAGCTATCCAACCCCTTTATTATAAATTGATACCTTGTTAGTTAGCTAAAAACATTTTATAGTAACCATAATAATTATTAACATTACATTTTTTGTTTTTTTAATAATAAATAGAGTGGCTTGGCAATTGGACACGGAAAATAATCTACATGAAATATAATCTACTAAGGGCTGATTTTTCCAACGCCAGATAACTCTTATTCGTGGAATAAATTTAACGTTTGACAGTTTTTGTATGGAAGAACTGTGAAAAATTCAAAATTATTCCTCCGATAAAGCTATCTGGCGTTGGAAAAATCCAGCCTAAGTAATTTAAATACTCCATTCTATTTTACAAAGTGCTAATATATTATGACAAAAAAACTTTTTCCCGCCACTTCATACGCTTATATCCCGTTCCCATATAGCCTATTGTAAGGGTGGTCAACTTATCTAATTTTTACTGACGAAACCCTGTACTATACACACTTCTTAAAATTTTAAATTAAACTGATCAGTATTATATTGTAATAACCTTTTTAGGGTTCCGAAATTCGGCGGAAATCGGAACCCTTAAATGATTACTCGAGTGTCTGTCTGGCCATCGACCCAGTAGATTCGGAAAAAGTTTTTACGGATCTGAATAGGTATTTTTTTTTAAACGGAAAAAAAATGTTTGCCGTGGCAGCTAGTAACATTATAGAAACTAATAATATGTCAAGCATCTCATTTTGCAAACATGTTATTTTATAAGTTAAGTCAAGTTAACATAATTTGGCAAAATACAGACGCAAATATTTTACTTTGCAAATGTTTCAAATGTTAAAATATAATTTCAAAAATATTAATTTGACCTAGAGCCTCGACGACGATGGAGCTCCGTTGCCCGGACGGGGCTCGTCGTCGGTCTCGCTTCGTCAGTTCGTTGAGCTCCTTTAAGTTCTAAGTTTGAGCTACACGATAACTGGCAAATGCTTGCACTGTCTGGACAGGTCCACTCAAATCTTAGTGGTACTTTCCTCAAAATACCACTTCAGACATTAACCTACATGGTTCTCATATGATTTGACCAGTACGATTGTATGGACTTTAAAAGAGACTTTGACCTCTGAGTTTGTTTCGGCGTTTCTTCTCAGAGCAGTCAGCTAGGAAACGCCGTCCTCATCTAGATAAAAATGACCAAAAAAGATTGACGTGTAAAAGTGTTATTTACAACCTACTTACAAAATAAATATCATTTATGCTTCTTACGGTTTATTTCCATTTTTGAACGATTGAACTCTACGGTATATAATATTTTTCAACTGTGAACACTGACAGAAAAATAAAAATATGCTTGACAAAATTATAAAATACGAATGTCAATGGAAGTTTACAAGTAGAACAGATGTGTAGAATAAACTTGCGTGTTTGATTTTTACGACTTATTATATTAAATGGAAAGCAAACCAAATAGTAATAGAAATTCATAATTGACTTATACTTTTACTAATATTTTATTGACTTATACTAATATTCAACGTCAAAAGTTTAAATTCATTATTTCAGCAAATTGCCCCTAAAGAGCGCCTACCATCCCGGTCTTGAATAGTCCGCATCCATCCGCTGCCAGCCACCTTCTTTATGTACTATACTACGTTTGCCCATACACGGTCTCCAACCTAACACATGTCTGCTCCATCGACCGTCTGTCTCTCTGCAGACATGGCCGGCCACCTTCCACTTCAGCATGCTGATTCTACGCACAATGTTGGTGACTTTACTTCTCTGGCGAATGACTTCGATGCGAATTCTATCCCCCAGAGAAACCCCGGGCATTGCTATCTCCATGCACGCTGAACAACCTTGAATTTGTGGACCAGGCCTATGTTGAGTGTCCACGTTTCGACTCGAGTAAGTCATGACACGCATCGACGATTCAAAGATATCACATAGCTTCCCGAATGCCGCCCAGCTCAAGCGTATTCTTCTGGTCGCCTCCTTCTTAAAGTTGAATAGGAGGAATGTATTCTTGCACAAACTCAAAGGTAGCGTCATTTAAGATTACATACATCAGGGTGACATGGCCATTGTACATGACTTTGGTTTTGTTCAGATTCAACCCAAGACCCACCTGCCTTGAAGAATCACTCAGGCTATTCAGCATTATCTCCAGCTCGTTCAAAGATCCCGCCATAATGACAATGTCATGTCATCCGCAAATCGGAGGTGCGAGATGTGCTGACCGTTAATATTTATGCTCCGTCCTTTCCAATCAACCGTTTTGATTATGTCCTCCAACGCGTTCGTAAATAGTTCGTAGAGATGACGTCTCCCTGTCTTACACCTCAACTCAGTTGGATTGGTTTTGTACTCTATTCTTGTACTTGGACGGTCATTGTTGTGACCTGATACAGACATCTCATCACCTCTACATAGCGGCAGTCGATTAGACATCTCTGCATAAACTCCAGAACAGCCCAGGCTTTCTCATAATCAGCCTCTGTGCCTATATAGCGTATGTGGGCTACATAGGTACGCTAGGCACAGAGGCTGATTATAATTCTCGGTCTTTTGGAATATATGCCTGAGGGTGAGTATGTGATTCACGGTACTGTAACCTTGTCGAAATTCGTCTTCCTCGGCGGTTGGAAGTCATCGAACTTTTGAGCGAAATTACTAAAACAGCTTGTAGATATGACTAAGGAGTGAAATGTGGTGGTAGTTCTTGAGGAGCGTGTTATCGCCCTTCTCGAAGAATAATACCACCACGCTCCTGTGCCATGCCTCCGGTGTTATGCCAGTGTGGATAACGGAATTGAAGAGCTTTACAAGCTCTGTCAAGACAGATGTTCCTACTGCCTTTAGGTCTGTAGTTATCCCGTCATCCCCTTTTTTTTTTTTTTTTTTTTGTTTCGGCTGGGAAAAAATGCATTACGCATACCCTCTCACTCGGGGGAGTGGGAGGGGTATGTGGGACTCCCCGGGCAAGCCCGGTATACCCACTAAAACAACCCAGCAACGAAATTCCCGCAACGTCATAGTGGGGGTGGACTGGGAGATCGGCGTAGCCTTTACGTCCAGTCCACCTCCGACGACCGCCCGCCTTCACGGCGGGCCCTTCACGCCCCCCCCGTCGGGGGAGGGCCGGGAACCTCCGACGATGGTGGTGATGCGTGCAATGCAGGCGGAGGCGCCCTCGCGCCTGTCACCCGCCCATCACCACCGCGAGGAGGGAGAAGAGGGCGTCTTCTCCGACCTCGCCTTCGTCTGCGGAGCGGCGCAGCGAGAGGGTCGTCCTCCCGCGCGCGCTCCGCCGCCTCCTTCTGCGAGATGACATCCTCGCAAAAGGAGGCGACCGCGGCCCAGGACTCCTCACTCCCCAGCATGCATCTGACCACGCTGGGAAGGGAGAGGTCCTGTCCGATCTCCGCAGTGAGACTGCGACGCGGCTCGGACCAAGCTGGGCACACCTCCAGTGTGTGCTGCGCCGTGTCCTCCGCCGCGCCGCAGTCGTGACACGCCGGTGTCTCCTCCCTCCCGATCCGGTGCAGGTGCGTGCCGAAACAGCCGTGGCCTGACAACACCTGCACCAGACGGAAGGAGAGGAAGCCGTGCGGCCGCTCGAGCCAATCCCGCAGGACTGGACCGAGCGCGTCCAACGTTCGACGGCCAAAGGTGGCGGAGGCGAGGTCCTCTGTCCAATGGACGATGATGGCGTCCCTCGCCTCCCTCCGCACGGCTTCCCGCTCTTCAGCGACAGGGCGCTCCCCGAGCGCTTTTCGGCGCGCCGTCCATTCGTACACCCTGGCGAGCACCCACGCCTCCAACTCCCAAGGAGGGGTGCCCGCCAGAGCGCACGCCGCCGAAAAGCCTACCGACCGGTAGGCCCTCGCCACCCGCTGTGCAATGGCCCTTTGTGGCCTGCGGATGGCGGTCGCATTCTCCCTCCTATTGAGGGAGTCCGCCCATATTGGGGCCCCGTAAAGGGCCATACTCCGTAAGATGCCGGCATACAAGCGCCGGCATCGCGCGCTGGGTCCCCCCAGGTTAGGGAGGAGCCAAGACAGGGCGCCGGCGGCCTTCAGCAGGCGCGTCGACAGCCCGCTGAAATGCGGGCCGAAGCGCCACCTGCTGTCCAGTACCAGGCCCAGATACTTCATCTGGGCCTGGACCCCCACCCTGATGCCCTCCACATTGATGTGGGCATCTGGAGGGCAGCGCTGCCGAGGCCCGCGAAAGAACACGGCCTCGGTCTTGTTCAGCGCCACCCTCAACCCCAGGCGGCGGATCCTCCCTGCGACCAAGGATCCGCCAGCCGAGGCCAGACAGGCCGCCTCCCCAAATGTCCTCCCCCGGGCAGTGAGCAGAGTGTCATCCGCGTAGCAGATGACACTCGTGCCACGGAGGAGGGCTCCCCGCAGGAGCCAATCGAACCCGATGTTCCACAGGGGGGGCCCAAGTACCGACCCCTGTGGAACACCGCACTCTGCGCCGTACCGCCGCAACCTGGCCGTTTTGTCTACGAGGAGGACCTCCCGGTCCTCCAAGTAGTCGGCCAGGAGAGCCCGCAAGTATTGGGGCACTCCATGATAGCGGAGTGCCTCCAATATCGTCGAGTGAGGGACGGAGTTGAAGGCGTTGGCTATGTCGAACGACACTGCCATAACTCCGTCCCCAGCCTCGACCGCCCCCTTCACCTGCCCCTTCAGTAGGGCCAATGCGTCGATGGTCGAACGCCCCTGTCGGAAACCAAACTGGGCGTCCGACAGGTCTGGCCCTACCCCCCGCAGATGGCTGTTGAGCCGGCAGGCGATGATCCCCTCGAACATTTTGCCGACCTCATCAAGCAGGACGATGGGTCGGTATGCCGAGGGGGAGTCCGCTGGGCGTCCCTCCTTGCGGAGGAGGCATAGCTGCCCCTCCTTCCACAGTTTCGGGAACCTTCCAGACGCGAGGCACGCGCTGAAAAGGTCCCGAAATCTGTCCTCCATTTGAGCGGCAGCTATAGCCACCACCCGTGCTGGGACGCCGTCCGGACCGGGGGCCGTCTTCTTGGCGCGGAGGCCAAGAAGACCCTCACGGATCTCTTCCTCCGTCACCGGGGGCACGTCTGCCTCCGCCGGTGGTACCGCCCCCCGCGGGGATCCCGTCATCCCCTGGAGCTTTATTGTTATGAAGTTGTCTGAGACCTATTTTAATTTCGCCCAATATCGGGTAACTCGCCTGTGAGATGGCATGAAAACCTGACCCGTAGATCATCCGCACCGTGGGCCTGAGGTGGTCATGGTTTTTGAGCATACAAGTCTCCGTAGCAATTTTGGACAGCATGTATCTCTGGCTTCGAGGTGACGGTGGTGCTCTGTGACGTTTTGAGTTTCGTCAGGTGACAACGGGAGGTATTGGGCTTGGCAAATACCTTCAAGCCCTTGTTCCGCGCTATGGCTTGCCAGATGTCTCGGGTATTTGCGCTTCGAGGGTCGCGTCTAATTAGTTTCTTGACATTCCTGTTAAGAACTTGACGCTCAGATGGTTTGACATTCGGGAGTTCTCGTCGTTTCCTCATCAATTCCAGAGTCTCGCTGGTGAGTACTAACTCACATCCATAATATTTTGCTCAAAAGTTTTTATTGCCCACCTTGCGGATGATACGTAGCAGGCTTTGGGTGGCATCGTTAATGTCCTCAGTGGTTTCCAACATGGCAAATCAGTTCTGTAGTTCCAACTGGAAGCTTTCACAACCACCTTCAATCTGGGGTAGCGTTGGTTGACTTCGTTAGGCGCGCTCTTTCGATTTTAACGTCTCTTGTATCCAATGTGGTGAAGATCGAGAGTGTGTCGACCAGGGTGGCGTACCTTGTACTCAGAACGTCAAGATATTTGTTCACGGTCCAACGGGTTTAGGCCCCAACCTCGACACACCCGAATTTTCGATAAATATTTTATTAAACAATATCCAAATTTATCAATTCCAAACCACTTTCTTTATAACAACTTTTTTAGTTTTAACTAACGTCCAAAGTGACAACTAAAATCCAAAATTTAAATATTTAAAGCATTAACTTCTAGTTATAACTATACTAGGAAATTCTAGTTGTAACAAAGGCATTTAGTGAAAACTAGTTTTAACTAGAGAAAATGTTTTTGTAACTGAGAACGGGTTTTAGCTGTAACGTCTACATTAATTTTAACTTATTTTTACCTTCTTTAGGTTTTCAATCTGAAGTTTTAGCTCCGTAACTTCATGTATTGTTTTCTTCCAGTCGGCCGGTGGCTCTATAGCTTGTTTGTAGACGGCCTTGGTGGTCGCCGAACTAAACATTGAGTTAGAAGGTACCAGACACGGAAACAGCGCAGCTAAAATAATATCGCCAACATTAGTAAAAATAAAACCGGACAAGTGCGACACAGACTCGCACCGAGGGTTCCAATCGAGTCCGTCCGAGTATCATTACCTTAGTTATGCACATTTTGCTTTCGTAGTTTATAAACTACGAAAGCAAAATGTAGCAGGGACAAATTGAAGGACAGACTTAACTTGTTGCAGAACAAAATTTTCGCCCATTCATCAATGTACTACGTCACGGTCAATTTTTTTACCAAAAATAAAAGTTGTAATCGCAAAAAGTATTTTTAATGATAAAATTAAAAAATCACAATTTACAGACTTTACCAGTACATGTATTGTAAGACTTGATCTATCTTGCCATTCAAGTCCCTAGGTCAACGGGAAGTATCCTATAGGTTATGATTCCCTTGCGAGCGTCAAAACATGCGCCATAAACGGTATTAGCTTAGGTAAATATGCTGACTTTGAAGTTTGATTTTTCCACTGCTACAAAGAGCTGGCCAGTGTCAAATACACTGGCCCGCTCTTTATTAATTTCAGCTTAATTACTCTAGGCGTTCTTGAGAAAACGTATATTAACAGACGGAAAGACTGGCGACTAACAGGCTGACAGGCTGACAGACTGACAGACTGACAGACTGACACACCGACAGAATGACAGACTGACAGACTGACAGACTGAAAGACGGAAAATAAAGTGATCCTATAAGAGTACCATTTTGCCAATGAGGTACGATACCCTAAAAATAACAGAAAGTATGTATCATGTGATAAAAACTTTTGTCCCTTACTTTGATCCATATTCTGTTTATCGTGGAATTTCATTTTGCATTGTGGTGGGCCATTTGGCGATGGTGGCGATAGACATTCACAAGGTTGTGTCCCTGATATGATATCTCTGGCTCGCCGCTCCATTTGTTCGGCTCGCTCCGAGTACAGTTCCTGAACCAGCTTGTTAGCTAGCTGCTGCGCACGTCTTTCTATCGCTCTTTCTTGCCATCCCTCTTGCAAGTCGTCTTCTAGAGTTGGTGTCATTTTTGCCACGTCAGCACAAGTAGCTCCAACCCACTATTATAAATGAATGTTATCGTTTTAAACATAGGTACAAAAGAAGCCATTATACAGGTTTGATTTATCATTATATTTTGGCTTCGGGTCATCTAAAAAAAGCAAGAATAATGTCTACTGGTCAAAAGTTATTTTTAATGTTTGTTTGCTGCTTACCCTTGCATGGTAGTTTTCAATAGACGTAGCGATGGCAATATCTAGTTCACTCCTTAGCAAATCTTTAAAGAATTTTCTTAAATTGGTCTTGGTAGCACTCGGTCGTTCCCAGCTGTGTTGGTCTTCGAGACACTTCAGCAACTGGCATGGCATCTTTAAGCCGACGTTGCCTAGCTCCGACTGCAGGCCTCCGAACAGGTCCGCCAGCAAGTTGATCAGTAGCCTGCTCCGCAACGACGTGCACGAACATGTCTCCTACGAAACATAATATCGCCGTACTTATTGATACTCACTCATAGTGTACTCTCACCTAACTTAAGCTTATGGGGCATACCTACTTATTAATATGGCTCGACAATCGATGAAGAAGTAAGAGATAGGTACTTTAAACGAAGGCAAATGTCAAGTAACTATATTTGACATTTGCCTTCGTTTATTTCCATGGACCGCGAAAGTGGACTGCCTTCCTAAAGTCAAATAGGGGTGGCTACAATTAGCCATAAAAAAAAAACATAATACACATAGTATTATCTGTAATATATTTTGGATATCGCTGTTGGCTATTTCCAAATAGAATAAAAATAAACTAAGTGAACCCTAGGCTATGAGGCCGTACTGGACCGAGCTTTTAATCCTACAGTACATTGTTCCTCTTAAATAAATCTTGGGTGTCTCAAACTGAATTGTAAGACTCCATGAAATTATTATCTGCATTACTCATTGATATATTAATGAATCAATCAAACAAAATTTAACCGATCAGAATGACTGGCTACTTTGAAAGAGATAAGATAAACAATAAAAACACGTTGAAGAATTTATTTTATGTTTGAACATACCATATTATTATGTTTTGTTTTTACCATTGAAGAGCTAAAAATCCTTTGAATTGAACCCGCTCCTGCCAATAGGACAACGTGTAACAATTATATAAGACAAAGGTTCATTGTACTCATCATTATGAACAACTAACTTCTGCCAGTGATCCCTAAGGGACCTACTCTCGGCGTAAAAAGTAGCCTTTTTGTACCTCTGTGCCTCATGAAGATACCATTCAGGCGTTCTGACGTGAAAGAGTAACAAACATCCATCCATCCATCCTCAGAAACTTTCGCATTTATGGACGAAACCTCAAAAAATCCAAAAAATATATTTTGTCGAGAATATAAAATATCCGAACATAAAATAGGTACCATATATGGGGACGTCGATTGTTTCTTTCGCGATTTCAGTATTGGTTCCACGATAAGGCCGCGGACACGAACTCAGCGAGTAAACAGCGGCGGCAGCGGCGGCGTGGGCAGTTCCAAATAAATAAATCTTATGCATTTGACGGCGCGTTCAAATGCAAAGATTTATGTACATGGAACTGCCCACGCCGCCGCGGTCGCTGCCGCCGCCTCTGAGTTCATGTCCGCGGCCTGAAAGTCAATCATTTATAATGATGAGTATTATGATCCCTTTTAGGTATTGTGATTATCCTGTTACACGTTTTGTATACTGGTTAATCGAACATCTCGAAAGAGGACAGCATTTACTAGTCTCCAATGACTTGTATACAATGGGAATTTAGTTAGTACCATCGTGCTTGAGCCAAAAATTTTTTTTTTCCCAGACGACGTTTTGTCTCTATCAAAAGTTTTCCAATATAAAAAACAACTAGGTTTTATTCCTGTGTCTTCTGTCTCGTTAAAGTACTTATCCTATAACCGACTCCGGGGTCCTACCTATCTCTTTAGAATAAACCACCGAAAAGGGTTCTGCGATTAAGGCGTGAAAGCGTAACAAACAATCAAACTAACTATTTATATTATAATTATAACGTATTTATAATATTAGTTAAGATTAATTTAAGTACAAGCAAATATGTATTTTACCAGCAAGTGATCTTCGGGTTCGCAGCGACACATGGCGGCCAGTGAGGCGGTGCGCTTTACTTGCACCGTCGCATCTACGGGCAGCTTGCAACGGCAGTCGAGCACCTGCTCCTTCAAAGTTTGCAGCCTATCCTTCTTCTTCTTCAAATCGTCCAAGTGTTCCTGCATCTTCTTGTCACACATCACCTTGCATCCCTCTAAATCCTCTATCATATCTTTCTTCTCTAAACGAAGTTGACCATGCTGTGAAAAGAACGGTGTAGGGTTGTTTCTACATTAAAAATTTTACAACCCACTTGTTTAAAAAATGCATTTAGGAAGCCTGTATACATCGTTTGAAAGTTAAAAATTACGCACCATCCAAAGGAATGTGCGGTAAAATAGGTACTCTCACCTAAGTACATACTTTACCACACGCTCCGTTGTATCGCCATACAACGGACCGTGCGGTAAAGTAGGTCGTGGATATCCAATACGGTTTTTTTATATCCTAAAAAATATACAGAAATTCACAATACGAGAATAATAAAAAAATAATACCTAGGAGGTAAAATAGAATTATTAACAAAATTACATTCAACTTTCCATGGCGGGAGAATTTCGAATACCACAGATTAGAATGACCGCTTCTACCACAGCTAAAGTTCATTCATTTTAAGTAGGTAAGTACTTTACATTCAACTAAATTAAAAATGGAACGTCCGAAATCAATCATATCTAAATTATGCACCATACAATGGAACGTGCGGTAAAAGTCCTCTTATCTATCATCCTGTCATGGTCCCTCCCGAACGTACTAAAATGGTTTTCTTCTTATCTTTGGGGGCGTCCCTCAAGGCGGTATTTTATCTCCTCTTTTGTTTTCAATTTTTATTAATCTTATATCTACTCAGCTTCAGTGTGTGTGTGTGACTTACAGCTATAGTGTCAGGCGGGTGTTGTCAACTTATCGGATGCAATCGAGGAGCTCAACCAGGATTTGAGTGTGATCAAGAACTGGTCAGACCGATTTGGGGTGGTGGTTAACCCTTTAAAGTGTCAGGCTATAATAGTTGGGAGTCCCCATAGCTTGAGATAACTGAATGGCTTAACTATACCACCCGTAATTTTTAACAATACAGTCATTCCGTTTGGCTCCGAGGTTAAGGATCTCGGTTTGATTTTCGACACCGGTGTTGACTGGCGTAAGCAGGTCTCGAGTGTCAGTCGAATAGCGGAACGTTGCGGTCACTGTATCGACTCAAAAATCTTCTTCCAACTCACATAAAGGCAAGGCTTGTACAGTCACTAATTTTCCCCATAATTGACTATGGTGATATAATATGCTACTATGACCTGAATGCAGATCTCCTCAATAAACTTGACCGCCCTCTAAATAACTGCATTCGATTCGTCATCAACCTTCGTAAGTATGATCACATATCCGCACATCGATCACTATTAACATGGTTACCCATTCGCCAGCGCAGAGCGCTGAGGGCCTTGACTACTACACAAATTCAATTCCTTCTCCGCTCACAATAAAAATCTTTGCTCTACCAACAATCGTCTTTTACGATGTTCCTCACACCACTCTTGGTTTATCCACTTCTCTCTTTCTTTGTCCAGGCGATCTTCCTTTGGAATGCGCTCCCTCTGAACATCAGGACGTTTGTCTTTTAAGGTGAAGGCTCGTGAGCATATTCGCAAGAAGTTGGAAGAATCATAACAGCGGTAATTCATTGGATTCGTGTTTTCTTAATAACTAAGTTAATTTTGTTTATGTGTAAGTATGTATCTATGTATGTATTTATTATAGATTATATTTTTATTCCTCTCGGTTTGTCTTTTCATTTTACCATGCTGTTTCTGCACCACCCTAAGGTCGACTGGTCCGCCTTTGTACAGTGTCTTTACTGGTGCATAAAATTAAAGAAAAAATAGGTACTCTCATCTAAGTACCTATTCGTAACTATGGTACTCGTTATATTCGTCTACTCGTTTGTAAAAAACAACTACCGCATTAATATCATATTAAATAACTATTCCTGCGGATAGTGACAATTGAAAAATCCTATAGTTGCCCGGAACAAAAGAAAATTTGATAGAAAAAGGTAGTATGACAAAGAACAGCACGTTTGCATGCATAATCTTATTACTCTGGCTAATCTAATCTAATAAAAATAAAACTTTACAAAGGCACCAAGTCCAAATATTAAAATTAAATTTAGACATACAACAATAAACATAACATCAAAAAATTACAAATTATAACTAACAATTTATTTTATTAAATTAAATGTAATTAATAGAAATTAATCATTAAAATTAAAACGAATAAATTAATGCAATAATACACTAAAAACGAATAATACAATATAATTAAATGGTTCATGTCCAGTGGCTACTTAGTTTTAGCAGTGTGTAAAGGAAAATATATGTTAGGGAAAAGACGTTTCTTTCTCCAAAAACAAAATTCAAACACATAATTATTTAGTAACGTTTGAGTTCCACAAGATAGACAACAAAATTTATTATCACTATAAAATTATATCGTTTAATCATAGTGATTGTCCAAAAATTGTTTATTCATGCTTTGATGACATTTTTTTTATAATCTAATCTAAATATCACGACAAGGTCAATTCACTAATTGGTAGCAAGCAGTATTCCGTGGGATGACTAACTTTATTGAACACTTCACGGCAATTGTAGACTTTTTGTTCGATCGATTGAATTTTAATAGTTTTTTTTTTTATATAATCAACAAAAAAATTGCCTCCGCTGGGAATCGAACCCGGGACCTCTGGGTCTGAATCCGGCGGTATAACCACTAGACCACGGAGGCGGATAGTGTCACCTGTTTAGCACCACCCGGGGACCACGTGTAGGGATTCGCTGAAGTGTATTCTCCCACGGACACGGGTGACTCGGCCCCCGATCTTAATGTGCGGTTTTCTTGATACATCTTAAATGCTAACAAGTCAAATTTTATCCCCTATCGAGAGTCGCCAATTAGAGGCAGCAAGCACTTTTTGCCTAAATGAGCGTTAGCAACTTCATAAAACTTCTCACAAAGATCGACAACTTTTTTTGTAACAGTAGATTATGATTTCATCTTATTTATTTATTTAATCATTTATGTACACACATTTAACAAGAACAAGAGAAGAAAGAAACAGAAAAATAGGTACATCTTCTTTTTAGATTCTTTAAATATAAAATTAGAATATAAAACAATAAAACAGTTCAATTGTTTTTCCATATAAAAAGGTTTTCAGTCCTAGCTTACGCTCATTTAGAATTCTGATTCAGGCAATTTTAACGGATTTAAAATAATTGAAAGTTGTAATTTAAAAAAATGCCAAGAGAATCAGAAGTTTTACGAGCAAGAATAGTAACTTTAAGGGAAAAAGGATACACCACGAGAGAAATAGCACGCAGAGTCGCTATATCCCAATCCTGTGTCGTGACCACGATGTAGAGGTACCACGGGATGGGCAATTTAGCTGACCGACCCCGCAGTGGTCGCCCAACTGTTTGGACTGCTGCCCAAAAGTGCTTTATTAGATTGCTGGCAGCCCGTGACCCAACAATCAACGCTTCTAAAATAAATGGAGAACTTTGGGCCGCTTCTGGGCTTGAAATTAGCACTTAGAGAATGGTCTGAGTGCTTTTGATCCCGTATCGAGGCTTCATGACAGCACACATGTAGGTATAAAGCAGTTGCTATTGATGGAATTGTCAGACCATTCCAAGTAAATCATGGGCACCAATTTGTACTGGTCGATGATAATACGCCCGCACATCGACCTCTACGAGTCAATGCTGCTCTCCAAGAATACGACATCACAAGTTTAGACTGGCCTGCCGGCTCGTCTGATTTAAGGTGCATAGTAGGCTCAAAAACCTTGAGCATCTGGAGGGAGCTAAACTCACACATTCATATCTGCGCTGCACACAAAAACATTTCCGTACCACACGCGCTACTTCAAAACAATTATAAAAAAAATTCGCGGGGACGCAGTTTTTTACCTACGACTCCACAAGAAGTTGCGATTTACGATTGATGACGTATTAAAAAAAACTACTTACTAGATCTCGTTCAAACCAATTTTCGCTGGTAGTTTACATGGTAATGTACATCATATATTTTTTTTAGTTTTGTCATTCTCTTATTTTAGAAGTTAAGGGGGGGGGGGGGACATTTTATCACTTTGGAAGTGTCTCTCGCGCAAACTATTCAGTTTAGAAAAAAATGATATTTAATCTCAATATCATTTTTGAAGACCTATCCATAGATACCCCACACGTATGGGTTCGATGAATTTTTTGAGTTTCAGTTCTAAGCACGGGACCCCTAAATTTATTGTTTTTTTTTTCTATTTTTGTGTGAAAATCTTTATGCGGTTCACGGAATACATCTACTTACCAAATTACAACATCATAGTTCTTATAGTTTCGGAGAAAAGTGGCTGTGACATACGGACGGACAGACAGACAGACGGACAGACATGACGAGTTTATAAGGGTTCCGTTTTTGCCATTTGGCTACGGAACCCTAAAAATGTGGCCAAATGTGACATATATATAATAAACAAGTTTTTTTTTATATTTCTATGATACGGCCAAATGCGTATTAGACAACATGTTGTGTGATCTGCATTTGGCTAGGTTTTGGACGAAAGCCGTCTTTTCTGCTTTCGATTTAATGATACTCGTAACTCAAGGTCAAACTGTTACCAGTGCACCTATTATTCTTTATTTCTGCCTATTCTAATTCTAAAGTAAAGTAAATGAAGTTTTTAAGTTATTTCATAGTTTAGCTCTGCTAAATAATTTTGCAGCAATTTCATTAACTCCGAAACTTCCGAAAGAGTTTACCTACATATGGTTTTCACCAATAGATGTGAGTGATTCATAAGAAAGTTTTAGTTTAATTCGGAACGGTTTTTTTGTAAACTGAAAATATTACAATGATTCAAGATTCAAAGCATTTATTTCAAATAAGCCATTTACAGGCACTTTTGAAATGTCAAGGTCGGTCATTCAAAAACATGAGGCTATATGCACGTCCCAAAGCGTAGATCTCTATGGAGAAGAACGTGCAAGAAACTCCATGGGCACTCATTTAAATCATGTGATGTTTTACAAAAATCTTAGTTACATGTACTTGCTTCTTCAAGTGAGGACAATGCAAAATAAAAATGAAAGAAACTTATTACAAGAACTTAAAATATAAAGATCAAAATAAGCCGGTGGTCCAACACACGCGCCGCTATCAGCGAAACAGTTGAGTGAGCATGAAATGTTCTCAATCACCATGCTCGTTCATGTCAAACAAGTAAAATTATAACTAATCATATTTATATATTATGTAAATGGCCCCATGGTACTCACATTTACAAAATTTGAAAAAATGCTTCTACTTTACACAAAGATGGTTGTCAATGACCAAAGAGACAGACATTCTTGTAGTGAAAGAATAAAGAAGTTATTGTATTATGAGAGAACAAAACATAAAAGAGGGTGAGCATCTCTTCCAGACATGAAAACCTAACTAGTGGACCCCCGCGGCTGTGACTGTGGAGCAGGACCGGCATTTAGCCAAGCATTTTTATCGGGGATATAATCATCCAGGTTATAATATGCTTTACTACATAGTGAACGTTTTATGCATGCTTTAAATTTTCTCTCATTCAGTTCGAGAATATCAACTTTATTATAAAATTTAACACAGTACCCCATAAAAGAAGTGTGTACTTTAGCCAAACTAAACCGGGGTTGATCTATTCTAGTATTAAAGTTTGTTCCCATTTCTAGTATTAAAATTATGCCTGTCACTAATCTTGTTAAAACGATGAAAATTTTTTCGAACATAAATATTGTTTTCGTAAATGTATTGACAAGGTACCGTCATGGTGTTAATATCCTTAAACAGCTCCCTTAGGGAATCGCGCCAACGAAGATTGTATATGGCTCTGATGGCTCGTTTCTGCAGAATAAATATGGACTCGATGTCTGCAGCTTGTCCCCATAATTCGATACCGTAAGACATGATACTATGAAAATAACTAAAATAGACCAGCCTCGCGGTTTCTACATCAGTGAATTGACGGATTTTTCTGACAGCGTATGCTGCTGAACTTAGCCGTCCCGCAAGAGATATTAAATGAGGACCCCATTGTACCCTTGAGTCAAGAGTGATCCCCAGAAAAACCGTGTTTTCGACGAATTCTAGTTTCTCTTTGTTCAATACTATATCGCAATCACCCACTTACTTCTACTTTTAACACTCGAGACACCAAGCAGAGACAACAATAAAGAAAAGTAAAACGATTCACGAGAAGTACGAGAACTCGTACAGGTACAGGACGTCAGCGCGCCTGGACGCAGCCGCGTTGGTCACAGGCCACGTCGAAGGAATTTACAAGAAGGAACACCCCGTTCCAATCAATCACGCCCGTCCAACACAGCATGTTTCAGAGCATTATTCCAAACGTGGAAAACTATAAGTTACAATCAATTAAAGTTTTAATAAAATTTAAGTTATAATAATATATATGTAAGGCAATGAAATAAAATATATACTGTAATAAAATTAAATACAATAAAATTAAAAAAAGCTGGTTAAAGGCATTGTTTAATTTGAATACTGATGTATTCATAAGTCAATTTATGCAAACAATACACACCCTCTCTCACACACACACGTACACTACACCCATATACAAAGAGAGGCCCTCTCACACACCATTTATTTCACATTTATTTATTTCTATCTTGATTTCTGTGTAGAATAGTATAAGCTAGTTTAAATTCTGATACTTCGGGGAGTGGCGCCGTATGTCGAAATACAGGTTTTAAACCTAGTTTGACAGCGGATGCTATTATATATTGAACCATTGTTATCTACTAGCTAATAATTTACGACATAATACTGTTTCTCTCAAAAATGTAACATATGTGTATTTTTTGGAAATAAAGATTTTTTTTTATTTTTTTATTATCTCTGGCAAGGAATTTCCATTAATTTTAAAACGTTTGAAAGCCTATAGTAATGTCTCTCGCTCGAAACTCGTAAGCTCAGAAGATCAGCTGTTATGGCATTAGTAAAGGCCATTGATGAACCTTTCGGATTAATTCTAACTTCAGTGAAAGCCGAAAGGGCCCCAGGGTCCACGGCCCGATTTGGAACTTGTGTGCTTTATGGTTGAATTGGGTAGTTATTATCAAGCATATCTACAATGCAGGAATCATTATAGGCTATGCAACTACTGTGTAAATGATGCAGCGCTAAGCACGCCGATTACTTTGGTGGCCCAACTGATGTGAGATAGCAGCTGTGCCACCACAATAGTTCAGGCGCTCGATGAGGTCTTTCTATATTATACCAAAGAACAACAGATATTATTGTGGTTGTTTTGTGTGTCCTGTACTGAACTTGAACTTGTCGTGGGCCTCTAAGTTTGTGTCAAATTTTACCTACTTCGTTTCTTTAAAAAAGTTGATGACTTAACTATGTAAGTTGCAAAAATACAGCAGACAATGACTAACTTCTTCCTTCATGATGGTGCGGTTCTATAACAGTAGGTACACGAAATAAATATGTTAATCACAAAGTTTGGCAGCATGATTTCCAGCCGCGCTACGTTGTGTTTAGCATTTGGGCAGGCGCTACAATTTGTATACCTACCTTATATTTTATGTATTCGGATCCAAAAAATTGAGAATAAATCCTAAAGGAGTTTATATTCAATCTATTTGTTTTTTAGAGAAGGTTAACGTAAGGATTGATGTATGTGTATGACTGAGACGCCCAAGTTGTGTACTGACGGACGATAAGGGCTCATTTTCAATTGAACTAAGTATATGTATTTTCTTGACGATTTTGATCGATTATTTGACGGTGACGAGTATGATCGATCATGGGATCATAATTGTTCTAATGAACTTAAATAAATGGAAGCCTCTAAATTCCGGATAGCCACAAAGATAAAGGACAGGAATGAGGAAAGGTACTGAACTGGTATAAAATTCCTAAGGCATCAAGTCTGCCTGTGTACATTTGTGTGTATAAATAATAAATAAACCCACCTAAAATTAAAAGTACCTTGCTGGAAAACGCCCAAAAACTAAAAGAGGTATTCTCGTCGACCAAACTAAACTAACTGATAATTATTTTGCGTTTCAATGCAGGTGTGAGCTGGACCGATCTACGCTGAGAAGACGTCACATACAATTTGCGTAGACATATATGCGCCGCCTAAAGTATTTAATACTATCATTCTGGTGAATAGAAAGATATCAGCACTACGTCTCCATACTCTCGCCACGAGGCTGCGACTAGTAAAACTGCAGCGATTGATTCAAGCATTCAACTGCATAACCGCATATATTATTATAAATGCTTCGTACCGGTTCGTTACAAACGTTTGTTTTTCTTTTACCTTCATTAGAGGTAAAATAAATAACCTCTGTATTCTCTCGTGGAACCAGTAGGTAAATAAAATTATTTAAATAGATTTCTTACAATCAATGTAAAAAAAATATTTAAATATTTTTTATTGCCAAGCTATTAAAATGCCTAAAGTCAAAATTTAATCGAATAAAAACAGTTGATGCACTCCGTAAATCCTAGCTGAGCTGAATTTTGGTATACGCCTTTATAATAATGTTAAAGCGCGTTAGCATCCGCAAATAAAAGAACAATATTAAAGACCCCATTTGAAGTTTACGGATCTGAGAGGTTCGATCATTTAAATATCGACATTAATAACTTTTAACATACGAAAATCTTGTTTTCATAGCTCCAATGATATTGACACCTACATATGATCAAAATTGTAGAGCATTTATTTTTTGTTCTTTGCTATGTTCACCTAACGCGGCATTTTTCAGACCACTGCGCGTGAGAAATAAATAGAGCGATCTGTTGGCACGGTCTTTAACTATCAAATTAAAACTTGTTTGACGTATAGCGGGGTACGTTATAATTCAAAGAAGTCATAATTTGATATTTCCATTTTAATTTTACCATGGTTTTAAGTTTAGGGGGTCCCTTGGTAATATCTGCTACAGGCCCCGCGCTAGCGTAATCTATGTGAGTGTAACGTACCTCTTCTTTAGCTTTCAAATTGTCCTCATCTTCTGCAAGTAACTGTCGGGAAACTGATTCTATTTGGTCGCGAAGCCCGGCCAGTTCCGCTCTGATAGCTCGCTCCGCTTCACACGCCAGGGCTCGCGCCGAATCCGAATCGTTTTGCACCGCTTCCAACTTCCGACGAGCTTGTTCTTCCTTAAACTGAAGGGATTACAAAATTTATTAAAGTTACCTGATAACTACTCCCAGCAACATCCGTCCTTGACAGGGCTTGGCTTACCTTAAGGTCTCGCTCGTACTGCATGACCTTGGCCAGTTCCTCGGCCAGCGCACCCTCGCCCCGGGCCACTTCCTCGCTCAGGCGCAGCTTGGTGGATGCCATCTCGCAGACTAGCTTCTCCGTTAATATTAGCTTTTGCCTCGACTCCTCCCCAGCTACGTTGCAGCGTTTCAGCTCTTCAGTCAAAGTCTTAGTTCCGCTCTTAAAATCGTCCCGCTCAGCTTTATATTCTTTCATCTGAAAAAAGTAGGCTGTTTGAAGAAAGATGTAAAATTTTATATTTTGTCAATCTTTTCTATTAAGATTATAATAAAGAGTAATATTTATTAACGAGAATAATTTTTATTAACGAGACAGTGTCATTTTTCTGAATTTCTGTGTAAGTATGAAGGTAGTCAAATCTCCGTAGCCACTGAAGTTATTTGAAAAATTCTTCAACTTTCTGAAAGGTACATTATTCTAGATTGACATGCGCTCAACCTGTTCCCAACTTAGGAATACCGAATATTTGGGTATGTTTTCAGTCAAACCGGATTCCGTTGAATATCTACCTACCAGTACAAATTGTAACACGGTATCTCTTGGGAAAAAACTTGAGTCGGAATTTGTAGCATCTGACAATCCGTAATGACTGCCTAAGATCTATAATGTGCTATGTGGTAGCCGGAATTAATGGGCTAAAGTGATTTCTAAGGCACGGAAGAGTATATTTCGATAGTCGGTATATTTTGATAGTCACCCGTCCATGTTTTTTTTTTGGTTTTGCGGGCTTACCCAGCAGCAGACTGTTCACTCTAACTTTGAAAATATTAGGGTTGTAAGCGTTCGGAAACACAACGCAGCACAGAGTTCCACTTGTTTGCTGTGCGCATTATGAAAGACGCTTGGAAACGCTTAGTGCGAATTGGTGGAATAGCAACTAGGTAGGGATGGTAAGTTTTAGTGCGTCGGGATGTCCGATGGTAGAAGGGGGCTGGTGGGATGAGGTCGTGGAGTTCTTGGGCTCACTCTCCGAAATGTAATCTGTAGAAGATCGACAAGCAGGCAACATTGCGGCGATGAGCCAAGCTGTGTAGCTTGGCATCCACCAGTTTTACGTCACCAATGAGCCTCTTAGCTCTGCCTACCACAGAGTCAAGCACGGCAAGCTGATACTTAGCTGAGCCATCCCAAAGGTGGTTGCAATACTCCATGCATGATAGGACTTGTGCTCTGTATATCCTGTCGAAATTATTGGTAACTAAAACCTTCCTCGAGAACTACTCAGACAGTCAGACAGACGCGGCGGAGGACTTTGTTTTATAATATGTAGTGATAGTGATATTGTTCAACCTTTTTTTCCAATTCATGTGCTTTTTCTTCCTCCTTTGCGATTCGCTTTTGGTAGCCTGCTTCGAGTTCCTTCCATGCATCTTCAGCACGTTCCAACATCTTGACCCTGCCGCCTTCGCGCTGAGCCAGCATTTGAGCTCGGTTGCGCAGCTCATCTGTATTCCTATCTAATGATTCTAGCGTTTCCGCGCATTTATCATTAAAAGGAGGTGGCTATGAACAAAAAAAAATATTCCTTAGACATACCTTGTCTCGCTATCATTGTACCTATTTGTTTAAAAATAGTGATTAATTTTTTCAATCATAATTTCAAAGGTCGTTTTTTTAAGCTTCCAGAAGTAAATGATATAGCTCGTTAAGACCAACATTAAGTCTAACAGATACTCTTTGTTGTTGATATTTATTTTAGTTTTTTTTTGTCCCGGACGCTGGGGGTACGACAACTGATAATGAAGTCGGGCGCTAATGTTCGTGTAATAATATAATTATTACACACGGCTGCTGCGTCTCCAGTTTCTTTTTCTGTGAACTTGGCATGTCACGCTGCGTTTCTAGATCTGGGAATGCCAAGGAGCACACTAATATTACATACGTTATTTATTGTCATACTTACAGCCCCGAGTTTACCGAGGGTTTCCTTTTCTGTTCCTAACTGTCTTACTTCGTGGACCAGTTTTGTTGCAGTATTTGGCGCAGGTGCGCAGCAACCAAATGATTCATTGTCAATCCGCATTACGATTTTCGGTACCGCCGGCAATGCAACAATGGGTCCGCTTGTGTGCGATCCGAAACTTCCATCGTCTGAAGGCTTAATGAGATTCCTTACGAAAGGGTTTCGAAAAAAAAATCTCGAATTGGTTGCTTCATGAGTGCAAACCGGATGATTGCATCTATTATTTGGTTTAGACTCAGACTTGGTAGCACAGGACATTTCTTGCATCTTTGGTTTTACAAATCTAAAACACAAACATTACGCAGGTCGGCAAATCTCAACAGAAACTAGCCTACGCAGCGGACATGATTGAGGAGAAATTAGGCGCAAGACCTATAGACCGGTCAAATTAGACGTAAAAATAATGGTCAAATAACAAAAACTCTCACAGAGCTGAATTTTGGTAGAGACCGTGGGTACATCACTAGAAATAAATTGCCAAAAGTCCCCATCGATCCCACGTGTATTAAAAAAGTTATTCAAGGCCAAAGGTCATCCTTTTAAGTTTTTTGGTTTTTTTTCGAAAACGGTAAATTTCTCAAAAAATTAGTTCAAACAAAAATTGTAGATCATAAAATTATCTACAAAAATTGTTGTTTTATTTTTTCCTAAAAATCACCATTCCGAAGATATGGCGATTGTAAGAGTTGAATTAATTAGTTATTCTAGACGATTAACCATCTGTTAGGTAGTGTAATAGTGCGTTTTTTAACGTGATTTTACCGGCAGACCTACTCCACGATCTATTCTGACGGAGTTTTATGAGAATATACAGTATTTACTGCACGATGATTACTGACATTGATATTATGTGATTGATTTCACTGTAGTTCTGGTTGCTGTTTATATTTTTATTTGATTGATGCTTTTCTAATTCACACAAAGACACATGTCTTCTTCGATTTCTTCTCCTGGCTGGATGTTCGTTAACTGTTCAACTGTACCGACATGTCACATGAATTTTCGTCTATTGAATTCAATTGAACATTCGAGCAAAACCGGCCTTAGAAATTAGTACACGCTGGTAAACACAACAACCCTAGTCTTCCACGGTCACATTTTTGTCACTGTAACCCTTTTTGCAATTGCATAAAATAGTGTTTTGGAGTTTTTTCCGGAGCAGCTAGGAATGTAGTTTGAATCGGTTCCAAAGTATTCTCTGTTAATTTCTAATCTCAGTCGTCGGGGTTTAGTAGATTGCCTAGGCTATGTCTAAACTTGATAGTATACTCAATACTATATACTCTTGTTTCTTGTATTTTTTACAGAAGTTAAAATAGTATCTACAAAATAATTTTTTTTTGGAGCTCCATAATCAGCAAGGTGAAAACGAATTCCTTTTCTGATTATCTTATGAGGGGAAGAGCCAATTACGTGGCATATATGGGATGTGTGCATATCATGTAGAATGTAACTCCTTCAACCTTTAGAATCGCCATTTCTTCGGAATTTTGATACTTAGGAAAAAAAGCAAAACAACCATTTTTGTAGAAAATTTTATGATCTATAATTTTTGCCTGAGCTATATTTTTGATCAAACTTACTGTTTTCGAGAAAACTCCTAAAAGCCGAAAGTGTTAACCTTTGACCTTGAATAACTTTTTTAGCACACATGGGATCGAAAGGGACTTTTGGCACTTTATTTCTACTGGTGTACCCAAGGTGTCTACAAAAATTCAGCTCTGTGGGACTTTTTGTTATTTGAAATGTCTATTTTGACCGGACTACTATGGTTTCACATACTTTCCGATTCCAGGTGGCAACACCATTTTTTCAATTTAAATACCCAGTAATACTTTTGCGCGACCAGGGAATCACGGACGATAAACGCGTTTACCAAAAGTAAATGCCAGTTAAACCAAAAAATAAATGGTATAAATCACATGTATTGTGCTAAATTAATGCCTATAGATCTGTAAGATAATGTGTCTGTATCTGTAAGTTCTTAATCTAATTAGTCTAGTCTAATCCAATGTATATAATAATTATAAATGCGAAACTTTGGATCTTTGTTACTCAATCACGCCAGAACGGCTGAACGGATCTTTGATGAAATTTGTACCAGAGACATATTATAGTCTGGAATAGCACATAGGCTACTTTTCATCCCAGGAACATGTTCCCTAGGGATCACGCGGGCGAAGCTGTTGGCAGAAGCTAGTGGTCTAAAAATCAGATGTATGGAGAAGAAATATGGCGGACTTGTAAAGACTATCTGCATTGTGGTGCCCCAGCTGTTGCCAGGCCAGCAGCGCGCAGACGAGGTGCTGTTGCTCCGGGTTCTTATCGCTCACGGCGCTGAGGTTGTGCTCATCCGAGTCCAGGCGCTGCTTCGCCACCTTGATGGAGCCCTGCACACAAGTGTTGAACAATGTCAAAAAAACGGCCAAGAGCGATTCGCGCACCGAGGTATCCTTACCATCACATAAAACTTGAAATGTTTTTAAATTTTCATCGGCGAGTCCTACATTCGTCTTAGGATTTAAACACTGCGGTGTATATTGCAGTTTTAGATTAGCGCAATCTCTTGACCGATAATGGAACTAATGAAAAACTTGACTGAAAAAGTGTGCTATTTAGCGACATCGTTTTATTTTATAATCTTGAAATCAACTTCTATCACACCGAATAATTTCAGATTTTTCTCTATGCAAACTTCAAAGAAAATGGGGGAAAAAATTTCGTCAAAAGTCGAAAGGTATCGGTCTAAAAATAAAAGAAAACATGTTTGAGAATGTGCAAATAGCTTTATATGATACCAAACATGTCCTAGTAGCCCCACTTCGAATTTATAAAAAGTCCTTTCAGTCGCTATTGCAAAAAAAATATACAATTTTATTTCCTTTTTATTTGCAATATAGTTGATCAAACGTCATTTAATAATATTTCACATTTCAAGTTGATAGAATTAGTAGCTCTTGAGATATCCAGCAGTGACAGACGGACTGACTTAGTCAAACCATAAGGGTTCCCTTTTACCATTATGGTAGGGAACTGTAACAAAAACAGCTGTGGTACTGACTACACACCTAAGTATTTATAACAACACACTCGCACACTTACCTATGTACAGTTTCTTATGCACCCCAGGATTTTCTATACGACTACTAATCGTTTTGTTGTTCGATTAATATCAGCTTTCCCCGAACGATACGCATGCAATAGGTATTTTTAGTCAGAACTTATTTAAATAAAAAAGTAGATACGGAACAGACTACTCACTCGAAAGATTGATAGTCTTGCATTTAATTTCATAACTTTACTTGTAGAGCATGGAGGCAAATCTACAAAATAATTTTCCCACGTAAGGTACTAAGTTACCTTCAGATCCAAACAGGGTTTAATTTCGAGCGCCTTCGAAACGTTCCAAATTATGAGGCTGCTCATGGACGATGGATTATTCAACGGAATTGACTCCTTTTTTGGTTCTTTTGGTGGGTCCGGCATTTTTTCTGTCTGCTTGGGAATCTCCTACAAATATGTGCATACTTTTATTCACGTCTACAATAATAAAAAGGAACTCAGTAATTGTATATTAAGATAATTCGAGAGAAATCCTTTCTTAGTGCTATCCTAATACACTTCCCAAGGAACCTTCATGGCAAATTCTAGCTTTATACGACCAGCAGTCTGTCAGTCACTCAGTAACTCAAACATTTTATATTAGGATAACATTTCAATCTGTATTCTTTGAGGATCATCTTACTGAACACGGTTTAAATATCGTAGAACAGAACGTAGAAATTTTTCGACACATTTGCTCAAAAAATGCATTTACGAAGGCTGTATACATTGTTCGAAAGTTCAAAATTACGGACCATACAATGGAGCGTGCGGTAAAGTAGGTACTCTCACCTAAGTACCTACTTTACCGCACGCTCCAATGTATGGCGCCGTGCGTATTCTTTACGGTATTTTTTTAAATGTTTTTAAACAATATTATTATAAGAATTCAATCCGTCTGCATCCGTCAGCAAAAAACGCTTCCGTCTGCGTCTGCGTACAGACGTGATGGAAGCGTCTTTTTAGCGTAGAACTTTTTGCTCAGAAGGTTTGTCGGACTTTAATATTAAAGAAAGAATGAGACAATAGATGTAGTTCTAATTACCCGACTGTTACACTTATGTTTTTTTCGAGTGTATTTATGTATGATGTAAATTTCTTTGGCACACGATTAGATTTTAGCTTGAAAAGTGTCGTTAGATTCGTCTATATAGTGAGGATGATGTGGGTGTGAGGTATGTTTGTATATAAAATTCAAATATCTGAGTTTCGGTGCCATTTTAATGACTTATTCTTTTTTAACCTATCGATTGGGGTATCAATATAAAGGGCTCGAGGAGACAATTTAAATACGTAACTTATTAAAATGTAGGAAATAATTAAATGATTTTGTCAACGTCAGCACACGTTTCCCCATTTGCAAATTCGCGCCATTTTCAATTAGAAACGTCAGAGATTTTTACGAAACTTTTAATTATAATATTAATAAGAATACATATGTGTTCAAGCGAGGAATCAGATATAAATATGGAATCTACTCCACCTGACATCTTGAATGAGGCGCCAATTGCAGAAAATGGTCTCTTGCCGCCAAAATTGCGAAAACGCTAATTATTGATTTAACAATAATTTTTAATAGATAATGAAAAAGTTTGTTTCATGATCTATTTATATAATGTGTCGAAAAACGTTGTATGACACACGAGCGGATATTGGTCTTTACAAACTCATGACTATGGTAAACCCTCGACTTCGTCTCGGGCTTACATTTGTCTACTCGTTTGTAAAGACCAACTTACCGCTCTTGTATCTTAGATAACTATTCTTTGGTCTCACCCTTGTTACTTTGATGATTCTGCATGGTACGGGCCGTGGTCTTGGATGGTTTACCTGATGTATTTCGTTTAATATTTCATTCAATATACTTCTGGAAACCCGACGTGCATCAAAATTTCGCTAAAAAGATGAGATCATTTTTTATTTGTTTGTAAATATTATATTTTAAGTAGCTGCACTACAAAATCAACAGTTAGAGCAAAGTGACATCAACATCCCCAAAAAACTTTAAAAATAAATTAAGGCGAAACAGGGTGAAACAGGGTGACCCGCTCTCTCCCACTCTCTTCACTAGCACTCTTGAAGAGATATTTAAGAGTCTGGCAAACTCGTGGTCCGGTACCATATACCGTTCCAGTGATGACATAATCCTATTTGCACCGATTGCTGCCGAGTTTCAAAATATGCTCCACGATTTGAGCACAGCAAGCTTTGAGGTTGGACTAATAATGCATGAGTCAAAGACTAAAGTCATGACCAATAGTACAAAAAGTAGGGTGCAGGTAGATGGCCAATAAATCCACTATGTCGATGACTATATTTACTTGGGCCAGCTAGTATCATCCTTCTAAAACAGGCAAGACAAAGAAGTCAAAAATGCCTGGAAGAGCTACTGGTCCATGAAGTCGCTGATGAATGGTAACTTACCTATATACCTGAAAGTCAAACTCATCGACACGTGTATTTTACCCATCCTAACCAACGGTGCATAAACTTGGTCTCTGACCGAGTCTCAAAAATCAAAACTCAAGGTTTGCCAAAGGGCGACGGAGCGAAGTGTTCTAGGTGATAGGCAGCGATCGAATACATAACATCCAATTCGATCCAACATAGAGTTCTCCGATGTAGGCAACAAATCTGCCAGGTTGAAGTAGGATTGGGTGGGTCACATATGTAGGATGCATCAAGACAGATGGACCATAGTCGTTACATATTGGGAGCCAGAGAACGGACATCGTCGCCGGGGAAGGCCTAGGAAACGCTGGCGTGAAGACTTGGAGGTGTTTATGACGGATTGGTCGGCGAAGGCAATACACCGGGTAGAGAGTACTTTAAGGCTATGGGGGAGACCTTTGCAAAGCAGTGTCCAGTTTAGGTTGACTAAAAATAAAAAGTAAGTATTTAACTAACTAAACAGGGTGAATGGTATAATCAGTGTATACCTTAAAATAAGTTATTCTAGAGCTGTGTGATAACTCGATAACCACCCAAGTTATCGGGTTCGAAATCGTTGTAAATCTGCTCTATCCATTTCAAGGAACGCACTCAATAAATCACCCTATTACACTTAAAATAAAACCTATGGAGGTTTTATTTTAAGTGTAAGTATTCAATTAAGACGTCAAAAAGTTCCAGCTCTCGACTGTGAGTGTGCTGAAAATACTAGCGGCATTGCCATGTTGCATGGCAATGCTTAGTCTCGGACCATGGTAAAAGCTCATCCTTGGTGCTGCTTAATTGCCTTAACAATTAACAAACAAATAACAACCTAGTTGGCAATTACATTTTCGAGTCATTTGGTATTGAAACTTAAGGACCGTGGAAGTATAAGTCAGAATGCTCATGCGCTTTTTAATTACATTTCCAAACGCCTAATTGACCGACCATAATTATTATTTAGTTTAGTGTGCATTATATTTATTTAATTTTTATTTTCCGTCGAATAACTCAAATTATATTTTGTCCAACGAGTGTTTAACTGCCTGTACAGCTCTATTTAAATCAAAGTTATAAGTTGGATTTTATTTACACTTTCAAGGGTATAGGGTTGATCACGTGCAGGGCTGATGTGCGCCAGGCGATGGTTACCGTACTTAGCATGCTGTGACTCATCACTATACAAATTTCTAGCCTTACAGACACACCGTTATTCGGAGGGTTCAGTAGCTCTCCTAATTGTCTAAAATCTATATCGATCCAAGCCTGTTCTCTTCCTGCCACTGGACAACTGAACAGTTTCGGACACTGCAGAAGTAATTCGCTCGATTTTCTTAAATGTTATTGATGTAAAAACCAAAGCACAAACATACCACTTCAGGTTCCTTTCTATTACCACTATAATCAGCACCTTTATCCCTATCTCTAAATTCCTGAGTAAAATATATAAAGTTTGGATTAGTTCCCATTGTAAATGACACTGATTTTTTTATTTTTTAAATTAAAGGTAACATTTGTAGACATCAGTCTGTTATCACTTTAAATTTTACATTTTTTTACACATTTTGTATTTTTTTATAAATCCCTTGACAATGTGCTTGAAGATTTTTGACTTATTGATTTGTCATCTTAATACTTTTTACTCTATTATGGGACTTTTCAGCCATTACCATGCTCTCCTTGAAGATCAGCCTTGAGCTATGGTAACTATATGTCACCGGAAAGTGGCAAACTTCGTAAGATTATAAAATAACTTGAGAGTTTGTAAACTCTCGATAAACTGTTAACTGAACATTCGGAATACTTTTTTACGCATCAAAATTTGAAACTTTATAATTTTTGATTTCATTCCGAAAAATTGTGACTGAAATAAAGTGGCGATCAATCAGAGCGCAATTTTACAAAAAAAAATTGACTCTCATTGGTTTGTTCAGATGTGACGTCACATGTAGATGTACGCCAAAGAGTTTCGAATTGAATGAAGTCGATTTCAATTTCGCGAATTTTTTTTTTTTTTTTTCGGTGCCGGAAATGTAAGCGCTAAAGATTCACAAGTACCAGGAGATCAGAAACATGTCGAAGCATTTTCCGGGTGGGATTTGTGATCACTATATATTCACAAGTACCAGGAAAGCAGAGACATGTCGAGGTATTCCGGGCCGGAATTACGAGCGCTACAGATTCACAAGTACCAGGAGAGCAGAAAACATCTCCAAGTTTTTTTGAGGCTGTAATTATGAGCGCTGTAGATTAAGTATCGGGAGAGCAGAAACATGTCGAAGCTTTGTTCGGGCTAAAATTCTGAACGCCTTTAAAGCGATTTCTGTCCTACTTATGATCACGGAGTCTGGGTGATGGCGAAGGATGGGTGATTTGAGCACATGCCTTCTTAAAAATGATAGTCGTACTCACAAACTTCAAGCTCTCTTATCTTCTTTTAATCTATCATTTCCCTAATTACACCCCTTTTCTTTTGGATCTTATGATTGTTTTAAACCTAGTAATGTATCTGTCCACGGTCACCTTACTGCCTGTTTTTCCTATCACGATTTAATCTATATGACTTACAAGATTCGCCCTCCTAACATATTTTCCTACGGAACTACAAGGGCATGGACCTGGAGGCATTGCTGCGTGATGCTGGTGGCATTTTTTGGAAAGAAGTATTCGAGAGTTCCTCTATAAACGATATGATAAAAAATGTCAACATTATAATTCTAAGACTAATATGATCGACACACTCCCATGCGACGGGCTAAAGTCAAGTATGTCCCGGCTCCCTGGCTCACTCCAGCCATTAAGGATGCGATGGCCAGAAGAGATCGAGCCAAAAGGAGGCTAAAGCGTTGTCCTTCCTTCCGAGCACAACCTTAGTTCTTACATAGAGCTGCGTAATCGCTGCAGTCGTATGTGTAGAACTGCTAAAAGACGTACTTACTTTCATAATTCTCTTGACAACCGGAACCACAACACGGTTTTCCACTTAACGGCACTAATTTCTCCCCATTTTTATTAATGCTTTAATTACCCACTTTCCTTTCTGTTGTCTGTCCTTTAGATTATTATAGTTTCTTTTACTCTATTTTCAGTACCTAAACCTGAAACCATGCCTGTGATGACCCGCAAAGCTACAGATATGGAGCTTAAACTGAGAATGGCTCTCTAGGAACTGAAAGCCTCGAACAACCAATGTCAAAAATAGGAGGAGAGAGAGGAAAGTGAGGTGGAAGTAAAGAAAATGGTCTATAAAACACCTGCCTTAAACGGGAGCTTGTAGACCTCAGCCAACAATATCAAGATGTTGTTGAAGAACGTGACCAGCTGCGGGTAGTAACGGATGGTTTCAACAACTGGCTCTATTTGTATGAGGAGGCTTTGCGTAAAGTTAGGGACCTAGAGGATGAACTCATTAATGCAAACAGTTATATTTCCAAATTACAAAATGAAAAACAAAGCGCTCAGGTTAAGGAAACAAACCGCTTATTTAATGAATTTATTAGTACTAATAGTAATTGTAACCCTCATTCCTTAGTCACGATTGACCTAATTGAGGATCCATTATTGCTGTAACTGTAGTTATAAAACAAGTCATAATAAGTTAAAAAAGTATGCAAAATTAAATAAATTAAATAAATTTATCAAAATGCAGTTTAAGCACTTTTCCAAAACTATTGAACTCAGGAAGGAACGTGTTGACCTGATTAGTAAATAAATAATTATCAAATTAAACTTGAAGACAGCATAAAAATAAATGAAATTGATACCCAGCACTTGCAATCTGAAATACAGGTACTCGAAGCTTCACTGAGTTCACTTAACAGTAAATATGTTCAATCTCAGAACCAGATAAAAGAACATATTCTTGCTGCTAACGAGTTAGTCATGTGTCAGTGTACTTGCCAGACAATATCAAACCTTGATGCTGCCCAGCCTGAGGCAACGGAGGTCCCGTCCCAGGTACAGAATTTGTCCGAAGACTGTTATTGGATAAGATCTAATCTCTTTTGATCAGGATTTATCTCAAATGGCACAGCCTGAGATTGATTTTTCTGTGAATAGTGGTTATCATTCAGTTATGTTCTCAGGCAGTATAGGAAGAGGTTTAGGTAAATTTGTTAGTAACAGCCTGAGTTATTCTACACAAAATTATTGCATACCAGGTTCATCATACAAGCTAATTATGGCGTCAGTGATAAATAATAATTATAATTCTAATACCAACATTACGGTGTTTATAGGGAATAGTTTATAAGTAAAATAACTTTTTACAAAAAAATTGCACTAACTTCCAAATAATAAAAAAAGACTACAAAGTAAAAAATAACTTTACTTTCGCAATTCGGTGTTTTTGCTAGTTTCTTCGTATTTTGACACCGACTTCCGAAATTAAAGGTAATTTTTACTTTGTACTGTTTTTTTTTTATTTGGAAGTTGCTGCTATTTTTTATTAAGTTTTTTGTTTTTCACTTTTTTTATCATAAAATATTATTTAGTATATATTAGCGTCATATTATTGTATGTTATATTTAAAGCTTATTGTTTTATTTTTAACTTTCACACGTGTCTACATCTCTTTTATTTGACTCTCCCTTCGCAGGTATGCTGGAAGAGATTTCTTTAGTAATACCTAAGCATCACCTTTGTACCTATTTTTCTGTCTCCTTTTTTATCTATTTGTGTGTGTTTATAAATTGTTAAATAAATAAAAATAAATAGATCCCAATTGGAATATGCTGTCGCGGAGTGGAACCCCCTCTACAATAAATATTCTGAATGTATTTATAAAGGATACAAAGAAAATTTTTAAGGAATGCTTCCATACCTCTGCGTCTTACGTTGATTTGCTAAAGAAATACAATCTTCTGAGTCAAATCATTCAAGTATAATTCTGATTTATTTGATTTTATTATTGTTGTTTTTATTTTAATTTGTTATTGTTATTATTTGATTGTATGATTTCGATGTATTCGATTTTAATTAATGAAATTAATTTTTTTTCACTGTAATTTGTCCCATCTTAATTACTTAATTAGTTTGAATTAATATAATATATTGTAACTTTTAAGCAGTCTTAGAAGCGCGCAATTAATATTCTTCCCGTTTTCCGTGATTAACGCTGTTGATTGCATAATTGTTATTTTAGTATTTCAATGACTTTATTTTATATTATGTAATTTTTGTTGGTTACTCCCAAAAAAATAAAATAAAAATAATTCGTGACTCTATGGCGCACATGTGACGTCACATATGACCAAACCAATGAGAGCCTTATGTCTGTGACTTTTACTCTGATTGTTCGCCATTTTATTTCGGATGAAATCGAGAAATTGTTAATTATCAAATTCTGAAGCATGAAAAGCAATCCATTAGGATTGCTTTTTTCATTTGACAATTTATCGAAAGTTTACAATCACTCAAGTTATTTTATGATCTTACGAAGTTTGTCACTTTCCGGTGACATACATAATATCGCACAATTATAAAGCAGAAACTGACTGATCGATCAACGCACAGCCGAAACTACTGGTCGTAGAAAGCTGGAATTTGGTATGTGGATTCCCTACACTCTGTAGGAGTAGGTACACTAAGAGAGGATCTATCGAAATTTCTACTGGAAAGGAAAAAAACGAGATATGCGCGTACGAAGTCGCGGTCGAAAGCTAGTTCTGAATATAAAGTGGTTGGAAAGATAAAACATAAATTGGTTCGGAGCCCAATGCACGCGAGTCGGACCCGCGTGCATTGGGCCCCGAACCAATTTTGTGATTGGGCCGCAGAAGTCCATATCCAAATTTCAACAGAATCTGGTTATGACAGATGAACAGTTAGACAGACAGACACTCGAGTGATCCTATAGGAAATCCGTTTTTCACAGATGTTCGGAACCCTAAAAAAATAACAAGTTTTATTTTCAAAAAGACGAAAAACGAGTAAAAGAATTAAAATCGTTCTGGGTAACGAAAGGAACAAGAGAATCTGGTAAAAGAAGCGATTTTTGCTTAAAAACACAAAAAAAAATGAGATTTGTGTATGTTGGACTGTAATAAGACCTGGGGGGCTACTCTCTAAGACCGAAGTCCGTAGTTTCGGGCTTAGTTGCGGGCGTATTCTACTCCGCATCACTTAAGGACTTACGATTAGTCCCGAACCCGAACTAAAAATGAATGACAACACGGTTTGCCAGTAACTTTCGAATTGTGTTGTCATTAAATTTTTAGTGGTTAGATAATACGGAGTAGAATACGCCCGCAACTAAGCCCGAAACTACGGACGTCGGGCTTAGAGAGTAGCCCCCCAGGCTCAGAAAACTACCGAGTCCACTATGATTGCGTGTACACGTAACGTGTCCAACCGGCAGAATGGAAACGTATTGCTGGGAGAGTAGTCCTCGCGAAAGTCGACGACCCACCGAACATCTCTTCATGTACCATCTGCGCAACCACGACAACTCTAACAAGACTGTCATACTAAGAAGAGTACAGAGAAAATAATATTCCTAACCTACAAATCATACATTCTGATCTGATTTTAATTTTGTTTATTTGTGAAACATGTTTAATAACCATTATTTTTATTAATAATCTATTATATTATAAAGTTGAAAATTTGACTTGGCTAGTTTTTACCAGCAAATCAAAAAGTGTAACTTGCGTAAGTATAACATAAAGATAATAAGTAACCAAAGCCAATTATAAGATAACTTGTATGTAAAAACTAGCCAAATCGAATCTTGCGCCTTGATTTATCTTATTTCAGCATTATCTATAGAACTTATTCTTTTTTCGCTGAAGTCGACAATCACGAATATTATTAACTTTGAACTTGGCTCCCATTTTTGACATTTATGTTTTTGATTGGATTACTTAGTTGCTATTTTTTTAAACTTTTTATTTATTTACCTATTTGGTTACTGTTATAATAACGATTTATATTTTAATTCGTAATTTTAAATTATACAATTTAGTGTATTTCGTTACAATTTAAAAATAGTTACCGTACCTATGCTCCGCGGCTTCGCTCCCGTCAACTGGATACCTTACTTACCTTTTTTTTTTTGCTTTTAAACCTTCCCTGTAGTATTCTGGCAAACTAAACAAAAAAAAAGAATTTCCGAAATCAATTCGATCTCGAGTTTTAGCGAGACTAACGAACAGCAATTCATTTTTAGGAGCTGTAAAGCTGTAGAGTTTGTTTATTTCAAGTTTGCTTGAACGCGCTAATCTAAGGAACTACTGGTCCGATTTTAAAAATTCTTCCCATTTATCGAGAAAGGCTTTAAAGGCTATCATCACGCTAAGACAAATAAATGTGACGCAGACGAAGTTGCGTGGGTCAGGTAGTTAATAAATAAGTAGGTGAACACACCTACGCAACACGTTTTTTTAAGGTGAAGTGAAAAGTATCCATGATTAGTTACTATTATTTTTCGCGCATTAGAAGAAATTGAAAAAAGACTAATCTCTAACAACCGGTTCGTTTATTATAAAAACCCCTCATGAGACCAAAAAACTGTCGTCAAGACTATACGCTTTTATCTCAATAAATTCTCATCGTTACAAAATATCATGCAGGTGATTCACCATTACGTGCATTCGAGCACAATGCACCGTGGTTGAAGATAAAACGAGAAAGAGTGATTACACCCCGTCGCCGGCGCCGGCGCCGCCCGGCTCCCGCCGCTAACGGTCCTTGCCTTCCAAGTACAGCAGCATTAACTACATTGATGCTATATTTAGCACAGTCACCATGCCATGTACAGCATTTACCTGTATCCAGTACTAGTTGCAACATAAATAGAAAAACTAGACTGCAGTCAAGTCACACGACTCTGCGATGCGTTTTTCATCATGCTGTAGCAAACTTGTAAGTGTAGGAAAGTATGCAGAAGACAACATAAGTATGAATTTAACGAAGAGTGAGGAAAATTGGCGGACGTGGAGTTCCGGTTTTATAAATATGTAACCACATATGCAGTTCCAGCGTTGCCATTGTTCCTTAATGTAAGCTGAGAAGACAAATCGCGTCTAAGCATAAACACGATTAATTATGGCAAGTTTCTTTTTTTTTGTGCACAAGATGACGCAACAGAATGTAAGAATTATAAAAAGTCTAATAATAACAATAATGTAGATAAGTATAGAAATAGCTGACCAAATGACACGATTTAGGTAGGTAAATCAATTAGGCTCAATAATTATACTGTATCGTTGGGTCACCATTTATTAGCTGAGTTCTAAATCATATACAAAATAATATAGTCAAATAAAATAAAAAAGGCTTAAATTGAACTTGGTTTCCTGCTGAATTTAAATAAAAACACAAACATAAAAAAATCAAGCAGTACAATTATTTTATAATAGTCATTCACATACCTAGGTAGGCAGGTGGTAGTATATGCATTGCGGAACTATGTTTTAATAACTTTTTGTACAAATAATAATTAATACTTTAGTTACCAACATCAATAAAAACCAAGGCCTAACATAATCATAAAAGTGGTCTATACAATGATTGTAGCTACTCATTTACCTATTAGTAACTTTCCTAATATTAAATATTTAAAACACGAATGGATTGTCGGTCTAGACAGGTTGAATCGATCCCAAATAAATTGAGATTAGGGCAAGAGAATCATGATGTTTAACTACCTCTATATCTTTTTTTCTATAAATAGTTTTGTTAATCTAAAATGTACCTAATTACGGAGTCGTTAGTGGTTTTCTAAAAGGTAGCTAACACGTGCCACACAATATCAATCAACATCATAGAAATAACTAAACTCTACTAAAATAAAACATGCAATTACCATTATTAAATTATTATTATTAATTGCATTGTATGGCAATGCTGCCAGAGTGTTGTCAACATCATAGAAATAACTAAACTCTACTAAAATAAAACATGCAATTACCATTATTAAATTATTATTATTAATTGCATTGTATGACAATGCTGCCAGAGTGGGCACTTTTCACAATGACAGCGACACGGGCAAAGTTTTCGATGCCCTATGAGTTCGTCTCCTCCGCCTTTTTCCCGCTATTACTTATAAATACATATTTTAGTAGCTGGTATACTCGCATGATGTAAATTAATATGTGTTAAACCTGTTTGAAATACCTAATCAGTTGCTATTAAATATCAATCAGTTATCGTTAGAAAATAACTAAAAAAAGGGACTCTGATAAACATTAATAAGCGCGTTATAAGGTGACGCTGATTGTAATATCAAATGACTGGCACGAGTCATGCCGATACAGAATGCACCTATCATTAGGATAAACTAACCACATTAGTTGATGCGTTTCTACATTATCCTAAATAGGTGTTCCACAGCATTTGCAATTACTCACTTAAGACAATGCATCATTTTTATTTCGGACTAGCTTCTGCCAGCGGCTTCGCCCGCGTGATCCCTAGGGAACATGTTCCCGGGATTAAAAGTAGCTTATGTGCTATTCCAGACTATAATCTATCTTTGTTCTAAATTTCATTAAGATCCGTTAAGCCGTTCTGGCGTGATTGAGTAACAAACAACCAAACTTTCACATTTAATTTATTTTTATTTTCATTTTTTCTATTGATTGTAGCGTAATGAAAAGTATACTATAACCTGCTCAGGAGTATGAATAATAATTGTACCAAGTTTCATTAAAATCCGTTGAGTAGTTTTTGTTTCTATAACGGTTATACAGACAGACAGACAGACAGACAGACAGACAGACAAAAATTGTACTGATTGCATTTTTGGCATCAGTATCGATCCCTAAACACCCCCTGATAGATAATTTGGAAATATATGTCATGTACAGAATTGACCTCTCTACAGATTTATTATAAGTACTAGCTTCTGCCAGCGGCTTCGCTCGCGTGATCCCTAGGGAACATGTTCCCGGGATTAAAAGTAGCTTATGTGCTATTCCAGACTATAATCTATCGTTGTTCTACATTTCATTAAGATCCGTTAAGCCATTCTGGCGTGATTGAGTAACAAACAACCAAACTTTCACATTTTCATTTTTTTTTTTTTTCATTTTTTCTATTGATTGTAGCGTGATGAAAAGTATACTATAACCTGCTCAGGAGTATGAATAATAATTGTACCAAGTTTCGTTAAAATCCGTCGAGTAGTTTTTGTTTCTATAACGGTTATACAGACAGACAGACAGACAGACAGACAGACAGACAAAAATTTTACTGATTGCATTTTTGGCATCAGTATTGATCCCTAATCACCCCCTGATAGTTATTTTGGAAATATATTTCATGTACAGAATTGACCTCTCTACAGATTTATTATAAGTATATAGATAGAATAGATAGAAATAGAAATAATTTAATCTTGAACAGTTTTGTAGGTTTCTCCTGTGTTCTTCTGCCACATTTCTTTTTACTGAAACAAAATGACAGAAGTCGTCCCGGACTCCCGGTGAGTCCATTTAACCATGTTAGGCGCCAGATGCAATAAAGTACGTTTCCCTAATAATACCTATCTCTTCATAGGTAACCCAAAAAATAAATTAGGAATCGCTTTTCACTACTGGAAAATCTAAAGGATCGCGTATACCTAATATAAATTCAGGAGTACTTTATGTCTTAATTTCCGTTTATGAAATAAAGGATCCCATCAAATATGTAACATGTATGTAATGCACAAGTCTCGCAACGCAGTTCTTCTGTCGTAAAAAGCTGTGAAATCGATTGTAAACCAACTATGTTAATTCAGTACCTAGCCATTTATGGGAGCAGCTATCCAACCACTTTGTCATAAAATACCTTGTTAGTTAGCTTACATTTTATAGTTACGACAATATCAATATTACATTTTTATTTCTTGAGTAAACATGTGAAGTGGCTTGGCAATTGCACATGACAAAAGAATAGCTTTATAAAAAAATCTATACTACTACTAGCTGACTGGACAAACGTTGTTATTCCACATAAAAAGAAAATGCTAAGACCTATACTCAGATCTACTAAGTATAGACAAAAAAAATCATAAGTAAATCGATCAAGCCGTTTCGGAGGAGTTCGATAACAAACACCGTGACACGAGATTTTTATATACAGAGTTCTTAATGTTCTCCATAAACTTTAGCAAACGCTTCTATAGCTTTAACAAATCAAATCCAACAAAGGAAGGACTTCGTTACAAATATATTTGTAATTTCATTTAATTGAGCTATTCAGTAGGATGGGGTCTTAATCTGGCTTAGCAATTAAAATGAAAAAATCAAATGCTATTTAAATTTCATTTGTTTTTTATTGCCAATTCGGATTAAGAGGCATGAATATCGGATGACTTACGTCAAGGTGTTTAGTTAATAATTATGAAAAATTAAAAATATGTATTGATTAATGTGTTCAAACTCAATAATGCTTATTTCCTTGTTCTGAACATCCGGTCGAAGTTAATGTATATCATCCGGAAGACGGTGTTTAGGCTTCCAGATTTTTCCAAAACGAAGTTACAGGGGTTCGAAAATGTCCCGAATGAGTTCGAGAAAAGGATGGTACGGCAGTACCTGTTTTTTGCTCGACTTAGCAGATGATGTAAATGTAGGTGGGTCAATGACCATTATTGCGAACTTATTTGGCGCCTATTCTAATACATTATTTTTGACTCAATAGGGTGGGTGACTTGGCCGGTACAGCCGACCAATCACATCGTATCTGTAACGCTATGACCTCGAGCTTGCCCACTTACGAAGTTTCAATACATTTAATAGAGTAGGAGGCAAGCCGTTTGTCCTGGCTATCATTTGAAGACCTTTGCCAGTCGTTACGGTAGTCAGAAGTTATAAAAATCTGGCAGTTGTCATGACAATGCCTGTCAAGGCGTGTAGTGTTTTACCCAGCTAAATGGAGTTGTGAAGATCTTAGACTAGTCCTACTAATATTATAAATGCTAAAGATTGTGAGGATTGTTGAATGGATGAATGATTGTTACTCTATCACGTCCAAACGTCTGAAAGGATACTCATGAAATACTCATGAACAGAGGTAAATTATAGTCTGGAATAACAGATAGGATACTTTTTATCCCGGGAGTATGTTTCCTAGGGATCTAATGGGATATATATATATATAGTCGCGCGATATTAATAACTACTGGTATTCAGCTGCATCTAGTTAGAAGGGAAAGCCCAACAGAAACGGCAGATTGATTTTAAAGGTACAGACGCCAGCACATCAAGCTACAACAATCTGTCAAATTTCTTCAATACATTTTCAACTTTATTGATAAGATTATAAGGTTCAAAGTTGATTGGGAAAATTTGACAGTTTTGGGTACCTTGATGTGCTGGCGACTGTACGTTATGTGTAGTAGGTAGGAATGTTGTAACAAACATGTCACAGTGAGCAAGCACGCCGAATCACCAATTGGATTAACTTGACAATCGAGGGCAAAAATTAATCAACGTGAAGTTCCGTTATTTTAGAATGAACAAGTACCAATACTGGGTCTCGGTTTTTTCCAGTTCGATTGTATTACGTATCGTATCAACAGTCGGGCCTGCAGGTCGGCCGGCGCGGGCGCATGGCGCTCACCCAAACGCGGACACTCGTTCAGACAAAGCAAATTACGAAGACCTCGATGTTATTCCAACTTGTTTACCTTTACAATATACATGTCACTGATCAGATTTACATTTAAAAAAAAACAGAACTAGAAACGATCAATTTTAAATGGTTCACCGATGTTACGTCATGTGTAGTTGAAGGTACCTTTTTAATTATTTTGGTATAATTTCCATTAGTAGTGGCCATTATTTCTATATACATTCTGACATTTCTGACGCGGTTATCAATAAGCCTAGTTATTCAAAGAAAATGCGAACATCAGTCTCAACACAACAGCATTATGCCGTTTAAAACCGTTCATACTCAGGTGTTAAGTGAGGCACCATTAAATAAATATCACATAATGGAGGGAAATTGCTGATGTAAACAATAATGATTATAATAAAGTCAGTAAAGGCGATGTAAAAGATAATGAGAGAGTAGACTGTGAAACCTGAGCAAATTAAATGAACAGCGATGAGCAAGGCCTCGTTACGTTTGAATATGTAACCCGTTTGTGCGTGAGTCGGGCTGGAGGCGCGGGAGAGTGTTGGTCGCGGGTCGCCATTGGCCGTCGCGCGGCGTTAATAGCTACGTATTGTGTGCGACGTATTGTTACCGGCCGCCAGATGACCACACTGCACGCCACAATAACACTTCAATACCCTGATCACATGCCACCGGAACACTGATCTACTCCGTCAATAGCGTCACCGCGTAGATAGTCCGTCTCACAACACTCTGACGGTGCGTAGCGTACACTCTGGTGATCAACGTGAGAAGCTAGGAGCCGGTGACGTCGCCACCACGCCTACCACTACAGCTAGCGAGCGTTACCTTCTGGAAAAATATATGACTCGACACGTCACACGCAATCGACGCGAAAGAGTTCTCATCTCGTATGGCATAAGTACTTTATAAACATGATTGAACCTTACACTCACCTACATTTCAAACAGCTGCGTGAGGTGCATTAAAATCTTCAATAAGCTGTTGAAAAACATTCGTTCTTTAGTAGCTCAAAAAGTCTGATTCTCTATTTAATATTTATATTCTTTAACCCTCTTACCGTTGCATTGCCTAATTTTAACTTTGTAAGTAAATAATATTAAAAAACATATTTAGTAGATAAGTAGATTCCTATTTGCGCAACTGAAGTCCTCGTTCAGTTAGTTTCCCTGCTTTTAACTTTATATCCTGTTAATTGTTTTATTTTTTATCCTCTTGCAAGGACCTGAAATCCTCGGACATCAGATTCTATGGCATTAATTTTATGATTTTCTAACTATATCTTTGATCGTAAAATTTCTAGATTCTAGTATTTTTCGTTCAGACTTCGAGAATTTTTACAGATTGGCTCAGCTATAAAAGGGCCCGGAGAAAGAAGGACAACAAAGTTGATACGATTCACAATTTCGACTTTTTCTAAGCCAGTCTTTGTTGATGTGTTTCAGATACATTAACAAGCCTTCTAGCGTAGTCCACTCCCATTATCATCTTAAGCTTGTTTATTCAAATCAATTACCAACTGTTATAGTAACGCAACATGATCATCAAGAGAACCTTGATTGGTGCTCTCTGTTGCTGTCAATACGTCAGTCAGTACCTACCTCTCTTCGATGGTATTAATACTTTTGCAATCGACGACTCAAGGTTTTCTAGAATCATTTTCTGTGCATCAAACAAAAATTAATTTGCATTGTTTGATATTTGAATATTGCTTTTTTTTTAGCTTAGTGTCCGCTCTTTTTCATCTTGCTGCTAGATGGATTTCTGACACACGACTGGTCACCCAGTCAGTGAACCCACTGTAGATTTTTTCTGAATTTAATCAAAGCTAGCTTAATTGCGTTCTTACACTTTCACAAATCGTTTTCCCCATAGAAACTATTATTTGTATTCATAAAATGCACCTACTGAGTTTTCAATTTTTTGTAGGTACCCTCGGGATCCAACCAACAAAACCATCTTCATAAAAAAAAAATAAGTGGTGCTTGTTAATTGAAGGAACAAAATTAACAAAATAAAAAACTTTTTACAAAAAAATACAACCGACTTCCAAAAAAAAAACACTACAAATTAAAAAATAACTTTAATTTCGGAACTCGGTGTTTTTGTTAATTTGTTCGTTTTTGACACCGACTTCCGAAATTAAAGTAATTTTTTACTTTGTAGTGTTTTTTTTTGGAAGTCGGTTGTATTTTTTTGTAAAAAGTTTTTTATTTTTCACTTTTTAGTGGTACCCCACACCTAAAAACACCACTGCAAAATCGCAGAAAAGCAAAATACAAACGCACTAGTTGCCCATACGATTTTCGAAAGTTCCCCTCGACTTCTCTGGGATGCCATCATCAGATCCTGGTTTCCTTATCATGGGACCATTTGGGAAGTATTCCCTTTCCAACAAAAAAATCATTTTTAAAATCGGTTGGCAAGCGACGGAGTTATGCCCGAACAAACATAAAAAAAAAATACAAACATCCGAATTGAGAACCTCCTCCTTTTTGGAAAGTCGGTTAAAAAAGCATATTATGCGGTCACTCGTACTGCTACATACATTTTACACAGACTATGTCCTATTCTGAACCACACAACACACAAAAACAACAATCCAAGGATCGTAAAATTAAATCTATTTTTATAACTCGCCTTTATGGTCGCGCTGAAGGGCCTTTTTGCCTTTAGATCAGAGACAGAAGCTAGAATCTTACTTGAGAAATAAGAAACAGTGAACTTTCAACCGGTGGGGCAAGTACAGACACAGGTTTGTCAAGTTTCGAAGGGCTTTATCATCGAGTCGTGAAATGAAACGCAACGACGAAGATAGCTAGTAAACCGGAATAACTAGAACATATGCCTAAGTTTACTGTCGAGAGTGGCCAGCCATTGGGTTCAAGTGCATCTGAAACAGTAGGACGTCCTAAATTGTTAAATTAATTAATCATGAAATTTGAAAAATTACTTTCAAGGTGTTCGATCGTTCCTTACCTTATTTGATGTAGCTGAAATTAAACGCTAATACCTACCTACACGCCATGATATATCATGCCTATCTACATCACTACACATTATAAAAAAAATCCTCCGCCGCGTCTGTCTGTCTGTTCGCGATAAACTCAGAAACTACTGGACCGATTTTCAGGCTGTTTTCACCAATAGATAGAATGGTTCTCGAGGAAGGTTTTACGCGGGCGAAGCCACGGGCATGAGCTAGTGCTTCATAATTACAATATTTTCAGAGTGACATATAGACACAACTTACACAAATTGGGCCCCTGAGAAAAACTCACAAAACACTACACTTCAAAAAATTTAAAATGAGTAAGCTTCTGAAAAAAAAAAACAGGCAACCTTTGAAAACCTATGAAATTATTTAAAAATAGTTCAACAGGTCCGGAAAATTACTACCACCGTGGTATTTTTGTATCGGACGTCGAGTGACATTCCTGTGCTCCTAGAAACGTGTGCATGGCGTTGAAATTACATATTACGTTTTTTATTAGGGTTCCGAACATCCGTAAGAAACGGAACCCTTAGAATCTACAGAACAGATTCTGAAAATAGGTACACATAATATATAATGAAGTCTCGTAACCCAAACACGGACGCGTTACGTACATAAATAAGTTTTGAGTATGGGGATCACATTTGGGGGACGAACTAGAAAATTTTTAAAAAAATAACTGTTGGCACCGTGTGAAAGAAATATCGAATGAAAATTATGTGATGAATTATTTTGAGGGTTTCAATTATGTTTTCTTTTTTCATAAGGAGTTTTTTTTTAAATAAAATATGTAGTTTTAAATTTATTCAAGAATTTAGATGAAAAATAACCATTACCCCAACCCCTCCCCCTATTTCCGCCCCACGACAGTGCACGGTGACCTATAAGAAGTCTATAGTTTTATAATAACATTCGGTCGGAACCCTTTGCACGCGAGTCTAACTCGCACTTGGCCAGTTTTTAGCTAAAACAAAGCTGAAATAAGTAATGCACTCTGTCAATTTTTTAATAGCAGTTTTCTGAACAAGGCACTTTATTATTTATTTATTTCCAGCCCACTACAGTGCAAGGGCTTCTCTTCCTTCCATTCCCTATGAATATTGAGCTACGAAATCCCCTTTATTTGCCAATCCTATTATCTTGTTGTGAGTATAAGTAGTGTAAACTACCAGGTAATGTTCTAACCCTTTGGTGTACCCATATTCCCGCAAATTACATACGTCAATTGTGAAGTAAATAATGCATATGATACATAATTACTTTGAGGAATAAAAATACTTATAGCTAAGACATGAATATTTGATGCTATAATTGGAATCGAGCATATCTGCCTTTTTTATGTCGTAGGTACCTATTAGCTATGAGATAGGAAAATCGTTTTCAGGAACTTCGTGCAGCTACTTACGTACAAAGCTTAACGTGACGGGAACGATATCTGGCGCCGAGAAATTCGTGGCGCTTTTAAGTAGGTATTAATACGCAGCGACTGCGCGCGCGCAACTCAGTAGGAGGCAGCTTGCGCTCGCTTCGTGTCGTTGCTAATCAGGCGTTTCGCCTAGTTACCGGCTAACGTGCACCGACCGTGGATATTACTGCACCGACAAAAATGACGATATTCACTCCGAACTAACTTGCGTGATTAGATTTTTAACACCAGGACATAAAAACTTTTTTTTTTTACTATAAATAATTAATTTAATTCTTAGTTCAAAATGGTTAGTGGCAATAAAGATCCGTGTGATCTCAAAAAAGTGCCACCAAAAAACCGAGAGAAGAAGACGAACAACTACAAGAGAGCGAATTGGTTTTCAAAAGCATGGTTCGTCTGGATGATGCCCACCTTCTGGAGAGGCTACAAGCGAGACCTGTACGACTCGGACCTCACCAAACCTAAAGACAGCCACCTCTCTGACAAGCTTGGCGACCGACTCGAAAAGTAAGTACCTAAAATAATTTAACTGCATTCAATAAAGTATGATAAACTCTTTGTACACACAGAATTATGACAAAGGTCCCTGTGACTGTTGACCTTATGCTCAACAAGGTGATGGGTAAACAAAAAAAAAAAGACAACCCACAAAATAACTTGTGTGCACATACTCCACCGGCATTTAACAAGCCTGAGTAGTCTGACATGCTAATAAAATCCGCGCGACTACGGCCGCATGCACAATACCAGTAAGTAGATAAACATACGTACTTTATTATTTGCGTAAGTGATAAATTCCAGGAGAACAAATTTGTTTCATCAAAATTATTCAAGACCGAAAACTTAGGTATAACCCTTTTTATACCTATGGTAGTTTTATGGCTAAGAACGGCACAAAAGCTTAAACAAACGTTCGGAATGGCGTCTGCGGGAGTTTTCGAGAACACCTGCGGCACTACGAACAATGTACGATTTATTAATGAAATCGTAAATTTGTTTAAATAATGTTAGGTCTATCTATTAGGTATATAAGTATCAGTCTAGCTAATATATTTTCTTCTGAAAAGTCGATGACCTATGTGTTTTTTTTTATATACTTATAAGTAAAAAAATAAATTCTTCCAAAATGCAAGAAAACTTAAAAATGTAACTCTTTTATGCCTATACGACTTTTTTCCACTTATTCTTAACAATTTCCAATAATGTTTTTGGTCGTATAGGTAATAATTTATTTGTATGAGGGCCAGACGTTCTTGAACCACTAAATTGGTAGGTACTTACGCAAATGAAATGACGTTTAAATGCGTATGCAAGCTGTGCATCGGGACCATTTCAAGACTTTCACAATCACATAAAATATGCAGTGCGCTCAATGTAGTACACACCAGACACTCGCATCAAAAGATTCACTAACTGGTTAAATGATCCGAGCAAATTGAAAAATGTTCTTATGTTTTCAAGACTAAGTAACCGCCCTAAGTCTGCCTTGCCTTTTATCGTGTTCTAGTCTAACCGAATGCAGCTGCCTAGTAGGTACCTACCTACCTAACAATAACAATTAAAAAAACAAATGAAAAATATAATAAAAACACACACAACATAATTTAAAAGACATTTTATTGCAACTCTGCATTTGACAGACATTGCTATCATTAAGTTTTTCCATCTATATTTACGGGAAACACAAACTTGCCGAAAACATGAACAATTACTTATGACGCTGAAGAATGGTAAAAAAAAGATAAAATTACGTCACAGTATTAAAAAAATGGACAATGATAAAATAACAATGTTTTTTGACAATGCTACAAATGAATATCTAAACACAATAGCAAAATGTAAAACAATTAATTTATATTTAATCTTATGCTAGCTGACCCGCGCATTAACTTCGTCTGCGTCACATTTTTTTCGGGACGTAGCTTAATGTTGATAAATAGGCTCTTCAGCTTTCTCATATTTTTAAGTAAGTATAGATTTTTACATACACATAAGCAGGTATTAAAAATTAAAAAATATACGCATCCAAACCCACTGTAAATTTTTCATCCATGTTTCCGATATACTCCATTTTTGTTTCAGTAAATAAGTAGTATGAAGATAAAAAAAGTTATCAGTCGCACTATCATCTTTCTTTATTGCAAAATAAATAAAAAATACTATTATCAAAAAACTTTACCTCTAAAAATGATCAATACTTTCAAACAAATCACTTAGTTTGTGTTATCAATGTAATTGATGCGTCTGATTCCTGATTGGTATTCTCACAAACTACGGACTTACCTCTCAAAAAAAAGTCTGTAAAATTAATGACATTCCTAACATCACGTCTGTTTTACATTGATTCTGATTATTTACTTGAGTGAAAACCTAAAACGTTAGACAGGTAAGCCATGATCGTCACGCAAAGGTGGTCTAAAGAAGTCTCGTCACAAACAGCAATTCGGATTTCCTGATTTCCTAAGTTTGCCCTCAGAAGTCAAATAGAGCATTAACATTAATTTACTTTGTGTTTTTTTTTTTATTTGGAAGTCGGTTGTATTTTTTTGTAAAAAGTTTATTATTTTTTACTTTTTAGTGGTACCCCACACCTAACAACACCACTGCAGAATAATTGTAGAAAAGCAAAATACGCAATTTCGATTACTTGGATGACAAAAAACCATCATCCAAGTAAACCGGCCTCATCTAGTTTAAAATGACCAAAAAAGATTGACGTGTAAAAGTGTTATTTACAACCTACTTACAAAATGAATATCATTTATCATTTACCGAATTCCAGCTATTTCGATTTAAAATCCAAACTTCGTAACTGATTTTGATAAAATCTAAATGGGATCCATCTGCAAGTATATCCTTTCATTCCTTTCAGATAAAACAAGATTTTTTCAAATCGGTTCATAATTGACGGAGTTATGAGGTATAAACATAAAAAAAAATTAAACGGAATTGAAAACCTCCTCCTTTTTGGGAAGTCGGTTAAAAAAGAGTAATTTTCCCCATGTCGATATTAGTTTACTTAATCTGATTGGCGTGAAATTAATTAATATTCACATTAAACACGGTTTAAGATTTTTACACTTATTTAAATACAATAAATATATTTCATGCAATTTTACCATATTTTGTATTATGCAATTTTATTAAATTACGTATTTTATAAATATTTGTAATCGGGCGATGATTCAAGACAGTGTTTTTGAATTATGTAGTTACTATGATGAAACTGAAAGTAGGTGCCTAGTAGAGACCAATTTCTGGGGACTAATCAAATCGACAGGTGATAGCATGGTCATAGGCAATCCGATAATTAAAGTGACTGGTGACGTTAGAGAAGCGATGGAGACTACCAAGGTTACCGTTTTGGTATTAATTAATTTCTCCAACGCCTTTAACGCCGTCAGCCACGAGATTCTCCTTTCTATGCTCTATCATCTTATGGTTTCATCCGAGGCTCTGGAATGTTTCTCTTCTTATCTTCGGGGACGTCAGCAGTCGGTTCGCGTTGATGAGAGCTCATCAAGTTGGCGTAATCTGGATGCCAGGGGTCCACAAGGCGGTATTCCTTCTCCATTGTTATTCTCCATCTTCATTAATTTTATAACTCACTGTCTTCAGTGTTCGTATCATCATTATGCCGATGATCTTCAATTTTATACAGCTGCGCGAGTGAAAGGTTTATCTGACGCTATAAAATATGTAAACCGAGACTTAGATACTGTCAAGGAGTGGTCTGATAGTTTTGGGGTGTCAGTAAACCCCTCAAAGTGTCAGGCCATTGTTATTGGAAGCTCGCTTATGATGGGTAGGGTGACGCTTAGCTCTCTTCCTCCCCTCATTTTCAATGGTACCCCTACTGTAAAAGATCTCGGTCTGCATCTTGACTCGACACTTAACTGGCAACGTCAGGTCTCTAGTGTTAGTCAAAGGGTCAACGGTACTCTGCGAACCTGTATCGTCTGAGAAACTTCTTGCCCGCTAAGACGAAGACTATGATTGTGCAGAATTTGATTTTCCCTATCATCGACTATGGTGACGTGTGCTATTCTGACTTGAATGCGGTTTTGCTCGATAAACTCGACAGACTGCTTAAGAACTGTATTCGGGTCATATTCAACCTCAGAAAATATGATCATGTGTCGACCTATAGGTCTGAGCTCAAATGGATGTCCATTCGCCAAAGGAGAAATTTGCGCGCTTTGATCACACTTTTCTCCCTTCTCAATTATCTTTTGTCTCACTTCCAATATTTATGTTCTTCACACGCTAGGAATCTGCGTTCTTCTAAGAATCTTCTCCTACTCTGTCCTTGTCCTTCTCATACTTCTGACTTTGTAGATTCTTGATTCTTCCTTTCATATACAGTCTATTCTCCTTTGGAACTCGCTACCTCTTGAGATCAGGACGACCACCAGTCGGTTTGAATTTAAGCGGAAATTGCAGAGTTATTTTCTAAATAAATAGCGTAGAGTATTTTAACACCTCTTTCTCTTGATTTTGTATATATATATATATATATATATATATATGTATGTAGATATATAGTATAGGTATATATAATAGTAAATACGCATGTATGCGTATTATAAGTTTATAACTTATTTATGTACTGCCTATCCATTATGATCTTTTTATTAATATTTTTTTATCATTTTTCCTGTCAAAGAGAGCACCTGCCATCTAATCTCTTTACCACCCTTGGTTGACTGGTAGAGAATGCCTGAGGCAATAAGTCCGCCTTTGTACTTTTTTGTGCGTAAACTATCATTATTATGAAACACAGCAATTGCAATAAACAATAATTAATTAACAATATTGTGGTTTTCGCGGAATGGAAAGTTGAATACAATACTTTTTCTTAATAAGCCTTGGACATATTGGAAACTTTTTAGTTTGGATGAGATTTATTGTATACAAAACGATTTCTTTCATAATATATCGAGAAATCATAATCTAATAAAGTTTTATTCATTCTTACGGAGTCTGCAATTTTCCGGTGACCCGTATCTATACGTATTTAGAGACACAATCAGTCTGCTTGGCCTTTTCTTACCATAATACTTTATAACCCTTCTACTACTTCACATTCTAGGTCCCTGAGATCATCATAAAATACTTTATAATCCTTCTACTCCCTTTTATTTTTAACAAACGCTTTCAGTTCCTCTGTGATACACATTCTAGGTCCTTGAGATCATCATAAAATGAGGAGTGACGGAACAAAAAATGATAATTCCACTTAAAAAAAAAAAAAGTTAGTTATAGCATTCGACAGAATACTATAAATTACATTACCCACCAAGCTGGTGTGTTCAGTCCATCCAAATGTTCTCTGTAAGAGATTGCCTTTTGCGAAAAGGGCGGTCTTATCGCAAAAAGCAATCTCTGTTGTGCACTTGTTTTTATAAATCTTGTGTACAATAAAGAATACACGGTACCTTTTTAGTCGTCTTACAACGGCACCCCGCTCCATCTATACCATGACTACACATTTATTGTAAAAAAAAAACGATGTTTATGAACATTTGAATTATTGAAAAAATGTTAATATTATTCATTAACACGACGCATGATGTAGTTTGAAACATCCAGGAGTGAGCGCAGTCCCAGCCTTGTGTCTCCAAGGACGGCGCCTAATGTGTTTTGATACGTTATTATTATTAACAGGGTGTTTCATGATACTAATGCATTATTTGTTTTATTGTGCCTATGATTTTAATGAATTATGCAGTGTAGTGTAGTTTATGTCGGTAGCATTAAGTGGTCTTCCTTTATAAGGCGACTAAAATGGCACCGTGTATAAAAAGTAAATAAATAAAGAAAACCACCTGTTTAAATCAGGCCTTAAAATTTGAATAACCTACATGAATGTTTCTAAGTTTACAAATATTTGACATAATACCCTTGGTTGACTGGTAGAGAATGCCTAAGGCATTACGTCCGCCTTTGTACCTTTTTGTGCGAATAGTGTAAATAAATAAATAATAATATATGCTTAATGGCATTTCATTTTAAACTAATTATAAACGATAGTCTTTTCGCGCCCTCGAATAAATACTGATGCTAAAAATAGCGAGTACGGTTAAATTTAAGTTGTTCCAGGTATTCTGAACCGGTTGTATATAAGGACCGTGTCAGACATTTCCGCGTTATCGTTCTTAACTACATTAGTGGTATCTTGGCTCTTCACGAACAAATTCACCTTGTAAACATGTACTCGTAAACAGACTTTATTAAATTAATATTATGTATAGGTATATACTGATATTTTGAATAGTCAAAAGAGCGATATACAAATTATTTATTAACGATGCCCATTTAACTTTTTGTATGTCAATATCAGTTACTCAATCATCTATCTAGTTTTATTTAGTTAATTACATATTATTAGACAAAGGTGGGTATTCTACTATTGCTCGTTAAAGCGTTAAGGTCGACTCGCACTTGACGGATACTTGTTCACATTGAATCAATCATTTACTATCATCATCATTCTGGAAAAAATATAGCCTACTTTATGTGCCATTATTAGTAAGTTTTTCTCAGTATTCCTGATTATAAGAAAACAAAAGTTAGGTACCTACCTTACTGATTGCAGTATAGATCCTCGAACAATTCTAAACACTTCATGTCGGAAAAATATGTATAAAACTAAATAATGACGATAAGATGTGTGCGCTGCGACTCGTGCTTCGAAGAATTATTTAATGTATATTGTATTATGTACACCTACTGAATATGAATAACAATTCTCGTGCTTGATTAATGACCAGGTATACCTGGCAATACTCATAACTTAATGGTCTACTTATTATAGCTAATTGCCTTTAGAAACTACCATAAAAGCTTGGTTAAACACGACTTTAACCCTGAGGGACGTGCTAACTTTCTGCCTATCGCTTAGACCCTTCTGCGGTTATCGGGTAAACTGAATAGGGATTTGATAATATCGTGTAATGTGCGGCTACACGAGTGTAGATCTATCTCATCGTAGCTGCATGTTGCGCGATACTCGAAGTAGATAATTGACTAAATAGCCACGCCTCGAGTGAGGGTCAACTTGAATTGCGAATCGCTTTAGCAATATTCGAATATGTGTTTTTTTCCACCTTTCGAGATAATATTTGAACCGAATTCGAAAACCAGTATAAATGCATATCCTAAAGATTAACGCAGGTGGTACCAGTGCATTCTCCGCATTTTTTTTATTCATTCATTTATTATCAAACCAGTTAATCACGTGCTGGTTACGGTGTATCGAAAAAACAACTAAAACATCTGCGCATGAGACTGAATCATATATCATATATCTTTTATTGGATAAGTATATTTCTTTCATCCCCATGTGGGTCTTATTCGTGCGTACTTCTCAATGCATCCTCAGAGGACAAGTTTGCATTGCGCGTTGTTTCTCGTCTTACGTATTTACTTGAAGTACCTATGCATTACCTTCACCTTACCCCACTTGAAGCTCTGTCGTACCGGGTGTTTGCTACATTCACTTACTACACGACAGGCGAATGCTTTGACAGCAAGACGGCCTGCGTGTGCGAGTGTATGCGTCGGAGAAGCTTGACCACATAAACCTTGGCTAATTCTACTACAAACATCAGAACTAATGATCTTTATTCCGAAACTGAGTACCTACAAACTTGGATGGAAATATTATCAATTTATTACACGTACAGGTATAGAATTACCATAAATGACCGTGACGTAGATAAATAATAATCAAACAATTGCACAAATTGTGTATTATCGTAATAACGCCGAAGTCCTTGCTGACACAAACGTTTTGCTGTGAATGGCACCAACGCTACTGAACTAACAAAATTAAATACTTACATTGATTGTACAGCGCAAAAAAAAAGTTCATTTGGAAACTATTCACATGACTTCCTATGTTTTTTTACTAGCAATTAATAGTTTGCAGCAGTACCTTAAATAGATAAAGCAATTAATACTAATTATGCAAATGAATAATTGAAGTCTGTTCCACTTTTCCGCATTATATTTATAGATGATTGGAGTTAGGCATCCCTCAACGCTACATTGCTGCCAGTGATTGTACAGCACTTCACAACACTTGACCAACAAATCACGACAACTCACGCAGATTTTGATCAAATGACTTTTGAAACCATGAACTAGGGTTCAATAATAGATAACTACCTAATAACGCACTAGCGGTTGACCGTGCGGCTGGACGCTTTTCAGTTTTTATAAGCAACCGCTAATGATTTTTACGCACTGAACCGCCATTAAGTGACAAGCGGGTGCATATTAAACTAGAACCGCCCGGTTGACCGCCCCGCGACTGACCGCTAGTGCGTACGTAGGCTAAGAGTACCTATCTAGCTTGGCTAAGTTTTATTAATAAGGTAAAAAATTTACTCTTGCCATTGGGTATGTGACCAACACGGATGATTTATAGTATTAAATTAAATGCATAATTAAAACGGTACAGGAGTAATTTAATTCTAACAATGAATCTGACGCAGATTCAAGTGAAAAATGTATTTATACTTATATATTTTTTTTCTGAAAAGACATAATTTGAAGTTAATTTACATTTAAGATTAATAGCTTGTGAGATTTTGATAAGATTTGAACTTAGTGGAAGACATTATTCCGTGTAGGTAAATTACTTAAGGCGCGTCCCCGAGCAGAACGCAGCGCTAGCCGAATTTATGCAGTTTTTTGGACCTATATACTCTGATATCCAAAAGAAATATCAACTAATAAAAAATCCTTATTTTTTATACAACGCGGGGAACTCTTGGCCAAAATCTCACCTGATGGAAAGTGATGATTAGGCCGAATATGGAAGCGAGTTTCACCCGGAATCCTCGTACACACAGGAACTGGCTATCATACCTCTAACTGCCGGAACACAACAATGCAATTAACATAGTTGTAAACCGAGCAAAAAATTTGCCTCCGCTGGGAATCGAACCCAGGACCTCTGGGTCTGAATCAGGTGATATAACCACTAGATTAGTGATAGTTAGTGTCACATGTTTAGCACCACCCGGGGACCACGTGTAGGGATTCGCTGAAGGGTATTCTCCTACGGACGCGGGTGACTCGGCCCCCACCCATTTCTACATAATCTTGGCTTCATAATGGTAGATTTTATTTTTTATTACTAAGTATAATGTTTAAGTAATCTCCTCACAACGAAACCACAGAAATGAGAAAAAAATACTGAAAACATGCATCTTCTCGAAAACTAACGATTATTTTGATTTTGTACTTACACTAATGGATAGGCAATTTAATTATGAACATTTTGGTAGAAATATTTTTTTCAATCGACCAAAATTAGATTTTATAACGATTTTATTCAACATTCTGAGCGTATTCGCTATTGTATCTCTTGCGCTGTTATTGAGGGAAAAAATGCTCAAGGTTATTTGGTCAGAGTACGGCCTTAACGTTTTCCAAACAGGAACCGGACAAGTGCGAGTCAGACTCGCGCACCACGGGCTTCGTACAAACTGGTACAAGTTTTTTTGGAGTACCTAATACATTACATACTGAAGTGTGTAAACTATTAAAGCACTTTCATTACTTTGACCAAAAGATAAGTAGGTTAAAGGACTAACTTAACATTTCTGTTGAAAAAAATGTTTTCCTATACTTACCTACCTACTTCTTGCCTAATTTCATGATTAAGTATATGGCAACGGAAAGTACCCAATATCGTGTTTTGATTTACTAGCGATTATCAAAATAATTAGGTAGGTAGCAATGTCGCAAAAATGGTGCATAAATGATCATATTTTTTATTGCGTTGACTAGAAGCTTGATTTTTTCAGAGCTCTAAGGGTCATAAACCTACGTATTTGCTAATAATTTCAAAATGATACCTTCAAGCGTTCTTGAGAAAAAGGCTCGTTGGGCCCTTAAAAAGGGTTACACTGAAAAGCAGTTGCAATTTTTCACTTTGAAACCACAGACTTGGCTGACAGATTTGAAACGCTCATGGTTTGAGATGATGACAGATATGTATTTATTTATTTATTATATACTTAATTGCACACCGATAAAAACATTCAAGAAAACTAAAATACATATACGTACATATTATGTACAATGCGCGGCCTTATCGCATTCCGCGATCTCTTCCAGGCAACCCGGAATGGCCAGTAATTGCCTGAACATAAAATGGGGTTGTCATTACCGAATGACTGGCAACACTATTTAAATCATAATATTTATACACAGATAACATTTTTACACAGATATTCTTATCAATCTATGTAGAAGCAAGGGAAACAATAGAAGCAAAGGGTTGGAAAAATCGAGAGCATCATGGTCAATGTTTCAGATTACTGCGGTCACTGGCACGTCGAGGATCGACCGGAGGACACGGTGGAGCACACTGTGCAGGTGTGCCCCGCTTGGGCGGCGCACCGCCGTGTCCTCGAAACGGCGATCGGCGGCGACCTCTCGCGTCCGGCCCTGGTCCAAGCCATGGTCCGGAGCGAGACGGAATGGGACGCCGTTGCCTCCTTTTGCGAAGCAGTCATGCTAGCGAAGGAGGTGGCGGAGAGGGAGAGGAGACCCTCTCGTCCCAGTCGCCGTGGTGGACGCCGCGGGCGTCGGGGGACACCACCTGGTGACCTCCGGCCACCGTAGGCGCGGGCCTGTGGACGGCGAGCTATGGGTGGCTCGCCGTCCGTCCGTCTAGTGACGACAGGCCGTGTCGACGGCGCGTTAGTGTTCCACGCGCGCCTCAAAGAGAGTCAGCACCGACGCCTGCCGGAGTCGCGGGATTATTCGCAAGAGACACCGTGGCTCCGGAACACAAAGGGCAATGAAGGAACATGGATGGGTTTTAGTCAGTAGAAGTCTGACACTCCCTCCCGCTACACCCAGAGCGGGAGGAGTCATTGGATGATTTCCAATCCATAAAAAAAAAAAAAAAAAACGGTCACTGGCACTGGCGTCAGTGGCCGGTCACTGGGACGTCAATGGTCTCGTAATTGAATTGCGGTAGGAATGCCGTATTGCCATTATTATGAAACCGAGCTAAATTTGAGCATTTATTCATGCCAGATTTTATTTATATTTAGTTTTACATATTATTTATTAGTTTATTATTTATACATATTTTAGTACATTATGTACGAGATTACCATTCATATGGCTTTCTTTCAATGGCGTGTCAGTGGTTGATCATTGGAATGTCATAATGACGCCATTATGATGCCATTATGTTAGTAGATTACCAAACTTGTCAAAATCAACCATTTTGAAATCAGTGATCGACCATTCTGACACTATTGTAATAGCAGACTCGGGCCCCAGATACTGAGTTTGTTAGCCTAACTGGCCTATTTTATAGAACGACGCTCAACCATAAACATTGATATGAGCAAAGATCCGTGAATCTGTCAGTTCGGTGTAGTTTGTAGCATTAGAATGTGACAAGCACTTGATCTTTTTCCACACTATCCTGGAAAAAACTCTTTTTATCAAAACCTAGGTCAGGCTGTTAACAAAAATACTAGGTATAGGTATTTTGCGCAGGTAACATAAACATGTTCCGGCTAATGACTCATCAAAACAAATACAAATTATTGCGAGTGTCCTGCACCAAATAATACGCTTATTAGAATTCTCCTATTGATTCACACTGATAAACATTGTACGAACTTGTTTCAATTAGTTAGATGGACGCAGTCACGTCGGGTTTAACGCCTCACTGCTTACAACTGACAATGATATTGGTGACATACGATATTTACACAATAAACACATACATTTATGTAGTTTCCGATAAAAGGTAAATTGTACTAACCAACCTGAATATGGAAATGTCACTGCCTTCGAGCGTGAAAACCAAATACGAACACTGGTTGTGTTTCCATTGTAACGCTGTTTGAGTAGGTAATCGATAAACAAATTGATCTAATAGGGTATTCTCCTGAAAAAATACATTAAAATAAATGAAAAAAAAAACAAGATTTTGTAATGTATTAAATCACAGTGTACCTACCTGCTCTATTATATTAGTCAAGCCCTTTCGTTGACACCTATATTTAGGGGGTTGTAAAAAATATGTAATGCCCCATTTTGTAGCGGCGGCCATCTTGGATTCCCAACGATATTGAATTGTATTGTCATCAGAACTAAAGGTCAAATTATAGATCAATCTATCAACAGGATGAGGGTAAAATTTCAACTACTTTGATTCAAACAAACAAATAAATAAATAAACAACAAACAAGCCAAGCTAAATAAAACTGTTCAAAAAAAGCGACACAGTGCTTTAAAATTAGCGAATGCAAACTGGTTTCACAAAAAACCGAAAAACCGGTTTTTCGACATATTTTCAATGGCTAAAAGCTAAAATACCCGAGATGTTCATTATTTTCGAATGACACAAATTACTTTACCACGTGTCAGTCAAAACAATGCATTTAATGTCAGCCATTTTGTAATCGAAACGGTTCAAAGTGATAAGACTTGTTGTTTATCGTAGTATGTATTGGTAATTTTTAACAAATTACCGTTAATTTTAACAAAATTCTGCATTTTAGACATACTTCAAAAAAAGGAGGAGGTTCTCAATTCGACTGTATATTTTTTAATATTTATGTTCTGCGAATATTTCGCCAATTATGAATCGATTTTGACGGTTTTATTTTTGTTTAGAAGATCATGCTTCAGAAGTGGCCGCGTATAAATTCCATCAAAATCGGTTTAGTAGGTTTGCTTTTAAATCAAAATAGCTGGAATTCGTTTACTTGGAAGACATATTTTGATTGCCATCCAAATTAATGAAACTGCTCAATCTGTTTTTCTGCGGCTTTCCATTGGTGTTGTTAGGTATGGAGCCACTAAAAAATTAACAATAATAAACTTTTTCACAAAAAAAAACAAACAACCAAAAACACCTACTTCAGAAATAAAGTTATTTTATACTTTTTAGTGGTTTTTTATTTAGAACACAGTTGTATTTTTTTTTGTAAACAAGTTTTTTTTTTATTATTTATTCATTTTTTTTAATAGGTAAGTTTCTATTTAATAATTGAAAGGAAGCAAGATGAGGGCGGTCTTACAATCAGTTTAAAAATGACATTTAGAAGAACAATTAAAGTAACCGGTTTCACCGAAAACCAGTTTTTTTTTGTACGGAACCCGAAAAAAAATGAGTTTTACCTTTGGCCGGTTTTGCATTCCCTAGTTGAAATCACGCGTGACGCCAAGTTTAATTAAATTTTTGATAAAACATGACGTCAACAACTTCTTGAACTTTGATGAACTAATTAGAACTTTATTGTTAGATCAATAGAAAAATACCTCATTTTTGCTTGAAAAATCGTCATCAGTAGATACTTTGTGGTGTATTTCGGATACTTGCGGAGGCTTTACGTTCCGCGCTAAGGCGTGACCATAAACACCTAATTACATAGAATCAAATCACGTTATTCCATAAATCTCCATTGTTATAATTATCCCTAACAAGATTATAAAGTGTTATTATTTTATTAATAAAGGACAAAATCAAATAATAATAGCGATCATAATTATTTCTTCGTTATTGTTCTATGTATCTAAAGGCCAACATTTATTGCAGATAGCACAATTAACTTATTAACTGAAAAAAGGAAGTAGCTATTTACGATATGCATTAACATTTTCCTTGAATATATTTTTCCGGCATTACTTAGATAAAAATATCAATTCAGCCGAAAGGCGCCCACTGCAGGACATAGCCCCCGAGTATCGCCACATCTGCCGCTCCAGTGCGTCCCGCATCCAGCGGATTACCGCTATATCATATACTCAATTCTTTATCTTAAATAACACTTGCACAGTAAGTTTGTTGCAAAAACCCTACATGAAAAACCCACTTCCTTATTTATTGACATTCACCTACATGCCCATGACCACAAATTTTTCAGGATATGGAAGTTCTCAAGATCTCTTGATAGAGTTAACACACCTCCTTAGGTGTCGCAAATATTGTTTACATATCATTTCTCACTCTAACAAATTAATGATAATAAAGTGACAAATACATGATACATTAACTGTTTATCCTTCATCTAATACTTACTCGTAGGTCTAACCGATGTTTTCTCAGGAATAATGAGAATTGTAAACTGCAAGCAAAGTTTTATCCCGCATTTGAAAAATTAAGATGTCTTTAGTATGTCCGTGATAATATTTATTATTCAACAAGCTGACCCGCACAACTTCGTCTGCGTCACATTTTCCATTACTGCTCCGCTCCTTTTTCTCTTAGCGTGATGATACATAGCCTATAGCCTTCCTCGATAAATGGGCTATCTAACACTGAAAGAATTTTTCAAATCGGACCAGTAGTTCCTGAGATTAGCGCGTTCAACCAAACAAACAAACAAACAAACTCTTCTGCTTTATAATATTAGTATAGATAAAACAGTGTTTTTTTATCCGACTGATGAAAATCAAATTTACAAACTATTCTAATCTGAACCTTACGCATCTCCATGCATCTAAACGATCCTGAAGACCTTACTCTCAAGCGGGGCACGTGCTACATACATTCATTATACTAATTGTCATACACACTTGGCATTACGTATACGTACAACTTGCGTTTCCTGTCTAATTCAGCGTTCCGGGTAATTGCCATCATGTACCGACCTTCTCATTGGCTAATGTGGACGAAGACGGTGGCACATCGATAACTGTCCCGGACGACAGGAACGAACCGTTATTAACCAATTCAACATGAGACTTTGGACCCGTTTCATTTAACGCTCACCTTAATATTAACATAACCTGTTCTTCTTAAACACCATTCTGTGGCATGGTGATTAGTTTTTTCAGAAAAGTCTACGGAAAACATGAAAAATCATACAACACTTTCTTAAGTTTTTCATATTAATTCATATGCAGGGGAACGGTAAATGACATCTATTGCAAAATTACCATAACACATAATTATTTAGTATGGTTTGAATTGGTCAGTGTGCAATGTGCATGGTGCCATGCGCAAGCGGACACACCCACCCATGGGTGTGCCAGAGTCGTGTTCTCTTCAATAGATCATATGGAGCGACTAGTCTTAGGAATCTGACATAGTTAAATTTGCATGCCACGTCTGTATGAAAGCATGTTTTCTGATTTACGCCTGTATGAAAGCATATTGTTTGGTTGAACGCGCTAATGTCAGAACCTACTGGTACGAACTAAAAAATCTTTTAGTGTTCGATAGCTCATTTATCGAAGAACTAAGGCTATAAAACATTACGCGATGACCTAATTGGATTTAGCAGACGAAGCTGCTCGGATCAGCTTGTCTTAATATAAAACTGACAACGTTATTGAAATCAATAAAAATAAATGCACTGTTTAAAAAGTGTTGCACTACAGTTATAATTCCAGGTTAAATAGTTGATTAGACATCCGGTTTTTCTTAGGTTCTCAGTCATATTGTTAAATGTAAGTACCTATCTGAATTCAAAAAAAAAATGTACTGCATCACACCAGGAAGTCACCTATATAGATAAATGAAATTATAGCCATAACTCATTTAAACGGTATTATGAAATTACACTACACGGATTAAAAATATTCCCTACTTTTCGTTCAATGAACTTAAGCTAGCTGATTAAAATAGGTACAGAAATGATGTCAAAAATTAAACAACCGACTTCAAAAAAAAAACACTACAAAGTAAAAAATAACTTTAATTTCGGAAGTCGGTGTTTTTGTTAGTTTCTTCGTATTTTGACACCGACTTCCGAAATTAAAGTTATTTTTTACTTTGTAGTGTTTTTTTTTTGAAGTCGGTTGTATTTTTTTGTAAAAAGTTTTTTATTTTTCACTTTTTAGTGGTGCCCTACACCTAACAACACCACTCCGCAGAAAAGCAAAATACGCAATTTCGATCATCAAAGAATCATCTAAATAGCCAAATTCCAGCTATTTCGATTTAAAATCCAAAGTTCGTAACCGATTTTGATATGATTTAAATGGGACCAATCTGCAAGTATATTCTTTCAGATAAAACAAAAATTTTTCAAATCGGTTCATAATTGTCGGAGATATGAGGTAACAAACATAAAAAAAAAAAAAAAAAAAAAAAAAAAACATACAACCGAATTGATAACCTCCTCCTTTTTGGGAAGTCGGTTAAAAACAACATTCATTCGTGTAAGAAAGTTTGGTGCTACATACATATACCGATGCTGTAGCAACATTAGCAACTGTAACGAAGACAATAAAGTCTATATTTTTATAATCATTTAGAAAACTCAAGGCCTAAAAGGTTCACGTACTCGCCATCTCGTAAACATCTCGCTGGCTTTGACATGAGAGTGCCCATGCATCCTACTTGAACCTGCTTTGTTTCCTTGCCCACTCGCTGTGAGGACATATTGATTCTTTTTCGAGCCATATATTTTTAAACTAAGCTAAATGAGTGTTTCAAAAGTTTAATATTGAGTCTGATTCTAAGTTTGGGCATTCAGTAGGTACCTACTTTCGGAATTCAGTAGGTACCTACTCCTCTGTTGGTTTCATTTCATATAATACCAGCACGGTGTTAACACAATGTTGAAGACTGCGCATAACAGAATAGCCAGTAATTAATTAAGGGATATTGTTGCACGAACTAATCAACAGTCACCAATGTCACGATACTTAATATGTAAATTTATAAAGGAAACTACTGATTACACAAACCATTTTATCGCCATCGATGATTGGCGCATGCCACAGTTCTCACGTGTGTAACCGGTGTTTTACTCTATTATGTATTTGCTTAAATGTTTGATTGGGAATGTTGCACGTTGCCGTTATGTGAGCCGAGCCGGCGGCGGCGGCCGCCACCGCTCCGACGCATGCGTGATGCGCCCGCGCCGGCGCGCGGCCGCCTGTACCATGCCTCATACAAAGACCTAGAATATCTGCGGATGGGAAGTATTAATAAAGGCGACGTAAGACTTGTTAACGCATTTGCACACACAATAAAATTATATTATGTATACTCCGTGACACATATCGCTGTTTAAAGCTAAGACACCATTTTATGTGACAATAAAGAGCAATTAATTGCAAATCCAATTTCTCTATTACATATTTTTTTGAGCTGTTGCTTCCGCATTCCGCATTTCATTTCCATATAAATTCAAGTGTTCGGTAGGTCGGTACCTACATGTGTTTCACTAAGGGCAGCAGCAGTATCATCCAGCCTTATGCACGGTTCTTTGTGTTGCGTTAATAAAATTTTACCGGTTTGAACGAGTCTTCATGGACTTATACTTCAATCCTTTCTCCGCAGCGTTTCTCCGAATGTTTTGGTCATTAAATTTGTTTGCATGGTTCAATAGCATTATTTACGTAGAATAATAATTCAAACTAAGCTAAGGAAAAGGAATAGTACGGATTGGGTGACCGTTCACGAGTCGGCCACATGGTCAATCAACAAGCGTCAAAGTCAACGGTCCATATGTCGTGTATACCTGCGACACCTTCATGATTCACGCTCACTTCTATGTACCTGCTGCATATAATGCATATTTGCTAATGAGTTCCATTGTATTTAACACCACTCATATCGGCATAATGTACCATCCGTTAATAAAGGTGTTATTGAAACATGTGCAGTATGTGCACTCGAAATAATTAGATGATAGATAGATGACGCGACTTTTTTTTTGCAGCCACCGCGTGGCTTCACCATCGTATAGATGCGATTCTACTCATATACACCTACGCATATCTACGAGCAGTTATATAAGCGGACTTGTCTTGCACTTTGCAGGCTCAAAGATAGAAGCTGTTACCCACAATGGGAACGAGTTTGCTTTGCACCTGCAGTTTCTGTGCGTTATAAATAGATATGAGAAGTTAGAAAAAACTGGTAGGGTCACATGGGACTGGACAATCTAAATAACTGCCTTTCTCATCATCGCAACTTTGAGGTTCGCGCGTGAGTTTGCATAAAGTGTTATGATCGACGCATGGCCTCCACGAGGTGCAACGAGTCAGCGAGTCAGCGACGCTCACATAACACGACACATTTCTGCATCCATTAACAACCATTGGGAATTGATTTTAATCATTTGAAAGGTTCGGTTTGGAGCACGTATCGGAGAAAATACATCTTTATCGACTCATCTTTGGGTGGGCGTAATATTCTAAACTTCAATGGTGATTAGATTATTATTCTCTATTAAATACCTAATAAGAATGTGCTAAACAGCATCGAGGTTTCAACAAATAAGGCCCAATTCGTCTTAAACCGTACCTACTGTTGGCAACACTTTCTTAACCGCTTATTTAATTTACTCAAAGCACTTCTACCTACCTGCATGTCCTCTGGCCCTTAGTAAAGCTTCAATCGTTACAAGGTTGGTGTGATTGCTCGGCCGACTTCCTTTGTCACTGTGTTGATCATCGGGTAATTATGCAGTGTGAGCACAGTCGCGGCTTGCCGACCGCACCGCTCGCTAGTCGATGACCCCAGACGTAATAGATAACTTATAATTAATTTCATCCTGTACAAGAAATCAGCTGAAAGTGGGACATTGCCATTTTTTCCATGGCGATATTTCAGTCTAAGTACCTAGTAATTGTCTGTAATGATAATGAATAATTTCTTTGTTTGTAATGTCAAAAAGTAATGCCACAAACAGCAAATACTTAACCGCACTAATAGGTTTACCACTAAAAGCTAGACCAATTAGTGGATAGTTTAGAAAACACTTGACACCTAAACCGATTTTCTGTGTTTGGCTCTTACCACGTTAGTAGGTACTCTAAGGGCTTTCAAGGACCAGGGTCCGGGTCGCAAGGGTTTTAATGAAAAACACTTATTATTGTCTTATACAAACTACACAATACATTTTTACTTCTATTTAAAATCTTTACCAAAACCGCATAGCACTTCAAAAGCAGCCAAAGTATTTTCACAAGGACGACATGCTGCTGCTGCGGAATTTGTTCGAAACAGTCACCGCGGCCCTGGAACGAAAAGGGCATTAGGAGGAACACGGATGAGTTTTAGTCAGGAAGAGTCTGACAGGATCCTGCTTTGCCAAGAGCAGGAGGAGTAATTTGATGATTTACCATGCTTAAAAAAAGGCCTACATGCTGCTAAGTTCATTCCCGCACACAACCTTCCCAGCACCTTACGGAATATTCGTGTTTTCAATATACTCATGCTAGATATTGTCATTGCCACCTGCAACTTTGTAATGAGCATTTCTTTATGCATTATTGATCCACTGAGGCAGTGAATATTTATAATGTATATGTTATACCTATCCTAACTCATATGGGTTAGCACTTATCCGAATGTGTAACGAAGGTCTGGCGCATATCTTGTTTTTTTCATAATTTTCTTAGAAAATTAAATAAAAAATTGCATACAACCTTCGTGGAAGTGCAAACACTAAGCTTACCAAGTTTTATCGCAATCGGATGAAGGTATGGCAGCGCATAAAATACTAACAAATTAACAAAAGCTATACATACCTGCACACGTGAATCAATAAAATTACTCTGTTTCATTGGGCTTCTCTTCGGAAATGCATCAACGATCTATTCGAGACACGCTTTAGTAAAATTTAAATCTACTATAACGATTGCAAAATCGAAAGCCCCTCTGATTCTGCACGCAGTTGAACATACATTTATCTCGACAATACCTGCTTGTTCAAAAGTCCTATGATAGCATTATGTGTCCTTGTGTTTCTTTTGTTAACCATATATTTGCAATCCTATAATAATACAGAAATATTGTCTCAAAGAATTTATATCTTGTAAAATAATGATCATTTGTGGTTATTAGAAGTTTTTTTCAACTGCAATGTTGTGTAATTAGCTCGGGTATTTACGACTATTACTAAGGTTATTTCATTAGCTATCAGGAAAATATTACAGCAATATTTTATGTTATTTATATTACTGGCTTGGCAGCACAATATAATCTCAATCCTTTTAACTTTAATGTACAATATAATTTGATCTCCACCATAAATACGTACGTTAGTACGCGACTGGACATTTAGAGAACTATAGATTACAAGAGTGGAATACAAAAATCCTCGGAAGCATGAATAAGCGAACTGAAGTGAATAGAAAATCATGGTATTTAAAAAAAAGATTTCAAAGAACTATAAAGCTATATAAGTACATGGAGAAGAAATAATATCATGCAAGATATCCAGACACAGCCAAAGGCGTATCATTGGAAAGCGATGAAAATTTTAATAGCTTTTCCTAATTGTATTATTTTTTGTGCAATCTTTTTTTTAGTACGCGATAAAAAAGAATACAAATTGTATATAGTTAAAGTAACATAAAAAGCAGGTTAAAACCGGCGATGAATACCTACCAGATTGAAAGGACCAAAATCATCCACTGAATTCATGACCGATTTAGTGTCGAAATTAGCAAAATATGCTCATCAGCTCCACTAAACTGTAAAGATGTTATGTTGTTTAATTTAACATCGGAGTCTTCTACTAACAACTTCCATATGTCCTTCTTCTTTCATATTAATTTACATTTAATCATTATCGTAAGACAATGCAATTTAATTTTCTTACAAAAGGACCGGTAATTGTGCAATATTTACATAGAATTTCTGTAATACAATGAACGTTTTCTAAAGTAAACATAGGTTGCCTACTACATATTGCAATGCAGTAAGGACACCGACTGTAGCAATCGCTTCTGTGTTAAGCTATCAATCTGATATATAAAAATGATTTGCTGTTCGTTAGTCTCGCTAAAACTCGAGAACGGCTGGGCTGATTTCGGTAATTCTTTTTTTGCTTAGTTCACCAGAATACAGGGAAGGTTTAAAAGCAAAAAAAAATAGCCAGTTGACGGGAGCGAAGCCACGGGGGACAACTAGTCTTATATATAAAATGAATTGCTGTTGGTTAGTCTCACTAAAAGTCGAGAACGGCTAGGCCAATTTCGGTAATTCTTTTTTTGTTTAGTTCGCCAGAATACAGGGAAGGTTTAAAAGAAAAAAAATAAATAAAAAAATGCAGTTGACGGAAGCGAAGCAGCGGGGGACAGCTAGTCTAATATAAAAAAATCTCGTGTCACGGTGTTTGTTATCGAACTCCTTCGAAACGGCTTGAACGATTTTTGTGTTTTTTTTTGTGTATACTAAGTAGGTCTGTCGGTCGTAGGGTACTTATTTGTTATTTGGCAAAGTTTGCCCGGTGAGCTAGTTTTCCTACCTAAACCAAGTCGACACTGCAAGGCTGATAAAAAGTCCGTCGCAGTTGCCTTTCTTTTTACTAAAAAAAACCGCCCAAGAGCGAGTCGGACTCGCGCACCAAGGGTTCCGTACAAACCTGAAGTTATATATATTATATTATAAGCAAAAGTTGTGGTTTACGATTTATGACGTATTAAAAAAAAACTACTGACTAGATCTCGTTCAAACCAATTTTCAGTGGAAGTTTACATGGTAATGTACATCATATATTTATTTTTTAGTTTTATCATTCTCTTATTTTATAAGTTACAGGGATGGGGCACATTTTACCACTTTGGAAGTGTCTCTCGCGCAAACTATTCTGTTTAGGAAAAAATTACACTAGAAAACTCAATATCATTTTTGAAGTCCTATCCATAAATATCCCACACGTATGTATGGGTATGATAAAAAAAAAAAAACTATTTTTGAGTGAAAATCTTAATGTGGTTCACAGCATACATCTACTTACCAAGTTTCAACAGCATAGTTCCTATAGTTTCGGAAAAAAAAGCGGCTGTGACATAGGGACGGACAGACAGACACGATGAATCCATAAGGGTTCCGTTTTTGCAATTTGGCTACGGAACTCTAAAAACGTGTCTTAACCGTAACCGCGAATGAGCACAAGGATAAAATAAATCTAAATCTGTAATACAGGTTCAAGATGTCCCTAAGTCCTTTTTCTTAGGTTACAGAAATGGCGCCGGTAAAGTTTCAATTTGACTTTGAAACAACACCGAAATACTTTTATCGCAAATATTGGTCAAAAACTATAACTTAGATGCCTCTTTAATATATAATCGATGTTGGATTTAAATTCAATAAGTTAATATTGAGTTAATCGATTTAAATGGTTTAGCCTAAGTCCCTTATCCTATGGACTTAGGGATTTTTCTAGATAATATTTTGGACTTAGGGGCACTATTAGCCAAAAAATGATACAAAATATTATTTTTAATACTTTTATCGAAAATAAAGTTATTATTAAATCAACACTACTACAGTGTATTACCATTGTTCTCCTTACAAACTAAAATGATTAAATAAAATACAAAAACGACTGTACTATTAATTTTAACAGTAAGTTGAAGAGTTACGAGATAAAGTTTGGTAGCTAATTTTATTTTCTTTTATTTTTAACCTCCTACCTACTCTTCTTGTTCTTCTTCCTCTTCCGCTTCATTTGCTACATCTTCAGCCGCATGCTCACCACATTCTTCAGTATAATTCATTCTTCATTCTTCTGTCAACTTAGTGACATTCCAATAAAAAGTCATGGACTTAGGGACTTTTTTGAACTGGAATTACTGGACTTAGGCTAATAAGTGAATAAAAAATACAGACTTAGGGACAACCTACAAACGTCTTAAATAGATAAAACGTTAGACAATTACCTGTTTTAACAGCTGTGTTAATAGTGCATAAAATCCCTAAGTGGACTTAGGGACATCTTGAACTTGGCCATTCTCTTCTTTATATTTAAAAATGAATTGTTGTTCGTTAGTCTCGCTGAAACTCGAGAACGGCTGGGCCGATTTCAATATTTCTTTTTTGTTTTGTTCGCCAGAATGCAGGGAAGGTTTAAATGAAAAAAAAATAATAAAAAAATGCAGTAGACGGGAGCGAAGCCGCGGGGGACAGCTAGTTATAATATAAATGAATCCCTGTTTGCCTCGGTCATTGCATCACGCGTGAACGGCTGTAACGATTTCGCTGTTTATTTTTTTGTTGTGTTTGATATTGTCAGGGGAAGGGTCTTATGAATGAAAAAATTAAGAAAGTTGCTGTTGACATGAGCGAAGTCGCGGGAGACAGCTAGTTCAAAATATAAATCGAATAGCTGACCCGCACAACTTCGTCTGCATCACATTTTTCTTTGATGCTGTTATATAGCCTAGGCTTCCACGATAAATGGGCTATCCAACACTAAAAAAATATCAATTTATGCAGTAGTTCCCGAGATTAGCGCGTTCAACCAACCAAACAAACGAACTCTTCAGATTTATAATATTAGTATAGATTACGAAATACTATAAAATGCCCATTTGTAGTAAGCTAATTAAATAGAACAAGTCACTTCCGCCTTACTTCCTTGTTTAAGTGCATGTAATTGTTTATATCAAGTGAAGAGACCGAAGCTTGCGCACGAGTAGTACCTGCACCACAGCGGTCATATAGTTGTTCACCTGACTTGCCGGGTCATAGCCTTCGGGCCGAACAAGTTCATACGGTGCTGTTCATATCCTTGTTAACATATGTAATTTAACCCTGCCATACTGAGCATTGCAGTGTTATTGTCGTACTAGAGATTTTTTAAGCCGAATTATATGAAAAGCTTCGTGTATAAGTAGACCCCAGAAGCAATATTTAAATACCTACATATAATTACTAACTTAGTAAATAATGTCCTTGTCTACGCTAATAATTATTTCGAATTCCAAATAAATTATTAAGGAACAGCAACCTATCAATAGGGAATATGCACGCGATTTTTTTATTTACAAAATGAATTACTTATAAGCTCCAGTAAACACTCAAGAAAATATTTTTTAAATATCTTCATCAGCGATGAAGTTATAACGCTTCAAAGATTACTCTTAGAACGAGAAGTCCGACATGGAATTTGACGTCACATTACGTGACGTCTATACAGCTGCCATAGAAAACAGCGTTTTCGCGACAGGGACAGACATATTTGTTTAAACTAATGATATCTCGCTTGTTTTTCGAGCAATTTTGATTCTATTTCCACTGTTAGTAATATATTTTTGTATATTTTTATATAAACTGTTTAGATAATAAATATTTTTTTATGCATATTCCCTATTGGCAATTTGGCAATAATATCATAGCTGCCTTCATGTCGTTGAGTCACAACTTAAGGTAAGCTATGTGTCTAAGAATACTATACAAGGTTTTTTTCACTGCTTTCATATAACCTTGACCACAAGTCCAAGAGTATGATACTGTCAATTTTTTCTTGATAAAAGTTTGTGATTGTGAAGGTCTACGTCAATTAGTTTTGTTTATATATTAAATTAAATAAACAATTATGTTGGTATCTTACGGCTAGATTAAGATAACAATTTGTCGACAACTTATTACTGTAACCTACCTGTCCAGTGAAACTTGTGTTCGTACTATTTAAAACCATTTTAGGTAGATAAGTAGGTACTTGTTTCTTGAACATTTAATTTACAATTCATAAAATGATATTACACGTCACATGATTCAAAATTTCAGTACCAATTAACGTATTTTGTGCCCTTCTTAGGGAATAACCAATATGATGGAATAATAAAAATGACATTTAAACCTTATTGTGGATAACAGGCATTTTAAAATAAGTAAGTACCTACGTAAAATATAAACGTAAGTACTTAAAACTTCTTCCAAGTACCCAAAGGAGGTGTCAAGAGTAGCGGTAACTTGTAATAATAATAATATCAATCATTAGACAGGTTGTGTAAACCGACGTAGATGCTTGTGATGGGCTGAAATAAGGACAAGGTGAAGCGTTCGCACGGCCGCGGAGACGGCCCTCTGGTCGTAAGGAGGACGCACTCTCGTGGTCATATGACTCAAAACATACAACTTGACGCCGGCGTAGTCATCATCAAAAGTAATATAATAATGGTATAAATTTGTTTGTTTTCTTGCAAACCAACTTTTCAAATTACGAAAATATCTTTCACGCATAGACGGTTTCACGGTGATGGGCAAGCGTTTTGGGGGACTCTTTATGTAGAACTTTGACGCTCGAAAAGTGCGGGATCTTCTTTTCTTTATGTGAGATGGTTTGCTGTTGACTCCACTCTAGGTCCGAGATGATAGTCTAGGTCAGAGATGTCAGAGACAAATTCTATGATGGAGCGAGCTTATCCAGAAGGAGCCAGTTCACTCTTACTTTAACCACTTTGAGGAAATTAAGGTTGTAAGTCGATTTTTGAATTTTGGATTTTGAGCTAAATTTATTTATTTATTTAGACTTTATGCACAATAGTGGTACTAAATTATCGCTGACTGTTAAATTATAGGCTAGTTTTGTGTCAGAAAATGCTTTTTCCTGAGGGAAGGTCCCACGAGAACGAAGCCACGGTTAGGTAAAAGTTATGTTCAATATACGATATACAGGGTTATTTGTAAAACACCGGCAACCTCTCAGGACTGTGTAACTAACATCATAACCAACAACTTTTGTTCTATGACTTGAAAAAAAATAAAAAAAAATAAATTGAACGCTCTAAATGTTACTAAGTCTATGCGAAACATAAGAAAGCTTATTCTTTTTATTTTTGTATGAAATCCTGATGAACTATAAAATATTATAAATTTTCAAAAGTCATAGAACAAAAGTTGTTGGTTATGATTTTAGTAACATAGTCCTGAGAGTTTGCTGGTGTTTTACAAATAACCCTGTATAATTTGCTGAAGTTAAGATTTAAACTTATAACTGATATAACGGTGCCTACATATATAACTAAATAAGTTCCGGTTAATTTATTACTATATCTTCACAAATGCATCGTGAATATTTAATTTCTGTTAATTGCGTTTCCGCTGTCTTTATATTTATATATCCTTGTTCATACATCATGTATTAATGCGTTTTATATTAGCTATTTTTGTTTGGTGATTGTTTATTTTAATAATAAAATCGTGGATACACGAAAATAGTCGACCATTCTAAAGACAAAAGCATCCAACGCCTTCTAAAACCCAGATATTTTGTTTCTTTTTTTACCTGCATTTTGTTTTGTTGACATGGTGGCAGGTAGGTGCAGTACTTTTGCAGATACCTACGGTGTGTGTGAAAGTGTGTTCATCTGCCTAAATCCTATATATATATACCTACCCATAAAGGTGGGTAGGTATATGGAATGGTTTACAACGCACCGCTAATGAAAAAGCCTTGTGTTATAAAAAATATACTCGTATAACCAAAAAATAAATACTTCTCTGCCGAGCAAATTGTGTTTGTTACAAAAATATTCGGCCAATTGCAAGCGAATCAAAATTAAGGAAGTCCCATAAAGTATAAGTTTGTAATTGCGACAGTAGATATTTATCAAATATAATTTACCAACAAATACGTAACTTGTAACATCATCATCATCATCTTCCTGCCCTTATCCACGTTACTCGGGGTCGGCGCAACACGTTTTTTTCTTCCACTCTGCACTATCAGCCGTCAAATTTTCACTAACTCCCTTTTCTTTCATATCGCTTCTCACACAATCCATTCATCTTTTCTTTGGTCTTCCTCTCCCTCTCATCCATCCACATTTTTGTAACATCACATCTTTATAAATAGTCATCTTTTATTTTGGGTGTTAGTTTTTACGTAAGTCAAATTAACATGAAAACAATGTAATAACACACAGTCATTAATTATCAAATAGATAACCATTTTGCCAATTCTGAATTTCTTATTGTAAAAGCTAACAGAACAAAGCCTCTTTTTGTCGTTTAAAAAAATATCCTTCTTTTCGAGATATAAGATAACTGCATCGATGTACATAACTAAATTAACTGCGCGCGAGTGAATGATCCATCGAGTATCTTCCATCACGCTGCATCTGAATGATGACACCCTTTGATAGCGCTTATTCAATTCAGTCATTGTTATACCACGTATTGTGTACCATTACAGTATTATTCCCATCCTGTATCAATTTCACTCACTTTCACATACAACGTCTCAAGATAAATGGCAAAAGAAAATGATGTTTAAATAAGCCATAACATCGAGGTGTACCTACATCTCCGGAACAGGAAGTGAACCGTAAACCATTACCTGATTATCATAGGAATGCCACAGAGATGTCAATGGCCGCTGTTTTTAATTAATGATAGCAAATTTGGAGAGTGTTATCACTCCCAGTTTACCTACACATACCTACATATGTAAAAAGAACTGGTCAAATCCGTCAACGTCATTAGTTCAATTTATTTGATTGATTAAACCTTTAACTTCTGACGTTACCGGTGATTTGGGTTTTAATATGAAGTCATAATTTTTTTAACAGCTGTAGTTTTTGGATGATTCAATTTGATTGTAAAAACGACGTACCTAAATAGTAACTAGTGTGATGATACGTACATAACTACCAATCTGGTGTTTTCTACCACTTCCTAGTCCGTATCCACTTAGACGACTGACTAATAGTGCTAAATACAGGATCTTTACAGGTTTTTGGAAATAATTAGAGATTTTTTTCTAGGGATGTTGTGTTGTACATAGTGACGTTATGGCCACGCGATCCGATGAAACATACCACTATGATGATATGTAAGTGTAACCCTTCTACAAACTATTCTAACAGGGTTAATTTAATTTAAGTTGTGCACTACATTCAGCATGTCTTGTTTACTGGTGGCTGCCGGTACCTACCACAGAGTGTCATCATAACGCAGATCGCGTTAGTATGTCAACGATCGACACGGGAGTGCGCCGACGCATGCGTACCGGTTAGCTATCGATTTTATTCAAGAACATCGGATGTGCTTTCACTGGTCTTGTACTAAATTGGATGTTTTTTATAGGTTTTCTTATCTAAAAGACGATACTTTACGTAGGCATTCTTAATTACGAAATCTGAAATGTAGTTTTCTCTATATTTTACTCACATTTGACAAGATTTTTCGCAACAAATTACATTTCTTTCTCACCAGTCAGCGATTCAAAATTACATCATACTGATTTTCATAACAACACAGAAGTGAAATAGTCTATAGAACGACTGCCAAGGTCTGAATAGGTAATCTGAGTATGACGTCATTTCCACTTTGGAAATACCTTATTAAGTGCAACCCTCTTTTCCTTACTATAGTTCAAACTCGAGTGATAATATAATAGACGTCAACTGAAAACCGGCTGAAATTATTATTCTTAAAATGGCAGATGCAATTCATTTTAAGGATATTATTGAGATTTGCAATATATTTCAACATGGCCACGATTCAATCACTTTTATTATTAGGTTTTTATATGTATTTGATCTAGATCTAATATTGTGTTTTTAAACTGTAATAGCTTTTTCGACACATTTGCTCATAAAATGCATTTACGAAGCCTGTATACATTGTTCGAAAGTTCAAAATTACGGACCATACAATGGAGCGTGCGGTAAAGTAGGTACTCTCACCTAAGTACCTACTTTACCGCACGCTCCGATGTATGGCACCGTGCGTATTCTTTACGGTATTTTTTTTAATGTCCATAAACAATATATATAAGAATTCAATCTGTCTGCCTACGCGTTTCTTTTTGCGAAGAACTTTTTGCTCAGAAGGTTTTGTCGCACTTTAATATTGAAGAAAAAATTAGACAATAGATGTAGTTCTAATTACCCGACTATTACACTTATGTTTTTTTCGAGTGTATTTATGTAGGTATGTCATACTTATTTCTTTAGCACACTGTAGCCTAACCCTGTGGCTTGATAGATTTTAGCTTGAAAGGTATCGTTAGATTCGTCTAAATAGTGAGAATGATACTGGATAGGTATATAAAAATTAAAATATCTGAGCTTCGGTGCCATTTTAATGACTTCAGCTTTTTTAACCTATCGAGTGGGGTATCAATATAAAGGCTCGAGGAGACAATTTAAAAAATGTAACTTATTAAATAAATGATTTTGTCTAAAAAATCCTATTGGTACACTATATAATACAATTTACAATATATATAATTCTACTAAAATGTTTCACGCAGACGCAGACGTAAACGGAAGCGCGTTCTTATTTTAAAAACGCACACTAATCCAAACACACACTCCCCATTTGCAAATTCGCGCCATTTTCAATTAGATCGTCAAAGATAGTTGTGACTTTTAATTATACTAATATTAATTATATTATGTGATCAAGCGAGGAATGAGATGTACTCGTAAATATGGAATATACTCCACCTGACATCTTGAATAAGGCGCCATTTGCAGAAAATGGTCTCTTGCCGCCAAAATCGCAAGAACGCTATTTATTGATTAACAATCATTTTTAATAGATAATGAAAAAGTTTGATTAATTATATATTTATATAATGTGTCGCAAAACGTTGTATGGCACACGAGCGGATATTGGTCTTTATAAACTCGTGACTATGGTAAACACTCGACTTCGTCTCGGGCTTACATTTGTCTACTCGTTTGTAAAGACCAACTTACCGCTCTTGTATCATAAATAAACTATATTCGTTTCTAAAAACATAGCCCCTGTGTGACTTCTATTGTTTTACAAAATTCTCCAAAGTGTAACCCTATTACTACGCCTCCGCTGTCCGACCGTCCGTCAGCGGGCTGTATCTCAAGAACCAGAATAGACAGCCAATTGAAATTTTCACAAATTCTGTATTTCTATGTGATGACTTGTGGAACTGAAACGTGGTCGCTCACAATGATAGAAGACTTAAAGTCACTCAAAGGGCAATGAAGAGGGCAATGCTTGAAGTTAGGAGTGAGGCGTATTTATCGAAACAGTTAAAAAAACAGGTATTTCAAAGTAACAACATGAAACAGGTATCTCAGAACAGAAATAACAGCTCCTACCTATTTCGCCTGTTCCTCAAACAACCGTAGTAGCCGTAACTCGACATACAAAATGAAACGACCAGGAACAGCTATGCGAAACAGTTTCAAATGGAACATGCTCCATTCTCTTCTGACTTATCTCTGACTTATAAAGATATCATGCATATTAATCGAAAAGTACAGTTTATGGTACCCTTCGTGTGAGAGTCCAACTCACACTTGCTTGGTTTTCACTTGCCTCGTCGAGTCAAAGCTCCAAAGTCTTGAGCATCGACGCCGAGTTGCTTGCCTGTCGGTTTTCTACCGGTTGCATTTTAGGGAATGTGCGACGGAATTGCATAATCTAATTCCGCCAAGCCCGTTCATCATCGGACCACAAGACGAACAGCGATGCACCACCGGTACCTACATGGTGGACCGGTACATCCCACCCACACGCATAAAACGTTTTGGCAACACAGGAATAGTGCATACAGCTAAGAAGTGGAATTCCCTGCCGGAGTCTGTGTTTCCTGATAGCTACAACCTGGGAGTCTTTAAGTCAAGAGTGAATAGGTTACTTCTAGGCAGCGTGCTCCATCTTAGATCGCGTCATCGCTTACCATCAGGTGAGATAGTGGTGAAACGCGTGCCTATCATCAGTAAAAAAAAGATGATTGAGGTGTACTTACCGCAAAAATTGAGAAAAGATAATGCTTTACTCAGGTATTTTCCATAAGGTAAGAAGGAAAACTCCCAAATCACAGATTGGTACTTACATTGTCAAACTAGTCATTTCTTTTTTACGACCTCTTAAGTTGAATTACCTTTGTTCTAAAACAAAAACAACAGGTAATAACGTCAAAATAAAGATTAGAGCATTTTAAATTCTATATGAAGAAGTATCTTCTATACGGGGTGAATTTTTACGGGCTTTACGGGCCAAATCCCAAAGTATGAATGATGAATGCTTTTTTAACTAAAAAAAGTGTTTTTTTTTTTTTTCAAAAGTCAATGATGCTGTTTTACTATTCATCAAAATCGTGCTCGAGACTCTTTTCAGTTTTTTTCGATATTCCTCGTAGTTTTGGATTTGGCTATGAAGACACACTTTAAAAATGAATTCTGTATATATATACCTACTTAGAAATATAAACAAAAACTTAAACGCTGTTCGTTGGGAAGCGTACTGGTTGAGAACGTCTGCAATTTGGTTCATTTTCTTTTTGAATGCTCGTAATTGTTCGAGTAAGGAAAGAAACCTTGGAAACCCGGAATATTTGGAAAATCGGTGCTTTTTCTATGGATTTTTTTACGCAACTGTTTGCCCTGAACTCAGAACTTGATTTCAAAAATATCGGAGGGGTCAGCTAGTTTAAAACACAGTACATGCATAAAACTGCAGTATGATTTTGTTAACTTGTCGAAGTGAAAACTTAGGCGAAGTGAACGACAAGTGAGCTATCAAACCATATGAAAAAGATGGAATGACAGCTCACTATTGTCGTTGACTCCACCTAAGTAAACACGGTGAGATGTCGAGACCAGCTGCATCGTTTGCAGACAGTCATAAGGTCGCAAGCACTGAACTGTTGAGCATGAGGTTTGAATCCTGGGTCGAGCACAGCGAGCAGCCTAGAGTCTGGATCTTCGGTGGGTTCGGTTGACCTCATGCCGTCAAATACCTACATAGCATTATAATAATATAAAATACTTAAATAATTAAAAAATACGCAAATATGAAACTAAAAGCGAATTCTACTATTTTTTTATTGTTTATAACGTTGGCATTCGCATATCTTTCTTGTATTTCTTGTCTCGACGGAATGCAACTGCGATGCAAATTCGGACGTTGCTTAAAAATAGCAGAATTGGGCCTCAGTTGATATGATGGATGTATAAATCTTCAGATCAAAAAGTGTGATGGTATGCTTTTTCCATAAACTACTCCTCCCACTTTCGGCGAAGCAGAAGAGATTACTAACTGACTAAAAACCATCTGAGTTCCTCCTAGCACCCTAGGGCCGCGGTGACTCTTTCGAACAAATTCCGCAGCCCTGGCAGGCACTGGCCCTAGCGGGCCCCGTCTACTATGCTAACACTAACATCTCTTTGAGGCGCGCGTGGAACACAACGTGCCGTCGACTCGGGGCCTAGTTCTGATCGGACAGCGAGCCACTCAACGTTCGCCGTGTGATGTTATGCTAATCCTTGCTTAAGCTTCCAGTGCAGAACACAAGCTCTTTTGACAACCTTATAGAAAGCTTATTAATCTTATAAAAATCTTGTTAAAACTCTTTATTGAAATCCCCTGATGCATTCGGGTAGAGGTCTCTCTCAAGATCTTCCCGCAAACTTGATTTTCTGAATTTCAATTTGTTTATACAGATGCCTACGCGAACAGCCTACTAATAAATATACGTACCTCTACAGATAATGGATTAAAGAGTAATATTATTTCAAGTCTCCAAATACGGAAACATTAGATTATTGTTTATGAGGCAAACATAATGAAATCATTATAAATCACAATACCTATATAGAATTTAAGTGACTGCATGAGCAATCTGAATAATTAATTCAGTCGTGTGTTATATGCACGTGGTAATAATAATATTGTGTTCGTTCATTACCTTTTCCTGCATCTATTAGGTTCCTGTTACTAATACCACTATGAGCGACTAGGCAATGGCCGAATTCGTGGACTTTTGAGGAAATTGCCACACAGATTTGAGTGGACCTGTCTCGACAGTGCAAGAACCTAAATTTTTATGGAACTCAACGATTTGACAAACAGAACCATAACAAGGACTTTTAGGTAGGCCGCATTAAAAAATCAAATACCAGACTATCCTAAAATGAACCCAATATTACATACACAACCCAATATTACATATTTATACAGTCAGCATTCACAGACAGACAACGCACAGCCGAAACTACTGGTCGTAGAAATCTAAAATCTGGCATGTATACCTAATAGGCAATGGTTTCTTAGGGGGGGGGGGGGGGGGTAAGCACTTACATACCGAAATCGTTACGTTCCCAAGCATTTGATGATTTGAGGAACGTTTAACAAAGTTTGTTATAAGTTTCTTATTAGTAGACCGATTTGTTTAATCTTTGATTTGTTAAAATTGGTTTACCGAATAACAATAACCATAAAAAAATAAAATTTCAAACATAATTCACGAAAAAAAAGACAAGAGTTAATTTATTCGAATGGCTGTTTAAATTTATACATTCAAATTCTTTTAAACAGCCTTAATTAATACTTTAAAAGAAAAAAAAACTCATTCCTGTGTTATCTGTTTTAAAATAATTAATTGTTATAATGGGAATTGTTCATTTAATTCAAACAGTATTTTTCTAACGAGTGGCGTTTTCACTATCAACTTGAAGCAAAGGTTGAAAATTGAATTTCAACTCATACAACTCGTAAACGTTTGGCCGGTTTCCTTAAAAAAACTAAGTCAAACAATAATATTTTTAACCCAGGTTCTCAATTCGGTTTTTTTTTTCTTCTTTTGTTACCTCATAAGTAGGTACTCATAACTCCGTCACTTGTGAACCGATTTCAAAAATTATTTTTTATATAATTACATCAAAATCGGTCCAATAGTTTGTCTTTTAAATCAAAATTGCTGGAATTCGTTTAATTGGATGACGGTTTTTTGTCATGCAAATGAAATAGCGTACCTATTTTGCTTTCCACTCAAAAGTGAAATATTAAAAACTGTTTGCACAAAATAGAATAGACTACCAAATAAAAAAAAGACACTAAAAACACCGACTTCCGAAATTGAAGTTATTTAATACTTAAATAGTGTTTTTTTATTTGGAAATCGGTTGTAATTTTTGGTATTTTTGAATCCTTTACTTAAACATTACGTATTCTACGCATAGGTACGTGTTCATTCAACAATGATGCGAGAGAGAGGAACTCTTACGATCGACGAGTTGTCGTGTGTAATAAACAGTATCACGAGTACGAATCGCGCGATTCTTAGCGCGTAGCCTTAGCGTAAATATTATTTGTGAGGCTCTAGAGCCTAACCTATGAACATGGCATTTTTTACCAAGTGTTGCAAACGCGCGCTCACGGCGCTGTAGATGGCCAAAAAGCAGTACTGTCTGCGTCTGAATTTTGATTAAAATGCAATAGCGCGCGTCATCCGCACGTTGTCGGCTCGGTTATAAATCGCCGTGTGCAAATGCCCTAAAAGTGATATTCTATCAACAATTATAGTGTCGTAGGTCAACATTTTCTTCTTAGAAACATTTAAATGATAAAAAATACCAAGATAGATTGAAGTAAAAAATGTCCACAAGGTTTATCTTTCAACAAATTCCTGTTTGGTCTTCGATCTAACTGTGCAATTATGATTTTAAATATTACTAGCTGACCCGCGCAACTTCGTCTGCGTCACATTTTCTATTAATTCTGCGCTCCTTTTTGACTTAGCTTAATGATATATAGCTTATAGCCTTCCTCGGTAAATGGGCTATCTAACACTGAAAGAATTTTTCAAATCGGACCAGTAGTTCCTGAGATTAGCGGGCTCAACCAAACAAACAAACAAACTCTTCTGCTTTATAATAATTATTATAACTCAGAGGTTCTCAGATTTTGTCGTGCAACTTGTGCAAGGCGTTGCGAACGTTCGACACTCGACTCTCGTGCGCGTACCTGAGAGTTTCTCTGATTTTGTTCAGCAAGGCGTTGTGAACGTTCAGGTGAAGATTCTCCCATACGGCGTATTCTTGCTGCCCGTGCTTGAGAACTATGTTTAGTAAGTTGAGACCTGGCTCTCTTAGGCATTTTCAAATGTTTAAGAAAATGTTAATAGCGTGTAATATTCTAGCTCTGAAAAGAACTGTTGTGTAGTCCTGTACTGTAAAGAACTGTTGTTTAGCCCTGAAAAGAACTGTTGGTTAGCCCTGAAAAGTACTGTCGGTTAGCCCTGAAAAGAACTGTTGGTTAGCCCTGAAAAGAACTGTTGTTTGGCTCTGAGAAGAACTTTTGCGTAGGTGTTGTTTTAGAACGAAATCTATAAAAATTCGCACCAAAATTATTATACTTCGCGCACGACCGCTGCGTAGGGAGCCGCGCGTGTACCTTACTCATACATCTAAACTCCCCTCCCGCACGCGCACCCCCGCCTTGGTGACGTTCACTTCGCAACGGGCCGTGCAGCAGAAATCGTAATATTTTAATTTCGCCATAACTTCAAAACCAAACTTCCGATTTTAATCATTCAAAGACCAAATATTATTAACATAAACTTTACTTAGTGATGAAATACTTTATTTCGTAAAATAAACGCGTTTAAATGTAGTCCAAAAAAAAAAAAACAAGATTTTTAAATAAAAAAATTGTTGTTGTGCCTCACTCGACATAGATAGGTATAGTGTGTCGCGGACTTTTTAGTAGATATTTATAAGATCTACAATTAATTAGAACAATTTATGGTTCTATCTTTTATAGTTTAGGCAGCGTATGCAAAATAAGTAACTTTTCTGGTTGATTTTACACCTTGTGTCCGAAAAACCCAAATATCTTACGGAACCCTATTTTTTTCCAAAATAAAATATAGCCTATGTTACTCGTGGATAATGTAGCTTTCGAATGGTGAAAGAATTTTTAAAATCGGTCCAGTAGTTTTTGAGCCTATTCATTACAATCAAACAAACAAAAAAACAAACAAACAAAGTTTTCCTCTTTATAATATTAGTGTAGACAACATAGTCATAAAATCAGAGAACAAAAGTAGAGAACAAAAGTAGAATGTTATGCTATAAATTAGTAAGGTAGGTAATCTAAATATCCATACGTAGGATGTGAACGATGACATCACAATGGTGATTGAAAACCGTATTGAGATTCAAATGTTAACTACCTACAATGTAACGGCTGTCATCATAAGGTCAACATTTCGTATCAACAATGTAGGTAGGTGATGGTACCACACTAAGTTGTCACGTGAGACTTACCAAATTTTTCAAGTGCAAAATTGATCGAAGGAATTGGAGGTCACAACTGAAGTAACATTGAGCAGCGTAACACGTGATCTTATATAAGAATAGATAGATATAATAAATAAGATAAACATAACAGAAACTAGGAATTAAGACAAGAAAAGAAAGCATTTTAAAAATGAACAACACTATATTATAGACTAGTTGCTGTACTAATTACTAATGAGACACTTTGTTACAGAAAATGGCTGGAAGAAATTGCACTAGCGAGCAAACAGGGCCGTAAACCATCTTTACTTCGTGCAATGACCAAGGCTTTCTGGATGAGTTACGCTCCTTCCGGCATTATGTTCCTCATACAAGCACTCGTACTCAAGTAAGCAATTTGTTGACTATTGCCCTATTGGCAGCAGTCACGCGAATGTAACATTATGCCAATTACTAATCATCTGGTGGTATTTGTGACCTTACCGTGACATAGGTTACACCTGGAAAATTTTATCATTTAAGGCTAGCTTTATAAGACAATATGTAAAAAGTCAATCAAGCAATTGTTTCATTTTTAAAATGAAAATTATTCCGAATATCTATCTATAGTCAAGAAGTCTGGTTGCTGAAGTCAGACACCAAACTACAGCGGACTTACATAGCTAAACGGACATGTCGTATAAGGCAATGGCCTTATACGACATGTCCTAAGGAAACGTTTCTTTCCACCTTAGGCCATTCCAACCGGTAGCGCTGAGCCTGATGCTGACGTATTGGGAGCCGGGCTCCACCATGACTTACGAGCAGGCCGTGTACTGTGCCACGGCTGTGATCATGATGTCACTGGTCATCGCCTTCCTCAATCACCACGGCACCTACTCCACGCAGCAGTTCGGCATGAAAGTGCGCATAGCCGCCTGCTCACTGATTTATAGAAAGGTAAGACTCAACTCACGTCGTTTCGTTATGTGCCCAAATAAACTCTTTGATGATCTTGCTCCATCTATCATTGACCTATTGTAGAACGTCGGAGACCTTAGTGTAGGTATTGGTCGGACCATCGTATAAGGCCCCGCGATATTTATCTTTCCATCTTTATGGTAAAAGTAAGTTTCATCTTGCTCAAAATACTTTGACATGTTTCTGGTGTTCATGGTTCTTGTGAATCTTTAACGCTCACATTTCAAGCCTCGAAAATACTTCGACATGTTTCTGTTCTCCTGGTACTTATGAATCTGAAATACTAAGCCGACAGAAGCTCGAAAAGTCCATTTTCTCCTCTGTCTCCATTAAGCCATGTAAGTCAGCGGGATAAAAAGTAGCCTGTGTGTTATTCCAGGATATGAACTACATGTGCGCCAAATTTCATCCAAGTCCCTTCAGCCGTTTTTGCGTGATTGGCGGACTAACATCCAAACATACAAGCTTTCACATATATACTATTAGTAGGATTGAAAAATCAGCCCTTAGACTTATAGTTCAGGTTGAACGTGCGCAAAGGGCTATATTAAAGGTTATGCGGTTCAAACGCAGACACTATACCCTACTGTTTGCTCTATTCCGAGTCCCAAGTACTCACAGTCCGCCAACTCTTCCTTCTGCGAGCTATACTGCGTCGGCATTCCTCTCTTCCGCTTGAAAAAAATATTCTATCTAAACGCAAAGGTCTCCCAGTCTGTGACCCTGTACGATGCTGGACGAAATTCGCAAGTCGTCATTACACTGCTCTAAGTGGACGTATCTACAACAAAGTGAACAGCCAAATTGACATATACGCCTTACCCAAGCATCAATTAAAATACAAACTCACCAGTTGGCTTCTCAACCTATCATACGAGATCACTGAAAACATTCTTGGCATTATATCTTAGCACGTTGATTTTTATGCCCTTACTCCTCTCCATACTTAGTTTTTCTTTCAATTTATGTAACATTAATCTATTTGACACAAACAAATAACGCACAACCATACACACGATACAACAAACTTACACAACACATCACAAATAAAACTCTCCTCATAATTACTTCTGCTCCCATTCACATCACAGTATTGTTTATTGTTCTTTGGCACTAGTACGTAAGCTATTAGACATATTAAAACGGTGTGGAGACCTGGGGCCCGAGTCAACTATTTTTATAAATTTGTCATTCCGACACGATCCTATTGTCATTTTGCTAAAAGTTCGTAATCTGCTAAATTCATAATGGCACGGTCACTGGCACGTCAGTGGCCGGTCACTGGCACGTCAATGGTCTCGTAATAGAATTGCGGTAGGAATGCCGTATTGCCATTATTATAAAACCGAGCTAAATTTGAGCATTTATTCATGCCAGATTTTATTTATATTTAGTTTTACATATTATTTATTAGTGTTATAAGCAATCTGAAGTAGTGAGAAGTTCGTAAATACTAAATCTGTCATTATGTACGAGATCACCATTCATATGGCTTTCTTTCAATGGCGTGTCAGTGGTTGATCATTGAAATGTCATAATGACGCCATTATGTTAGTAGATTACCAAACTTGTCAAAATGAACTATTTTGAAATCAGTGATCGACCATTCTGGCACTATTGTAATAGCAGACTCGGGCCCCTGGTGACCGAAAACACAGGCCATTGGCCTAGCTTAGGCACCAGTCCCCACAGTATTTTCAATGTTGTACTACTTGGCAATTAAATATGTTACTGCTTCTGTTAAATATTAGGTGTTTGTAGTTTATAAATAATACTAAGTGAGAGGAGGACGACGTAATTTCATTTTGAACATTATTTTTCAATAAGTATAAATTTATTATTAGACACTATTCTCCTCTTCGTGTCCAGGTAATGCGCATGAGTTCCGGTGCGCTGGCGCAGACCACAGCGGGGCAAGTCGTTAATCTGCTGTCAAACGACGTGAACCGCTTCGACTACGCCTTCATCTACACGCACTTCATCTGGCTGCTCCCTCTGCAAGTCATCGTGGTCTGCTACCTTATCTACCTGAAGATCGGCTACGCAGCCATCGTAGGAGTCATCGGCATTGTTCTGCAGACCATACCGGTCCAGTGTATGTACAACTGTGATGCTCTTATATTACCAGGATGTTGAAGCTATTCTTCATTTAGATCCGAGAATACAACAAGGAAAACGGAATTAATAGCGAAACTTAATTTGTGATAGTTTCATTACCAAGTAGTTAATTGGATAACTGGTACTGTTCTTTAAAACATGACTTAACGCATATAACTAAAAGATAAAATTAACGGTTAAAAAAAGTAAATAAAAAGAATAAGCATGGATTCTAAAGCTGCAACTTCCTGGTTATGCAATTACAGTTAAAGAAATATAAGGCCCATAAATTCCTGTCGCCCGATCCGCCCGATCGGTGGGCAGTGGAGTATCGTTTAAGAAAGGCAATAAACTTACGAAATCTTTTTATTATTGTTGCAGCTCACATGAGTAAATTGGCTGCCAGGTTGCGAATGAGGACCGCGTGCAAAACAGACGAGCGTGTGCGAATTATGGACGAAATTATTAATGGCATGCAGGTATGTCGATCTGGATTCTCTAACGTGCTACTTAATTACATATTTAATTTTGAACTAGGTCAGTTCAAAAAAAATATTCTGATGCATTACTGGTAACGTTATTGTTTTATAATGATTCTGTTACAATTATCTGCTCTCTTTTTAGGGACTGATATAATTAGTGCCCTACGTGCATTTCATGAGTTAGAATATTTACGTTTTTTTATCCATCTGAGTTGCAGTACAGACACTGACGATCTGTTTGCTGTACAGTACACCTAATAACCAATACAGTACGAATATTCTAACTGTACCCATGCGAAGTTGGCTGTTAGTGACGACCGCGCAGGTCCCATCGCGTAGAAAAGTGTTACTTCGTAGATTATGTTTTTTTTGTGTACGTGTTATATTTGAAAAAATGCATGCAATAACAATAACACGATCACAAAGTAACACAACAAACACATACACTACAAGAAAACACAAAATACAAGTCAAACAGTAAGAAAAAACCAGAATAATTAATTAAAACAATAACAACGTTTAACACTTTTCGCACCAACAGTCGTATTGCATTGAGGAAGCGAGGCACAAGTATGCATCAAACGTATACGAGTGACTGAGACTGCATACGCGACGTACCCGCGCATGCGCTTCTCTATGTTTCTTGTCAAATTGACATCCTGCGCAATCGTTTGCGACGTACTTCGCATGGGTAAACTTAGATTATTCGTACTGCTTGATAAAACCTTATTGGAATAACTTATATGCTACCTACAAGTCAATGTTTGACCCTCATAACCTAGATGTGTTGAACTTTCGACTCAAGTCGAATACAGCAAGATAAAAAATAAGGAAAACTGCGCTTTTAATGTTTTTAAGTGACATGGCACCCTTCATTTTTTGCAACTGTATTTGTTTAATGACTAATACAGTCGCAAAAAAGTTTAGTCTTTAACAATAAGGTTGCACGTTTTCCGAGAAACCGCAACAGAATAAAAAAGTATGAATGCATGATTTTAATTAATCAAGTACTTCAATAGGTTTATTCATAAAGACGGCTAAGGAGGGTTTTCAAAGTCTTTTTTTGTCGACGTAAAATGTTATTTATAACGTTTTTTCATAAATTATATTAAAGTTATGCTTTAACTCCTTTTATAGGTGATTAAAATGTACGCCTGGGAAAAGCCATTTGAGAAGGTTGTGGCTCTGGCACGCAAGAACGAAATCAAGCAAATCACGTCAGCGTCTTACCTCCGAGGAGTGTACCTCAGCTTCATGGTGTTCACCGAGAGACTTACGCTGTACATCACTCTGCTGTCCTACTCGCTGTTCGGCTACCAAGTTACTGCAGACATTGTAAGTGCCTCAAACAAACCTATGGTAGTTTCTAGGCCCATAATATTTATAATTTAATAAATTCCAGTTTATTAATAATAAATAGTTCATGATCCGTTATTAATATCCACCTACTACATACATTCTTCAAAAACCTACTAAAATTCAGAAACATTGAGTATTACCTACTTAACCTTTCAAAAGCCCCAAATCATGAATGTTTTCAGATTGTTTTATAACTTGTATGGACCAGAGCATTGTACGTGTGCAATTTGCAGGTGTTCCCATTGGCGCAATTCTTCAACACTCTACAAGGAACGCTTTCGATAATCATGTCGAATGCCGTATCATTTTTGGCAGAGGCTCTAATATCCGTGCAGCGCCTCGAGGCGTTCATGTTGTTCGGTACGTGAGACCAGTCGGTCTCGACCTCGCACTAAGAGCATGCGTTATAAACACTTTACTTCTTCTACGAGTCCAGCATAATACAGAGACTCGACTCTATTAATAACACTAATACTCAAATTCTAACTCTCTACAATCTACACCCTATTTACCTGTGTTTCCCGTACTGCCCGCAATCACTATGATATTTGGACAAGACATCTAACTACTTTTAACCACTTCGAGTCAATTAGTTATTAGAACGTAAGCCGTGTAAGGACATGACATTTCGGTAACGTTTGGGTTTCAACTAAAATTAACTTCTGATTTTATTTGTGTCACAAGATTAGTATTCAATTTAAACCCTTTAACAGAATGTTTCAGAAAAGACATGACAATGATAGTGATAACTGAGATGCGATACACTTATATGTAGTCGATGAAGGCTACTGCTTACAATCAACAACAGGGTCAATAAAATCAATGATTTCCGCAGGCGTTCCCGTTGGCACAAATGTTCAATGTTCTGCAGATGACCCTTGCTGTAACTTTGCAGTACAGCCTTGCATTAACCATGGAGACCTATACCTCTGTTCGCCGTCTTGAGGCAGTTTTGCGTTTGGGTACGAGATTAGTCAGAATAGTTTTGGGTGTAACTGTTGTAAGCGATGCACTTGATGCGTCATTACTGTTCTGAAGAATATTTGATTAACCGACGTTTATTGTGTTAACTCCCATCCTGTGATGTCACTTATTCTCGCTTCTTATACCTACTAACAATCACTTATGACTAACATTAGAACTACTCCTTTTGTTATAATTTACTTTTTTTATTCAAATAAAACTTTTAAATCCTTGATACATATTCACTGCGATTTCCATAAAACAGATTATTGTGCTAGCAATTGTCAACATAAAAGTTATATATTTACGAATGTCAATCTGAAGAACAATAATGCGAGTGTATTGTATAGATACCTACGTATTCAATTAACGTTAACTTGTATATGTATGACTACAGATGAGCGAGAAGACCTTCGCAGTGTTCCGGACGTAGACATCGCTAAATTAGTTCAGATGGTTGAGAATAAGAAGAAAAAGAATAACCTTAGCGAAGTTGACCTACGTCCTAACACCTTCAAGAAAATCGACGAGGAGGGCATTTACAATCCCGGTGGGTTACAAATTACAGTTCCGATTACTTATACCAAAAAGAAACATACCGTAACATATAAACATGTATCCAACAACATCAGCTTTCCTGTACTCGTCATCCTGACTTATATATGTTATTATTATTGTTTTTCAAATTTCTCAAAATATTTCAAAAAGCATGTTTATTCTTATGCCATATTCACATAATTTCTTAAATTATCTGCATTTATCCATTCGGAGCCTCAGCACTGCACGCACTGCATTTTGTTTTTCAAATTTCTCAAAATATTTCAAAAAGCATGTTTATTCTTATGCCATATTCACATAATTTCTTAAATTATCTGCATTTATCCATTTGGAGCCTCTGCTAAATCTTTGTATAAGTTTGTCACCGGAAAATTGCAAACATAAGATTGTAAAGTATCACATGAAATTGTAAACATTTTTCTCAATATGACACGAATGAATTGGAAACTATCGGATTCGGAAATATTGTATTAAAATGACTTACTTCACAGTAGGTAAGTATATGTACTATCGGTAAACTATAAAATAGGTATAAAGGGATATAAACCTTAACTTAAAAAAAAATCTTTCGAAGTTTGCAATTTTCTGGTGACATACTTATATTTTCTCCGGAAGATTCAATTGAATTATATAATCTTCTTATATATAAAAATGGATCCCTTTTTCCCATGGTCCAAGCATCACGCGTGAAGGGCTGGACCGATTTCGCAAATTCTATTTTTGTTGTGTTTATTACTGTCACGAGAAGGTTCTTATGAAAGAAAAAAGTTGACGGGAGCGAAGCCGCGGGGGACAGCTAGTACCTAATAGATATCAATCCTGTAAACGCTGTTCTATACATCCAAGTGGCCACAGTAAGTGGTCGGTGATACTGGCATAATTGATGATTATGATATTGTGTCAGAAAGTTTCAATTGATTTATTATTGTTTGTGATATACATATGAATGATAAGCATTTTTTGCATATATTTTCAGCCAGTAAACCTTTGTTGCCACCTAAGGTTCTGTTCAAGCACCGACATGAAGATGTTAGTAACTTAAGTCCTTCATTATTGGCACGCAAAGAAATATCAATTTCAATGAACACTATAACAGATTATAAAGACTCTGACGATTCAGATTCTGAATTGATCGACGAAGGTAAAAAGTGGGGAGGGCAGAATTGCTGTTTTGATACAGTTAAGGCGGATACATGGTATTCGTATTTATCTATTTTTGTACCTGAATACAAATAAGTGGTATTTACAGGATAGATCTGATTCAATATCTATCACTGTTAATGTTCCCTACATTTAGGTACCGCACCATTTTGTTTGCGAAGTTGCAGCAAAATTGTGTATCTAGACGCTTATGTAAAAATCGGCATCTAATATGGATCACGGGAAGAAGATACATAAGTAATATAAGCTTCACTTACATTCGAGTTTTTTTTTTCTTTTTTGGAAGGAGACGGTGTAACCCGTGGTAACGGTGTAACACTAATTTAATTGTTAATATTAAAAACAAAAGAAAAATGTGACTAACAAATAACACTTGCAACCACCCCAAATTTAAATAATTGAAGAAAAAGTAAACTATTATCACAAATTGGTCGCTAAATAAAGCGGCAGTCTCTAGCTATTTTCTTTTTTTCTTGTATTTCCAGGTGAATAACCCGTATTTTTGAATAGATACCTAGCTAAAATAAAAATAGTTAATTACATAGGTACGATGGAAATGCCAACGTAAAGAAATGTAATTGAGTACAATTAATGATAGGTACCCATATGGCAACATTTTAAGTCTTTAAAACTGTTTTCTTTTTTTATTCCAATGAGGGAGGGAATGGTTATTAACACCTCATTAATTGAACAAACAATATGTTTTCCTGAATCACATGATTGGAAAAGACGCCAAGAGGCGTAGGTAGGTACTCCACTTCTAAAAACTGCACATTTCCACTGAAAAATAAAAGACGTACAGGAAAATTCCGAAAATCGTAATGTTGATAAAATATTCACATGTTAAAATTCTACGCCGATGAGCCCCACGTGTTTATCAACAAAAATCACGGCGACCGGCCTTTGCCGCATTGAAGGAGTTAGCCGATTGAGTCAGACGGCGAGACTCGTATTATTAATCCAATGGTTTATTATTATCCTTTGTAGTCTACTTGTGCAATCATGGACATTCGGATCGATTTTATAAATTACCATTCTGCACACGTTTCAAATACTTTGCATTGTAAAATATTTAAAAAAAAATGGTAGAATTTATTGGTATATACAAAGTCACCTTATGAGCCTCTGTATTTGTAAGATATGGTTCGTATCTACCGCTAACAGAGCGACATTTTATCTTATCGTATGCGTCATTTCATCAGCCCCGAGGAGCAGCATCGGAAGGAAAATTAAAAAGAAAAGTTTAAATTGCAATAAGTGAAACGAACGACGAACGTAAAAAGCATATCACTCATCGATCAATCAATTTCTCCAATTTTAGGATTTGAGTGCAACGAAAAAGGCTTGATGAGTTCGACTCTATGCCCGATGTCAGTGAACCCTGATGTTGGCATCCTGATCCAGAACGTGAGCGCCAGCTGGACGGACGACGGACCAATCACCTTGAACCAGCTGAACCTGATGGTGCCCAAAGGAAAACTGTGCGCCATCATCGGCTCCGTCGGGTCCGGAAAGGTTTGTTTAACCGAAATTGTTTTGTATAGAAATGTGTTTCTCGTCCCTCATGATTAATAAGTACATCAAAATTTACAAGGTTTTCCCAACTGGGTAAGTAAGTTAGGAAAACCATATAGGTAGGGATTACCGACAACATAAATCGTAACTAGGTAGAAACGCAAGATCATGAACTCTTGGCATGTTTCTTCACAACATCAAAATCCCTGACCAGCCAAATGAGGCTTCTAGGTAAACTTACGCAACTGTAAACATATGCGTAACTTATTTCCGCACTTCACAAGTACCTTAGAAGCTACTAAACGGACGTAAATTCACAGTAAACGTTAGGTCAACAGCACTACCAAAATTATCAAAACGATTCTAGTTTTAAGTGTGTCAACAAGTTAAACGAACCAAATGGCCGATATTGATTCAAGTACACGAATACTTAGCACTTCCCAAAAATGAATGATTGTATGACAAATGTTCCATTTACACTTCATTGTAAAATACTAGTTCATTATCACTTTTTAAGTGCATTTTAATGTTTGTCTGCCTAATTATTTCTTAACATTCAACGAATGCTTCACTTACAGAGTTCAGTTCTTCAGTTACTCCTGAGTGAACTTCGATCGACCAGTGGCCGGATCTATCTGTCTGGGCCGCTGTCTTACGCATGTCAGGAGCCGTGGCTGTTTGTGGCTACAGTCAGACAAAATATTTTGTTTGGTTTGCCCTACAACTCCAAAAAGTATAAAGAAGTAAGTAGTAACCTAACTGAGTATCTCCACTTTAAATTCTTTTATCTGAGAGCCACAAAATCTACATTTTCCCGAGATAAATTATTTTATTTAAATTCCTATTCTTCCAGGTGGTTAGAGTGTGTGCTCTGCAAAAGGACTTCCAACAGTTTCCTCACGGGGACCAGACGCTGGTCGGGGAGCGAGGAGCCTCCTTGTCGGGCGGTCAGAGAGCCCGCATCAATCTCGCCAGGGCAGTTTACAGACAAGTATGGAATAATAACTCGTTTACGAAGCTTCTTAATTGCATTTACGCAATAGAATGAAAATAATGTTTTAAGTTTTCTATTAAACCACACTAATGTGCAGTACTATGTAGTTGCTAGGTACTGTTGTGGAAGTTATTCTTCAACTAAAAAGCGGATAATCTAGCTTTAATATCGTATTTTAGCTCTGGGATATATTCACCATGTTTCTAGATAGGCCATGCTAAGAATTTACACCCAGACATAATCCTAACGCACACTGCACTCTGGCGACATCGTGGTAATATTCCAATAAAATTAAGTTCTTCCCTGAAAATAAACCAGCTTACCATTAACTTTTACTACCACTTAGTTTAAGCCTCACTAATTAACGGACTTTTAATTTGCACTATGACGCCTTTAAAGCAAATGACTATTTAATGTTAAGTTAGTCAAAATGCAGCAACAGCAATGCAATTAAAGTCATACTCAGTTAACACTCCACCAACACTTTGAACAAAATCTGTTCTTGATTATCGGACGGAAAGTTACATCAGAAAAGGTTACGTATATGTAGGCAACTTTTTGTGTTTTTTTCCTTTCGATGGCCAAGAACAATTGATTGTTTTCATAATATTTCTATGTTAATAATTATTAACGCTAGAAGAAGAGCCTCCATAACAATAATTGAGTAGAATTCAGTTTCTAGTATCAACTCCCACCCCAACTCTATCGAAATAGAACTCTTAGTAACCGTTACTCTTGTTACCAGGCCGACGTGTACCTGTTGGACGACCCCCTGTCGGCCGTGGACGCGCACGTGGGCCGCCAGCTCTTCGACGAGTGCATCAGCGGCTACCTACGGCACACCACGCGCGTACTAGTCACGCATCAGCTGCACTACCTCAAGGCCGCCGACTACATCGTTATCATGAACAATGTAACGTAACATTGGTTTACTTCTTATGTCATTGCCCTCTATGTGTCTTCATGCTAGAGGTCTCGAACTTAGCACATTTCATATATTCTTCTAACGTTGCTTGCGGATACTGCAACGGGTCCTTACGATACAAGATACAACACGCACGGCACGGCAGCCTCAAGGCTGCCGATTAAATTGTTATCAAAAATAAGTAACGTTATATTTTGGGAGTAATTGTCCTATCACCTAACGTAGCCATCTTTTTCTCAAACAGGCTTGGAAATCTGATTCATTGAGATAATTATTTTGACAACCTTCTTCGAGATAAATGTCGAAATTTCTGTACGGTCCAAATACATGCGAGCAGCGGCCGGCAAAACATGTATGAAAATCCATGTCTCGAGTTTAGCGGCCAAATAAATTACATAGTAAACTCATATCAGTCGTGTAATTTAAAAATGTAACGATCTCTTACTACGAAGTATGGGTAAGTACCAACCGACGAGGTAACTTACCAAGTGTTTTATTTAAATTTCGAACTGGCTTGCAAATGGAAAGCTGTTTATTGAAAAAAAAAAAACAAACAAATGAACTGTTTAACGTGGGAAAAATTATATATTGTTCGGTGTACGTGATTGATTTTGAAAAGTAATTGTATGTCAAACAAAAAAATCTGCCTAGGTACTACTTAGTTTTAATTCCGCGCATTATTTCAGAAAAGTACTATATAAGCCTTGGCCACAACTAGGCATTGATGAACTTACGTATGTGTGCCTGGGCTACGCCTCGGCCCACATTTACACGTTCGTCCATCAATGCCTCTTTTGCTGGCCGCTGCAGTAATGTACACGTATTCTAATTTTGTTTTATTTGAATCTTTCACGACTCAACTCAATTCGGCTATGGTCCTAAAGTGAATCCTTGTGGAACACCAAGTGCTACAACAGTAACCTTAACTCTATATCCAAACCAAAATCATTACCACAAGGATGCGATAAGGATAAAACCTTGAATCGAAACCTGCAAAATCAGGTAATGTTCGGTTTTCTCTTTGTTACGAATATTGTGTAGGCAACACTGCTGGACAACACACGCGTGCTCGTCACGCACCATCTGAACTATTTCAGGGTCGATGATTGCTTACATCATCTACATTAACAACGGAACTTATACAACACTCATACCGACATGATATCGTTCGTTTATTTCTTGTGTAATTGGTCTGATGCGTAGTAGATTTTGACTTCTAGGATTTTGGGGATCACCTTCGATTTTACTTCTAGGGGCTAAACAAAATTATATTCGTCCTACACAGCTTCCTGTGTTTTTATCATGCAACAGCTGCACTTCTTTAATATCGCCGCATTCCTCAACAGCTTGGATCACGTAACCGACATAACTCACACAATGCTTACACAACACCGCAACTGCGTGTTTGTATGTTGTCCCTGAAATCCACACTTTTTGCTTTGTCTATCGCCATAGATGCTTACTAGATAGGTACTGCAATGCTTTGTGGATTATCGCTTATTTAGTGTTCCTAGGATTCGGCAAACGGTTTTATCAATGTTTTTGTAAAATAATAATTCACCATTTTACCTACCATTATTCAGGGACTTAGAAACAATAAATACGGATTACAACAGAAACCGGAATCAAATTATTCAAACATGACGCGTCAGGATGTGTGAGCAGAATGCCAACGCTCGAGAATTCCTAGTCGGACATAATATTAAATGCCATTCACTGACATCACATATTGTAATTACTCACCTTGATGCTTTATAGGCATTAAAAATATTCACTTTCTATTTTATTAGGGCTCTGTGGATGCTAAAGGATCTTACGACGAGTTGGTGAGCACTGGCAAAGACTTTGCGAAGCTGCTGTCGTCAAGTCATGATGAAAACGAAGACAAAAAAGACGTAGAGAAACCTCCGCCTATGTCCAGACGAACATCTGCTAGAGTAAGTAGAAGAAAGTTTAACTTTAATTTAAAAAGGTAGTACCATGACCAGGAATTTGAAAGTACCCTTGGATCCTGCTATAATCGTAACTCAAGAATTAAAGCGATAGTAATGTCTATAATTTAATAGTAGGTTGAAAATGTACTCCCACTAATAAAAATTATAATACTAGGTATATTATGTGGTATGATCTATGCAGGGCTGGGCAAAATACATGCTTTGCTTTAATTGAAATACAAATTACAAAATATTGTATCGCAAGTAATTAAAATACGAAACACAAAATATATTTAAAGTAAGGTATTTGAAATATAAAATACAAAATAAGTAATCTAGACCAGGGGTCCGAGTCTGCCATTGCAATAGTGTCGGAATGGTGGATCATTGATTTTTAGGGTTCCGTAGCCAAATGGCAAAAAACGGAACCCTTATAGATTCGTCATGTCTGTCTGTTTATCCGTCCGTATGTCACAGCCATTTTTCCTAAACTATAACAACTATGCTGTCGAAACTTGGTAAATAGATGTCTTCTGTGAACCGCATTAAGATTTTCTCACAAAAATAGAAAAAAAAAACAATAAATTTTGGGGGTCCCGATACTTAGAACTGAAACTCAAATTTTTTTTTTAATCAATCCCGTAGTTACGTGTGCGTTATCTATGGATAGGTCTTCAAAAATGATATTGAGGTTTCTTATATCATTTTTTTCTAAACTGAGTAGTACCATGTACCTAAACTTCCACCGAAAATTGGTTTGAACGAGTTTGTAAGTAGTTTTTAATACGTCATAAATCGTAAACCGCAACTTTTGCTTATAATATATACCTACAGGTTTGTACGGAACCCTCGGTGCGCAAGTCCGACTCGCACTTGGCCGGTTTTTTGCATTATGTGGCAGCTTTACCATCATTACACTATCACGGTCTCGCCTCGCACTCACACTCACGTTTGCTAAATGATGGTGAAATGTATTTTATTGTTAAAATGTATTTTGAAGCCTCAAGTATTTGAAATACTAATTACAAAATACCTCGGCGTCAGGTATTTGAAATACGAATTACAAATTACATTTTAAAGAAGTAATTGAAATACAAATACCAAATACGTATTTGTATTTCAATTACGTATTTTAATTACAAGTAATTCAAATACTGCCCAACCCTGGATCTATGTACCTGGTCTACGTTACTCATCGTTTGTGACAAGATTTTTTCACTTCGAACTAGTAGGTACGTGGAATCCTGATCAGTACGCTTCTACCCCTTTCAAAGACTAAAACCAAATACTTAAATCAATCTTTAAATGGAATAATAGTAATGGAATAATACGGATTTAAATTTATTGGTGGTTTAAATTCTTACGACTTCTTACTGCGTTTATTCATAAGCTTAATTTTGTTTTATATATACGTAGAGCCGTTTTGATTCTGCGTAGGTACTAAGCAATCTGTATTAATTACTATAATGCTAAATTAATTCATATTCCGTTGCAACAAATTTTGCAATATGCGTCTATAAAATTGGTTCTACACGATTAACTTTGAAAAAGTCTTGACCTAAAAATTATGTTATTTATTTCCAATTTTAGTGTTTTGAGTTCATTCGCTGCACCGATAATTTCTCGTTAATACTGCAACCCATTGACTAGAAATTACGTAATTTAAATCGAATTCAGACTACTGGAATATTTTCAACACTAATACAATCAAATCGAATTTTGCACCCTACTTCTATCAACATAATTATACCCGTTTACAAAACAATACGTAAACAAAACAATTCATAACTTCAAATATTTCATTCAGACTCCGGGATGAAGTCCCTAAATCGAAATCTCCAGCGCTATAGGCCACCGTGGTTGCTTTCATGAATACACCACGCAAGATAGACTAGAGTAACCTAATGACGTCGTCGTTAAACATCGTCCAGCTATCAACGACGCGGCGTCCGTCGCTGTGCGAGTCCACGGGCGGCTGCGAGGTGGCGCAGGAGATGGAGGAGGAGGAGCGCGAGTCGGGCTCTATGGGCTGGCGCGTGTACGGCGCCTACCTGCGCGCCGGGGGCCGAGCGCCACCGCTAATCTTCATGATAGTGCTACTCGTGGTCGGCCAGCTGTCCGCCACGCTTTGTGACTACTGGGTCACCTTCTGGTAAGTTCAATTCCACCTTTATGTGCCGTTCTCACTTCAAAATTACCATCATCACTATCTGCCCTCTCAACTTTGTGTATCCACTTCCAGCGTCGGCAACTGAATGCTTGTGTTTTACTTATTGACCGAATACCTATTTGACCTCCTCCACTCAGTACCTGAGTGAAAGGATGTGTAGTTGTGTAACCCTTTGCAACTAACGTAGATTTTCGCCTTTCGGGCTTCTGAATACCAGTTGACTGTCAAATCAGAAAAGTGGCCCGGATGAACGGCGACACGTGCTTTCATAAGCACGGAGCATAAATGGTAATAATGCTTTTTTACTGAGTTATGATTGTTAACCAACATAACAATGGATTCTTTCGCAGGACAAACGAAGTAACAACCCTAAAGGAAGCAGCTAATAACAGAACAACAAACGATTACCATTTCGATCGGGAGCTCCCACTTAACAATGGCACTTTCAATTTATCCAGCTACTTCTCAGGAGTAAACCAACAGCCAGGTACATTTTTTTCCACTGTCTTTTCTTGATTTCCGCCTAAATACCTGTCCATATAATCAAAATCATAATTTTTTCAAAGCATATTATTTTTTTTTGACCTATGTATTCATTTTCTGCAGACTTGGACATCCATGCCTACATAGGTCCTCTGGACACAGCGCAATACTTATACGTGTACTCCGCGTTGATCGTGTGCTGCATCTTCTTCATCACGGCGCGTGCCTTCATGTTCTTCAAAGTGTGCATGACGGCGTCACGCAACCTACACAACGACATGTTCCATTCTATGCTCAGGGGCGTCATGAGGTTCTTTGACACTAACTCTTCCGGTAAGCAAAGGCTATTTGTTAGCTCTATTGGTTTCCTTTGATTTAGGTATTTAATGGATTCCAGACGTACTGAGACGAACATTTTAGTATCCCTTTCCTATCTTTGAAATCGGTTACCATTATTATATTTGTTCCCAGGTCGCATATTGAACAGATTCTCCAAAGACATCGGAGCACTCGACGAATTGTTACCCCGTTTCCTGCTAGAATGTATCCAGATCTACCTGGTGATGTTCAGTATCCTAGCTCTCAACGCGGCTGCCCTTATCTGGACCCTGCTGCCTACTACTATCATCTTGCTACTGTTCTACACCATACTCCAAATATACCTCAAGTCAGCGCAGGGTATCAAACGGCTGGAAGGCACAAGTAAGAAACATTGGAAACAATTTATGATAGGTGCTTATCGAAGACCAAACTGGGAGGTCGGGTTAGGTTAGGTACTAAACTTAACCCCCACTGGATCCATTTCATGGAAACATGGATGTTGTTTGCAAATAACTTGTGGATTTAATTTAAATTGTATTCTACAACGTGTATCTCTACATTGTTCCTCGTCACCTGCTAATAAATGCCTGTTTAAACTAATTAAACGATTTTTTCTAGCCCGGAGTCCAGTGTTTTCTCATATGTCGGCTACCCTTAACGGCATTAGTACGATCCGGTCCGCTGGCGCAGAACAGAGACTAATTCAAGAATTTGATAGATTCCAGGTACGTAAATCTGTGTTCGGAGTTACTTAGTGTCCTCGTAAAGGTTCTCATAAATATCAGAACATTTCCAGTTTTTATATTTTAACTATTCATGCTTCTACGCTTCTTATCAGTCTGTAAGAACAGCATAACTTTGTCTCAACCTTTGTCAATCGTTGTGGCGAAGCTTGGGAAAGGCTATTCTGCCGGTGCAGCAATGCAGCTGAACTAGAGAACTATCGGTAGTCATGTTTGTCGTGTGCAGGACATCCACACGTCGACGTGGAGCAGCTACCTCGCCAGCGGAGTGACGCTCGGCTTCTGGCTGGACTTCATCTGCGTCATCTACCTCACCATCGTTATTGTCGCTTTCCTTGTCATTGACAGCAGTGAGTACAACTACTACTTATAATAGAATGAGTTTCAAAGAATTCCGATACAGTTAAATAAAGAAAGATTACCAATTAAGATTGAAATAATGTTATAGTTATAGACTTCTACAATTCTACATATCAATCTCAATCTCATTAAATCTAATAATAGCATACACAAAAGCCATACGACAGACGTTCTAATAGTAGCTACAGCGGAAACAACATAATATCCTAACAAAGTGATTCATTGAACAGAAACAATATTCTCCGGAAACGTGGGGCTGGCGATATCTCAGACTTTGATCCTGACGGGCATGCTGCAGTTCGGCGTGAGGCAGACCGCGGAGGTCATCTCGCAGATGACCAGCGTCGAGCGCATCCTGCAGTACACGCACATCGAGCGAGAGCCCCAGTGGGAAAAAGGAGGTTGGTCCATTTCTTTCAAATATGAAAAGTAACTCAGACGCTTGTGAAATACCTACTCTGCATTGCGAACCCGTTGCAGAAAGCGTTAATTTTCAAAAACAAAACATTTTAACCCCAAACTACTTGGATCACAAGGGAAAAGTAAACTGTCCCCGAAAAATTAATACTAGTAAACATACCAAAGTACATCCTGATTTTTCGTCTTTTATTGACACTTCTGGACCAAGATTCTTCCATATCCGTGCTTTGCGGATAAATCTGTAGGGCAGACTTTGAATAAAAGTCCAGGTATCTACATAACTTTTTTGGGAAGATAACAAGGTGCTAAGCTTTGGATCGAAATTACTACTAGTCAAGAAAATACAGGAATAACTATTTTCCAGAAAAAGAAACTCCAAAAGGCTGGCCAGCGCGCGGACGCATTCAGTTCAAGAACTGCTACATGAAGTATACGCCTGAAGACTTACCTGTGCTTAAGAATCTCAATTTAGTTATAGAAAGTGGATGGAAGGTAAAATGCATATTTTTACCATAACATAAAAGCTTGTTGGCTATCCTGATCCCGAAATATTAGTAAAGTTACTAACATTTCTTTTAAAGCTAGTTTTATTCCTCAGTTTGCTTCATCCGAATGAAACTGGCTAAACATCAATATTTAGGTTTTTCCTCCAGGTCTTGATCAAATTTCCCCTTTTAAATGATAATATTTATATAATTTTGTTGGTAATGTTCGTAGGTGGGTATCGTAGGCCGGACGGGCGCCGGCAAGTCGTCGCTGATCTCGTCGCTGTTCCGTCTCGCCATCGTGGAGGGAGAAGTTTTCATTGATGACGTCGACACGTCCTTCTTAGCTCTGCAGGTAAACAAACTGTCTTATAAAGCCATTTACCTATTGACCAAATTCTACAAGGTAACAAGTAAAACTTTAGTAGAAATAAAACTTTCTGAATCAATCACCTGCCTATAAAGGACTACAATGACGCTTCTGTGCTGCCAGCTATAGTTACTGCACGCTCCGTTTAGGCGTACGTTCACGAAGTAGACTGCCCTCTCACGTTGATATTACATAACTTGTCTAACTCTTATCTTATCTTTTCTTATCTTATAAGTAAATTTAAGTACCTTATTTTTTGTCGCCATTTCTGAGTGCGAGTAGCGTAGGTATCTATAGTTTAAATTTTCATTACCTACAGCCCCTTCTAGTTGTGTCTTGTGATTGAGGCGTATATTTATTCTTGATTAAATTTTTACCTCTAAAAGCTCAATTAAAAGAATTGCTTTCATATGTGTGCCTCAGGAGCTGCGGTCGAAGATATCCATCATACCTCAGGAGCCGGTGCTATTCTCAGCGACCGTCCGCTACAACTTGGATCCGTTCAACAACTATGACGATGAACAACTGTGGCAGGCCTTGGAAGCTGTAAGTTTTATTTTACTCCACTTGTCTAAAAGTCTTTCTACATCTTGGATGGATAAGGCTATAAGAATAAGGAAAGACCGAAGTAACGCGGTACCGACTGTATGTAAGACGATAATATGTCTAGAAAGGGCTGTCTACTGATTTGACAACTAATAGAATACTTACCTACAAGCTTAGAGTATGAAGAATGGTGGTTTATTTGTACGGAAAATACAACTTCCCTACTCAGAGGCGGATTAAATGTTGCCAGCGCCCTAGGCAAGCACTTTTGGCGCCCCTGAGGTCTTCCGAGTAGACGCGGATTATCTGTACAATTTATACGTAAGAAAGTTATAGCGAGTATAACGAGCACGAATTTTCACATTGCCCCACAATGCCCCCCCCCCCTAGATATGGCCGTGACTTGACACCTGCCGGTCGATTCTGTTGACATCTCACCGTGATCACCTAGGTGGAGTGAACGACAAGTGTGCTGTCATTCTTATCTTTTTTGTATGGTTTGACAGCTCAATTGTCGTTCACTTCGCCTAAGTGTTCACTTCGGTATGTTAACAGAATCGCACTGCTGGTCTTGGGTAGATTAGACTTTTTAAACTAGCTGTTACAAGAAGTCATAGAATGTCAGCCAGACTCCATCAAATTTCAAACTCCAGGCTGCACTGAAAAATTACTAATAGAAAATTGGAATAAGACTGCTCAATCCAGGAATCGAATCCAGAACCCCTCAGCAGCCGTGCGACCACTACGACGAGACAGTCATAAGCAAGAGAGAGCTTATTGTGAATGCCGTAAACAATTGGTTTTTTTTTAAGGACGTATATCATCAAATTACTCCTGCCGTTCTAGGCGGAGCACAAGGGAGTGTCAGACTTTCACTGACTAAAACCCATCCGTGTTCCTCCTAATGCCCATTGCGTTCCAGGGCCTCGACCACTCTTTCGAACAAATTCCGCAACCCTGGTAGGGACCGGCCCTGGCGGGCCGGTTTTCTATGCTGACGTCTCTGAGGCGCGCGTGCGAACACAGCGCACCGTCGAGCCGGGCCTGGTTTTGATCGGGCAGAGAGCCACGCAATGCTCGCCGCCTGCAGATCCGCGCCTTTGGTAGCCGGGAATCGCCCTGTGACTCCCGTCGCCCGGGGCGTCTTTTTCTGTTACGGCGGCTGGAGCGTGATGTTTCCCTGCCTTTCACGAGTTCGACCACGCTGGTATTACTGCTTCGCAGTAAGATTTTACCGCTACCCATGCCTCCTCGCTCCGGACCATAGCTTGAACCAGGGCAGACCTTCACCGTATACTCCACCGTGTCCTCCGGGCGATCTTCGCAGTGTTGAAGTTCGGTCGTATCCTCCTACCGAATGCGAAAAGGTTGTGTCAGGAGAAACCTAGGTTTCTCCGTTTCCGTCGACCTGCGTCAAGCGGAAGGTGAGGACGCCGTGGCGCCGCTCAAGCCACTTCTCAAAAAGACTTATAGACTGGATTGTGACCATGAGACCCTGCCGGAGCTCCGTCAGCCACGCCGGTCGCCGTGCTGCTATTTGCCGCGGCAGAAGAGTCTCACCCCATAAACAGTTGACCTAGATAGGTATTATGTTTGAGATACGGAACGTAATACGGTCGATGACCAGGGCAAATCACTGGGTCACGATGGCCTCAGCATAGAACATCTTCAATATGCTGGTCCGCATCTGCTAAGAGTCCTATCTATGCTGTAATAATCTTTGCGTGAGGCACTCGTATCTGCCTACTGATCTGATGAAGACAATAGTTGTGCCCATAGTCAAGAACAAGACAGGCGATGTCTCGGACAAAGATAATTATAGGCAAACTAGCTGACCCACGCAAATTCGTCTGCGTCACATTTTCCCTGAATTTCGTTTGCTACAAACGTCACGGAGCCCGAGACCTTTCCAACGAATGCAAAACCGTGAAAATCGGTTCGTGCGTTCTGGAGTTATAGCGTCAGGAAGGAAAACTCGACTTATTTTTATATAACAGATATCGTTGGCCACTGTAACAGCTAAGGTTCTTGACGGTGTGCTTGAGCGGAGAGTAACTAGGCAGCTCAATCTAAATGATGCAAAATTTGGTTTTAAAACTGGGCTGTCCACAGAGACTGTCATTCTAGCGCTGAAGCACACGGTCAGGTACTATACTGATAGACACACGCCTGTATATGCTGCTTTCTTGGACCTCTCCAAGGCATTCGACCTGGTTGATTATAATATTTTATGGTCGAAATTGCGTGAGCAAGGTCTTCCTAATGAGCTCATTAAACTTTTGAGCTACTGGTATGATCACCAAATCAACCAGGTCAGGTGGTCGGGTGCCTTGTCTAGGGCGTATGGGTTGGAGTGTGGTGTGAGACAAAGAGGTTTGACCGCCCCGGTGCTCTTCTGCCTATACGTCAATAAATTGATCGAGGAGCTCAGCGGCACTGGTATCGGATGTTCTATTGATGGTGTAATTGTTAATAGTATAAGCCATGCAGATGATATGGTGCTGCGATGAGATATGTGAGAGATACGCCACTTCTGATGGTTTATTGTACAATGTACGGAAGAGTGAGCTGGTGGTGTTTAGGGTAGGAACTTGAAGGAAGGAAGGAAGCCTATGACAGTTCCTCCAGTATTTTTGTATGGTTTGCCGCTAAACAGAGTGTCGCATTTTAGGTACCTTGGCCACATAGTGAATGAGACCTGAATGATGACAGTGACATCGAAAGGGAGCGAAGAGCGTTGTCGATCCGATGTCATATACTGGCCCGTAGGTTTGCGCGATGTACTAGAGAAGTGCAAGTCACGCTGTTCAAGGCGTTCTGCCAGTCTTTCTACACGTGCAGCCTGTGGGTTAGACATACGCAGAGGGCCTACAACGCTCTTCGCGTGCAGTATAACAACGCCTTTAGAGTGCTGTTGGGGCTCCCGCGGTTTTGTAGCGCATCGGGCATGTTTGCTAAAGCTGGTACAGATGGCTTCCAAGCCATTATAAGAAAAAGAACAGCATCCCTGATGCGGAGGCTTCGGGTGAGCACCAACAGCATTTTAAAGGTGATAGTGGATAAGCCTGATTGTCCGTTTCTGGAGCACTGGACCCGTGTGCACAGCTGCAGGTCTGGTGCAGCAGGTAGCGGACATAGTTATAGTTATAGGTTTAGGAATTAGTTTTATTTTATTTCATTAGCTGTGTTAAGAAAAGTTTACTAACATAGTTTTAAGTGTTACTAACAAAAATATGAATACTTTGTGTTTGAATTAAATAAATAATAATAATAATTGGTTTTTGGGATCGGGCCCTGCTAGTCTATTCTGTAAATAACCATTTCGATATCGACTTCACCTGAGTGACTAAGCTTACAAAGTGAACCTTATTTCACACATCATAAGGTCTTATATTTATATGAATTTGAAACTCACCTCGGATTTCGCTGTCGAGACACGAAAATGTTGTTACAGAATAGCACTGCTGATGTAGGAGTAGGAAATCAGGTCCAGTTAATAAGAGTCCCTTTTTTTCATCCATGGAAAAAAGGAGTACCTAATCAGGTAGGTAGTACTAGGGGATTAATTCGGGTACTCTATACAAAACATGATTTTTTATTTTTTGTAAGTACATTTTATTTTTTGTACTACTACTACTCGTGCGCCCCTTTGTAATCTGGTACCCCTAGGCACGTGCCTAGTTTGCCTTATAATTAATCTGCCTCTCTCCCTTACTGGTGAAATAGTAGGGACAGACCTACTTATTACCATCACCAGTAGCGAAGTAATATAAGTTGTCTATAAGTGTGTAGATCCACTAAACATAATGCACAAACAATGCCTACCTTAGTTGTTACTTACCTAAAATGGTATGTTTTAGGTCAATACAAAGTATCTAATATAGGTACCTACTTTGTATAAATTATGTATGCTCTGTATATTCCATACTTTATAACCCGAAAACAGGTCGTATCTAAGTACTGCCGGTTGATTCTGTAAATATGTATGTAACCAAGATGTATTGACAGCTCATTTCATTATCACTGATATGCTCATTGTAGGAAGGTTACACTTATCATGGTAGGTTTATTGATCGATTTGTCCAGGATTGCTAGGTTTTTTGTTTTTATAATTAATTAATTTCCTGCAAATGTACTTTTTTTCATGAACTGGAAATAAATAAAGAGTTTCCGCGCAGGTGGACCTGAAGGCGGCGGTGCCCTCGCTGGACTTCAAGGTGTCGGAGGGCGGCTCCAACTTCTCGTTAGGCCAGCGCCAGCTCGTGTGCCTGGCGCGCGCTATCCTGCGCGCCAACCGCATCCTTGTTCTCGACGAGGCCACCGCCAACGTCGACCCCAAGTACGACACTCACACCGACCACCAACCACCATCCCATCTTGTACAAGCACAATAGTTTTTGGGTATTTCCTAAAACTGTTATGATTTTCCCTACATTTAGTGTTGCATATTTGAGACTTGAGGTTGCCCGACCACGTCCGATAATCGGCGGCCGATCTTTTGTAGATGAAAAATTGAACGTACTGATTGCAATAGTGTAAACCACACGTCTAACAAAAATATCGTTAGCTTTTACCTAGCAAAGAAAAAATGGCCCGATTATTACCTCCTATAAAATGTCTGACGTGGGCGAGCAGCGTCAAGTTTAATAAAATAACAATAAGAATACTTGACATCGAAGCTACTGTGCTGCTACCTGTAGTTCCTGCACGCGCACGAAGTAGGCTGTGCCATCTAGCGTTGCAATTTCGAAACTTACTAGTAGAATATTCTTGACTATGACACTTCTGTGCTGCTGACCTTTTATTAGTTCCTGCACGATCCCTGTGCATTTTATTGGCTCTCTTATGGACCATAGTTTAAGCTGACTTCCACTCCAAAATCATTTAGTGCCATGGACAGATTTAAAGCTGACTTATTTAAATAGACTTCTTTCATATTTCTTATTCAATGAATTGTATGATGTACTCGAAGTGAAACACTGCATTAGCATTATAATACACTAGCTGACTCGCGCAACTTCGTTTGCGTCACATTTTTCATAACTGCACCGCTCCTATTCGTCTTAGCGTGATGATATATAGCCTATAACCTTCCTCGATAAATGGGCCATCTAACACTGAAAGATTTTTTCAAATCGGATCAGTAGTTCCTGAGATTACCCCCTACATACAAACTTACAAACATACAAACTTACAAACTTACAAACAAATTTTACCTCTTTATAATATTAGTATAGATTAGTTAGGTAGGTATTTCGGACATAAGGTAGGTACCTACGTCATAAATTACTAATGGAATTTTTATTTCCAGAACGGACGAATTTATCCAAAGAACAATAAGGACGCGCTTCGCGGAGTGCACCGTGCTGACGGTGGCGCACCGCCTCAACACCATCATGGACTCCGACCGCGTCATGGTGATGGACTCGGGCCGCCTGGTCGAGTTCGACCACCCCTACCTCCTCCTCAACAAGCCCGACGGACACTTCACCAAGATGGTCAAAGAAACCAGTGAGAAAATGTCTTCGCAACTATACCAGATAGCAAAGAACACATACCTTAATAATGGCGGAGTTGTATAATAGTGCCTCTCTATCTAATGTAACTTATTTTTTGTATGTAAATACTTTACACAGTTGTCGTGTTGGAATAATGTCTTTAGCAAGTATGATATTTATAAGTTAGGTAGGTATGAACTGTTAACTTGATGTAGATAGGCCTGCGTGTCATGGACTGACGACGGACACCTGTGTTCCTAGCTGCCCCACATCCTGCAGGATCAGAGCAGTCGATATCGCAGCTTTTTAGCAACCAACCAACCAGTACCTAACCCGCTAACGTGATCAAGAGCAAAGTTCGAACAAGTGACAAATGAGGATATTCTGTATGAACCAGCATTTAGAAAACATTTCTATTTTAATTTGTCAATCAATAAATTATTCTATAGGCAGTTATTTATAGATGACAAAACTTTTTCACACTAGTAAAGCGCTTATACGCGCTTATAAGCGCTACACGATATTCAGGGCCCCTTGGCAAGGGTGGGCGTGGCCCCCAACTAGTGAGCTTATTAAACTAGATACCGGTCGATTCAATTGTGAAGTGACCAGCGTTGACAACGTGTGGGGAATTCCAAAAACTGCGTGGAAGCTCAAGTTGATTGGGGATTTATTGGGGATTGGCAAGACGTGAGGAAAATGCGGGGATCCTAAAAATATCGATTTTTTTCGTTCTGATATTATTCTAAATATCGAATTTGTGAGGAATCTGTAGATATTTGTCCACAAATCGAGGAAATTGACTTGCATTTACGGGGAATTTGTTAATTTTGTGTTGGCAACACGGCTTCCTAACTCCCTAAACACTATTACACTACCCGGTAGTCAGGGAGCCAGGGAGCTGACTAGACCGTGCCGCTCCGGTCACCCTAATTAGGGTCCCTAACTCTTATTACACCACCCTAAATCGGGACTTAGGACCCTGAATACCGTGTAGTATAATAAGCACTTAAAAATTTCTACGTAAGTAGAACAAACATAGGCACGCCTTCATTAATTGGTAACGACGGGTTCCCACTTCCCCCTTACTAAACACGGTTTTATTTGAGAGATAAGGGGTAGGTAACTAATTCATAAAGGCGTCTGAACATAACCTACTAGAATAAAAGGACATAATCTGAGTAAAAGCCTGCTCAGACGGAGCGTTTTGCGCACGTGGGTACCTACTCGTGCGCTTCAATTGATGTTGCATCCAGGGGCCCGAGTCTGCTATTTTGATAAATTTGTCATTCCGACACGATCCCATTGTCATGCCATTGTCATTTTGCTAAAAGTTCGTAATCTGCTAAATTCATAATCGCACGGTCACTGGCACGTCAGTGGCCGGTCACTGGAACGTCAATGGTCTCATAAAAGAATTGCGGTAGGAATGCCGTATTGCCATTATTAGAGCTAAATTTGAGCATTTATTCATGCCAGATTTTATTTATATTTAGTTTTACATATTATTTATTAGTGTTTAGGCAATCTGAAGTAGTGAGAAGTTCGTAAATACTAAATCTGTCATTATGTACGAGATTACCATTCGTATGGCTTTCTTTCAATGGCGTGTCAGTGATTGATCATTGGAATGTCATAATGACGCCATTATGATGCCATTATGTTAGTAGATTAGCAAACTTATCAAAATCAACCATTTTGAAATCAGTGATCGACCATTCTGACACTATTGTAATAGCAGACTCGGGCCCCTGATGTCGCGTTTTATGCATGATGTGCGACGGACGAAATCACAAACTTCACAAAAAATTTCGAGTATTTCTTCCCAGTTACTACGTTTTATGAGTCTTTTCGAATAATCGGTACATTCCATAATATGGCTACTCTCTTTTCAACTTCTGCGCTCCATTTCAAACAAAATACGTCCACTCGCCACGGACACGCGCAAACTACCTACCACAGAACACAATAACCTGCATACTACTGAACGTCCATTGCTTGGCGCCAGAGTTCGCCTATCTCGACACTTGCGGCGCTCGCGTGTAAAACGAGCGAGTACAGAGTCGCGTTGCACGCGTTTTACGCGCGAGTGTGAAAGCGCGCGAGATCATCTGGACGAGGTGTATATTATTATGTAGCTCTAGTACCTCGGGAACGCGCGAGACCCCTCGCTCGCAAACGCTCCTTCTGGAGAGGCTCTTAGCAATGCATTATTCCAATGCAGACTAAAGAAGTCGGTTAAAAATTATAATGAGTGTGAGTATAGTGTTAAGTACAGTGCAGGAAAAAAACTGTGTTATTTATTTTATTATGAAATTGTATCATATCAGTAACGATTTATAAGAATAAAATGACCATTACAAAATGCCATAGAGGTTATCCTCGAAAAATAAAACATAAGCTTTAAGCATCTCGTTTTATTCGTTATATAATACGCCCTCAGTCTACAATGTGCTTGTAGACTGAGGGCAACAGTCTTGCACTTTGACAATCGACATAAACGTAAGTCAGCGTACCTGTCGCAGCCAGCTAGCTTAATCAGCAGTTTAATTGGCTACCTAGCCTTTTCATTAAACGGCACCGTTTAACCAGCGGCCTAAGTGACATCCAGTCAATGCCATGGGGCTTGTGATCAGAGTTTGTTTGAACTATTACTTAAATATTTATCTATCTTTGACCCTTCAAACAATTTTACAGAGTCGAATAATAAAGCCAAGGAAGAAAAAAACAATTTATTTGACGACAGTCCATCAGACACACATAAAAAACAATATTTTAAAGTGTTGGGCAGTTCTCACAATCTTAACCTCCGTGCGTCCAAGAACTAAATTCTTCATATTCCTCCTCACCGCACCGGGTTCTTGTCCAACTCCGTTATTTCGTTACTTCCACCATTACACTCTGGAATATGCTACCCCTTGACATCAAGAAGGCTGAGTGAAATTTTTCTGAAAACACTACTTAGGGGCCTGTCATTCGTAGTTTGGTCTCGTCATGATTATTCTAAGTTCTCTTAATCAGAAATGATCATAAAACATAATACATAATAGTATACTAGCTGTGCCCGCGACTTCGTTCGCGTGGACGTCGGAAAATGATGTGATGTATTGCTTACAAAATCTACGTTCAGTTACGTATCCTGATCTCTCTCAGAATTAAGAACATAGGAAGAGGGTACCTACCTAATGCATACAGTCAGGGCCTGATTAACCCTTAGGCTAATTAGGCTGCAGCCTAGGGCGCGAGGATCGGGGGGGGCGCGCTGAAATCGTGTCTTCGCATGCACTAATCTAGTCTATCATTGCATCTACCCTACATATTTCAACTAGACCGAGACAACACAAACTAAATGCGCTTGAGAGTTTTGCTTGATTTTAACAATAAATTTAGAAATTTTTAAAAGCGCGGTTGGATCAAACACTGCCTTGTTACTCGAATCGGTAGGTGGTGGAGCGAGCGAGTGGATGAGCTGGCAATAGAGTGCTTAGTGCGAGTTTTGTTTAATCCGCCTCGCGATAACGGGCGTAAATTTTAACTTTGTTTTGTATGGGAAATTCGGAATTTAAACAGTGCAACCTAGTTCTCGCGTTTGCCGCTAAATGACTCTGTATCGTATTCTATTCTTTATCCTTTTAGGTTGCACTGTTTAAATTCCCATACAAAATAATCTTCACGTATACGCGCGTTTCTGTTCTATGAGACGAAATAAACAAAACCCGCACTAAGCACTCAGCGCAGCTTGCCGCGCGCAATAGAACACATTGACATGGCAACGATGTGCGGGGACTCCCCGGTACTTTGCCTTTATGTACGGTTTTTTTTTTTTTGGGATGGTAAAATCATCAAATGAGTCCTCCCGCCCTGGGTGGGGCGAAAGAGACTGTGAGACTTTTACTGACTAAAATCCACCCGTGTTCCTTCGGATGCCCTTTACGTTCTGGGGCCACGGTATCCTATTTAGAAAATCCCGCGAACCCAGCAGGCTGCCTCTATGTACGGTCAGCATAAAAAAAAATGGTTTGCCACCCTAAGGTTGAATGTCATGCAGATTAAAGGACAACTTTAATTCGCTTGCAAATCGATCTGAAAACTTTTGTAGGTATTATGAACCATGTTAAAATTTTCACACTACTACTCTACACACTACTCTTTAGGCCGTCCGTAATAGGTACACCTGGCGAGGGCGCGTCCTCATATTTAGCCTAGGGCGGTCAGAACTCTTGATCAGTCGCTGCATACAGTGCTCTGTATCATCTCTACCGGTTGAAATACCGACCAGCCCAGGTAGTCTTCTAGTACAAACCTATCTTGAATTAAAATCAACAAAACCGACTATCGAACGAATGGTGGTGAATCAAGTTGATTGTTAACTTCGTCCAGCACAGTCCAAAGAGAAACACATTTTCTCCGATTTTTACTGACAATATGGCTGATTGAAGACCACTGATTAATTTAATTTTTTTAACATTTTATAACATTAAAAACAGTTTTACTGGGTTCATTATAGAATCGATTTATTATAGAGGATCTCGTGGCTAAATAAAAACAGCCGCACGGGTCTATCTTTAAGAATAAGCAACGCTTACGAAGGTTGGTCTATGGATGGGTGACCATCTTAACATAGAGTTTCCTTCGTGCCTCGGAAAGCACGTTTAGCCTTTGGTCTCGGCTGTCATTTGTAGATCTTAAGCAGTCGTTACGGATAGTCAGAAGCCAGTAAAATCTGACTGCAGTCTTGCCAAGAAGTACCTTGTTGTTACCCGGTCAATGGGTTGTGGAGGTCAGGTAGGCAGCTGCTCCACGTTAAATACCGGTATTCAGCTGAATCTGGTTTTTTTGGAAGACGAGCCAATATAGTTATAATGGTCACCCATCCATAGACCGACCTCGGCAAGCGTTGCCTTAACCTTGAAGATCGACGCGTTCGGCTGTTATAGTTAGTGTTAGGCTCAACTCACACCAAAAGAGCGCCGAAGCGCAGCGAAGCAAAGCGCAGTTTCAGTGTCATATGAATTTTAACTTTATTTTCATTACCATAATATTATTATCGCATGAGAAACTCGAACGAGTCGCGCGGATGCCCGGGGCTCCGCGGGAATTCCGGCGAATTCCTTCTCTACCGAGCGGGTCGCTACGCTTCGCTGCCCTTCGCTGCTCTTTCGGTGTGAGTTGACCCTTATAGTTTAGCAGCAGCGTTGCCAACTCTGCGTATTTTGACGTAGATCGATACGTATTTTAGACCTTTTTTGCAAACCTATACGTATTCGGGACTCAAAATCTATGTATTTTTTAAATTTTGGATTTAGCAACATATTAACATGACTTTTTACACTGAGAAGCCATACTTTCCATTACGTTTGAAAAAAAACGTTAGTAAGATTCTCAAAGTTTCAAATTCTGCCCTACGACCCCATAAGAGTACTTACATATTGGTCTGGTTGGCACAAAAAATCTAGTGAAATGGCGATCATCAGTTTTTTCTTTATCATCCTTATATCAGTTTCTTGCGATCAATCTGAAGAAAACTTAAACTAAAAAAATTGCTTGATGATACTGGATAAGTAGGTACCTACTTTAATTGAAAATATTGTTTTTATTGAATATCACCAAACCCAATTTTTACATTTTACGTTAAAAAAGAAAGTACGTAGGTACGTAGATCTACGCACTATTCAAAGCAAATTTTACATTTTCTACGTACTTTTTTTACCTCGTCTACGCTTTTTTTTTAATCCTGGTTTGGCTACAGTGTTTAGCACTTTTGTTGGTAAAACACACAGACTACATAGAGATGTAGTATCTCTATGTAGTCTGTGTGTTTTACCAACAAAAGTATGTAAAACAGTTTACCACCTATGGACGCAGTTTACAACACACTAGGAGTGAGCCGTATTTATCGAAACAGTTAAAAAAACAGGTATTTCAAAGTAACAACATGAAACAGGTATCTCAGAACCGAAATAACAGCTCCTACCTATCTCGCCTGTTCCTCAAACAACCGTAGTAGCCGTAACTTTGAGAGATAGAAACGAAACGACCTGGAACAGCTACGTGAAACAGTTTCAAATGAAACATGCTCCTTTCTCTTCTGACTTATTATAATAGAAAGAGACAACATCTCTGTTCTTTGGAACAAGCTCTTTGCTCCTCTGGTTCATTGTAATAGAAAGAGATAGAACCTGTTCCCTGCCTTTCACTGTTTCTAACCTTTTCGAATACACATACAAATAATGAACTTACCATTGAACAAAATATCGAAAAACAAATTATTTAATTTTATAATAATTATCTCTTGTGAAAATAATAATTGGGGATTTTGCTGCAGTCCTAAGCCTGCAAAAGCATGAAGGGTGGTTTTTATTTAATTTCAGTAGCAGGTACTGAAGCTACTTCCAGGTACTATTTCTGAATCGATTGCAATCATGGGGATTTTGCTGCAGTCCTAAGCCTGCAAAAGCATGAAGGGTGGTTTTTATTTAATTTCAGTAGCAGGTACTGAAGCTACTTCCAGGTACTATTTCTGAATCGATTGCAATCAATGAGTCTTTAGTTCCAGTGGAACAGGCTGTTATTTTGGAACTGTTTTCTTCTTGGAACTGAAACAGGTGAAACAGGTTTCTAATTTTATCTGTTCCAATTCACCTCTACAACACACTCCTCCAAGTAAACTCGATAATTCAATCGAAAGACGAGACAAACTAATAATTCGTTTCGATAACAATGCAAAATATTCCAGATATTAGATAAACATCAGATAAACATGGGGCTAAGGTAATGATACTGCGGAGAATCATAACACCGCGATACAGAAAAACGCGTCCTAAGTACAACTGTCAAATATACGTACTCGTTAGTTCGTTAGTTCGAACTTAGAAGCTCACACGTTACGATTAATATAATGATAAGATATCATGTTCACTTTTCTTTGCCACATATTAAGGTTTAATAAATAACTCAAAAATACATTGTTTTGGGGTATTTTCACATATTTGTTACTACAACTTTTCTCAATATATGGCATTGCAAGTATCTGGAGTCTCAATAAGTCTCAATGAAAACAACCTACTTTAGCGCTCGATGAAGTTTCTTCCCAAACTTTCAAATTCGATATCTTTTGATTTTGAGAGTCGTTTTTTATTTTTCTGATGAATTAAACGCTAAATGTTACTCCGGTTATCAACTTATCACTTACAATTTCTAAGTAAGTACCCACCTACATTTTGAATCCAATCCGTGGTGGTTTATGCGTGATGCTCCTCCAAACGCACAGAAAATCATAAAAAAAAATTCAAAAATAATTTCATTTTTATGTTCTATGGTTCTACGTCTTTTTTCTGACATTTCTATGTATTTTTTATGCGAAAATATTCAATGTACAGACAAGGCAACTCTACAATAGGGAATATGCATGAAAAAAATATTTATAATCTGTACAGTTTATCAAGAAATATACAAAAATATAATACCAACAGTGAAAATAGTACCAAAATTGCTCGAAAAACAAACGAGATATAATCATTTTAAACAAATATATCTGTCCCTCTCGCGAAAACGCTGCTTTCTATGGCAACTGTATAGGCGTCATGGACTTTGACGTCAGAGTTCATATCGGACTTCTCTTTCTAATTGTAATCTTTGAAGCTTTATAACTTCATCGCTGATGAAGATATTAAAAAAATAATTTCATGATTGTTTACTAGAGCTAATAAATATTGCATTTTGCTAATAAAAAAATCGCACGCATATTCCCTATTTTATTATATGTTTAATATTATTATACCTATGTATAGATTATTTTAACAAATACCTACTTATAAATGTATTTTATTAGTACCTATTAAATATATTATTTGTATATTGTGTTGTATTGATAAGATTCAATTTTAATTTTTATAATTTGTTTGCTGTACAGTCGCCAGCACATCAAGCTATCCAAAACTGTCAAAATTTCCCAATCAAATTTGAATCCAATCACTTTAGCATTATCTTTGAAAATCTAACAAAGAAATTTGACAGATTGTTGTAGCTTGATGTGCTGGCGACTGTACACCTATCACAGTGTAGTATTTTTAACCCAAAGGACTGGTAGAGAAGGCCTTGTTGCATTAAGTCCGCCCATGTACCTACCACTATTGTGCATAAAGTTTAAATAAATTAATTAATAAAATAAAACAAAAGTGACCACACACAGAGAGAAAAAAAAAGAAATAATATATTTCTTTTCAATGCTACTGTCATAATTTTACGAACAAAAACACCCGGGCTGAGCCCTGTTGTTAAATTAATTGCTAGCTAGATTTTGACTCTTGAGTTGATCGCGGGATCTCTTCAAGTAAAGGCCTTCGGCTGTTTTAATTATTCATAAAAATTACGATATATAATTATTAGCGTACTTTTGTGTCTTATGTGGGTGTGTTATAGACGGGCGAGCAAGTACGCGGAGTTATGGCTCGACGACCTTTTTCGCGCGTGTGTCATGTACTTACGCGTACTTTTAAAACAAGACGCGTAAAGAAAAAGGTCGTCAAGCCATAAGTCCGCGGACTTGCTCGCCCGTCTATAACACACCCACATAAGACACAAAACTACGCTAATAATTATCATCCTAGTTTATGATTAATTAAAACAGCCGAAGACCTTTACTTGAAGAGATCCCGTCTATCACCTACTTTATGTGTCCACGCAATTGGACAATATGTGGAAACTAGCGCGATCTCGGTAAAGTGGAGCTGAGAAATGTATTGTAGTACACCTCAGCAAAGCATGCTGAGAAGGCCGTTTGATTTACTGGCTGTCAAGTACTCCAACAAACCTTTGAATGTGATAAAATGTGTCAAAACAACCGCAAAATATTTTTTTTACTAAAGACTACGTCTGAATAACTCTGTCTCCATGGTCATGAGTAAAGATTTATAAAATGCAGAATGTCAAACTGACACCATAAAGCGTCCTCTAGACTACTCGCGAAGTTGCACGAGGCGAAGTGCTCTCCGAAGTTGACCGAAGTCCGAAGTACGTGTCCACTCACTCGAGCAACTTCGCGAGGAGCTCAGTCGCCCTTTCCCCCCGTTCCCCTCACGATAGTCATATTGGATAACGTTCATGTGGCAACTGCCGTTGCAATGTGTACCCTCGCGTAATAAAAATACGTGCGTATTTACTATGGCTGACGCGAACCGAAGTGAGCCGAGTAGTGTGGTTAGACGCTTCGTGTTCGAACTTCCTGAAGCGTCCTCCACACTATTCCGAAGTTGCACGAGGCGAAGTGCTCTCCGAAGTTGACCGAAGTCCGAAGTACGTGTCCACACACTCGAACAACTTCGCGAGGAGCTCAGTCCCCTGTTCCCCCCGTTCCCCTCACGATAGGCATAATGGATAACGTTCATGTGGCAACTGCCGTTGCAATGTGTACTCTCGCGTAATAAAAATACGTGCGTATTTACTATGGCTGACGCGAACCGAAGTGAGCCGAATAGTGTGGACAGGTGCTTCGTGTTTGAACTTCGAGTCCTTTGACTCGGGCGCAAAAACCGACTACAACCGAAAGTCGCCCGAGGCGAAGCGAAGTTGCACGAGGCGAAGCGAAGTGCCCCCCCACACTATCGTATTCGCTCAACTTCGATCAACTTCGGGAATAGTGTGGAGGCTACTTGACACTTCGAGTCCTTTGACTCGGGTGCAAAAACCGACAACAACTGGAAGTCGCCCGAGGCGAGGCGAAGTTGCACGAGGCGAAGCGAAGTGCCCCTCCACACTATCGTATTCGCTCAATTTCGATCAACTTCGGGAATAGTGTGGAGGCGCTATAAGAAGGCGATTGTCCTTAGCTCGCCCGAATGGGGCGTAGGAAAAAAAAAAAGAAGACGATTGTCACGATTGACAATTTGAGTTTGACATTGACAGGTTGTGTCTTGCTGCGAAAACCTATCGTTGTTGTCAAGTGAAACCAAAAGCGATCAAATCAACCTTCCAGAAATCTATAATTCTGTAAGTAAAAATATAACCTATTATTTTAGTAACATATTTTGGACAAGTAAAGCATCAAACTTTAATTACAGATACAATGACATCTGACAACTCTGAAATATTTCCTACTCCTCCGTCGGTTTCATGGGCGCAGAGAAGTGCTCGTGTGTTTTTGACATTTAACGTAGAATGTGAGAAACCATTCATCAGAATTGAGAAAAAATTAGTCTCCTTTAAAGGGATTTGTACACCTGATCAGAAAATACACGAGGTTGTCATACCATTATATTCCGATATTGATCCAGACAAAAGTTCTTACACAAACAAAGGGAGGTTAATCGAGGTGGTATTGGCTAAAGATAAAACTGACGATCCTTTCTGGCCTGCCTTAACCAGTGATAAAAAGAAGCACCACTGGCTAAAAGTTGATTTCAACCGTTGGCAAGATGAAGATGAGAGTGGTGATGACTTGGATGATATGAATGACATGTTCTCAAGCAAATTAGGAAACTTTGGTGATGAGAATGACAAAGAAGCCACCAGCTCGTCTGATGAAGAAGATCTTCCTGATATAGAATAAAAGATCTCATTTAATGCATAGCCAAAAAATTCAATTAGTTTTAGAAATTTGTAATTATGGACAATATTTGTGCTTTTATACAAGGAATAGTGTGGTAGTGGTAGCTCCTAAATTAAGGTTAATAGGAGTGTGGTCTACACAACTACATTCATTTTTATTATTATTTGTACTCATGAGCTCATAGGGGGCAACAGATACCTATTTTATTTTGTGTCTTGATATATAAAATTAATTTTAACTTAACATAATATTTGGCATTTAATTTACTCAAATAAATTGTCCCGATATGGGAATAATGTTGTCTAGGAAAAAATACTAAGAAAATGTCTGTATTGCTCTACTTTTTTAAAATTAAATTTATAAAACATTAAGTCCTAATACATTCAAAGGCCTATACTTTTAAGTAACCTTATAGTTATAATTATAATGTAATAGGGTGCACTTACTCGGAGAATATAATCAGCTTATGTTAGTCAAATATTACCTTACAGCATCTTTAGCCAAGCAATTTTCTGTTATACCAAATTGAAAGTCGAAAAATACAAAAAAGGAATAGTTTGCTTTATACCCGTGTAAGTGCAGCTTTATATTTGTACTCAATCATTCATGTGTAAAATAATATAAGAACAGAATTAAAAATCTCAAAACAAACTCACTTCATCTCCTTATTCAAATTAAGTAAAACTAGCTAGTGGCCAAAACACAATATTTGCCATTTTAACTAATTAAAATTTTTTTCAAAAACAATTACTTGTTAGATATCGTAATTTTAACTTTAATAATAATTAAGGCATAACATTAATTTTTAAAACACCAATCAACAATATACATTCCAAAGATTTATGTATGGCTACTATAGAATCTGTTGTCTTTTTTAACTACCTATCAATGCCCGTAAGGCCCTATTGGAGCCAAGTTGTATTGCACTTACTATTCTTTTAATTTGCGGGTGCCAACAGTTAAAAGCCTACTCAATACCAATAGCCCTGTGAGGAAGTTACTGTATTAGTCATGATATTTGTTAATGCATGCTGTATTTTGCTAACTATATAAGTTGCATACCTATACAATGAAACAAGACATGTACTATTTTACTGTGTGCAAGGTTACACAAATGTTTTTGAAAACCACTAATCTAATAAGAAAGTGTAATTTTGTTTTCCGAATTTGCTTGTTTTCTCAATGTTGCGGCTTGCATATATATTTGTTGAAAAGGAAATCTCATCATGCATTAAATAATGTACTTTATTTCTAATGTCTTTCATTTTTATTAACTGTCGTCCCCTTTGATTATAAATATTTATACTGTTGTACCTTGTTCCAAGTTACCTGGGGTCAGCACACCGCAACACATTTTTTCCCTCATTCTATCCTGTTGATTGTCCTGTTATCTATACTAATATTATAAAGCAGAAGAGTTTGTTTGTTTGGTTGAACGCGCTAATCTCGGGAACTACTGGTCCGATTTGAAAATTTTTTTCGGTGTTTGATAGCCCATTTATCGAGGAAGGTTATATCATCGCGCTAAGACAAATAGGCGCGGAGCAATAATGGAAAATGTGACGCAGACGAAGTTGCACGGGTCAGCTAGTAACTCATAATCTGCTTAGCTTTTTCGCAACTCTATTGGGGTCGGCTTAATACCAGTAATTTACGTGAAGCGAATGACTATCTGACCACTACCCAGTTACTCGGTAACACACACTGACAGATTTCCTGGTTGCTCACACTGCGTAACGACTCCCAAAGATCTACAAATGACGGCCGGAAATAAAGATTTAACGTACTATTGGAGGCACGGAGGAGTCTTCGTGTAATACGATGGTCACCCATCCACAAACCGACCTTAACGTGCAAGGTCGATCCGTGCTGCTATTATTATTAAGCCGCTAGCTCCTGTACCGTCCAGATGTAGGTACCTAACTATATCTAAACTAATTTATTGATAGGTAGGTTTAGTAAGCAGGTGTTAGGAACCGAATCCAATGCCATGCGCGAGACATGCATTAGATTCTCAAATAAAAACCGGAAAATACGTGTCGGGTCGCGCAGGCCCGCCATAAGCCGCAGCCGCAGTCATTTAATTAATTACTAGCTGTGCCCGCGACTTCGTTCGCGTGGACGTCGGAAAATGATGTGGTGTTGCATATCCAAAATCTACGTTCAGTCACGTATCCTGATCTCTCTTAGAATGCCGGGCACTGCATCATCTCTCTCTACCGGTTGAAATTATGCCGACCAGCCCAGGTAATCTCCTGGTACAAACCTATCTTGAATCAAAATCAACTACCTATCGAACGAATGTTGGTGAATCAAGTTGATTCTTAATTTCGTCCAGCACAGTCCAAAAAGATCCGAAAATACTGACATTAAGTAAATTGCTGATTGTAGACCACTGATTAATTTTAATTTGTTTTAACATTCTATAATATTAAAAAAGTTTTACTGGGTTCATAGAATCGATTTACTATACATATAGGAGCTCGTGGCTAAATAAAAACAGCCGCATGGCTCGATCTTTAACGCCATCTTAACATACCGAGTTTCAAAGCCTTTGGCAGTCGTTACGGATAGTCAGAAGCCGGTAAAATCTGATTGCAGCCTTGCCAAGAAGTACCTTGTTACCCAGTCAATGGGTTGTAGATGTCTGGTAGGCAGCCGCTCCACTAAAATACCGGTATTTAGCTGAAACCGGTTTGTCTGGAAGCCGAGTCAATATAGGTGTATTATCTATGAATATAGTTAAGAGGGCTTTCACATTTTTTCTTGAATTTTAGCGTTTTATTCGAATTTTGATTGATGTGTGATTTTGCTTTAGATATAGCCTTAAAAAAAAACATAAAATATGCCTAAAAAAAAAAAAAACAAGAAAAAAGAAAAGGCTATGATAATGACAAAATCGATTTATTGTGAAGAATAATCAATTTAAATAAATCGATAATTAGTAGGCAGGTACTGACTGAGGAGACTGATTGAACGAACAGGTGGTAGCTTAATAATAATAACAGTCGCAAGGGCCGATCGACCCATATGTTATAATGGTCACCCATCCACAGACTGACTTCGGCAAGCATTGCTTAACCTAGAAGATCGGCACGTTTGGCTGTTGTATGCCACTTTGAAGCATAATAGGTACCTAAAATACACCATTTAATTTAGTAAAACAGTTTACCTATGGTATGGATAAATGTAGTTTACAACAACGTTCCACAAAGTAAACTCGATAATTCAATTGAAAATCAATCCAGTAATTCATTTCCAATTTTCCATAGCTAAACTAAATATAACATAAAGCTACAAGATAATCAACAAAAAACATGGGCTGAAGTGATGCTACTGCCGAGAAACACCGCGATTCTGAAAACGCGTCATTAATACAGCGCCATCTATCGACAACGTAATTTTAAATACTCGTAAACTGTTCCAACTTAAAAGCTCACACGTTACGATAAATAATGATAAGATAATAACCTCAGACCATTAAAAAAGTAATAACATGTTCAGTTTTCTTTTGCTACATGTTTAATTAAAAAACGGGCCAAGTGCGAGTCGGACTCGCGCATTGAGGGTTCCGTAAAAACCTGTAGGTATAATAATAATATAATCGTAAATCGCAACTTTTGCTCATAAGAGCAAAAGTTGCGATTTACGATTTCAAACCAACTTTCGCTGGTAGTTTACAGGAATAATATACATTATATATTATTATTTTTAGTTTTATCATTCTCTTATTTAAGAATTTACAGGGGGGGACACACATTTTACTACTTTGGAAGGGTCGCTCGCACAAACTATTCTGTTTAGAAAAAATGATATTTGAAAATTTTTTGAGTTTCATTTCTAAATATGGGGACCCCCAAAATATATTGTTCTTTTTTTCTATTTTTGTGTGAAAATCTTATGCGGTTCACAGAATACATCTGCTTACCAAGTTTCAACCAACAGCATAGTCCATAGTTTCGGAGATAAGTGGCTGTGACATACGGACGGACAGACAGACAGACAGACATGACAAATCTATAAGGGTTCCGTTTTTTGCCATTTGGCTACGGAACCCTAAAAATAGCTCAAAATACATTGTTTCGGGGTCATTTTTTGTAAAAAGAATTGTATCTTTGTCAAAGGTATCTTTGTTTTTTTCCATCAAAGTGAGTAAGTATTTATAATAATATAAATTATAGCTCAATGTTGTGTAGGTTTGATAAATATGCCAATTCTGAAACCAAATGTCCTACTAGGTATATGAAATTAGCTAATACAAAAAACATTGCCGATTAGTTCCTTAATCAAGGAAATCTTATCACTGTACAAAATTATAGTGGCATATTTTTACGACATATAGCTAGTTATCAATCAATAAAGGACTAGGTAAGTAGTATCCTAGTAACATTTTTTTTTATTAGAAGCTACTCAATATAACTGGGATGAGCGTTTTCAAAGTCATACATTTATTACGCAATTTCATAAAAACGGCTCGACGGACGATGAAGTTCGATTATGAATACCTATTATGTAAATATTACCAGGGCTGGGCAAAATACATGCTTTGCTTTAATTGAAATTCAAATTACAAAATACTGTATCGCAAGTAATTAAAATACGAAATACAAAATACCTTTAGGTAAGGTATTTGAAATATAAAATACAAAATACAGTATTTAAGCATATTCTAATTGAAATACAAATTACAAAATACAAATTAAGTAATCTAGACCAGGAGGCCGAGTCTGCTATTGCAATAGTGTCGGAATGGTGGATCATTGATTTTTAGGGTTCCGTAGCCAAATGTCAAAAAACGGAACCCTTATAGATTCGTCATGTCTGTCTGTCTGTTTATCCGTCCGTATGTCACAGCCATTTTTTTCCGAAACCATAAGAACTATTCTGTCGAAACATGGTAAGTAGATGTATTCTGTGGAAGGCATTAAGATTTTCACACAAGAATATAAAAAAAACAATAAATTTTGGGGGTCCCGATACTTAGAACTGAAACTCATTTTTTTTTCATCAAACCTATACGTGTGGGGTATCTATGTAAAGGTCTTCAAAAATAATATTGAGGTTTCTATTATCATTTTTTTCTAAACTGAGTAGTACCGTGTACCTAAACTTCCAACGAAAATTGGTTTGAACGAGATCTAGTAAGTAGTTTTTTTCAATACGTCATAAATCGTAAACCGCAACTTTTTCTTCTATACCTAATATACCGCGTGTATCTGACATCGACGCACAAACGATTTCCATGGGTCCAGGGCATAATTCTGGACACCCTGTTGGAATTTTTTGTCGGTTCTTTTCTCATTTTTTCATTTTTTTTCAAGAGTACCACAAATAGGTAGGTATCAGCTCAGCTGAGCTGATATCTATTTGTAGTTTTATTCAGATTGCTCTTTTTAGTGAAAGTAGTTAATTTATTATTTTTTTTATTAAAAATTTCATTGGGTTAGGTCAGAATAACGATTGTGAGCAGTCTAAAGTAAAAAAAACCCTTGAAAAAAAAATGAGAAAAAAGCCGACGAAAAATTCTAAGTCTAGAGTGTCCAGAATCATGCCCAGCAGTGCTATTCTCTAAAAGACAATTTCGTGGCTGTAAGCTGCGACGAGCTCGTTGACGAGCCAGCCTTGAGATCGACCGAGCGTGTAGCGCTGATTCAAACTGTATTCACTAGCGTCGCTGTGCTTGTCGACGAACTTTAAGCTGTAGCCTCTCGTCGCTGTTTCGTAGACGAATTAGTAGGGCCTTGATTCAAATTCTTTTAATCATAATCGATCAATCTCGACTGAGAATTTTCGGGGTTAAGGATTTAAAATAAATACCTATCTTTAAGTATTTTAAAGAATATAGTAAAACTATACTACTTGAGTTTTTAGTTTCAAATATTATATGAAACGAGTAGGTATTGTAGCTATGGTAAAATTTAACGTTACGTTACTGTATGTCAATAATATTCGTGCTGGTCCCTCTTAACCTAGGCAGGAGATAGTATAAGAGACACGACTGAGCACCTATCATACCTACAGTTATCTATAGTTACCTGCTGCTGTTTAAATCATTAGTATCCTTCCTTATCTTTCACCTTTCTACTGATCAGCTACCTACTGCAACTACTACCTCCTTGTAATTGTACAGTAACAGTGTTGCCAGAAGGTTACATTTCTTACATTTTTCGTAACTTTTGACCCCCTCGCGTAACATGTAAGTAATTTTTGTATTTAAGGCAATTTTCGTAACTTTTGAGAACAACGATACAATACAAATACAATACAAAATCCTTTATTTCAAATAGACCAGTTACAGGCACTTTTGAATAGTCAAGGTCTGTCAGTCAAATAGATGAAGCTAATCCTGCCGCGCTAATGACAAGAGCAGCAGGTTGTTCTCCAACATAACACACCCACCGACCCCGCTAGTGTTGGGTAACTCAGCACATGTGCTAGCACAGTTGTAGCTACTCACTTGGCTAAAAAGAGTCACTCACTCTTTTTATTTTGTCATGGCTCGTCGGCGAGCTCGTCGACGAGCCAGCCTTGAGCTATAGCCTTGAGAACGAATCTTTTCATCATAATCGAGCAATCTCGGCTGAGAATTTTAGGGGTTAAGAATATTCCTATCTTAAAGTAGGTACCTACCTATTGTAAAGAATTTACTGCTTATTAATAGTTACATTTGAAGGCTGAATGGCGATTCTTTTGCCTATTTCGAGCAACGCAACGCGACGACGAAAACGAACGTAAACAAAAAACAACAGACGTGACTCGCTAACTTAACTACTTGAGTTTTTAGTTTCAAAACTTTTATTTGTGTCAGTATCAGCAGATATTGTTTTGAAAGTTTTAGATAGTTATGTGACCAATCGGATAAATAAATAACCCTACTGAAATGTGAGTATTACGAAAAGTATTTTCACTGTTTATGTATCAAATGTGGCTATTACATATAAGTTGGACAATTAATATTTTACGATAGGTAGGTACATGAGATATTAATAAAATTACTTTACTAGAGGTATTGTTTTATAATATAATGCTTGTTCTGACGGAACATTGTGTATTTTATGCATACCAGTGCGTTCCCCTCCCGTGCACAAAGAGAGATATTAGGTTAGTTAGAAGAGAGTTTGGAGCGACAAATCGTCACTTTTCTTAGCTTCTTCTAATAAATGAAGCTTTATAATCAATCGAGCTGCTATTTTCATATACTTTTAAGGAAAAAAAGTTGAAAATAAGAGTCGAACGCGCGATTTTTGTAGCTTTTGGATTTGACAGTTCGAAACGAGGCTGTGGGCGAGGCTGTAAGCGACTTCGTCGCTGTTTTTTCGTAGGGAATACCAAAATGTATGAAGAACTGTCAAAAGTGTCAATTTGCTCGTTCGTTGGGAAGTTTTAACTCACGGCCGTCACAGCCTTGAGCGCTAGTGTAGCTTTACGCGGCTTAGAGTGAGGCCCCATTAGTGCGTTGCGCTGCGTTGCAGCGTCGCAGCGTCGTCGCTGCGTCGTTTTCCATATATTTTTTATGACATGCCCCATTTGACCGTTGCGTCGTTACGCGCGACGTTTCAACGGATCGACGGACAAGAGACGAAGCGGGAGGGAGGGTGATGCGCTGCGTTGTCGGAGCTTCGCTGCGTCGACGGACAGTGATCCACTGCCTCAGACCAACAAAAAAACCACTCCATGTTGATCGCTCTTAGTACGTCACGAGTCGTCGTCTAGTGATCATACAATTAAAAAACTGAACTAAGACGCAGCTGCGAAGGCATGCATACACTCTTGCGTTGCGTTGGCGCAGCGTCAACGCAACACAGGTATGGCATACAATGCGTTGTTCCGTTGCGACGACGCGACGCAACGCAGCGCAACGCACTAATGGGGCCTCGCCCTTAGTGAATACAAAACGGAGTTTCACCGCTGCGGCAGCGCTGTGCGCAAGGCTGAATCTTTAGAGAATAGCATAGCAGTTTGAATCAGCGCTACACGCTCCGTCGATCTCAAGGCTGGCTCGACGGCGAGCTCGTCGACGAGCCAGCCTTGAGATATAGCCTTGAGAACGAATCTTTTAATCATAATCGAGCAATCTCGGCTGAGAATTTTAGGGGTTAAGAATTTAAAATAAATGCCTATCTTAAAGTATTGTAAAGAATTTACTGCTTATTAATTGTTACATTTTAAGGCTGAATGGCGATTCTTTTGCCTATTTCGAGCAACGCAACGCGACGACGAAAACGAACGTAAACAAAAAACCACAGACGTGACTCGCTAACTAAACTACTTGAGTTTTTAGTTTCAAAACTTTTATTTGTGTCAGTATCAGCCATAGAGTATTAGTCTTTGGTATCAGCAGATATTGTTTTGAAAGTTTTAGATAGTTCTGGGACCAATCGGATAAATAAATAACCCTACTGAAATGTGAGTATTACGAAAAGTATTTTCACTGTTTACCTATGTATCAAATGTGGCTATTACATATAAGTTGGACAATTAATATTTTACGATAGGTAGGTACATGAGATGTTAATAAAATTACGTTACTAGAGGTATTGTTTTATAATGCTTGTTCTGACGGAACATTGCGTATTTTAAGCATACCAGTGCGTTACCCTCCCCTGCACAAGGAGAGATATTAGGTTAGTTAGAAGAGAGTTTGGAGCAACAAATCGTCACTTTTCTTAGCTTCTTTTAATAAATGAGCTGCTATTTTCATATACTTTTAAGGAAAAAAAAAGTTAAAAATAAGAGTCGAACGCGCAATTTTTGTAGCTTTTCGATTTGACAGTTCGAAACGAGGCTGTGGGCGAAGGCTGTAAGCGACTTCGTCGCTGTTTTTTCGTAGGGAATACCAAAATGTATGAAGAACTGTCAAAAGTGTCAATTTGCTCGTTCGTTGGGAAGTTTTAACTCACGGCCGTCACAGCCTTGAGCGCTAGTGTAGCTTTACGCGGCTTAGTGAATACAAAACTGAGTTTCACCGCTGCGGCAGCGCTGTGCGCAAGGCTGAATCTTTAGAGAATAGCATAGCTGGGGTGCTATTCTCTAAAAGACAATTTCGTGGCTGTAAGCTGCGACGAGCTCATTGACGAGCCAGCCTTGAGATCGACCGAGCGTGTAGCGCTGATTCAAACTGTATTCACTAGCGTCGCTGTGCTTGTCGACGAACTTTAAGCTGTAGCCTCTCGTCGCTGTTTCGTAGACGAATTAGTAGGGCCTTGAATCAAATTCTTTTAATCATAATCGATCAATCTCGATTGAGAATTTTCGGGGATAAGAATTTAAATAAATGCCTATCTTTAAGTAGGTATTTTAAAGAATATAGTAAAACTATAAGTACTACTTGAGTTTTTAGTTTCAAATATTATATGAAACGAGTATTGTAGCTATGGTAAAATTTAACGTTACGTTACTGTATGTCAATTTTATTCGTGCTGGCCCCTCTTAACCTAGGCAGGAGATAGTATAAGAGACACGACTGAGCACCTATCATACCTACAGTTAAGTATCTATAGTTACCTAGCTGTTTAAATCATGAGTATCCTTCCTTATCTTTCACCTTTCTATTGATTAGCTACCTACTGCAACTACTACCTCCTTGTAATTGTACTTGTACAGTAACCCACCACCAGTGTCAACGAACAGCTGTCTATTCGTTGACAGGGCACACAGCGAGCTGAAAAGAGGTACCCCGTGAAGAGACGCTTAGTCTAAAGAGCGTTTCTTAATTTTTATGGTCAACGTTGTTCAGTTGTTCAGCAGCATGAGTTATCAATTTGAGTATTGTGAGAAACTGAGAAATAATCGTTAAGAAACAAGCACGTTAGAAGCTACTGGAGGCAGCCACTCGGAAAACGAATGCTCAGCGGTCGGGACACGTACGTGAGTGAGCGCGAGCTAGTGCCGCTCGCTCTGCTATGCTATTCCCTAAAGATTCAGCCTTGCGTACAGCGCTGCCGCAGCGGTGAAACTCGTTGACGAGCACAGCCACGCTAGTGAATACAGTTTGAATCAGCGCTACACGCTCGGTCGATCTCAAGGCGGGCTCGTCGGCGAGCTCGTCGACGAGCCAGCCTTGAGATATAGCCTTGAGAACGAATTCTTTTAATCATAATCGAGCAATCTCGGCTGAGAATTTTAGGGGTTAAGAATTTAAAATAAATGCCTATCTTGAAGTATTGTAAAGAATTTACTGCTTATTAATTGTTACATTTTAAGACTGAATGGCGATTCTTTTGCCTATTTCGAGCAACGCAACGCGACGACGAAAACGAACGTAAACAAAAAACAACAGACGTGACTCGCTAACTAAACTAGGCAGGTACTTGAGTTTTTAGTTTCAAAACTTTTATTTGTGTCAGTATCAGCAGATATTGTTTTGAAAGTTTTAGATAGTTCTGTGACCAATCGGATAAATAAATAACCCTACTGAAATGTGAGTAGGTATTACGAAAAGTATTTTCACTGTTTAAGTATCAAATGTGGCTATATATTACATATAAGTTGGACATTTACTATTTTACGATACATGGGATATTAATAAAATTACGCTACTAGAGGTATTGTTTTATAATATAATGCTTGTTCTGACGGAACATTGTGTACCTATTTTAAGCATACCAGTGCGTTCCCCTCCTGTGCACAAGGAGAGATATTAGGTTAGTTAGAAGAGAGTTTGGAGCGACAAATCGTCACTTTTCTTAGCTTCTTCTAATAAATGAAGCTTTATAATCAATCGAGCTGCCATTTTCATATACTTATAAGGAAAAAAAAGAAAATAAGCGGCAAATAAGAGTCGAACGCGCGATTTTTGTAGCTTTTGGATTTGACAGTTCGAAACGAGGCTGTGGGCGAGGCTGCAAGCGACTTCGTCGCTGTTTTTTCGTAGGGAATACCAAAATGTATGAAGAACTGTCAAAAGTGTCAATTTGCTCGTTCGTTGGGAAGTTTTAACTCGCGGCCGTCACAGCCTTGAGCGCTAGTGTAGCTTTACGCGGCTTAGTGAATACAAAACTGAGTTTCACCGCTGCGGCAGCGCTGTGCGCAAGGCTGAATCTTTAGAGAATAGCATAGCTGGACCCATGGAAATCGTTTGTGCGTCGATGTCAGATACACGCGGTATACCTACAGGTTTTTACGAAACCCTCGGTGCGCGAGTCCGACTCGCACTTGGTCAGTTTTTTGCTCACACTCATGATCGCTAACAGATAGTGAAATGTATTTTATTGTTAAAATGTATTTTGAAGCCTCTAGTATTTGAAATACTAATTACAAAAATACCTCGGCGTCAGGTATTTGAAATACGAATTACAAATTACATTTTATAGAAGTAATTGAAACACAAATACCAAATACGTATTTGTATTTCAATTACGTATTTTAATTACAAGTAATTCAAATACTGCCCAACCCTGTATTACATAGGATAAGGAATGTCAATAAAACGCTGTTATTAGATTACTTGTTTATTCATAATGTAACTTCGTATGGATTGATACAGTAGTTTTATAAGAAATCGATAGAACACGGGAACAAACAATATTTCAGCCAGTTCTCCGTTATCAACATTTGTTTATAAATACCACTCTCATAATATAAGGATTGTTTACATTCTATAGTATGGTCAGTTTATTCAAGAACCAAAAACAGTTTACAGTATATGATTAGAGCCAATAGAAACGTCAGCAGACCATTTTTAACCGACTTCCCAAAAAGGAGGAGGTTATCAATTCGGTTGTATGTTTTTTTTTTTTTATGTTTGTTACCTCATAACTCCGACAATTATGAACCGATTTGAAAAATTCTTGTTTTATCTGAAAGGATATACTTGCAGATTGGTCCCATTTAAATCATATCAAAATCGGTTACGAACTTTGGATTTTAAATCGAAATAGCTGGAATTTGACTATTTAGATGATTCTTTGATAATCGAAATTGCGTATTTTGCTTTTGTGCGATTTTGTAGTGGTGTTGTTAGGTGTGGGGCCCTAAAAAGCCACCACTAAAAAGTGAAAAATATGACTTTTGTTATAAAAAAAAATGACTTTATATTCCTCCCGTACAAAACGCCAATTTCATATGTAAGGACCTAATTTAATTCGACATTGATCTAATTTTGATGAGTCTTTGTAACTTGAAATAAATGAATATTTGTTTATATTTATAAGTCCGCGTACTTACGGTGACACTCGAGAGAAAAAGGCACCTTTAGGCACGGCGGAACATTTCGGGATTTTTCGCGAGGTGGCGGGGCAGCCTTTCACACGTGGCTGGAATGCTAGTTGGGCCCCCAACTTCCGGTCAACGGCAAAGCCGTTCTTCGGATCCCGCTACCCTACAGAGTGAGTTGCCGAGACGAGGTTCACTCTTTAGTTGACACCAACCTCGGACAACGTAATTGCCAACTTTCAAATTGCCTAAGGCACTGGTACTCCCACACGTCGACGAAACACAGTAGGCTGCTTGACGCCCGACTCCCAGTCTAAAAAAGTATTTGGTGAGACTGTCCAGGATGCGGAGCGCCAGGTTCAGTTAAGTGCCTGATGTAATGTATGTAAATCGGGCTGGTTTCCGCAACTCCACGACTAAGCGCGTATTTTGCGTGTAGGTGGGACAAATGTGTCATTCGATCCACCCCAGCTCCCCGAGGAAGGCCAGCAACGCCTTGGTGTTACCAACTATTTCACAGAGGGTACCTGGGTTACCGAAGTACTTGGCCCTGTAATCCGCGACTACCGGGCAGTTTAGAAGCAGATGTGCTGCTGTCTCATCCTCCTCCATACAGGCTCTGCACAGTGGGCTGTCAGTGGCTCCTATAGCATAGAGGTGTTTATTAAAAGACCCGTGGCCAGTTGTTACGGCTGTGACTGAGCGCAACTGTTGCCCCTGCGTGCGCGCAAGTGCCTGATGGACCAATTGCGCTACATGAGGAGGCTCCTTCATGTATACCAGACAGTCAATACTCTACCTAATAATTTCCTATTTTGTAACTCTGTTTTCAATTTATACATTACCACTCAAAAGTAACACAAAAGCAAGTAACAAATCAAGTACAAAAAAATATTCAAATTTAAGTCATGCAAATCGAAACTTGTAAATGATTTGATTAACGAAATCAAGGTTGAGAGCTCTAATTGTAGTTTAAGTGAAATAGCAATAAAAGCTGTAAATAATTGTGTTTCTTCGGTAACGAAGCTCGGATTTTTTTCTGACTGGTAACCTAACTACAACTATCAACGTCCGCGTATGGCAAGCAATAGAACTAGCAAAAAGTTAACAAATGGTATTTTTCAATTGAATTGTGACATATAGTTATAAATATTATCCATTTGTTATTTTTGCAATAGAATAGAATACTCTTTATTATTTACACCATATAAGTTACAGAAAAAATAGACGAAGAAAACATTACATAGGGTGACACAATGGGCGGCCTTATCGCTAAGAGCGATCTTTTCAAGACAACCTTCGGATGGATTTTAAAGAAAAAGAAAATACAGTAGTCTTAGAATAATAACGCATAGAAACCTAGTACGAGTGCAAAAAGTGAGGCAACTAAAACTTAGCCTAATCCGTCAAACTTAGCCGTCAGGCCGTCAGTACTCAATGTCACGTTCCGTCGAACACAGCTCGCGAGTAAATAATTGAAAATGACAGTTTATTGCGTGAAAGGATGTTATAGCACATCAGGAAAACAAAAAAATGTGATAAAATAACATTTCACAAATAAGTACTCACATTCTATGCACTATTTTTACGTAAATCGATAAATAAAACAAAATTCTAATAACCTAACTTTTCATAACACAGTGTTGCTATTTGTGAGGAAAAAATACCCACAATGCTTTCATTCATGTTTTTCATTTTTGTAATTTTAAAATACAATACTTAGGTACTGATAATTCATATCAAACCCGATGTTTTAACATTGTTTATAATTAACCCATCAAGCATTCTAAACGCATTGAACAATATCTCATTCTTTATGCGATTTAATTCCTTTTATTTTGTAATAAATTGAATTATACCTTCCGAAAAAATATGTCATATTACATGAAAAATCATGTTTACCTTTTCCAGTTCCCAACAACATAAAATACTTGCCTTGATAGCAAAATAGTAATGCGTCTTCCCATATTTTGTGGGTAACGGCTTAGTAATGGTATCACTGAAAGCTATATCTGTGTGCGTTAGAGGAACGTAGACACATTCGGCTCACGCACACAAAGAAAATGAAGTGGACACACGATTTTGCTCGGGTTTTGTTCTAGACGCGGCTTCTATGCGTTATTATTCTAAGCATGTAATACACGCATCTAATTCAACTACGTGTTTTATTTTTTTAATCTGGGCTTGGTATGTTTTCAAATTATAAATCGTCATCGTGGTTCAACTGCAAACGTCAGATGAACATCAAGGGCTCGCTCCCACTCGGACCGTCTTTGCATACTATGACGGACCGTCTGTTTAAAAGGAATAGGTACGGAAGCTGGACATGCGTGTTCAGACTTAGACGGACCGTCTGTTTAAACCATAGGTTTAAACGGAAGACGGGAGCGGGCGTGTGTTTCCACACTCAGACGGACACTTTTTCTTTATTAATAATTATAATCTCAATTTACATATTATTTTTAAATAACCCATTATCCATAGGATTAATAATGTACCGTCTGTTTAAACGAAAGACAGGGGCGGGTGTGTGTTTCCACACTCAGACGGACCGTCTGTTTAAACGGAAGACGGGAGCGGGCGTGTGTTTCCACACTCAGACGGACCGTCTGTTTAAACGGAAGACGGGAGCGGGCGTGTGTTTTCACACTCAGACGGACCGTCTGTTTAAACGGAAGACGGGAGCGGGCGTGTGTTTTCACACTCAGACGGACCGTCTGTTTAAACGGAAGACGGGAGCGGGCGTGTGTTTTCACACTCAGACGGACCGTCTGTTTAAACGGAAGACGGGAGCGGGCGTGTGTTTTCACACTCAGACGGACCGTCTGTTTAAACGGAAGACGGGAGCGGGCGTGTGTTTTCACACTCAGACGGACCGTCTGTTTAAACAGAAGACAGGGGCGGACATGCGTGTTCACATTTAGACACTAGGTACGATATAGAGCTGCCATCATATAACTTGCCGACCCCAACCCCGCCTGGACGCTCCCCGGAATTCTCTGCTCCCTGCTCCAAACTAGGACAAATTCGGGAAAACCCGGACAGACGGCAACCCTAACTACGACCAATAGGAGCGGAGCATTAATGAGAACTGTGACGCAGACGAAGTTGCGCGGGTCAGCAGCTAGTAGAAATATATTATGTTGGTAAAGCCTTTTTCAAACCCATTCGATTCCCTCATCGGGAAAGCATATCACCTACCTACCATTGGCGTATCTAGGGCTTTTTTCCAGGCCTTGAGATGCGACGCCCAATAAGAAAAATCGTTGCAGTGTGCACGATCGAAAGTGGAATTTTAGGCCAGTCATTGTCTGAAGGCCCAGGTAGCTCCCCACAATGCCTGGGCCCAAATGCTAGTGCGAGCGAAGCAAGCTCGACACTGTTTGTACGCTTTATCAGATAGGTTTGATTTTCTGCCATTGATATCTAAATAAGTAACTTTTTGCCTGCAACTGAGAAGTTATACAGTGCTGCATCTACCTCGGCTGGAGACTCCTGAAAATTCCGTAGACCGCGTTTCGCACGAATGTCTCATTCATCAAGAAGCTTCGTGTTAAATCGAAAATTATTGCACCTTTTTTTTTTTTTTAGGGATGGGAAATCTGACTCCTCCCGCTCTGGGTGTAGCGGGAGGGAGTGTCAGACTTCTACTGACTTAAACCCATCCATGTTCCTTCATTGCCCTTTGTGTTCCGGAGCCACGGTGTCTCTTGCGAATAATCCCGCGACTCCGGCAGGCGTCGGCCTTTTCAGGCCCCTCTGTGTTGCTGACTCTCTTTGAGGCGCGCGTGGAACACTAACGCGCCGTCGACACGGCCTGTCTAGATGGACGGACGGCGAGCCACCCATAGCTCGCCGTCCACAGGCCCGCGCCTACGGTGGCCGGAGGTCACCAGGTGGTGGCCCCCGACGCCCGCGGCGTCTACCACGGCGGCCGGGACGAGAGGGTCTCCTCTCCCGCTCCGCCACCTCCTTCGCTAGCATGACTGCTTCGCAGAAGGAGGCAACGGCGTCCCATTCCGTCTCGCTCCGGACCATGGCTTGGACCAGGGCCGGACGCGAGAGGTCGCCGCCGATCGCCGTTTCGAGGACACGGCGGTGCGCCGCCCAAGCGGGGCACACCTGCACAGTGTGCTCTACCGTGTCCTCCGGTCGATCCTCGCAGTGGTGACACCCGGGCGTTTCGATTCGGTGCAGGAACCTCCCGAAACAACCATGTCCGGTGAGGACCTGCGTCAGGCGGTAGGTGAGGACGCCGTGGCGCCTCTCAAGCCACTCCTCAAAGAGGGGACTTACCGCCGCTATCGTGGCGTGCCCTAAATTATTGCACCCTGGATAATTTATCAACTTAATAAATGTAGGTAGGTTGTAACTTATAACTAACAGTCTTCACTAAGAACCAGGTTCTAGGCTGGGTTGGCCTCCTAGCCCACCTAATGCCTGTCTTGTGGCCTGCCACGCAAGCCAGGACGAAGAAAAAAGTATATTTAATGCTACAATTGCTAACTTTATGTGAAAAAAATCCGATGTTTATAGTGCTGTATCTCGTAGAAATAAAATTTATGGTAAAACAGAAGCAAGTTTTGGAGTCTTTGATTGTATATAGATAGAGCGTTGCACTGCAATTTATACTGCAATCGCAACAAATACTACAGGCCAGAATTTAAACGCCAAGTGAGCGTAGCTTACACTGTACGCATCACTGGTGGGGGCGTTCTTAGTGATACCAGCTCTTGAATGTTAACCATAGAAGATGGAAAAAAATAATTAATGTTTGTGTTTGACATAATTATCTACAACATTCGTTTTTTTAATTGATTATGATTTTTTCCACATATTAGAACTTTTTTGCATAAAAACTAGTAGGTAAAAAATATTTGTAAAGAAAAGATATTGTTATTGAAAGTTATTTATTCTTAAATTCTAATTCGGAATCATTGAACAACATTGATCACACAAATACGAGCAACACACTAATGTATGATCATAACTAAACACATGACATAACACTAAGCGATCTGACTCCGTGCACCACCTCCGCCTCGATAGTAACACCAGCACTGGTCTGGATGGTATTAGTACTAAAGCAATAAAATGTTTAAAAAATATAATCGTTGAGCAGCTAACTAACTGTATAAACGTCTGTTTACTAAATGGTACTTTTCCGGATACCCTCAAGGTGGCTAGGGTCAGCTTATTTACAAATCTGGAAATAGAACTGACCCGAGCAACTACAGACCGGTGTCAGTGCTGCCTGTAATGTCCAAAATATTCGAACGCGTATTATATAGCCGCCTAAATAACTATTTGACACATAAAAAATTCTAATAGACGAACAGTATGGCTTTCGCTCTATATCAAGCACTCTCTCGGCTGCAACGGATCTAGGTAGTCACCAAAATTAAAACCTGTATAAGTAGATCAAGGGAGCTATGCCTTAGGCATATTCATCGATTTAAAAAAAGCATTCGATACTGTGAGTCATCTTAAACTGCTACAGAAGCTAGATAAAATAGGTGTTACAGGTACAGCTCATAAATTGTTCAAATCGTATTTGGAGAACAGACGTCAAGTTGTCAAAATGGGAAATACTTACACTAGCTCGGTCCGAAATATTTCATACGGCTGTCCTCAAGGTTCACTAACCTACCTACCTACGTTACTTTTTTCATTTATATAAATAACATTAATAAAATAGGGTTAACAGGACACTATATGCAGACGACACCTGTCTCTTTTACTTTGACAAATCAATTCATAACATCATAAAAGACGCTCAACATGACCTTGAGCTATTAAACGAGTGGTTAAGAGGAAACGCGGGCGGAGAGACTTTGTATGTAAATAGTCATAATTCGAGGTTTGGCTCTCGCCTGTTTCCTTCTTCAATATTGGACAGATTTAAGAGATATTTCATGAACTGAATAAGAAGAATATATTTTGTGTCGCTATGTTTTCTTTTTTGATGATATATTAAACGTAAAAGCACTAGGACCCTCAAAACATGTTCAAAATTGTCCAATAAACTGCTGTCAAAAGAGCCTTACTAGACAAGTTTGGCAACTATTAATGAATAGAGAAAAACATAGGGGCACAGTTTATATCCTTCTTATTCAGCTTGTGTAATATCTATTGAATCGATTTAATATTGGAGGAGGAAACAGACGAGAGCCAAACCTCGAAATATAACTTTTTACATACGAAGTCTACAAGCCCACATTTCCTCTTAAAGTACAACCTTCTCACAATTAATACCTCGAAAACCTCATTTATGATTTTTACCACTAAAAATAAGCGCATACCGGACTTCCAGCCTCTTAAAATAAATAACGAAATAATAAAACGATCAACCAACGAAAAATATCTTGGATACGGGTAGATGAAAAACTAACTTGGAATTTACACATCGATCATCTCAGAAGTAAGTTAACATCGTTATTGGGATTATTACGGAAAGTAGCAAACTGTATTCCAAATAACGTGCGCACTTTGATTTATAACTCGCTAGTCAAATCGCACCTAGAATATTCAATTGAGATAATTATGGGGATCCGCAGCAGTAGGTAACTAATTTAAATTCACTTCAAAGGGTTCAAAATAAAATAATCAAAACTTTGTTCCATTATCATTATCTCACTACAACTTACTTAACAACCTTATACGGAAAAACAAAACTATTAAATATTAGACAGCTATACATTTACTACACTTGCATTCTTATAAAAAATATAGACAAACTCAATACAAACTAACACACAAATAAAGAAAAAAACGATGTCATATAACTTGAGAAATAGATATAAAAACAAACTTGAAGTCATTAGTGTACGCACTAATTACGTTAAAAAGACCATATTATGTGAAGGAGCACAGCTGTTCAATGGATTGCCGGACGAGATAAGATATTGCGATAACGTGAACACATTTAAAAATAAGCTTAAGAAACATGTATGTACATTATAACTTCTTATGAATACTCTGGAGGAAATTTGTGGCGCCGATCCCAGGTAAAATGGGATAAGGGCTTATTTTTAGGTACCTATTGATGTCCTCTATAAATCTGTAGTAGTCATATTCACTTTGCTCTATTGTCAAAACTTTTGACAAAAGAGCCAAGTGATGTAGGTACTACAGATCCTTATATCGCTTACTCTGCGGAAACTTTTGAGTCAAAAGTTTTCGCAGAGTACGCGATATAAGGATCTTTTTAGGGTTCCGTAGCCAAATGGCAAAAAACGGAACCCTTATGGATTCGTCATGTCTGTCTGCCTGTCCGTCCGTATATCACATACACCGTATACCGAAACTATAAGAACTATGTTTGACGACACGGTTGGCATGGTTGAGCGATTGACTGCTGCGCAGCATGTCGCGGGTTCGATTCCCGCACGGAACAAATATTTGTACGACCTACAAGTATTTGTTCCGAGTCTGGGTGTTTTCCTATCTATAATATCTATGTATGTATTTACAAAAAAAAAATGTATTTAAGTAGTTTATCAGCCATCTTTACCTTACCATAACACAAGCATTAGGTTGCTTAGCTTGGGACTATATGGCGTTGTGTGAAATGTCCAAGGATATTATTATATTCTCTTTATTCATTTTTCTTAACCTACTTATACATTTTTAAACATTTCTTAAAAAAATAAGTAAAAAAAAACATTTAAAAATATAAAAAGTAACAGTCCGCCGGTGTCGGGAGCAGGGTCCAAGCTACCGGTGGTTAGGGCTCCAGAGAAAGGAACCTCCTCACAATACGAGCCGTATCGAGGAGTACTGCCTTCTGTATCAGGCCCTTTACCCAACTGCGTAACGCCAGCTTCGACAGGTGGTCGTCGAAGCTTTTAGCCAACAGGCCATTGGCCGTAACGACAATCGGCACAATGACTGCCGAGTCCACATTCTACATATCGACAACCTCGTGTGCTAAGTCGAGATACTTAATCTGTTTCTCTTTCTCAGCTTTCACGAGATTCTCGTCATGTGGAATGGTAACATCGATAATCATTGTGCGGCACGCTAATCGGTCTATCACCACTATCTCAGGCTTATTGGCAACAATAGTCCTGTCAGTGATGATAGACCGATCCCAGTACAACGTGACATGGTCATTTTCGAGAACTGGGTCGGGCACATACTTGTAATACGGTACCTCAGAATCCACAAGATTGTATTTCAAAGCAAGTTGCTGATGGATAATCCTGGCCACTGGGTTATGTCGGTGCAAGTACTCGCCGTTAGCCAGACGAGAACAACCAGAGATAATATGTCTGATGGACTCACCCGGACGGTGGCATGCCCGACACACGTCAACCGTCCCGTCCTTCATAATATGCCTCCGGTAGTTGTTGGTCAAAATAACTTCATCCATAATTGCACAGACAAAACCTTCGGTTTCCCCGAAGAGATCTCCGAAACGCAGCCAGGCCACGGACGCAGAGAAATCAACATCGTACCCATGAAGAGCCCGATAGAAGCGCCCGTGAAGCTCCTTGCCTTTCCATACCTCCTTGCGATCATCTGTTGTAAGTATCAGAGGTTTGCGCCAGTTCTCTTTAGCCATAGACAACGGGGTGAGTCCCTTGTCCACTGCGACCACATCTCGGTGCATACCCTCTGAAATATTCTCTGAGACTGCACATATCGCGGTTGTGGAGAGTCTTGGCGTTTAAAAAGCCTCGACCTCCACACTTCCACGGAATGTACAGTCTCATCACCGATGATCGTGGGTGATGCATCCGGTTTGCGGTCAGCAATGTACGAACTTTCCTACCCAGAGCATCGAGTTCGGTTTGAGTCAATTTGAGTATACCAAAAGAGTACATTAGTACCGGCATGACCCAACCGTTGAAGGCGTGCACCTTATTTCCGCCCGACAAAAGGCTATTTAAAATCTTTTTCAGGCGGCCAAAGAAGCGCTCCTTCAACGATTGCTTCATGACAGCAACATTAATGCCCAACGTTTCTGACATACCCAAATACTTGTTGGTTTCGGTTGAGCTGAGGGATCTAACCTGTATGGAATCCGAGAGTTGAATTCCCTCAGATTCCATAATCTCCCCTTTCTTTACATGCATGACTGCACATTTGTCCTCACCAAATTCCATCCTGATGGCATTACTGAAGGTTTAAGTAACCTTCAGTAGCTCCATTAGTCGCGAATTGTTGGAGGCAAAACTAAATTGAAAATTAAATAACGTTTAATTCGACCAACAAAGGACCAGCAAAGAGTTTCAGATCATCCATGTAAAGAAGGTGAGATATGGCCTGACCACCTCTTCTCAACCGATAGCCTAGACCTGAATCCTCCAGCAATGTGCTTAGAGGATTCAGAGCTAAGCAAAACCAAAGGGGGCTCAAACTGTCGCCCTGAAATATTCCCCGTTTAATCCATACAGGCTCATTATTCCCCTGAATCGGTCGACATCCTGGATAGCGAAGGACTGTTTTCCATTGCCTCATACATGAATCAAGGAAGGTGCGTAGAGTTGCATATGCAACTCTAACACCTTCATGAGTCAAGTATGTGGCACAGAGTCATAGGCCTTCCTGTAGTCTATCCAACATGTCGACAGATCCTTGCGGGATCGACGAACCTGTTGGCTTATGGCCATGTCTATGAGGAGAAGCTCCTTAGTGCCGCGGGACCCCTTCCTACATCCATTCTGAGAGGCAGACATAATTGAGTTAGTCTCAATGTGCTCATTGATCTTCACTCTCAGGATGGATGTAAGAAGTTTAGAGAACGTCGACAAACAAGTAATTGGTCTATAGTTCTTGGGTTCCGCGGGACTACCGGTCTTATGGAGCAGGTGGGTAACGCCAGTTGTTAGAAACTGTGGTAGCGACCCAGACTCTAAGGATGACTGGAATTGATATGCCAGGAGCGCGTGTGAGCTGCTATACCATTTGAGCCAAAAGTTATGCATTCCGTCCGGTCTCGGAGATTTCCAGTTCGGTAGCGGACGGACTGCTTTGGCTACATTTGATGGTGTGATGTTATTTTTTTCCATTTCTGGTATAGCTTCACACACGCGCTCGACGTCGCGCATCCAGCCATCCTCGGTATGACAGACGGGCACTGACCAGATGCCTCGCCAGAATGTATTTGTGGCGATATCATCCGGGCGGCACACGTCCGTCACCCTTTGTTCAGGTCGCTCCCAAGCTCTATATACCCACCTCTCATCGCTCCGGAACATGCGATTCTGCGAGTACCGATCACCCCGCCGCTTATACCGCCGCTTATACCGCCGAATACGGTTTGCCCATGCTCAAACTTTCTGCTTCAGGAAGTCGATGCGCTCTGTGACACGGGACGTGTAATCTCGAGGGCTGATACCAGTCCCCGAAAACGCCCGTCTCACAAAGCGCATCACGCGTGGTCGCCGTGTTGCCCTCCCTCCAGTCTTATAAGTAGTACTCTATGCCCTCCCTGAAGCAGTATAGTTTGCCGATGAGTGCCCTTGCCTCATCGATACGCCGCTCGATCCTGCACTGCCAAGCTGGTGCAGCAGGTTTTGGTCGTATAGCTTCGTCACAATTTGGGATCTTGACGTTCGCTATACGACATGCCGCAACAGCCCCACAAAACAGGATTGAGTGCGTATCAACGAGGCTCTGGCTGCTTTCAAAGATGTTCTGCAACAGCGAGTCCAAAGCACACACCAGCGCATCTTTTTGTGCATGGGTAACCGTGGTAATCGGGGCCTAAGTTCAGTCGGAATTGATCTATACTCGCGAAGCGCATCCTCCAGTGCGCTCCTCAGTCTATCGTTGCACTGGCTACTTACCGTGCCAACCCTATCATCTACCTCATCACAAACATCAATAGGCCGCGGTGTGATTGCGCCACTAGCTGGCGCCTGTACCGCGGTCTGTGTCGGGGTCAAGACGATAAAGGTTGCTCAGTACCTCCGAGCGCAGCCTATCAAGTACGGCATCTTCCAACCTTTGATTATGTTGGATAACCCGCACCTGATCCGACAGTCCTGGAACAGAGACAGCATCCTAACACGGTACGCAGTGAGGTTAGTTCCCCCCTCTGTAGACCCGTAATATGCGCGCATGACGTTCTCGTTTATGGACTGAGTCCATCTCATGCACTGCACACAACCACCGGTAGCGGGGACCCGGCTCGGTGGCCGGCCTCTCCCCTGCCGACGTACAGGTGTTGGCTACGTCGGCGGAGAGAAATACTCGTCGCTGGAGCTCGACACGACTGCAGCTACCGGTGACATTGTTGATCCGCTGTCCGGCGGCGGCGAGGTGGAGCTCAGCGACGGGTCCGGGGGTGGTGGGCGTGCACGTCGAAATGCAGCTCTTGTGATCATTATTTACACATCTTTATTTTATTCATCACCGGTAGGTAATCTTACATGACATGTGTCATCTGTCGGTCGTGTATTAATTTTTCTTCTTTCTCCATATTTTATTGAGTTTATGATTTGATTTTCTAAAAATTGTTTCTGATGTACTTACAATCTATTTATCTTATCTTATATATATATATATATATATATATATATATATATATAAAACAAAGACGGGTTTGTTACAACACTTATAACTCGAGATCTGCTGAACCAATTTTCATGGTTATTGATTCGTTGGATTTGTCTCCGACCCGAATAGCAGAATACATCTTAAAAACAATGAAAACTCGATATGTGCAATGAATACTTAATTGACGGGAGCGAAGCCGCGGGGGACAGCTAGTTATATATATAAAAGAAAGTCGTGTTAGTTACACTATTTATAACTCAAGAACGGCTGAACCGTTTAGCTGAAAATTGGTGGGGAGGTAGCTTAGAATCAGGACAAGGTCATAGGATAGTTTAGTAGTTTTTTTTTTCCACGGGAACGGGAACTATGCTGGTAAAACGGGGGCGAAGCCGCGGAGGACAGCTAGTTGGTTATATAACAACAATAAAATCGTGCATATAAAAGGCCAAATTAATTTCTTTTCTGTAAAAAATTGTGAGAACAAAATAGAAACGTGTTATGACATTCAGAGTTGCCAGTTATTATCTTATTATTTCATCTATTTATTTTTGGTACATATATTTTACATTTTTAAATATTTCTATAAAACTATTAAAAAAACATTTAAAAATATAAAAAATAGTAACCCATCGGCATCGGGAACAGGGTCCAAGCTACCGGTGGTCAGGGCTCCCGAGAGAGGAACCTCCTCACAATACGCGCCGTGTCCAGGAGTTCTGCTTTCTGGATCAAGCCCTTGATCCAGCTGCCCAACGAGAGCCTCTTGAGGTGTTGGTCGAGGCTTTTGGCAATTATGCCATTGGCCGTCACGACTATTGGCACAATTACTGCTGTGTTCACATCCCACATGTCGACAACCTCGCGAGCCAAGTCAAGATACTTACTTTGTTTGTCTTTCCCAGACTTCACGAGGTTCTTGTCATGAGGGACTGCTATATCAACAATCATTGCGCGACGCTCTAATCGGTCTATCACCACTATGTCAGGCTTATTGGCAACAATAGTCCTGTCAGTGATGATAGACCGATCGCAGTACAACGTGCAATTGCCATTTTTGAGAACTGGGTCGGGCACATACCTATAGTACGGTACTTCCGATTCCACAAGATTTTATCTCAGAGCAAGTTATAAAAACCTCTAATGCAGTTGGTAGTGATTGTGTCAGCCGAAAAATGATACTCCCTGTCCTTGACGAAATCCTTCCTATCCTTTGCTATATCCTAAACTACTCAATATCCCATGGGGTCTTTCCATTAACTTGGAAAGAGGCCAAAATCACTCCCTTACCCAAAAAGGCAAATCCTACTTCCTTTTCCGATTACCGTCCTATTTCTATCTTACCTTTCCTCTCCAAAGTCCTCGAACGCCTTGTCCACAATCAGCTTAGTGCTTTTTTGTGCAAAAATAGTCTGTTGAACCCTTTTCAATCCGGATTTCATCCTGGTCATAGCACCTCAACGGCCTTAGTGAACGTTACCGATGACATACGGTTAGGCATAGAACGAGGAAGTTTGACGGTTCTTTGCTTACTAGACTTTAGTAATGCATTCAATACTGTCGATTTCGATATCCTGCTTGGCATACTTCGCTCGCTTAACATATCTCCAACGGCAATTGACTGGTTTCGCAGTTACCTGTATGGCCGCCGGCAACGTATATGCATAGAAGAATCTAACTCTTCCTGGTGTTATACAACTGCCGGTGTACCTCAGGGTGGCGTTTTATCTCCCTTACTCTTCGCAATATTTATAAACGCTATCTCCAAAAAACTTCTGTCTTCCTACCACCTTTATGCAGACGATGTACAAATTTACCAACAAGCTGCCCTTGCAGATTTGGCTGATGCAATTGTTGCAATAAACATGGATTTGGCAACAATTTGTGAGTGGAGTGAGGCAAATGGACTTCAGGTTAATCCGTCGAAGACCCAGGTCATTGTTGTTGGCAGCTCTAGGATGATTCCAAAAGTAGATTGGTCACAGCTTCCCCAGTTTCAATTTAACGGAACTACTATTCCAATAAGTGAGAAGGTTAAGAACCTTGGGGTTTGGATCGACAAATATCTGTCTTGGGGTCCGCAGCTCCAGGACGTAAGTCACAAAATTTTTGCATCTGCTAAGTCCCTTAGACGGTTGCGGAACTTTCTTCCCACTGCCACTAAAATTGCACTTGCACAGTCCCTTCTGCTTCCTATCCTTGACTATGCTGATGTCAGTTATCTCGATCTCACTCAGGCACAACTCGATAAACTTGAGCGTCTTCAAAACCTTTGTATAAGATTTATATTTGGCTTGCGCAAATATGATCACATCTCTGAATTTCGCACAAAGCTCAAGTGGCTTCCCATTCGTCTTCGCCGGGATTCTCATATTTTATTTCTGCTCTACAGTATTCTATTCAATCCTACAACCCCCTCTTACCTTAAAGAACGTCTTAAGTTCCTTCATGACACACATAATAGATATCTGAGGTCATTGGAAAACATGGGATTAGAGATGCCGATGCATTCCACCAGTTTCTACGACAAATCTTTTACGGTTCAAGGCTATGGAATGCATTGCCCGTGTCAGTAAGACGTGCTCAATCTTTGTCCACTTTTAAAACAATGGTCAAACATCACTAGCTTTCTCTTTGACCGTTTTTATTTGGGTTCTAATATTGTATTTATAAACATACTTAAAATTGTATTTATTTATCTATTAAGTATATATTCATATAAATAGTACACCTAGGACTACCTACACTACTGTCTTAGAATAATAACGCATAGAAGCCGCGTCTAGAACAAAACCCGAGCAAAATCGTGTGTCCACTTCATTTTCTTTGTGTGCGTGAGCCGAATGTGTCTACGTTCCTCTAACGCACACAGATATAGCTTTCAGTGATACCATTACTAAGCCGTTACCCACAAAATATGGGAAGACGCATTACTATTTTGCTATCAAGGCAAGTATTTTATGTTGTTGGGAACTGGAAAAGGTAAACATGATTTTTCATGTAATATGACATATTTTTTCGGAAGGTATAATTCAATTTATTACAAAATAAAAGGAATTAAATCGCATAAAGAATGAGATATTGTTCAATGCGTTTAGAATGCTTGATGGGTTAATTATAAACAATGTTAAAACATCGGGTTTGATATGAATTATCAGTACCTAAGTATTGTATTTTAAAATTACAAAAATGAAAAACATGAATGAAAGCATTGTGGGTATTTTTTCCTCACAAATAGCAACACTGTGTTATGAAAAGTTAGGTTATTAGAATTTTGTTTTATTTATCGATTTACGTAAAAATAGTGCATAGAATGTGAGTACTTATTTGTGAAATGTTATTTTATCACATTTTTTTGTTTTCCTGATGTGCTATAACATCCTTTCACGCAATAAACTGTCATTTTCAATTATTTACTCGCGAGCTGTGTTCGACGGAACGTGACATTGAGTACTGACGGCCTGACGGCTAAGTTTGACGGATTTGTACTTTCTAGGTATTACTTTTGTTAAAGTGTTCCTCTTAATAGCACATTGTAACAAATCAATAAAACACTGTAACGAAATATTAGGGTCACTCGAATTATTATAAACGGGGTCGAAATTAATACCTCGTACGTCATTTTCAAGATTAGTCATGTTGAGATTAGAACAGCTGCGCATGCAATTTTTTCTTTTAGGTGAAGGTATTTGCAATGTTAGTAAAACTGATTGATGGTCAGTAAGGGTCAGTAAGTGACGTATTAGTAACCATTGTTATGGACGGCGCTTTTGACTTTATTATGATATGGTCGAGGCATGAATGAACAATAGAAGGAAATGAAGGGAAATGAAAAGAACAATAGAAGGAAATATGCAGGTCGCAACTTGTCGACAAGGAGTCGTTGTGACAGACACTGGCATGGCCACCATAGAATATAGATGAGTGACAGACAATTGGAGTCGCCATGTTCGCATCTATCAAGTTATTTTGAAAACAGCGAAGACCTCGCTGAAACCCACTCGATCTTGTACTGTGCGGCTGTTGCGGCATGTCGTGTAGCTAATGTCAAATTTCCTAATAGTGGCTGAGTTACGCGACCTGCTGTACCAGCTTGGCAGTGCAGGATCGAGCGTCGTATCGGTGAGGCTAGAGCACTCATCGGAAAACTTATCTGCTTCAGGGAGGGCAACACTCGCCCTAGTGTGATGTGCTTTGTGAGACGGGTGTTTTCGGGGACTGATGTTAATCCCCGAGATTATATATTCCGTGTCACAGAGCGCATCGACTTCCTGAAGCAGAAGGTGTTTGCATGGGCAAACTGTATTCGTAGGTACAAGCGGCGAGTGGAGCGGTACACTCAGAATCGCACATTCCAAAGTAATGAGAGGTGGGTTTATAGGGCTTGGAAGCGACCGGACCAAGGTGTGACTGACACACGCTTGCCGGATGATGACACCATGTGTTCATTCTGGCGCAACAACTGGTTGGTGCCTGTCAGTCACACCGAGGGTGATTGGACACGGGAGGTCGAGTGTGTGTGCGATCAGATAACACAAATGGGGGCAATTACCATCAGCCCCCAAGATGTAGCCTGTGCAGTTCATGCGTTGCCCAACTGGAAATCTCTCAGTGAGAGAGACTCAGTGCCACATACATGGCTCATGAGGGCGCTGGAGCTGTATAAAGTTAATGCAGTTCTACGCACCTTCCTGATGTCGTGTATGGGGCAGTGGAGGACGGTCCTTCACTATCCAGGGTGTCGACAGACCCAGGTGAACAGCGACCCGTGGGAACACAACTCTCGGATTCCATACACCTTTAGTCCCTCTCCTCAACCGAAACTTACAAGTATTTGGGTATGTCGGAAGCGTTAGGCATCAATGCTGCTGATATGAAACAATCGTTGAAGGAGCGCTTCTTTGGCCGCCTGAATAAAGTACTTTTATCAGGCGGAAACAAGGTGCGTGCCTTCAACGGTTGGGTCATGCCGGTTTTGATGTACTCTTTCGGCATACCCAAATGGACTCAGACAGAACTTGACGCCTTGGATAGAAGGGTACGCTCACTGCTTACCGCAAATCGGATGCATCACCCACGGTCATCGGTGATGAGGCTGTATATCCCGCGGAAGTGCGGGGGTCGTGGATTCTTAAATGTTAAGACCCTGCAAAACCGCGAGGTATGCAGCCTTAAGGAATACTTCCTATAGGCCGACGTGGGTATGCATCGAGATGTGGTAGCGGTGGACAAAGGCCTTATCGCGCTCTCCTTGGCTATCGAGAACTGGCGCAAACCTGTGGTATTAGGTACTAACGACCGCAGGGAGGTATGGCAGAGCAAAGAGCTTCAAGGACTCTTTTATCGGGCCCTACATGGGTCCAATAAATAAATAAATAAATCTTTATTGTACTAAAGCCTAAAATAACGTTTACATGGATATAGTAGAACTACATACATTTGATAGGCTTAAGCTAGGTAGTAATACATTGAAACCCTGACCTATAAACTAAGTTAGTACCTGTATATTGGAAGATCAGTGTCCCTCCGCAACAATATTACAAGACAGAATTTTTACAGCTCTAGGACAATATTACTAAACATCGCAAAAATAAAATGAAGGTTTTACAAATTAATGAAGTAAAGGTATGCCGTTAATATGTGATAGAGGTGTGTGTGTGTGAATGTGAGTGTGTGTTGTGTGTGGAAAATTGAAATTAGTTTAATATGTAACTTTATAGGTTGCCCAATAGAAGATCCTCTGTGTCTTGATAAGTCAATGTTAATAAGTAATTATGTAATGTGAGTTTGCATTGATATTTTGATTTTGTGGATAATCTTAAGGGCGCTTTCACATTTTTTCTTGAATTTTAGCGTTTTATTCGAATTTTGATGTGTGATTTTGCTTTAGATATAGCCTTAAAAATTTCATAGATAAAAATTATAGTTTCGTACGGAAAATTGACAATAACTCTCAGTTTTACAGAATTATTTTTGGTGTATTACTGTATGAATCGTAATAAATTGATTTGAGCATTCCAAAGTAGAAGATACAGTTGTACCGTGGACATTTTTATAAATGATTAAATTATAATATCTTCGGTGTACCAAGGTATCAAAAGATACCCTAAAGCAACGTTTTGTGAAACATCCTTTGCGGAGTCAAGGATTTTACTGATGTACGTGAACAAATTGAAATATTTATTTAGAACACTCCCCAGATAAATGATCAAACTATCTTTTGCATATTTTTGTTTTTTTTTTAAGGCTATATCTAAAGCAAAATCACACACCAAAAATCGAATAAAACGCTAAAATTCAAGAAAAAATGTGAAAGCCCTCTTAATACTTTGTTTAAGGTTCTATATAATTTTGTGCTGGTGATGTAATACTGGCGCCTGGCAAACGTTGTTCTGTGATGTTGTAGTGGGAACATGCTGTGTTTATTTCTGCCTGTTGGATCTTTGTGGGGACGGGAAGAGTGTTTATGGATTACCGTATGGAGAATATAGAGCTGCCTGACGGTTAAAACTTTATATACAGCATATAATTGCATTGTGGAATATCTTTGAGGCCGAGAATGCATAACTTTTAAGACCGCCCGTTGCGCACGTTCAAGCCTAATAAATTCGTATATAGTTGCAGCCCCCCAAACTGGAATACAGTATGTAAGAACTGACTGACATAGTGCAGAATATACCAGTTTCAGGGTATTACCTACTATCCGCAGACGTGCGTAGTTTTTTAAAAATAAAGATGAGCTTACGGATTCTGCACGTGAGAACATCTATATGCATATGCCAGTTAAGGTGTTCATCAATATGAGTGCCCAGATATTTCACGCAAGTAGTCTTAGTTAGGCAGAGGCAGTCACATATAGGAGGGGACAAAGTAGTACACGTGTGGGCCCTGAGGAGATAAGATAGCGGTGGGGCATGATTTGACCTAATGGCAAAAGGAACATAGGCATACCGTTTTGTATGAATTAAATGTAGACTTTTTAGCGTCCGTAGCCTGGCTGCGTTTTGGTGACCTCTTTGGGGAAACCGAAGGTTTTGTCTGTGCGATCATGAACGAAGTTATGATGATGAACAACTACCGGAAATACATTGTGAAGGACGGTATGGTTGACATATGTCGGGCATGTTACCGACCCGGGGAATGCATCCGCCACATTATTTCCGGTTGTTCTAGTCTGGCTAACGGTGACTATTTGCACAGGCACAACCTTGTAGCCAGGATCATCCACCAGCAACTTGCTCTGAGATAATATCTTGTGGAATCGGAAGTACCGTACTATAGGTATGTGCCCGACCCAGTTCTCAAAAATGGCAATTGCACGTTGTACTGCGATCGGTCTATCATCACTGACAGGACTATTGTTGCCAATAAGCCTGACATAGTGGTGATAGACCGATTAGAGCGTCGCGCAATGATTGTTGATATAGCAGTCCCTCATGACAAGAACCTCGTGAAGTCTGGGAAAGACAAACAAAGTAAGTATCTTGACTTGGCTCGCGAGGTTGTCGACATGTGGGATGTGAACACAGCAGTAATTGTGCCAATAGTCGTGACGGCCAATGGCATAATTGCCAAAAGCCTCGACCAACACCTCAAGAGGCTCTCGTTGGGCAGCTGGATCAAGGGCTTGATCCAGAAAGCAGAACTCCTGGACACGGCGCGTATTGTGAGGAGGTTCCTCTCTCGGGAGCCCTGACCACCGGTAGCTTGGACCCTGTTCCCGATGCCGATGGGTTACTATTTTTTATATTTTTAAATGTTTTTTTAATAGTTTTATAGAAATATTTAAAAATGTAAAATATATGTACCAAAAATAAATAGATGAAATAATAAGATAATAACTGGCAACTCTGAATGTCATAACACGTTTCTATTTTGTTCTCACAATTTTTTACAGAAAAGAAATTAATTTGGCCTTTTATATGCACGATTTTATTGTTGTTATATAACCAACTAGCTGTCCTCCGCGGCTTCGCCCCCGTTTTACCAGCATAGTTCCCGTTCCCGTGGAAAAAAAAAACTACTAAACTATCCTATGACCTTGTCCTGATTCTAAGCTACCTCCCCACCAATTTTCAGCTAAACGGTTCAGCCGTTCTTGAGTTATAAATAGTGTAACTAACACGACTTTCTTTTATATATATAACTAGCTGTCCCCCGCGGCTTCGCTCCCGTCAATTAAGTATTCATTGCACATATCGAGTTTTCATTGTTTTTAAGATGTATTCTGCTATTCGGGTCGGAGACAAATCCAACGAATCAATAACCATGAAAATTGGTTCAGCAGATCTCGAGTTATAAGTGTTGTAACAAACCCGTCTTTGTTTTATATATATATATATATATATATATATATAAGATAAGATAAATAGATTGTAAGTACATCAGAAACAATTTTTAGAAAATCAAATCATAAACTCAATAAAATATGGAGAAAGAAGAAAAATTAATACACGACCGACAGATGACACATGTCATGTAAGATTACCTACCGGTGATGAATAAAATAAAGATGTGTAAATAATGATCACAAGAGCTGCATTTCGACGTGCACGCCCACCACCCCCGGACCCGTCGCTGAGCTCCACCTCGCCGCCGCCGGACAGCGGATCAACAATGTCACCGGTAGCTGCAGTCGTGTCGAGCTCCAGCGACGAGTATTTCTCTCCGCCGACGTAGCCAACACCTGTACGTCGGCAGGGGAGAGGCCGGCCACCGAGCCGGGTCCCCGCTACCGGTGGTTGTGTGCAGTGCATGAGATGGACTCAGTCCATAAACGAGAACGTCATGCGCGCATATTACGGGTCTACAGAGGGGGGAACTAACCTCACTGCGTACCGTGTTAGGATGCTGTCTCTGTTCCAGGACTGTCGGATCAGGTGCGGGTTATCCAACATAATCAAAGGTTGGAAGATGCCGTACTTGATAGGCTGCGCTCGGAGGTACTGAGCAACCTTTATCGTCTTGACCCCGACACAGACCGCGGTACAGGCGCCAGCTAGTGGCGCAATCACACCGCGGCCTATTGATGTTTGTGATGAGGTAGATGATAGGGTTGGCACGGTAAGTAGCCAGTGCAACGATAGACTGAGGAGCGCACTGGAGGATGCGCTTCGCGAGTATAGATCAATTCCGACTGAACTTAGGCCCCGATTACCACGGTTACCCATGCACAAAAAGATGCGCTGGTGTGTGCTTTGGACTCGCTGTTGCAGAACATCTTTGAAAGCAGCCAGAGCCTCGTTGATACGCACTCAATCCTGTTTTGTGGGGCTGTTGCGGCATGTCGTATAGCGAACGTCAAGATCCCAAATTGTGACGAAGCTATACGACCAAAACCTGCTGCACCAGCTTGGCAGTGCAGGATCGAGCGGCGTATCGATGAGGCAAGGGCACTCATCGGCAAACTATACTGCTTCAGGGAGGGCATAGAGTACTACTTATAAGACTGGAGGGAGGGCAACACGGCGACCACGCGTGATGCGCTTTGTGAGACGGGCGTTTTCGGGGACTGGTATCAGCCCTCGAGATTACACGTCCCGTGTCACAGAGCGCATCGACTTCCTGAAGCAGAAAGTTTGAGCATGGGCAAACCGTATTCGGCGGTATAAGCGGCGGTATAAGCGGCGGGGTGATCGGTACTCGCAGAATCGCATGTTCCGGAGCGATGAGAGGTGGGTATATAGAGCTTGGGAGCGACCTGAACAAAGGGTGACGGACGTGTGCCGCCCGGATGATATCGCCACAAATACATTCTGGCGAGGCATCTGGTCAGTGCCCGTCTGTCATACCGAGGATGGCTGGATGCGCGACGTCGAGCGCGTGTGTGAAGCTATACCAGAAATGGAAAAAAATAACATCACACCATCAAATGTAGCCAAAGCAGTCCGTCCGCTACCGAACTGGAAATCTCCGAGACCGGACGGAATGCATAACTTTTGGCTCAAATGGTATAGCAGCTCACACGCGCTCCTGGCATATCAATTCCAGTCATCCTTAGAGTCTGGGTCGCTACCACAGTTTCTAACAACTGGCGTTACCCACCTGCTCCATAAGACCGGTAGTCCCGCGGAACCCAAGAACTATAGACCAATTACTTGTTTGTCGACGTTCTCTAAACTTCTTACATCCATCCTGAGAGTGAAGATCAATGAGCACATTGAGACTAACTCAATTATGTCTGCCTCTCAGAATGGATGTAGGAAGGGGTCCCGCGGCACTAAGGAGCTTCTCCTCATAGACATGGCCATAAGCCAACAGGTTCGTCGATCCCGCAAGGATCTGTCGACATGTTGGATAGACTACAGGAAGGCCTATGACTCTGTGCCACATACTTGACTCATGAAGGTGTTAGAGTTGCATATGCAACTCTACGCACCTTCCTTGATTCATGTATGAGGCAATGGAAAACAGTCCTTCGCTATCCAGGATGTCGACCGATTCAGGGGAATAATGAGCCTGTATGGATTAAACGGGGAATATTTCAGGGCGACAGTTTGAGCCCCCTTTGGTTTTGCTTAGCTCTGAATCCTCTAAGCACATTGCTGGAGGATTCAGGTCTAGGCTATCGGTTGAGAAGAGGTGGTCAGGCCATATCTCACCTTCTTTACATGGATGATCTGAAACTCTTTGCTGGTCCTTTGTTGGTCGAATTAAACGTTATTTAATTTTCAATTTAGTTTTGCCTCCAACAATTCGCGACTAATGGAGCTACTGAAGGTTACTTAAACCTTCAGTAATGCCATCAGGATGGAATTTGGTGAGGACAAATGTGCAGTCATGCATGTAAAGAAAGGGGAGATTATGGAATCTGAGGGAATTCAACTCTCGGATTCCATACAGGTTAGATCCCTCAGCTCAACCGAAACCAACAAGTATTTGGGTATGTCAGAAACGTTGGGCATTAATGTTGCTGTCATGAAGCAATCGTTGAAGGAGCGCTTCTTTGGCCGCCTGAAAAAGATTTTAAATAGCCTTTTGTCGGGCGGAAATAAGGTGCACGCCTTCAACGGTTGGGTCATGCCGGTACTAATGTACTCTTTTGGTATACTCAAATTGACTCAAACCGAACTCGATGCTCTGGGTAGGAAAGTTCGTACATTGCTGACCGCAAACCGGATGCATCACCCACGATCATCGGTGATGAGACTGTACATTCCGTGGAAGTGTGGAGGTCGAGGCTTTTTAAACGCCAAGACTCTCCACAACCGCGATATGTGCAGTCTCAGAGAATATTTCAGAGGGTATGCACCGAGATGTGGTCGCAGTGGACAAGGGACTCACCCCGTTGTCTATGGCTAAAGAGAACTGGCGCAAACCTCTGATACTTACAACAGATGATCGCAAGGAGGTATGGAAAGGCAAGGAGCTTCACGGGCGCTTCTATCGGGCTCTTCATGGGTACGATGTTGATTTCTCTGCGTCCGTGGCCTGGCTGCGTTTCGGAGATCTCTTCGGGGAAACCGAAGGTTTTGTCTGTGCAATTATGGATGAAGTTATTTTGACCAACAACTACCGGAGGCATATTATGAAGGACGGGACGGTTGACGTGTGTCGGGCATGCCACCGTCCGGGTGAGTCCATCAGACATATTATCTCTGGTTGTTCTCGTCTGGCTAACGGCGAGTACTTGCACCGACATAACCCAGTGGCCAGGATTATCCATCAGCAACTTGCTTTGAAATACAATCTTGTGGATTCTGAGGTACCGTATTACAAGTATGTGCCCGACCCAGTTCTCGAAAATGACCATGTCACGTTGTACTGGGATCGGTCTATCATCACTGACAGGACTATTGTTGCCAATAAGCCTGAGATAGTGGTGATAGACCGATTAGCGTGCCGCACAATGATTATCGATGTTACCATTCCACATGACGAGAATCTCGTGAAAGCTGAGAAAGAGAAACAGATTAAGTATCTCGACTTAGCACACGAGGTTGTCGATATGTAGAATGTGGACTCGGCAGTCATTGTGCCGATTGTCGTTACGGCCAATGGCCTGTTGGCTAAAAGCTTCGACGACCACCTGTCGAAGCTGGCGTTACGCAGTTGGGTAAAGGGCCTGATACAGAAGGCAGTACTCCTCGATACGGCTCGTATTGTGAGGAGGTTCCTTTCTCTGGAGCCCTAACCACCGGTAGCTTGGACCCTGCTCCCGACACCGGCGGACTGTTACTTTTTATATTTTTAAATGTTTTTTTTTACTTATTTTTTTAAGAAATGTTTAAAAATGTATAAGTAGGTTAAGAAAAATGAATAAAGAGAATATAATAATATCCTTGGACATTTCACACAACGCCATATAGTCCCAAGCTAAGCAACCTAATGCTTGTGTTATGGTAAGGTAAAGATGGCTGATAAACTACTTAAATACATTTTTTTTTTGTAAATACATACATAGATATTATAGATAGGAAAACACCCAGACTCGGAACAAATACTTGTAGGTCGTACAAATATTTGTTCCGTGCGGGAATCGAACCCGCGACATGCTGCGCAGCAGTCAATCGCTCAACCATGCCAACCGTGTCGTCAAACATAGTTCTTATAGTTTCGGTATACGGTGTATGTGATATACGGACGGACAGGCAGACAGACATGACGAATCCATAAGGGTTCCGTTTTTTGCCATTTGGCTACGGAACCCTAAAAAGATCCTTATATCGCGTACTCTGCGAAAACTTTTGACTCAAAAGTTTCCGCAGAGTAAGCGATATAAGGATCTGTAGTACCTACATCACTTGGCTCTTTTGTCAAAAGTTTTGACAATAGAGCAAAGTGAATATGACTACTACAGATTTATAGAGGACATCAATAGGTACCTAAAAATAAGCCCTTATCCCATTTTACCTGGGATCGGCGCCACAAATTTCCTCCAGAGTATTCATAAGAAGTTATAATGTACATACATGTTTCTTAAGCTTATTTTTAAATGTGTTCACGTTATCGCAATATCTTATCTCGTCCGGCAATCCATTGAACAGCTGTGCTCCTTCACATAATATGGTCTTTTTAACGTAATTAGTGCGTACACTAATGACTTCAAGTTTGTTTTTATATCTATTTCTCAAGTTATATGACATCGTTTTTTTCTTTATTTGTGTGTTAGTTTGTATTGAGTTTGTCTATATTTTTTATAAGAATGCAAGTGTAGTAAATGTATAGCTGTCTAATATTTAATAGTTTTGTTTTTCCGTATAAGGTTGTTAAGTAAGTTGTAGTGAGATAATGATAATGGAACAAAGTTTTGATTATTTTATTTTGAACCCTTTGAAGTGAATTTAAATTAGTTACCTACTGCTGCGGATCCCCATAATTATCTCAATTGAATATTCTAGGTGCGATTTGACTAGCGAGTTATAAATCAAAGTGCGCACGTTATTTGGAATACAGTTTGCTACTTTCCGTAATAATCCCAATAACGATGTTAACTTACTTCTGAGATGATCGATGTGTAAATTCCAAGTTAGTTTTTCATCTACCCGTATCCAAGATATTTTTCGTTGGTTGATCGTTTTATTATTTCGTTATTTATTTTAAGAGGCTGGAAGTCCGGTATGCGCTTATTTTTAGTGGTAAAAATCATAAATGAGGTTTTCGAGGTATTAATTGTGAGAAGGTTGTACTTTAAGAGGAAATGTGGGCTTGTAGACTTCGTATGTAAAAAGTTATATTTCGAGGTTTGGCTCTCGTCTGTTTCCTCCTCCAATATTAAATCGATTCAATAGATATTACACAAGCTGAATAAGAAGGATATAAACTGTGCCCCTATGTTTTTCTCTATTCATTAATAGTTGCCAAACTTGTCTAGTAAGGCTCTTTTGACAGCAGTTTATTGGACAATTTTGAACATGTTTTGAGGGTCCTAGTGCTTTTACGTTTAATATATCATCAAAAAAGAAAACATAGCGACACAAAATATATTCTTCTTATTCAGTTCATGAAATATCTCTTAAATCTGTCCAATATTGAAGAAGGAAACAGGCGAGAGCCAAACCTCGAATTATGACTATTTACATACAAAGTCTCTCCGCCCGCGTTTCCTCTTAACCACTCGTTTAATAGCTCAAGGTCATGTTGAGCGTCTTTTATGATGTTATGAATTGATTTGTCAAAGTAAAAGAGACAGGTGTCGTCTGCATATAGTGTCCTGTTAACCCTATTTTATTAATGTTATTTATATAAATGAAAAAAGTAACGTAGGTAGGTAGGTTAGTGAACCTTGAGGACAGCCGTATGAAATATTTCGGACCGAGCTAGTGTAAGTATTTCCCATTTTGACAACTTGACGTCTGTTCTCCAAATACGATTTGAACAATTTATGAGCTGTACCTGTAACACCTATTTTATCTAGCTTCTGTAGCAGTTTAAGATGACTCACAGTATCGAATGCTTTTTTTAAATCGATGAATATGCCTAAGGCATAGCTCCCTTGATCTACTTATACAGGTTTTAATTTTGGTGACTACCTAGATCCGTTGCAGCCGAGAGAGTGCTTGATATAGAGCGAAAGCCATACTGTTCGTCTATTAGAATTTTTTATGTGTCAAATAGTTATTTAGGCGGCTATATAATACGCGTTCGAATATTTTGGACATTACAGGCAGCACTGACACCGGTCTGTAGTTGCTCGGGTCAGTTCTATTTCCAGATTTGTAAATAAGCTGACCCTAGCCACCTTGAGGGTATCCGGAAAAGTACCATTTAGTAAACAGACGTTTATACAGTTAGTTAGCTGCTCAACGATTATATTTTTTAAACATTTTATTGCTTTAGTACTAATACCATCCAGACCAGTGCTGGTGTTACTATCGAGGCGGAGGTGGTGCACGGAGTCAGATCGCTTAGTGTTATGTCATGTGTTTAGTTATGATCATACATTAGTGTGTTGCTCGTATTTGTGTGATCAATGTTGTTCAATGATTCCGAATTAGAATTTAAGAATAAATAACTTTCAATAACAATATCTTTTCTTTACAAATATTTTTTACCTACTAGTTTTTATGCAAAAAAGTTCTAATATGTGGAAAAAATCATAATCAATTAAAAAAACGAATGTTGTAGATAATTATGTCAAACACAAACATTAATTATTTTTTTCCATCTTCTATGGTTAACATTCAAGAGCTGGTATCACTAAGAACGCCCCCACCAGTGATGCGTACAGTGTAAGCTACGCTCACTTGGCGTTTAAATTCTGGCCTGTAGTATTTGTTGCGATTGCAGTATAAATTGCAGTGCAACGCTCTATCTAGACATCTATACAATCAAAGACTCCAAAACTTGCTTCTGTTTTACCATAAATTTTATTTCTACGAGATACAGCACTATAAACATCGGATTTTTTTCACATAAAGTTAGCAATTGTAGCATTAAATATACTTTTTTCTTCGTCCTGGCTTGCGTGGCAGGCCACAAGACAGGCATTAGGTGGGCTAGGAGGCCAACCCAGCCTAGAACCTGGTTCTTAGTGAAGACTGTTAGTTATAAGTTACAACCTACCTACATTTATTAAGTTGATAAATTATCCAGGGTGCAATAATTTAGGGCACGCCACGATAGCGGCGGTAAGTCCCCTCTTTGAGGAGTGGCTTGAGAGGCGCCACGGCGTCCTCACCTACCGCCTGACGCAGGTCCTCACCGGACATGGTTGTTTCGGGAGGTTCCTGCACCGAATCGAAACGCCCGGGTGTCACCACTGCGAGGATCGACCGGAGGACACGGTAGAGCACACTGTGCAGGTGTGCCCCGCTTGGGCGGCGCACCGCCGTGTCCTCGAAACGGCGATCGGCGGCGACCTCTCGCGTCCGGCCCTGGTCCAAGCCATGGTCCGGAGCGAGACGGAATGGGACGCCGTTGCCTCCTTCTGCGAAGCAGTCATGCTAGCGAAGGAGGTGGCGGAGCGGGAGAGGAGACCCTCTCGTCCCGGCCGCCGTGGTAGACGCCGCGGGCGTCGGGGGCCACCACCTGGTGACCTCCGGCCACCGTAGGCGCGGGCCTGTGGACGGCGAGCTATGGGTGGCTCGCCGTCCGTCCATCTAGACAGGCCGTGTCGACGGCGCGTTAGTGTTCCACGCGCGCCTCAAAGAGAGTCAGCAACACAGAGGGGCCTGAAAAGGCCGACGCCTGCCGGAGTCGCGGGATTATTCGCAAGAGACACCGTGGCTCCGGAACACAAAGGGCAATGAAGGAACATGGATGGGTTTAAGTCAGTAGAAGTCTGACACTCCCTCCCGCTACACCCAGAGCGGGAGGAGTCAGATTTCCCATCCCTAAAAAAAAAAAAAAGGTGCAATAATTTTCGATTTAACACGAAGCTTCTTGATGAATGAGACATTCGTGCGAAACGCGGTCTACGGAATTTTCAGGAGTCTCCAGCCGAGGTAGATGCAGCACTGTATAACTTCTCAGTTGCAGGCAAAAAGTTACTTATTTAGATATCAATGGCAGAAAATCAAACCTATCTGATAAAGCGTACAAACAGTGTCGAGCTTGCTTCGCTCGCACTAGCATTTGGGCCCAGGCATTGTGGGGAGCTACCTGGGCCTTCAGACAATGACTGGCCTAAAATTCCACTTTCGATCGTGCACACTGCAACGATTTTTCTTATTGGGCGTCGCATCTCAAGGCCTGGAAAAAAGCCCTAGATACGCCAATGGTAGGTAGGTGATATGCTTTCCCGATGAGGGAATCGAATGGGTTTGAAAAAGGCTTTACCAACATAATATATTTCTACTAGCTGCTGACCCGCGCAACTTCGTCTGCGTCACAGTTCTCATTAATGCTCCGCTCCTATTGGTCGTAGTTAGGGTTGCCGTCTGTCCGGGTTTTCCCGAATTTGTCCTAGTTTGGAGCAGGGAGCAGAGAATTCCGGGGAGCGTCCAGGCGGGGTTGGGGTCGGCAAGTTATATGATGGCAGCTCTATATCGTACCTAGTGTCTAAATGTGAACACGCATGTCCGCCCCTGTCTTCTGTTTAAACAGACGGTCCGTCTGAGTGTGAAAACACACGCCCGCTCCCGTCTTCCGTTTAAACAGACGGTCCGTCTGAGTGTGAAAACACACGCCCGCTCCCGTCTTCCGTTTAAACAGACGGTCCGTCTGAGTGTGAAAACACACGCCCGCTCCCGTCTTCCGTTTAAACAGACGGTCCGTCTGAGTGTGAAAACACACGCCCGCTCCCGTCTTCCGTTTAAACAGACGGTCCGTCTGAGTGTGAAAACACACGCCCGCTCCCGTCTTCCGTTTAAACAGACGGTCCGTCTGAGTGTGGAAACACACGCCCGCTCCCGTCTTCCGTTTAAACAGACGGTCCGTCTGAGTGTGGAAACACACACCCGCCCCTGTCTTTCGTTTAAACAGACGGTACATTATTAATCCTATGGATAATGGGTTATTTAAAAATAATATGTAAATTGAGATTATAATTATTAATAAAGAAAAAGTGTCCGTCTGAGTGTGGAAACACACGCCCGCTCCCGTCTTCCGTTTAAACCTATGGTTTAAACAGACGGTCCGTCTAAGTCTGAACACGCATGTCCAGCTTCCGTACCTATTCCTTTTAAACAGACGGTCCGTCATAGTATGCAAAGACGGTCCGAGTGGGAGCGAGCCCTTGATGTTCATCTGACGTTTGCAGTTGAACCACGATGACGATTTATAATTTGAAAACATACCAAGCCCAGATTAAAAAAATAAAACACGTAGTTGAATTAGATGCGTGTATTACATGCTTAGAATAATAACGCATAGAAGCCGCGTCTAGAACAAAACCCGAGCAAAATCGTGTGTCCACTTCATTTTCTTTGTGTGCGTGAGCCGAATGTGTCTACGTTCCTCTAACGCACACAGATATAGCTTTCAGTGATACCATTACTAAGCCGTTACCCACAAAATATGGGAAGACGCATTACTATTTTGCTATCAAGGCAAGTATTTTATGTTGTTGGGAACTGGAAAAGGTAAACATGATTTTTCATGTAATATGACATATTTTTTCGGAAGGTATAATTCAATTTATTACAAAATAAAAGGAATTAAATCGCATAAAGAATGAGATATTGTTCAATGCGTTTAGAATGCTTGATGGGTTAATTATAAACAATGTTAAAACATCGGGTTTGATATGAATTATCAGTACCTAAGTATTGTATTTTAAAATTACAAAAATGAAAAACATGAATGAAAGCATTGTGGGTATTTTTTCCTCACAAATAGCAACACTGTGTTATGAAAAGTTAGGTTATTAGAATTTTGTTTTATTTATCGATTTACGTAAAAATAGTGCATAGAATGTGAGTACTTATTTGTGAAATGTTATTTTATCACATTTTTTTGTTTTCCTGATGTGCTATAACATCCTTTCACGCAATAAACTGTCATTTTCAATTATTTACTCGCGAGCTGTGTTCGACGGAACGTGACATTGAGTACTGACGGCCTGACGGCTAAGTTTGACGGATTAGGCTAAGTTTTAGTTGCCTCACTTTTTGCACTCGTACTAGGTTTCTATGCGTTATTATTCTAAGATTACATGATATCAAAAAAATAGACTGACACAGGTAACATTTCAATCCCGATAGGCGAGTCCGAATCGAATGAGAATCCTATAGGTACATAAGTAGGTAGGTAACGGTCCAAAAGTTACATACTTAAATACCATGCTGGTAAAATCACATGTTCTTCATGAATATCCTTGCTCGTAGTTATTTTTTGGTTTGCATCAATGTCAAATTTGATTGTTATTGGCTCTTTAGTTGAATTATCACCGGAAGTTGCTTTCAAAGACTTGAAACAATTCTCGACGTAACTTAGAAAATAATCTAAATAATTTATTGCTCTCTGTGGTTTCCATTCGTCCTGAAAAGCGATAATAATAAACATTATGGTTAATTATCTTATTAATAGGTTGGTACCTACAGTTTAGACAATCATAAACGTGCTGGTAAAGGTGGGTATTATAACCGGTGATCTCGACACATTTCGGTCGGTACCCACGTTTATAATTTGACATTAACAGGGGCTTTATTTCATTTCGGTTAGAGCGGTAATTTAAAATTGCGCCTTCCAAATACAGAAACAATGTGACAGCTTAATGCGGACCGCACACTTTGCATCAGCCAGTACTACTATGATGGTTAGCAGTAGTTCTTACACAATACCCCTGGACCAGGGCTATGTTATATTGTAGTCTGTGGACAAGGGCGTCGCCAGCCGTTGAGGGAGCGTGTGGGGAGAAGGGCGAAATTCTTCCAATGATCAAAAAGATCTTCCCAAGAACTAATGACAAATACACGCATAAAGGCCGATCCGCACACAACAGTGCCGGCACAGTGGCGACACGTGCCGATCAGTAACGTATCCATCCGTGTCAGTGAAAAATGATATTGTAGCATACATTTTGTACGACGCTATCCGTACTCGTCAGTGACAGTGACGTTCAGTGATGTCAGTACTGCGCCGACACTCGCCGTGATCCGACGTGAATTTCTAGCGAACAATATTTTGCCTGACACGGTCGCAGTATTCCAAGATGGTCGACGAAAATTTGATTGAATTCGTGTAGGTACATCCTGCAATTTATGACATCCTGAAATACTCAAAAAACTTTTATTTATCATCTATCAGATGTTTATGTAGGGTGGCGAACTCTCCTTCTTCTTCTCTTTTCCTCCACTCGTTATGAACCCATTGCATTCTTCTCTCATAAATTTCATCGTCTTCATTTAATATTATAGCAATCTAAGCTAATTATGATCTTGAATATCGAGGCTTTTCGCGTGAAACTGCTGTGAAACTAGGTGTAAAAAAACAAGAATTTTTCAAATCGGTTCATGATTGTCGGGGTTATGAGGTAAGAAACATAAAAAAATACAACCGAATTGAGAACCTCCTCCTTTTTGGGAAGTCGGTTAAAAATCACTACACCTGTCGGCACGGTACTGACATATCTGAATAGCACGTCACGGAACTGTATGGTACGGAACTGTCGGCACTGTTGTGTGCGGACGGATCGACCTAAGTGTGCGTTTCAGATTGTATAGCGCGGGACGGGAATTATAAAATTAGACAGTTAGATTAAGCAATCAAGTAATTGATTAAAAAAATATGGAACTCCCCCCCCTTGGCACCGCATTTAAAAATAACTTGTGAAAAATTTATACCCATTATACCATTACATTTACACAAGTTGAATACTTACATACATTTTAAGAACCACGGAACAGAAAAAAAAGTGGAAGTGCTATACGACGAATTTTGTATCGGAACCTGTGTCGCCAAACTCACACAAATTTCAATTTCAATCATTTATTTCAGATAAAATAAAATCCATATAATTTTATGTATGACTTAATCTAATGTTAGTAAGAAAATAAAATTAATAATAATAAACACACCCATCCAAATAAACCGGTGCACCATTGAACGAAAGGTGCAATGGTACACCAGTTCACCCGGACAAGTGTGTTTGGACTCTTATCCACCTTCGCAAAAGGGGAGAGTCCCACCTATCTGAAAACACATTCAGAATGCCATTAGAGGTGGAGCGCAAGCGCGCCATCATGGAAGCGCATCGCTTCCGCATGATCGCGGCGAAACCGTCAACGCAGGCCTCCGCGAACATCCCTGACGCGCTACATCGCCACGGCAACCCCAAAAGCACCCCGAATGCGTTATTGTACTGTACACGCAGGTCGCTGTATGCCCGCTGTACGCCGGGTGCCTATAGTTGGTCCACAGGCTGCATGTGTAAAACGACTGGCAGAAGGCCTTAAAAAGCGTTATCTTTATGGATTCAGTACAGCATGCAAACCTGCGGGCCAGCATGTTGCAACGGAAAGCCAGCGACCTGCGCTGCCTGTCTATGTATACATTATCTTTTAAGTCATCAGTGACCCAGTGACCCAAATACTTAAACTTCGAAACCCGAGCTAAAGGAGACCTAGAGAGTGAGAGTTCAGGCAGCTGTTTGTAGTTTATGGTACCCGATTTAAAAACCATCCATTCACTCTTATCGGTGTTGTATTTGAGCCCATGACTTTCACAAATATTAAGAAGCCTTCTCATTGCACCGATAGATGGGCTCAGCAGCACCATATCATCAGCATAGCTGATGTTGTTCACGCAAACACCGTCCACGTGACAACCGATTTTAATGCTATTGAGCCTACCTATCAGCTTGTTTACGTATAAGTTAAAAAGACGGGGGAGCTCAGACCCCCCTGTCTCACCCCACAATCCAGCCCATACATTTTGGAATATGAACCTGCCCACTTATCAGTATTCTTTTGACTACTGTACCAATATCTAAACAGTGATATCACATCAGCTGGGACAGTAGTGTCGTGAATGAGCTTATACCAGAGCAGGTCATAATTGACCAGGTCGAAAGCCCTCGATAAATCCAAGAAACATGCTATTACAGGAGTCTTTCTGTCGGTATAATATTGGACAGTCTGCTTAAGGCATAAAATTGCACTATCCGTTGATAAGTTCGGTCTAAAACCAAACTGTCAATCCTCGAGAACGATATGTTTAGCCAGGATTTTGTCAAGCAGACTATCCAATACCTTAGCACAAACAGTGGCAAGCGATATCGGCCTATAGTTGGAGATACCGGAGGCATCACCAGTCTTATTTTTTATTACTGGCACAACTAACGTATTAGTAAGTTCAACAGGTAAGTAACTATGACTATGACATAGGTTAAAAATCATAGCAAGTACTCGCGGTAAGGGTACCCCAGCGTATTTAAGATGTTCGACGCTGAGACCATCGTGACCGGGGGACTTTCCCCTCACCATGTTCTGTATACTACTCGCGACTTCTTTAGCGGAGAACCTGACAGGGTGAGCCCCGGCCACGGCGGCCCCCACGCTGCTCTCAGACGGCTCACTATAGCCACCAGGGACCGAAAACCTTTATAAATTACGGTACAGGTATCGAATAATTTTGGTTATTTTTACGACTTAGGTTACCGCTATCTGGGTAACCAGACAGAAGAAAAATGTTACCTCTGATTGAGGTTACAGTCTTAATACCGGTTACCTAAAAATGGCCTTGATTACGAGAAAAAAACAGAATATCGCAACGCAGATAATATGTATTTGTTGGCATAGTAAACATTACCAGGCAAATCGTCGTGTTGTGCGGATCCGTTTATTTGGTTGGTTCACCTTTTTGTGGAGTATTTATTGACATTGTGAAATGGGAGAAAACGGTAAGAATTTTGGTATTTACATCAGGACTGTGATGTATGCTCATTGTATTTTATTATGCCTTTTAATTTAAGTTCTCCTATGTTATCTAAAAACGGTATTTCTCTATTACATGTAAAGTTTTCAATAACTAGGTACCTACATACAGGGTTTTCATCTAATTTAATATTTTTTTTGTTTTCATATAAATTAAATTTTCAAATTGTATTGTTTTCTTTATCACTCGAGAAAACACACGAATAAAAAACACATTAGCACCTACGTTTTTAAAATTAATGTGTAGGTAGCTATCTAGCTACCGCTACTCGAGGAATGGGCCCATTCGCGGCCATTCCGAATGGCTGCGCAATGGCCGGCGCATGCCTGCACATGACTTTTGAGCGAGTGGGAAGAGCTTAGCAATGGCGTCTACCCGTGCGTGAGAGTGATCAGCGATACACGCCGCCCGTCGCCCATTGCCCGCAAGCGCATTTAGAGTACTTTTATTTAATATTAATGAAAAAAAAAGTAGCTATTTAAAAAATAAAAATAAATAGTAGGTATTGTTCTAAAAAATGTTGAAGAAAATTTTGGTATAAATATTACGTGAAAACGATGGACAACTTCAGAAATATCGCAGCATGTTTCGAAGCTTTTTCGGTCAATAATTGAATTAGGTCCAGATATTTTTTCAATACATAAAAGGCATTAACATTCTATGATTACCTACTTATTGCAGTAGATACATATGTGTTTTGAAAACAAATATTGTGATAGTCTTTATTCAACAAAATCTACAAATTAGAGCCCTCAAATCAGGTCTCCGTGCGTTTTTGTCAAAACATGCCTCGGGAGTCGGGAGAATGATGATTACTAAATAAATAAAAAAGTTATCTTAAATTCGCTTTATGACTATTGTTTATTTAACCGACTTCAAAAAGAAGGAGATTATCAATTAGACTGTATGTTTTTTTTGTATGTTTGTTAAGCGATTACTCCCCCATTTGTAAACCGATTTAAAAAAATATTTTTTTATTATAAAGAATATACTCCTGAGGTGGTCCCATTTAGTCAAAATTTAGTCATATTTGGTCAAAATCTGATGCTGATAATCGGAGATATACAAGGGAACTCTTCAATAATAGACGGCAAATCTGTCGTGATTGCTGCAAACATAATGAACGCCTAAGAAATGCAATAATAATAATTTAATTGATTGAGGAGCGCTTTGGAGGATGCTTTCCAAGAGTACCTATCGCTCCACACCACCAGAGCTTAGGCCTCGGCTACCTCGTTTTCCCATGTATCGCTGGGGTGTGCTCTTGATTCGCAACTAGCAAATTATTTTGCTAGTAGCGAAGCCTCGCCGATACCCAGTCGATCTTGTACTGTGCGGCTGCAGCGGCATGTCGTGTAGCTCATGTCAAATTTCCTAACAGTGACAGAGTTACACGACCAGCCGTACAAACTTGGCAGTGCAGGATCGAGCGTCGTATCGGTGAGGCTAGAGCACTCATCGGCAAACTTATCTGCTTCAGGGAGGGCAACACTCGCCTTAGAGTGATGCGCTTTGTGAGGCGGGCGTTTTCGGGGACTGACATCTGTCCTCGGGATTATCTGACCCGCGTCACAGAGCGTATCGACTTCCTGGAGCAGAAAACCTATGCATGGGCAAACCGTATTCGTCGGTACAAGCGGCGAGTGGAACGATACACTCAGAATCGCACATTCCAAAGCAATGAGAGGTGGGTTTATAGGGCTTGGGAGCGACTGGACCAAGGTGTGACTGATACGCGCCTACCAGATGATGACGCCATGTGTTCATTCTGGCGCAGCATCTGGTCGGTGCCTGTCAGTCATACCGAGGGCGATTGGACTCGGGAAGTCGAACGCGCGTGCGATCCGATACCAGAAATGGGGGCAATTACTATCAGCCCCCAAGATGTAGCTTGTGCAGTTCGTCCGTTGCCTAACTGGAAATCTCCAGGACCGGACGGGCTGCACAACTTTTGGATAAAATGGTTTAAAGGATCGCACGCTCGCTTGGCATCTCAATTCCAGTCTGCCTTAGAGTCAGGGCCACTGCCTCAGTTTCTAAGTACAGGAATAACCAACCTGCTCCATAAATCAGGTAGTACCGCGGAGCCTAAAAAATTTAGACCGATCATGTGTTTACCGACGGTCTATAAAGTTCTTACATCTATTTTGAGAGCTAAGATAAACCATCATATTGATAGTAATTCAATTATGTCTGCCTCTCAAAATGGATGTAGGAACGGGTCCCGCGGTACTAAGGAGCTGCTCCTCATTGACATTGCCATTAGCCAGCAGATTCTTCGTTCCCGAAGGGATCTGTCGACATGCTGGATAGATTATAAGAAGGCCTATGACTCAGTGCCACAAACATGGCTCATGAGGGTGCTGCAGTTCTACGCACCTTCCTGATGTCGTGTATGGGGCAGTGGAGGACGGTCCTTCACTATCCAGGGTGTCGACAGACCCAGGTGAACAGCGACCTGATAAGGATCGAGCGTGGCATATTTCAGGGCGACAGTCTGAGTCCACTGTGGTTTTGTCTTGCCCTCAACCCTCTCAGTACATTGCTGGAGGGTTAGGGGCAAGGCTTCCGGTTGAGAACAGGTGGTCAGGTCATATCGGACCTCCTTTACATGGATGACTTGAAACTATTTGCTCCTAACAACTTGCAACTGATGAAGCTACTGAAGGTAACAGAAAACTTCAGTAGCGCCATCAGGATGGAATTTGGTGTGGATAAATGTGCGGTCATGCATGTAAAGCGAGGGGAGATTATAGAATCCGTGGGAACACAACTCTCGGATTCCATACACCTAAGGTCCCTCTCCTCAACCGAAACTTACTTAAGTATTTGGGTATGTCGGAAGCATTAGGCATCAATGCTGCTGATATGAAACAATCGTTGCAGGAGCGCTTCTTTGGCCGCCTGAATAAAGTACTTTTATCAGGCGAAAACAAGGTGCGTGCCTTCAACGGTTGGGTCATGCCGGTTTTGATGTACTCTTTTGGCATACCCAAATGGACTCAGACAGAACTTGACGCCCTGGATAGAAGGATACGCTCACTGCTTCACTGCTTACCGCAAATCGGATGCATCACCCACGGTCATCGGTGATGAGGCTGTATATCCCACGGAAGAGCGGGGGTCGTGGCTTCTTAAATGCTAAGACCCTGCACAACCGCGAGGTATGCAGCCTTAGGGAATACTTCCTAGAGGCCGACGTGGGTATGCATCGAAATGTGGTAGCGGTGGACAAAGGCCTTACCGCGCTCTTCTTGGCTAACGAGAACTGGCGCAAACCTGTGGTATTAGATACTACCGACCGCAGGGAGGTATGGCAGAGCAAGGAGCTTCACGGACGCCTTTATCGGGTCCTATATGGGCCCGATGTAGACTTTTTAGCATCCGTAGCCTGGCTGCGTTTTGGTGACCTCTTTGGGGAAACCGAAGGTTTTGTCTGTGCGATCATGGACGAAGTTATGATGACGAACAACTACCGGAAATACATTGTGAAGGACGGTACGGTTGACATATGTCGGGCATGTCACCGACCCGGGGAATCCATCCGCCACATTATTTCCGGTTGTTCTAGTCTGGCTAACAGTGACTATTTGGACAGGCACAACCTTGTACCAGGATCATCCACCAGCAACTTGCTCTGAGATACAATCTTGTGGAATCGGAAGTACCGTACTATAGGTATGTGCCCGACCCAGTTCTCGAAAATGGCAATTGAATGGAAAAGTCAAGAGTGAATAGTAAATTCTGTCCGGGACATCCGGGACGTTATTCTTACCGATAACATGCAATAATAAATAAATCTCTACCAGAATTACTAGTTATAAGTACCTATGGACTATTAAAACTATATATTTAACTAAAAAGAAGGTCAAAACAGCAAAATGAGACAAAAAATATACTTTGAATTTATTTAAAATAGCAAAAAAATTCATACAAAACATTTTTTTTTACCGAATGATTAATCGCGCTGCCGCGGATGGCCGTTTTTTTCGTGGATACGGAACGAACGGAACGGAACAGAAAAAAACAGTAGAAGTGCAAAGGAGGCGTGACACGCGTGCCGGTATTATGCGTAGCTACGCAACTGCAACCCAGTTGTGTTCCAACAACGCGACGAACCGAGTCTCGCTGACTCTCGAAATAAATTTATAATTTCTGAACCATGCCGTATTGTTCCATTTTGGATTGCAAAAATGATAGTAGGAGAATAAATCTTTAAAATTGAGGTGTTTCATACCATCGGAAAGAACGATTTTATTTGTTTTCTAATAAAATCTTAGCATATTAAATATTCTAAAAACTTAAATTCAAGTCTATTTAAAATCAACCTTTTCTCATTAGCATAGAGTTTATTTTGCATCGATTCAGTAACTGATTCGTTCTCGAAAGTTCTTCGCTACTCAAATAGTGATGTAGTCGGGTGGGATACTGTGGACGGATATCGATAAAGAACATGTTTTTGTAGTTTGTCTAGATATTTTATTGAAATTACTAATCATTACGAAAAATGGACAGATGCAACGGGTAGAGCTGATTGGATGCCAAGCAAAACAAGCACGATATGCTCCGAGCATTTAAAAAAAAAAGGATACATAAAGCATACACGAATCCTACAGCGCTTCCAACTTTGAAAATCGACAAAGTTATTATTGAAGTAAATAAGTTTTTTTTTAAAATGATTATTTGAATAAATTATGATTGTGTACCCAACTAAGTAATAAAATACTATCGTAAGCCACTTTGCAAAGAGAGTTCTCGAACTGAAGTGTAAACAACTCCCTTTTTTTGTCGGCAGCCGAGTAAGCTACCAGAGTCATGATTTTGTAAGACTTGTGGTGTGAATTTCATTTTTGTAACAAGTCATTTTATCACTAGAGACTTTTTATAGGTTTTCCTGTAATCTGTAAGTTAGGACTATTATCTGCATTTTTTTCAAAATTCACGCTCTGTAGTTTCGGAGATAAGGGGTCGGAATGGTAATGTTTGGTCTATATAATTTGTTGAATAACTTCTACACTATTTATTTAAAACCTTCACAATAAGTCCTTTCATTTGATATGCCACACGATACAGTTAAAAAAAACTAGTAGTGGTAGTGTACATTTCTAGTTTGACCCACAAAAGTTACCCCACATACTCAAAATTTATTATATACGTAACGCATCCGTGTTTGGGTCACAGAAATCTATTCGTCTTGAACAGAATCGGTCCCGTAGATCCGAAAAAAACTGGATGTGACAGACTGGCAGACAGATACCAGAGTGATACTATAAGGGTTTCCTCGCTTCTTACGGATGTCGGAACCCTAATAATTGTATGATGTGTGTTATTTTTGATGATTAATGTATTATAAGTTAAATTGGTATAAATAAAACAAAAGGTTTTGATATACTTAATGGTTTGGTATTTTTGTTTCCATCTATTTTTATACAGTAAACTGGGAATGTTTCGCTCACGCTGTTTTCAAAGTAGAATTAACTTAAATTACAAGGCAAAACTAGACTAATTCATTTTAAATGCGATAGCTTATTTGATAACGATTCCAACAACATAACTTTCATATATAGCTCCCAAACACAACTGCAACTCCAAATGAATCACATTTTATGGAATTAATTTTGAAAAAAGTTATTCTATTTATCGATTTCGACATAGGTTCATGTGCCACAGCCCTGATCGAGTGGCAACTTTTAGTATCCCACATAGACTAATGAAGCGAATCTCAACCTAATTGCCAAGGGATTTAAGTGTATAATTGCAACTATTGAAAATATAGCCATCTATGGTCAAGTAGCGGAATTTTCTCGTAAATTCAACTTGTAATGATTTCAGAAAACGAAACGCCTGAGTACTTTTTGCCTTTAAGCAAAAGAAATCGTAGATGTAAGGCCGAAGGTATACCTATTTTAAAATATAGGTTCTGTGACTTATGCTTGTTTTGAACAATATGGAAACAACCAATCAAAGGTGTCCTTTATTTGTGGTGGATAATATGATTATCGGTTTATTTGTGTGGGTTTGGCGACATAGCACGTCGCATAGCACTTCCACTGTTTTTTCTGTTCCGTGCACCCAACATATTAGTACAATTGAAGAAAAAAAATTAAACGTGATTCGCTGCATACCAAAAAAATCTAATTGATTTTTTTTTACGACAGTCTATCAACTTTAGAAGAAATTTTATAAGAATAAAAGTTGTCAGGAATATCATAACACGTCATATAAAAAAAATCGCATCGATTTTGGAACTTTGTTGCCTAAGTCCACTAATTTTTAGTTTGGGCCCACTGTGCGGCGGGCGCACCGCGCACAAAAAACTGAAACCACAAAACCGTGTTCCTGCAGTAAACATAGACGCTCACGCACACATCTACACTAAAACCATGTTCATCGCTCTTAGTACGTCACGAGTCGTCATCTAGTGAACTTAAAATAAAAAAATAGAATTATGCCTTCGTGTGCAGTGACAACCTGTAAAAACAGCAGCAAATCACATAAAAAGTCTCATGGAATCATTTTTCATTTTTAAAGTACGTCAATTATCATCGTTTCTTAATTATTAGGTATAATATGAATTTTAGGTTAGTTGGAACACAAAACTTCAATGATGCGAGGGTAGCCTTTATATGATATAAAATTTCCTCATTCGATTAAGCAAATTTTACTTCGAGTTATATTCCTGTTTTATTTTTAAAGTATTTAATATTTTAGATTAGGAATAGAAGTCTTTCTAAACAATTAAGGTACAATACCATACTAAACAATATCTTCCTCGTACAATATTATCCTACCCACACTAATATATAATATTAGTCCCCAAATTATAGGGAAAAAAAATAATAAAAAAATGGCAACCCTTCGACACACAGATAAAAAGGTGGCTTCATTTTTGATGTTCGCGGCGCGCGCCGTCTTCCTTTTTTTGTTGGTCTGAGCAACTAAAAGAAACGATACTTTTCTGTTTATCAGACAGTATTGCCAGAACCTAGCACATTAATCTTTTATATTCATTATCATGTCTTAAATTAGCCACAAGGTGGGTCAATTTGTTTGCAAAGAAAATGAACTGTATTTGTAATCTTACCGAACAATATCTGACAATATCTTCAGTATTGAACCATTGAACTCTTTGTATTATACCATCATCATTTCTGTAACCTACAAATAATCCTTTAAGTCCAGCCAGGTAGCATTGACACCAACACCGAAGCATTTTGTACCTTCTGAAAATTGCACAAGAGTAATAATTTCATATGGGCATTTATAGATGGCCTAGAAAACATGTATTTAGCTTATTCACCTTGCCTTGCTCTTGCCTTTTGCTTAGCTGTCCAAATGAAGGAACTAACACCAATATGTTTTCACATTTATTTGTTCAGCTTGGCCACATCTTCAGAAGTGTCTGACGTTTGTTTTATTTTCATCAAAGGCGTGCCTTCACTAATTCATTTTGCCTATGCAATTGCTGATACTTGGCTAACACATACAGGTGATTTTTTCAAGTGTGCCTTCAGGGCCAAATCTGAAAATATGAGGAATATCGAAAAACACTGAAAGAAGTCTCGAGCCCGAAGTCTTGATGGAAAATAAAACTCCGTCATTAGAATTATGAAAAATCGTTGTTCCTACCCGGGAATTGAACCAATTGATTTGACCATCCGCTAGGCTCTAATAATTACCAAATTCTGAGAAGTAACAACACATGGAAAACTAAAGGAAATACCTCATTTTCAACAAAATCGTTTTTTTATTATCAAAAAATAAATTTCAAGGGAATTTAAAAAAAAACAAATAGTTTTAGTTTTCATCAACATCGGACCTGAGAATCTACAACTGCATCATTGGATTTTTGAAAAAATATCAGTTAATGTTTATTCAGGTAGCTTTAGTCAGAATGTTTAAAATTAATTTGTTAAAAATGAGAGCTTTCCTTTAGTTTGCCATGTGTTATTACTGCCCAAAATTTGATCTGTATTAGCTACACTTTCAAATGGTGTAATAATACAGGATGCATTTTTTTTCTAAATCAACCAGTCTAATAGGGAATATACATGAAAAATATATTTATTAAGTATCTACAGTTTATCTCAAATATACAAAAATACAATACTTACAGTGAAAATAGAATCAAAATATCCCGAAAAATAAGAGATACTTACAATTATTTTAAACAAATACATCTGTCCCTCTCGCGAAAACGCTGTTTTCTATGGCAAATGTATGGACGTCATGGACTTATACGTCAAAGTCCATATCGGAATTCTCTTTCTAATTGCAATCTTTGCAGCTTTATAAGTTCATCACTGATGATGGTATTTAAAAAAATACTTCATGATTGTTTATTAAAGCTAATAAGTTTTTCATTTTGCAAATAAAAAAATCGCATGCATATTCTCTATTGGGTGGGGAAAATGATTTTTCAAAAATCCAATGATTCAGTTTTACTTTTCATCAAAATCGGGCTCCAGACTCCTTTTAGTGTTTTTCGATATTCCTCATACTATTGGATTTGGCCCTGAAGGCACACTTTATAAAGGAGATTGAGCAAGTTACTATGGCACTTGGTTGTGCAACTTTTGACACAGTATAGTAATGAAAATTAGACACAAAAAAGGCTAGTGTCATACTTTAAAACCAGGTTAAATTCAAAATTAAATATTGTGGGGTTTTTGAAAAAAAAAAAGAAAAAAGTTGAGTACCTATTGAGGTTATGTTAAATCTCAAAGAAATTCGTTTTGAAACCCTATTAACTGCCAAATATTTTACATTATTTTGGTACATATTACTAGAGTATTACCTATTGCAGCATTGTAGATGCAGCTTAAAGTTTTGGCGTCATTCAACCTTTGAGCGAGCTGAATTGTTTCCTTTTATAAGAGCTAATTTGAATTTAGACTAATGAAAAAATCTTTTGAAAGTTTGATAGCTATGGCTTGTCAGAGGCTGGTGAATCTTTGATATACGACGACTAAAATGCACCGTGTATAAAATGATAATTATAATGCTAGTGAAGGCTTAATATGCAGTTTATTTGTTGCTAATTTGGGTGTGAAGTTTTTCATAAAATAAATGGTACGTATTTCTCGTTTTTATTCTTTCGGAAGATTTGTTTTTCTCGGCGTTGACAGTAATTTATTAAATTTGTCTCTTTGTCGCAGGATTATCCAATAAATTTAATATGAGTGACGTAATCAAAAAATCAGAATTTCTAATAGGTAAGTGAAAATATTTACGTACCGGTACTCTATAGACATAAGATAATTATACACTTGTATATATTAAATTTATTGGTTCTAAGTGGTATATAAGATCAATACATAAAGATCGAATATAAATTTAGAACCAAGAACGGAAGTTCAAGGAAAAAATAAGAACCTATGTTCGCGTAATTCAAAGAATTAAAGAAAAAGTGGACGAGTCCAATAATAGAAGAAAAAGAAAATAACCTACCATTGAATAGTTAAGGTTAAAAGGTGAGAAATTTAAACAACATCTCTGCCCATCCCAACGGGTTTGATGTTCGATAAAGTTGTATGCAATATTTTATTTAATATTGGGTGCTACTTTTCAAATAAGTTCCATAACATCGAACTTCACTATATAATTCATCGATAAACATTTATCGACTATGTCCCATCACTATATCAATGAGATTTTTATCGAAAACAATTTATCGACAGTTACTCAAAATTAAAACTGTCAAACCGCTAGTATCGAGTAAATCCAAGAACAAGGTGCCATGACAATTTATTACATGCATTCAAATCAAATCAAATCAAATCAAAACATAAAGTTGCATAAAAAGCATTGACGAACATAAAGTTGCAGAAAATTTACCGAACCACTACCTATGGAATATTTGTCAGCAAATAGTTCCGTACAGAATAATAATGAATTGCTGGTAATAAAATAGTTTGTTTATCAATATTTTATGAAGACATTTTGGTTTATATTAAGAACTTATGGGAATAAGGAATCATTCTGAATGAACCAATTAATGAGATAAAATCGTCAAGAAAAAAATAAAGAAAATCATTTTAGGATATCCTTAATATGATACTGTCCTGAATGGACTGAATCACAATCCTCAAGTAAATAAATGGTTTTTGAAATGATTCTAGCAACGCGACACTTAATAAAACGTGGTGCAAGCTTTCCAGAGAAATAATCGGCACCAGAAGACCTAGAGTTTCGTCTCGATACAGTGTCACCTACATTCAAAGTGATAGCTGTTCGATTGGCATTGTATGCTCGTGAATTACGGAGGAAAGCCAAAGAAAGATTATCAGCAACCTTAGCATAAACTTCGCCAAGAGAAGACAGATTCGAGGCGTGACGATTACGACTGTCGGCCAAATTAGAGCCTTGAGTCTCTATTCGCACGACTAGGATCCATTAAAACTTCTCTACCGAACATTAAAAAGTTAGGTGTAAAACCTGTTGCTAAATTAATACAAGAGTTGAGATAGAGTTTAACTTTAGGTAACAACTTAGACCAATTTCTTTGGTTCTCACCAACTAAAATACTCAAACATGTAACAATACTTTGATTATAACGTTCAACAGTATTTGCTTGAGGTGAATAATACGGAGTATAAATTGGTGAACCGATATGAAAAGATCTGAGGCAATTTAAAAAATGATTACTACGAAACACCGTAGCATTGTCACAAAGAATAGCACGTGGTACACCAAAATTGAAAAAAATCTCAGATTCTAAAGCTCTAACAATGGTACTAGCATTAACCTTCTTAAGGGGTACAAGTCAAACATATTTAGAAAATACGTCGACCATAGACAAAATATACTTATAACCATAATATGCCATCGGCAAAGGTCCGATTAAATCGACAGAAATCAATTGTAGAGGTAAAGTAACATCTTTGGGATACAGCATTTGACCTCGAGGTTGGGTATTAGCGATTTTGTAAGCCTTGCAAATTTCGCATTGCTTCAAAGTCTCAGTAACATTCCGGAACATATTCGGCTAGAAAAAAATCTCTCTTATCTTGAGATATAACTTAGTGACACCTGGATGTACTGAAGGAAAATTGTTATGTACTTCCCAAATCGCGGATGGTACTTTCTCAGCAGGTAATACAACACGCCAAGGATCTGAAGCCAAAGGAGAAGTGATAGGCATACGTCTTAAAAGAACACCATTCTGAATAACGTAAGCAGGAAACATTTGAAGTGTATCACGAGCGCCTATATAAACCTTTTTATACCATCTATCGGTAGTTTGCTCAGGTCCTTGATCAAAAGTGACCTAGGCTAGCATAAATTCTAGATAAGGCATCCGGAACGACGTGTTGTGTCCCCTTGCGATGGACAATGTCAAAGGTATATTGTGAAATGACCGTTGCCCAGCGAGCTAAACGACCAGAGGGGTCTAGGGTAAGAAGCCACTTCAAAGCCATATGATCGGTTATGACAGAAAACTTCATTCCATCAAGGTAACAGCGAACCAAACGCTGCTTTTGCGCGGCTTTTTAACCCAAAGGTTGACTGGTAGAGAATGCCTTGTTGGTCCGCCCATGTACCACTATTGTGCATAAAGTCTAAATAAATAAATAAATAATAAAATGTTTTATAGAATCTAAAACTGATAAGAGTTCGCGTTCAATGGTACTATAATTACGTTCAGCTTTGGAAAATAAACGGGAATAATAAGCTATAGGATGTTCGACGTTATCAATAATCTGTGAAAGAACAGAACCAAGACCAACAGCTGATGCGTCGCATTGTAAAACGAATGGTTTGGAAAAATCAGGAGACGTCATAACAGGAGTATTTATTAATGCCTGTTTTAACTTCATAAAAGCTTCATCTGCTGCTTCATCCCAATTTATAGGATCTCGACCTTTTTTCTTACCAATAAGAGCGGTGAGAGGTGCAATAATTGAAGAAAAACCAATCAACAAAACGCCTACAATATGAACACATTCCGATAAAACCGCGTAGAGATTTAGCGGTGGTAGGAGTTGGAAAATCTCTAATAGCGTCTAGCTTACCTGGGTCAGTTTGTAAACCCTTTTCATTTACTATGTAACCCAAATACTTAACTTCGCTTTTACAAAATTCACATTTTTTTAAATTATAGGATAAACCAGCTTCTATTAGTCTGTTCAAAACCTTCCTAAGAAGAGCGAGATGACTGTGGAAATCTTTCGAAACTAAAATCAAATCGTCGACATATCCGAAAACACAGTCGTCGCTAGTTGGAGTGAATTCAAAATTGACAATCATGTCGGTAAGACGCTGCATCTCTAATGCCGCATTTGTAAGATCAAATGGCATCCTAACAAATTCAAATAAACCACGTGGCGGGACAATAAAGGCAGTCTTCTCACAACTTTCTTTATCAGCGAGAGGTATCTGCCAAAAAGCACTCCTAAAATCAAGGGAAGTTATATATCTCGCACCACGAAGATTATCAAGAATATCGTGTATACGAGGGAGAGGATACGAATCCCTAATTGTAACGCTATTCAACTTTCTGCTATCAACACAAAAACGGACGGAACCATATTTTTTAGTAACCATAACAACAGGACTTGCCCATGGCGAGCGAGAAGGTCGAATAACACCCATTTCGAGCATCTTATCAATCTCTTCATTTAGTATTTTTAATTTAACAGGCGAAAGAGGGTAAAACCTTTGCCTAATTGGCTGACCTGTGGTATTAATCTTGTGAGAAAGCCAGGTCGTTTTTCCAAGACCAATTCTGTCTGACGAAATAATTTGAAACTCGTCAATGACCTTCTGTAAACTTATCTCTTGTTCAAGTAATAAAAGTTACGCTATGTTCATTATTTAAGTCCAATTCATACAGCGCAACATGTTTTAAGTCTAGAACAAATCACCGTGGACGTAAAAACGTTCTAACAATTCACGTCGCAGCACACGCACAAAAAGAGTCAAATTGCTCGATGTAGTAGATAGACGTGGAGGAATCCTAAAACTCAAATCGACACGAATTTATATTTGTTATCAGTTTCACCGTTTTGAAAAAAAAAAAAGCTAAAAACAATATTCTCGGCTTACCGGGAGATAAACAGAAACGGCACGGTAAAAAGAAAACACCAATTTGACATTTCATTGAATAGTGTTGTGACACAACAATAGACTACGGCGTCATAACATTATCCAAATACATTGTTTTATTTTTGCCTAGTAATTGCTTTTTAACGAAAAAATAGTAACATAGGTAATTAAAGAATAATAAAAATGATAATACTTATATGGTGTAGGTAAGTACAATAATAAAGAGAGAGTAAAAGATTATTTTGTTGTTCCACGATTTATGTTAATGTTTAATCGATCTATTATAATTGAAAAAGGAGTCGCTTCACTACAATGGAAGACATTACGTATTTATTGTATTAAATACTAATTAAAATGAAAATAGAAACCCCACAAATAATTTCATTAAATAATATTATGAATTATGCATTAACTCAAATGGCCATACGCGTCAAAAAGTGAATCTATAAGTGCTCAATCTCCTTTACCCTAAATAATAATAATAATATGCTGCACCCTATAGGTGGCTTATTTTCATTTCATAAAAAGTTTATTTAAATTGTAACTTACTTAAAATTCTGTTTTTGTCTTTGAGTGTGTATTTCTCTATTTGTTTTCAACTCCACAAAATAATTGTTCCTTAGATATGTTAGTTTGGCATTTAAATTGTTAGGGTCAGGTGGTCCTGTGGTTGTTGTAGTTGCTAACATTCCATCTATTTGGGCACCATAAAACAGCTTATGCTTTCCTAACTGAGAACTGTAATAAATAGAAAATTCTTCATTTTCTACAACTGGTTTTTCTATGTTTGGTTGTTGTGTTGGTAAGTCTGTAAAATAAAATAAATTATATTTTATGAGGAAGCAGAGAACATAACCAAAATAAAAATAATAATAATATGGTTCTAAGAATGTAATCTATAGGTATATTATATTAATAAAAATGAATCCCTATTTCTCTTGGTTCCGGCATCACGCGCGAATGGCTGGGCCGATTTCACTAATTCTTTTTTTTGTTGTGTTTGTTATTCTCAGGAGAAGTTTACTATGAAAGAAGCAACTAGCAAAAACAGAGGACTAAGGGGCTAGCCCTCTGTTTTTGCTTTTTAGAATAAATAGCTTTAAATTACAGTCATTCAGAATAAATTAAATAAAATTAAATTTTTATTACAATCATAGTTATACCTGACAACATATACTGTTCAAATTTATAACCCCATGCACAAAATTTGGCATTCTCACCATGGGGAGGAATATTTTTCTTAACTTGTGAGTTTTCAATGGAACATAAATATATGCAATTATTGAGTAAGCTTGCTACAATGCTCACTGGTTCACGGGCATAACTCGCACACATAACACTAATTAAACTTCTACGATATGTTATAAAAGTTGTTTCAGAGAGATTATTCAGAAACTCTAAATTATGTCTTTGGTCTAAGAGAAATTTCAGCATTAGAGATATTTTTTCGTTGTTGTCGTCAGTAGTACGCTTAACCGCTTTTTCAATATTGTGGTTTAAGTCGTAACTAATTTTCCCTTTAGGAATTGATGTTAAATATTTTAGTTGAGATAAATCATGATAATAATCACGTTGAACATCTACGCTCATATAACCGACTATGTATGGATAATCCAGTTGAAGACCTCTCTCAGGTATTTGGTTTCCATCCATTTTTTTAATGATTGTTCGAGTACAATTATAAAATGTATTATAGAACTATTGAATGTTTGATCGGCTTATGTTATGTCTAGTCGCCAAAAACGTCACTGACTCACTCACTGTCATCAAGTAAGTGTCAATTTTATACGTCAGTGCAATCACAGCATCACAGCACAGATTTTTATACCATAGAGTAAAGTGATGTAATCAGTAATCACTGACGTATTACCGTATTACGTGATTAAAATTTTATTCGCGTCTGTAGGCATATGTAGTTACAGAATTATCATCAAAATCATCAATACAAAGCTCTAAGTTCATAAAGCTCTAGGAATGACTTTTTCTGTTTTTTTTTTGTACAACCTAGCACTGGCCTGCAAATTGCAAAAAACGTAAGAAAATTTGAATTTCGCGGGCTGGTTGGAGCATTCACCTATTGTAAAATAATCATTACAACAACTCTAACCAAAAAATAACAAAAAAGACACAAATACATAAGGGTTTTGTTAATAATATAATAAAATGCCTAAAAGGCCCTGATCTAGCTGTATGAAAACTGAAGTGTCAATTTCAATACCCTAACAAACTGTATGCGAAGCCAAACTCATATGATGAGAAAAAAAGAAACTATCGTATTTTAGTTGAGTGAACATGGGTATTGATATATACACATTCCTTTTTCAATTATTGATATGTCAGCACAACCTCCCCCGTCAAACGCGGGCGAACATCTCTTTTTGGAAGTCACCCTGAACCTTACAAAAATCCTTCTAGGCGGTTATTACAGCCCGTCGTCTCGAATAAACTTCTTCTCCTCCTTTGAAAATATCTTAGAAAACCTGATGCCCTCTTACAGTCATACAATAATTATGGGAGACTTCAATACTTGCCTATTGAAGAGCGATTCCCGCACCTCTTCTCTTCAATCGTTAAATTTGTCCATTCTTCCCTTAAGTGCCACACACCATTTTCCAAATTGTAACCCTTCACTATTAGACCTTGTTATTGTTTCCTCTTCTGAATATGTCGGCAAGCATGACCAATGCCCAGCTGACATGTTTTCTTATCATGATCTCATTTTCCTCTCGTACACAATTCGACCTCTTAAGGCAAAACTTAAAATTCTCCTGCAGCGCAATTTTAGTGGCATGAATACAGATGATCTCCGAAAAGATGCCAGCAACATTGACTGGGCACCTCTCGTCAGCTCTGAGTCAGTTAATGACAAAGTTAACCTGTTTACAGATAACCTTGTGAAGCTGTATGATGTTCATGCTCCCATACGTGCAGTAACAATAAAACATCTTCCGGCACCGTGGCTAACAGGCGACATTAAAGCTGTTATTCATAAAAAAGCTGCTACCAAAACTAAATTTAAATGTCGTCCCTCGTCGTCGAATTGAGAGCAACATTAGGTTGCTCGAAATCACTGCAATAAGGTGTGTAGAGAACTATTTCAGAAAATCCTACCTTTTATAATGACTATGGCGAAAATACTCAAGAAAACTATGACAATTTAGTAGGCATAATTAATTTTGCGGCGGACAAACATATTCCTTTAATTAAAATATACAACAAACCAGACAAAAAATTCAAACCTAGAGATTATTGGAGCCCTGATCTATCTAAAATAGTCGCGCAGAGAAGGTTAGCGTTAGTTAACTTCAGAAAAAACCCGTCGCCTGATAATCTTACAAAATTAGAAGATTTAACAGAGAAATCTCAGAAGTTAATTCGAAAAGCAAAATCCGATGCCTGGCATAAGCTTTGCGATTCCTTTGATGAAAAGGTTTCGACGTCATATATCTGGCAGCGCATGAAATGGGTCAAAGGTTTTAAGCAACCAAAAGTATATCCACCTATTGATAAATCTCACGCGTTATTATGTTCTCTTACTGCAGATTATGCGTCTAACACAGAACCAGTTTTCACGTCGAAAAATGAAAGGCTAGAATCTAAGTTTTTAATCCAAGAGCTTCACAGCGTTTTAAAAAAAAAGGATTCAGCTCCGGGTGATGACGATATATCATACACAATGCTTTATTACTTACCGGACATAGCTAAAAAATATTTGCTTAATTTATATAATAACATTTATCAATATGGTGTTATTCCTTGTCAATGGCGAAACATTCAAATAGTCCCTATTCCCAAAAGCAGTAGCAATAATAACAGTGAAGTTAAATTAAGACCCATATCCCTAATATCATGTATCTGTAAGACTTTTCATTTAATGATTTTTAAACGCTTAGAATGGTATAGCTAGTAGAAATATATTATGTTGGTAAAGCCTTTTTCAAACCCATTCGATTCCCTCATCGGGAAAGCATATCACCTACCTACCATTGGCGTATCTAGGGCTTTTTTCCAGGCCTTGAGATGCGACGCCCAATAAGAAAAATCGTTGCAGTGTGCACGATCGAAAGTGGAATTTTAGGCCAGTCATTGTCTGAAGGCCCAGGTAGCTCCCCACAATGCCTGGGCCCAAATGCTAGTGCGAGCGAAGCAAGCTCGACACTGTTTGTACGCTTTATCAGATAGGTTTGATTTTCTGCCATTGATATCTAAATAAGTAACTTTTTGCCTGCAACTGAGAAGTTATACAGTGCTGCATCTACCTCGGCTGGAGACTCCTGAAAATTCCGTAGACCGCGTTTCGCACGAATGTCTCATTCATCAAGAAGCTTCGTGTTAAATCGAAAATTATTGCACCTTTTTTTTTTTTTTAGGGATGGGAAATCTGACTCCTCCCGCTCTGGGTGTAGCGGGAGGGAGTGTCAGACTTCTACTGACTTAAACCCATCCATGTTCCTTCATTGCCCTTTGTGTTCCGGAGCCACGGTGTCTCTTGCGAATAATCCCGCGACTCCGGCAGGCGTCGGCCTTTTCAGGCCCCTCTGTGTTGCTGACTCTCTTTGAGGCGCGCGTGGAACACTAACGCGCCGTCGACACGGCCTGTCTAGATGGACGGACGGCGAGCCACCCATAGCTCGCCGTCCACAGGCCCGCGCCTACGGTGGCCGGAGGTCACCAGGTGGTGGCCCCCGACGCCCGCGGCGTCTACCACGGCGGCCGGGACGAGAGGGTCTCCTCTCCCGCTCCGCCACCTCCTTCGCTAGCATGACTGCTTCGCAGAAGGAGGCAACGGCGTCCCATTCCGTCTCGCTCCGGACCATGGCTTGGACCAGGGCCGGACGCGAGAGGTCGCCGCCGATCGCCGTTTCGAGGACACGGCGGTGCGCCGCCCAAGCGGGGCACACCTGCACAGTGTGCTCTACCGTGTCCTCCGGTCGATCCTCGCAGTGGTGACACCCGGGCGTTTCGATTCGGTGCAGGAACCTCCCGAAACAACCATGTCCGGTGAGGACCTGCGTCAGGCGGTAGGTGAGGACGCCGTGGCGCCTCTCAAGCCACTCCTCAAAGAGGGGACTTACCGCCGCTATCGTGGCGTGCCCTAAATTATTGCACCCTGGATAATTTATCAACTTAATAAATGTAGGTAGGTTGTAACTTATAACTAACAGTCTTCACTAAGAACCAGGTTCTAGGCTGGGTTGGCCTCCTAGCCCACCTAATGCCTGTCTTGTGGCCTGCCACGCAAGCCAGGACGAAGAAAAAAGTATATTTAATGCTACAATTGCTAACTTTATGTGAAAAAAATCCGATGTTTATAGTGCTGTATCTCGTAGAAATAAAATTTATGGTAAAACAGAAGCAAGTTTTGGAGTCTTTGATTGTATAGATGTCTAGATAGAGCGTTGCACTGCAATTTATACTGCAATCGCAACAAATACTACAGGCCAGAATTTAAACGCCAAGTGAGCGTAGCTTACACTGTACGCATCACTGGTGGGGGCGTTCTTAGTGATACCAGCTCTTGAATGTTAACCATAGAAGATGGAAAAAAATAATTAATGTTTGTGTTTGACATAATTATCTACAACATTCGTTTTTTTAATTGATTATGATTTTTTCCACATATTAGAACTTTTTTGCATAAAAACTAGTAGGTAAAAAATATTTGTAAAGAAAAGATATTGTTATTGAAAGTTATTTATTCTTAAATTCTAATTCGGAATCATTGAACAACATTGATCACACAAATACGAGCAACACACTAATGTATGATCATAACTAAACACATGACATAACACTAAGCGATCTGACTCCGTGCACCACCTCCGCCTCGATAGTAACACCAGCACTGGTCTGGATGGTATTAGTACTAAAGCAATAAAATGTTTAAAAAATATAATCGTTGAGCAGCTAACTAACTGTATAAACGTCTGTTTACTAAATGGTACTTTTCCGGATACCCTCAAGGTGGCTAGGGTCAGCTTATTTACAAATCTGGAAATAGAACTGACCCGAGCAACTACAGACCGGTGTCAGTGCTGCCTGTAATGTCCAAAATATTCGAACGCGTATTATATAGCCGCCTAAATAACTATTTGACACATAAAAAATTCTAATAGACGAACAGTATGGCTTTCGCTCTATATCAAGCACTCTCTCGGCTGCAACGGATCTAGGTAGTCACCAAAATTAAAACCTGTATAAGTAGATCAAGGGAGCTATGCCTTAGGCATATTCATCGATTTAAAAAAAGCATTCGATACTGTGAGTCATCTTAAACTGCTACAGAAGCTAGATAAAATAGGTGTTACAGGTACAGCTCATAAATTGTTCAAATCGTATTTGGAGAACAGACGTCAAGTTGTCAAAATGGGAAATACTTACACTAGCTCGGTCCGAAATATTTCATACGGCTGTCCTCAAGGTTCACTAACCTACCTACCTACGTTACTTTTTTCATTTATATAAATAACATTAATAAAATAGGGTTAACAGGACACTATATGCAGACGACACCTGTCTCTTTTACTTTGACAAATCAATTCATAACATCATAAAAGACGCTCAACATGACCTTGAGCTATTAAACGAGTGGTTAAGAGGAAACGCGGGCGGAGAGACTTTGTATGTAAATAGTCATAATTCGAGGTTTGGCTCTCGCCTGTTTCCTTCTTCAATATTGGACAGATTTAAGAGATATTTCATGAACTGAATAAGAAGAATATATTTTGTGTCGCTATGTTTTCTTTTTTGATGATATATTAAACGTAAAAGCACTAGGACCCTCAAAACATGTTCAAAATTGTCCAATAAACTGCTGTCAAAAGAGCCTTACTAGACAAGTTTGGCAACTATTAATGAATAGAGAAAAACATAGGGGCACAGTTTATATCCTTCTTATTCAGCTTGTGTAATATCTATTGAATCGATTTAATATTGGAGGAGGAAACAGACGAGAGCCAAACCTCGAAATATAACTTTTTACATACGAAGTCTACAAGCCCACATTTCCTCTTAAAGTACAACCTTCTCACAATTAATACCTCGAAAACCTCATTTATGATTTTTACCACTAAAAATAAGCGCATACCGGACTTCCAGCCTCTTAAAATAAATAACGAAATAATAAAACGATCAACCAACGAAAAATATCTTGGATACGGGTAGATGAAAAACTAACTTGGAATTTACACATCGATCATCTCAGAAGTAAGTTAACATCGTTATTGGGATTATTACGGAAAGTAGCAAACTGTATTCCAAATAACGTGCGCACTTTGATTTATAACTCGCTAGTCAAATCGCACCTAGAATATTCAATTGAGATAATTATGGGGATCCGCAGCAGTAGGTAACTAATTTAAATTCACTTCAAAGGGTTCAAAATAAAATAATCAAAACTTTGTTCCATTATCATTATCTCACTACAACTTACTTAACAACCTTATACGGAAAAACAAAACTATTAAATATTAGACAGCTATACATTTACTACACTTGCATTCTTATAAAAAATATAGACAAACTCAATACAAACTAACACACAAATAAAGAAAAAAACGATGTCATATAACTTGAGAAATAGATATAAAAACAAACTTGAAGTCATTAGTGTACGCACTAATTACGTTAAAAAGACCATATTATGTGAAGGAGCACAGCTGTTCAATGGATTGCCGGACGAGATAAGATATTGCGATAACGTGAACACATTTAAAAATAAGCTTAAGAAACATGTATGTACATTATAACTTCTTATGAATACTCTGGAGGAAATTTGTGGCGCCGATCCCAGGTAAAATGGGATAAGGGCTTATTTTTAGGTACCTATTGATGTCCTCTATAAATCTGTAGTAGTCATATTCACTTTGCTCTATTGTCAAAACTTTTGACAAAAGAGCCAAGTGATGTAGGTACTACAGATCCTTATATCGCTTACTCTGCGGAAACTTTTGAGTCAAAAGTTTTCGCAGAGTACGCGATATAAGGATCTTTTTAGGGTTCCGTAGCCAAATGGCAAAAAACGGAACCCTTATGGATTCGTCATGTCTGTCTGCCTGTCCGTCCGTATATCACATACACCGTATACCGAAACTATAAGAACTATGTTTGACGACACGGTTGGCATGGTTGAGCGATTGACTGCTGCGCAGCATGTCGCGGGTTCGATTCCCGCACGGAACAAATATTTGTACGACCTACAAGTATTTGTTCCGAGTCTGGGTGTTTTCCTATCTATAATATCTATGTATGTATTTACAAAAAAAAAATGTATTTAAGTAGTTTATCAGCCATCTTTACCTTACCATAACACAAGCATTAGGTTGCTTAGCTTGGGACTATATGGCGTTGTGTGAAATGTCCAAGGATATTATTATATTCTCTTTATTCATTTTTCTTAACCTACTTATACATTTTTAAACATTTCTTAAAAAAATAAGTAAAAAAAAACATTTAAAAATATAAAAAGTAACAGTCCGCCGGTGTCGGGAGCAGGGTCCAAGCTACCGGTGGTTAGGGCTCCAGAGAAAGGAACCTCCTCACAATACGAGCCGTATCGAGGAGTACTGCCTTCTGTATCAGGCCCTTTACCCAACTGCGTAACGCCAGCTTCGACAGGTGGTCGTCGAAGCTTTTAGCCAACAGGCCATTGGCCGTAACGACAATCGGCACAATGACTGCCGAGTCCACATTCTACATATCGACAACCTCGTGTGCTAAGTCGAGATACTTAATCTGTTTCTCTTTCTCAGCTTTCACGAGATTCTCGTCATGTGGAATGGTAACATCGATAATCATTGTGCGGCACGCTAATCGGTCTATCACCACTATCTCAGGCTTATTGGCAACAATAGTCCTGTCAGTGATGATAGACCGATCCCAGTACAACGTGACATGGTCATTTTCGAGAACTGGGTCGGGCACATACTTGTAATACGGTACCTCAGAATCCACAAGATTGTATTTCAAAGCAAGTTGCTGATGGATAATCCTGGCCACTGGGTTATGTCGGTGCAAGTACTCGCCGTTAGCCAGACGAGAACAACCAGAGATAATATGTCTGATGGACTCACCCGGACGGTGGCATGCCCGACACACGTCAACCGTCCCGTCCTTCATAATATGCCTCCGGTAGTTGTTGGTCAAAATAACTTCATCCATAATTGCACAGACAAAACCTTCGGTTTCCCCGAAGAGATCTCCGAAACGCAGCCAGGCCACGGACGCAGAGAAATCAACATCGTACCCATGAAGAGCCCGATAGAAGCGCCCGTGAAGCTCCTTGCCTTTCCATACCTCCTTGCGATCATCTGTTGTAAGTATCAGAGGTTTGCGCCAGTTCTCTTTAGCCATAGACAACGGGGTGAGTCCCTTGTCCACTGCGACCACATCTCGGTGCATACCCTCTGAAATATTCTCTGAGACTGCACATATCGCGGTTGTGGAGAGTCTTGGCGTTTAAAAAGCCTCGACCTCCACACTTCCACGGAATGTACAGTCTCATCACCGATGATCGTGGGTGATGCATCCGGTTTGCGGTCAGCAATGTACGAACTTTCCTACCCAGAGCATCGAGTTCGGTTTGAGTCAATTTGAGTATACCAAAAGAGTACATTAGTACCGGCATGACCCAACCGTTGAAGGCGTGCACCTTATTTCCGCCCGACAAAAGGCTATTTAAAATCTTTTTCAGGCGGCCAAAGAAGCGCTCCTTCAACGATTGCTTCATGACAGCAACATTAATGCCCAACGTTTCTGACATACCCAAATACTTGTTGGTTTCGGTTGAGCTGAGGGATCTAACCTGTATGGAATCCGAGAGTTGAATTCCCTCAGATTCCATAATCTCCCCTTTCTTTACATGCATGACTGCACATTTGTCCTCACCAAATTCCATCCTGATGGCATTACTGAAGGTTTAAGTAACCTTCAGTAGCTCCATTAGTCGCGAATTGTTGGAGGCAAAACTAAATTGAAAATTAAATAACGTTTAATTCGACCAACAAAGGACCAGCAAAGAGTTTCAGATCATCCATGTAAAGAAGGTGAGATATGGCCTGACCACCTCTTCTCAACCGATAGCCTAGACCTGAATCCTCCAGCAATGTGCTTAGAGGATTCAGAGCTAAGCAAAACCAAAGGGGGCTCAAACTGTCGCCCTGAAATATTCCCCGTTTAATCCATACAGGCTCATTATTCCCCTGAATCGGTCGACATCCTGGATAGCGAAGGACTGTTTTCCATTGCCTCATACATGAATCAAGGAAGGTGCGTAGAGTTGCATATGCAACTCTAACACCTTCATGAGTCAAGTATGTGGCACAGAGTCATAGGCCTTCCTGTAGTCTATCCAACATGTCGACAGATCCTTGCGGGATCGACGAACCTGTTGGCTTATGGCCATGTCTATGAGGAGAAGCTCCTTAGTGCCGCGGGACCCCTTCCTACATCCATTCTGAGAGGCAGACATAATTGAGTTAGTCTCAATGTGCTCATTGATCTTCACTCTCAGGATGGATGTAAGAAGTTTAGAGAACGTCGACAAACAAGTAATTGGTCTATAGTTCTTGGGTTCCGCGGGACTACCGGTCTTATGGAGCAGGTGGGTAACGCCAGTTGTTAGAAACTGTGGTAGCGACCCAGACTCTAAGGATGACTGGAATTGATATGCCAGGAGCGCGTGTGAGCTGCTATACCATTTGAGCCAAAAGTTATGCATTCCGTCCGGTCTCGGAGATTTCCAGTTCGGTAGCGGACGGACTGCTTTGGCTACATTTGATGGTGTGATGTTATTTTTTTCCATTTCTGGTATAGCTTCACACACGCGCTCGACGTCGCGCATCCAGCCATCCTCGGTATGACAGACGGGCACTGACCAGATGCCTCGCCAGAATGTATTTGTGGCGATATCATCCGGGCGGCACACGTCCGTCACCCTTTGTTCAGGTCGCTCCCAAGCTCTATATACCCACCTCTCATCGCTCCGGAACATGCGATTCTGCGAGTACCGATCACCCCGCCGCTTATACCGCCGCTTATACCGCCGAATACGGTTTGCCCATGCTCAAACTTTCTGCTTCAGGAAGTCGATGCGCTCTGTGACACGGGACGTGTAATCTCGAGGGCTGATACCAGTCCCCGAAAACGCCCGTCTCACAAAGCGCATCACGCGTGGTCGCCGTGTTGCCCTCCCTCCAGTCTTATAAGTAGTACTCTATGCCCTCCCTGAAGCAGTATAGTTTGCCGATGAGTGCCCTTGCCTCATCGATACGCCGCTCGATCCTGCACTGCCAAGCTGGTGCAGCAGGTTTTGGTCGTATAGCTTCGTCACAATTTGGGATCTTGACGTTCGCTATACGACATGCCGCAACAGCCCCACAAAACAGGATTGAGTGCGTATCAACGAGGCTCTGGCTGCTTTCAAAGATGTTCTGCAACAGCGAGTCCAAAGCACACACCAGCGCATCTTTTTGTGCATGGGTAACCGTGGTAATCGGGGCCTAAGTTCAGTCGGAATTGATCTATACTCGCGAAGCGCATCCTCCAGTGCGCTCCTCAGTCTATCGTTGCACTGGCTACTTACCGTGCCAACCCTATCATCTACCTCATCACAAACATCAATAGGCCGCGGTGTGATTGCGCCACTAGCTGGCGCCTGTACCGCGGTCTGTGTCGGGGTCAAGACGATAAAGGTTGCTCAGTACCTCCGAGCGCAGCCTATCAAGTACGGCATCTTCCAACCTTTGATTATGTTGGATAACCCGCACCTGATCCGACAGTCCTGGAACAGAGACAGCATCCTAACACGGTACGCAGTGAGGTTAGTTCCCCCCTCTGTAGACCCGTAATATGCGCGCATGACGTTCTCGTTTATGGACTGAGTCCATCTCATGCACTGCACACAACCACCGGTAGCGGGGACCCGGCTCGGTGGCCGGCCTCTCCCCTGCCGACGTACAGGTGTTGGCTACGTCGGCGGAGAGAAATACTCGTCGCTGGAGCTCGACACGACTGCAGCTACCGGTGACATTGTTGATCCGCTGTCCGGCGGCGGCGAGGTGGAGCTCAGCGACGGGTCCGGGGGTGGTGGGCGTGCACGTCGAAATGCAGCTCTTGTGATCATTATTTACACATCTTTATTTTATTCATCACCGGTAGGTAATCTTACATGACATGTGTCATCTGTCGGTCGTGTATTAATTTTTCTTCTTTCTCCATATTTTATTGAGTTTATGATTTGATTTTCTAAAAATTGTTTCTGATGTACTTACAATCTATTTATCTTATCTTATATATATATATATATATATATATATATATATATATATATATATATATATAAAACAAAGACGGGTTTGTTACAACACTTATAACTCGAGATCTGCTGAACCAATTTTCATGGTTATTGATTCGTTGGATTTGTCTCCGACCCGAATAGCAGAATACATCTTAAAAACAATGAAAACTCGATATGTGCAATGAATACTTAATTGACGGGAGCGAAGCCGCGGGGGACAGCTAGTTATATATATAAAAGAAAGTCGTGTTAGTTACACTATTTATAACTCAAGAACGGCTGAACCGTTTAGCTGAAAATTGGTGGGGAGGTAGCTTAGAATCAGGACAAGGTCATAGGATAGTTTAGTAGTTTTTTTTTTCCACGGGAACGGGAACTATGCTGGTAAAACGGGGGCGAAGCCGCGGAGGACAGCTAGTTGGTTATATAACAACAATAAAATCGTGCATAAAAAAGGCCAAATTAATTTCTTTTCTGTAAAAAATTGTGAGAACAAAATAGAAACGTGTTATGACATTCAGAGTTGCCAGTTATTATCTTATTATTTCATCTATTTATTTTTGGTACATATATTTTACATTTTTAAATATTTCTATAAAACTATTAAAAAAACATTTAAAAATATAAAAAATAGTAACCCATCGGCATCGGGAACAGGGTCCAAGCTACCGGTGGTCAGGGCTCCCGAGAGAGGAACCTCCTCACAATACGCGCCGTGTCCAGGAGTTCTGCTTTCTGGATCAAGCCCTTGATCCAGCTGCCCAACGAGAGCCTCTTGAGGTGTTGGTCGAGGCTTTTGGCAATTATGCCATTGGCCGTCACGACTATTGGCACAATTACTGCTGTGTTCACATCCCACATGTCGACAACCTCGCGAGCCAAGTCAAGATACTTACTTTGTTTGTCTTTCCCAGACTTCACGAGGTTCTTGTCATGAGGGACTGCTATATCAACAATCATTGCGCGACGCTCTAATCGGTCTATCACCACTATGTCAGGCTTATTGGCAACAATAGTCCTGTCAGTGATGATAGACCGATCGCAGTACAACGTGCAATTGCCATTTTTGAGAACTGGGTCGGGCACATACCTATAGTACGGTACTTCCGATTCCACAAGATTTTATCTCAGAGCAAGTTGCTGGTGGATGATCCTGGCTACAAGGTTGTGCCTGTGCAAATAGTCACCGTTAGCCAGACTAGAACAACCGGAAATAATGTGGCGGATGCATTCCCCGGGTCGGTAACATGCCCGACATATGTCAACCATACCGTCCTTCACAATGTATTTCCGGTAGTTGTTCATCATCATAACTTCGTTCATGATCGCACAGACAAAACCTTCGGTTTCCCCAAAGAGGTCACCAAAACGCAGCCAGGCTACGGACGCTAAAAAGTCTACATTTAATTCATACAAAACGGTATGCCTATGTTCCTTTTGCCATTAGGTCAAATCATGCCCCACCGCTATCTTATCTCCTCAGGGCCCACACGTGTACTACTTTGTCCCCTCCTATATGTGACTGCCTCTGCCTAACTAAGACTACTTGCGTGAAATATCTGGGCACTCATATTGATGAACACCTTAACTGGCATATGCATATAGATGTTCTCACGTGCAGAATCCGTAAGCTCATCTTTATTTTTAAAAAACTACGCACGTCTGCGGATAGTAGGTAATACCCTGAAACTGGTATATTCTGCACTATGTCAGTCAGTTCTTACATACTGTATTCCAGTTTGGGGGGCTGCAACTATATACGAATTTATTAGGCTTGAACGTGCGCAACGGGCGGTCTTAAAAGTTATGCATTCTCGGCCTCAAAGATATTCCACAATGCAATTATATGCTGTATATAAAGTTTTAACCGTCAGGCAGCTCTATATTCTCCATACGGTAATCCATAAACACTCTTCCCGTCCCCACAAAGATCCAACAGGCAGAAATAAACACAGCATGTTCCCACTACAACATCACAGAACAACGTTTGCCAGGCGCCAGTATTACATCACCAGCACAAAATTATATAGAACCTTAAACAAAGTATTAAGAGGGCTTTCACATTTTTTCTTGAATTTTAGCGTTTTATTCGATTTTTGGTGTGTGATTTTGCTTTAGATATAGCCTTAAAAAAAAAACAAAAATATGCAAAAGATAGTTTGATCATTTATCTGGGGAGTGTTCTAAATAAATATTTCAATTTGTTCACGTACATCAGTAAAATCCTTGACTCCGCAAAGGATGTTTCACAAAACGTTGCTTTAGGGTATCTTTTGATACCTTGGTACACCGAAGATATTATAATTTAATCATTTATAAAAATGTCCACGGTACAACTGTATCTTCTACTTTGGAATGCTCAAATCAATTTATTACGATTCATACAGTAATACACCAAAAATAATTCTGTAAAACTGAGAGTTATTGTCAATTTTCCGTACGAAACTATAATTTTTATCTATGAAATTTTTAAGGCTATATCTAAAGCAAAATCACACATCAAAATTCGAATAAAACGCTAAAATTCAAGAAAAAATGTGAAAGCGCCCTTAAGATTATCCACAAAATCAAAATATCAATGCAAACTCACATTACATAATTACTTATTAACATTGACTTATCAAGACACAGAGGATCTTCTATTGGGCAACCTATAAAGTTACATATTAAACTAATTTCAATTTTCCACACACAACACACACTCACATTCACACACACACACCTCTATCACATATTAACGGCATACCTTTACTTCATTAATTTGTAAAACCTTCATTTTATTTTTGCGATGTTTAGTAATATTGTCCTAGAGCTGTAAAAATTCTGTCTTGTAATATTGTTGCGGAGGGACACTGATCTTCCAATATACAGGTACTAACTTAGTTTATAGGTCAGGGTTTCAATGTATTACTACCTAGCTTAAGCCTATCAAATGTATGTAGTTCTACTATATCCATGTAAACGTTATTTTAGGCTTTAGTACAATAAAGATTTATTTATTTATTTATTGGACCCATGTAGGGCCCGATAAAAGAGTCCTTGAAGCTCTTTGCTCTGCCATACCTCCCTGCGGTCGTTAGTACCTAATACCACAGGTTTGCGCCAGTTCTCGATAGCCAAGGAGAGCGCGATAAGGCCTTTGTCCACCGCTACCACATCTCGATGCATACCCACGTCGGCCTATAGGAAGTATTCCTTAAGGCTGCATACCTCGCGGTTTTGCAGGGTCTTAACATTTAAGAATCCACGACCCCCGCACTTCCGCGGGATATACAGCCTCATCACCGATGACCGTGGGTGATGCATCCGATTTGCGGTAAGCAGTGAGCGTACCCTTCTATCCAAGGCGTCAAGTTCTGTCTGAGTCCATTTGGGTATGCCGAAAGAGTACATCAAAACCGGCATGACCCAACCGTTGAAGGCACGCACCTTGTTTCCGCCTGATAAAAGTACTTTATTCAGGCGGCCAAAGAAGCGCTCCTTCAACGATTGTTTCATATCAGCAGCATTGATGCCTAACGCTTCCGACATACCCAAATACTTGTAAGTTTCGGTTGAGGAGAGGGACTAAAGGTGTATGGAATCCGAGAGTTGTGTTCCCACGGGTCGCTGTTCACCTGGGTCTGTCGACACCCTGGATAGTGAAGGACCGTCCTCCACTGCCCCATACACGACATCAGGAAGGTGCGTAGAACTGCATTAACTTTATACAGCTCCAGCGCCCTCATGAGCCATGTATGTGGCACTGAGTCTCTCTCACTGAGAGATTTCCAGTTGGGCAACGCATGAACTGCACAGGCTACATCTTGGGGGCTGATGGTAATTGCCCCCATTTGTGTTATCTGATCGCACACACACTCGACCTCCCGTGTCCAATCACCCTCGGTGTGACTGACAGGCACCAACCAGTTGTTGCGCCAGAATGAACACATGGTGTCATCATCCGGCAAGCGTGTGTCAGTCACACCTTGGTCCGGTCGCTTCCAAGCCCTATAAACCCACCTCTCATTACTTTGGAATGTGCGATTCTGAGTGTACCGCTCCACTCGCCGCTTGTACCTACGAATACAGTTTGCCCATGCAAACACCTTCTGCTTCAGGAAGTCGATGCGCTCTGTGACACGGAATATATAATCTCGGGGATTAACATCAGTCCCCGAAAACGCCCGTCTCACAAAGCACATCACACTAGGGCGAGTGTTGCCCTCCCTGAAGCAGATAAGTTTTCCGATGAGTGCTCTAGCCTCACCGATACGACGCTCGATCCTGCACTGCCAAGCTGGTACAGCAGGTCGCGTAACTCAGCCACTATTAGGAAATTTGACATTAGCTACACGACATGCCGCAACAGCCGCACAGTACAAGATCGAGTGGGTTTCAGCGAGGTCTTCGCTGTTTTCAAAATAACTTGATAGATGCGAACATGGCGACTCCAATTGTCTGTCACTCATCTATATTCTATGGTGGCCATGCCAGTGTCTGTCACAACGACTCCTTGTCGACAAGTTGCGACCTGCATATTTCCTTCTATTGTTCTTTTCATTTCCCTTCATTTCCTTCTATTGTTCATTCATGCCTCGACCATATCATAATAAAGTCAAAAGCGCCGTCCATAACAATGGTTACTAATACGTCACTTACTGACCCTTACTGACCATCAATCAGTTTTACTAACATTGCAAATACCTTCACCTAAAAGAAAAAATTGCATGCGCAGCTGTTCTAATCTCAACATGACTAATCTTGAAAATGACGTACGAGGTATTAATTTCGACCCCGTTTATAATAATTCGAGTGACCCTAATATTTCGTTACAGTGTTTTATTGATTTGTTACAATGTGCTATTAAGAGGAACACTTTAACAAAAGTAATACCTAGAAAGTACAATAACATTATACCATGGAGTACGCCCAGACTTGTTCGCTGTATCAGACATAGAGACAGACTACACCAAAAATGTAAACTGTCCCTAACAATGAAATACTATCAGTCACCTACAAGCGATATAGAAATTTCTGCAACAATCTGTTGAAAAAGCTTAAAAAAACAATATGACAAAGATCAACTACAGAAGGCGGCAGGTAAAAACAGTAAGCTCATCTGGAAATATATTAAAAGTAACACATTTAGAACCAAAAACTCAGAACCTCCGCTCGAACTTTTAACAACCGAATTGAACCCATCCGCAGCGACAAATACAGCAAACAATTTATTTATTAACATAGGGAAAAATCTTGCAGAAAAAAACTTAACCCACAGAATTCATTCTATTCAAAGCACATCTATCACGCTGCATTGAACTCTTTTGTCCTGTTAGATACGGACGTGAGTGAAGTGATAGGTAAAATAGACGGGTTAAAGGACGTTTGCGCCGTCGGTTGGGATGAGATTCCTAATGCCATACTGAAAAGACTTAAATACCTAATTGCCCCTCCACTAACTCACACTCACTCATCAAATATGTTTAACCGAAGGAATATTCCCAAAATTGCTACAAAAAGCAGTAGTCACCCCTGTTTTCAAATCCGGAGACATAACCTGTGTTACTAACTATAGACCTATTTCATTACTAACGGGACTCTCGAAGATTTTGGAAAGAATAATTAACAACAGGCTAGTAAAATATCTTGAAAATAACAAATTACTTTCAGATCAGACGACACGGTTGGCGCAGTGGTTGAGCGATTGACTGCTGCGCAGCATGTCGCGGGTTCGATTCCCGCACGGAACAAATATTTGTACGACCTACAAGTATTTGTTCCGAGTCTGGGTGTTTTTCTATCTATAATATGTATGTATTTACCAAAAAAAATGTATATAAGTAGTTTATCAGCCATCTCGTTACCATAACACAAGCATTAGGTTGCTTAGCTTGGGACTATATGGCGTTGTGTGAAATGTCCAAGGATATTTATTTATTTATTTATTTAAGGATATTTAGATCAACAATTTGGTTTCAGGCCTAAAAGATCAACAAGCCAAGCAGTACCTACACAAATTGACAAATTTTATAAGTAAAAATCTCGATAGTGGCATGCATACCATTGGGATCTTTCTAGATCTTGCCAAGGCTTTTGACACTATTTCTTGTCTTCTTTTATTTAAACTGGAAAAAATTGGGATAAGAGGAACACAGCTAAAACTGTTAGCTGATTATCTTAGCGACCGTTACTAGTCTCTAAAAATCGATCAGTACACGAGCTCTGAACTCAAAAATAGTAATTATGGAATCCCACAAGGCAGTATTTTGGGGCCCACATTATTTTTAATATATTTGAATGACCTTTGCCGCTTACAACTTCAAAATGGTTTAATTATGTCATATGCGGATGACACAGCTCTACTGTTCTCAGGTAAATCAAGATATGATGTCTATGAACTTGCTCAGAATGGCTTTGATATGGTGTAATTGGCTACATAACAATTTATTAACGTTAAATTCAGATAAAACCAAGTTAATTCTATTTACAATTAGAAATACTAACGCGATGCTTACTAACCAAAACATTCACGCGCACAAATGTAATACAAACGCTGAACGGCATGCACTTGTCCCACTTTAACTAAAGCTGACCACATCAAATACTTAGGCGTCACGATTGACACAAACCTATATTTCCGTAAACACGTTGATTTATTATGCACTAGGTGCGTAAATTAAATAAATTTTAAGAATTTACGGGACATAGCCGATTTTAAATTAATTAAACAGGTTTACTTGGCTTTTTGTCAATCTATTCTTACATACTGCATAACTTCTTGGGGTGGTACTGCAAAATCAAACTTGCTACTGCTAGAACGTGCTCAAAGAGCAATTCTAGATTTCAGATTTCCCACACACCAGCTTTATTTGGCATGCAAGGTGCTAACAGTTCGACAACTTTTTGTTTTAAGTACTTATAGTTTTACTACAACACAATGAACTAGAGTTTAAACCTGTACCTTCAGAAAAAAGAAGAAAGGATCTGGATTGCACGAACCCTCAAACTAAACATGCTTTCTCAAAAAGATTCTATTTATTTCTAGGACCATTCTTATATAATAAATCTAACAAATTGCTTCAGATATATAATGTAAGTTATTTTAAGTGTAGTTTAATGTTAATTGATTATTTAGCAAAACTAAATTACTCGGACACGGAAAAACTACTAGAGGTGCTGAACTAAAGTAGCTGACTTAACTGTAGTTACCTAAAATTAGTATTTTAGTTGTAGATTTAAATCAGGATCTATAAGCGTAGTTTATGATAAGGTTGAGCAAAATATTGTATCTGCTTAGATTTTGAAAATATTTTATTTTTTTATTGAATTCAATGACTTTCCCATTTAACAAATACTTTCGCAGAGAGGTGGCCTGAAACACAGGTTTAAGTAAACCTAGATCAGGCAACGCACTACATTACATTCAGAGTTCTATTTTTGACTGTAAACTCATATTTGTCTTCCATAGTTTAAAGGAGATGTCCGCTTTTTGTATGGAGGTTGGTTTTTTATTCCGAGAAAAATCCAACCAGCATCAAACTACTCCTTAATAATTGCAACAAAAATATGGAACTTAGAACCATTGAAATAATATTTTTAGACCCCTCAAATTATGAGAAAATTGTTTTAATATTTATTTTACCTGCAAATGTTTTATTTGTTGATGGCAACAAAAATAAAACCTCCCACAGTCTCTGACAATGTCATATTTGACAGATCAGATCATCTGTCAAAACAATAAAACATTACCCGAGTGACATTACCCCATAGGTACTACTATAAGACTGGTAAATTACCGTCACACTATCGTTCGTATCGCTCGTGCCTTAGTGTTATCGTATTTGTTTTAATTTGTGTTTACTGATTTTCCCGATTTTGCTGACTTGGCATTTTCACAACGGACTCTTCTTCTTTGCACATGATAAGGATACCGGTAGTTTATGAACCTGTTACCCTGACGACTTGGCTTTCTCGTAACGATTATTTGACATTGCACGCGATTAGGACTTCGATTTTCGGAATACCCTCAATGTAAGTAGTGTTCTTTATTCTTATTTAGCGCTACATGGGTTTTATTTGCACGTTTTTAAGTCCTGTGAGAGTCTGCAATCATTAACTTCCATTTCTATTTTTCAGATTGTTGTTACCTACAATAATGGCTCTCTGCATGAATTGCAACATAGCACTACATGCTAATCAGCAGTACGAATATTACGCTTTAAGCATGAGTTCTGAAATAGTCTCAATAATTGAAGAATGGACTGCTCAGGAGGTAATGTATAAGTACTTTTACTAATATTATTAAGTTATTTTTTTAATATAATTTGTAACTGGGTTAAACAGTGCTACGTTACTCAAACAACATGCAGAAAAATGATACTGTGTTCCTAACATATCATTATGTTTTTAGGTAACAGATGGAGATCGTATTTGCCAAGAATGCATCAACCTTATATTGATAGAACTAAATAACAGAAATGAGCACAATATTGGTGACCGGCAGCTGGGTCATCAATCAGTTTGTGTGTTGTGCGGCATTTCTATCTCAACAAGAACAGGCAGGCGCTCTCGTCCCCTTCCTGATGGTCGTCCTGAGCGCGCTTATGTTGCTAGCATCATCAGCCCCCGTCAGGTAAATATCTAAATGAATATTTATGCTTGATTTGTATCTCTGATTACTGGAACACACAATTAATGAAAACTTAATTTCAGATCCCTGCCAACGCTCGAGCATGCAATGCCTGTTGGCAAAGGGCCCATAATAATATTCACGAAGTGATGGAACCACCAAGAGAGGCCCAAGTGACTGCTGACAATGTGGAAAGTAGGTCTAGCTCTGTAGCGGAACCTGTGAGTGCACTCAGTTCAGAAATTGACATTGACAATGTAGTTCAAAACCCAAACAGGTATATTGAACTAGATGGTTACAGCCGAACCCCGGATTCATCAAATCATTGTTTTGTTCCCGATTGCACAAATCCGGAACGTTTAAGGTAAATTCAGAATTAAGGCAATATTTTAGACAGAATGATACTTTTATTCTAGACCGCGGTTTTAGAGATTCTATCCCATTACTCACATCATTGGGATATAATGTGTATAAACCAGAGACCCTAAATGAAGGGGAAACTCAATTATCAACTGAAAAAGCCAACAAATCACGACTAGTGACACTGTGTAGGTGGGTTGTAGAAGTTGTAAACGGTCGGTTTAAACGGGATTTTAAAATCTTTAGAAACAAATATTTTAATATAGGGTCTAGATATCTAATGGATGATTTTAAAATTGCAGGAGCCATTTTAAATAATTTCCATCCCGTTTTGACCGACCGTCCTGATGCCCAAACTATACTGGAAAGAGCTAATCAGAGAATGAACATGCATAATTATTTAGCTGACCATGTCATTGGGCAACAGCTTAATAGACGCCGAGCCAGTTTCGTCCAGATTAATGCTCAAATACCACAGCTGAATATGTTCCCCACCATGGAGATGTCAGATTTAGTTTTATTTAGCTTAGGAATTTATCAAATTAAACAGGCTCGCTCATACTATGGCGAACATATTCGGCCCAACGGTACTTTTACCATAGAATTAAGTGAAGATGTACAATTAATAAACATTCCAGGCATTTCATCATCACATGAGATAGCTTTGATCAGAGGACGAATAAAGTCACGCCACTATAGTAATAGAGTGTATTACACATATATATTATTGCAACTGGCAGAGACTAGTTGGCAAAACTGTATAACAGATTATTATTGCAGTTGCATAATTGGGAAAAGGACTGTTGGAAGCTGTGCTCATGTGATGACAATTGTCTGGTATCTTGGATGGGCTCGGCATTAAAATAATATATCTCCACCAGCTCAGTTTCTCGACAGTATTTTAATAAGGGAAGACATTGAAAAGGAAGAAAATCAATAAATGAACCGTTTTAAAAAATAGTTTTATTCCATAAAAAATCGTTAACACTTGCGTTCAGTTATAGCGTATTAATCAGTTTTCAAATTGTATAATTTACGAAAGGCTTTTTGTCTACTCCCGATCTCGATTCCATGTCACAAAAAGGAATTCTCCTAGGTAATTAAACAATGTTCTCGATCAGCAGCTACTATTATTAATTCTCCTGCTAGGCCACCCCTGTGGACTATGCTGAAACATGCACTTCTTGATAACCGGGGTCGTAGTAAAATATTGCATCTTGCACTTGAACATCCGAAGCAGCCATAATTATATAGTGTGCTTTCAGTTTTAGAAGGATTATGGTACTGGACCGAAAATATCCAATTTAATCTTATTTCTTAATATTTATTTATTTATTTATTTATTTATTTATATTGATAGAACAATAATCTACAATATATAATTAACGTTTTTTCACATCCGTCGTATTCAAATCAAACATTGACTGACAGTAATGAAACAATGACAGTACTATGTGTCAATTTTGACAAGTAATTTTTTTTTTGGGGTTGTTCATGTTATTTATCCTAGATATTAGAAAGGTTTATTCGTTTTAGGAGTAAATTCTCACTAAAATAAAAAGCTCTTTTTCTCAATATCGGAGGTGATTAAAAATGTATGATATAGTCTAATTACTAGTTTTTGGGATGTCTATTCAAATATATTTAATTTGTCCTGGTTGGAATTAGTGAATAATAAAAAACCATTTTCGGACATGTCCTTTAGATGATTATAATCCTAATGTAGACCTAGATTAATATATACAACTGCACTATAATGTACACTTTTTTGTAAACTTGTTATTTCAATAATTTTTTATTTTTATTTTATTTTTTCTTATTCTTACGACGCTGTACGCGGCTGATAGAAGCTGTAAAAGTGTGACCAAAATCGTTCAGCAAAATGCTGCTGTTGTGTGGAGCTGAATAAATGTGTTTAGGTACTCCCTAAGTCGTCTCACCACCTCGTCCTAGGCAAGGCTGACGTTAATTATACCATAACATTTTCAGTAAAAATGTAATATTAGCATTCGTTTAAAACACTTGCAAACTTTGTACGAAAGCGGCGGCGCTCATATCTAATAGCTAAAGCTTTTGAAAATAGAGCAAAAATATTCATATAATAGGTAAATGAGCGGCTTAAAGTTGTTCCTCTCACAACCCACTTTGCACGTAGGGAATATGAGCGAACTGCAACAACTTCGGTCAAGCCTCAAGCACGTCGTATGCGCATTTCACGGTACCTACACATTAATCAGATGAGGGAGTTCCAGAGGAAGCATTTTTTTTTAAACCGAGTGAATCTTAACTTTATGTATGACGCAAACGTACCTTTTTGGTAGGACTACCTTTAAATCTTCTATTTTCTTTTGCTGACAAATTGTCAATTTGATGTCAGATAGGTCCCAATGTCAAAACTCCAGTAACATACTACTCAGAAAAAATACAAACCAAAAAATCAAAGCATGTACCTATCTAAAATGATAAAGCAATAAAATTTCAACAAAAATGGTTTCATATATAAGCAAATTAAAAGAATGAAACAAAAAATGGGTCAAATAGACGAGACAGGATCATTAACGAAAATGACTGTGAGAAGAAGTGCAGGTGCAGTGAGAGGAAAAGCCGGCGCCGTGAGCGAGGATTACGAATTCTCACTCTCCGATACCAAAGTTCAAGTTGCGCTTGTTGCTGTTGTGCTCATATTATTAGGATTGGCTTATATGCTCTACTCTTGCAGGCGAGACGGTCGGAGCAGAAGACGCTCCGGCTGCTATTAACTAAGTAAGTCGCAGAGGCTGCTTTTAAAGTAGGTAAGTATCTCATTGAAACATTTAGTTTTAAAGTGTTTTTAGGGTTTCGTACCTCAAAGGGAAAAAAAAGCACTTATAGGATCACTTTGCTGTCCGTTCGTCTGTATGAGACCCTTTATCTCAGGAAAGTGTGGAGGTATCGAGTTGAAATTAAAAACATATAGGTACTCAGATGTACGGCCCCTTGCAGCTGTGTCAAAAAATAGATACGGCCGTATAGGCCGCAAAAATATTTTATTTCGACACTCTCAAGGGAATGAAAATTTATCGGAATGAATATTTATTTATTTACCGTTGACCTAGAACAATGAAATTTTACAATTCATATCGTCATATACAGATATACTACAAGTAGGTATCTATAGGGAAAAGACTGATAACTATAGTCTGCGTATTATTTATTACGCAGTCGGTAGTTCGGTACAGTTGCTATTGTAGTTGGAAAAACGTTTTATTGGAGGTTTTCTTATTTGCCCCCCAAAAAGAGAACCCTATTTCAAAATTTATTTATTTACGTTTAGGTAGGTACCTTATACCTATGCCTACAAAATTTCACCACCAATAGATCCAGCAACGATCAAACGTTCGGTAATTATAAAAGTTGGAAGTTTTTCTGTTGTCACTAATAGGTACAGGTATGAACGATCCTGGACTATGAAGGTTAGATCATGCTAACTTTGACTGGTAACAGGTAGCAAAAGGTGTTTCAAATAATGTGTACTTCACTTTCATGTAAGTGTAAAGCTCAGTTTAAACATATTTTATTTTGAACTAGCTGTGCCCGCGACTTCTTTCGCGTGGACGTCGGAAAATGATGTGTTGTGTGCATATACAAAATCTACGTTCAGTTACGTATCCTGATCTCTCTCAGAATTAAGAATATATGAAGAGGGTACCTAATGCAGGGCACTGTACATCTTCTCTACCGGTTCAAATATCTACCCACCAGCCCAGTTAATCTCCTGGTACAAACCTATCTTGAATCAAAATCAACAAAACCGACTATCGAACGAATGGTGGTGAATCAAGTTGATTCTTAATTTCGTCTAGCACAGTCCAAAAAGAAACACATTTTCTCCGATTTTTACCGATAATATTGCTGATTGCACTCTAAAAATTCAAAATTCAAAAGTCATTTCTTCAAAGGGAGCAAACAAATCTTCACTAGGTGCCCTAGCATTTGAGATTCAAATGCCGAGCGAGCCGAGCTGAGGCAGGCGCACCCCTGCACGCGTAGTATGGCGATTCTATCTCTATTCTACCAAGAAAAGACAAAGCTCTTTCTATCCAACTCGAGATGTCTTCTGCCCGAGTCTGACGCGACCCGTAGACTTGCGTTTCTATGAAGACAAAGACTAATAATAATAATATCCTTGGACATTTCACACAACGCCATATAGTCCCAAGCTAAGCAACCTAATGCTTGTGTTATGGTAACGAGATGGCTGATAAACTACTCATATACATTTTTTTTTTGTAAATACATACATATTATAGATAGAAAAACACCCAGACTCGGAACAAATACTTGTAGGTCGTACTTGTTCCGTGCGGGAATCGAACCCGCGACATGCTGCGCAGCAGTCAATCGCTCAACCACTGCGCCAACCGTGTTGTCGACTTAGGGCGGGTTGTTTCAACTACACTTAACGCACGCGTAAACGTTAAAAATGGTGCTAACTATCGTCAAATCAAAAAATTGGGTTGTTTCACAAAATGTCAGCGTTAACGCACGTAAAATATAACGTTTACGTTAACAGATGGTCTGAGCACTGGTTAACGTAACTTTAGTTGCGTCAAATAGAACAATATTGTAATAAATATGCTATTACAGTGGGTGTAAAGAAAGGCTTGTGTTCTCCTAATAAAAAAAATAAACTAAGATTCAATTTCGGGCGCCGTGGAGACCACTTCAAAATAAATTATGCCGGAAAGTATCTATTGGAAGAGATTGGACATTTAATCTGCCGGTGGGTAGCTGAATAGAAAAATAAAACAAATTAAACTCTTTTGTCTTTCTCTATTCATAAGCCAGTAGCTTCCTAATTACAGGGCTTTGTAAGATTTAAAACTAATCTTATAGTTAAAGTTTTAGATACTATTGATTACGGATAATAATTACTAAGGATAGTATTGGATATGGATACTATTGCATCTTTATGTAAATGTTGTTGAAAATAAATTTAGATTACATACCAGATTACTATAAAAACAAAATTATTAAGTTAACTACAGGTGAGTTTCCTCTTGGCATGACAGCACGGTTCAGTTCATGTCATGAAAAATCCACAGGAAGAAAGAGTCTCCTGTTGGCATGACAGCACGTCTCCGTTCATGTCATGAAAAATCCAATTGTAGAAAACCAGTCCATGAGAAAAACGAAGATGGAAAAAGAAAACGTAGGAAACAAGGAAACAGGAAACAGGAAACGCCAAACAAATGTGCTGGCTGAAACAAAAATATCAGATTAGCCACCAGAAGTTCACCAATATAAAAACACGTGGCTGCGTGCGCTTTTTGTACAAAAACTTACCGTTTCCTTATAAAATTGTCACGCAATCACCACGCGCCTCCATATAGGGGTTGTGTGCGTTGTAATAAAGACAACAATATCTGAAAATAACAATTTAATTCGTAATATACCCGTTGGGGTTAGGAACAAGACATTTCGTCTAGAAGAATTCTATCTTACCACAAATTACGGCAATTTCTCCATAGCGTCATCCTGGGTAGCTTGTTTAAGCTTATTGGACGTTAAACTGTCCCAAAATAAACAGGATTCCATAAGATTTAATTAAAATTTTGAAAACATGACATCTTAATACAAGGGCAGGTCGGAAAGTGAAACGTCAAACGACTCCCATACCACAGATTAAAGAATAAAAACTAGAGATGTGCGTTCGGAAATCGACTAAGAAACGCGGAAGCATGTGGCGAGACAAAAAGGCTCGTTACATTACATCCCTCCCCGAAAAAATAAAAGAAAGCAATTTCTTTTATGCCTAAAACAAAAGAGAAAAGCAAAAAAATCTTCTTGAAAAAGAAGGATATATAAATTCCAAAAACAAAAAACAACGATTCCAATCCTAGAAATGATTAGGATAATTACTAGACTGCAAGGAAAACATCTGCTAAGTCCATCATCAACCAACCACATCTTAAGAACAGTCATGGAAAATCGCAAGAATATATAACTCCTTAAAACATACGTCCAAAATAACAAAAAAAGTACAGTTAAGTCACTAGAATAACCGACCTATAATACAAAAAGAACCAACATGAGTGCAGTTAGGCTCCATCGCCACTGACTAACTAGCTAAATCCAAGAAACAAGTCCAGCTAGCCGCAACCGTCGCTGTCCTATATGTGCAAGACTATTAAAAAAAGAAAAAAAATACAATTTGAGTACGGTTGAGCACCTTCGCCACCGACTTACAAGGTATATCTTAACAAAAAGAAAACAAAAAAAACCAATATGAGTACGGTTAGGCACCATCGCCACCGACTAACAAGTTTAAAGCAAAATAAAATGCAAAGTTGAGTACAGTTAAGCACAATTGCCGCTGTCTTACAAGAATAATCCAAAAATGTCTCCATGAGTACAGTTAGGCACCATCGCCACTGACTAGCAAGAACAAATTATAGTTATGACTGTATCTAACAGTTTCAAATTTTACATCTCTAAGGATGAAGAAATTTAAAGAAGAATGTTGTGATCGGCATAACACCACCAATTTTCCGAGCACAAACACCTTTGAAAACAAAACGCATATTGTGATCGGCACAACTCCACCAACTTCCCGAGCACAATAGCGGAACAAACTGCATACTGTGATCGGAGCAACTCTACCGAATTTCCGGGCACAGTAGCAAAACAAAACTGCATACTGTGATCGAAGCAACACCACCGACTTTCCGGGCACAGTAGCAAAAAAGGAACGAAATCAAGGGAAAAAATATATACCGAGATCCGCAAAAAAATATAGGAATATGTCCACGAGTGAGAACAAGAACACAAGTATCGAAATCCCTAGAGTACAAATGTACAGAAAAACCAACCTAAAAAGGAGTTAGCAGTTCTGCAAAAAGGAACACAAATATCAATACTATTTCTACAAAGAGAAAACAGTATGATCCGCGTTACAAAAAAAATTAAGATCTTGCATCCTAACACAAAAAAGTTAGGAGCAAATCCTAGAAAAAAAGAAAATATATATAAACAGAAATTTTATACAAAAATGTAGGTATAAAAATTGTATACAATACTGTAAAAACAAAAAAAAAACATAAGATCTTTTGATATGAAAAATGTAATTGTGTGGGTGGAAAAGTTATCAGAATAAACCTAAAATGTCCTAAGTTATATTTTAGAATGTTAAGAAATTGAATTCAATAAATTTATATGAAGTTACCTAACATACAATCTCATTCAAAACCTGATAATCCTATCATCCATCCCAGCATACATCACACTATCAAACAGGTCCCCCCTTCAGACAAAAATATCAAAATCAAGACTAACACTTGGAAACCAAACTAAAATTTAATTATATCTTTAATATGATAACGACCAGTTGTTCCCTTTTTCAGGTCTTTCAAAACATAAACGTTATCAGAAACCTTATCAATAATTTTACATTTAATGAACTTAGGAGCAAATTTTGCCGAAAAATAAGTAGGTGCATTAGATTGAACAAAACTTCTTCTCCACACAACATCACCCACATCAAAAGAAATGACTTTCCGACCCTTATTATAATAGCGAGCATTACGCTGATAAGCTTTTAATAAATGAGTTTGAACTTTAACAAAAATTTCACTAAGTGAATTAAGAGAATCAGCATAGTGATTTCTATTGGTAACTTCCAGTTCACTTAAGTTATCAATAGAGTTACTTGAACGATGTAAAGAAGCATCAAAAATAAGTTCCCTACCAAACATCAAAAAGTTAGGTGTGAAATCTGTAGCAAGATTAACACTATTATTTAAAGCTAATTGAACATGAGGTAAATATTTAGACCAAGTTCTATGATCATCATTAACAAAACAAGATATGCAAGTTTCGACAGTTTTGTTATATCTCTCAACAGGATTGTTTTGAGGGGTGTATAAAGTATTATAAAATATTTTAGTGATGTTAAAACCTTTCAGAAATTCTACGAAGTGTTTAGAAGTGAATTGTGTACCGTTATCACAAACAATTATTTTAGGACAACCAAATTTAAGAAATATTTCTTTTTCAAAAAGTTTATTAATTACTCTAGTAGTAGCATTTGTCATAGGAAAAATCCAGCAGTATTTAGTGAAAACATCGACAACTGAGAGGATATATTTATGCCCAGAATAAGTCTTAGGTAGTATACCTATAATATCCACTGAAAGCATCAACATAGGTCGATCGACTTTTTTAGGGTTAATCATAATACCAAAAGGAGGATGAGTGGTATGTTTATAAGCTTTACAAGTATCACAAGCTATAATATATTTTTGAACATCGTTAAACATTCCTTTCCAAAAATAGTGTTGTTTTAATTTATTTAAAGTTTTATGAATACCAAGATGACCAGAATTAATGTCATCATGATTAGAACGAATTGTATCTAAAATATGTTCTTTAGGGATAACTATTTTCCAATTAAGACGATTATTAGGGTCAAATTTACTTTTACAGAATTTATATAAAGTTTTATTCTCTACTCTAAAGTTCTTATATCTGCAAGGAGATTTTTGACAATTAATAAATACTTTTTTATACCATGGATCATAAATATCATCATCAGGCAAAACTAAATTATTCTGAGAGATTCCTATAGCGGCGACTTCTATGCGGGATAGAGCATCTGGGACTAAATGTAAAGATCCTTTTTTATGAACTATATCAAATGTAAACTGAGAAATTCTAGCAGCCCAACGTGCTAAACGTCCACTAGGATTACTAAGACCTAAAAGCCACTTTAAACTAGCATGATCAGTTATAACTGTAAACTTCATTCCTTCAATATAAGGTCTGAAATGTTCTATGGAAACTAAAATAGCTAACAATTCCCGTTCTGTGGTACTATAATTACGTTCACATTTATTGAGTGATCTAGAATAGAACGCAATAGGATGTTGATCTCCATTATCATCCTCTTGACTCAAAACACTACCAATGCCAACAGAACTGGCATCACAATGTAAAAAGAAAGGTTTTTCAAAATTAGGGCATTGCAAAACAGGAGCAGTAATTAATGTTTGTTTTAACTCATCAAATGCATTTTCAGCTTCATCATTCCAACAAAGAGGTTTTTTAGAATTTTTACTACCAGCTGTTAATTTGGTTAAAGGAGAAGCGATATCAGCAAATTTACAAATGAACCTACGATAATATGAGCATAAACCAAGAAAACTACGAAGTTGTTTAACGGATTCAGGACGTGGAAAATGTTTGATGGTATCTAATTTAGAAGGATCAGTATGCAAACCATCACTATCAACTATATAACCAAGATAACGAAGTCTATCTTTACAAAAATTACACTTTTTCAAATTAACTGTTAATCCAGCATCTTTCAGAATATTATAAATTTTGTGTAAATATTCTATATGTAAATTAAAATCCGAATTTACGCAAATTAAATCGTCCAAATAACAGAACACAGTATTATCGAATTGAGGACCAAAAAGTTTATCAACAAGTCTCTGCAACTCAGCTGGTGCATTAGTGAGACCAAATGACATTCGAACAAATTCGAAAAGTCCTTTTCCTGGAACTACAAAAGCAGTCTTTTCTCGAGAAGATTCTTCAAGAGCGATTTGTAAAAATGCTTTAGAAAGGTCAATTGTACTAATATATTTAGCTCCCCCGAGGTTATCTAATATTCTAGAGGTATAAGGAAGAGGGTAAGAATCTTTTATAGTTACTGAATTTAAACGTCTTGAATCTAAACATAATCTAGTACTACCATCCTTCTTATCTACAGCTAAGACAGGTGAACACCAAGGTGATTTAGAAGGTTGAATGATGCCTTCCTTTAATAAAACTTCTACTTCATCATAAAGTTCTTTCTGCTTTGCAGGACTTAAAGGCCAATACCTTTGTTTGAAAGGTTCACTAGTGACATTAATTTTATGTTGAACAAGATGAGTAAGACCTAAACCTTTCTTTTCATAAGAAATATTTTCAAAAAGTGAAACTGTTTCATTTAATTTTTGTTTCTCAAAAGGAGACAGTTCACTAGCAGAAGTGATTGTACAAACTTGAACTTTATTGCTTTGGACATAAGTTATATTTTTCCATAAATCCTTAGCCAAATCAAACTTTAACCAAAAATCAAAACCTAGAATGAAATCAGGCTGAAAAGAAGGTATAATTAAGAAATTAATATTTTTAGTTATATTATCACAAGTAACTGGTAATTCAATGGTACCAATAATTCTCTGTGAAGAACCATCGGCTGTATAAGCAGCACTAGAAACAGAATTTATTTTATAACCTAAATGTGTAAATTGTTTATGACTATTTGAGCCTAAAACACAACTATTGGATCCACTATCTAACAAACCAGAAAAAGTATGGTCACCTACGGAAAATCGTAAATAGGGTCTAGTATCGTTATCTTTAACAAATAAAACAGGAGCTGATCTATAAATTTTGAAGAATGTTTTTAAATAATCTAACCAGTCTGCAAATTCTTTGTTACGGGTAACATCATCAGGTTTGTGACATTTAACAAATTTTTTCTTTATCGAGACACTCGCGGTTACATCAATAACAGGGGCTCGATGAGACCTAATCAGTTTTTTGACTCACTAGAGTTTTTATTATCAGTATTACAAACATCACAATTCTTAGATGTGACTCCAACCTTTTGACATTTGAAACAAATAACGCCAGGTATGGATGTGCATTTTTTAAAATGATGTCCAGATTTTTTACACTTTAAACAAATGAAATCTGTTGAAACTGCATTAGACTTGACTGTGGGTTTATCAGTTTTAAGGTCCTTACTAGATTTTCTATTGACAAAAACTTCAAGTTCTTTAGCAAGATCAAGAAATTGTTCCACAGAATCAATATGCTTAACAAAAATAAAAGGTGTGTAAATAGGTAACATGTTATGTTTAATTATACTAACCAAAACTGTATCAAACAATGGAAAAGAAAGACGACTAGCCATGTCCATAATTTCTGTAATAAAGTCAGGAAGAGACTCAGAACTCTTCTGTTTCCTCGTACGAAGGTCACTTTCCAAAAAATAGTCAAAGTCCGGCCTGTCAAAACGTTTAAGTAAAGCAAGCTTAAGCTCGTGCCATGATGAAATACGAATACGAACAGTGCGAAACCATTTAAGAGCAATATCACTAAGCAAGTCTGTAAATGAACCAACCAATAAAATCTCATCAAAGTTTTTATATAAGAAATATTCTTCAACTTCAGTAATAAATTCTCTAACACAAGTTTTCCCATTAAATTTAAGTCTACTCTTTTTCAAATCTGGCAATTTAATTGCAGAAGGCAAATTCTTTTTAATATGTTCATTAACCAAAGCATTCATAGAATTAAAAGAAGGTAATGCATGCGTAGCTAAAGCTGAGGAAGAGTGTGCAATCCTGTCATTATGATCAAAAGAATGTTGTACTTCTGTCAAATTAATCATGTCAGGAACATGTGCATTAGCATTAGAAACTGTACATGCAACGTCAGAATCTAAGTTGTTTTTATCAGCTAAAGGCGGAGAAAACTGAACTTCCTTATCCATGATGAATAAGCAAAACAATGAGCAAACAAACCAAAACAAAAACTTCAAAAAGTTGTGAAATATTTGAGGTTAAGTTAGAATATTTTTAAAGTTGAAAGTTATTTTTATGAAAATATCAAAGTAGAGCAGAAAAAAAAGATGCAATATTATCTTACAAGATAAGTTTAAATTCCTTATGGTATAATAACAAAGTTAAAACTAAAGTTCACTTATGAGTTAAATACGAAACACAGTTACACCGCACTAAGTTTCAACTGTTGAGATACTTTTACAAAACAAAATTCTTACCATACAATTATGTTGGTCTTGTAAGGGTAGAAAGATATATGCTGTAACAATAACAGTTAACAAAACACAATAGTACAATATTGTTAGTAGGAAAATATTGTCTACAAAATATATTAAACAATCTAAGTTGTTTACAACAAAATGACAAACTAATTTCAGGAACAAAAGGTGTCCTGTAAACAATAGAATAGATGATGCAATAATATCCCTTATAAAGTTATAAAGAAAACTACTTCAAGATCCCTGTTCGTGTCGACAATTGTAATAAATATGCTATTACAGTGGGTGTAAAGAAAGGCTTGTGTTCTCCTAATAAAAAAAATAAACTAAGATTCAATTTCGGGCGCCGTGGAGACCACTTCAAAATAAATTATGCCGGAAAGTATCTATTGGAAGAGATTGGACATTTAATCTGCCGGTGGGTAGCTGAATAGAAAAATAAAACAAATTAAACTCTTTTGTCTTTCTCTATTCATAAGCCAGTAGCTTCCTAATTACAGGGCTTTGTAAGATTTAAAACTAATCTTATAGTTAAAGTTTTAGATACTATTGATTACGGATAATAATTACTAAGGATAGTATTGGATATGGATACTATTGCATCTTTATGTAAATGTTGTTGAAAATAAATTTAGATTACATACCAGATTACTATAAAAACAAAATTATTAAGTTAACTACAGGTGAGTTTCCTCTTGGCATGACAGCACGGTTCAGTTCATGTCATGAAAAATCCACAGGAAGAAAGAGTCTCCTGTTGGCATGACAGCACGTCTCCGTTCATGTCATGAAAAATCCAATTGTAGAAAACCAGTCCATGAGAAAAACGAAGATGGAAAAAAGAAAACGTAGGAAACAAGGAAACAGGAAACAGGAAACGCCAAACAAATGTGCTGGCTGAAACAAAAATATCAGATTAGCCACCAGAAGTTCACCAATATAAAAACACGTGGCTGCGTGCGCTTTTTGTACAAAAACTTACCGTTTCCTTATAAAATTGTCACGCAATCACCACGCGCCTCCATATAGGGGTTGTGTGCGTTGTAATAAAGACAACAATATCTGAAAATAACAATTTAATTCGTAATATACCCGTTGGGGTTAGGAACAAGACATTTCGTCTAGAAGAATTCTATCTTACCACAAATTACGGCAATTTCTCCATAGCGTCATCCTGGGTAGCTTGTTTAAGCTTATTGGACGTTAAACTGTCCCAAAATAAACAGGATTCCATAAGATTTAATTAAAATTTTGAAAACATGACATCTTAATACAAGGGCAGGTCGGAAAGTGAAACGTCAAACGACTCCCATACCACAGATTAAAGAATAAAAACTAGAGATGTGCGTTCGGAAATCGACTAAGAAACGCGGAAGCATGTGGCGAGACAAAAAGGCTCGTTACAATTGTGACATTTCTTTTGAATTCCTCAATACCAGTTCTTCTGATGACACAAATAAGTGGTGGAATGCAAAAAAAGCTATTTAGGTAGGACCCGTGTCAATAAGTTAGCTATTGGAATGAGCAGGAATTTTTACCAGAATGTTTTGAAACAACGCTTCTAATTTAACGAACGTCAAACATCGTCCGTAATCGTAACTTTTTGACGTACGTATGTTACGTTAACCAACTGTTTGATACAACCCGCCCTTAAACTAGTCTTTCCATAGCAACGGAGAAGTAGCTAGTGATGTGGTCATTCTGCGAATACTACGATGAATTTACGCTTAGTTAGCCAAAAAATGTGTCAAATACACTATTTTTCACACTTTTAGCACGTAACTCAAAGCAACAACAAAACGTGTTACTCGAACATTATTTCGTCGCAGCGCGTGCAAAAGTCGCTATGTGTTTTTTATGGATTTTCGGTTTTTATGCAGTTTTAATCGTTATTTCAATACGCACATGTATCCTAGGTAACTACTGTAAAAACAGCTATGTGATTAATGCGATATTTAAAGAGTTACGGCTAGTTACGAAATATCGCTATGTGACATTCATACATAGAAAGTTCCTTAAAAATACGCTAAGTGTTATAATTCACATAGCAAAAATAAGTTTAATAAAGTGGAATCAAAAATTGCGCCCGACATGTGTTTTACTGCACATAGCGATTTTTTCGGTCAAGTTAAGACTCAGACTAAGAGTTCGATCACAAAACGCATAAGTCGAGCGTCACATAGAGAGTTTTTTGGATGTATGATAAATTGTTTGCCTACCAAAATAAAAATAAAACACTTTGCAATGCATTATCTAACCTCAGCACTGCGAAGGGCCTAATTATCCTAGAAAAAGGTCACACAATGATGGAGGTAGACAGCGTAGGTACTTACATTCAACATTAGAAAAAAAGTTGAAAGGCCCCACATACTCTCCATCTGACTATATATCGCGGATGAGAGATGCCAGACCATCACGACCTTACATCGTCCATCATCTAGACTACACATTTTTTAATGAGGATGAACCTGGTGGCGTTTGAAGCATCTGACTTGGAAGGAAAACAGGCGATCCAACGGTGACAGATATAAGAGGTCTTCTTTATTTCAACGGTAATTGTGCAATTTATATTACGCCACACGGAAGAGTGGAACACTTTGCCGCAGAGAAGGACAACCACTGCACCCATAAGGAACCTATGAGCCCACTAAAAATCGATTCAACCAAATTTAGTCACTTACAACGTCTAAAGCAATAATGTGCACCGCGATTATCACCTATTTTACGAAAATTTAAACCATAGGTAACTTTCCTCTTATTGTTTGATTTTACTTGTTTTTTGATTTGATTATATTTGATTTGTTTGATTTAATAACGTGAAATTTCATTTTGAATAAAAAAAAATGATTTTATTGAGTTTGTTTTAATTATTTCTTTCTACAAAATTAGCTATGTGTCACCGTACAGTCAGTTTCTTTAAATTTCCATTGAATTCTATAGTAGTTACGTGTTCTAAGTGCACATAGCGAGTATTTAGGTACCTACGACTCAAATAATTAACGCTAGGTACCTATGTGTCAAATTAGCCGAATGTATAATTTTGGCATTATTAATAATGTTATCTATCCTAAAGTATTCTAAAACTAGGCAAGTTTGTTATATTTGAATACTTACTCCGGGTATTTTCTGAGAAAATCAGTTTTTTGCGTCTCTTATAAAGTGTGTAAAAATCACATAGCGATTATTGAAAGCGCAGCGACGATTTTTAATCTATAGATACCTACGGCTTATGTTTACAAATAACATACTTTTGTTGAATTTATTAACGTATGACGTACCTACCTATATGTACTGATTTAAATTAAATAAGAATTTTAGTGTTTATTAGCTTCTGCCAGCGGCTTCGCCCGCGTGATCCCTAGGGAACATATTCCCGGGATGAAAAGTAGCTTATGTGCTATTCCAGACTATAATCTATCTTTGTTCTAAATTTCATTCAGATCCGTTAAGCCGTTCTGGCGTGATTGAGTAACAAACAACCAAACTTTCACATTTATAATATTACTCGTTTGGTGTAAAGCGAAATTATAACCATCTTCCCCTCGACATTATAATTATTAAAGGATATTGCAAACTGTCGTAAGCCGTTTTCCGAAGCTACTCGCTAGCCTCTAGGCGCCAAACTAGCCGCCTGCCTGTGCGTTCGCGACCACAAAAATAATCCTTATAGCATGATTCAGTATTCACGCGCGATGGCTTATTACCTATTAGCGTTTTTCATGCATAACTTTGGTGTTTCTATACCGATTTCTATGATTATTTTTTGATGGAATAGTTAATAGTCATTTTGTCGATTCTCCGGTCGACAAAACTCGTTTCTACGGTGGTCATGCAACGCGTGCAGATCGGCCACCTATAAACCCTGAAGAAGATAATACACGTACGAACTTAATCGGCTCGACGGCGATGACACACGTGAAAGCTTGCTCATTACTCTGGTACGAGGAGGACCGCGATGAGGTCAATGGAGGAAACATTTTGTTATTCAGGAATAATCTATACTATACTAATATTATAAAGAGGTAAAATTGTTTGTAAGTGTTGTGTCCTAGGCCTTCCAGGAATAATGTAAAAGACAATTAATGATGAACAAGAATGTAATTGAATTAATTAAAACAGCTTACAGAAAAAAGTGACCATTTTAACAGTCCTCTTGCCATAGACTCTATTTTTTACGTTTAACAATCATCCTCAATTCTTCGTTCGGAAATGCTAGTACACTACATATACTCCTCCCTATAGATTTAGACGTTGTGGGGGTTTAATAGTTCTCACCGAACGTCTCATTGGTAATGGAGGTGTTTCCTCAGCCACAGGAATATTTTCATTAGAAATTAAGTCATTTAAATTGTCATTGATAATGGGAATATCCTGTGCCTGCGGTAATACAATGTTTGGTTCAATAACATTAGGCTGTTGATGTTCTAAGGTTGCAGAAGGCTGTGTAAATCTGCTTAAAATAGCATTGTTTTGATTAAATTCTTCATTAACTAAAGGCTTCGAAGAAGATGCATTAATTATTTGATCCAAGTGTCTCTTCCAGATCAAATTCTCATCAACAACTTTACACAAATACAATCTTTGACCTAATACCTCGTCAATTATACATTTTACAAATTTCTTTTTATTTGGATTTCTGTAATCTCTACAATAAACAATATCACCTTCCTTAAATATCTCTTCTCTTTTTCCTTTTACATTTCTTTCAATTTCTTTATAATTAATAACGTTTTTAGAAGTTAGCAAATCTAATCTAGTTCTCAGCTTCCTTTGAAACATTAACTCAGCAGGTGAAACACCAGTTATAACATGTACAGAATTTCTGTAGGAAAATAAATACCTATTCATTAAAGTTTCAAAAGAGACTCCATCATTAGCTCTATCCTTTAAAGCTTTAGACAATCCAGCTTTATAACTTTTTACAGCATTCTCTGCAAATCCATTGGATGCAGGATGAAATGGAGGTGATGTCATATGTTTGATACCATTCTTAGATAAAAACATAGAAAATTCTTGACATACAAATGTTTTGGCATTGTCAGTAACTACTATTTTTGGCAATCCAAATCTACTGAAACACTCTCTGAATTTTTCTATTGTGCCCTTAGAGTCAAATCCTTTCATTATAAAAGCTTCTGGCCATTTAGAATATGAGTCTACAATTAATAAAATTATTTTGCCATTAATTGGACCTAAAAAATCGGCATGCACTCTTTCATAGGCAAAATCTGTTTTTGGCCATGAAATAATTTTTGCCTTTTTTGGCTCTGGACGACTTGACATACAGATGTCACAATTTTTTACAAATTCCTCAATATTTTTATCAAGATTAGGCCACCAAAAATATGACCTGGCATTACTTTTCATTTTAATAATTCCTTGATGGGTTGAATGTAGTTCTTGTAACAAAGTGCTTTTTAATTTTCTCGGAATTACAACTCTATATCCCCACATAATTACACCTTTGTCAATGTAAAGCTCGCTTTTTCTGTTAAAAAATGGTTTTAACCCTTTATAAGGCACAGGTAATATTTTTCCCACCAACTTTTTCCAATATTTTTGGCTTAGATTGTAAAGGTACGGTTTTTATTCGTATGGCAATATTTCAATTGACTTTGAATTCAATATTTTTATCTATGGTGATGACAGGTCGCCATACTTTTTTTTCTTCGGTTGACGTTCTCAATGTGAAAAACTGGTGAATTTTTGTACAACAAGATAAATCTTTATAAATCTTCATTTTCTGCGATTCAAAAACGGTAAGATGTTATTATTTCTAAAGAAAAATGTTTATTCAATTAAAATTTAGGCATATTTTCAACTTGGGAATTTGCATAATTTGATTATATGGGTTGGTTGTGGTGGGAAAAATATTCCCTTTGCCTTGGCACATGTAAATGTTATTTTTTTGTTTCTTGTAGATTTGTTCGAAAATGAGTAGAAAGATACTACAAGATTTGGATATAATCAACGAATTAAATGAGCTTTATGGTTTACCCGACGATCCCGAAGTGTCAGATGACAATTTAGAATCTGATGAAGAGACTATCCAAATAAGTACCGCAAAACTTCAAAGGATCTTAGAAAACTTTGATGAGCCTAACGATGGACCTTTACCACCTACACCCGATCCACCTAACAGCCCAGCATCCCTTGAAATTCAACCCTCTGTTGAATGTCAACCTAAACCATCAGTCGAAAGTGATCGCCCTAGACGAGTAGCAAGAGCCCTTGATTTACCTAGTTCCTCTAGTACGCAGCAGACTTCAAGGACAAGACCAGAATTACCAGTAGATAATACTCATCCAAATAGCCCAGCATCCTTTGAATTTCAACCTTTTATTCAAAATAATCGCCCTACACGAGTAACAAGATCCCAAGATTTACCCAGTTCTACTAGTACGCAGCAGACTACTTCAAGATCAGCATCTCCAGTAGATAATACCCATTCAGATTCAGAAACTGACGATTCAGATGGCGAAGAGGAAACATGGAAAAAGACTAAGTGGACCACCTTTCGACCGGACCCTAGCGTTTACGATGAAATTCCATTGCAGCCCGAAAATATGTTTAGCAGCCGTATTAGACCTGTGACTTTGTTTGAAAAATATTTTACTGATGAGGTATATGATTTGATAATATATCAAACAAACTTATATGCTAAACAGAAGAATGATGCAAATTGGACAAAATTAGATAAAAAGGAACTGAAGGCTTTCTTGGCTATTTTTATAATAATGGGGTACAACATCCTGCCTTCGATGGACCTTTACTGGTCTACAGACCCTGGATTCCGAGTAGACGAAATCGCAGGCATTATGACTATAAAACGTTTCAAGAAAATATTGCAACATTTACATCTAAACGATAACACCCAACATCCCGAAAGGTCAAGTGAGAACTATGACAAACTTTACAAAGTTCGCCCGTTATTGGATCTTATAAATCACGCTTGTCAAAAGAATGCCAAAGATTCCTCATCTCAAAGTATTGATGAATCTATGATTTTGTTCAAAGGGCGGTCTTCGATGAAGCAGTATATGCCCCTCAAGCCCATCAAAAGGGGTTACAAAGTATGGTGCCGATGCGATAGTAATACTGGCTACTTATACGAATTTTACATCTACACTGGAAAATTAGAAGTGGGTACAGAAGAAGGATTAGGATTCAAAGTTGTGAAGATGTTGACAGAGAAACTGATAGATAAAGCATTGGAGGAATTTCATGTCATTGTGACATTTGATAATTTCTTTTGTGACTACAGTATAATGCAATATCTTTATGAGAATGGCATCTTTGCTACAGGAACCGTACGAAGGCACAGAAAAGACCTGCCCAAACTTGTAAAAACTAACCCGAAGCTTCAAAAAGGGCAGTACAAATGGAGAGTCAAGGGCAATGTATCTTGCCTGATTTGGAAAGATACTAAAGATGTCCTTCTGATGAGTAATGCATTCCATCCCAAGTCTGGCAAAACGACTATTTTACGGACTCAAAAAGATGGCACCAAGACAGCAATTGACTGCCCTTTAGCCATAAAGGAGTACACGAAAAGAATGGGAGGGGTAGATCGCTTCGACCAGCTAAAAGGTACCTACTCAGTTGGCAGACGGAGTAAGAGATGGTGGGTCCGCATTTTCTACTTTCTTTTAGATACAAGTATAACTAATGCATACTTGTTGTATTGCCAAAACAGAAATGTGACAAAACTCTCCACTCTTGAATTCCGAGTATCTGTTGCTAGAGGACTGGTCAGTGGATTCTCGAACAGAAAACGACGTTCTGGTCTGGTAAATTACGTCTCCAGAAAGAAATCTTGTTTATCGGAGAACCGTCAAAAGTCCTTACACGTTATTGCCGAAGAAATTCGCTACACCAACGTTGGGGACCATATGCCGGTGGAATTGCCGAGCTACAAGCGCTGCAGAATGTGCAGCACTAAAGAAAAGGACAAACGTTCCAAAATAATGTGCTCAAAGTGTGGAGTTGCCCTTTGCATATTACCATGCTTTACTGCGTTTCACAAGGAATAAGTAATACAACATCAATCCGCTTCAATCAGACTTGGTGCCTATGACACCTATCACCTATCACCTACGTATCACGGGCAGAGGGAAGTGACTTCCCACCATGTTTTTTTTTTTTAATTTCATTTTTTTTTTCATTTTCTGAAAAAGCATAATAAAACTAATGTAAAACCATAATTACTTTTATTTTTCCGCCCCTAGATGCTTATGCCTTATAAAGGGTTAAAGACTCATTTGAATTCACTTCTTTAGAATTCTCAGGAAAACCGTACCTAATCATATTAAAAATTGTGCTCAAAATAGGATCTTTTCTAGTCTCAGACCTAATTAAATTTAAATCTATTACATCTTGGTCCTCAATAAAATTAATGTAATCATAACTGTTTTCACAATCAAAGTCCTTCTTATTTACTTGTTTTAAAGGCAATCTAGACATGCAGTCTGCCTTTAGGTTTTCTGAACCTTTTATATACTTAAAATTATAATCAAACTCTGACAAAAATAAAGACCATCTTTGTAGTCTGCCAGCAGCCATCTGAGGAAGGCTTTTGTTTTCCCCAAACAGAGCTTGCAATGGTTTGTGGTCAGACTGTAATTCGAATTTTGTCCCTACTAAATATTGATATAATTTTTTAACTGACCAGTATATAGCCAATGCTTCTTTGTGAATCATAGAATATTTTTTTTCAGACTTTAAGTAAACTCTTGAAATAAAAGTTATTGGTTTCTCAGTGCCATCAGGCATGAAATGACTTAAAACTCCACCAATACCATTTTGAGATGCATCACAAGCTAATCTCAATGGCAATTTTCTATTAAAATGTACCAAAACCTTATCTGAAATTAAATCTTTCTTTACATTGTCGAAACTACACTGACATTCCTTTGACCAATAAAACTTATTGTTTTTTTGCAAAAGATCATACATTGGTTTTAATTTTGCTGACAAATGTGGAATAAACTTTGCATAATAATTGACCATACCAATCCATGATTTTACTTCAGTTACTGTAGTGGGAGCAGGTGCATTTGTAATAGCCTCTAATTTCGAGTTGTCTTTTCTTAATCCCTCTTTAGAAATTATATGCCCCAAATATTTAATTTCACTTTGAAAAAAATTGCATTTACTTTTATTTAATCTTATACCTGCCTCTTTAAATCTTTTTAAGACTTCTCTAAGATTTTGCAAGTGTTCAGCATCATTAGATCCTGTCACCAAAACATCATCAATGAAATTTACAGCTCCCTTGGCTCCTAATAATATTTTTTCAAGTTTTGCCTGAAATATTTGACTGGCCGGCTTTGTGCCGTATGGTAACCTATTTAATTTAAAAATACCCTTAGGTGTAGACCATGCTAGAAGTTCACCTGTGTCAGAATCTAGTATTAATTGGTTAAATGCATTGCGCAAATCTAATTTTGTAAATTTGTTTCCACCTTGTAAAGCAGTAAAAATATCCTCAATTTTGGGCAATGGGTAATTAAAATCTTTTAAATATTTATTAATGGTAATTTTGTAATTTGCACACAACCGTAACTTGCCATTTTCTTTCATTACTGGCACTAATGGTGTACCCCACTTAGCATTCTCAACTTTTGTAATGACGTTTTCTTTCTCTAAGCGCGTTAATTCATCATTCACTTTTTCTTTGTAAGCATGAGGAATGGGAACAGGTTTACAAAAAATTGGCTTGACATTTTCAATAAGCTCTAATTTAACCTCTTCATTTTTAATAATTCCCAACTCATTTTTGAAAACTTCTGAATACTCATTTAATAATTTTTGCAAATGTGAATTTTCTATTGAATTGACACAAATGGATTGGTTAATTTTAATATTAAACTTTTGTATGAGATCCCTACCTAATAAACTTTTGGACCCTTCTTTGACAATAATAAGTTCACCCTGAACCTGTCTGTCCTGATAAGATATAGGAACTACTATCTTTCCTAACGGCTTAATGATTTGACCGTTGTAAGTTTTCAATTGCAAATCTGTATTTAATATAGGAACATCTGAGAAGTTAGACTTAAAAATTGTCTCTGGAATGCATGAAACTGCTGCACCTGTGTCTAATTCCATGGAAATTGGTATACAATTAATATAACATTCAATTAAAAATGGTGACACATAATTAACATCATTTGTCTTATCAATATGCGTGGAAAATATTTCAATGTCATCCTTACCCTTCTCACTTTCATTAGAAACATTTAAAAAATGATTATGTGCATTACTTTTACAAACAGAAGCTAAATGTCCGACTTTCTTGCAAATTTTACATGTATACGCCTTGTATTTACACTTGGAAAATGAATGGTTGGGTTTGCCGCAATGAACACACTTTAAAACCTGGGATTGCTCTTCAGTCTTGTTTGCTGTATTAGACTTCTTGTAATCAGCTTTTCTCTGCCCCTTTGTGTTCTTGAAACTTGACACCTTGTCAACAGCAATAGGACGCTCCTGCATTGCACATTCTTTGTTTAGAGCTATGTCTAATAATTGTACAGCCGTTTTCTCTAATGCTTCCTCGCACAATCTGTCTTGAATTGGTCCTGCCCGCATACCTGTTACAAATTTGTCTCTCACTCGTTCACTAATAATTAGTGTGCCAAACTGACATTCTGCGGCCTTTTCTCTCACACGAGCGTACCACCTTGATACTGACTCGTTTTCTGCTTGTTGCAGTTTATCGAACGTAATTCTAGTGCGGAAATGTGCTACTCTTGGTTTATATCGTAACAGTAAAGCAGAAGTTAATTGCGCATAAGTTTGGTCTTTCGGCAACGTTGGATGTAGAATGTTCTTTAATGTTTTGTACACATTTTCATGCAAAGATATTAACAAAATGGAAACTTGTCTCTCCGCTTTGACTTCGTTTGCCGTAAAATACTGCTCAAGCCTTTCTAAATAACAAGAAATGTCGTCATCTTCTTGAAATGGTTTAAATGGTAAAAGACTTGCCATTGTAATGCGAGTGTGTGAATCCTTTTCACCTCGTCGCCAAAAATGTTGTGTCCTAGGCCTTCCAGGAATAATGTAAAAGACAATTAATGATGAACAAGAATGTAATTGAATTAATTAAAACAGCTTACAGAAAAAAGTGACCATTTTAACAGTCCTCTTGCCATAGACTCTATTTTTTACGTTTAACAATCATCCTCAATTCTTCGTTCGGAAATGCTAGTACACTACAGTAAGTTTGTAAGTTTGTATGTAGGGGGTAATCTCAGGAACTACTGGTCCGATTTGAAAAATTGTTTCACTGGTAGAAAGCTACATTATTCGTGAGTGCTATAGGCTATAAATTATAAAGATATCATGCATATTAGTCGAACTATCTCAATTTTTGTCTATCCAGGCGGAAAAAAATAGCTCTTACAACAGAGTTATTTGCATGCGCTGCCTTAAGAGTCCTATTACGAATCGTAAATGCTCGTTTGCAATAGACGAAGTTACGTTGGTCTGCGTTGGGAGTACATCTTTAGTACGCGAAACAATTTTGATACTTACTAGTCTGAAAAGGATTATAGTTTATTTGGGCGCTCGCGCGAGACTGAGGAGCGCGCGCGCTGAATTGACGCAGAATATATAGTACTTTAATTTTATTTATTGTAATTTTGTTATATTATATTGACAAACGAAAACTTATGAAACGTATTCATTGTAGATTGAAATTTTATATCATATTGATTAATTTGATAAAATTGTTTTTATTTGGAATATAATCGACGCTGAATCAAGACATTTCTGGCTTAAATTAGGATTTCTTTACGTTTTTTTCCGTGAAAACTCAAGGAATTTAAAGAAATTCTAGAACTCCAATAAACAAGTAAAACATTCAACCTACCTTTTAGTAATTTCAGCTTTTAAAAGAATTGATTGTAACAATGTAAATTAGACCGTCAAAGTTCCATCGCCGACATTTTTTCTTGCATACTGAGTTCGTAAAATATTTATAGTAAATTACACGAAAAGAAAAATGAAAATGTGTAACTCCAACTTACAATAAAGAGACTGGCACTATCGTTATTCAGGGTCAAATAATTGAAATATCTTACTGCTGCTGAATATTACAGCGTCAAAAATCATGAATTTCCGTAAAAAATGTAATAGGACTCTTAACAGTTGTATATAATTGAAAACAATGTATGGCAACCTGGTCCGCCTTTAATAGTTCTACAAAAAAGTCCGCGGCACCATATTTCTATCTTTTATATTTTAGTAGATATAGTAGCTTTTATGTGTTAAAAAAAGTATTTTTCGACGTACTTATCTTTGGACGATTTTTTAAACAACAAAATACTAAACCTTATCGAAAAAAATGTTATTTTGATCACAAAAACATCATAGAGATACGATTTGCCCAAAACATTATGTCAATTGGTTGAATAGTTTCGAAGATAATATAAAATTACTAAATCGCAAAACGCCGCAGAACCGCATTAGAACATGCTTTGTACGGACGTTTTATCCAATTTACCCATATTGTGCAATTACGTCATTTTTCTGAATCGTGGTGTTAAGATTTTCCGCGGATTAATGACCCTCTCCAGTTATTATTTAACTTTTGTCGTTTGGTAGGTAGGTAAGTTGTACGTAGTTGATTGAATGTTGTTGGTCTTTAAAATTGTTTTGGTTGCTCGGTTTCTCAAAACACAATTACAATATTACTTCGTTCTCATTCTTCGAGTTCGAAGCTGTGATATTTCTGTTTTTGGGATATCGGACAGTTTCAGCGATTGTTTATCATCAGACATCCCAGACATGAGACAAGAGCAGCTCGAGTACGCCGTACGGAAGAGCCTCTCGAGGAATAGAGAAAATATTTCGCAAGCACTCGCTGGGAAATCTAGCTCCGAGCGTTCACAGCGGCTTGCTAACCAACATCGCATGGCAGAACATCGCAGGTCCGTGCTCGGGAATCTAGCGCTGAACGTGCACAACGTCTCAGTTATTTAAAGCAGCATGTCTCTGCAACAAGGGACAGGGAGTCTAACGCTGAGCGCTCGCAGCGGCTCGCTAGCCTGGCTACATACATATTATTATGCAATAAAAACAAAACCCTCCTTTTGGCCGTCCGCGTCAGGATTTAAATCATAGCAGTCAGTACTAACCGAACCACACTCATAATTTCATCACAAGTTAAAATTTTTACCGCCTAACGAAGTGGGCACGGGTCAGCTAGTAATATTATAAAGAGGTAAAATTTGTTTGTAAGTTTGTATGTAGGGGCTAATCTCAGGAACTACTGGTCCGATTTGAAAAATTCTTTCAGTATTAGATATCCCATGTATCGAGGAAGGATATAGGCTACATATCATCACGCTAAGACTAAAATGAGCCGAGCATTAATGGAAAATATGACGCAGACGAAGTTGCGTGGGTCAGCTAGTATTATAATATAGCCAGACTGGATACTTGTATGAGAGAAACAATATCACATTGAATAGCAGTTGACTTAAGTGCCATAATTTTGTTACCTAACCTAGGTACATAAGTTTTGGTCGACTCCCGAACCTGGGTTCGGGAGGCGCTAGCTGTTACAATCGTGTTCCTAATACAATCAAGAATTGACCCGTGCAACGTCGTCTGCGTAACATTTTTCATTACTGCTCCGCTCCTATTGGTCTTAGCGTGATGATAATAGCCTATAGCCTTCCTCTATAAATGGGCTATCTAACACTGAAAGAATTTTTCAAATCGGACCAGTAGTTCCTGAGATTAGCGCGTTCAACCAAACAAACAAACTCTTCTGCTTTATAATATTAGTATAGATATATAGTATAGATTAGTGTGAATAGCTTCAAAACCAGTAATTAAAACGAGTGCAACATAATAGCACTCGACGTGTCACAAAACAAAGTGGATAGGAAGTCAGGTCAGGTGGTCAGTGGTCAGGTGGTGAAGTGGTGGTGGAGTGGTGGAGTGTGGACTTGCGGCTCGCGGCGTTGACGGACGTGCAAGCCGGGGCTAGCTACGAACAATATTTCAAACCTTGCGGATCGCTAAGGAACTTTCTCGTCGAGCTATAAGTACCTACGCGTACTTACGGTAACAAACGAGCGAAAAAGGTCGTCGTGCCACATGTACCCGTACCTACTTATTCGCACGTCTATCACCAACTTTATAACTTTTGAACCAGTGACCGAATAACTCGGATATTTGGCGACCACTTTCGACCAATTACGTGATAACCGCCAATCTCGCCATAAATGCCATATCTCGTAAACTACTAGAGTAAGTAGGTACTAATTTTGGAATTTGGCTACTAATTTTATCTTGCAGCCCAGGATAGTAATTTCCTATACTTATTAGTTTAAGGAAAGCGAAAAGCTCCTCAAGCTTGGAATCAACATTCAAAGTCGTGGTCCTGCTGAACGAGCGCGCGAAAGTTATCAGTAAATACAAATGTTTCAGTTCTGTTTTTTTTTACAAAATTAATCACAGATAGGGTAAAAGGGTAGGGTAAAAGGTACTAATTATTATCTGTTTACTTAGAATAGTTGTAGTATGCCCCCTTTCTCGGCGCTCATTGTCGTCCTGCTGAAAACAGCGTGACTACCGCCAGACCGAAACCGATTTTCTCGAAAACTACGAAGGTTTTTTTTAGTGCTAATTAGTATCTATTGAGTACTAATTATTTACCAAATATGGAAGCGATTGGCGTCGGTGGTCTTGCGGTGGACACTGACATCTTGCCGTCTTCGCAGCATATTTAGCGCCGTACGCAATACTTAGATAGAAGCGTTTTAGCGGAGATAGCACGCTATGACGGCTTTTCACATTCTTAGTCTTACGACGCTGTACGCGGCTGATAGAAGCAGAGCTGTATAAGTGTGTCAGCGAAACGTGAATGGAGCTGAATAAATGTGTTTAGTCCCTTAAGCTTAAGCCAGCACTTTTTGAACGTCAAGTTTTACAAAAGACAGTCCCCCAAAACGCCCGCCCGTCACCACTTCCTAGTGTTTTAGCTGTGGAGAAGAAGTGGCCAACAAACTCCCCAGCAACACATCTGTCTGTTGGGTAATAGTACAGTTACCAAAAAAAACGATAATAATTTTTTAATACAGTTGCTCAAAAAGTGGTGTATTGCAGGGACGTATAGCGTTCGGGATGTGGGCTATTACATACTAGTGCTTCTTTTTTACCTTTCCCAAACTCGTGCGTTCTCTTTCCCAACTGTCAAAATAATGTCTATTAAAAAGAAGAACCAACCATGAAGTTTATACTAAAGACTTATTGTGATTCATACAAATACCTATATTTCTTAGAAGAAGCTACAAATTTATTTCAATATCAGATTTAATTGTATGAGTTAGGTTAGGTTTCATTTCATTTCACCTCATTAATTTCATTTTCACTTCATATCAATAAAAAAAATCTACTGAAGACTAAGCTGTACCTATGGACCCTTTGCCTGCCAAAACGGGTGAGGAAAAAAAAACTGCTTATATTCTACGGTTGGCGCCATTTTCTTTGCGAGTTTACTTGTTTGTTGTGTTATTATTATTTTATTAAATTGCTTAATTTTTTCGCAACTGTATTAAAAATAGTCGTTCAGTACACGAAACCGTCATTGCAACTTGTTCCGACTGTCAGTCAACCCTCGCCTTTGTCGACACCCGACATTTGTCGGAACTCTTTGCAATGACAGCCTTTCCGCACTTGTAATGAAATATAAAGGAAATATACTATTCGTTACAAAAATGAAAACTGTAACAAAAAAGAAACAAAAAGGAACTAATAGGGCAATTTCACACTATGAACAAAACAAACAAAAGGTTTCCTTTTGTTTTATTAATTAACCGACTTCCCAAAAAGGAGGAGGTTATCAATTCGGTTGTATGTTTTTTTTTTTTTTTTTTTTTTTTTTTATGTTTGTTACCTCATAACTCCGACAATTATGAACCGATTTGAAAAATTTTTGTTTCATCTGAAAGGATATGCTTGCAGATTGGTCCCATTTAAATTATATCGAAATCGGTTACGAACTTTGGATTTTAAATCGAAATAGCTGGAATTTGACTATTTAGATGATTCTTTGATAATCGAAATTGCGTATTTTGCTTTTCTGCGATTTGGCAGTGGTGTTGGTAGGTGTGGGGCACCACTAAAAAGTGAAAAATAAAAAACTTTTTACAAAAAAATACAACCGACTTCCAAAAAAAAACACTACAAAGTAAAAAATAACTTTAATTTCGGAAGTCGGTGTCAAAATACGAAGAAACTAACAAAAACACCGACTTCCGAAATTAAAGTTATTTTTTACTTTGTAGTGTTTTTTTTTGGAAGTCGGTTGTATTTTTTTGTAAAAAGTTTTTTTATTATCAATCACATAATAACTGAACTACTTAGATACAACCTGGATAGGTTCATCTGAACTTTTAGTAATATTAAATCAACTCCTGATAATTATTTTTTTCTCTATCCTGTGTAGAATCGCTAGTCAATTCTTTTGAGAATGAATTAGCTTTAGAATTAGGTGTAAGTTCTGTGAAAGTGTCGTTTTCAGTTGTTGTCTCTTCCGTTTTCTGAAATTCTAACAGCATTTTCTGTCGATAACATCTTTTTTTAGTGCCGGATTTTTTTTCTTTTGTATTTTTAGTTTCTTCTTCTGTTTTTTAATGGTTTCTTTCAGTTTGTTGTACCTAGTTTTTAGGTAAAGTCTTCTTGATGTAGTTTTCTTTTCACTTTCTTTGAGATTCTTTTTCTGTTTATTTTTTAGCCTTTTCCAGTCTCTTCTTATTTTATTTTGTTGACTTTCTGGTAGTTTAGACATTTTAACATACCTAGACTAAACTCTTTCTAAGTTATTTTTACCAATTTCTTGATATTTTCCAAGATCTTTTTGTTTAAATCTTTCTCTGTAATTCCTTTGTCGATCTGCAGGTGTCATGGGCATTTTTTGTAGAACAAATTTTATTTTTTGAAAAATCTCGGTTGTACACTATTTAAAAACGTGGACTACTTACTTACTACAAGATACCTAAGCATATTCAGCTTAATTGGGTTAACAGGATTAAGCTGTATAGATCGTTATTATGCCCAGATTGTAATTTGGCAGGTGTAATGTTCTGTACTTAAAAGCAAACACAAAAACACATGAAATGTTAGATTACCTACTAAGTATCTGGGATAAAAACGAACTGTAGAAGAAATATAGAAATATTTACTTACACATATAATTTTACGTGTTACGCATTTTCCAGCAGTATAAAATCACCCATAATTCCTTTTTATTTTTGTTACGTAACAAAACAAAATTAAATGTAACGAAAAGGAATGTAAAACACGTGTTGAATATAGCCTCTCAAACGAATTAAAAATCAATAAGGCTCCTTAGCTAAAATGGTTGTTTACTTTTGAATTTGAATTGGGCGATAGTAATACAATATTTTAATGGTCTAATAGTACCTACTTATACAACTTACCTACCAGGTGATAAACAGACCGCCGCGCAAAAGGAACGAAAAAGTGTTGAAAAAATTCAGTTGGAAAATAGCCGACTGTCACTAATTTGCAATACGTGATTGACTGCTCACAATAAACGTAGTTTTGCCAATTTTACATTAGAAAAATATTTTACCATAATTTTATCATTATACCAAATATTGGTGTTACAAAATAGAATAACAAACAAAATAATTAGGATAGCAACCAACCGACTAACGACACAGTCGTAAGAAGTTTGCAGTAGTATCGTCACAGCGCTAATTTTTGTTTGCATAAACTGTTCAAGTATAATCGTGTGTTAGTTTATTTATTTGAGTACCTATAGGTATTATGTTATAGTATTTTATTGTACCTATGTATAGTTTATATGTGTCTATTTATTTATCTTTGTATTAATTTACTCATAATCGTGTTTCTGGTTTTTCTTTATCTTTATATTGCACCTACCACTATTATTCTCTGCATTACCCAAAGGTAGAAAATGTCTATCTATGGCATTATGTCCGCCTCTGTACATGTGTGTGCGTAAAGCATTTTTAGAAAAAAATTGTTACAACCCTCAATATCATTTTTGAAGACCCTATCCATAGATACCTCACACGTATGAGTTTGATGAAAAAAACATTTTTAAGTTTCAGTTCTAAGTATGGGGAACCCCCAAAATGTATTGTTATTTTTTTTCTATTTTTGTGTCCTCTTGAGTCCGGGCGCGTCAAACGTCAACATCTGTCAACGCCCGGCGCTTTTTATCGCAATTTGACACGCTACGACTGCTAACAAAAAAAATGGTCTGCTTACGTTTCTAGTGGCTCTTATCTTAAACTGTAAACTGTTTTTGGTTCTTGAATAAACTGACCATGCTATAAAATGAATACAATAGGTACCTACTTGTAATATGAGAGTGGTATTTATAAACAAATGTTGATAACGGAGAACTGGCTGAAATATTGTTTGTTCCCTTGTTCTATCGATTTCTTATAAAACTACTGTATCAATCCATGCGAAATTTTGCAAATTACATTATGAATAAACAAATAATCTAATTACAGCGTTTTTTTGACAGTCCTATGTAAAATTTACATAATATTCCTAATCAAACTTCATCGGCCGTCGAGCCGTTTTTATGAAATTGCGTAATAAAACGCTTGACTTTGTAAACGCTCATCCTAGTTATATTGAGTAGTTTCTAATAAAAAAATGTTACTAGGATATTACATAATCCTTTATTGATTGAAAACTAGCTATATGTCGTAAGAATATGCCACTTATTGTACAATGATAAGATTTCCTTGAAGAGGGAACTAATCGGCGATGTGTTTTGTATTAGCTAATTTCACATAGTATATTAGGTTTCAGAATTGTAATATTTAACAAACCTACACAACATTGAGCTATAATTTCATATAACTATAAATACTTAGTCACTTTGATGAAAAAAAAACAAAGATACAAACCTCTGAATTCACCTAAAAAAAAAAAACGGTTTTTCACGGTACATTCTTTGGCAAAACAAGTCAAATTATGAAGTAAAATGGTAAATACATTGTGCAAAACTATGTAATAACTACTTGTACGCCTATTTATTCACATAAACGTTGATTATACAACAAAAGAAACCAATTTCATCATTATAATGGCAAGAATGGCGACTGACATTCACCCGTAATTTTTCAATGGCCGAAAAAGTATTATTTTGATCTAGTTCGTGCAAACATTTATGTAAAACGATGTAATAACTATTCATAAATAAATATTCGTACACTTAATAAATAGTTTACATGCAAACAAAGTACCTAGTATAACAAAAAGTCGCCCGTCATCGACGTTCCAGAGACAAAGTAAGCGTTTGTTTTAAAAAAAAAAATATTTCAATGATACCATCATATATTTTTAAAATTGGAATAGCTTAGTTGAACGAGAATATCATCCCGCGAGTGTGTAAACCTTGCCACATGAAATAAGACCTTGCGTTTTTAAATAAACCGCGTTTTTCGCCATGGCACGCCGGCGTGCCATCGGGTTTTAATAGTTGTAACAGTTTATGGCACGCGGGCGTGCCACCGGGTGTTGAGCGGTTTTGGTTCACAGAATACATCTACTTACCAAGTTTCAACTGCATTGCATAGTTCTTATAGTTTTGGAAAAAAGTGGCTGTGTCATACGGATGGACAGACAGACAGACACGACGAATCTATAAGGGTTCCGTTTTTTACCATTTGGCTACGGAACCCTAAAAAGTAGTAAAAAGTAGTTTCTAAACTGAATAGTTTGCGCAAGAGACACTTCCAAAGTGGTAAAATGTGTCCCCCCCCCCCTTTTTCTTTTAGGGATGGGAAATCATGCTCATCATTTCCCATCCCAGGGAAGGGAAATCATGCATGACTTCCGCCGCTCTCCACGGAGCGGGAGGGAGTGTCAGACTTTTACTGACTAAAACCCATCCATGTTCCTTCATGTGCCCTTTGTGTTCCGGAGCCACGGTATCTCTTTCGAATAGTCCCGCGACTCCGGCAGGCGTCGGCCCTTTCGGGCCCCTCTGTGTGCTGATGTCCCCCCGCCTTACTTCTAAAATAAGAATGATAAAACTAAAAAAAAATATATGATGTACATTAATGTAAACTTCCACTGAAAATTGGTTTGAACGAGATCTAGCAAGTGGTTTTTTTTTAATACGTCGTAAATCGTAAACGTAAGGTTTGTACGGAAACCTCGGTGCGCGAGTTCGACTCGCACTTGGCCGGTTTTTTAAGGATGGGAAATCATCAAATTCAAATGACTTCTTCCGTTCTGGGCGGAGCAGAAAGGAGTGTCATAATCATTGATATATAAAAACCCATGATGCATATTCAACGTCTCAAAACCGTCCGCATAAAATAAGCGCATGATTTAGAATGCTGCGCTCATTTCAAATAGTCTCGCCGGCGTCACTCGCGTCCAGAGGCCTTAGTGTGAGAATTTAGTATGGGAAATTAGTTATAGTGCCACCTGGTGGTCACTCGTAGAACCTAATTTGCCATACTAAATTCTAACGCGCTCGCAATCGAACGCGTTCGAACGTGAGTCGAAAAAACTCACACTAAGGCCTCAGGTGCACTCGATAAAAATGCCGAAGTGTTCTCTGACAAAAATATTAGGTACGTCAATAAGGTTAAAAAAAGGATGGGATATCATATTTTCGGTAAGTAAAACAGTTTATTGATTAGTTTTTGTCGTTTTTATGACTGAATATAGGCAGTAAATAGGCGATTTTGATACATTTATCCTAAAAACTTCATTCAACGATCAAAGTATAATACGACAAATTTCAATAGCCGCTTTTTCTGTGGTAAGAACGATGCATTTTAGCCTCCTTTTTATTTTAGTCGCATAATAAAAATGACTCTGTTCGACTGTTCTTGTCAATGGAGCCGGCTTTTTTTGTTCTGTTTATTTTTTTAATTACTAAGTTTATGTACTTTGAATTTTTTTTTGTATTTCGTTTTTGACGAATATGTTTACGTTATAAATAATTTAATATAGGAAAAAGGTAGTCAATTTGACGATTTTTTTAAATGTTCGTAAATATTATAATGTAGGTCTATATTGGATTGATTATTAGACGTTCGTTTACATTATATTGCTAAAAAAACAACAGAAGAGTTGAAATCTAATTAAAAAAAACTACAATAAACTAAACTTATTTCAAGGAAATTAATGTGTTTCGTGCCGGTTATTTTGCCTTTAAACCGTTAAACAAATCTGTTTTGAATAATTTAATATAAAATTAAAATAAACGATTTTACCAGTTAATATTTGTTTTACTGATATACCCATGTCCTACCCAAAAACATATTTACGCTCAAATAAAAGTATAATTATGTGTTTAGAACACAATTTAAGTAACTATTCAAATACTAAAATAAGTATCTTAAGAAAAAAAAAATATTATAATTATGTTCGCCTCCACTCAATGCCTTGTCCTACCGCCCGCTGGCGGTCGTAGAATTTTATTACTTTTCTAACACTGCGTTGTAAAAACAACTTACAGGTTGAATTTAAAAAAATATATGCGTACAGCATAACTAATAACTACGTAGGTGTAATCGGTGAGTGTTCGGCGTCAGTTTCGAGCGTTACTTTTATTCGAGACTGTGCATCTTGGGTTTTTATATATTAATGGTCATAATGCACTTTGCGTTCCAGGGCCGGGGTGATTCTTTCGAACAGATTTGCAACCCTGCCAGTCTCAGGCCCTAAGGGCCTTATCATACCTACTAGCGGATTGCGAGCGTCCTCAAAGTGGAGCTGGCGCGCAACGAATACGTTACGGGTGCACAACGAACACGCCGCGCATGCGCAGCGAATTCGTTGCGGACGCGCAACAAGTTCGCCGCGAACAGCAGCGTGGACGCCATTTTGTACTGTCTCGTAGAAATGCCAGCCCGTCCGCCGCGCCGCCTTTCATCAGACCGTAACGATACACGAATGTGAGAGGACGTATGTATCATCATGGCATCATTGGGAGATTTGGATATTGATACATAGTTATTTATAAGTAAAATTCAAAATTTATAGGTTTATAATGATTAACCGATTAATAATATTAAAGAAGTACCTAGGTATTTAATTAATCATCTCCTGTGTACTTATTTAATGTTAAAACATACCTTATAGTAATTACGAGCCTTAAAACATACCTTATAGTAATTACGAGCCTTTCTTCAGGTGACACTGATAATCTCAAATGTGTCTTTTTGTCTTAAGTCAGTTTGTATCAGATGCAACAACTCATAAAATGTAGGGGTCTTGACATTCGCAGGTAGGAATGAAATTGTTTGTGTGCGTTCGCGCAGCGGAATGTTGTTGAATTTAAAGATTTTAATTATGCAGATATTTAGTGTATGACGTCGTATAATTGTGTATGGTAAAAAAAAAATTGTGCACGCAGCCATTGTGGACAAATTCACCAAAAACTGATTCCGCTGGGCGAACGTTGTCCTGGCGGAACTTTTTTTAATCCTTAGACTTTAGAAGAAAATAAATGTGTCCAAAAATTTGTGTGCATTTGTGTGTAATTGTGTATGTATGAATAAAATTAGTGCATGCATAAACTTCGGAGAAATTCAAGTTTCCGCTACGCGAACGTTTGGCCATTACCTAGTTTTCATATAAAGCGCTTACATAGAGAGCTGTAGATTTTTACATACGTTGTTTTGAATTTGTTTATATTTGTTTAAAAAACAGATTTAGAAAAAATTGTAGGGCTTAAATGATAAAAATATAAACGTAAAATACGCTTATTAGGTCTTAGTTCTTAAAGTATGCACTTTGGGGTCTAGATTTTCACGTTTATACAAACCTTATAAGTGTCTGCAACATGTTACCAAGTATCAATGATGTTCCGTTAGTAATTAAAGAGTTATAGGACAATTTACCATGAATAGATCACTGTTTACAAAGCAGTCAAATATCACGACGTTCTAAAGGAATTGCATGGTAAAATGTATGCCAATAATTAGTTTATTCATAAAACTATTCACATGCAAAATTTCATGTCATTAAATTCAGTAATTAAAGAAAAACAATTATAATACTGACGAAGCATCGAAAACCTACATAACCCGACCAAGTTCGGATGGCTACAAAAAAGCGGCCGTGCCATATATCTAAGAAACGTTCTTAACCTTGCAATATGGTATTTATTAATATGGTACAGTTGCGTACACAAGCGTTAGGAAAAAATAAAACAATTGCATTTCTTGAATGAAAAATATTTTTTTAATAATAACAACTTACTTTACTTCTCTATTTATATCCGTGTACAAAAACATTTTTAATTACATATAATACTTAATTATGTAATTATGATAACGTTAACAAACGCTTGCAACGACAGCAATAGACTTAAATGTGTTTTAACTAAAATAGGTTTAATAAACGATTATGAATATAAGGGTAAGTATAATATTTCGAGGTAATATAAAATCACATCACATAACTAGGCTATTCAGTTGTTTAGATTTGATCAACATTAAAAAAGTGCTCATAAACTAAAACACTGGTATAAAAAAGGTATTTTCAAGAAAAAAGGGGAACGCTCGTGCATGCTTAGTCCATTGGTTAAATAGTGTAATAAGCTACAATATGATAAATATTTACTTAGGTACCTAAACAGTAGTACTTACATGTGGTAATTATTTAATTTCCCTAAAGGGTCTATAGTTAGAATCCTGATCCGTGAAATCTTCAATAGAAATTAGCAGTATGAATTTTATTTTTCTTAAATAATAGGTATAATCTAGATTATAATATCTCAAGTCTCAAGCGCATAAAGTACCTACGTAAATAGTACCTACTTTCTGTCATAGTCAAATACATTTAAAAAAGTAGGTGTACAAAAATAAATGACCTATAAATTATATCGAAACAACAATTGTGTTATCACCTATACCAATTCAATACCGGTATTATACTGTAAATTTTGGGATGTTACCTAAATATATTGCACGGCCCCTTTTTTGTAGCTATCCGAACTTGGTCGGGTTATGTAGGTTTTCGATGCTTCGTCAGTATTATAATTGTTTTTCTTTAATTACTGAATTGAATGACATGAAATTTTGCATGTGAATAGTTGAATGAATAAACTAATTATTGGCATACATTTTACCATGCAATTCCTTTAGAACGTCGTGATATTTGACTGCTTTGTAAACAGTGATCAATTCATGGTAAATTGTCCTATAACTCTTTAATTACTAACGGAACATCATTGATACTTGGCAACATATTGCAGACACTTATAAGGTTTGTATAAACGTGAAAATCTAGACCCCAAAGTGCATACTTTAAGAACTAAGACCTAATAAGCGTATTTTACGTTTATATTTTTATCTTTTAAGCCCTACGATTTTTTCTAAATCTGTTTTTTAAACAAATATAAACAAATTCAAAACAACGTATGTAAAAATCTACAGCTATCTATGTAAGCGCTTTATATAAAAACTAGCTAATGGCCAAACGTTCGCGTAGCGGAAACTTGAATTTCTCCGAAGTTTATACATGCACTAATTTTATTCATACATACACAATTACACACAAATACACACAAATTATTGGACACATTTCTTTTCTTCTAAAGTCTAAGGATTAAAAAAAGTTCCGCCAGGACAACGTTCGCCCAGCGGAATCAGTTTTTGGTGAATTTCTCCACAATGGCTGCGTGCACAAATTTTTTTTTACCATACACAATTATACGACGTCATACACTAAATATCTGCATAATTAAAATCTTTAAATTCAACAACATTCCGCTGCGCGAACGCACACTGGATTATTTTTTAACCGACTTCCCAAAAAGGAGGAGGTTCTCAATTCGGTTGTACTTTTTTTATGTTTGTTACCTCATAACTTCGTCAACATGAACCGATTTGAAAAATTCTTGAAAGGATATACTTGCAGATTGGTCACATTTAAATTTCATCAAAATCGGTAACGAAGTTTGGATTTTAAATCGCAATAAGTAGCTAGAATCCGTTTACTTGGATGATGGTTTTTGTCATCCAAGTAATCGAAATTGCGTGTTTTGCTTTTCTGCGATTTTGCAGTGGTGTTGTTAGGTGTGGGGTACCACTAAAATGTAGTGTTTTTATTTTGGAAGTCGGTTGTATTTTTTTGTAAAAAGTTTTTTTTTCGTTTGCTAAACAACAGAAAGTAGTCGCTCTCTTCCATTCGATTAATTGATAACGGATCTTTCCAAATTCGTCGATGCTTTCGTTTTCGTCTCCCGGCGTCTTCGAGGTAATAAAGCTAACAGCAGGGTTTCCTTGTCGGAATCAATTTTGTTACTGGGTGTATTGTACAATAGTAACCAAAAATGCATAAGCATTCTTACGCACTAACAGCTTGACGGTTAGTTTGACTTACGACCTTCTTTTTTCCAGCAGTAGTCAACAAACTGTTGTGGTTTATAATTTCGTAATTACAAAATGAGCTCAGATAGCCCAACGGTTTAGCGCCCTCAGAGAGAAGTGTGATCAAGTGTGTCGTAAGTTGAAATCCCACGCAATACCAGACTTTTTGTATGTTCTTATTCACATTGCAATAAGTTAGAAAGGTAGATCACAAAAAAAATACAAAACAATAATTTAGATTTCTGCGAGGTAGACATCAATTATTTATAATTATTAATATTTAACTTGAACCAAATGAACTGTCGGTTGGTTGTAGTTGTTGGTTAGTGACGTGTGGTTAGCAGTAGCGTAATTATTCACAAAATGCAGGCAAACATTAGTATTGAAGTGACGGCGACTATTATTGCGCTGCATAAAAGTGGTCTTAATGAAACTCAAATATCTGAAGAAATCGGACTGAATGTGAGTAAAATATTTATATTTGAATTGTAACTTTATAAATTAATCTTTTAATATTTTAACTAAAAATTTATACCTGAGATTATTTGGTAGAATATGGCTTAATTCTTTTTATTATTTTTTGAATCCATCCATCACTTTATGAGGCTTAAAAGCGAAATATTTGTGTTTATTATTGGATTTATAAATACGCAGTGTTTTATTTTAAAATTATATTAAATAAATATGAGTATTAACTATATAAAACTGGCCAAGTGCGAGACGGACTCGCCCACGAAGGGTTCCGGTACCATTTATCTATAAAACTACGAAAAAAACACGTTTATTGTATGTGGACCCCCCTTAATATTTAATTATTTTAAATTTTTAGTGTTTTTTTGTTATAGCGGCTACGGAAATACATCATTTGTGAAAATTTCAGCTTTCTAGCTATCACGGTTTATGAGATACAGCCTGGAGACAGACAGGCAGACAGACAGACAGACAGACAGCGGAGGCTTAGTAATAGGGTCCCGTTTTACCCTTTGGGCACCCTAAAAAATGAAGCCACTTTGGTATTTTGTTAAGTATAGCGACCTAATATTTTTATTTTTATTTTGTTTTAGAGAAATACTGTAAGTCTTTGGATAAAAAGATATGAAGAAGAGGATAGCCTTGCTAGTCGAAAGAGAAGTGGAAGACCGACGCTTATTAGCGAAGCGCAGCGACGACATATGGTGGACGAGTATGAAAAAAATGGTTTCACACCAACGAGACACTTTGCGGTATTATTCGACACCTCGTTGCAAACTGTTCGCCGTGCGCTCCACGCTGAAGGTGTGCATCACAGAAAACCTGCTAAAAAGCCTTACTTGACAAAGAAACATAAACAAGAACGATTACGTTTCGCACGGAATTATTTAGATTTCGACTGGAATACCACCATATTTTCAGATGAAAAAACATTTAAATCCAGTCAAAAGGGCAGACTTCATTTCTGGCGAAAGGATAACACTCGATGGTGTGATAAAAACGTAATCCCTAACACCGAATCAGGTCGTATTACAATTAATATGTGGGGGTGGATGGGTGCAGCAGGACCAGGAGAACTGGCTTTCATTCCTCCACGCGCAAACAGTTCGACTTATGCGGAAGTATTAGACTCCATCATGCTACCTACTGTGCGCAACATTTACCCTGCTGATGAGTTAGCACAATTTTCATTTGTCCAGGACAATTGTCCTATTCACCGGGCGAGTACTGTGCGTGAGTGGTTTCACAATCACCCGGAGGTTATTGTTGTTCCATGGCCAGCGCGATCACCCGACCTCAACCCCATAGAAAATCTATGGGGCTTGATGGTGCAAAGGTGGGACTCACGGAATGAGAGGTCCACGGAACAATTGAAAACCCATTGCATGGAGGTGTGGGAAAATTTAAGAGGGAGCGAAACATACGGTAATAATATTGGGTCCATGCGCAAACGGCTACTTGACTGCATTGAAAATAATGGGGGTTATACAAAATATTAATTAAATTAAAATATCCTTGTTTTAGTTTTAATAATCAGACGGTGTAACTAAATATTTAGTAGGTCATTTTAAAATATTAATAACGTTTAACGAAACACTAGACATACTTATTAATTATGTTGTGTTGACTTTCGTTAAAACAGCTATTTCTTTTAACTTGTGCCATCGCTTTATCTTAGGAATGCAGTGAACTCGCTACTAAGTTTGCTGACGATAGTCATGGTTTTATTTTGTGTTCTGTTTCTTCTACCCACATTGTTGTAACATAAATTAATAGTTAGATTTATTTTTCTCATCTAATTGACGATTGTCTTATGTTCTTTGAACTGAACTTGAGGTTTAGTTTCAATCTTCTTTTCGCCAAGAAAATGAACAATTAAGCTATAACCTAAATACATTATTTGTCAAAACCATATATCAGTTTTCAATAAAACTGGTTGAATGGCAATAGATAGCAATATTAGCAATACCTTTAATAACTAGCTATCGACAGTTATATTTTGTATTATTAAAATATCCTTTCATTGTTATTATGAATGGTCTAAATGGGTATATTTCCAACAAACAATGTTATCAACGGTTACAAGAGAACTTTTTTTGTCTAGGTAACAATATAACGAATAAACATTTGTATTATCATTCAGCACGACTTTTTTATTTCTACCTTACAACATCTAAATGATGAATATATAAGATCACTACTAAATAGTTGCAAATTACGAATACGATAAATAAATCATAATATTCGTAACTAGCTGACCCGCGCAACTTCGTCTGCGTCACATTTTCCATTACTGCTCCGCTCCTATTTGTCTCAGCGTGATTATATATATATATATATATATACGCCTATAACCTTCCTCAATAAATGGGCTATCTAACACTGAAAGATTTTTTCAAATCGGACCAGTAGTTCCTGAGATTAACGCGTTCAACCAAACAAAAAAACTCTTCTGCTATATAATATTAGTATAGATTGCTGGTGGTAGAGGTGCTGAATCAAGTGGATTCTTAATTTCGTCCAGAACAGTCCAAAAAGAAACACATTTTCTCCGATTTTTACTGACAATATTGCTGATCGTAGACCACTGATAAATATAGTTTGTTTTAAGATTTTATAATATCAAAAAAGTTTTACTGGGTTCATAGAATCGATTTATTATAGAGGAGCTCGTTCAAATCGGACCAGTAGTTCCTGAGATTAACGCGTTCAACCAAACAAACAAACTCTTCTGCTTTATAATATTAGTATAGATTGCATAATATACAAAATCTACGTTCAGTTACGTATCCTGATCTCTCTCTCGAATTAAGAATATAATTATGAAGAGGGTACCTAATGCAGGGCACTGTATCATCTCTATCGGTTGAAATGCCGACCAGCCCAGGTACCTAATCTCCTGGTACAAACTAATCTTGAATCAAAATCAACAAAACCAACTATCGAACGAATGGTGCTGAATCAAGTGGATTCTTAATTTCGTCCAGAACAGTCCAAAAAGAAACACATTTTCTCCGATTTTTACTGACAATATTGCTGATCGTAGACCACTGATAAATATAGTTTGTTTTAAGATTTTATAATATCAAAAAAGTTTTACTGGGTTCATAGAATCGATTTATTATAGAGGAGCTCGTGGCTAAAGCCGCACGGGCCGATCTTCAAGGCTAAACTATAACAGACGAACGCATCGATCTTCAAGGTTAAGCAACGCTTGCGAAGGTTGGTCTGTGGGTGGGTGACCATCTTGACATACCGAGTTTCCTTCGTGCCTCAGAAAGCACGTTAAGCCTTTGGTCCCGGCTGTCATTTGTAGATCTTTGGCAGTCGTTACGGATAGTCAAAAGCCAGTAAAATCTGACTGAAATCTTGCATTGAATGAGTTGTGGAGGTCTGGTAGGCAGCCGCGCCACGTAAAATACCGGTATTCAGCTGAATCCGGTTTGTCTGGAAGCCGAGCCAATATAGTAAGGAAAAGGCTAGGTTGTTATAATGGTCACCCATTCACAGACCGACCTCGGCAAGCGTTGCTTAACCTTGAAGATCGACGTGTTCGGCTGATATAGTTTAGCCACATTGAAACATAATACCAAATATTCATCTCTTCTGTTAGTAAAACAGTTTACTTATGGATACAGGTAACTCCGGACTCCGGAGGAGACTCTCCTCTCCTCCCAGTAAATCGAAAAACTATCTAGTAATTCAATCAAATCCATACTTCCATAGCTAATAATTTCAACATTATACGTAAACAACATAAAACATGGGGCTGACCTTATGCTACTGCGGAGAATCTTAACACCGCGATTCAGAAAAACGCGTCATAAGTACAACGCCATCTATCGATCTACAACGTAACTGAACTGTCTTTATGCTCATAACTACTCATAAGTTCAAACTTAGAAGCTTACACGTTACGATAAATAATGATAATATAATAACATATAATTATAAACATTGTGTTTAATTAAAAAATAACTCAAAAATACATTGTTTCGGGGTCTTTTCACACATTTCTTATTAAAAAATTTCTCAATAGATGGCATTGCAAGTATCTGAAGTCTCAATGAAAACAACCTATTTTAGCGCTCGATGAAGTTTCTTCGTAAACTTTAAAATTCGATATCTTTTGATTTTGTGGGTCGATTTTGATGAAATAAACACTAAATGTTGCTCCGATTATCACTTAATATTTCGAAGTACCTAAATTTTGAATCCAGTCAGTGGTTTATGCGTGATGCTCCTCCAAACGCACAGACATACAGACGCACAGACAAACAGACAAACAGAAAAGAAATTCAAAAACTGCTTTTTTGTGTTCTATGTCATTTTTCTGACATTTCTATGTATTTTTTATGCGAAAATATTCAATGTACAGACACGGCAACTCTACGATTTTATTATATGTATAGATTTGCAACTAATAAGTACAAAAAATACAATATATAAAAAACCAATTGTAGTTTCAATAGTAGAAATATAAAAAAAAACTTATTTATTATATGGTATTTTCAATAACAGAAAAATCAGCTACGGACCATTAATTGGATTTGAACTCGGAGTTCGTTGATTGCGAATCTTTACGTCGCCCTGACGGCTACAAGCACATGAGTGCCTAGCGCGAATTTTATGTGTGCGTTCGCCCAGCGGAATGTTGTTGAATTTAAAGATTTTAATTATGCAGATATTTAGTGTATGACGTCGTATAATTGTGTATGGTATAAAAAAAATTGTGCACGCAGCCATTGTGGAGAAATTCACCAAAAACTGATTCCGCTGGGCGAACGTTGTCCTGGCGGAACTTTTTTTAATCCATAGACTTTAAAAGAAAAGACATGTGTCCAAAAATTAGTGTGTATTTGTGTGTAATTGTGTATGTATGAATAAAATTAGTGCATGCATAAACTTCGGAGAAATTCAAGTTTCCGCTACGCGAACGTTTGGCCATTACCTAGTTTTCATATAAAGCGCTTACATAGAGAGCTGTAGATTTTTACATAAGTTGTTTTGAATTTGTTTATATTTGTTTAAAAAACAGATTTAGAAAAAATCGTAGGGCTTAAAAGATAAAAATATAAACGTAAAATACGCTTATTAGGTAGTCTTAGTTCTCTAAGTATGCACTTTGGGGTCTAGATTTTCACGTTTATACAAACCTTGTAAGTGTCTGCAACATGTTGCCAAGTATCAATGATGTTCCGTTAGTAATTAAAGAGTTATAGGACAATTTACCATGAATTGATCACTGTTTACAAAGCAGTCAAATATCACGACGTTCGAAAGGAATTGCATGGTAAAATGTATGCCAATAATTAGTGTATTCATTCAACTATTCACATGCAAAATTTCATGTCATTAAATTCAGTAATTAAAGAAAAACAATTATAATACTGACGAAGCATCGAAAACCTACATAACCCGACCAAGTTCGGATGGCTACAAAAAAGCGGCCGTGCCATATATCTTAGAAACGTTCTTAACCTTGCAATATAGTATTTATTAATATGGTACAGTTACGTACACAAGCGTTAGGAAAAAATAAAACAATTGCATTTCTTGAATGAAAATTATTTTTTTAATAATAACGCCACTATCTACGATAAAAATAAATCTTCAATTAACAAGTACTTCTCTATTTAAATATTCGAGTACAAAAATATTTTTAATTACATATAATGCTTAATTATGTAAGTAGGTAATTATGATAACGTTAACAAACGCTTGCAACGACAGCAATAGACTTAAATGTGTTTTAACTAAAATAGGTTTAATAAACGATTATGAATATAAGGGTAAGTATAATATTTCGAGCTTCAATAAAAATTAAAATCACATCACATAACTAGACTATTCAGTTGTTTAGATTTGATCAACATTAAAAAAGTGCTTATAAACTAAAACATTGGTATAAAAAAGGTATTTTCAAGAAAATATTCTTAAATGTCCTAACCTCAACATACATAAGTCACTACCAGTACCTACAACGGTATACATCAATTAAAAAATCGATTCAAGAAGTAGTTTTTTTTTAAGTTATTAGATTGTTTGATCCACTAAAGTTGCAAAGGGGAACGCTCGTGCATGCCTAGTCCATTGGTTAAATAGTGTAATAAGCTTTTTTTTTTTTTTTTAATCTTTATTTTTAAAGGAACTTTTACGCATAGCGTATGCCAGTCCCATCATACCCTAAATATACATATGGGCAATTATAAGTGGGCCATAAATTAGAACAAAACTTTCGCATCGACTCCATTCGGTTGGGCCAAGATTTTATGAAAAATACCTACGTCAGTCTTGTTCAAATTCAAAGCTGATATTAAATTATTTCTAACTGACTCATATCGGACACATTCCATCAATAAATGGTGTAAGTCTTCAACAACCCCACATTGTTCACAATTGGGCGAAGTAGTTTTCTTCATCATGAACGCAAATTTATTACATGGAATATGTCCCGATCTGAGTCTATGAGCAGTAACCACTAATTTTCTACTTAAATTGCTATCTATGAACCAAGGCACACAAAGAGGCTGACATTGGATTGTTTTGTACCATATCCCAACTTCTAATGATCGTTTATTAAAATATTCTTTCCAAAGCACATAACATTTTTTTTTAAATTTAGGCAAATATTCTGAATAGTCCAAACTAAAGTAAGTTTCTTTACCGTTTTTAACTGCGTATTTTGCTAATTTGTCAGCCTCTTCATTGCCCCGCAACCCAATGTGCGATGGAACCCATTGCAATCTCAATTGGACACCTTTTGACCGCAGTGCGTCTATCTTCGATAGAATAACATAAGCTATCGAAGCACCTCTATAACCAGAGGCGCATCGAGCTATGTGTTGTGTAATAAGCTACAATATGATAAATATTTATCTAAACAGTAGTAGGTACTTACATGTGGTAATTATTTAATTTCCCTAAGGGGTCTGTCTATACTTAGTTAGAATCCTGATCCGTGAAATCTTCAATAGAAATTAGCTGTATGAATTTTATTTGTCTTAAATAATAGGTATATCTAGATTATATCTAAAGTCTCAAAAGCATACTTAAATAAAGTACCTACGTCTTAGAATAATAACGCATAGAAACCTAGTACGAGTGCAAAAAGTGAGGCAACTAAAACTTAGCCTAATCCGTCAAACTTAGCCACCAGGCCGTCAATACTCAATGTCACGTTCCGTCGAACACAGCTCGCGAGTAAATAATTGAAAATGACAGTTTGTTGCGTGAAAGGATGTTATAGCACATCAGGAAAACAAAAAAATGTGATAAAATAACATTTCACAAATAAGTACTCACATTCTATGCACTATTTTTATGTAAATCGATAAACAAAACAAAATTCTAATAACCTAACTTGTCATAACACAGTGTTGCTATTTGTGAGGAAAAAATACCCACATTGCTTTCATTCATGTTTTTCATTTTTGTAATTTTAAAATACAATACTTAGGTACTGTTAATTCATATCAAACCCGATGCTTTAACATTGTTTATAATTATAACCCATCAAGCATTCTAAACGCATTGAACAATATATAATTCTTTATGCGATTTATTTCCTTTTATTTTGAAATAAATTGAATTATACCTTCCGAAAAAATATGTCATATTACATGAAAAATCATGTTTACCTTTTCCAGTTCCCAACAACATAAAATACTTGCCTTGCTAGCAAAATAGTAATGCGTCTTTCCATATTTTGTGGGACACGGCTTATTAATGGTATCACTGAAAGCTATATCTGTGTGCGTTAGAGGAACGTAGACGCATTCGGCTCACGCACACAAAGAAAATGAAGTGGACACACGATTTTGCTCGGGTTTTGTTCTAGACGCGGCTTCTATGCGTTATTATTCTAAGACCTACGTAAATAGTACCTACTTTCTGTCATAGTCAAATACATTTAAAAAAGTAAGTGTACAAAAATAAATGACATTATTATATCGAAACAACAATTGTGTTATCACCTATACCAATTCAATACCGATATTATACTGTAAATTTTGGGATGTTACCTAAATATATTGCACGGCCGCTTTTTTGTAGCTATTCGAACTTGGTCGGGTTATGTAGGTTTTCGATGCTTCGTCAGTATTATAATTGTTTTTCTTTAATTACTGAATTTAATGACATGAAATTTTGCATGTGAATAGTTGAATGAATACACTAATTATTGGCATACATTTTACCATGCAATTCCTTTAGAACGTCGTGATATTTGACTGCTTTGTAAACAGTGATCAATTCATGGTAAATTGTCCTATAACTCTTTAATTACTAACGGAACATCATTGATACTTGGCAACATGTTGCAGACACTTACAAGGTTTGTATAAACGTGAAAATCTAGACCCCAAAGTGCATACTTAGAGAACTAAGACCTAATAAGCGTATTTTACGTTTATATTTTTATCTTTTAAGCCCTACGTTTTTTTCTAAATCTGTTTTTTAAACAAATATAAACAAATTCAAAACAACTTATGTAAAAATCTACAGCTCTCTATGTAAGCGCTTTATATGAAAACTAGGTAATGGCCAAACGTTCGCGTAGCGGAAACTTGAATTTCCGAAGTTTATGCATGCACTAATTTTATTCATACATACACAATTACACACAAATACACACTAATTTTTGGACACATCTCTTTTCTTCAAGTCTATGGATTAAAAAAAGTTCCGCCAGGACAACGTTCGCCCAGCGGAATCAGTTTTTGGTGAATTTCTCCACAATGGCTGCGTGCACAAATTTTTTTATACCATACACAATTATACGACGTCATACACTAAATATCTGCATAATTAAAATCTTTTAATTCAACAACATTCCGCTGGGCGAACGCACACAATTTTATCAATCCAATGGTCGCCTCAGCTGTGACTGTGTAAGGCATGTTCGCGACACATGTATGACACACTAACGCGCGTAGTGCGACGACAGTACATTAGTGTGTGTTATCTGTGGAATGTTGAGAATGTTGAGATACTCATACAAGCAACGAGTATTTAGTGTTGACGATAACGTGAAAGTAGAAGGTAGTAAGTCAAACTATACGTCAAGCCAATTACTTTGAGAGATTCTTATCGACTTTTGGAGTCTGACTGTACGTCGACAATTTGCTACAAACACGCGACGAAAACGTAACGTATTTGCCACGCGTCTGCGACGTCCTCGCTACGCAGCCGCGGCGTGTTCGCGACGCATTCGCTGCGCGCCCGCCCCGCGCCGTAGCCGCTCCCAAACCGCTAGTATGATTAAGGCCCTTACGGGCTCCGATGATGTCCGCTCTAGACAGTGTCAGGTAGCTTGATGTGCTGGCATCTGTACGTTGTCATGGCAGTAAGTTATTTTCTGCTTAGGGCTTATTGCATGGTGTTCTTGCATTATTGAATCTATTCAGTGTCTATTTATTGTGACATAATTAAAACCTTGAAGTCTGTTTAAAATGATCTCTTTATTATTGGAATGAACCGCACAGATATTAAAGACATACTAATTTTCAGTGAATCCAGCGTTTGGCAGTGGCACCAATAATTACGAAGACATTTTCGAAACTCAATGCAAATCTGCCGATGCTGCGACACGGGCATCCTGAAAATAAATTCCGAAATTGTGACCACTTATGAATCGTAATTGAATATTCTATTAATTTGTAAAGTGTTTCAATAAATAATGGAGAATGCTATAACCATCATTATTTAATACGAGTATACCTACTTGTATTTGATATTTATTGAGGATCATCATCCCATGGGCCACTTCCTTGACCCCAATCAAAGTCATTTTCTTGAACATCTGTCTCTTCTTTTTCCTGAGACTCTGCGCCCTTAGCAACTGTGTCCTGAGCTTCTGCATTCGGAGCATCAGCATCTAAAAAATAATATTAGTTAGGTACTTAAAGTTAAGCAGGAATTTAATATGCTGACTTGCTAGTGGTGGACATACTTGGTGTCTATTTCCACCACGCGGCCAACTAATAAAATTTGATGAAACTTTGCCAGGAATAAGTTATATTTTGTTACTATACACACCTCTTTTCCTGAATTTGTAGCAAAAAAAACTAAGAAGATATGACCAAAAAAAGTTGGCCGCTAGTACCACCACTTCTTGCCGTAGTCATCACCTGTGATTACATAGAAACTTAATAATGCAGATAGGCGAATAATGCATCAAAAGAAAGGTCTTAATAGGTAGCTCACCATATATATCAAATTAATAGAGGCTAATGTGTATGATGGACATATTTTAGTTGCTAATTTGTTGCAGCGAATAATCAAGAAAAATACTTAGAAAATTGTTCAATAATTTGTGAGAGTCGATTTTAGTTGGCCGCTCGAACGGCACTATGCCTAAGATACAATACCGTTTATTTCGTTTTTAAAACTAGGTTCAAACTTAGTAATAGTACTAATCGACAGGTAACGTGACCTAGTTTGGATAAATGTAGCGAATATAACTGCAGCGTTCATATTTTATAATATATTTACAAAAATATAGTAGTATGAAACTGTATTAACAGTAGGGTGACCATGAATTTTCACAATTAAGTGAGACTCGTGGTTATTGGAATGTTCGATAGTCATATCTCAAATTATTAGGGCGACTGCTTATATAAAATACACTTTAAGGCATCCTATAGCATACTATATAAAAGTCTAAGTCACAAATCTATTAATAAAAGTCAACAGGCTACTTCTGGGTAAGCTCGCTTGATCGTAGACTTTGTCTCCGTCATCTCTGACCTAGACTAGAGTCAAGAGCAAACCCATCAAAAATAAAAATAAAAAAAAAACAAGAAATACAAAATCTTTTAAAAAAACATTAATAAATTAATTAACACGAACCGTGGTTGGTCGGGCGGGCGGGATACAGTCTAGGTAACTCAAAGTAAATCGGGGTGCGCACTATATACATATGTAAAGTTTATTTGTAGCCTTACTAAGTCTCAGTATCACTTGCGAGTGAATCGCATGATGATGTACTATTATAGAACTTCACGTCACGAACCAGAGAACTTGAAGTCTCAACATCATCTTTACTGTCTCTCTAAGATGAACTTAATACTATTTTTTATTATTATTATTATTTAATGGGCTTGCTCTTGACCACAATCACGCCTGATGGAAAGCGATGGATGAGGTCTAAGATGGAGCGAGCTTGCCCAGAAAATGCCTATTCACTCTTGCTTTGAAGGCTGACGAGTTATATGTGGACGGGAACACAGACGTTGAGATTTCCACATTTTGACTGTGCGCTTTAATAAATGTGGAGGAGAAGCGCTGGGTACGACTAGTCGGGATATCGACCAAGTACGGGTGGTACCCTGTAGTACGTCTGGTATTTCGGTAGTAGAAAGCCGATGGTGGGATCAGGTCGTGGAGTTCCTGTGCACACTCACCAAAGTACAATCTGTAGAAGACCGACAGACAGGCAACACTACGCCGACGAGCTAGGCTGTGAAGCTAAGCCACCAACTTCTCGTCATCTATAAGCCTTTTTGCTCTGCGTTCCACCGAGTCCAATGCAGTAAGCTCGTATTTTGCTGAGTCAACCCATAAGTGGCTGCAATACTCCATACAGGAACGGACCTGTGCTTTGTACAGACTCAGAAATTGTCCAGATGTAAAGTATTACCCCATTCAGGATGCTCAACTTCTTGGCTGCAGTCTGTGCTTTTAACTCGATGGTCGAGCCGAAGTTGATATTAGACGTCAACTCCATGCCCAGAAGCTCTAGGTAGTCGGTAACAGGTACCTACAGGCGCACCTTGGAATGTAGGAGATAGCTGTAAAACATTAAGTTTCAGACCGCCGTTTTCTAGCGACTCCTTCCACGCATTTGCGCGTCGCACCAGTCTCCCTCTGTCCGCATCCGCTAGTGCGATATCGTCAGCATACATGAGCAGCCACGGAGGTTGCTCATGTGCGTTTCACTGTATGATACTTCGTCTAATATAGCACTGAACAGGAAAGGGCTGAGGACAGAGCCTTGGTGGACCCCAACTGTGATAGGGAAGGGTTTTGTGTCACTAACAGCGGTGAACAGCGGTCCTGACCAAAGATTCGGAGTCAAGGTACATGTCCCGGATGATGTAAACTTAGATTTCGGGGACCTTTGGACCGCAGTGCCCACCAGATCGTCGCTCGGGGAACACTGTCGAAGGCCTTCTCCATATCCAAAAAAAAGGAAGAGCGTATTCTTTCTCCTAAATTTTTCCATTACGATCCTTAGGGCAAAAATAGGATCCATGGTCCCTAGTCCTGGACGAAATCCATATTGACACTCCAAGACAGTACACTCCTGTTGGATCCGAGAGTCTATTACACGCTCAAAGAGCTTCAAGGTGTGGGACATGACCTTTATACCGCGGTAATTCCTACACTCGTGCACCGATCCCTTTCCCTTGAACACTGGAATAGCCCGCCACACATTCCCAACCACTGCAACTCCTGAAAGCCAGAATCAACAGTGGCGACCACCACAAAAACGTCGAGCTAATGAAGCCCGACGAGTCCCGGAGAAACGATTCAACTGTATTGGATCCCGCATCGAAATTAATCAGAAAGTACAGCGGAGGAGTAGGAAAAAATAAATATAATTTCCACTTCCCTCCTTATCAAGCAGGAGACGGATTGGAGTTAGGCCAATAGGCACTTAGGGACATATATATAGGAACACTGGAGTAATAATACTCTGCCTCCACTAGTAAGGAATTTTACCAGTGAAGAGTGCGCGGTTGAAGAGGTTGGTTAAGACACACACCACGAGGACCCATCGCCTTCCAGGCTTCGATGGGGACTCCATCGGCTCCGACAGCCTTCCGGTTTTTCATGAGACGAACAGCTGAGTGGACTTCCTCCGGGGTTATGGGTGGCACTAGTACCTGATTTGGAGGGAGGTCCGGTGGCTGAACCTCTTTATGCAGCTGGTTCAACAGCTTGTGGAAATACGAGCGCCATCTCTCCTTCACCGCGAGGTCCTCGTATAGAAGGTTGCCGTTAGGGTCTTTGACACAGCGGCACCTAGTGATATCCTGTGCCGCTTTGGCCCTTGCACGTGCCAACATACCGCGTGTATCTGACATCGACGCACAAACGATTTCCATGGGTCCGGGGCATGATTCTGGACACCCTAGACTTAGAAGTTTTCGTCGGCTTTTTTCTCATTTTTTTTATTTTTTTCAAGGGTTTTTTTACTTTAGCCTGCTCATAATCGTTATTCTGACCTAACCCAATGAGATTTTTAATAAAAAAATTATTAATTAACTACTTTCACTAAAAAGAGCAATCTGAATAAAGCCACAAATAGATATCAGCTCAGCTGAGCTGATACTTTGTGGTACTCTTGAAAAAAATGAGAAAAGAACCGACGAAAAATTCCAACACTGGGGTGTCCAGAATTATGCCCAGAGGCCTTAGTGTGAGTTTTTTCGACTCACGTTCGAACGCGTTCGATTGCGAGCGCGTTAGAATTTAGTATGGGAAATTAGTTATAGTGCCACCTGGTGGTCACTCGTAGAACCTAATTTCCCATACTAAATTCTAACGCGCTCGCAATCGAACGCGTATGAACGTGAGTCGAAAAAACTCACACTAAGGCCTCTGGACCCATGAAAATCGTTTGTGCGTCGATGTCAGATACACGCGGTATAGAGAAGCTTCTTCCCCTCAGACGATTCTAGCCTGTCATACAATGGTTGTAGGTAGTCTTGTCTGGCCCTGGCAACAACTCTCTTAGTGGCATGTTTTGCAACCTTATATGCGTCACGGTCTTCGGGAGATTTGGACGCTTGTCACGTTATGAAGAGGGCCTTCTTCACCCTTACCTCTCTCTGGACTGTATCGTTCCACCACTAAGTCTCCTTGCTACATTTGCGTCCACCCTTAGATATGCCAAGCACTGCTTTCGCCGCACATGTGACAGTGGCCTGAATCTTGTCCCATTGTCCCTGGATCTGTTCGCCCTCGGCTACCGTGCATTTATCGCCAATCGTCGATGTGATTTCCTGGGACTACTCATCAAGCCGCCACAACTTGATTTGGCGTCGGCAGCGCTCAATGGGCTTGACACTGGGTCTTACGCGGAGATCCACGACAAGGAGACGGTGTTGTGCAGTAAGACTCTCTCCGGGTATGACCTTGCAGTTGGCTACTTTGCTGATGTGGTGTCTCCTGGTCAGCAGGTACCCAATCGATTTGGATAGCGTGCCTCCCGCTCTTGTAGGTGACAAGATGCTCAGTGTTCTTTTTGAAGAACGTGTTCACGACGGCCATGTCTGCCGCCGCACAAGTTGAGAGAATATTTTCTCCCTCCGGGTTGCGGCCACTGTACCCGTGGCCTCCGCAAACACGCTCAAACTCTTCAGTTTTCACCCACATGACCGTTTAGATCACCACCCAAAACGATCGCCTGTGACAGTGTGACAACGGGATCCCACGCAGTACCACGTCTAATTGGTCCCAGAACTTCGTCTTTTCGGCTTCGCTACAACCAGCCAGCGGCGCGTAGGCACTTATCAAATGGGTCATGACCCCTTCGACAAGCGCCACTACGATAATAAGCCGGTCGCTGAAACGCTTCACCTCCAAGACGCTGTCCCGAAACTCCTCAGAGAGCACTACGGCCACCCCGCTACCACCTCCAGGGGCACCGGTGTATATCAGCTTGTAGCCATTCCCAATGGACCGGGATCTGCTGCCTTTCCATCGAGTCTCCTGCAGGAACGCCACAGCCACCCTGCGCCAAGAAAGTATGTCGGCTAGCTCTCTCGCGCGTCCGGTCAACGTGCCAACGTTCCACGTTGCGAAGCGAAGTTTCTGGGTTGGGGCGTTCATCTTTAGCCGTGCCCGGTCACGGTAGCCCTAGCCCACTTGTCACAGGAGACGGGCGAGGGTCCTGCGCGCCGTTTTGCGGCGGCGGCGCCCTATCATTAGACCGAACTCCTGATTGCCTATCCATATGTGATTTGGCTGTAGTTTACCGACCGGCCGCCTGCCTGACGTCAACCCACCTCGGGAATCAAATATTTAAAGGAAACAAGAACGGGATGGGGGTAATAATGATAGGAACTATTTAGGATTTATGATAGGATAAGGAATAGGGATACTACGGACTCGGAAGACATAGGTATGAGCCCCTATCGGCTCGGGAGGCCGGGCGCGCGTACCCGAAGCCATACCATCAACCACCGGACAGGCAGTTGAGGATGACACCCTTGACATACCTACCTACCCATAACCTGCAAACTAAATATTGTATAACTTTTTGAATATTTACGTTTTCACGGTTTTTTATTTTTGCAACAATTACAACAAATTAAGACCTTTCTATTGATGCATCATTCGCCTATCTGCATTATTTAGTTTCTATGTAATCACAGGCGATGACTACGGCAAGTGGTGGTACTAGCGGCCAACTACATATTTTTGGTCATAGCTTCTTAGATTTTTTTGCAACAAATTCAGGAAAAGAGGTGTGTATAGTAACAAATTATAACTTATTCCTGGCAAAGTTTCATCAAATTTTATGGGTTGGCCGCGTGGTGGAAATGGACACCATACTTGGGGACCATGGCAAAGGACCTTGCTACTCAGTAGCCCTTGTGCGTTGTCGGCCTGTCTGCACCGGCCACACACTAACACACATAGCAATTACCTACAGTAGCGAGATCCCGCAAAATTATCCGCGAGCGAGTCCGGCTGGTAATAATTTTTTAACCCCCGACACAAAAACAGGGTCGTATCGTAGCTTCCTAACGGATGAACCGATTTTCGTTTAGTTTTTTTTTTTGTGTATAGATAATTTTATCCCGAGTGTTCTTAGCCATGTTTCATGAAAATCTGTTCAGCCGTTTGAAGATTATCAGCTCTTGCTCTTTGCTAGTTGATGAAGGGATCTGACCAACTTCCTTATGTCCGATCGATTCGAAATTTGGTACCGTGGTACTTCAATGATATTGAAAGTATATGGTAAGGTAACCATGATCTCATCAGCCGTTTGAAGACGATCAGCTCATTAATACTTGATGAGGGGATCTGACTACCTTCCATATTATGTCCTATCGATTCGAAATTTGGTACCGTATTACTTCAATGATATTGAAAGAACATGGTAAGGTAAAGGTAACCTGATCAGCCGTTTGAAGATGATCAGCTCTTTAATAGTTGATGAGGGGATCTGACTACCTACCTACAAACTAATCACTATAAATACCTTACTAATATTTATACCAACTTTAAAAAGGGCAACAAGTAAAATTAAAAATTTTGAAAACCTCCCGACACAAAAAAATATTATAATATGTTTAAAATATTATTTGTTAATTTTTAGTTTATTTTTTGTGTCGGGGGGCTACTTGAATTGTTTGTTTTTTATTTACTTTTTCTCCACTCCTAAGCAATACTGCGTATAATCATGATCTGTGTGATGAATGGATATGTTGATGATAGAAAAGATTAAAGGCGCGTTCACATATACGTACGATTATACAGGATCCTTTTTAATGGATCCGTCGCTACTGGCGATAGTATTCACACAGCATTTATAGGATCCTTTTTAACGGATCCGTCGCTATTGGAGATAGTATTCACACAGGACTGATTTTAACAGATCCGACACTACTGGACTTCCGTTCTTCAGTGCGCCGCCGCCAACTTTCTACGAGGATGGACGTTGTCATGATTATGCGACCACTGGACACGTGCACGACTCTGGGAATTAAACCGGCAAATGGCGGCACCCCCATGCCAATTGCGCATTTCGATCCGATAAACGGATCAGTATACTGGATCCGAAATACTGTATTATGTGTGAACTGGCTCATACAACTACCTAAGCTAATAACACATACGTTTAAACGGACCTGTAAAACGGATTGCTGCTTATTTTGTCGGAACGGTATTTTCTACTGGATCCGGAATACTGTATTAAGTGTGAACTCGCTCATACATACGCTAATAACATAGGTACACGTTTTAACGGACCTATAAAACAGACGTTAAATGTGAACGCAGCCTTATACTCGTAACCAAGACGAAGTCCGCCTTTGTACCGTTTTAGTGCGAAAAGTTTAATTAAATAACTACGAGTACCAAGACTGAGAACCTTGAACAACAAGAAAATCATCCAGTATCAGCCAGCCCGCCCAGGTTTGTAGTATAAACCTGGGCCGGCTGGCTTATACTGAGAAAGAAAGAAAGAAAAATGTTTATTTGGGACCCGCACGAAACAGACAGACGCAAAATACATTAAAACTAACGATACGTACATAATAATTAGTTAATTAACAATTATAACATTAAATTGATCTGTGCGAGGCCAAGAAGGTCCCTATCTCAGCATATGCTGCGATATTTAATATAAATATACTGCGGACTGGGATAAAATTTGGAACACAAGTAGACCTTGGAGACGGGATGAGTGGATTTTCACTAGACGGACTTGTCCGTGGGATTGTAGTATATATAGCTGTCAGACCTATAGAAGCGAGTTCTGGAACGCTTTACATCCGGATAATACGGTCACATGGCATCATTTTCGTCTTCAACGGCAAAGGTGTTAAATCTAAAAAAAATAACATGATGGGCATAGATAGGCCATTATTAAATACTGCGGCCGTCAATAAAAAGAAAGGCCTTCGTCATTAAGTCTGCCTTTGCACCTTTATGTGCGTTTTTTGTGGAACAATGTTCATTTGACAATATTATTTATCGCGACTTTACAATAATTGCCAATTTTGTAATCTTATTTTGCAATTATCCGATGAAATATATATTTTATATCTTTATGCGAGCTGTTTCGATATTTCCTTCTAATTTCACTACTCGGCCACAAGAAAAAGACGGAAGAAAATATTATTAAATAGTATTTTATATTACCTTTAGCGGTGTCAGTAGTTCCAGCAGGATTCGCTGAAAGTGCAAACGATATTTTTTTAGTAATAAGCCTCATCAATCGTAAGTACCTACGTTAATAAACAAAACTGAAACTGAGAATTTCTCGAGACAGATCTGTTTCGGATACTTTTTGCAGACTTCGGTACCTAAGTCTTAACTTCACACGAATTATGCCTGGCCAAGGCCAACCCACTGAGGATTTGACTCTATGTATGTACAGTATGTATGTTTATTGTAGGCTGTAAACTGGCCTTATCCTTTCCATTGTTTTTCATTATTTCTTAGTTTCAATTTCGGTCATCCACGCAGACAAAAAAAAACATTTATCTATAGGTACTAGGATAAATACACTCGGTGGGAGTAAATATGGCCCATTCCCTAAACGCTAATCTGTGAACAAACTAATAAAGAAGAAAAGAGACAGAAAAAATCCGTTTATTCTGCCGGAAATGAAGCACAAAAACACAAACCTATATATAAAATAAGGTCGCGTTAGTTAAACTATTTATTTGTGGTGAGGTAGCTTAGAACCAGGAGACGGACATACTTCTTATCCCGTTCCCGTGGAACGTGACTGGGCTAGCATTTTTAGCACCACAGTTTCCCAAGTACCAGGAGACCAGTAACATTCGAAAATATATAATTTCGGCTGTAATTGCGACACTTTTTAAGCGGGCGAAGCCGCGGGCGGATGCTAGTTTAAGGTGAATGCTCCAACCAGCCCGCGAAATTCAAATTTTCTTACGTTTTTTTTGTAATTTGCAGGCCAGTGCTAGGTTGTATGTTGATTAAAATATTATTCGCGGCTGTAAGACATATGTAGTTACAGAATTATAATCATCAAAATCATCAATACAACGCTCTAAGTTCATAAAGCTCTAGGAATGACTTTTTCTGTTCCTAGGCCTTTATGAACTTGGAGGGTTGTAATTAACTAAATACAAATCGCCATTAGCTAAAAATAACAAGCCTGTTCCAATGTCAAGCTTGAGTTTATCCAATTCAGCTAGGAAGCCTAAAAGTTATTTTTTTTTTGAATGAATATATTTTGCCCTATATACAGATAACTGGATACATTTTGACAGAAAGGAATAACGTAACGATCAACCTACAATAAAAGCTTATTGGCACCTATTCATCTCAAATCTTACACAATAGATACAAATTATGTTTAGTTCTTGGGCCACTATCACTGCCGCTAAGTCTTACTGTTTTTTTTTATATTTACGTGTCATTGTTTCGCCTTTCATCATTTTAAATATATGTTGTTTTTCTTTTGCGAGGTGCTTCCTCCCGTTGAGATGCATAGTCATTTGTTCCGTACAAGTAACCGACGTCTGGAACAATTGAGTAATTATTTAGGTATTAGGTAGGTTTGCAGCGTATAAAGGTGCTCCATAACCAGGTGCGAGCATTTCATCGTAAGTGACGAAAACCGAGCATTTAAGTGCGCAACCTGTAATGGCAACAACATTATATCTGTAACATTTTCATAAGTACAACTGGTTCTAATCATTTTGAAATAATGTTGTGTCACCGACATCGTTACTTCTGTTTTTAAAACCCACGACTGTACGGCGACGGTATATGCGTTTTGGGTGAGAGGATGTTTGTTTGTTGGTGTATGTTTACCAATTTTCCAATTTATATCCAAAATTTAGTTACTAGTCCGATTTTGATGAGGTTTTCAGTAATGTAAATAAAATATATCGACTTGTATGTTATAGTACAATGTACATAAAGAAACACCTACATACAACACACCCACCCCACGCACACACCTATGCTCTCTAAAAAGCCTGATAAATATGAAAAGGAGAACTGATCGACTACAGACTGAGCAGATTTCACAGTACAGCTCCGGCGGGATGGGCTTGCTCTCTATCTTCGATTTCTCTTTTGGCTTCTCTATTGGTTTGAGAAATTTCTTTTCTCGACGAATGAGTTTCACCCTAAAATGCAAAGATAACATAACATTTTACATTTTGTTTACTAATTAGCAACAATATAGGGTCCAGGCTGATGGGTAGGTAATGCAATAAAGGTCATGGCACATTATACCGGCCCCGGAACTGCACAGCTGCAACACGACGTCACCTCGAGTTTAGGCTACCGTTAGACACCAGAGCGCGTTAACTACCCGTCGTCCACGAGGTGCAAGCTCACAGTCACCGCGAACACAATTATAATGGCATTTGTGATCGCTGGGTTGGAGCGGAGCCGTTGTGATACCGGTACTTATAGTGTGCCATGGCCTGAAGTCGACTATTAGAATTATCTGGGCCAGCTAGTCTCCGTTCAGTAGGCTAATTCACGTAGGTAATTAAATAAGTGCTGTTGCAGTGCAGTTTAAGTTACGTTTCGATCAAAACAACGCTTTTCGTATTCTCTACCGCTGTCAGACACGCTCGCGTCAAGTGAGCGTCACGCGAGCGCAATAATGGCATTCTACTGCAGAACAGACAGGACAAAATAAATCGACTTTCGATGTCGAGTCAAAAACGCCTGGAGGAGGTTAGTGGGCCGAAAAATACCGCCCAACGAAGTGGGCACGGGGCAGCTATTTCAAATAAACGCTTCTTTTGAATTGTCGAAGGCTCAGAAATCGAAAATTCCGGCCGAATCCGCAACACACTTAATATATCTACGCTCCAAGACAGCCATCGCCGTACAAAACGTGACTATTTGGTCTCTTTCCTGACGGATTGGCTTAAGAATGCAACAGGTAAAGTTAGCTGGGAAAATATGGGGCAGCCCTTTTCCCAACAGTGAACAAAAAATCTAATGTATTTCTTTACTTACACACGTTCTTCCATGTTTTTTTGTAGCAGGAACGGGTTTTTCGGAGGTTTGTTACCCTCAACAATCCTGTTACGGAAATGTATACGATTATTTATGAAAATAATTTAGGAATAGTTAGATAGGTAGGTATATTAATAATAAGTGTTGCCATACGAGCGATGTGACCGCCCCGCGTAGTGCGAATCTGCGTGAATCTTAGATGTAATGTGAACGTCACACAGCTCGCAGTACAGTTCTCTTGCCTTCATTGGAATCTGAAAGCAAATGTACGTTCCAACATTATAAATTGCCATTTTATTTTAAATATTCCTTTGGCAAATAAATTGGAGAATAAGATAACTGTGAAGTTACACCCTGTCTAGCAGGCTTTGGTTTTTTAACAACCTCCTTATTCGATAACGATTAATACCTACCCATTACTTAGTATTTTCGTCTAGCTAATTTTAACATGTCGCTGAAAAACAGAGCCACGGCTCTGTCGCACACATGAATCTGAACACCACAAGCCGTTTGTACGCCGTTTTGTGAGGATGTGACGCATATTTAACCTAATTGTATACGTCATAAATGTTGTTTATTTTTTATGGTATGGGTTCGGTCAAATAAAATATGTTTCATTACTCATGCTCGGAAAGTAAGCCTGAAATTACTGAGGAGCGGGTTGAAAGTATTACTTTGCAGTCTTAGGGATAATCGTTTTCAACTGACAGCCATCATCATAAGAAAAAAATATGAAAATGATATGGCTGAATAGCTGGCAGGTCACAGAAAAAAAAAAAATTGTCGGGAAAGCGGCAATCCGATGTTCATTTGTCTTTTCGAGCTTTGTTCATACTTTCGTAGAGCAGTGATTTGTTAACACGATGAGTTCGTCAGATTCAGATACGTCTTTTCATTTTTACTTTCCTTGTATTCGTAATGAAAACCACAGTTTTCACCTCGGGTGAAATACTTATTTAGTCAAACTATTGGCGTCCGAGCGTAGCGCCGTCTCGGGACTGAATCAGTTACTTTCACCCCTCGATAACAACGTACTATTCATTTAAACAGCCATATACACGGTGCCATTTTAGTCGTCTTACAACGGCAGCCCACTTCACCATTCTAATGAATGAGTGTCTCATGCGCAAACTATTCAGTTTAGAAAAAAATGATATTAGAAACCTCAATATCACTGTCGAAGACCTATCTATAGATACCCCACACGTATGGGTTTGATGAATTTTGTTTTTTTTTGAGTTTCTGTTCTAAGTATGGGGACCCCCAAAAATTCCTGTTTTTTTTTTCTATTTTTGTGTGAAAATCTAAATGTGGTTCACAGAATGCATCTACTTACCAAGTTTCAACAGCATAGTTTTTATAGTTTCGGAGAAAAGTGGCTGTGACATACGGACGGACGGACAGACAGACAGACAGACAAACATGACGAATCTATAAGGGTTCTGTTTGCCGTTTGGCTACGGAACCCTAAAAAGTGACCCTACGACTTGGCAAGATAAAGAAAAAGCCTGGAAAGACATCGAAAAGGCTTTCAATAGTTCGTCGGGTTCGGTGTTTCGTGATCACAAACACCTGAACCGCTGGTACCGCCTCAAATGCAATAACAAACTTTTCCCACTTGAAATGCAATGATATTATAACTTGAAATGTAGTATAATGTAGGTGATAACTTCCTTAACAGCCACATGGTTCGGCTGATAATTTAATCAATACTTTAGCTACCAGATATCGCTATCCGACACCTGTGAAACCAAAAGCTTTAGTTTATCTGCCAGATAAGTTCCTAATATGCTATCAGATACTTTATCTGTAACCGGTGAAACTGGCCCTAACTGTTCTAATCATGACGTATGACCTAGTTTGAAACATCCAGGAGCGAGCGAGCATAGTCCGAGCCTTGTGTTCAGAGGAGGGCGTGGAATGAAACGGGTGACATTATATTGATACGTGAACATTATTAGCAGGGTGTTTTATTATTATAATGCATAATTTATTTTTCTTGTACCCTTTGTTTTAATGAATTATTTAAAAACAAATCGCGCTTAGAGGTACTTTATGTAGGGTACATAAAGTTAGCTTCTTTTGTGAGACGACTAAAATGCCACTGTGTATGTAGACATAGTAGGCAAAGGCTCGGGCTCGGGCTCATGGGTTTTGCCTACAATAACTCCATGGTCGAGTGGTTTAGGCGTTTGCCTTGTGACCCGGGGATCGTGGGGTCGATTCCCACGGGAAGCATACTTTGTAAAGTTGTTTCCAATTTAGCTAGGATATTGCAGGCTTGAATCACCTGATTGTCTGATGAAAAGATGATTCCGTGCTTCGGAAGGCACGTATAAGCCGGTGATCCCGCCCGCCTAATGGCGGTCGTCAAACAAACCATGTCAGAGGGCTTTCAGGACCGAAACTGACACTAGGGTGTCAGACCTTACTGCCCACACGATACGAAGAAAGATATGGGCTCGAGCGCTACTTAAGCGCCCCACGGCCCTTGATAAACAATAGAGAGCGGGCACGGTTTTCAGTGCGAAAAGTTCCGAGTTGTAGCTGGGTAGCTGAAAAAATATTTAAAAAATCCCGAGTGAATGTGTGCCTTCATGGCCAAATCCCTATGAGGAATATCTAAAAACACTGAAAGGGGTCTCGAGTCCGATTTTAATGAAAACATAAACTGCATCATTGGATTTTTTTTTAAATCCTAGTTCCTACTCAGAAATCTTATCAAATAGATAAACATGGATCAAATTTTGGGAAATAATAACACATGGTAAACGAAAGAAAAGCTCTCAATTTTTATCAGATTTGGGTCCACCATTTCTTCGTCTAATTTGTCTATTTTAAGTCATTTGACTTCAAGCCCTGCGCGGCGGTATCTTAATCCGCCACTGATGGTTTGTGGGTCATTGAGTAGAATGACTACAGACACGTCGTTTATAACGCAGAGCCGGACAATTTGTTACAATGTAATCTTCTATTCGGACGACGATGTTCACATAATTTTAGCCTGGTGTTTGCTGTCAACATCAAACATGAGACATCGGGTGCTGACAGCATCACAAGCAGAGCTGCGCAAACTACTCGCCGTGGTCTGAAACGGCTAGGCTGGAGAATATCTATATCCAAGTACGATCGGTTTGCCTATCACGGTACCTATGTAATATACAACTATACTATTCAATATTACCTACAAAAATTTGCATTTTCGCGATTAACTTACTAACTTTCTTGTCTCTGAAATTCTAAAATAACAAAATGAGAATCAAGTCTCAATTATGCTATACTTACTTACATGAAATTATGTGAACCAATAATGTCGACAAAATACCTATTGAAACATTACATTGTCAAATTGTCCAATTACCTCTTTGGGACGCTGAGGCCCAGCTTGGGCTTGTTGAATTAGCCATTTTTTCACATTCTTGACATGATGTTTCGAATTGTAGTGCAATTGAGCTGCAAAAATTAAAATTTGTATAACATACATTGGACGTTGCCTTTTATGTATACTAACGTCAATTAACGGTTTCGCTGCATTGTTTTTTAGCATTTTAATAATTAAGAACGATAATCTAGAGCTAATATGAAACGATTTTAACCCTTTACGTCGGGTTGTTTTAGAGTAATCGAACTTTGCAAGATTAGGCAATAGTTTAGAAATTACTTGAAACTACTCAATAAATTGAATTCGTTTATAACTCAATTTGGTCACCAAATTACGGGGTTAAAAGCAGTTGCAAATTAGCTCTCGACCATCCCATTTCTAGGAGCGCAATTACTAATCATCCTGTACTGTATAATATATTACATAGGTAAGTATGTAGTTGACTTTGTTTTATTTTAAAATTTGTATCAATTTTCGTTTATTTATTTTTTCAAAATATTTTTTCATTTTTCCTCTGTCTATGCACGCAGACGCATGTGCTCAGTAGGCTAATTCACGTAACTAAATAAGTGCTGTTGCAGTGCAGTTTAAGTTAAGGTGGAAGCTCCAGGGTAGCCCGCGAAATTCAAATATTTTTATGGTTTTTACTATTTGCCGGTAAGTGTGAAGCTGTATGTTGAACAAAATACGGTTCGCGATTGTAAAGAGCATTTATCTAAAGGATTATAACCATTTGAATCATCAATATAACTCTTTAATTTTATAGAACTCGATTGAATGTTATTTCGTGAAAAAGTCATTCGATCGAGTTGTATGAACTTAGAGGGTTATATTGATAATTAAAATGGGTATAATTCTTTAGATACCTAAATATGCGTTACGGCCGCGAATCGTAATTTGTTCAACATACAGCTTCACAGTGACCGGCAAATTGCAAAAAACATAAAATTATTTGAATTTCGCGGGCGGGAAGCCCGCGAAATTCAAATATTTTTATGTTTTTTGTATGGCGCTTCCCCCTTAACTTTCGATCAAAACAACACTTTTCGCATTCTCTACCGCTGTCAGACACGCTCGCGTCAAGTTCGCGTCACGCGAGCGCAATAACGGCCATTTGTTTGACGTGCAGTACAAAGATTACAAGAACTTATCCATACATTCAAATCATAGATCTATCGCCAAATATTCGAACATAAAGCGCAACGCAAACAGAAGGCGGCGAGACGAAGGTATAGGCAGGCGCAAAATCTGCAAACAGACGCGGGGACAATACGGCACAAGTATTATTATACAAGGTGCTATTTAGTGGAAATAACACTTATTGCACATCCTTTCGGTTTTCAGCTTATCGAGTACTAACTAATTAGGATGGACAGGGTTCGCTTGCTCGCTCTCTCGTTCGTTCGTTGGCAAGACCGCTATTTACCTATGATTGCGCTTAGCGCTATGTTTGCTCTTTATGTGCTTTAAAATAATAAAAAAAAACAAGTTAAATTACATCGTATTTTCATTAAAACCATGAATACCCATATGGACTAAAGTTTGAACAGTTTAAGGTGAATGCTCCAACCAGCCTGCGAAATTCAAATTGTCTTACGTTTTTTGCAATTTGCAGGCCAGTGCTAGGTTGTATGTTTATGTTGATTAAAAAGGAATGACTTTTCTGTTTTTTTTTTTGTTCCTACAGCTTTATGAACTCGAGCGTTGTATTGATGATTATAATTCTGTAACATTATGTCTTACAGCCGCGAATAATATTTTAATCAACATACCTACAACCTAGCACTGGCCTGCAAATTGCAAAAAACGTAAGAAAATTTGAATTTCGCGGGCTGGTTGCAGCATTTACTAATGTATATCGCTACGTATTTTTGTTCATACTCTATCTCATTGGTTCCCAACCTGTTGTCCGCGGACCACTGGTGGTCCACAAGAGCTCTAATGCGGTACCGACTCCGCTTGTCGGCTCTTCGACTCCTTTGAATCCCTCAAAACAAATCACTCCGGACTCGCTTGTTTCAATACAAATCCAGTGATCTGGTTCGTTCTTCGGATCATTTGATTCTTTTAACTCAGAATTTGATCGAAATACACGAAAGTAGGATTTCTTTTTGTTCGGGCTTGTTGTTTTTTAGAATGTGACGTGCATTTTTTTATTATCATGGGTTAGTAATTAATAACATTAACTCAATTTTATTAAAACGTAATGACTTATGAAAATGATACATATATATAAGTTCATTACCGAACCTGTCATTCATTCGGCTCCGTACCGAGTCGGATTTAATAACTCCTCGGAGTTGATAAGATTTGAAAGGAGTTGCTAGGGAATCGGCTCCGCTTACGGATTCGAATCATTTAATTCTTTAAGTCCGGATTTACCCATCTCTACTTCAGTCACGAACAGATAGTTTCGCAAGACGCACGTTGCTGTGTATACAGGATGCGTGACGATATTGAATTAATATTGAATTTTGCGAGTTAATAATTGAGCAATGCCCGAATATCTATGACTACACTAAGACAGGGTACAGTAACAAAATGTGCAAGACAAAATATGGCAAGAAATAGCAAAAAAAAATCTTCGTCTGAACATGATACTGTCAAGTTATCTCGTCAATATCACGCTCTATAATGACTTATCTTGCCATACCGTCGCCGCACCTGTTTGCGAAGATATCGTGCCTGCACCGTATCTGTGCCTTACCTTCGTCTCGCCGCCTTCTTTTTGCGTTGCGCCTAACGCACAGGGAGCTGAGGGCACCCAGACACGGATAGGTTAGGTTCCTTAAACCTTGCAAACAGAAGAAATAGAAGCCCCATGCAGATGGGCTTCGTCAAATGTTCTTTTTCAATTAATGTGACTATTCAGTTATAAGCACAAATCCATCATAATAAATCTGAACTTATTTATTTGATACTAATTCTTGATGATATCCTGATATGTGATTTTTTATTAATTTGTTTTTACATTACTTGGCCAACTACATTTTGGTTACAACCCTATTATCTAAGAAATTCAAAACCAATGAAATTGGCAATAGAAAACACACACCTATTTATATTTTTATTTTAGTGATGTATAACAAAATCTATGTAATTGTATGGTAAATTCCCCGCTATCTTTTGCCATTCCACCAAAAATGCCTACACCTCTTTTTATAAGTTTCTATAATCAGTGGTTTAGGATGTGCATTGATCACTGAATGAGTGAATCAGTAAACCTAAACTGAGTCTTATTCAAAATGTCTTTTAGGCACTGTTTAACATCTTCCGATTTCTTGATGTAAATAAATTTTTGTAGGAAATATTCATGACTATATTTTTACTTACCCAGAAAGGAACCAATGGTTCCACTTCGACAGCACTGATATAAATTGTATTAACATAAATATAAAGTACAAAATCAATTGCATCAGTAGGAGCCAATGGTTCCACCGCCATCTCTACCCGGTTAATTTACAGAATACTTTTGATCTTTTACAGTACTTGCTTTTGCCTGAGGATTTGCTCTTGTTCTAGTTTGATTCATCAAACTCAGTTTAGCCACTTTGTCGTGAAATCATACAATCATATTACACAAGCTGAGTTTCAAATTCATAATATTAGTTAGCACAAACACATATGGGTTGTTACTGCACAGGTATGCAATGAAACATTAAATCTTAAGAGATATCACTCACCAGCACTAAAACAATTAAATTCTTGAGCACAAATACCACAAGATTCAGGTTCCATAAGGCGAAGCAGGATGTTGGGAAGTCCGCTCAAAGTGTAGTGTGGAACACCACATCCTAGGTCAAAAAAAAATGTAAACATTAGTTTCATCATTTAATTCCCAGACATTACGGCTTGCCACCTGCCTAAAGGTTTTTGCAGAATGGGTTACTTCTGCCTTATTTAAGGATGCCTTTGTAATAATCATTAAAAAGTGGTGATGGACATTTCAAGGTAAATGGAATGCATTGACTTGCTGATTATGCCAAACATACGTAAAAGGAAGTTCACAGTCTCATTAGTATTTTGCTGCAGCTTTGGAGGGCCTGCAGGTCCATAACCTCTTCCCCAAAAGAAACCTCCTTGGTCTGGATATGCAGGAACAAGAGGTGGTTCTGCATATCTGCCTCCACTTCTGGAACCACCTGGATCATTGTGCATGTAATTGCTGAAAAAATATTCTATATATTCATCATAATCTATGTTTTCGTAACAGTGAATGGTGTGAGAATTGTGAGATAGTAACTGTAACAGTTAAGTTATGTCAGGGCAAACGCAGAAATGATATTAGAAATATACAAACACATTTTAATACATTTTTAGTGTGCACTTCATTACTACCTTAGAATAATAATATTCTAAGATTACTACCTACAGTAAGTTTTACCGACTTTTTAAAATTAATAATTTTATTTGACTATGAATAACATTGATCAATAAAAATATGAACATGAACGCATATCATACTTAGGACCATAATTTCCAGGCACCGCAGATCCTTCATCGTACCATATCATTTCATCAGTGCGCTCATATTTAGAACCATACTCATCAAATTCCATATTTTTAACAAGCTGAAATATTTCTTTTCGGAAATAATGAATAGGCACAATAAGCAAACCAAACACAAACGCAGCACGCAGCACCAAAGAAAGAGTAAAATAAATAATTGAAAATAATTATTATGGGCAGCCGCAGAACAGAACACATCAATCAACCACAGAATAAAATATATTGTATTGTAAATTGTAGTCTGTGGAAATTGGAATATTATTATATTCCACAGACTAGGGGAGTTAAACTGCCTTTTCATCCCACCAGATGTCGCATGTTCGTCTCTGCCTAACTTTGTACTGTCATCTGTCATAATCCATACAAATTTACGAAATAAACGTAAACAAATATCGAAAACATTTTAATACTAAAAATATGACGCAGTGTTCTGCTCCAGACTGCAAAAATCAAGGGAGACATAAATTCCCAAAGGACCTAAAACGCCGAAAATCCTGGGAAAAAGCGTTGAGAATCAAAAACTTTAAAGCAACCGAGCACTCTGTATTGTGCTCTGCTCATTTTACAGCTGATGATTATTTTGGCCAAAGTAAATATACCGGTAAGTGTGATTGATTCATAATAACTCAGGAATAACAGTAAATCATTTTGCATAGAATATAACGGTAATATTGTGTTATTTATTTCAGCATATGAGCCTAATTAAGGCTAAATTCCTAAAGAAAACCACAGTGCCTTCAATCTTTTCTTTCACAAAACCGAAAGTAGAATCAGCATCCGCAAAGCAACGTTTAGAACGTTTAGAAAAAAGGTCTCGGAAGAAATTAATGCTTGATGTACCTACAAGCCCTCAAGAAAGCAATGAAACGTGTACCAGTTTATCTGTGGTTAAAGAATCGTGCAATGAAGTGGAGATAAGTGCAGAGAGTGAGGAGAATCATCAGCCTACATCGGTTGACAGTGTATTTGTTTCTAAAGGTACACAAGTTAATAATGAACACATGTATGGGACAATTAATAGATATAAAACTGATGATAAAGCTATACAATTTTACACAGGATTTGAATCTTATAAGAAATTCTATTTTGTGTATTCTACCTTGAGCCCTGTAGCTCATAAAATAAACTATTTTGGAAGCAAAGTTATCAACCTTAGCACAGAAGATCAGTTCTTTTTAACTTTGATGAAACTAAGGCAAAACAAATGTATATTTGAATTAAGTAGATTTTTTAACTTAAGCACCACAACTGCATCTAATATATTTATAACTTGGGTTAATTTTATGTATCAACTTTGGTCCAAGATAGATATATGGCCAGATAAAGATTTGGTACAATATTATATGCCGGCTCATTTTAAAAAATACAATATTAATGTTAGGGTAATTTTAGATGGTACTGAAATTCATGTACAGAAACCAAAACATCCTACTGCTCAGCAGGCATCATGGAGTAGTTATAAACATGGAAACACACTAAAGATACTTGTTGGTGCTACTCCAGGAGGCCTGTTATCCTATTGTTCTCCAGCATATGCAGGATCTGTAAGTGACAGGCAAACCGTGGAGAGAAGTGATCTAATACAGAAGTGTGAAAGTGGTGATGTTATTCTGGCAGATCGTGGTTTTAATATTCAAGATATGTTTGCTGAAAGTAATGTTACTGTTAATACTCCAACATTTTTAAAAGGTCTGACTCAATTACCAGGCTTAACAGTGCTAAAGGATAGAACTTTAGCAAGTAAAAGAGTACACATTGAACGGTTGATTGGTCTTACTAAAACCTTTAAAATGCTCAAAAGTGAATTAGATCACAATTACATTCCTATAGCAAGTAAAATATTTTTTATTTGTGCCATGTGTTGTAATTTTAGAGAGAGTATTATGAAAAATGAAAAATAAAAGACAAGAATATTCTATTTTGGTTTTATTAAAGAAGCATAATTTTTATAAAAATATTTGTTGATGATTTCTGGTTTTAAATCATGTTCATAGAAATGAGCAAGTCCTCTTACCATCTCCTCTATAAATACATCATCTCTATTTATAAAACACACCTGAATTTCTTTAAATGTAAAAATAATTAAATTACAAAATTTTCTCCCTGTGCATAACAGTTGTCCTTGGATTTGTGAGTAATAAGGATGGTTTCTTTTTAAAGATAACTGCCCATTACTGTTTTCTAAATATGGTACAGTAACTGTATTAATTTTCATAGATCTTGCACTATAGGGACACTTGACCTCTACAACAGTCTCTTCACCTATGAGCCCATCTGGAGAAGCTGCAAGGAAGGGGTATTGCAGGCATATAAAGAGGCCACACCTTGTTACCTTAATCCCAAATTCCGTTTCATATTTTTCAATTGCAATAGGCTCATTAGTTTTGCCGTGAACTAAAGATCGAGAGACAATTTTCTTCGGGTTCAATATTTTATCTATCAATAGTTTTTTTCCAGTTTTCGAATGGCAAATCACATAGAACATGCTTGCTGTGGCCCTATATGATCTCCAGTTATGCCAATCATTTGATTTATCTTGAGCCCTTGTTTGAAGCTCCACATTATCAATTTGCTCTTTTGTCACATTTTGTAAAAATAGACTGTTTAAAACATCATCTTTGCAATTAATACCTGAATAAGTATGATCTTGTTCCACACCATAGGGATTAGCTGGTCTAAATATTTGTAAAATAGGCATTTTTGTGTCTCCAAAGTTTATGGCTAGATTCCGAACATATTCATTGTAGTTTTCTATTTCATCAGCCTTTGGCAATGGATCAAAGTTAACGTTGACTCTTCTTCTTTTTCTAAGTGATGGCAAATTTTGAGCTTGAATGGGTGACTTATAAAATACTTTGCTTGGTCTTTTGAATGTCATTAAACTTTGAGTACAAACCTGATGCAGGATGATAGTTTTTGATCTAACCATATCCTCTATTGCATATAGCAGCACTGACACATGTTTGCAGAGTGCTTCAATACCACTGCCTGCCGCACATTCGCAATTACATTGTTCAATGTTGCCTTCATTGTTCAACAGAACATTAACAATGTAGACAGCTCTTTTCATTAGGGCTTTACATTGACCCTGTATGTAGGTGTTTACACCTTCAATGCTATACCGTGCAGTCAGCAAACACCTGGCTTCGTACATAGCTTTTCCTTTTGGCTGAGTATTGAATCTGAAAGAAATTATGCACTATGGTAAGAATTATGAATTAGGCACTTTGGTAAGTCATATAACATAGGAGGATGTACCAACTTAAATACTAGTCCTAAGGTCTGAATATAAAAGTACCTGTAAAGAGACGCTAAAAGACATTTTATTAATGAACTCACCTTTCGAAATATGCCTGTATTTCATGCCTATTGAGAGCAGGAATCTGCGAATCGGCATTAATATCTTTGTAAGAAGAATTTGGTGGGCACCGATATTGTGGGTCACTGAGAGAGGTTCCCGGCCGTGGGTTGGCATTAAAGTTGAAATTTCGGTCATATGCTTCCAATCTGCAAGTCAAAAACATACATCTTATTAGATTCGAAAAGAATATTATATATTTATCAATATAACCTTAAAATTATTTATTGCTTACCTCTCAATCAAAACCGCTTTTTTCCCAGCTGTTGAAGCATTTCTATTACGTAACTCCACTTTTAGTTGTGAAACAGTCCAAAAAGAATACATTTTAGATATTAAAATACGGGAAAACAGCAATAACAAACTCATATAAACATCAACACAAACTTGACAAGACACTCTCGATGCTAGCGACATCTATGTCGAGCTTTGAGTTTTTCTCCCCCCATGATATATTCTATGAATCTATGGTTATCTTAGATCAGCAGTGTAGATCAGTGATCAGTCACCAGTATTGCCAACTGGGATTTATAGAAAGCGTAGACGAGGCTAGAAAAATCATAGAAAAATACATAGAATTTGTTATGCGAATGAAAAGTTCGTACAGTCTGTCAAGCGAGTCGCATCCCTTAAAAAAGGCGGCAAATTCAAAAATCTTGCATGTGTCAACACTGTTGTAGTACGCTTTATACTTGTTTGATATTTGAATTTTTGCAGATATAAAAATTCTTTGGGAAACATTAAAAAGTGAAATGTAGGCATTTATTAGACACAATCAGAATCTAGAAATTCAATGAGATATCACTGCCAGTATAATCATTACGCACAAAAATTATGAAGGGTTCCAACTCCGTTTCGTTTATCCTGTTCCTCACTTCTATGGCTATGAGTTACTTATATAAACTATGAATTGTGCTTGTTGTTACTTCATCATTCAATAAAAAGGTGGATGAAAAAAAAATTGTGTTATTGAAAATGCAGAAAACAGTAAGCTTGTTTAATAAATATTACTTACGTGCACCAGTAAGATTCAACGTCATGACTACGAGATGCCTGGGGCCCGAGTCTGCTATTTTTATAAATTTGTCATTCCGACACGATCCCATTGTCATGCCATTGTCATTTTGCTAAAAGTTCGTAATCTGCTAAATTCATAGTCGCACGGTCACTGGCACGTCAGTGGCCGGTCACTGGGACGTCAATGGTCTCGTAATAGAATTGCGGTAGGAATGCCGTATTGCCATTATTATAAAACTGAGCTAAATTTGAGCATTTATTCATGCCAGATTTTATTTATATTTAGTTTTACATATTATTTATTAGTGTTATAAGCAATCTGAAGTAGGTAGTGAGAAGTTCGTAAATACTAAATCTGTCATTATGTACGAGATTACCATTCATATGGCTTTCTTTCAATGGCGTGTCAGTGGTTGATCATTGGAATGCACTTTGGAATGTCATAATGACGCCATTACGATACCATTATGTTACTAGATTACCAAACTTGTCAAAATCAACCATTTTGAAATCAGTGATCGACCATTCTGACACTATTGTAATAGCAGACTCGGGCCCCTGGATCTAAATCAGAAATCGTGATCACAATATCACAGTAAAATAAACAAATAAATGATTGGGCTGAAGTATCAAAATGTTGTAATGTAACCAACCTACCTATATTTTAGTTTTATTAATTTTATTATTGACCATGGATACATTGTCCTTTAGTCGTTAGTGTTGCCATTATAAGAAATCAGCTAAATGTTCGTGGACACGACTCGCTTGACAGACTCTAGATCTACTTACTTTCTTTAAGAAATAAGGTTTGGTGATACTGAATAAAAAACACTGTTTTTTAATTTTAATACCTATCCAGCATCATCAAGTAATTTAAGTTTATGTTTTCATCAGATTGATCGCATTATAATGATATATTAGTATGATAAACAAAAAAAAACTGATGATCGACATACCAGTAATATGTATCAAAGTGATTTTATGTGCAAACTAGACCAATAAGTAAGTACTCGGAAGGGGTCGAAGGTTTTCGGACAGAATTTGAAACATTGAGAATCTTACCAACGTTTTTCCTCAAATGTAATGAAATTATGCTTCTCAGTGTAAGTCACGTTTTGTAGCTAATATCAATTTTTTTTTAAATACGTAGATTTTGAGTCCGAAGTTCGGTTTGCAAGAAAGGTCTAAATAAAATACGTAGAGCTGGCAACCCTGTCAAGGCGCAGATAGTGCAGACACCCCCTACAGACTACTTTTATAATTATATGGAAATACCCCCCAAATGAGAATCTCACGTCCAATCACGTCTAAAAACAGCTTGTCGTAATTTTTGGAAAAACATAAATAATATGTTACATAAGACTATTCGATATACGAAAAAAAATTACTAAGCATAAAAAAATTGGGGAATAGGGAATATGCATGCGATTTTTTTATTTGCAAAATGGAATACTTATTAGCTCTAGAAAACAAGCATGATTTTTTTTTTTAATACCTTCATCAGCGATGAAGTTATAAAGCTTCAAAGATTACTATTAGAAAGAGAAGTCCGATATGAACTTTGACGTCAAATTCCATGACGCCTATACAGCTGCCATATAAAACAGCGTTTTCGTGAGAGGGACAGATATATTTGTTTAAAATAGTCATATCTCCTTTATTTTACGAGCAATTTCGATTCTATTTTCACTATTAGTATTATATTTTTGTATATTTTCAGATAGAATGTGTAGATACTAAATATTTTTTTCATGCATATTCCCTATTAGCGGAGAATCAACAGAGTTGTTTTCCCCCATAGCGATAACTATTAACTATTTTTATGTCAACTTTATCCCCTGACACGGCCGCTGACAAAAGGGTATGTTTACACTTCAGGCAGTTCCAAGATCTCTTTATGCCAAGTGGCACCTTGTAGTATTTTAAATAAGATTTTAGACTATCAAATTTTGATGCGTTAGAAGTATTCCAAATTCAGTGGACAATAAAATTTATCGAGAGTTTTCAATTTCTGAAGTTATTTTAAAATATTACGGAGTTGGCCATTTTCCGGTGACATCAACATTGGGTTGGGCACTATGTTGGGCACCATCGGTACCATAGTGAATTAAAAAAAAAACTAGATTAAAGAAAAACTCTTTCCCTGTAGTACCTACATTTTATACTCTTTGTCTTTGCCTTAGAATACACGAACGGATCGAACAACACTAAAGTTTATTACAAAATACCTAGTTAGTATTGTGCAAATTGAAGTAAAATACATGACACCACTAATTACTGCTATTGCCGCAACATTACCTCCAGGCTTAGTTAATGTTCTAAGTGTGTTATTCCTTCTTATATATATGCTTGTGCAACATACCAATGCGATAATAGCTCGTAATAAGTTTTATAATGAGTTTATGTGAAATGGTGTCAAGTAAGCTATAGTAAAATGTTTAAGAAATTAAAGGATAAGTTGGCAGAGGAGGTGAAGTCATCGCCTCAAAGGATTCAGCAATTTGCACAAGCTGCTCAGGTGATTTCTATTTATCGTAAACAATCAATAACACACCAATGACCTTATTGCTTATAACTACTACATAGATACTACATACTAGCTATTATCTGTATGTGATATTCCTTAACCAAATTGAGCTCTGCGATTTAAAAAACTTTCACTTTTTTATTTTAGGAATTAGAATCAGCTAAAAAACTTATTAGTGTTGTGTGCTGTGTGTTTTCAGGCTGCTGTCACATCTGCCTCTAGTAGTATAACTGATATCACAAATACTGATCTATTCTCTATTGGGGAAAATGGTGAGTTATAGTTTACTTCAGAACTACTTCAGATATCTTTATCTAAAAGGACCTAGTTAGAATCTAAGTGTTAGTTGATAAAAATGGTGATCATATTTTTTTCCAGATACCCAGCAAACTCGCTCTGGCAAGGGTCAGTCAACACCACAATCCAGTCAACAGAATACATTCCAAGATGTTGCTCTTGTCCAGCCCTTACAGGCAAATGATTCTCTAGATTACATGCCCTCACATGAAATACTTGTAAGTTGAGAATTGCCTATCTTGATCATTATTTATTGTATTTTGTTATATGATTCATGTTTATATCTTCAGAAGAGTAAACAAACCATTGCCTTAAAATAGTATTGAACATGCATATTTTGGGATAAAAGTATCCTATACCCTAATGATTATTATGATGCAAAACACCGTACCAGTAGCAGTAGTTTATATCAGTACCATTGGTTCCACTTGACGGTACTGATATAAATTGTAATAACATAAAAATTAAAGTATAGAATCAATTGCGTCAGGTGGAAGCAATGGTTCCACCGCCGTATGTAACTGGTTAATTTGTAGTGTGTCAATACATATTTTATTTCCAAGATACTGTGATTAAACCTTTATAAACCCTTATTCAGGCAAGAAACTTTCAAGAACTGTGTGAATGCAGTTTCACTTATTTTTTAAGAAAACATGAATGCTTCTCCAGGGCCTGCTTCAACTTTCATTATTAGGAAGCAAAGTACGCTAGGATAATTTTTATGAACATGCACAGTACTTTAAAAACATGGTGATTGGTCAGTAATTCAGTATGAATTCAAATTCAATTGCAAATAATAGGTGTTTTTAGGGTTCCCCATACTTAGAACTGAAACTCAAAAAAATTTTTTTCGTCAATCCCATACAAGTCTTCAAAATGATATTGAGGTTACAAAAATTTTTTTTTTTTAAACTGAATAGTTTACGCGAGAGACACTTCCTAAGTGGTAAATGGTGCCCCCCCCCTGCGACTTCTAAAATAAGAGAATGATAGGTATGAGGAACCCCCAAAATTTATTGTTTTTTTTTTCTATTTTTGTGTTAAAATCTTCATGCGGTTTACGGAATACATCTACCTACTTACCAAATTTCAACAGCATAGTTCTTATAGTTTCGGAGAAAAGTGGCTGTGACATACGGACGGACAGACATGACGAATCTATAAGGGTTCCGTTTTTGCCATTTGGCTACGGAACCCTAAAAAATATATCTATGATGTACAGTCACGGTCTTTAATTGATAAGCCACTTGCCACGGGCAAACGCTTCGTGTTCGAACTTCTGACTCGGGCGCAAAAACCGACAACAACTGGAAGTCGCCCGAGGCGAAGCGAAGTGCCCCTCCACACTATCGTATTCACTCAACTTCGATCAACTTCGGGAATAGTGTGGAGTTGTGGAGGCTACTTGACGAGCATTCGGTTTAAGTTCGTGTTAAATCGTGTAATCTCGTGTATGTATAAATCGGTAAAATCGAAAAGTTTGAAGCGTCCTCCACACTATTCCCGAAGTTGATCGAGGCGAAGTACTCTCCGAAGTTGACTGAAGTCCGAAGTACGTGTCCACACACTCGAGCAACTTCGCGAGGAGCTCAGTCGCCCGTTCCCCTCACGATAGGCATAATGGCTAACGTTCATGTGGCAACTGCCGTCGCAATTTGTACTCTCGCTTAATAAAAATACGTGCGTATTTACTATGGCTGACGCGAACCGAAGTGAGCCGAGTAGTGTGGTTAGACGCTTCGTGTTCGAACTTCGTGACACTTCGAGTCCTTTGACTCGGGCGCAAAAACCGACAACAACTCAAATCAAATCAAATTTGTTAAATTTTGTGTAAAAACAGTAAATACATTTTTTGCTTAAATCTATGTCAAGTTCACGGGCGTTATGTGCCTGAACAAGGACATCCTGTGTTTCAGGCGAAAATAGGTAGGTGAGTGTTATGTAATAATCACGGTAATTATATAAAATAAAATAGTCATCTTATAGGTATGTAAAAAACAGTAAATAGTGTAAAAATCATACTTCCTATAACCTTAGTATTCTAACTTAACCTACAAAAATAAAATAAATAGTATATACACAAACAAAACTTTATTTCAATACCTCCAACAACTTCTCTGTATCTTCATAGGACATTTGAAGAGTTTCCTTGAGCGTTTTTTTACAATTTCTATAATTTAGGGCATAGATGTTTGCTTTTGCATTCAGCCTATTATAGAGTAGTGGTCCAAGGAAAACATAAAATTTTGCTGTGAAGGCATGTTTTGTACTTTTTGTGGGGCAATGTCTTTTCGTCTCTTTTTAGTAAAATTAGTGCTGTAGCAAAGAGCTGCGTGTTGTTTTAGTACAATGCTCATAATTAATAATTGCCGAACTGTTAGTACCTACTTCAGAAGATTTATAGAGCAGGTTAGTGGGAAAGAGGAAAGGGCGGCGAATTCTGTTATTTAATGCTTCCATATATGATGTTTGAAGGTTAGTGTTTCATCAATTATAACACCCAAGTATTTTATTTTGTTAGTCTTGTTAATACTGGGACACACGAACGGGCAGTCTGTAAGGACTGTACAACAATGGGCATACAGCGTTGGAGTAATATTAGAAGTTTGTTTGCGCATCGAAAACTTAATGTAATGTGTCTTAAGTGCATTTAGAGTTAGTGAGTTATGCTGAAGCCATTTATTTACCATGTTGAAGCCGTTTTGCGCGAGCTTGTAGAAGTCATGTTCCGAGTCAGCCGAAAAAAGAAGAGCAGTGTCATCCGCGTAAGATATTATTATGCCATGCTTTAGCTTCAGATTACAAAGGTCATTTATGTATATCAGAAATAAAGTGGGTCCCAAAATACTTCCTTGGGGAACCCCAAAAGTCGTGGTTTTTTGGTCTGCGCTGATAACACTGCCAATCTTCACGCACTGGGTACGGTCTTCTAAGTAGCTTTTAAAAAGTTTCAGCTGAATTCCTCTTATACCCACTGTCTCAAGCTTGCGCAATAGAATGGGAATGGAAACTGTGTCAAAAGCATTGGCGAGGTCTAGGAAAATCCAACTGTACGGTTACCCTTGTCAAGTTCTTGAGCCAGATAGTCAGTAAGATGATGAACGGCATCGGCAGTTGATTGTTTAGGTCTAAAACCAAATTGTCGTTCCGACAAAATAGATTTGTCCTCCAAATATTTGAACAACCTTTTGTTTATATTTTTTTCCAATATCTTAGAGAAAGAAGGCAGTAGAGAAATAGGTCTGTAAGTTGTTACTTGATCTTTACTGCCTGAATTAAATATCACAACAACTGCTTTTTTGAGGCATTCCGGAAAAATACCCCGAGATAAGCATATGCGAAAAATATAAACCAGTGGTGGTACCAAAATATTCCTGAATTGTTTAATAATTTTATTTGATATGTTATCCCAACCAACTGCACAGTCGTCTTTTAAGGTCATGATCATACTTTCTATCTCAATCTCGTCAGTATCTAGCAGTGCGAAGGATGTTAAGGTGGAGCTGCCTGGTAAAGGATCACTCGTTAGATAAGGCGATTGACCCCGATTTTTCTCTGCCAAACACTTTCCAACATTAACAAAGAAATTATTTGCTATGTTAGCAGAGGTCAGCTGTGACGAGTGCGCTTGTAATAAACCTGAAGATGACTCATTTTGTTTTGTCGAAAATGTTATATTTTTAATACATTTCCAGATCTTTTTATTATTTGTTCCAGCGTTTTCTAATGCAGTTTTATCGTAGTTGCTTTTAACTTTTTTGAGTAGATCATTACAAAAATTACGATATCTTTTGTATGACAGTTGCAATGTAGCATTATCTGGGTGAGATTTAGCTTTCATATGTAGTCTATCTCTATGCTTCATACAGCGTATAAGACCTGTCGTGATCCAGGGTTTTATGTTGCAATTTTTGTTGCTCAAATGCGATATAAACGTATTTTTTTTAGTTGTTTGTTGTACATTTTCTATTACATACAACATGCAAAACTGTGGGTCAGCGGAATTATAGACTGGATCAAAGTTGATGACGCGCAAATCTTCTTCAAGTTTATTTATATTCAATTTCGAAATTGTGCGAGTGTTTTGCTTAGGTATGTTACAATCGAGAGTTAGTAGGGCAGCATTGTGATCGGTTATTGCCGAATTAACAACAAGTGCAAGTGAGGGGTAATTTGATTTTAACATGATATGATCTAAGCAGGAGCCACTATGATGTGTGGGGAAGCTATGTGCGGGGAGAAGGCCATGAAATGCGCATATGTTTAGGTAGTCCTGAGCAGATACATCAGAACATCCTGGAAGAATGTTAATATTAATATCTCCGATTACAATCGTGTTTTTTTTATGGATGATAGGTTCTGCAAGACAGCATTCAGCGATTCTGTAAAATTACTTATATTTTTAAAGGAGGGAGGTCGATATAATGCTAATATCGCAAAGTTTGACCCAATCTGCACTACCAAACTGTTGCAGTCGTGCATATTAGGTTCCTCAACAGAGACCTTCAGATGATTCCTTACATAAACTATCACCCCATCATTTTGATTGTAATTCCTATTACTTTTGTACATATTATATACCGGTATTACTAGTATGTTATATTGCTTGGCAAGCCAACATTCGGTTAAAACAATAACGTCACAATGTATGTCTAACCGTTGTATAAAGGTGCAGAAACTATCGACATTCTTAAAAATACTGCGAATATTTTGTGTTAGTACAGTTAATGGAGTTTTGTAGTCGGAAAGATATTGTTTGCAATTTTCAGCTTCACAGACTTTTGATTCGGATACAGAGAAATTGTCTAACTCATTAATTATATCGTTAATCATAACTGTGGAACTAAAATACAAAAATAAATATAGAAAGAATAAAACTTAACTGGTCTAAGCAAATAAATTATTGACGACGCTCTTAGGCGCCTGCATAATCTATAGAATTAATATACCGTTTTTCGGCCATTATTTTCGCTGGGCAGTCAGCTGCGCCTGTGTTGTGCTTATCTGGCTTTTTGTAGTGAAAGCAAGTAGCGCATTTTGGTTCATCTCCCTTTTTTGGACATTCTTTGATAGAGTGTCCTTGATCGCCACAGTGACCACAGGTATAGGACGTCTGCCGACAAAACTTGGCAGCATGACCATACTGCTGGCACTTATAACATCGTGTGACCAATGTAAAGTCTCTTACAGGGTATGATGACCAATTCACAAACACTCGGTCTCTTGAGATAAGGGCTTTGCGTATGACTGCAGGTACTTCAATTATGTAGTTGCAGTTCTCAGCGTCTTTCTAACCTGACTTATGGCTTAACCTAACTGAGGTCAAAAATGTTTCAAGGCTGCAGTCTTGTAATTTCTCGGCAAGATTTTGGTGATACAGGCAAGTAAAAACCTCATTTTCTGCCATGGATGTCGGCACTCCTATGATAACTACCCTGGGCTTCTTTTTATGTGGCTCGTCGACAGTTAGGCCTGACTTTGTTAGCTGCTCTGATTGCCTCAGTTTCTCGATGTCGTCTTTTGTCTCAGTGCTGATAATCACTCCGCCATTTTTGGTCTTGCGCAGGCCTCTTACATTAAGCTTCATCTGTTCGGGGCAGATAATTTTTTGGACAAGAGACTTTGTCTCATCACTGGTCCTCAATTTGTCTTGCGGATAAATGGCCACAGAACTAACGTTTGATGGCTGGATGTAGTTGTTGGTTCCTTTCTTCACCATATCGGAAAAGGAAGTTCCCAGTGCAGGTTTTGTTGACTCTCCGACTTTCATCTTCAGCTCCTTTAGTTGCTGCGAAAGGTCGAGTTGACTTTCGAGTGATGTCACTGCATTATGCAATTGTAAGGCCCTGGATTTGAGAGACTGATATTGTACGGCCATCTGCGATGTTCCATGTCCGACCTTCCGGCATAAGGCATTGATGCGCATCTTCTGGTCTGAGTTCAGCTTACCTTCTGCTGCAATAGCACACACCTCCTGAAGGCTCTGGTCAATGGTCGTCATCCAGTTCTGAATTTCTGGAGTCGGAAGACTTTCGAAGTCATCATGCCGTTGGCTCGGCGCTTGAGGAGCAGGAGTGGATAGGACTGCGCGCGCTGGTGTAGGCGGCGGGGAGCGAGCACACCTACTTCTCGGGCTGAAGGGACTATCCTCCATTGTGTAACAGTTTATTTACTTGCTAAACACTGATTATCATCTTCATAAAATTCACCTTATGTATACCTAGAGTATGACTCTGTTAACTTTACTACCGGCTATTTATAAAAACTAGGTAACGATTTTGCAAGTGATTATTTATTTATATTAATATTGTTCGAAACGTCCGTTCACTACGATCGCACAAAGAAGAATCGAACTGGAAGTCGCCCGAGGCAAGGCGAAGTTGCACGAGGCGAAGCGAAGTGCCCCTCTACCCTATCGTATTCGCTCAACTTCGGGAAGTGTGGAGGCGCTATGAAAGTGTCTCATCAATTTAAGTCCAAGACTGTACATTACCATTTAAACCACCGAAAATTGGTTTTAACGAGATCTAGTCTATTATTTTTAACTATTGATAGGCATATGTTTGACCACTATCTCACCATGCTTGCCTTGAAGTAATTTTATTAAACTTCACCTGTTTCACCATTCACCAACAGGGTTTATGAACCACATTTTATTCACATTAACAAGTGCCTATAATAAACACTTGTGCTGCTGTGCTAGTATCTCGTAAACCAATCCAAACTAGTCTTATGTTACAAATAAATCATGTCTTGTTAAACTTCTTCTTCACTGCTGAGCATAGTAACCAAATACAATAAGTCTCCTAGTCATGCGGTCTTCTGCAGTGTCATATTATTATGACCTTATCACACCCAGTATTTAGGAGTGAAAACTGATGATTAAGTATTGTAGAGTATAGGGTATCAATAGGTAAGACAGAGCTCAAACTAAATATTACACAATAACATTGGGGATAAATATAATGACCACCATAAAATGCTTTGATACCCTTAGTTTTGTAACCAAAAATATCTACTTAACACCAGAAAAATAAAGTCGAAAAATACAATAGTACCAGCTATTTTAGTCACGACTCCACTTTAAATTGTATTCGACCACCAAATTTAGTAAATGATCACCAAATCTTAGCGAGCAAATTAATATTCAGTTAGTATAATATTCAAATTCTATAGTAACGTGTCTGCGTCAAATCCCCTCTATGGCTGGTGAAACATGTGGGTTAGGATAGGATAGAACCATGACGATTAGCGCGCGAAGGCGAGCGAGCGAAGCGAGCGTGCCGCGGTAGCGGCCGCCGAGCGCCAGATTGGTTTAATTTTGGTGATCATTTGCTATTTTTGGGTTACTCATGATTTACTTGGGAGTCATTTTACTTAAATAGGATAGCAAAGTGATAAAACTTTGGTTATAATTTTACATTATTATGCGAGTTTCATTTTGGTGATCATTTACTACTTTTGTCTGCTATTTGTTACTATATCTGGTGGTAAGTTAAATATAAGCCAATAACATTTAAATCCTGATCTTTTCTTTTTTTTTCCTTTTTAAATAAATTCTGATTTCTAATTTTATCTGCAGGATAATCAAAGGCAAAGACGGCTATCAAATAGCTCATTCGCAAGTGATGTATCTTTTAGATTGCCAAGCTATGAGACCCCATCTATGTATCATCTTCAGGTAAGTTTTAGTTATGTTATGCGTATTTTTTTTTTTATTAATAAAACGTTGCACCACACTAGGAATTTCTCCTGTATCGTGGGTGCGTTTACAAACATACAAAGTCACATACACAAACAGCCAGACCCGGAACAACTATCTGCAGGCCATACAAATATTTGTTCCGTGCGGGAATCGAACCCACGACACGCGACGCAGCAGTCGATCGCTCAACCACTGCGCCAACCGTGCCGTCAACGTATTGCCTATAAATGTTCCATATCCTGCTAATACCAATAATTAATCTATTTTTAGTCTGATATGGAGGTTTCGGCGAGTGAGGCTGAAGAGCGAGGTTTCTCGAGTGGTAATGTGAGTCTTGATCGTGTAACGAAAGAGCAGCTATATGCTGCGTACCGCCGCACACAAGAACGATACACAAAGTACAGGACACAGTATGGCGATCTAGCTCGTCATTATAAATTGCTAGAGAGAGAAAATGCTAAAGCAAGAGTAAGTATCTTAATTAATCTCGTTTTTTTGCTCTTCTCGGGTCATAATATTGTCATAGCTAATTTTGATAAAATTGTATTTTCAGAGTGTGTTAGTTGAAACCCAAGATAAAGCTTTAAGAAGAATATCAGAGCTTCGTGAACAGTGTGCTTTGGAACAAAGTGCAAAGGTAAATTTTAGCTTAGATGAAACTGTATTGGTACAGTATGCGAACTCGCACTCGTAATGCATTCTACAGTTGAGAAGCATTTGAAACTTTGTATCAGGTTTTCAAATGTAGTCAAAAGACAGTCATTTTTCATTTATTTTATTAGTTTAAGTTATTTAATTAATTATTTATTTTATAAAGAGACAAAATAGTTTGTTCCCAATTTCGGCAATTCGTTTGCCAATCGAAACCTACACTGTCTGCGATATAAAAGAAATCATCATCTAAATCCCTGATGCTAATGCTATAATAATATTATTTTAACAATGATTCTTTAACTTCTTTTCCACAATCATAATAATATTAGTAACAAGGATTGTGTTTAAATAATAAGTTTTTTTATGTTCTTTTTACAGGCCCACCTTGAAAAAGCCCTGCGAATTGAAATTGAAGAAAAGGGTATGAAAATTGATGCACTTAATACTAAAGTGCAATTATTACAAAGTAATTCAAACATTTGTAGCAGTAATGATCAAAATCAAAACAAAACTAAATCAAGTGAAGGTGATGGTGATGTGCAGCTAATAAATATATCTAATGATAATGAGGTAAATCAGACAAACGAAGAATCTTCAGCGGCGGAAATACTGATTTTGAATAACAAGATAGAAAAAATGGAACAGCTACTCAACAAGTACAAGGAGTCATTAAAGTCAAGTAAAGAAAAGAATTCTCAAATAACTACAGAGATAAAAATTCTGACAAATGATCTTGAAAATAAAAACAAAGAAATTGAACAGTTAAAGCTTGCTGCTGAACAGTTGACAGAATCAAAGCAAAAGATTCAGGAATTAAATAATATTAATGAGGAACTACAGGATAAGATTAACGTTTATGAGTTCAATAAAACGAGAGAACTTTCAACACTAGAACTTGACTATCAAAAAGCTCAAGAAGAGATAGTAGAATTACGTGGCAAGATTGAAATATTTAGCAAGAGAGAAGAAGAATATGCTATTTCTTTAGCAGAAAATAAATTAAGCATCCATAAAGAGTTGGAAAGTAAAGAAGCAGAAATAAAATCACTCAAAGAACATCTGGAAGCAAGCAAGAAAGAAATACAATCACTAAATATAGTTGTTAATGATTATAAAAACAATGTGTCTTTATTGGAAGCAGAACGGACTAAGCTTAGCCATGATAGCTCTGAACTGAACACGACAAAAACTAAAATATTTGAGTTGGAGACTCAAATAGAAGAACTATCTAAAAAATGTCAAAATCTAGAGCAAATAAAAGGAAAAGCTGATGAAGGTTATAAATGTCTCCAGTTACAAATGAAACAAGAAACTGCAGAGAAGTTAGCTATGATTGACAGGAACACGTATTTAGAGAACAGGAACTCACAGTTAAGTGAAGAAAACGCAAAGAAAAGTGCCCAGATAGGGCAATTAGAAAGTGAACTACAGAAAAGAGAAAAACGTCTAAAAGATCAAGCTTCAGAAAACTCAAAGAAAGACGAACTTTATGACGAATTAAGTATGTGGAAAGATAAATATGCAAAATTAGAATCAGAGATACAAGAAGAAAGAGATGAATTAATTAAACTGCAATCAGAAATTGAGAAACTATTAGCAAATCATGAGTTACTGCAAAATCAAAATATTGAGTTCCGTAAAGTTGTTACAGATTTGAAATCGGAAAATGCCAGTATGCATGAAATTGTCGTTCGAAATAACAAAATGAAGACAAATTTTTTGATACTTTCAAATGAAGTTAAGGATATAAAGAAACTCATTTACCTCATTTCAACTGAGACTAAATGCTTGCAAACAATTAATAACGAAGCATTTATCGCTCTTAGTAAGGAAATGAATTATGCACTGAACAATATTTCATACAGTGAATCTAATTTATATACCAACAAACTAAATAAATTAAAACTGGAAAATACTACATTGCAAAAGGAATTAAAAATAAGTTTTGAAAAATGTGAAACACTGATCACAGAATTAAATGATTTAAGGGACGAAAATAATAATTTGAAATCAATTGTAAGTGCATTTACATTAGAAAAAAACGTTTTTGATGAAGAAGTTAAAAATATAACTGATCGCTATGAGGCAGTGGTTAACGAATTAAAAATTGTCAAAGAGGAAAATGAAAATTTTCTTTATAAGGTTAAAGAATATGAGAACAATTTCCAAAATCTACAAACAGAGATGGAATTTGAACAGAAACAGCATTTGGAATCTAATGAAAAACTAAAGTCGTTAGACAACGAGAATCAAACATTAATAAAAAAACACGAATGCTTGGTTATTGAAAACAAAAATATGAGCAAAGATTTGGACACATTTAAGGACTTGAATAAAAAGACTTTGGTTGAGCTAGATGCCCTGAAAAACGAAAATAGCTCTTTATTAGCACAAGCTCAAGAATTCGATGAAAAAGTTGCTGAAAAAATTACATTCATTGATAAATTACAAGAGGATAACAAAAATTTAATAATCGAAAATATATCTTTGAAGAGTCAAGTCGAAAGCATTGCTGACAGCTATAAAAAAATGGAAACTGAAATCAATGATGTACGAGAATCGCATGCCGTAATTGAAACAGAAAAAAATCATTTGAATGAAGTAATTGAAAAATTGGAAAATAGTTCGATTAAAAACACTCAGAATAATGATAGCCAAACTGATGATATGTTAGAACAATCAGCATCTGAACAAACCTTATGTGAAGTTTTTAAAGTAAAAGCGATTGACCCAGAAGGAGCTAATCCGCAACCATGCATTGATATGGATAATGAACTTCCAGACCAATACAAATTATTAAAAACTGATTATGAAATATTGAAAGAAGAAAACAGACGTTTCAAGTCTGATATTGAGGGTTTACAAACCTATTTAACAAAAATATCAAAAGAAAACAGTGTTTTGAATGACAAGCTCAGAGAGCTAATAGCCACAAGTGAACATTCTTCTGATAACAGTGATATTTCAAGCGATTTAGCTGAACTGAAAAAAGAAGTCCAGTTGAGGAAAGAGAAAATTGATGATCTTGTAAGAGAAAACATGTTATTGGTTGAGGAAAATTTGGAGCTCAAAGATCAATTGCAGTCCCATAATTACCCAAATTCGGAAATACATGCAAACATTGAAAATGATAAGCATGCTAGTGTCATAAGGGAAAAGTACAATAACATGTTGCAAGTAAACAGTACATTAGAAAAACGATTGATTGATTTTGAGCAAATGAACAAATCTGTAAATGAAAATATGTTACAAATGCAAGAAAAGAACGAGAAATTAAAATTGTCCAATGAGAAACTTGAAAGGCGACTTGATGAGGCTCTCGTTAGTCTAAGACATTTGCATGCATTACAAGAAAACACTGAGCTTGAATATTTGCGAAACATACTTTATGAGTATCTTACAGGCTCAGGAACACATTCTGTAACATTAGCCAAAGTGTTATCAGCCATAGTCAAGTTTGACGACATGCAAACAAAATTGGTTTTGCAGAAAGAGAAAGAAAGACAAGGATTCGTAAGTATATTATTGTTTACTAACGTTTGTCCGCGACTTCGTAGGCGCATATCCCGTATTTTTCCCGATCCGTTATAATTTCGTAAAAAAAAAACATTTATTTCAAATAGACCATTTATAATTCAATTATACTTGAACAGCGAGCGTCGATCATTAAAAAAAAATATTGTGATTGTGGCACACTAGTGGGCAAGAGTAGCAAGTATTTTCTGCAGACCAGATTGAAGTGGCTGCCAATTCGGTATTGGCGAGATACCCATGTCCTATCCCATGTCTATACTATCCTGTACAATCCTAATTTTATTCTCCTCAATATCTTCGTGAACGTTTTGAGTACCTCAACCTGAGGGATAAACCTTGTCGCACAGCCATATGCGACAGGGTTTCCCTTCTCCTTCGTACTCCGCGTCACACTTCCATCCGTTATGATGGCTCCTTCTCGGTTACTGCAGTGCGTCTCTCGAACTCTCTTCCACACTACGCTACAGCCCTTCTCTTGATGTCTTCAAGAGCATTTTCTTTTCACAATGAATTATTAAAGTGTGCCTTCAGGCCAAATCCGAAACTATGAGAAATATCGAAATATACTTGGAGTCTTAAGCTCGATTTTTATGAAAAGTAAAACTGCATCATTGGATTTTGAAAAATCGGTTTACCTACCCGGGAATCAAGCAGGTTGATTTTGAAAAAAAGAATCTACAACTATATCAATGGATTTTTGAAAAAGTATCAGTGGCGAAGGGTCCATACATCTCGATTCCTATCGGCTTCCCTTTCGAAATAATAATATGGCAAATACTAGTATTAAAATAATTTGTTTTCAATTATCATTTAAACAAATAATTATTTACGAAGTTACATTGCAGGTATAACATTTGCTTATAAAAGTAACAATCAAAGAATCAATCAATGCCTAAAGTAAGCCGGCCGCTCGCACCGGAATTCAGTACATTTAGTTCATAGTCTCTTGTAGCGATCGTGACCTTGAGGCCACAATATAACACTTCTAGATTTAGGCAGTTAGCAAGCCGGAATTTGTCGAGTTACGATCAGGACAGAGATAGGAAATGTGTACGCCAGAACGAGATGGAATGATCCTGAAGTTGTAAATCGAATTCGTTCGGATAGTAATATTTGGATGACAGATCCACAACAGAGTTCTTTCCAGTGTTGCCGTTTTAGCCACTTTGTAGCTAGATCTAGCGGATTTTCAACGGTTTTAGCCAAAAATAATCCATTTTAGCCACCAAAATAAATCTAGCTACTTCTGGCTGCTTTTTAGATTGACAAATAAATTAAGAAACAGACTATGTGCATTAACACTTAATTCCACTATTATGATTAGAAACCAATTTAAAATATTAAATAAAGTTTGCCACAATTATATTAGGCCACCTGAAGTTTTAACAAAAGTCATAAAAACGGTCAAATCAGTGAAACAAACCGAATCCATTGACGAAGATATTACAGAATTTTTGATAACATGTAGACTTTCATTTATTGATTTTAAATTTTTTGTAAATAGGATTAATACATTTTTAACACTAAGTATAACAATTATTTTATAAAACCCACTTATCCCCATGCATTGTAATTTTAATAGAAATACGATAGTACATAAGGACAAAAATACTTTAGCCACTTTTCGAAAGTGATTTATATAATAAACTGGCAACTTTTTTCTTTGATGTAGCCACAAACAAGATTGTCCTAATGGCAACACTGGTTCTTTCGCGCTCGTTTATGTGTCATGTCTAATGATTTCACTTGTTAATTTTCGTTTGTTTTGTTATATTCGTATCATAATATTTAGAATCTTGTAGCATTACTCGTGTATTATTGTTGAAATCGAGTTATTTGTGTAAACTAGTGATAGTTTTGCGTAGTGAAAACAAGGTTAGTGGCGTTGTATTGTTTGGTGATCGTCTATTTAAATAGGTATTTAGGTAAGTTAATAGTTTTATTAGAAATTAGTTATTTAAGTAGTGGTTTTGTTATTATAAAGTAAGTTCGAAAGCATGGCGGCATTAGTGAACATAGAATGCTGTCTGACAGATTATTTGTTGACTGAGGAAACATCCTTTTCAAAGTTGAGTTTTGGAAAACAAAAAAAACATGTAATTCAGATAGGTCGTGCTCGCCCTGACATGATTATAAATTACTAGCGACCCGCCCCGGCTTCGCACGAGTGCAATGCTGATACTAAATACACTACAGAAAAACTGTTACCTCGCGTCTGAGCCGCGCGAGTACCTTACTCATAGATCTGAACTCCCCTCCCGCACGCGCACCCCCGCCTTGGTGACGTCCACTTCGCAACGGGCCGTGCAGCAGAAATCGTAATATTTTAATTTCGCCTTAACTTCAAAACCAAACGTCTAATTTTAATCATTCAAAGACCAAATATTATCTACATAAACTGTACTTAGTGATGAAATACTTTATTTTGATGAGGATTAATAGCATGAGTAAAATAAACGCGTTTAAATGTAGTCCAAAAAAAAACAAGATTTTTAAATAAAAAAATGGTTGTTGTGCCTCACTCGACATAGATAGGTATAGTGTGTCGCGGACTTTTTTGTAGATATTTATAAGATCTACAATTAATTAGAACAATTTATGGTTCTATCTTTTATAGTTTAGGCAGCGTAAGCAAAATAAGTAACTTTTCTGGTTGATTTTTACACCTTGTGTCCGAAAAACCCAAATATCTTACGGAACCCTATTGTTTTCCAAAATAAAATATAGCCTATGTTACTCGTGGATAATGTCGCTTTCGAATGGTGAAAGAATTTTTAAAATCGGTCCAGTAGTTCTCGAGCCTATTCATTACAATCAAACAAACAAACAAACAAACATACAAACAAAGCTTTCCTCTTTATAATATTAGTGTAGATAAACGACGCGATCGTTTTTTCAAACATTTTAACAGTTCTTTGTACGACAAATACCCGTGGCTTACGGGAAGTTTTAAATTAAATAAAATGTTTTGTTTCCCTTGCATGCTGTTCTCAAATTCTAGTAGCTTATGGAGCCACACGGGATTTAAAGATATTAATAATCTTTCAAATTCGTCCAAAAAACATGTTCAGACCGAAAAACATATCCGAAGTTGTTTATCTTTGCATGATTTCGGAAATCGTAGGATAGAAACATTTTTTACTAATACGTATGAAGTTCATAATAGAAAAGTAGATCGGAATAGAAGTTTAATGAAACGGTTCAACGACACAGTAATTTTGCTAGGTAAACAAGAATTAGCTTTTCGCGACCACCACGAAAATCAGGCATCCGATAACCGCGGTAACTATATGGAAACGTTGTTATATTTAACCAAGTATGATACTGTAATCAATTCGCATTTGGAACAATGTTCCTCAACACAAAATCTCACATTCTCTGGCCTTTTGAGTGATAGGTATACAAAATGATTTAATACAAAGTATCGCATTCGTTTTACGCGACCAAATTAAATTTGAAATAAATAAAGCTCAGTTTGTATCGGTCATGAATAGCCATGATTGACGAAACAGGGCCACAGCTGGAATTTACGCATCACACTTGAGCAAGGCAAGCATTTTTTGGTCCGGCTTCCCTTTTAAGAAAATTCACCCTTCGCCACTGAAAAGTATATATATCAATCTGGTACGGTTTATTTAGGAAGCTTTACTCATCTATAATATAATATTATAAAGCAGAAGAGTTTGTTTGTTTGTTTGGTTGAACGCGCTAATCTCAGGAACTACTGGTCCGATTTGAAAAATTCTTTCAGTGTTTGATAGCCCATTTATCGAGGAAGGTTATAGGCTATATATCATCACGCTAAGACTAAAAGGTGCGGAGCAGTGATGGAATACGTGACGCAGACGAAGTTGTGCGGGTCAGCTAGTAATACTTAAAACTTGCTTTTCATCAAAATCAGGCTCGATACTACTTTCAGTGTTTTTCGATATTCCTCATAGTTTCGGAATGGACCGTTTTTTTTATAGGGATGGGAAATCATCCAATGACTCCTCCCGCTCTGGGTGTAGCGGGAGGGAGTGTCAGACTTCTACTGACTAAAACCCTCCATGTTCCTTCATTGCCCTTTGTGTTCTGAAGCCACGGTGTCTCTTGCGAATAATCCCGCGACTCCGGCAGGCGTCGGCCCTTTCGGGCCCCTCTGTGTGCTGACTCTCTTTGAGGCGCGCGTGGAACACTAACGCGCCGTCGACACGGCCTGTCGTCACTTGACGGACGGACGGCGAGCCACCCATAGCTCGCCGTCCACAGGCCCGCGCCTACGGTGGCCGGAGGTCACCAGGTGGTGGCCCCCGACGCCCGCGGCGTCTACCACGGCGGCCGGGACGAGATGGTCTCCTCTCCCTCTCCGCCACCTCCTTCGCTAGCATGACTGCTTCGCAGAAGGAGGCAACGGCGTCCCATTCCGTCTCGCTCCGGACCATGGCTTGGACCAGGGCCGGACGCGAGACGTCGCCGCCGATCGCTGTTTCAAGGACACGGCGGTGCGCCGCCCAAGCGGGGAACATCTGCACAGTGTGCTCCACCGTGTCCTCCGGTCGATCCTCGCAGTGGTGACACCCAGGCGTTTCCTCCCGCCCGATTCGGTGCAGGAACCTCCCGAAACATCCATGTCCGGTGAGGACCTGCGTCAGGCGGAAGGTGAGGACGCCGTGGCGCCTCTCTAGCCACTCCTCAAAGAGGGGACTTATCGCCACTATCGTGGCGTGCCCTGCACTGGGTTGCGACAGTCGTCGTCTCCATGACGCCATGAGATCGCGCCGGAGGTCTGTCCGCTGCGCGACAAATTGCCGCGTCAGCGAAGTTTTCCCCCGGCGTAGTACCTCCGCGCGCCAATCATGCAGGCGCGCGAGGACTATCGCCTCCAGATCCCATGGCGGCAATCCGGCAAGGAGACACACCGCATCGCGCGAGATTGTGCGGTACCCTCGGGCCATCCTTAGGGCCATCACCTTTTGGGGCGCGTTCAGATAGTTGGCAGCACGCTGCCGCAAGGAACGCGCCCACACCGGGGCCCCGTAGAGGGCCATGGACCGCACGACCCCCGCGTAGAGCCTCCGGCAGGAGGCGTTTGGTCCCCCCAGGTTGGGCAGGAGCAGCCCCGGCCCGCTCCAGTTTGGGTGCCAAACGTCGGAAATGTTCCACGAAGTTCCACCGGCTGTCGAGGACGAGCCCTAGGTACTTCAGCGTCAACTCGACGCCGATGGAAACCCCTCCTACCGTCAGCAAGGATCCCGACGGTGGCGCATTGCCTCGGCCATGATAACACACGGCCTCGGACTTGTGCAGCGCCACCTCGAGACCCAATTGCCGGATCCTCTCTACGACTGTCGCAACCCCGCGTGTCATAACGTCGGCCGCCTCCGCGTACGACCACCCCTGTGCCAGAACCAGCGTGTCGTCAGCGTAACAGACCACGCTGACGCCGCTAGGGAGGTCGGCGCGCAGCACCCACTCGTAACCGATGTTCCACAGGAGCGGCCCCAGAACCGATCCCTGTGGAACACCGCACGACATCTCTCGCCGGTTCCTTTCACCGCTGTGACTAGGGTAGATTACTGCCCGGTCGGACAGGTAGTCCCCAACCACACGACGAAGGTAGGTCGGCACCCGATGATACCGGAGTGCCTCCCCAATGCAGCTCCAGGGCATGGTGTTGAAGGCGTTGGCGATGTCGAGAGACACCGCCAAGACAACACCACCCCGGGAGACCGCATCCCCCGTCGTGAGGGCTCTAATGCGCATGATGGCGTCCACCGTAGAGCGCCCCTTGCGGAAACCGAACTGGTTGTCCGCAAGATCCGGCCCCGTTCCCGCTAGGTGCCCGGCGAGGCGGTTTGAGATAACTCTTTCGAAGAGCTTCCCCACCTCGTCGAGCAACACTACGGGCCGGAATGCGGACGGCGAGTCCGCAGGGCGCCCAGGCTTCCGGATGAGGACCAGCTTCGCGGTCCTCCAAGGAAGCGGGAACTAGCCCCTCTCCATGCATGCGCTAAAGAGCCCCTTCAGTCGAGGCCCGAGAGCCTCCAAAGCCAGGGCCTTTGCCAGGCAAGCCGTCGGGCCCTGGGGCGGTATTCTTGGCCTTGAGCCTTCGTACCGCCACTCAGGTCTACCCCAGTCACAGCCGGGATGTCGTCGTCGTCGTCCTCTAGGTCCGCTTCCGGCACCGCAGGCGGCGGAGCCATAGGCGGGGGAGGATGTTCCCTCGCGAAGGGAACAGAGCGCTCACCACGTCCTCCACCAGCTGAGGCCGGAAACTCTGCGTCAGCGGGGGGGCCCAGGTGCGGAGCTTGTTCCGCTCCATAAGGTAAGGGCGCCCCCACGGATCTCTGTCGAGAGTCGCCAGCATTTCCTCGCGGGCCAGATCCCTAGCCCGCAGGAAGGACAGCGTCGCGGAGAGCGGTCTTCGCAGCTCTGTATCCCTCGTATAGCTCCGCCTCGATGGCATCCGCATCCGGTGGACGGATGCGGCGCCTGCAATGCCTGGCGTACCGGCGCCGCGCAGAAATGCACGCCTCGCGCAGAGATGCCAGCTCTCGCGACCACCAGTACACCTGACGTCGGGCTCTTCCTAGCCGGACTCGGGGCATTGCCACGTCACAAATGTCGGACATGGCCTCCTGGAACCACCCTGCCTCACTGTTGACGTCGGCAGGCCTGTCCGGTGATGTCACCCAGGCCTGCACGATCGAGGCTTCCAGGAGGAGCTCCCGGTCCAGCTGCTTCAGAGCCCAACGCGGACCACTCGGGGTCTGTACGACCGGCGCGCTTGAGGTCTGGGTGGAGACGTCGAACCGGATATACCGGTGGTCGGAATAAGTCTCCACCTCCTCCATGACACGCCAGTCAATGACCCGCGGTGACAGAGCGGGACTAGCGAACGAAATGTCCACCACCGACTCGCCCCGCATCCGCACACACGTGGGAACAGAACCCCGATTGAGGACGACCAGGCCTGTCTCCAGAGCCCAGTCCTCCACCATCCTTCCCCGCACGTCTGTCAAACGAGAACCCCAAGACAAGTTCTTGGCATTGAAGTCCCCGAGGACAAGCACGGGTAGGGAATAGTGTCCGACGACGACACCCAACTCTACAAGAGAGTTGTGGAACTCGGCGAGAGTTCGGTTCGGGGAGAAATAAACGCTTACTACCTGATGTTCGCCTGCAGGAAGCTGAGTGGGGCCGTTACTGGCATTCCATGTCAGCTTCCTCCTCCCGGGCCCCCTGCGAGGGCCCCTCTGTGGCAACAACGGCGGCAGAGGCGACGGATGCGGCTGCGGCGGTTGCGGTTACGGCCACGGCGTTGGAGACGGTGGCAGTGGCGACGGAGGGCCTCCCCCTGGCTCCGGACTTGGTCTTGGGTGAAGCGCAGGCCTTGCTCCCGGTGGTCGCCCGGCTTGCCGGCCGCCGCACATGAAACACAGTGCGGCTTGGCAGAGCAGGTCACGGATACGTGACCGGGCTGATCGCAGCGGAAACAAAGGCCGCTGCGGTCGACCTCCGAGGCGCACTTGACTGACACGTGGTGCCCCACGTGGCAGCGATAGCACCTCAGAGGTCTGGGCTCCAGCAGCTTGACCTGCGCTGATACCCAGCCCACCAGAAGTCTTCGGCCCTCCACAATGGCTTTGACCGCCGTCACAGGGCAGCAAACCGTAACGGTTCGCATGCCTGAGAGGTCCGGACGTATGGCGCCTGCCTTGACCTGTTCGGTAGGACACCATCCGGACCTGGCGACGGCGGCCACGACCTCCTCCTCCGTAACTGAGTCGTCCAGACCCAGGATACGCAGGTCTGCGCACCTAACGGGCCTGGACACTCGGGCCTCGTCCGCGTTAAGGGACGCTCTTAGCCTTTCGGCCAGAGCGTCAGCGGACGAGCCGCTGGTCTCCCCGGGGATCTCCAGCATCCGCGCTCCAGTCGCAGTGACTTTAAGCCGGAGGCCCCCGGTGATCCCTAGCTCACGGAGATCCACCGTCTCCTTCGCCTTCGCCAGCAAGTCGCGGTAGGACACGCCCCTCTTTTCCGCTTCCGGCTGTAGCGTGATCACTACAGCGGCGGTCTTCGGGGCGCGGAGCCTATCCGCGATCTTGCGCGCCTGGGACTAGCGCTGCCGCTCCTGGTTTCGGGCCTTTTTCTTTGCCTTCCGCCTCTTCTGCTGCTCCCCGACCACGTGCCATCCGGCTTCAGCCGGGGGCGGTGTAGGGAGCTGGGCGGGCTGGGAGGGCGGTGGCAGCGGCTGCGACTGCGGTTGACGTGTCGCAGGCGGAGGACCGCTCGCTGCAGGCGCTGTCGCTGCCAGCGCCTTCGCCTTGCTCATCTTCCCCTTCCCCTTAGTTTGCGCCTTTGCAGGCGCGTTTGCTGGCGCCGGCTCTGCCGGAGCTGGCTTGGCTGGGGGGGAGGGCAAGACGGCCCTGCCGGAGGGCCGACTGGATGGCCCCGGTCTGGATGCGGTAGCCACAGCAGCCGCGTAGGACACCGTCCCCGGGCCCGCAGCCGCTTTGTTTCCACCAAGTGGGGGGCGAAAGACGATGCCCTCCAACACGGAGAACCGCCGCTGGAAGGCGGTGAGCTCCTTTCGAACCAAGACCAGGACCTGGTTGTCCTCCGGCTCGGGCCGACTCTGTTGCTGCTGCAGCTGCTGCCGCTGTTTTTCCGCCTGGGGTGCCACGCGGGAGTCGGTCGCCCGCAAGCTGGCCAGGCCCGCTCGGAGCTTGGCGTTCTCCTGCTGGAGAAGCTCCATCGCGGCCGTAAGGCGGGCGACGTCCGCCCGCAAACTGGCCATTTCCCCTCCGTCGTGCGAGGCCCGGAAGTTAGCCTCCGCTGCCGCCATAATGGAAGCAGAAGCCGCAGGCATGGCCCTCAGCCTTGTGGGCGACCTGCTTCAACGCGGCCTCTACCTCCTTCGCGAACCTGGCCCCACGCTCCGCCTCGGAGCCGCCAGGTACGTCGTCCTCGTCGCCCGTACCGCAGGCCGTCGAGCCCGGGTGGCGCCCCTTCTCGGCCAGCTTGGCCCACCTCTCGGAGGCTGATATTCCCCTCCCCTTGCCTCTGATCCCGCCACGCCTGTTGGTGGGGATCTTCCTGGCCGAAGCCGAGGCCTCCTCTTCTCCGGATGACGACCGGTCGTCATCCCGCCTGGGCCGCTTGCGGAAGAACTTACTGCTCTCCACAGTTGACCCGACCTTCTCGCGCCGGGAGCTCTCTGAGCCTCCCGCGCCTCTCCCGCTTCCGCTGGATGCAGCGTCGGACTCCGACCGCTCATCACGTTTGCCGTTACCGGCGATTTGGGTTTTTTGGTTTGTTTCTTCCATATAAAAAAAAAAAAAAAAAAACAAAAAAAATAATAATAATAATATCCCACGAGTAGGGAACTAAATGTCCATCCCGGCAGATGCCCATGTACCAAGGATAAGCAGAATTTAGATTGCTTTACTCGCCAGAGGGGCTGCAGGTACCCTGGCGAGGGTGAGCACTAGCGACTGATTCGTTCCATGGGAACACCGGCCAGCCATACATCCCCTCACGGTGCGCCGCCGCTTGGGATTCGGGGTAACTTTTTATAGAGGTTTTCTACCTCACGATCCGGGCGGTTAAGCCAAGACCCTCGGTCCCTATCAAAGCCGCGTGACGTGATCCACAGCACTTCAATAGGGATTACGAGATCAGCGGTGACAGAGAAGGACCCATCCAACTCTGTCTGCCTGGAGGCAGGTTAAGTGCACACCGAGCCCGCTCTTGCTCCTCTGCTTTGCCCTCTGCTACACAGAGGCACCCGTGTCAGAAAATTAGCTGCAACAGTAACCCTCCCCGAAGCATAAGAGGAAATTCTCATTTCCCCTCATTCTGCGGAGAAAGTTACCGTCGCGCCCAGGGTGCACCGGCCCAGCAACTGCTCTTCCCTCCAGACGGATCGAAAGAGACCAGCAGCCGCCAAGCACGCGTGGAGGACTTCTGACTTCGCAGAATCAGAATCAGAATAACATTTATTTGCCTACTTAGTGTATTACAAAAATTTCTCTGTGGCCGGTGGGCCGTGCAGAGGTGAGTCAGCTAACTTATGTCCTTATGGTTCTATGTTTGCCGTGTTCTGTTTATTCGTAATGTGTGAGACTATACAACCAAATACGTGTTTAATTTATTGTGTGCTTAGTCTATATCATAGAGATATTTTTCACTTTAATTTAAGGGGACGCGAGGCCATCGTTTTGTCGGTAGGCCAACGCTTGTATCCTTTTTTATTGGGGTCATACAATATATCGCCTGTTCTGTGATTAACCCTAAATGGGTTAAATTCGCCGTGCCCTATGTAAGCGTCTCCAGGGGTTTCTAGATCTTCTATTTCTAATTTTGCAATATTTTCCAACATCTTGGTGTTAAGGTCCTCGGCGCGTAGGTGCCAGGCTTCTATGTCAGCCATCTCCCATATTGCTTCCGTGGGTGTTCGTCTTGGTAGTTGTGCGGCATCAATCAGTGCCAGTCTGTATTGGCGTTCGATTTTGCTTAGGTTCGTTGCGCTAAACCTTGAGAGCAGTTGCACCACTCCATAGTCCATTATGGGTAAAATGCAGGCCTGAATGATGGCCAGTTTCGTGTCTAGTTCTGTCTTTGCATTAATATATCCTATTATTGGGCCGAGGGCTCCTCTGACTTGCTTCAGTTTTTGACGACCATTTCAGTGATTTCGCACCCCTCGGAATGGACCCTGAAGGCACGATTTTAAAATTCACCCTGTACCTATATTATTTCTATATGGGACCCTTCCCTCTATGTTTATCTCACTCAAAAGTTTGCTGGGGGAGAACTTCACCAAAAATTTTCCCAAACAAGATTATATGAATTAACAACTTTTTTTTTTGCAGTTGCGACAGCTTGGCATCATCTGATACCAACAGAAACAAGACGATGCTATGTTACCTTTGTAAACAGTTAATTAAATTGTTTCTATAGGAAACTAATCATATTGTAAATTTTATAGCAGTTCATAGTTTTCTTATTTGTAAATTATTGTTATTATTTTAATAAATTATGATATGTATATTGAATTAAATGTTTTTAAGCTAACTTATTATTTATTTTTAGGGTTCCGTACCTCAAAAGGAAAAAAGGAAACCTTATAGGATCTCTTTGTTGTCCGTCCGTCTGTCTGTCAAGCCCCAGTCCCTTGAAGCTGTGAAAAAATCATACTTCTAAGTTGACGTAAGAAACGTATATTTCGACACTCAGGGCCTCTTTCACCATCTCCAAGTAAAGCGTTGATTAGTTACTTCCCAATTAACGTTAATCGGCAAGTATAACTTACGAGTATCTTCTGTCAATTTCACAAGCGAAAATAAAGCTTCGAGTAACAACTTACCGGTTAAGTGAATGACTTAACAAATCATACGTTGCATTCGTTCAATATTACGTCAGCGTTACTCGTCAAACGTCATTGGCAGGTTAGCTGTCATTTGTCATTTCATTTAGAGTTGGGTAGCACACATTTATAAAGAGTATCGTGCGAGGCACTCTTTTTCTCAAGTGTGCTAGCACAATTGAGGCGAGGCTGAGGGCCGCGAGCCCGCGAGGCGTGGAGACTCACACAGCACAGAGACTCGTGTCAAATGGTGTGTGTTCGCCGGCTGACCGGCTCACCGCTGTTCTGTCTCGCTCGCTCCCTCACGAATCGGCATTTCGGCAATGATCGGACGGAGTCGCTGAGAGATTTCATTACTGGAAATTTGGCTTTATTACGTTACATTAAAACAGAAATTTGATTATAGTTTCGATTGAAAAGTTTTCAAATGGCGAGGCAAAAGAGTGAGTGACTCGTTCGTTTCATTAAAAGTTCACAACACGTACTTGATCGTATAAAATGTTCTGTGGTGTAGCTAATCTGTGGTGTGTGCTAGCACATCAAAATAAAAAGAGTGAGTGACTCTTTTTAGCCAAGTGAGTAGCTACAACTGTGCTAGCACATGTGCTGAGTTACCCAACACTAATTTCATTTTGTGTATTGTTTGTTGTGTTTTTGGTTAGGAAATTATTGCGTGTGGATTTTTTTTTTTTTATAAATTATCATGGATAAAGTTAAAAGAGATAGAAGTGCAAACTTTTCACTTGTACAGAAATACCAAACTGTGTTAGTGTCGGCGATAAGACCCCGTCTGCGTCCATAGGCGCGACTGCGCAAGTAATGGTGGACGCGACCTTAACAAACAAGGAAATTGTAAGGAAAACTAATTAGAATTATAATTGAATTAGATTAGGTTTAGCATTCTCTAATTAGTGTTATAAAGATATTTTCGCATCATACCTAGGTTTAGTTAGATTCTAGTTTAAATGCGAATTTAATGTTTCATTTTATGTTTTGTTTGTACGGAAAGGTGTGACTTATTATTTGATGAGATTATGCTTTAATTACCTTTTGATTAGTTTTATAAGTCTTATGTATCTATATTAGGTCTAATAAAAGTCTAATACAAACGAATTTTGATAATTTGGAAATTTAGATGTAAGGTTTTTGTATTGTGAATATTTACGTAGATTGAAAATGTGATTTTTTGTTTTAAGTGATAGGGTTTTGAAATTAGTTTTAAAATAAAGGTCTTGACCCAAAACCACTTGTACAAAAAGAATTGAGTTGATAGGACTTATGGTTTTCGAGATATTTCCAAAAATGTATAGGTAGTGAAAATTTGTTAACCGTCAAGTAAACACTCTCTGGCAGACGACGTGGCAAATATTAATCATATGATTAGTGCTACTCGAATGTCGTGAAATTGACACGTGCAGTTACGGGGCATCTTTCACCACCCTTGAGTAAAGTATCGAGTAGACTAATCGCCAGTTAAAGTCATACGTAACTGCACGTGTCAATTTCACGACGTTCGAGTAGCACTAATCAATGATTAAACTGACCAGTAACTTACTTGCCACATCGTCTGCCAATTAGCGTGTTTACTTGGCGGTTAACAAATTTTCACTATACATTTTTGGAAATATCTCGAAAACCATAAGTCCTATTAACTCAATTCTTTTTGTAAAAGTGGTTTTGGGTCAAGACCTTTATTTTAAAACTAATTTCAAAACCCTATCACTTAAAACAAAAAATCACATTTTCAATCTACGTAATTATTCACAATACAAAAACCTTACATCTAAATTCTCATTTAAACTAGAATCTAACTAAACCTATGATGCGAAAATATCCTTATAACACTAATTAGAGAATGCTAAACCTAATCTAATCTGATTCAATTATAATTCTAATTAGTTTTCCTTAGAATAATAACGCATAGAAGCCGCGTCTAGAACAAAACCCGAGCAAAATCGTGTGTCCACTTCATTTTCTTTGTGTGCGTGAGCCGAATGTGTCTACGTTCCTCTAACGCACACAGATATAGCTTTCAGTGATACCATTACTAAGCCGTTACCCACAAAATATGGGAAGACGCATTACTATTTTGCTATCAAGGCAAGTATTTTATGTTGTTGGGAACTGGAAAAGGTAAACATGATTTTTCATGTAATATGACATATTTTTTCGGAAGGTATAATTCAATTTATTTTAAAATAAAAGAAAATAAATCGCATAAAGAATGAGATATTGTTCAATGCGTTTAGAATGCTTGATGGGTTATAATTATAAACAATGTTAAAACATCGGGTTTGATATGAATTAACAGAAAGTATTGTATTTTAAAATTACATAAATGAAAAACATGAATGAAAGCAATGTGGGTATTTTTTCCTCACAAATAGCAACACTGTGTTATGACAAGTTAGGTTATTAGAATTTTGTTTTATTTATCGATTTACGTAAAAATAGTGCGTAGAATGTGAGTACTTATTTGTGAAATGTTATTTTATCACAATTTTATGTTTTCCTGATGTGCTATAACATCCTTTCACGCAACAAACTCATTTTCAATTATTTACTCGCGAGCTGTGTTCGCCGGAACGTGACATTGAGTACTGACGGCCTGATGGCTAAGTTTGACGGATTAGGCTAAGTTTTAGTTGCCTCACTTTTTGCACTCGTACTAGGTTTCTATGCGTTATTATTCTAAGTAGTTTTCCTTACAATTTCCTTGTTTTTGATACGGTCGCGTCCACCATTACTTGCGCCTATGGACGTGGACGGGGTCTTATCGCCGACACTTAACACAGTTTGGTATTTCTGTACGAGTGAAAAGTTTGCACTTCTATCTCTTTTAACTTTATCCATGATAATTTATAAAAAAAAAAAATCCACACGCAATAATTTCCTAACCAAAAACACAACAAACAATACACAAAATGAAATGACAAATGACAGCTAACCTAACAATGACATTTGACGAGTAACGTTGACGTAATATTGAACGAATGCAACGTATGATTTGTTAAGTCATTCACTTAACCGGTAAGTTGTTACTCGAAGCTTTATTTTCGCTTGTGAAATTGACAGTAGATACTCGTAAGTTTTACTTGCCGATTAACTTTAATTGGGAAGTAACTAATCAACGCTTTACTTGGAGATGGTGAAAGAGGCCCTAACTGACGATTAGTCTACTCGATACTTTACTCAAGGGTGGTGAAAGAGGCCCTCAGGGGAATAAAAAATTATCTAGAACTCTGAAATTTGGCAAGTAATACGGACCGTCTTATACTAAAAGTATAGGGAAAAGTCTGCAAACTATAGACCGCAAGGCTCAAATTTTGCGATACATTTCTTCCCGGAAGATAACTTTAAGAGAGCTTTATCATGGACCTCTGTAAACGTCAGCTGCGATTCGGGTGGGTTAAGAAGCGGCAGCCTCCCAAACACGTTACCCAATATCTTGCAGAAAACAAAACGGCAGCCGGCTGTATCTCAGTGGGAAGGTCGTCAGCTAACGTCCAGAGGGGGCATCTATCGGTGTCCGTCAGGATGGACGGTCACGTGTCCGTTACCGCAGCAAAATAATGTCGAAAATAGTCATTTAAACCTAGATAATTAGTTGACCAGCTTCTTTAATTGTTGCACACATTTTTTAATTTGTTGCATTTATAGGTTTTTAGTTATTTCACAAATACATTTTCTGCTGGGATAACGTTACTGCAGCAAAATGTTTTTCTTTTTAATGGAAATATTGAAATAAATACTAGCTATTTAATTAGTTGTCTATACGAGGTAAATGTTGCACATTATTTTGTATTTGTAATTTCTTGGGCTGCGAAGTAATTCAAGATTTTGCTGGATCTCTGAAACGGTTAAGCGGATTCTTATCATCTTTTGTACACGACTTCTTAGGAAGTAGTTTAATTTGTTGTGCCATAAAAAAAAAAAACAATATATTGCACTAAGGTTATTCAATTAAATATAAAAACACTTCAATAGATCCTAACACTCTGAATAAGAGCTCTAAACACTTGCTTTAAGCGTTATTTTGTAACTGCCATCAAATGTTTGTGAAATTACATTAGTATCCTGCTTGTAATTAAAAAGTTATGATGATATTCAGTTTTCCATTTTCACGGTCACAATGCGCGCGTAGTTATTTGGCCACTGATAAACCTGCGTGTGGATATACAAACTGAATGTTATCTCAATTTTTAGTTGGTTAGTTCAGCTTTACACCTGTAAACAGCGTACTACATACAATAATTAACGAAATAATAAAATAAAAGTCATTAGGAAGTGAAAAACCGTGGTAACCCGACCAAGTTTAGGTTGTTACAAAAAAGCGAACTAACCTTACTTTTTTAATTACTTGCAGGATACTAATGTAATTTCACAAACATTTGAAGGCAGTTACAAGCTACAAAATAACGCTTAAAGCAAGTCTTTAGAGCTCTTATTCAGAGTGTTAGGATCTATTGAAGTGTTTTTATATTTAATAGAATAACCTATAAACGGTGCAATATTTTTTTTTTATTTTTATTGCACAACAAATTAAACTACTTACTAAGAAGTCGTGTACAAAAGATGATAAGAATCCGCTTAACCGTTTCAGAGATCCAGCAAAACCAAAAACGTTACTCCAGCAAAATATTGAATATATAAATTAAATTAAATTAAAATTAATAACTTCACAGCCGAAGAAATAACAAATACAAAATAAGGTGCAACATTTACCTCGTATAGACAACTAATTAAACAGCTAGTATTTATTTCAACATTCCCATTAAAAAGAAAAACATTTTGCTGCAGTAACGTTATCCCAGCAGAAAATGTTTTTGTGAAATAACTAAAAACCTATAAATGCAACAAATTTAAAAATGTGTGCAACAATTACAGAAGCTGGCCAACTTATTATCTATATGGTTTAAATGACTATTTCGACATTATTTTGCTGCGGTAACGGACACACTAGTGTTGTTAATCAATATTTTTAGCGCCTGACAAAAAAATAAAGCAAAACGCTCATTTAACATTGATTGTTGTTATTACATTGGCGGGGGTCAAACGTTCATTTCAAGATTTTCCTATTGAAAACTCTGTGATTTCTTCCCAAAATGTGTACTACTACAGAAGTTATAGTGAGCATAAATTCAGATTCCTAAGTGTTGTATTTTAAGAGAAATTAGCTTTTATAACTTTTAACCAAATTAAGTTGTCAATGGTATTGAGCTGTCTGAGGTGTACACTCTTGCTCATAATATAATGGATGCTGGAAAAGCATTAATAACAGTTCAATAGCCAGGTACCGAGTCGTAGTGTACCTTATGAATTGGTGACCATTAATTATATCCCGTTTGCTTGCTCAATGTTTTACAGTGATAATACTGTAACTATCATTGCAATAAAGATTTCGACAAAAGTGTTGTATAACAATATTTTAAGTGCCTGACAAAATAGTGGAGTGGAATTCCCTGCCGGAGTCTGTGATTCTTGATAGCTACAACCTGGGAATATTTAAGTCAGAGTGAATAGGTAACTTCTAGGCAAGCGTGCTCCATCCTCGACTTGGAAAAAAAAAGCAAAACCCTAACATTGATTACAGTTATGCTTGAGTAAGCGATAAATCTATTGGGCACGCCACAATTGCGGCGGTGAGTCCCCTCTTTGAGCAGTGCCTAGAGCGGCGCCAGGGCATCCTCACCTTCCGCCTGACGCAGGCACTCACCGTGTCCGGTGAGTTCCTGTCTCACACAACACTGTGAGGATCGCCCGGAGAACACGGTGGAGGTCTGCCCTGCATGGGCTGAGCACCGTCGGGTCCTCGTCGAGGTGATAGGCGGCGGCGACCTCTCGCGTCCAGCCCTGGTTTAATCTATGGATCCGGAGCGAGGAAGCATAGGGAGCAGTCACCTCCTTCTGCGAAGCAGTAATGCTATCGAAGGAGGAGGCTGAATACGTAAGAGAGAGGTAAACCTCACGCCCCAGCCGCCGCAACAGAAGACGCCCCGGGCGTCGGGAATCACAGTCGCCTGGCCACTGGACGGCGAGCGTTGGGTGGCTCCCTGTCTGATCAAAGCCAGGCCCGGGTCGATTTGCCCAGCGCCGTTTGTTCCAAGCAGTAGACGGGCCTGCTAGGGCTGCGGAGTTTGTTCGAAAGGGCCATCTCGGCCCTGGAATGTAAGGGCATTAGAAGGAACACGGTTGGGTTTTAGTCAATAAGAGTCTGACACTTCCTTCTGCTGCAGCAGATGCTGTAACTGATTTAACAAGTGCTATAGTTAAAAGCTTGGACATTAAGAATAGATGTATGTCTATTTTCCTAGATCTTTCCAAAGCATTTGACACAGTCTCTGTCCCGATTCTTCTGGCTAAGTTGGAGAAGCTCGGTATAAGGGGTAACATCCACGACATATTCAAAAGCTACCTCACAAATAGGAAACAGCGAGTCAAGATTAGCGAATTCTTCAGTGATGAGGACACGGTCACCTACAGAATTCCGCAAGGAAGCGTACTCGGTCCCACGCTCTTATTTATTTATTTATTTATTATATATTTTATTGTACACCTCATAACAAATATAGGAAAAACTTTGATCAAAACAAGTGTACAATGGGCGGTCTTATCGCACAGGGCAATCTCTTACAGACAACCTTTGGATGGATTTAGCGAAAGAAGTTAGATTTAGGGCGGTCAGTGTACAACATCATAAATATTATTAATTAGACACAATAATGTGAAACAACAATACAAAAGATAAAATAAGAATAATAATAAAATATATATTCATACATATATATATATATATATATATATATATATATATATATATATATATATATATACTAATAAATATCAGATATACAGTTTGGATAAAAATTATAGTGAGAGATAATGCTCCTTCACCATTTTAGGTAGCGTTTGAGCACGTCTCACATCTATAGGTAAAGCATTCCACAAACGAGCTGCTTGAATAGTAAATGATTTATCAAAGAACGATGTGGAATGCATGCGGATACTTAATTTAAGAGTTTCCGATGATCTCAAGGACCTAGAATGTGTGTCACAGAGAAACTGAAAGCGTTCTTTGAGATAAAAAGGAGTAGAAGGATTAAAGAGTACATTATAAAGCAGAGAAAGGATGTGGGCATTCCGGCGAAGGCGAATTGGAAGCCATTTGAGCTTAGTACGAAATTCAGAAACGTGGTCATACTTGCGTAAGCCAAATATGAACCTGATACAAAGATTTTGAAGTCGCTCAAGCTTGTCCAATTGGTCTTGGGAGAGATCAAGATAGCTGGCGTCAGCATAGTCCAAGATTGGAAGAAGAAGAGATTGTGCTATGGCAATTTTGGTGTTGATGGGAAGAAAATTACGAAGGCGTCTCAGAGAGCCAGCTGAGGCGAACAGTTTACGACTGACCTCCTGCAGTTGTTTAGTCCAGGAAAGAGTGCTGTCGATAAAAATCCCCAAGTTCTTCACAGTGTGAGTTATAGGAATAGTAGTGCTATTGAAGGAAACCTGGGGAAGTGTCGACCAATCAATCTTAGAGACGGTCCGAGAACTACCAACAACAATAACCTGCGTCTTAGCTGGATTGATCTTCAGCCCAAACTCAGTGCTCCATTCAGCAATTCGAGCAAGGTCTATATTAATATTCTCAATCGCATCAGATAGCTCTCCGCCACGCTCTTCCAGCTGTTTATAAACGATCTCTGCCAAATCTCTCTTCCTAACACTAAAATCTTCGCCTACGCTGACGACACAGCTGTCCTTGTATGGAGTCCAATTGGACCGCCGTCAAGGAGGTCGCTGAACAATCTGTGGCAAAGATCGTGCAATGGCTCTCAGAAAATCTATTAACACTTAACATAAAAAAAATAACCATTATGTGACCTTCTCTATCAGGAAAATCACCTCTCCGCCACAGGACTTACTTCACTGTTAAAGCCAACGTTTGCTCATTTCTAGATAAAAACTGTACGTGCCCAGAAACGTGAGCACAGTGCAAAATACCTGGGTGTGTATTTGGATAGCAGACTGAGATGGGATAAACACATGGACATAGTTACATCAAGAGTGAGAAGGCTCATACATACAGGGTGTAAGGGACAGCCTTCCACAAATTAACAGGGTGCAATCAGCTCCTTATTTTGAATCATATTCCAGTGGAAATTTCCTCAGGTTTTTTTTTTTTTTTCGATTTTTCATTTTTTTTGCTTTATTTCAATGTAAAGTTACATTATCTGTATGCAGAACTCCATTAATGTAAATAACACAGATAAAATGAAAAAATAAAAAAAAATCTCATGAACGACGCATGAAATCAGATGTTAAAACGTAGCGCGGGCGCAGCTATCCTTTCGAAAGCTCGCTGCGCTGCCGTTTGCTGCGTGCGTTTTGCAGAGGTAGCGATACATTGCGAGTGAGGTAATTAAACAAATCAGTTTCATTGGATTCCCATAAAGTTCCTGAAATAATTTCATGTACCGATCAACTTAGTACGATATACTGAAATCACCCTATCAGTTTGAGGAGGGCTGTCCCTTACACCCGTTATATTTAAATTACTCGGAGACTCTTCTCCTCCAGAAAAGTTAAGACTAGTCTACTTGGCCCTGTGTCAGTCTGTTATCCAATACTGCATCCCTGTCTGGGGCGGGGCTGGTAAAACGCTCCTTCTCAGGTTGGAGAGGGCACAAAGAGCTGTTCTGAAAGTAATGAATAAAAAACCATACAGGTACCCCACCGCAACAATCTACTCTGAATGCAAAGTCCTGTCAGGCAGCTCTATGTGCTTAAATCCACCTTGAGAAGACATCGAATAGTCCCACCTACTGCCCCTAATACCCGTAGAAGAGACTACAAGTACAAACTGTACGACTGTATTAATAAGGAACTAAAAATAGTAGGACTGAACAAACACAAAGTAAAAGAAAAAGTAACAGAGTGGCTATTCAAAATGGACTACCAGAAAACTGAAGATTTACTCAAATTCACTATGTAATCCAATCCACGATCCTACACACACCGACCGGCACACGCACGCACCTACACATAATCATTCACATGCACACACACTCACCACTTCACTAACCCCGGGCTGCGCGAGAATTGAAAAATAGGTATTTGTAGAAACTATTGCCGTCGCGCTGCGCCCTAGCAAACGGGAAGTGTCAATGTGTGAGTGAATAGTCTGTATTTGTGTGCGTAGCTGAGTAGCGCCACAGTATAAATATGGACAGTACGGAAACTAAGCCTAGTTGAGAATATAATTACCTACGCTCCATTGAAGCAATAGGGTTGTCACTTTTAATGTTTATGAACTTTTTTTTACATTTTTGTTCAATCAATCGAATTTGAATAACTAGCTTACAAATACAATTTAAATAGGTAATCTCATGGCGTTGGTTAATCTCAACAAAACACGATACTTTAAACACGGAAAACAATTTAATATTTGCACACAACTACTTGTAGCACTAACTTTGTCATTACAGCGTAACCTTTTACAAGGTTTTGGCGGGAGCGTAGGTACGCAAGCCACTGTTGGACGAAAACGTTTCGGGCGCTCGGTACCTTTGCAGCCGCCATCTTGGATTCACGTTTTGACATCACTATCGGCTTCAACACCCTCGAAAACCGTGAAGATGACACCCATGACGAAAAAACGGTACCTATTGCAGCCGCCATCTTGGATTCACGTTTTGACAGCGCTATCGGCTTCAACACCCTCGAAAACCATGAAAACGACACCCATGACGAAAAAATTGGTACCTATTGCAGCCGCCATCTTGGATTTACGTTTTGATATCACTATCAGCTTCAACACCCTCGAAAACCATGAAAACGACACCCATGACGAAAAAATTTATACCTTTTACAGCCGCCATCTTGGATTTACAAGAAGTAGTAGTACCTAATAGTTTTGAAGTTCACGAATTCGTTTTGATCGATCACACGGACTTATAATTCGGTAACGATGACAATATCATTAATGATTCTTACCATTCTAAGTCAGCGTTAGCTCCGGTTGTGATGAAGCCGAGTTCAAACAGCCGTATACTACGGAATACGTTCGTGGCATTTTTAAAAAGATCGCGGGGACCTCGTCTTGACGCGGCTGGCGGCACTCACTACTGAGAGTACAAGTCTCGTCGGTGCGCATGTTTGTGTGAGTGTGCCGTTTCGAGCGTTTGTTGGTAGTTTCCGTACTGTCCATATACGGTCTGTATGTGTCGTATTTATACTGTGGTAGCGCGAAAAAATTGATACCTTTTACAGCCGCCATCTTGGATTCACGTTTTGACATCACTATCGGCTTCAACACCCTCGAAAACCATGGAAACGACAGCCATGACGAAAAAAATTGTACCGATTGCAGCCGCCATCTTGGATTCACGTTTTGATATCACTATCGGCTTCAACACCCTCTAAAACCATGGAAACGACACCCATGACGAAAAAAATGGTACCTATTGCAGCCGCCATCTTGGATTCACGTTTTGACATCACTATCGGCTTCAACACCCTCTAAAACCATGAAAATGACACCCATGACGAAAAAAATGGTACCTATTGCAGCCGCCATCTTGGATTCACGTTTTGACATCACTATTGGCTTCAACACCCTCGAAAACCATGAAAACGACACCCATGACGAAAAAATTGATACCTTTTACAGCCGCCATCTTGGATTCACGTTTTGACATCACTATCGGCTTCAACACCCTCGAAAACCATGGAAACGACAGCCATGACGAAAAAAATTGTACCGATTGCAGCCGCCATCTTGGATTCACGTTTTGATATCACTATCGGCTTCAACACCCTCGAAAACCATGGAAACGACACCCATGACGAAAAAAATGGTACCTATTGCAGCCGCCATCTTGGATTCACGTTTTGACATCACTATCGGCTTCAACACCCTCTAAAACCATGAAAATGACACCCATGACGAAAAAAATGGTACCTATTGCAGCCGCCATCTTGGATTCACGTTTTGACATCACTATTGGCTTCAACACCCTCGAAAACCATGAAAACGACACCCATGACGAAAAAATTGATACCTTTTACAGCCGCCATCTTGGATTCACGTTTTGACATCACTATCGGCTTCAACACCCTCGAAAACCATGGAAACGACAGCCATGACGAAAAAAATTGTACCGATTGCAGCCGCCATCTTGGATTCACGTTTTGATATCACTATCGGCTTCAACACCCTCGAAAACCATGGAAACGACACCCATGACGAAAAAAATGGTACCTATTGCAGCCGCCATCTTGGATTCACGTTTTGACATCACTATCGGCTTCAACACCCTCTAAAACCATGAAAATGACACCCATGACGAAAAAAATGGTACCTATTGCAGCCGCCATCTTGGATTCACGTTTTGACATCACTATTGGCTTCAACACCCTCGAAAACCATTAAAATGACATCCATGACGAAAAAATTGGTACCTATTGCAGCCGCCATCTTGGATTCACGTTTTGACATCACTATCGGCTTCAACACCCTCGAAAACCATGGAAACGACAGCCATGACGAAAAAAATTGTACCGATTGCAGCCGCCATCTTGGATTCACGTTTTGATATCACTATCGGCTTCAACACCCTCGAAAACCATGGAAACGACACCCATGACGAAAAAAATGGTACCTATTGCAGCCGCCATCTTGGATTCACGTTTTGACATCACTATCGGCTTCAACACCCTCTAAAACCATGAAAATGACACCCATGACGAAAAAAATGGTACCTATTGCAGCCGCCATCTTGGATTCACGTTTTGACATCACTATTGGCTTCAACACCCTCGAAAACCATGAAAACGACACCCATGACGAAAAAATTGATACCTTTTACAGCCGCCATCTTGGATTCACGTTTTGACATCACTATCGGCTTCAACACCCTCGAAAACCATGAAAACGACACCCATGACGAAAAAATTTATACCTATAGCAGGCGCCATCTTGGATTTACAAGAAGTAGTAGTACCTAATAGTTTTGAAGTTCACGAATTCGTTTTGATCGATCACACGGACTTATAATTCGGTAACGATGACAATATCATTAATGATTCTTACCATTCTAAGTCAGCGTTAGCTCCGGTTGTGATGAAGCCGAGTTCAAACAGCCGTATACTACGGAATACGTTCGTGGCATTTTTAAAAAGATCGCGGGGACCTCGTCTTGACGCGGCTGGCGGCACTCACTACTGAGAGTACAAGTCTCGTCGGTGCGCATGTTTGTGTGAGTGTGCCGTTTCGAGCGTTTGTTGGTAGTTTCCGTACTGTCCATATACGGTCTGTATGTGTCGTATTTATACTGTGGTAGCGCGCACCTGCAGCGCGCCCGCGCGCCCGTCTCGCGCCAAACTTACTTATTAGACATTTGCGGACTTTTACGGACTTGATTCTTTGCTTCACTGTTTTGACTCGGATTTGAATAAGTACCAATTTGTCTACGACTGTAGAAAAATCGTGAGTATTATTTTAATTGTAAATAAATTTTATCATTCATCTGTTACTTACCCCCTTCAAATCGACAAAATATTTTGTTTGAATAAAATGTCAATTTAAGAGCGCTTTGACAAAATCGAATTGCTCAGGTTGACTAAAGTTGAATACCGCGCGTCACAAGATTTATATTGATTTTTGCATTGCATACAACAATTATTTAAAAATATTTACTTTACTTTTAATTAGACCAATTTTTTTTTCAAGCAATACAGCAACGCCACCGTATTAAATATTTTTTATTTGAATTTGGATTATAATTTCATAGATATATACATACATAAAATTATGTTTCGTACGGAAAATTGTCAATAACTCTCAGTTTTACAGAATTATTTTTGGTGTATTACTGTATGAATCGTAATAAATTGATTTGAACATTCCAAAGTAGAAGATACAGTTGTACCGTGGACATTTTTATAAATGATTAAAAATTATAATATCTTCGGTGTACCAAGGCATCAAAAGATTCCCTAAAGCAACGTTTTGTGAAACATCCTTTGCGGAGTCAAGGATTTTACTGATGTACGTGAACAAATTGAAATATTTATTTAGAACACTCCCAAGATAAATGATCAAACTGTCTTAGGCATATTTATGTTTTTCTTTATAGGCTATATCTAAAGCAAAATCACACATCAAAACTCGAATAAAACGCTAAAATTCAAGAAAAATTGTGAAATGCCTCTTAAATAATAATTAAAATCATACCGTAATAATTTTTTGTTTCAGGTAAACCCTTTTTCTTTAATAATGGTTGGAAGAAAAGGGAATAAAAAACGTCTATTCTTGAATGCTAAGAGAAAAAGACACCATTTACGTATAAAACGGAAGATTCATTTTACACCGTGTACAGTACCATCTAAGTAATTTAATTTTCATATAGTATTACCTATATTATGGTCAAAGGGGCGTGAGGTGGTCCTTGTCCGGCGCTTTGTTTCCAAACATAAAAAAAAAACATTTAAAATAAAATTTACTGGAGGTAAACGTGTCAATTCACGGCCAGAGGTTCCTAGTTCCTACCAAGCACGATGCTTTGGTGCGGCTCTGTCACGGAACCACCGCTATACATTCACGCCTGTCAAATAAAATCCAGGGTTGCAGCCCTGGCAAATACACAAAGAAGTTCATTGAAAGACAAAGGCGATCAAAAGTAGGTATAAAAATAAAAAATAAAAAATAAAAATAAAAATAGCCTTTATTTGCTCTGACCTTTGCACAATTGTAGTTTAATAAACATAAAAACTATACTAACTATACTAACTATACTATACTAACTATACTTATTTCTATTTTTCCTGTAGGCGTATATAACTTATATATCAGTTACCAGGTCAGGCTGTCTTGCGACATAGGCCTCCTCAAGTTCCCTCCACCTTTGCCTGTCTATTGCTGTCCTTCTCCAACCTTTGGGCAGATCGTCTTCCCATCTTTTTTTCTGCCTTCCTCTACGTCTTTTTCCGTCCCGCGGGTACCATTCTGTTACTTTTTTGGTCCACTTTTCTGTTGTTGATCTCATCATGTGACCAGTCCATTTCCATTTTAAGGTTCGTGTTTTTACTTTAACATCTGCTACTTTGGTGATGCTCCTAATTGTTGTAGCTTTCCACTTGTCTTTCAACCTTAGTCCCAACATACTTCTTTCCATTCCTCTTTGGCATACACCCAGTTTGTGCTCAATTTTCTGTGTTAGTGGCCAGGTCTGGCAGCCGTAGGTGAGACATGGAAGTAAACAAGTGTTGTAGACAGTTTTCTTTTCCGAGATGGGTATACATTTATTCTTCATAATTTCCCTGAGGGACCAGTATCTTTGCCAGGTATTATTTACTCGTCTTTCGACTTCTTTAATTGATAAGTCTTCCACGGATATGACTTGACCCAGGTAAATATACTCTTTTACATATTCGATATTTTCTTCGTCCACTTCAATTTTGACTTCGGTCTTGTTTGTCATCAATTTCGTTTTTCTGATATTCATAGTTAAACCTGCCTTTTTACTTTCATCTGTTAGTTGTTGTAACATTGTTCTTAGTGTAATAGGGTCTTCTGCAAACAGAATGAGGTCATCTGCGAATCTCAGGTGATGTAATTTTTCCCCGTTTAATTGAATACCGAAAGTTTCCCAATTAAGTTGCCTAAATATATTTTCTAAAACTGCATTGAATATTTTTGGTGATAGCGGGTCCCCCTGTCTTACACCCTTCTGTATTTTAAATTGATCTCCAACGTTTTCAAGTCGTACTTTTGCTGTGCTGTTGATGTATATGTTCCTGATGATCTTAACGAATTTACTTTCCACTCCTTGGTTTTTTAAAGAGTCCCATATGTAATTATGCTTCAAAGAGTCAAATGCCTTATTATAGTCTACGAAAGACAGGTAGTACGGGCGGTCGTATTCGTTGCATTTTTCAATAATTTGCTTGACTGTATGTATATGATCGATTGTTGAAAAATCTGAGCGGAAGCCCGCTTGTTCTTTGGATTGATTACTGTCTAGATTTTTAGTCAAGCGGTGTAATAAAATTTTGCTGAACACTTTGTACAAGTTCGGCATCAAGCTGATGGGTCTATAATTGTTAATTTCACTTTTATCTCCTTTTTTATATAGAAGAATTATTGTTGACGATGTCCACTGGGAAGGAATTTGTTCAGTTTCCAAAATTTCATTGCATATATGTGTAAAAGGTTGCGTTATCTCTTCCATGGTAAGTGTAAGCAATTCGTTAGTTATCATATCATCTCCAGGTGACTTACCAGATTTCTGTGTTTGGATAGCTCTTCTTACTTCACTTTGCATAATGTGTGGGATTGGTTCAGGGTTTGATTCTTCTTCTAATGTTGTTTTGCAAAAGTATTCGTTCATATTATCCATATACAATTTCTTGTAAAAATCTGTTGCCGTTTGCAAAATTTGTCGTCGCTTAGTTGTAGTTTGTATTTTGTTATCTTTTCCTCTTGCCATTGTCTTTGGTATCCATGTTGAATGTTCTTTAAGTTGTTTTAAAGCTCTTTTGATTCCTCCGGTTTTGTTTATTTGTTCTCTAATGATATTAAGTCGATTGGTTTTTCTATGTTTTCTGATGGCTTTTGAAATTTCTTTACTAATCTTAGCTATTTGTGCACGATTTTCTTTTCTATTTGTTATCATTTCTTTTCTTTGGTTTATTTTGATTCTGGCTTCGTCACCGAGTTTGTCACTTTTATCTCTTGTTTTAGATTTATTTATTTTCAATAGGGCATCTTCTAAGATGTTGTATTTTTCTTATACGCTATTTTGTTCCTCAATCAAGTTTAATGATAATCGTAGTTCCTTAAGATTTTGTTCTGATATATGTGTTATGGGCCGGCAATTTGCTCGATGAAATTTTCTTCTTTGTATTTTTAATTCTTTGCACGCTATTGTTCCTCTTACCATTCTATGATCTGAATTAAAATTTAGATTTGAGACCACGCTGACGTTGTTGAAAATCTTGGGCCTATTGGTAATTATAAAATCTATCTCATTTCTATCTTTGCCATTTGGAGACATCCACGTCCATTTCCTGTCTTGTTTCTTGAGAAAAAAGGTGTTCATTACTCTCAAATTCTGTTCGAAACAGAAATTCATCATACGTTGCCCATTGTCGGTTCTCTTTCCCTGACCATATTTACCTATGATAAACTCTCCTTTATCTAATTTAAAAAAGTAGGTATAGGTACCTATAATGAACAATGCCGAAAGAGAATCGTCGACGATAGATCATGTAAAAAACGAAAAGTTACAGGACCAGACAAAAAATACGGTCGACTAGAATTAGAGCCTGATATGCAATCAGAAATATTTGAGGAAAAGAAAAAAACATTTGTTTCTGGGCTAGAACTATCGAAAAAGAGTGCTGAAGAACTTGAACGTAGCACGATTGGCCAGAGTGGTAATGAATTGTGGGCAATAGAGGGGCGCAAGCGTATCACGGCGTCACATTTTGGCAAAGTATGTAAACTTCGTAAAAAAACATCAGTTGCGGGTTTATTAAGATCTTTGTTAAATTCGCAATTCGAAGGCACTCCTTCGATAAACTACGGAAAAGAGAAAGAAGATGAAGCAGTAATTGAATTTTCAAAATAACTGGATCCGTAGTCAAGTGCGGGTTGTTTATCGATAGCAATAAAAGCTTTTTGGCTTTTTTTAAATGTAGGTAAGTACTTAATTATTATATAACTTTTGTATTATTTAAAATCCCACAAGCACCTCTACTGCTTCTTTGGCATATTATATATTATGAACTAGCTTTTGCCCGCAGCTTCGTTCCCGTCAACTTACTAACTACCCTACCTACCTAAAAAAATAATTAAAAAAAAACTTATACCTAATCCAAGTCCGGACGACGACGGCTAATCCAAAAACGCAGAAAAAAAATATAAAAATCGGTTCATCTGTTCTTGAGTTATAAATGGTGTAACTAACACGATTTTCGACTTCCTTTAATAATTATATAGATTTAAATTTTATAATTTAAAATAATGTCATGTCAAAAGCAGAATATTACAAGCAGTAGAGTGCGAACTTTAGGTAGGTACGTATTATATGGTTACGGTTTGTATTTTTGCAAGAGACACTTCGCTAAAGTTCATTTCAAATAATATTTTATTGTAAACCGTAAAAATATCATTGAATTGTTACTTCGATGTCTCTTAAAAATTAAACATAATTAACATCATATTTCACCGTTCAGTAAATCAGTATAGGATAAACGTCGATATCGACTGACATCACTATGATATCTATAAAAACTTCGACACTAGTCACTTCCCTAATTGTGTACGTATTAGTCTAACCCTCCCTCACCTCTCGTCTCCCCCCGTACAGTGCGATAGGGACAACTGCAGCTCAGAACGATTTTACCTACAAAAAACCATGAGCGATCGACGTTTTCTTCTCGAAACCTAGGCCGATTAAATTATATTTGGTATCAAAATTTAAAGGAAGAATAGATCTATGCCCCTATGGCCCTATTACTTGTTTTTATCTTAAAAACTTTTCAAATTTCTTTGGTAGGAGTCTGATTACGTAGGTAAAAACGGGGCATTTTTTTAGGTTTTTGGAAGGTTATATTTATTTTTGTAATATTTTTTTTGAAAAAAAAAATGACAGGGGCATGCCTTCAATAGACCTTGATTTTTATAAAAAAAAACGATTACTCTAGAGGCATAATCCAGGGAGAGAATAGGGGAATACATTTGTATGGAAAAATGCAGCCCGTCTACGCTCTTAGTTATTAATTAAAAATGTTCACATTCACAACAAATCTAACTTGACAAACAAAATTGTAACAACATCCACGTCTGAACACTGTGTCCCAAAATTTATACAAGCGGTAGCTTAGTTTGGGAACCAGTACCAGCAACTTTAGAGATAATTGTACCTACTAGAAGCTATAATATTGTGAATGTTTATTCTGCTGTACTCAATGATATTATAAACCTCTTTTTTATTTATAATATCATTGGCTGTACTTACTAATAAAAACTTTTTTTTTTGCTTCGCCCAAAGTGGGCCGCCGTAAGAAAGGCGATAAATCTATTTTATTGTTACGAGCTTGGGGTTCGTGACAATAAAAACAGCCGATTATTTAACCAAAAAAATGACACTTTAATTATCAAAACTAATTAACACTTTAAACACACTAATTGCAACCACAATCGCACTATTAAACACTTCACTTCACTTAACTCGCAGTTGAAGATCGCTTCCGAAGATTCGCTTGTATCGCCAATTCAATACTGACTCAGTCGCGAGCGATTCGCAGCTTATATAGTCCCACTGTAATTTCCAGAACCTTCGAGAATGGAAATATCTAGAAAGTTCGGGAACATACCGGTCCCGACTGACTAGGTGTCGAAACATCGAGAATGTTCTAGCATCGAAAAGTCTAGAAAGATCGTGACCCAATTAGTTCCACTACTCGATACTAGATGGCGTTAGTAGTACGTTGTGTACCCGGCATTAATTCTGGCGCGTAACATTATTATACCTACCGGTGGCGGTCGCCTAAAGCTAAGTACTATGTTATTAAAAAGAAATACTTATTTAGTGACAAAAAATCATACAAATGTATTAGACCCCTTAGCTTTTATAACCTCCTGCTATACAAATAGCTGAAGGTACGTCCTCTCCTTCCCCGATCCGCCAGTACCTATGCTTCGAGCTGGTTTTTTAGTTTAACATTTTCTTTTTTAGTTTAAAACCTTAAAGTTGATGTACAGCTAAAAGAATAAATAAATCAACCAAGTAGGCCGAGCTTCTGCTGCAAGTCTGCGATGTCATCTGCTTATTTCAATTATTAACCGGCTTCCCAAAAAGGCGGAGATTCTCAATTCGGTTGTATTTTTTTTATTTATGTTTGTTACCTCATAACTCCGACAATTATGAACCGATTTGAAAAATTCTTTTCATTCAGATTGGTCCCATTTCAATTTATCAAAATCGGTTACGCACTTTGGATTTTAATTCGAAAGAGCTGGAATTCGTCTACTTGGATGATGGTTTTATGTCATCCAAGTAATCGAAACTGCGTATTTTGCTTTTCTGCGATTTTGCAGTGGTGTTGTTAGGTGTGGGGTACCACTAAAAAGTGAAAAATAAAAAGCTTTTTACAAAAAAATACAACCGACTTCCAAAAAAAAACTACCTTTACTTACTACCTAAATAACTTTAAATTCGGAAGTCGGTGTCAAAATACGAAGAAACTAACAAAAACACCAACTTCCGAAATTAAAGTTATTTTTGTCAAAACCACCTCCATCCCGTAGCTTCCAAAGCAGTCTGTCCACCGTCAGCGATGAATATGAGATTCAAGAGGAACTTCTTCAATCTGTTGAAAACAAACCAAAAAAAAATGCCGGATTCTAACTGTAATCCGTGGCCGTACGTACATTGAATTGGTGTCAAAAAAAGTTGAATACATCCGTTCTGGCCACCTTTAAAACACGAATAATTTTATAATTTGTCTACTTTCAATATTTATTTAATAATATTCTATCTTTAAAAAGGTTGTTACAACACCCGTAAAGCCTAATTGGGCCAAAGTTTAACTCACTATTGTTCTATTAATTTGCGGGTGCTGACAGATTACATGAGTGCCGATAAATGGTTTACATACTTTGCGTGCAACACTGAATAGTTTGAATTTTAAACCCAAGTTTTGTATGCCATATTTTAGTGTACGTTACCCCAGCAAGAAAGTATCTCCTAGAGTTAAATGAGTGGAACGTATAGTTGGTGCCTTATCTGGTGTAAATGTGCCCCCACATAAAAAATGTGTGCCGTGTCGTTTTGGAAAAAAACGGAAAAAACGATTCTTGCTGGGGTAACGTTTTTCTAGCAGGAAAATTCTAAACGAATGATCGGAGAGAGAAAAAATGTGCATGGCCAGAGAGCTTACATGTGTGCCAAAATGTGCCCCCAAAAATAAAATCTGTGCCCCTTCAGAATTACGAGATATTGCATTTCCTGCTGGAGTAACGTTTTGATGAATCGTATATCTCTAAAACCATTGCATGTGCCCATGTAGAATAAACATACACGAGTAGCTCTTAATGTGTGCCCATATGTGCCCCAAATTAGATTTAAGAAAATATTTATAGTTTTCAAGCTATCGCGGTTTTATGAAAACCCGAAAAAACATCGCAGCGCCTAAATGAGACAAGGAATAAGTTTGCTGAAAACTGTATTCGGTCCTTCTTGACGCTAATAATAACCATACAAAGTTACAAAACTGTTCATGCATGCGTTTTTGAATAATCTTGCTAAAAGTCAAAACGATGGTGTCATAATTTTGACGGCAAAATACAAGGAATTGGCTCAATCCCAGATGTGTAGGTGTAAACCAAAATCTTGTGCCTTTAGTCAAAAATATATGGTGAAAATATTCAGCTTGGAATGTTTCGCATTATGTAAATATTAACAAAAAACCAAAATATGTAATCAACGGCTGGTTATCCGACCAAATTTGAATGACTACTAAAAAGCGACGGATTCATACATATCGATGACCTTCTTTACTTTACTCACTAACCGGTTCACACGTGTTGTGCCTGAGTACACTGAAGTAGAAAAGTAATAAAATAAAGTTGTTATTCGATTATATTCTACTAGCTGTTTCGATGACCTTACACATGATTAAGTTTGTTATAAATAGTAGCCTAAATGCTATTCCAAGGTAAGCTATCTTCTTCATTCTAAATTTCCTTAAAATACATCCAGTAATTTATGTGTGAACGAAAAAAATACATCCAGATATTTGATATTTGCCAGGTCTTTGAGCCAAAATTTGATGGTCCCGATGTTTAAAAGAAAAATAGTTCATGAAATGTGTGATGAATACCAACTACTAAAAAGAGGAACCTTTTTTTTGTATATAAATAATAAGCCCGTATTTGTCTTTTTATATGTATTTATATATACATATATATTGATGAGTAACAGTTAGTTTTTCATCATTACGGGAATCCTCCAACCAGCCCGTGAATCAAAATTTCTTGCGTTTTTTGCAATTTGCAGGCCAGTGCTAGGTTGTATGTTGATTAAAATATTGTTCGCGGCTGTAAGATCCCGTGGCCGTATGTAGTTACAGAATTATAATCATCAAAATCACCAATACAACCTTCCAAGTTCATAAAGGCGTAGGAGCATTCCCCTCAACCAAATAAATTTTGGTACCTACAGTTTTGAGAGTTGTAATTAGTGTATACCTATAGTCAACCGCACTATGATCAGTGTTGCAACAACGTGTTTCCATTTTGTATGTCGGATTACGGATGAGGTGATAATATTGTTACTTATATGGGATAAATATGTTTATTTATAGCCCAATACCATCAGATAATTTGTGCACATTCGATGTTTACAGTTATATCTTTATGCGGTTAACTATACTAACACACTGAACACTAACACATTGAATTTGGACACACTCTATATGAATCTATGTATAAGCAAATTACTCGTAAGAAAATTATTTATCTGTGATTTCCAATTTTACATTTTTTTTACAAAATATTATACTTATACTTAAATAGTGATCTGAGATTTTTGTGATGCGAATTTGCTAATTATATGTTAGACTTAGATGAAAAACTGATCTGTGATTTAAATAATAATGTGACTACACAAGTTAACTCATCGTAACAGTCGTTTACGCTGAGTATGCAGTGACCGTCAGCATGCGTCGTATTGCAACTATGCATTTACTGGAAATTAGAGTTACTTATTTTTCTTTGCATTATATTCAGTCTTGTCTAAGCCATCAGCGCAATATCCTGTATTTCTGTAATTAAATAATTTTGTAATAAATAAATATTTTTTTAACTAAATTCCCGACCGCCGAAACATAACTGGCGCAGTCGGTAGGATCGCGACGTTCTAAGATCGAATCCAACTCTTCATCTTAAGAGCGACGGTTCTCAAATCGTTCCTTCGCGGTCTACAAGGAACCTATCGCGCGGTCGGACACCTCTACGGTCATCGGGATAATTCTCCGGAGAATTGGAGGAAGCTGCGTTGAACGAGACTCGACTCGGCAGGAGATGCAGTGGCTGCTTTGGTAAGTGCTCTTGTTTTACCAAGTGTCCTTGCTCTATTTCCTGTCTTATTTTAATTTGTGTATCTTATGTTAGTCTAGGTGTGTCTGTCTATAAGCTAAAATCGCAGTAGGCAACCACAAAATTATAATAAGTAGCGTTAAGTATCTCACGAGTAAATTCCGAGTGTTTAATTTGACACCTCTATTGTTTTGCGTCAAGCGCCACTAGGCAGGCAAGCTACAGAAAAACAATGTCGCTCAGAGATTATGATGCTAACTATAAACCTTACAAACTAATCGCAGATTTAATGCCAAGATATGACGGTAACCCTAAGTTACTTAACTATTATATTAGGGAAGTAGAAACATTAGTTCAGTTAACTTCTGAGGCGGATCGTGCACATCCAGCTTTTATCTGTTTAATCAAAAGTAGGCTCAGTGGTCCGGCCATAGACGCAATCGCATACGAAGGCTACTTAGACTCGTGGCTATCGATTAAAAACGCCTTAATTAGACGCCTTGGCGAACCACGAAACGAAATACAAGTAATGCAGGAGTTAACACGAGTGCGTAAGTCTAAGACAGAAGACGCCGAAAGCTTCGGCAAACGCCTCCGCGAGTTGTTAGATACGTTGTATTCCGTAGGAGAGCATGGTAATAAATCATATTATGAAAAGATGGTCATTGAACAGTATATAAACCAGTTAGACTTCCATGTCTCGTTGGGCGTTCGAATCGCCAAGCCAGATACCTTTGAAGCAGCTATCATAGCGGCTAGACAAGAGGAAGCTAGGCTGTCATATAATAGATCTAATTACATTAACAATCCTTCAACTTCACAAGCAAAGCCAAAGGAGCCAGCTAAACAACATAATCCTATCCGTAACACAATGAACCCATTTGTACCTGGCGTCATTATCCCTTCACAAAATAACATGACCCCTGAACAGCGGCAACAATGGTTACAATCTGTATTGCCCTGGAAGGCCAAACCAGCATCAGGTAACTCTAGATTAAATAATTCAAATAACTATAGGAATCAACCCAACATTCCAAAACCACCAGTTCCCACGCCAGTATCATCGGACGTCACGATGCGTACGGCAGGTAAGCCAGAAAAACCACAGTTCGCACAACAGTTGTTCTACATTCCAATTCAGATGGCTACTCAAGACCAATCAGAATCCAGTGACATGGAGCTCTTTAACAGTATCGCAGAAAGTAACGGCATCGCACTCGAGCCGAATATAACCTTGGACGAACAAGAGGTAGGTGGTAACCAGGATTTTACCTCGGACTCCAACAGAGACAACCAGACTTAGTTTCAATAAACTTCCAGACCAAGAAATATTTACCCTACATAATACTACCAGAGTTTGACGGTAAGTTTCTACTAGACACAGGGGCCAGCCATTCAACTATTGCAACTGACGTAGTTGCAGGCACCATATTCGAGTACTGCGTAGAAACAGAACCCTTTCAAATTAATACTGCACACAGTTCATCAGTACACGACAAGGTAGTGTACCTTCCCTTACCTCCCGCGTTTAATAGCGATATAACACATAAGTTCCTAGTATTTGATTTTGATCCTAAATATAAAGGTCTTATCGGAATTGACCTTCTACAAAAATTAAAGAGTAATATTGATTTAAATAATAATGTGTTGCGTACATCTACAGCGGAAATACCAATACACTTTAGTTCTCCACCCCAAAAGATAACTATCGAACCTAGATGCGAAAAGGTTGTCAAAGTAAAAACCAACTACTTAGACGGACAATACCTTCACGACGATTTAATCTGGTCTGATGGCCTAATGTCCCCAGCTGCAATAGTTAACGTTACAAACGGTTCTTTTAAAACATCGGTAATTAATCATAGTGATCAAAAGAAATATATCCCGTTTAACCCGTCAATCGAATTAGAGATATTTTCCAATGTCAATCAAATTGAAAGTCACGATATAAACGCCACACAAGTTCAAACTAAAATTGACAGTATATTAAACGAAAACCTAAAAAAAATCCGTACAGAACACATGAACGAAGAAGAAAAACGCGAAATAACACGGTTATGTTATCAGTACAGGGACTTGTTCTATGCAGAAGATATACCACTCACTTTTACACACGCAGTTAAACATGAACTCCGATTAAGCGATGATACACCCGTTTTTGTACGTAGTTACAGACAAGCTCCCCAACAACGCGAAGAAATTCGTAAACAAGTGGATAAGCTCCTAAAACAAGGTATCGTGCGAGAAAGCATATCCCCTTGGTCATGTCCCGTGCATATCGTACCAAAAAAAGCCGATTCCTCAGGCAACGTCAAATGGAGACTTGTAATCGACTACCGACGACTCAACGACCGTATTATTGAAGACAAATACCCTTTACCCAATATACACGACATTCTAGATAGATTAGGTCGAGCGCAATACTTCACAACCCTAGATCTTGCTAGTGGTTTCCACCAAGTGGAAATGCACCCAAACGATATCGAAAAAACCGCATTTACCACAGAACGAGGTCATTATGAGTTCCTTAGAATGCCCTTTGGACTCAAAAATGCACCAAGTACGTTTCAAAGACTTATGGATCATATATTAAGAGGCATTGATAATGTTTACACCTACTTAGATGACGTAATAATAATATCTACGTCATTACAAGAACACATAGAAAAGTTGAAACAAGTATTCGATCGATTTAAAACACATAATTTAAGAATCCAGTTAGATAAATCACAGTTCCTACAAAAACAAGTAGACTTCTTAGGACACGAGCTTACAGACGAAGGCTTAAAACCAAACAAAGACAAGATAAAAGCCGTACTTAACTTCCCCTTACCCAAGTCTCAGAAGGAAATAAAAGCCTTCCTTGGTTTAGCCGGATATTACCGAAAGTTTATAAAAGATTTCGCCAAGCTTACTAAACCAATGACCCTTTGCCTTAAGAAAAATAGTAAAGTCGTACATTCCCCAGATTTCTTAGAAGCTTTCAATAAGTGCAAACAAATATTAACTAACGCTCCAATACTACAGTACCCAAATTTTGATGAGCCCTTCATCCTCACCACCGATGCATCAGATGTAGCATTAGGCGCGGTTTTATCTCAAGGAATAGTAGGATCTGACAAACCCGTAGCATTTGCATCTCGGACACTATCAGATACCGAATCGCGTTACTCTACAATAGAAAAGGAGCTACTTGCCATAGTATGGGCAATTAAATACTTCAGACCCTATCTTTACGGTAGAAAGTTTATCATCTACACGGACCACAGGCCTCTGACCTGGTTAATGTCATTAAAAGATCCTAACTCTAAATTAACTAGATGGCGTTTAAAACTCTCAGAATACGATTATAAGATTGTGTACAAGAAAGGACGCCAAAACACTAACGCAGACGCCCTATCACGTGTTAAAATCTTCCATGGAAGTATGGACTCTTTAGCTGTGAATTTAGATGATAACGAAGACGATGAGATAATTAATAGAATATTCGAAAACGCACGTAGGGAAGCCGAAAATCAAATAAACCCAGTAGCACCCAATGAAAATATACATCCGCAAAACCCAAGTATTCCCGAATCTCATATAGATACTGATAGCATGAGTATAGTGTCAGCTGAACCGGAACTAGTATCAACAAGACATACACAGCCTGACAATGAAAATAAAGGTATACCTATCATTGCAGATGCTATTGACAGGCAGCTAAAACAGTTTCACATTAGGTCAACTCCTGGATCTACGTATAGAGTAGATAACAGATCCACTAACTCAAAGGTAGTTATAAAAGATGTCTTTATCCCAGTAAATAATACAGAGTCTGAGATAATTAGATTCTTAAAAGAACACACCATTGCCGACCGTATATTCCATTGTTTCTTTCATAACGAAGAATTATATCATGCCTTTTCTAGAGTTTACACAACAATATTTAATGAGAGAGGTCCCAAGCTACTTAAATGTACAACACGCGTAACTCCAGTAGAAAACAAACAGGAACAACAAGAATTGATTAAGAAATATCACGAAGGTAAAACTGTTCACCGCGGTATTCAGGAGACGTACAAGCAGTTGCACAGAAACTATCATTGGCCAAACATGCTCCTTACTATTCAAAGATTCGTTAACCAATGCGACACCTGTTTGAAATCTAAATATGAACGCAACCCTCTTAAACCACCTTTAGCTATAACTGATACACCTCGTAAACCTATGGAACATATATTTATGGACCTGTATTCAACAGGAGGCGCAACGTTTCTTACAGTCATTGATAATTTCTCTAAATACGCCCAGGCAGTTCCACTAACAGCATGCAGTAGCGTCCATATAGCCGAAGCATTGCTAAATGTTTTCTCAGTGTTAGGTTTACCTAATAAAATAACCACAGATTCAGACACCAAATTTGACAACGACGTAATAAAAGAAATTTGCGCACTACATAATATTCATATACATTTTACGACACCCTATAACCCTAATTCTAACTCCCCTATTGAACGTTTACATTCTACCGTAGCTGAAATAATTAGGATTCAAAGAATGACTAACAAAGATGACCCTATACAGCTAATTATGAAGTACTCTATAATAGCGTACAACAACGCTATCCATTCGGCAACAGATTATACACCCCATGAGCTATTATTCGGACACACAGCATCCAGAAACCCACTAGAGTTATACTACCCAAAAGAATTTTACCAGGATTATGTTATTAAGCATCGTACCAATGCAGAAGCAGTTCAAGAGTGCATCGCTGCACACATGTCCAAAAACAAGGAGCAGGTGATTGCTAAACGAAATCAAGAAGCAGAAGAAATGAAATTCAAGGTAGGTGAAACTGTCTATAAACAGGTAGCAAAGTCAGCACGCAGCGACAAAACGAAGCCAGTCTTCAAAGGGCCATACAAGATCATACACCTTCATCCAAATAACGTGGCTGAAATCATAGGTAACCATCCAAATTCTAAGTCTATTAGGGTTCACTTCAAGCTACTACGGAGGCCTCATCTTGTTGCAGGATCTTCATCGCAGGAGCCGTCGTGCTCAACACAACAGCAACCGTAACCATTACTGATGTAGGTAATGACAATGGTATCCTCCTCCTTAAACAAGGTCAACTCTATAAACAAGACAACTACTTTAGCCTTGCTTGCGTTTACAACATTAGCAATCTGCACTTTACTGCTATCCAATTGATGTCCTTATACCAAAGTGTGAAAAACGCCGAGAATACAACATCTGGAGAGTTACATAAAACATATAGGAATCAAATAGAATATAGCCTTAATATTATAGGTAAGAAGATTAAGTTTTTAACGCCGCAAGTTAGAAAGCGACGCGGTCTAATAGATGGGTTAGGTACTGTCGTTAAGTCTATTACAGGTAATCTTGACCATGAAGATGCAGCTAAGTTTGAAGAAGAAATTTTTAATATTAAAAACAGAGTTAAAAACGTTCAGGATTCACAAAGAAAATCGCTAGTATTAGCACATAATACAATCGACGAGTTCAGTAAACAAATAATAAAATTAAATAATAATCAGAAACATTTGGCTAGTTTATTGCAAAACATTACTAATAATTCCAACGATCTGTCTAATCATTTACATTTTCTAGATATTTACGTACAGATAGATTTTAGTTTACAGATAGTGCTAGATAGGTTAATGTTATTAGAAGATGCTATGACTTTTGCTCAGATGGGCACCATGCATCCTAGTATAATAAGTCCTCAGAATTTAGTAGAAGAGTTAAGAAACTTAGAAAATATGTTTATGTTTAAACCAGTAGCTAGTATTAGCATTAGTAACATTTACAGGATAGAGAAGTCAATTAGAGTTAAAGCTTACAGCACAGAACACTCAGTCAACTTTATTCTCGAAATCCCCTCTATTACTTCAAAAACCTATGACCTTATCCATCTCTATTCTATCCCAAATAAAAATAACCTTACTATCATTCCCAAATCCAAATACCTAGCACTTGGTAACGATGAGTACGCTTACCTGGAAGAAGATTGTCAGCCACTGACCGACGACACCCAGCTCTGCAAACTCCTCGACACCAGAAGAACCGAAGACACAGATGACTGCATACTATCTCTCATTCAGCATCGCCCAGCAAACTGCACTCACGCTAAGATGAATTTAAGAAGAGGAAAAGTTCAGAAGATCGGAGACAACAACTGGCTACTCGTTCTCACAGAAGATGAAGTCACCAAAATACAATGCAACACCAAGACAGATTACAAGAAGCTATCTGGAATTCATCTCGTCACACTAACAGAAGACTGCCAGATGAACGTCATGAACAAGACACTGCGGTCTCACACTGACACAGTCGTCATCAACGAGGTCATACCGTTACCAGAGCAGCATCAAGTCTCAGAACAGTCAATACAATACGAACTCCAATTAGAAGATATCTCACTAGACAGCATCCATGAACTTATCAACAGAGCAGGCGACATCTCCGTGCCAGAAGAAGATAATTGGCCAACCATTGCAGCTATACCTAGCTGGAACACAATCATCCTATATATCCTACTGGTAGCAGCAGCATCCTGGAAACTGTATCATTGGAAAACAAAGATCACCCCAGAAGACACTAAGGGCACCGCGGACGCCGCCAGAAGCAGCAGGAGTTGCTTCTATCCTATGGAGGGAGGAGTTAACTCATCGTAACAGTCGTTTACGCTGAGTATGCAGTGACCGTCAGCATGCGTCGTATTGCAACTATGCATTTACTGGAAATTAGAGTTACTTATTTTTCTTTGCATTATATTCAGTCTTGTCTAAGCCATCAGCGCAATATCCTGTATTTCTGTAATTAAATAATTTTGTAATAAATAAATATTTTTTTAACTAAATTCCCGACCGCCGAAACATAACTCACAACGTGCAAATAAATTTCTAATATTTATAGGTGTAATGGTGGTGGCTTACGGCAGGCGATTATTTAATGAAACACTCTGAATCTGGCGACACAAGTATAATACTCAGTAGGTAATACATATAATTAAGCACGTTACACAATATAATGTTATTGTACAGTTCTGGTAGGTATGTTGTACGTGCGGCGCGGCACCTGTTACCATGCGCGCGCGTGAGGGCCGACTAGCCGTAGCCGCGCGGGCTGCGCGGGGTCGCGGGGGCGAGACGCTTAACATTGTACCGGCGGCGTACGCGCGCTGTAACTTTGTTGCGGGGCGCGCTTATGCAAATGCTACACACTCCCCCTCTAGTTCGAACATAGCGCCCTCGCGTTCGGGCTAGCAATCGTATCTACGGGGTCTACCACGTCTGCGCTTCTCTCTAACCGGGGTCTCAACGTCACCGATGAATGGGGTCAAATGGGAAACATGATACCGTCCAACATGCTCACCTTTAGTGACTCCCTCTATCAGGTAAGTAGTGGGGCTAACTACTTCGCGGATGCGGTATGGGCCGTCCCTCCGAGGTATGAATTTCGCAGACTGTCCAGGGCTCACATCATTCATTCCTTGTGTCTTCAATAGAACAAGGTCACCTACCTTGTAATCAGGAGGTGCGCGTCTGCCTTCGTCAGCGTACTTCTTCTGCACAGCCTGGTTACGTTCTTGGACATCTCTGGCGTCGAGAAGCACCGTCGCCAACTTACGCAAGTGAGGTGTGATGTTATGCACGAAGTTGTCGCTCTCAACGATGGTCTTCATATCCCCTATGACATCCGATGGCGCGCGCATCTCCCTCCCAAAGGTAAGGAAAGCGGGTGAGAATCCAGTACTCGCTGTAATAGCGGAATTCATCGCGAACCTTATGGCAGCAAGGTGAGTATCCCAAGACGCGTGATCCTTTCCAACAAGAATGGCTAACTGAGGCTTTAGGTCACGGTTTTTTCGTTCTACGGGGTTCGCTTCTGGGTGATACAGCGGTGTCAAGGACTGTTTGATACCCATCACGTGACAAACCTGCTGCATCACTTCGGCAACGAATTGAACCCCATTGTCGCTGATCATCCTACGTGAAACTCCAAACCTCATGAAGACTTCAGCTATTAAAGTCTCAGCGCACTCTACGCTGGTGGCGTTCTCTAACGCGAACAGCTCAACCCAATGGGAACAAGTATCCTCGAGAATTAAAATCCAACGGTTACCTTTCGAAGTTTTGGGTAGAGGTCCGAATAAATCGACGGAAACAACTTCAAAACGTCGGTTCGTTGCAGGAGTTTGGAGTAGCCCTGTAGGTTTCCTATTGTCGATCTTGTATCGCTGGCAAGCAGTACAGCGTTTGATGTAGTCGGTGACGAATGATTTCATTCCTGGCCAGAAGTATCTGGCTCTGATGCGCTGCAGGGTACGTTCGGCACCGAAGTGACCCGCCGTAGGGGCGTCGTGAAAATCTACGAGCACGGTCTCTCTCTCGTGTTTAGGTACCACGAGGCAGGCTGAATCTGCATCTTCAGAGTCAGGTGCACATCTGTACAGGACACCATCAGATATTAGGTAACCTCTCTCTGACCAACCCCTCCCCCTGAAGGGATCGTCGGTCGCCTCCAGATCCTCAACGATATTCTTCAGGTCAGGGTCCTTTAGTTGGTTAGTGCGCACTTCTTCAGGCATCCTGTGTGGCACATCTACAGTGACTAAGCATACCTCGCAACCACCTGGGTTTTCTTCGCAACAGGCTGGGCGGCTTAGTGCGTCAGCGATAACATTCACTTTTCCAGGAGTGTACTGGATCTGTAAATTATAAGCTTGGAGGGTCAATGCCCACCTGGCAAGACGACCGCTGGGAGATTTTAGGCTCATCAACCAACGCAACGGCTGATGGTCTGACTTAACTACTACTTCTGACCCTTCAATGTAGCCTCTGAATTTCGTCACCGCCCAAACGACGGCAAGAGCCTCTCGCTCGGTGGTGGTATAATTGCGCTCAGCCGGTTCTAGGAGACGGCTAGCGTACTCTATAGGTCGCTCCTCAGGACCCTCCCCCTGCATCAAAACAGCACCAAGACAGTAGCCACTGCTATCTGTCCGGAGAGAGAAAGGCTTAGATTCGTCAGCTTGGCGAAGAATAGGAGCAGTAACTAGAAGCTTTTTGATGCGCTCAAAAGCAGATTGCTGTTCTTCTTGCCACTTCCAAGAGCTGTTCTTCTTAAGAAGGTCAGTTAAGGCCTTAGCGATTGCAGCATAATTCGGCACGAAACGACGGAACCAGCTGGATGTTGCCAAAAAGCCCTTAAGCTGCCTTTCGTTCTTTGGAGCAGGCATGTCAGCAATGGCCGAGGTCTTCTCTGGGTCCACCTGCAGACCCCCAGGAACGATGATGTGGCCGAGAAATTTTACTGAGTCACGGGCGAAGCAGCTCTTTTTGCGGTTGACTCGAAGGCTAAACATCTCGAGTCTGTTGAAAACTGCTTCGAGGTCCTCCACGTGACTCTCAAAAGTCTGCGATAAAATTATTAAGTCATCCAAATACCCTAGAATGGTCACAGGCCTGCTTTTTTTGAGGGTTGGAGCTCGGTTCTCGATCGCGTACATTCAAGTTCGATTTGAAACGATCGATTAATCGTTGAAATGTGGCACCTGAGTTACGGAGGCCCATCGGCATTCGTTTGAACCTATAGGTGCCGGAGGGTGTCACGAAGGCGGTTTTGTCACGGTCCTCTTCTGAAACACATACTTGGAAATAACCAGAGTGAAGGTCGAGCGTGGTCATGTAGCTGGTCGTCTTCGCCGCGTGGAGCACGTCTTCTATGCGCGGGAGCGGGTACCGATCCGGCTCTGTCACCGCGTTGAGTTTCCGGTAGTCCACGCACAGACGGACGCCACCGTCCTTCTTGGCGACTAGGACGACATTAGCGGCCCAAGGTGACTCACACTCTTCTATAACATCGGCTTGTAGCAGCTTCTCAAGCTCGCCTTCTAACAACTGTTTCTTACCCTGCGACAATCTATAAGGTGGTGAAGCGGTCGGTTCCTGCTTCTCGTCAACCCGAATGCGATGAGTAGCATAAGTCGTAGGGGGACCTTCAGTGGCGAAGCGCTCAGCCTTGCTGGTGATGAGCTGGTTGAGCTGCATTCTCTGGGCCGGCGACAGCTTCGTTCCTTCATCCTCTCTCAGCGCCAGGCTGGTCGTATTGACCTGCATCAGCTCTGCGTCGCTGGTGGATTCGAGGCTGTACGAATGCACAAAAGTAGACTTTTGTGCAGGAGAGTCACAAAAGTACCAACAGTTATGTTGGAGGTCCATCAATATACCTGCTCTAGCGATGAAGTCTTGGCCTAGAAGCGTCCTATTATTAGCTTCTGGTATCACTAGGAAAGTGGTGGGGATAACACGTTCTTGGACTGTGACGTTCGTGCTACACAACAACAATTCACGTACCTGGTGCGTGCCATCCGCGAGACCAATATTGCGGCGCGTTCTCGTGAAAGTGTTGCCACTGTCCAATAAGACTTTGTATAATCCAGGGCTAGCAAGACTCTCGGTAGCGCCTGTATCTAGCACTGCGACACCTACCAAAGATGCAACTTCTATCTTTATGGTGGGGTGCGTCAGGTCGGATTCGTGGGTAACAGCACTTTGGAAACTCACCTTGTCGGCGGATGCGGGGGCTGTACCTTTACACGTCGGACACTTCGATCGTATAACACCTTGTCGGCCGCAACCGTAACACGACAACGATGCGTTATCATTATCAACCACCTGCTCATTAGATTTTACTTTATTTTTACACTCATCTACTGAATGACCAAACCGTTTACAGAAAGCGCAGCGTGGTCTAACACGTTTCGAATTTGCATTAGTACCTAATATATTCGAACTAGAGTCGGACGTCGCATGCGAAGGGTTATTTTGAACAACAGCGGTATTCGGAGGGTTATTGTTTACATTTCGAGACTTATTACAAATCGATCTGTTATCGTTGTAATTGTTATTCGCGTTACTATTACGAGATGAATTTAGTGATTTAGATTGACTTACTTCGTTAAGCGTCTCCTCCACGTACCTTGCTCGCTCGAGTAGACAGTCGACGCTACTTACACTATCGCGTGACACTCTTTTTCGGATTTTATGATTTAAAAGGCCGTATACAATGTCAACTTGCATTATTTCGGGTACACTATACGGTATACGCGATATGTTAGCGCGCACTCGCGAAATAAATAAATCAACACTATCACTATCACTTTGTTCTTGCGCGAAGATTTCTCGAAGAATCCGGTGGGCGGGGCGCGGGGCGCCGTACATAAAACGCAGTCGGCGTATCGCTTCTTCCCAGGTCTCCACGGTAGATTTGATTCCTTGCCACCACACGGCAGCGTCTCCCGTCAGCAGCATGGGTAAACCTCGAAGAGCGTGTTCGTCGGACACACTTGCGCACTCTTTGTATACGAGCACGCTCTCGACGAACGCTTCTAGGGCTTCGGCACCGCGTGCGGCTCCGTCGAAACGGGCCGTGCATCGCGTGAAGTTGCTATGCGGGTTCGGCGCTCCGGTGTGTGCAACGGTAGGATGAGTCGGTCCCATTGATTCGCCGATCGGTGACGTCATCGGCGTCGGCGTCACGACGCTTCGCATGACGTTAGACAACAATCGCGTGAGTTGTTCCTCGGACATAGATATCATGTTACCACGTTCCACGGTAGGTGTAGGTATCGCCGTGGTGTTCGCATTGGCGCGATTCGCCACCGTGTGGTTCTCCTCGTCGCTGCTGGAAACATCGTGGTTGTCGTTGTCTTTGGACGCGTGCCGGCGTGTTTTTGGCGGCATCTTCTCGTCGAAAACTCTCGGCACCGAACCAAAACGATACGAAACGATGAGGCAGTCCAGTTACTACTTGTGAACACAGTCGCGTGGATTTCGTTCGCACTCGCGTCGGTTTTGTAGGTACCTACTAGCCGTACGGAGCACGTGCCACGAGTTGGGCGCAATTTGTAATGGTGGTGGCTTACGGCAGGCGATTATTTAATGAAACACTCTGAATCTGGCGACACAAGTATAATACTCAGTAGGTAATACATATAATTAAGCACGTTACACAATATAATGTTATTGTACAGTTCTGGTAGGTATGTTGTACGTGCGGCGCGGCACCTGTTACCATGCGCGCGCGTGAGGGCCGACTAGCCGTAGCCGCGCGGGCTGCGCGGGGTCGCGGGGGCGAGACGCTTAACATTGTACCGGCGGCGTACGCGCGCTGTAACTTTGTTGCGGGGCGCGCTTATGCAAATGCTACATAGGTAGGAAATTTGATCTGTGATTTGATGCAATAATTACTTTAAGAATTAAAACAATAATTTCCACATCAACAAGCTGTTTCATTATAGTCACAAGATCCATTTCATATATTTTTTAATTAGCCCCCAAAACTTTTGAACGCGAATATATGACAACAGCTTAGGTATAATACGTCCAATAAAGAAGGTCTCCGATTTGTATGAATCAGTCGCTTTTTAGTAGTCATTCAAATTTGGTCGGATAACCAGCCGTTGATTACATATTTAGGTTTTTTGTTATTATTTACATAATGCGAAACATTACAAGCTGAATATTTTCACCATACATTTTTGACTAAAGGCACAAGATTTTGGTTTACACCTACATATCTGGGATTGAGCCGATTCCTTGTATTTTGCCGTCAAAATTATGACACCATCGTTTTGACTTTTAGCAAGATTATTCAAAAACGCATGCAAGAATAGTTTTGAAACTTTGTATGGTTATTATTAGCGTCAAGAAGGACCGAATACAGTTTTCAGCAAACTTATTCCTTGTCTCATTTAGGCGCTGCGATGTTTTTTCGGGTTTTCATAAAACCGCGATAGCTTGAAAACTATAAATATTTTCTTAAATCTAATTTGGGGCACATATGGGCACACATTAAGAGCTACTCGTGTATGTTTATTCTACATGGGCACATGCAATGGTTATAGAGATATACGATTCATCAAAACGTTACTCCAGCAGGAAATGCAATATCTCGTAAATCTGAAGGGGCACAGATTTTATTTTTGGGGGCACATTTTGGCACACATGTAAGCTCTCTGGCCATGCACAATTTTTCTCTCTCCGATCATTCGTTAAGAATTTTCCTGCTAGAAAAACGTTACCCCAGCAAGAATCGTTTTTTCCGTTTTATTCCAAAACGACAGGGGGCACACATTTTTTATGTGGGGGCACATTTACAGCAGAAAAGGCACCAACTATACGTTCTACTCACATTACTCTAGGAGATACTTTCTTGCTGGGGTAACGTACACCATATTTTAGAGCCAAGTACAAAGTACGATTATTTTTTCTTTGCCTATGCGAAGTACGTCGCAATCGATTGCGCAGGATGTCAATTTGACAAGAAACATAGAACCTCATCTATACTATAATAATATTATAAAGCAGAAGACTTTGTTTGTTTGTTTGGTTGAACGCGCTAATCTCAGGAACTACTGGTCCGATTTGAAAAATTTTGGTTTTTCTTACTGTTTCATTTGTGTTTGTGTGTTTTTGTGGTGAATGTTTGTTGTGTTACATTTTAACTTGTTATTGTTACTGGTTGTGTTTCTTACTGGTTAATAATACAAAACGTATAAAACAGAAAATAAAATTACGAACTTTTTACGCGATGGTAGTACCTGCGCGGTCGTCACTAAAAGCTAACTTCGGAGCGGCAAAGAAAAAATAAGTAATCGTAGTGTATCAACAGTATTTCAATATAGTTCCCAGGCCCTGTCATAATCATAATTAAAAAGCATTTTGATAGGTACTTCGTATAATTTATGAAAAATCATGAATAATAAAAGAGTTGCATTGATGATATTTAGGACACTGATAAATAACTGTTTGTAACAAATGCATATTTATTTATATATCATACAATTTATTACTTGGTTGTGAATTTTACACATACCCCTGTTTCCCCATGGATTTAAACACTTTTATTTTCTAATTGATATTCTGCATCATCATCATCATCATCAGTAAAATTGAAGTCATCATCTATGTCAATGTTATCCATTTTCATCAACATTTCTTCTATCTGTCCTTTTATTTCTGGTGTTAACTTTTGCTGTCCTTCTTCTTGTTTGTTCATTAATCTAGAAAAACAAATATTATAGTTTCAGTAATATTACAAGCAAATCTGTGCCAGCAAGAAACTGGCATATTGGACTATAGGTATGTTATCTATCTATGTGAGTACATTATTTACAATAGAAAGTACAGACCTAATTATTGTTCGACGTTTTCTTTCTGGTAGGTTGTTTAACATTGCCTTCAAATCAGTATTCTGGGGCTCTTCTGCAGCTGGCAAGTCTTCACCCTAAAATTGAAGGGATATTTAATAAGCTTATGTAAGTTAAGCACCTAAGTGTATAGAGTTTATCAGCATCACAGAGCATAATCTCCTTACTCATTACAGGAATAAAACTGAGGTTACTATGGAGTTTTTTTCTAAAAGACTGGGCAATCCTTATAAATATTATGTGTAATAATAAATAAATAGTGAATTGTTGCCAATAAGCCTGACATAGCGGTGATAGACCGACTACAGCGTCGCGTAACGATTGTTGATATGTTTAGTCTCTCATGACGAGAACCTCGTGAAGTCTCAGAAAAAGAAACAAACCAAGTATCTTGACTTGGCTCGCAAGGTTGTCGACATGTGGGATGTGAACACAGCAGTCATTGTGCCGATAGTCGTGACGGCTTATGGCATAATTGCACAAGAGCCTCGATCAACACCTGAAGAGGCTCTCGTTGGGCAGCTGGATCAAGGGCTTTATCCAGAAAGCAGTCCTCCTGGACACAGCCCAGTTTGTTAGGAAGCCCTAACCACCGGTAGCTTGGACCTTGTTTCCGATACCGGTGGTGGGCTACTATTTTTTATAATAATAATTATAGAAATATTTAAAAATCTAAAATATATGTACATAAAATAAATAAATAGTGATATAACCTATTCAATTACGTTGCTCACTGGCCAAACTATCACAAAGTATATTTTCTTGGATATATTATGAAAAGACATGAAAGCTGCTATAGCAATAACTGTTTACCTCAACTGGTCTGCAACACTTAGCACAGGTTTTCTTGTCTAAAGCGCACTTGCTACACAACATGTGGTAAGCATGTTTGACTGTTTTTTGCTCGCAACCCACACACTTACGAGGTGCAGTCAATGGTTTGTATTTTTTATATTTAATCTTCCATTCGAGTATATCTTTGCACCTTTTGCATACGCCAGTTATCTCCAAAGAGTTTAAAAACTTAGTTTTTTGGCTTTTATCGTGTAGATCATTTTTAAATGCTGTTCTGTTTTGATGTTTCTGTGGTCGTTTACGTATATTGCTTCCCTTTGAAGTACTCATGTTTTGGGCTAATAAGTTTAAAAGGTGTATTGCGAACAGTTGTAAATTATAAGTAATAACTACCACAACTGTTAATCAATTCAATTTTTAAGGTTATGGCTCCATCGAAACTGTTAATCAACACCGCAACAAATAAAATGACTTTTAAGCAATAGGTTATGTTATCGTATGAATGATTGATTTCCACTGACTAGGTACTATAATTACCAGTGTTGCCAGAAGGTTACATTTCTTACATTTTTCGTTACTTTTGACCCCCTCGCGTAACATGTAAGTAATTTTTGTATTTAAGGCAATTTTCGTAACTTTTGAGAACAACGAGATTTGTAACACTAGATGTTAATTGCAAACAGTTTACGAACGCATTTCGATTTAACGCACCTAAAACTGCGCATCTAAATAGTATTTCACTCCATATCACACTCACAGATGGCTCTGCATGGAAAGCGCCACGACAAAATGAATCGTCAAGTATTTTCTTTAAAACTTGATTTTGCTTGAGCGTGTACGCGCACTTTTCGTACTTCGCAAGTTCCCGCCGTACGCGGTTTCGTAGCTACAGAAATGACTGATTGTGATTTGTTTTGTTTCCTTGCGTTTTGTTGTATTATGTGCGTGAGTGAAGTTCTGATGAATACATTTATTTCCAACTAATATTTTATTTTTTTGGCAAACTGCATGTCAAAGTTTGCAACTTATATAAAAATAAAAATACAACATCTGTATTTTATTGCAGATGCAAACAAGTAAAATATCTACAGATCACAGAAATAAATCAACGATTTTTGATAACTGTGATTTAAACCTCAACGAGTATTACATAACAATCTATACTAATATTATAAAGAGGTAACATTTGTTTGTAAGTTTGTATGGGGTAATCTCAGGAACTACTGGTCCGATTTGAAAAATTCTTTCAGTATTAGATAGCCCATTTATCGAGGAAGGATATAGGCTACATATCATCACGATAAGACTAAAAGGAGCCGAACATTAATGGAAAATGTGACGCAGACGAATTTGCGTGGGTCAGCTAGTACACATTATAGAGAGATGACGAAATTTTCTCCTTAGGTTAAATACACCATTACACATCATAGATTTCATTATATTCCGCCATTTTCCCCACCGACCTTAAAAATACGTAATTTAAAAAAAAATACAATAATGTAACTTTTGGAGCAAAAATGTAACATTTTAGGAAACGAAACGTAACTTACGACTCAAGGGCCCTGGCAACACTGACCTAGTTAGTACCTAGCAAAGAGTATAGTAATTATCATGAATATAATGAAATCTATGATGTGTAATGGTGTATTTAACCTAAGGAGAAAATTTCGTCATCTCTCTATAATGTGTACTAGCTGACCCACGCAAATTCGTCTGCGTCACATTTTCCATTAATGTTCGGCTCCTTTTAGTCTTATCGTGATGATATGTAGCCTATATCCTTCCTCGATAAATGGGCTATCTAATACTGAAAGAATTTTTCAAATCGGACCAGTAGTTCCTGAGATTACCCCATACAAACTTACAAACAAATGTTACCTCTTTATAATATTAGTATAGATTGTTATGTAATACTCGTTGAGGTTTAAATCACAGTTATCAAAAATCGTTGATTTATTTCTGTGATCTGTAGATATTTTACTTGTTTGCATCTGCAATAAAATACAGATGTTGTATTTTTATTTTTATATAAGTTGCAAACTTTGACATGCAGTTTGCCAAAAAAATAAAATATTAGTTGGAAATAAATGTATTCATCAGAACTTCACTCACGCACATAATACAACAAAACGCAAGGAAACAAAACAAATCACAATCAGTCATTTCTGTAGCTACGAAACCGCGTACGGCGGGAACTTGCGAAGTACGAAAAGTGCGCGTACACGCTCAAGCAAAATCAAGTTTTAAAGAAAATACTTGACGATTCATTTTGTCGTGGCGCTTTCCATGCAGAGCCATCTGTGAGTGTGATATGGAGTGAAATACTATTTAGATGCGCAGTTTTAGGTGCGTTAAATCGAAATGCGTTCGTAAACTGTTTGCAATTAACATCTAGTGTTACAAATCTCGTTGTTCTCAAAAGTTACGAAAATTGCCTTAAATACAAAAATTACTTACATGTTACGCGAGGGGGTCAAAAGTAACGAAAAATGTAAGAAATGTAACCTTCTGGCAACACTGATGTGAACAAATCTGAAAAGTTATTTTGACCTACTTCCCGGTTTTTGATTTAGGCTAATACTTTGCGTACATGTTTAGTTTGGCTGACATTGTTGCCGATTCTCTTGTTCAATACCTAAACTAAAATTAGATAATCACTATCTTTTTAACCGACTTCTAAAAAGGAGGAGGTTCTCAATATTTAATATTATTATATCAATGGGGGTTTGCGGGACATGTCTCTCTGTACCGCATACCCCCCAAAATATGTATCTATTGCCATTATTAGGATAAGTAATAAGGTACATCGAATAAGTTTTTGAAAATTCAAATGAAATGTACCTAAGCGTTATTCTAAAGCCTTGCGTTAGGTCATTCGAGACGGGGTGGAGGAAACAAAATCTAAGAAAAGAAATGACGCTGCATCCACGATGGGCTGCCGGCACGGACGTCTCCATCACCTAAGTATATTTTCTAACATACCGATGAAATTGGGTTTTAATTAAAAGTCAACAATAATTATTTACAACACCATTTATTTATTTATACATACATATAATTTACATCCTACTAATATTATAAATTTATCCTACTAATCCATACCTTCTCATCTATACCATCCTACTAATTGCTATACAATTTTTGTTAAACATACCAGCATATTCAATGTGGGCACTGCGCCATCATGTAACCTCATCACATCGAGGGTTCTGTTAAAACTAGATTCATCAAAGTGCAGGGAGCAGATATGCCACATTTTATGTCTATGGTTTATATTTTTCTTCTATCCATTTATTTTTGAAAATTTCATTTCCATGAAATCTGTGGGTTAATAGCATTGCAATGTATTTTACACACTTTATCAATATAATAATATCGATACTTATCGTATGCGATGCGAACATCGCACATCACTAACTAAGACAAATAAAAATTGTATGTAAACAATACTACGAAATTAAGAAAATAATAACGTAATAAGCCATACAAATATGACACAGGTTTCAATAATCTTTAAAAAGATCATCTGGTAACAAAACATTACACAAAATTCTACAATATTCAACTGGATTAGTGAAAACTAGTAACTAACCTGTGCAGAGTCAAATTAGGCTGATTTTTGTTTTTCCTCGCACCATACTGTATTATGCAACACGATGGCATGATTTTTCTCTTATTTTCCAAAGCCAGAACACAAAAAAAACCTAGCTTTCGACGTATTTATCTTTAAAACAACGAAAATAATAAAAGCAAACAACTGTTTGACAGCACAACTACCATAAAACCACAGAGTACTTTGGGCAACTAAAATGGCGACCGGCCACGCAAAGGCTTGATTTTGACGTCACACAAAAGGGTTGCCAAATTTAGTCCTTGGCAAACATATAGATGTCTCTTTTTTCATATGCAGCTCTTGGCTAGTTAAAAAGAGACAAAATGCTTTTTGACATGTTTGCGTCGATATGATAGATATTTGTATAACTGTTTATTTCTATAGTCAAACGTTTCAAGTCCATATGATTTATACGTCAGTGGTGTGCACTGATGATTTATACGTCAAGTGATAGAACTTTGACAGGTAGGTACCTATAATAATTGTGTTCTGTGGGTATAGGTACTGAAGTTTCGCAAAGCTGTCACCAAGTGTCAATTTAATGTCAATAATGTAATTATGGTAAACGTCAAAATAGCATTCGTAATTTCTTTGTAGCGCGCAAATTCTGCGTTTATTTAGTGAGATTTATTATTGTGGATCAATCTGATCATTAAGTAATAACATTTTTACAGTTTTTATCTTGTACGGAATAAATCCATTCAATGAGCAACTTTGGAGACCACAGGTACTGAAGAACTTTGAATAATAATACAATTGAATTTAATATGACCATAACTACTCGAAAACTTGTACAAATTGCTGCATGGGGTGGTTTGGTTGTCGGAGGTACTGGGTTTTATTTGCAGAATCGCATAGTTGATAGGGTAAGAAGTTATGATTACTATAAAAGTGCGTTGAAGAAGTTGCGAACCCACTCTGGCGCCGTCCATTATCTAGGAGAGCCAATCAAAGACAAGCGATTCAAGCTGAGTGACACAGTAAACAACTATTCAGATGGTGAGACAGCTAGATTTCGAATACCAGTATCTGGACCTAAAGATAGAGGGACTTACTATTTCTGGGCTGAAAGAGATAGTGAAGAATGGAAAATAACTAGAGCAGAGTTAGAATTGAAATCTAAAGAAGACGCAAGACTTCTTATTGTGAAATAGTGCAAAATTGTGTGAATATGTTAAAATAATGTAGTTATTTATTTATTAAAATAAACCCAATATGTAAAAGATTATAGAAACTGCTTACAAAGTTATTATAAATTGTTTATCAATCATTATCTGTAAGGTGCAGCACCATACACTATTATTACTTTAAGTTTACCTTGTTCATACTACTATTTCTAAACTGCTGATAAACAAGTTCCTAACATTCAACATATCGTCGTTGATAGTCCAATACCGCGTAACTAACATTATTCAAAACCGCGTATGTACAAAAAAAGCAAAAATGAGATTTCGCGGCTGTAGGTTACTGATTGTGATTGGCGTCGACCTGTATGACAATTTTTTGAATTGACCAATAGGAAGAGGAGTACATCAAAAATAACAATACCGCGGATCGCTCGACCAACAAGTTACGACACGAAAACCGCGTATTCGCAACAATTTGTATTAGTGTGTGCAGTGTATACGTGACGCTCCGGGAAAAAAACCTTTTTATATGAAATTACTGGATTATTTTGAATGTAAGTATGTCACATGTATTCTATATTATATTTTAAACAAAATTGGATCCTTTTTTACTCTAAAATTGTGTGATTTCTATTGTAAAACTACTTCTAATTTTTCAGGAAACAAAATATGAACACTTGCAACAACTGAAAAGTGTTATACCCATGATTGTCACGCATCTATAATTAATATTATAAAGCAGAAGAGTTTGTTTGTTTGTTTGTTTGGTTAAACGCGTTAATCTCAGGAACTACTGGTCCGATTTGAAAAATTCTTTCAGTGTTATATAGCCCATTTATCGAGGAAGGCTATAGGCTATATATCATCACGCTAATACCAATAGGAGCGGAGCAGTAATGAAAAAGGTTACGCAGACGACGTTGCACGGGTCAGCTAGCTTTATGATAATTTGCCGTTTAAAAAGAAATAGTAATTTTAGTCAAGTTTGTTTTTGTTGGGAATGATTGTAAGTTTCATTTTTTTCAATAGATCTCATTAGTTTTAGTTAATTTGTTAACTGTATAGATAATTATTATAGAAGAGAAGACTTTATCTGTTTCTAGGTTTTATTTTTAGTTAGGTAAAACTGATTGTTTGGACACTTTTTAATTTGTTCCTAAATGATAATGGCATCAGCTCATATTTAGTTGCTAAAAGTTTATTTTATTTAATAATTATATTTTTTATTTGATGTTTTAAGGTGGTCCTGCATAACTATACAGCTTAGCTACACTGCTACACAGCGTATAAACTGCAATAGCAACTGCTCTTGCAGTTTATAAGTTGAGTTAGTATTTATAGAAGAAATTATGTTGACTATTATTTTTGATTACTTTACATACTTGATGTTGGTACATATCTTTATTCTTTAATAACCATATAATATTTTTGATTAAACTTAATCATATAAATACTTAATTCTCTTAAATAAATGACTGATTGAGGTTATGGTTTATTATTTTTTCCTTTACAATTTCGCGTAAGTACTGTTTATGATCCAGAAACGTTTGAAACTATACAGCGTAAGTGACTTTGTAAATAAACTATAGGGAATATTAACTTTAAGAACAGTACATAAGATGAGGGAGAACGAAACAGTTCTATGCTCAAGTTCATTCAAAGTTCGGCCGATTAGTTTTTTATAAATTTAGTTTTTTGGCCCTCCTGTAAAATCAGCGAAAGTGTACATACGCGGTATTTAACAATGTTAGTTACGCGGAATTGGACTATCAACGACGATATGTGTGTAAATACAATAGTTTCTTTGAGCATAATGTAGTTTAGGTATAGGTATAATATTTCATACTTTCATTCATTTCAATTCAATAAAAAATTACATTGTGTCTATGTGCTACTTACAGTTACAGTAACTATAAAATCTCTAAAAATCACAACTAGTATTGGTAATAAGACTCAACAAGTTGTAAGAAAAATACCCTGAAATTTGATGATTTTCAAAATTCTTTTCAGATTAAAAATGTTTGTTGGGTCATCAAAAGAAAAATTCTTTTATCACAACACTTTACTTTGTCTTGTTAGAGCTATGCAAGGAAAAAATATAACAGTGGATCTACGTAATAATGATTCCTATGTTTGTGGACATGTAGACAATGTGGATGGGTAAGAATTTAAACCATCTATATTATACAAACAACAATCACCAATAGTATTTACTATTGACCCTGAAATTCAGCAGGATTTTATCAATATATTTTTGTTACAGCTACATGAATGTTTCTTTTTCTAATGCAGTATATTGTGATCCACAAGGAAATGAATATATTTTTGTAAATTTGTTTGTACAAAGCCGTAATATTAGATATGTGCATATCCCTGAAACTGTAAGTATTTCGCCCCTATTGGACATAAAACTGGTAAATAGGCAATTATTTCATATGTATAACATTAATTCGTTTTTTTAGACATCTGTACTATCAACAATCAAAAATGAATTAGGTGGAAACAAAAAGCTCCGTTCTAACAAGAAAGATGTCAGTACTTCCAGAAAGGTGAAAAAGGCAGTTAGGCAGCACATGGAAACTGTGGCTTCTTTGAAATTAAATAAGTAATGCATTGACATAGTAAATTATGTATTTCCGTATTTCCTCATTAGTAACAAAATGGTATCTTCAACCAGCATTTCCCAAAGTTAGCAGCCAGGGTTAATCAAATTTAGCTGCTTTAATATTTCTTACTAATATTATAGATGTAAAAGTTAGTGAGGATGGATGGATGGATAGATAGATGTTTGTAACTCTTGAGCGTCAGAATGCCTGAAGGAATCTGAACGAAAGAACAATGGTCACTTTGGACTAGGAAAGAACAAATTACTTAAAAATGCGCTACATATTGGTGACAACAAATTGGTAAGATGAAACATCTTACCAATTTGTTGTCACCAATATGTAGTGCATTTTTAAGTTTTTTTGCTTTTGACTCTAGTCACGCATTGGCAGAGATTACCCAGAAGGAGCCTGTTCACTCTAACTTTGAAGAGATTAGATTTCTGCTTTAATTTTTAAAACCTGGGTAAATAGAGATAAAAAAGAAATACTTATTCGACATCCGTAACGACTTACGTTACTAGCGATGTACTTACATACATTTAAAGTCAACGATGTTTTAATTTTTAATCGAAATTAAATCCCAGGCAATGAGCATTCGGGCCTGTGGACGGCGAGCTATGGGTGGCTCGCCGTCCGTCCGTCTAGTGACGACAGGCCGTGTCGACGGCGCGTTAGTGTTCCACGCGCGCCTCAAAGAGAGTCAGCAACAGAGGGGCCCGAAAGGGCCGACGCCTGCCGGAGTCGCGGGATTATTCGCAAGAGACACCGTGGCTCCGGAACACAAAGGGCAATGAAGGAACATGGATGGGTTTTAGGCAGTAGAAGTCTGACGCTCCCTCCCGCTACACCCAGAGCGGGAGGAGTCATTGGATGATTTCCCATCCCTAAAAATTAACCGTATAAAGTTACGTTATATCATACTAAGCTTAGTCCTACTAATATAGAAATGCGAAAGTTTGTATGTATGGATGTTTCGTTACTCTTTCACGCAAATACTACTGAACCGATTACGATGAAATTTGGTATGTAGGTAGCTGCAGACCCAGAATAACACATAGGCTACTTTTTATCCCGGAGTTCCCGAGGGATCGGGATTTACACGGGAATAACGAGAATTTATACCTCGTGTTAATTTACTTTTTTAAAGCCATGAATAAAATAAAAAAACAAATGATTTACATTAAAAATCGAATCTGTCATAAATTGATCGTTTATGTAAAAAATATTATTATTAAAACGAAAACCAGACTGCTTAAAATTAATGAACTGAAAAGGAAAAAACCAGTTAAAATTGCAAGTTACTTTACATTACACGCTGTCGCCTGTCAGAAGCAATGGTAGTTTGCACTTGTTCAACAAAACATTATCAATGGTGAGAACCCCAATTAAAAAACTTTAAATGGCTTTATATCCTAAAATATTTCAACTGAAAAATGGTTAAAGAAACCTCACAATGATTTCAAAATTGAAAATAGCTACTCAAAGAATACCCCACATGACATAGTAGGTATATAGCGAGATAGCGGTCAAAGCACAGGGTCAAAGGTATACCTATCAATAGTAAAAAAGTTTGTTGACTTTAATTTTTTTCATTTTCACAATAGTCGCCATATTGAATTTTCACTTACTTACGTTATGTCTTTTCTCTTAGTGACACTCGTCGGAATAAGAGGAATGGATTGTAGTGTGAATCATAAAAATCGGCCAAGGCGTTTGGTCTGTATAGTGCTTCAAACGAACGTACAAACATACATACATAGGCTGATAAACACGGAGTGGTAATTCCTTTGCGTCGCGCAGTCGGGTAAAAATAGTCTAGTGTTTGAGTTAGGCATACATTCATAGGAAATTAACCCGTGAGTATATAAAAATAAGGAGCACAATTGCATTTGCAAAAGAAAAATACTTGTGACTTTTCAAGTATTTTTTTTCTCATACGATTATTTTCATTATAACTGAGGTAAAACGAATCAATTTCCTATGCAAGTATTTTCACATCGGACGCTCAAAGTGCAGCCGCGTGCAGCGAGGGGCTCGTGGCGTAAGCGGCAACACCAAAATACTTGCCACAGGAAATTGATTCGTAATAAAAATTAGGATCATAATCGCCATCATCGAAAAATATAGGTACTTGGATATTCAAAGGTTCTTTATTTGCAAATGCGATTGTGCTCCTAGTTAAGAGGAAAATGGATCAATTACCAATGAAAGTATTTCCGAGCTCTGCCTGTGCCCGATACCGTAGCAAATACTTCCATACTTGCAATTTTTCCTGCCTCGAACCAGGGCGCCGCCACCGTACTTTGAAGCAAAGCCCTGGTTTTCCTAGGGATCACGCGGGCGAAAATGCTGGCAGAAGCTAGTCTACCATAAAGCATGTTACCTATATTACTCCTTAATAGAAAAAATAAATGAACTAAATTAAAACAAAGTTCTGTATAGAAACATTTATTTTAACATTATTGTAATTTGTATCATTATACTTAGTTTCTTGTATAAAGAGATCTGCCTACATTATTGGATACTTTGAATAATAATTACTCTTTTATTTGATGTTATAAATACTTCTGCTATATTTTCTAGATTTTTGTGGATGCCGCCTGTACACAACAGCTCAAGCTTTCTGTTTTACACCTTACATAAAAATGGCAATCAAATAGATATTTATCTAGAGGTAAAATTAAAATATTACTTAATAATCTAGATTATATTTTAGATTTTATTTTACTTCTGATTTTCGTTTGAGGAATAATTTTCACATTCGTTAGATATATTATTTTGACGATTTTCGTTTGAAATAGTTCCGTCGTCGTTTATTGACATAGGATGTAAGCATGTGCTGTCATTTGCCTTATCCTTTACATTTTCATTTTTATTCTCCATGTTGTAAGTAATATTTGTGTCGTGGTTGAGTGCGGCGGCAAAGGACACCTCGTTGTGCACCCCTGCTCTACGGACTCCATTATCAGCAAAAGCCGACAAATAGGACTTTTGTTTTTCATAATTGAAACTGTTAATTTTCAATGTTTGTTGGTTGAACAATTCGTTCTTATTTGTTTGCTCATTTTGAAAAATTTCTTGACTATTAGAATATCCTTGTACATAATTATTGATGACTAAGTTTTTGAAGTCATAGTTTTCTTGTTTCGCTGATTGTAAGCCATCATTCCTTGGCGTTTTGTAGGAAACATCTAATTGACCATTGACAATATAGTTCTCCTTTGACTGTGACACAGTTTGTATTACATTAGTATTTTGTTTTTTCTGTACGATAACTACTTGCTTGAATGAAGGCTTCATAGATCGGTGGTTCATAGGTTTTTGGAACACAACATCATTATCCTTATACGGTATTATTTGTGGTGATGTTGTCGGTGGGTCAGGAGCTTGGCTGCATAAGTAGTTTGATTGATTGATGCTGGTAATGATTGAATTCGGACTCGGCGATGATTGCATCACGTTTGGTCGTTGAACAGCATTTGGATTCAATGTTCCTAAAAACCATAAATAATAAAATCACAACAAAGAAAATAAATAATAACAAGTAATAACTAGGGAAGTTTTTCGCAGAAGTGTACTGTGTAGTGCCTACTATACGTCTCAAAACCAATGATATTATAAGTAAAAAGGTGTAGATAGGTTACCTATACAACATTCGATCTTCAAAAACGTGAAACCTACGTGACGTGTGTCCGTTGACGGCGCAACGCGACACTGAGGTGAAGTGTGGCTAGTTAGCCACATTTTAACGTGTCGCTTGCTGAGCGCTTATAACCTATCTACACCTTTTTTCTTATAATATCATTGCTCAAAACAAGTTCTAAAGAAGGCGACACAGTCATAAACTTGCAATGAAGTATTGATCTTCTCCTAATATTTATTTGTCGTAGGTAGGTACTCGAAAAATAAAAACGAATGTCTTGTCAATAAATGTAGGATGAGCCAATGACCGTTCATCGCATGATTATACGGCGCGCCTACCAAATAGGTATCGTATCAGACAGAACATTTTAGTCCTATTATTTATGCAAAGTATAAGATACTTTGCATAAATCTACCCATAAGTCTAAATTATTATTTGGTTAAGAGGGCTTTCACATTTTTTCTTGAATTTGAGCGTTTTATTCGAATTTTGATGTGTGATTTTGCTTTAGATATAGCCTTAAAAAAAAAAAAAACAAAAATATGCCTAAGATAGTTTGATCATTTATCTTGGGAGTGTTCTAAATAAATATTTCAATTTGTTCATGTACATCAGTAAAATCCTTGACTCCGCAAAGGATGTTTCACAAAACGTTGCTTTAGGGTATCTTTTGATACCTTGGTACACCGAAGATATTATAATTTAATAATTTTATAAAAATGTCCACGGTACAACTGTATCTTCTACTTTGGAATGCTCAAATCAATTTATTACGATTCATACAGTAATACACCAAAAATAATTCTGTAAAACTGAGAGTTATTGACAATTTTCCGTACGAAACTATAATTTTTATCTATGAAATTATAATCAAAATTCAAATAAAAAATATTTAATAATAAAGGTGGCATTGCAATATTGCTTGAAAAAAAAAATTGGTCTAATTAAAAGTAAAGTAAATATTTTTAAATAATTGTCGAAAATCAATATAATCTTGTGACGCGCGGTATTCAACTTAAGTCAACCTGAGCAATTCGATTTTGTAAGAGCGCTTTGACAAAACTGTCTTAGGCATAAATATATTTTTTTTTTAAGGCTTTGTCTAAAGCAAAATCATACATCAAAATTCGAATAAAACGCTAAAATTCAAGAAAAAATGTGAAAGCGCTCTTAATTCGAAACTGGGCTATTACTACATCAAAACACCAAAGTGCGAGTCCTACTCGAACGCATAGGTTTCCGATGGGATCTTTTGTTTTTTTTTTATATGGGATATTTTGTACACATATGGACTTCTGTGACCCAAACACGGACACGTTACAAAAATAAAAAAAAATTGAGTATGGGGGTCACTTTTGGGGTTAAAAAAGAATTTTTTTAACCCCAAAATATAATAAGACATAATAAGACCAAAAATGACCATCCCCCCTCCTTATCTCCGAAACTACAGGTACATACTTCAAGATTACAGGAAAACCTATAAGTCTGTGATGTTAAAATAACATGTTAAAAAAAAATACTAGTTCGGAACTCTTTGAATGCCAGTCCGACTCGCACTTGGCCAGTTTTTTTATGGCCCAGTAATTTCGGAGAAACGAGGGGACGGTACCTTATTATTTTTTTTCTCTATCTCAAAATTATTATTTAAAAAATATTTAGATTCACAATAAGCATTTGATATGTCACAGTCTTTATTTAAAGTAAAATGTGCCTCTTTTTAGGGTTCCGTAGCCAAATGGCAAAAACGGAACCCTTGTAGATACGTCATGTCTGTCCGTCCGTCAGTATGTCACTGCCGAAACCATAAGAAATATGCTGTTGAAATTTGGTAAGTAGATGTATTCCGTGAACCGCATAAAGATTTTCAAACAAAAATTGAAAAAAACTATAAATTTTGGGGTTCGATGATTTTTTTTTTTTGAGTTTCAGTTCTAAGTATGGGGATACTTAGAACTGAAACTCAAAAAAAAAAATTCATCGAACCCATACGTGTGGGGTATCTATATATAGGTCTTCGAAAATGATATTGAGGTTCCTAATATCATTTTTTTCTACACTGAATAGTTTGCGCGAGAGAGTTCCAAAGTGGTAAAATGTGTGTTCCGCACCCCTTAACTTCTAAAATAAGAGAATGATAAACCTAAAAAAAAATATATGATGTACATTACCATGTAAACTACCAGCGAAAACTGGTTTGAACGAGATCTAGTAACTAGTTTTTTTTTATACGTCATAAATCGTAAATCGCAACTTCTGCTTATAATATAATACCTACTACTGGTTTGTACAACAGAACCCTCGGTGCGAGAGTCCGACTCGCACTTGGCCGGTTTTTTATTATTTACGTTACGTGTCCGTGTTTAGGTCACAGAAGAGTCATTGATCACAGTTCACGCGACGGATTGCCATCATACAAGGTTCCGATAACGACTGTTTAGTTTTTTCGTTTGCCAGACAGCACCGATGCGTCTCGCAGAATTCTCCTTGTCTACAAATTTTAGCGTTCTATCCTTATTCAAAGAATTCAGTCACAATCTGTTAATTTACCTTGCGGTTTGTATTTCGCCAGTTGCGCGTACACTTGTTTGATGCGTTCGATATTGACTTGAGATGCTTTCGCGTGGTCCACCATTGGCATGGGGTAGTCGCGGCCGATGATACATCGAGCAGATTGCTGCACCGCCTCCGGCGCCACCCACGGCTCGTGAATGTAGCGCGTCGGCATGTTCTTCAATGCAGGAATGTACCTCCTGTAAACATAAATAGATTCATAGAATCAATACATCTTCGCTAAAGAAATCAGTGAAATACAGAAGTATGACTTTGGGTACTTATTTCAAATTTTATGCAAAATAGGCACGAAGATGTAGCATACGTCAAACATCATGCAAGCATCACAGACGAGTCATCTCCAACGCGTCACAGGCCTCCAACAACAATTGCGTAACATAATAATCTAAGACGTAGACGTGTTTCTAGGTACATATATTGAGATTATCATCCGGTCATATACTCGTTATAGTACATGACTTACTGATTATTCTTTTATAAGTACCAATGTGCTAACGAAGTCGGAAACTTTTCAATGATCCCTGTCTCAAGTGCGAATGTAAAGACGAGAACTTGTTGATAGGCTTATTCTGTAATAAAATGATTAATTAAAATATAACTTAAATTCTTCGTGGTAGCATAAATAAATATAAAATAATAGTTTTTAAGCACAGTAACATACCTTATAAAATCACCATTAGGATCAGTTTTTCGCCCGAAACGGACCGGACAATAGCAGTGGAAAAATTGCTGGAAGAATGATGAGCACGAGAGCCACATCCACATGCCCGCATTGACGGACCAGTCTGCGTCGAGAAGCAATTCGTCGAACACCTGCAGACACGGGGACTCTCCACAAATTAATACATATCGATTTAGATCAAACAAAAAGTGATTCAACTAGATCGCGACAGCCACATAAAGACGGTAGGAAGTGATCGTAGGAGTGTCGGTAGGAGCGTCTAAATTATTCTTTGTATCGTGTGTACGTACCTATAATTATGTCACCGGATAATAGTTACCAACAGTGTTTATTAAGTCACCGTGTTTGCAATAATCTCAAATAGCTATTAAATAGGATGAAGATGATGACGACTTTCAGTGAAACAAGAGCTGTTCTTGTACTGAAATGTATTCATGAAAATCAGAAAATACCATTCGAATCGTAATTCCAGTTTGGAGTTTAAATGATAGCAATGGCACTAAAATTCTAAAAAATAAAGCTCTCCTTGCCTTCATTCCTTCTTCCCATGAGATCCACAAGTCTCCCCTGGTTAGGAAGCAAGCAACTGCATGCCTAGCCAAGTGGTGAATCCAACCTTCTTCTCTTAACTGTATAATTATTGCATCTATCCAAGGAAATCCGGTTTGGCCCTGGAATGATAAGGAGTTTTTAGAAACATGTTCAAGAATCAAAAGTCGTTCTTGAACATTTTTCAATAGTTTCCATTAGGTACTTACACTAGCCCATTTCGCTAAAGCTTCTTGATTCTTTTCCCAGGGTATTTGAACGCATATGGGGTTTCCTTCCATACGATCAAAGTTAGGGTTGCGTGTTGCAGCACAATAGAAAAATTCCCTCCATAGTATTTGTCCGTGAAGAGACAGCGGTGGTCTTACTCGTTTAACTCTTTTGTACAATTCCGTCAACTGATAGTAAAATAATCTCGTTGATAAACATCCAAATCTGTAAGAAAGTTATTTTTTTAGTTTAACTCGTTTAGACTTATAAAAGTAACTAGCTTCTGCCAGCGGCTTCGCCCGCGTGAACCCTAGGGAACATGTTCCCGGGATTAAAAGTAGCTTATGTGCTATTCCAGACTATAATCTATCTTTGTTCTAAATTTCATTAAGATCCGTTAAGCCGTTCTGGCGTGATTGAGTAACAAACAACCAAACTTTCACATTTTCATTTTATTTATTTTTTTCATTTGTTCTATTGATTGTAGCGTGATGAAAAGTATACTATAACCTGCTCAGGAGTATGAATAATAATTGTACCAAGTTTCGTTAAAATCCGTCGAGTAGTTTTTGTTTCTAGGTATAACGGTTATACAGACAGACAGACAAAAATTTTACTGATTGCATTTTTGGCATCAGTATTGATCCCTAATCACCCCTTGAAGGTTATTTTGGAAATATATTTCATGTACAGAATTGAACTCTCTACAGATTTATTATAAGTATAGATAGATAAAGAAAGTGGAGAAAAATTGTTGTTGTTTTGTTTACCTTAAGTAGGGTGATAATCCTGTCTGGCTTGCCAAAAGTGACTGTGGTGTCATCTTCGGCCGCCCGAAAGAAGCCACCCAAGCTTTTCTTTCGAGATGTCTTTCTAACCTAGCTAAAGCTTCACTTTCTCCTCCGATCCAAACGGGTGGTTTTAGGCCCTCAGTCTCGAATCCTGTATTTATTCAAGCGGGGTAAACATTATATGAGGCAGTCATTATTTCAGTGCTTTGCGAGTAATAACTTAATTTGTCGTAACTTACCAAGTTCTTCGAGAGTAGGTACGCCAAACCGATCATCATGATCATCTGTAACTGGCGTGGTGGCACCGTTGAGAGATTGAGCAGATATTGGTGCCTCCGCCTTCGGAGGAGGAGGCATGCTGGCAATCAGCGCTTGGAACTGGTGGTAGGTAAGAGGCGCTTTGCCACCATTTCGTTCTATAATTCTGAAAAATAATAAGAATGATTTGTAAAGAAACTAGTGGTCGAAATGCAAAAATAATAACTATACCAAATCTCACACACTTCCACAAATATGTATAAAAGGGGTTATTCATTTGCTCTAAATGCTACATGAACGACACAAAAAAAAAAACTTACTGGTCTAATTTGTATAAGGTGTGAGAAACCCGAGATGTGACGGTGATGCCGACTTCGCGACATTTTGACATGATATTGTGGTCCCGCACTCGGCCGTACGGCTCGGGATCCTCTTCGAAGGACAACGCGGTGGTGCCCCATTCTCGAAACAGTTTTGGTAACGCATCGGCGGGTTGCCCTCGAACCACGAACAGCCGGGAGTTAAGTTTCCGTAAGCTGCTATCTAAGTCTTCCAAACATTGCAGTAGAAACCTGTCGAGATAAGTTTATCAATTGTAGAACAAGTAAAACTGCATAGGTGCGAGCGTAGCAACTTCCTACGTAATAGATGCAAGTAGGTACCTATGTAGTACGAATGTCGCATAGGTACGTGTGCATGGACTGTGACTCAAACAACTCGTGCAAAGATTAAATCATTATTATTACATTGACTTGTCATGAATAGATTGTTTACGATTTCTAATTCAAATCTTTACCTCCACTTGTTGATGCCAACATTAGATGAGCTGGCGAACCATGGATCAATAATGAATACACATCTGAACGTCGCTGCATCCACTAAGCTATCCTTTAACGCTGGGTTATCATGGAGACGCAGACCCTTGCGGAACCAATGCACAATGTGCTTGCCACCGGGGCGGCGCGCGGTTTGCGTGGATGGCGGCGCGGGCGCAGAGGCTGGAGGCGCGTGCGGGCGTATGCTCGGAGCCGGCAGCGTCTCCGCAGCAGCTGACATCTTCATGTATTTTTTACGCACATCGCACCTGGTGTTGAATAAGCTACTTTTGATATCTGGAATTGGGTTAAATACACACTCGAATTATTGCATAAATACCACGTTTATACTCGTAGGTACACGTGCAACGCACATTCTCACCACACTTGGTGAATACTACGTATCATACGTATGATGCCTTTGACTGTTAGTACATTGACTTATTTTTTTAGATTAATTGGTGGTAGTTAATTAAGAGCACGTACCCCAATATGAGAAGTTATTCATGAAGCTGTGCGTTAAATCGTATCTAATCAGCTATTATGGACTTTTAGGTGTGTATTATGATGATGATGAGTGAAGGAGTATAGGGTAGGTAAGGGATATAGATGGGCAATCCACCCGGTGCATTGGTAAAACACCCAATTTTCTGGGTGTTTACCCAAAACACCAGTTTTAAACCGGGCGGATCGCCCATATAAAGGTAAGGAACTAGGAAGGGTTGCGTCTAAAAACTCGTAAATACCTACCTACTGTATTTAGGTATAAAAATATGTATTTGTTACTCACCCACATTTGAGCAAATTCAGTCATTAATGACTATACCACGGTAGATGTTATTTGATAATTTAATCATTATGTTATGCAGTTATGCTGACGCACAATAACATACCTAGCTATTACGTAACTTGTTGCTGTTTTGTTTCCATTCTGCTGAGATATTATTTCTTAACACACTTGTAGCTGTCGTGATTCGTCACAGACGCATTTAATAGTTGTTTCTTATTGTGGCATTAGAGGCTATACCGAGCTTGATGATGAATTGCCGTATTTTGAATGATTCCCAAGTAAACTGATACATGTGGCCTTATTCAGAGTTTTGAACGATTGCGTTAGTGTAAACGTCAATTTATTTATAATAATTATCAGTCTGTGACTCGCGACTACTCGCGACGCGAGTAATAGGTATTAGTAAAATAATTAATAGGCACAAATTAAAAGAGGGTTAAAATATAAAGCAATATAGAATTCTTGTCATTACACAAAAAAAACTATTTAACTTCACTTAAATGAAAAGTATACTTAAGTATTTTAAAATACCAATCAGTCTTTGACTCGTAAGCGTATTTAACGTTACCTAGTAAAATAATTAAATAGTAAATTAATTCTGGAAAACAAAAATAATAGACTTCTTGTCAAATTATTAAACATAACGAAAGTAATAAAATAATTTAACTTCACTTTAATCAATAGGTTAAAAACAACAACAAAAACCTATGTTATATTTATGAGACATTAATGTGACCTCAAAAATAATAAGGCATCTAAAGTGCTGACGTTTAACCTGCTGCACGCTCTGCAGTGCGATTCTGTAAACATATCGAAGTGAACACTTAGGCGAAGTGTAGGACAAGTGAGCTGTCAAACCATACAAACAAGATGGAATGACAGCTCACTTGTCGTTCACTCCACACAAGTGTACACGGTGAGATGTCGAGAGAATAGACCGGCTGATTCGACACGTGTAGGGGGAATGCACTGAAGATGCTTTTAAGCGGCCTCCAAGTATCGTCCTCGTGAACTACTATCCTCTAATAACGCCATCTCCACTCGCACTAAACTGAGAATATCAGTTTCAGGCTTTGCAGCTTTGGAATATAAGGCGTTCGATCTAGGACTTTTTGCTCGACCCGCGTCTTGCGCCCCCCGAAGGCGACATGGAATATTCGCACGAAAATGTAGCCCCCGAATTACAATTTCTTATTATTCAGAAAATCCTGATTCAATTTTCGAATCCGGATTTGGAAGTCCAATAAAAATTTGCGGATATCCGGATTTTTCGAATGACGGATAGTCCGGATTGCATTTCTAAGTGTGCTTGTAAATAACTTGGTGAGAGCCAATCGCCCTGTCACACTATTAAATTTTGAAAAAAAAAAATCGGTTAAACCAAATTGCAATTGCAGCTAGATGTTTATGAACCTAACCTATTTATTTATATAATATTATCTATATATTTATTATTATATGAACTAAACTATTTTTATAGTTGCACAGTCTGTTATTATAAGTTTTTATATTTTTATCCTTGCGGGCGGCGATCGACTCGCGATCCGCGACCGCGATCGACCGGTTGGCCATCCCTGCCTTATAGGATCACTCGGATGTCTGTCTGTCTGTCTGTCCGTCTGTCACAGCCAGTTTTCTCCGGGTCTACTGGGCCAACTCTGTTAAATTTGGTACACTAATGGACTTCCAATGTGACCCAACTACGGACGCGTTATCTACGTAAATAAATTAATTTTGAGTATGAGGGTCACTTTTGGGGGTCAAAGTAGAAAAGTTATATCGACATAGCGACATATCAAAGGACTTACTTTGATATGTCGCTATGTCGATATAACAGGTTTTCATTTTATTATAGAATAAACAATTTTGAAGTTTTACAAAAAATTACCATTCCCCAACAATTATCTCCGAAACTACTGTGCCTAAAATGTTGAATAAAATTAGTCATTTGTAATTTATTCATTAACAATTTTTTTGTATCTGAATATGCAGATAATAGCTCTATACCTAGAGATTACAGAAAAATCTATAAAAAGTCTGTGATGTTAAAAAAATAAATTGGTTCGGAACACTTTGCACTCGAGTACGACTCTCACTTGGCCAGTTTTTTTTTGTCTTGCTACTAATCGTAGTTACGAGCATTAGAGATTGTTAGGGCGGGTTGTTTCAACTACACTTAACGCACGCGTAAACGTTAAAAATGGTGCTAACTATCGTCAAATCAAAAAATTGGGTCTTTTCACAAAATGTCAGCGTTAACGCACGTAAAATATAACGTTTACGTTAACAGATGGTCTGAGCACTGGTTAACGTGACTTAAGTTGCGTCAAATAGAACAATATTGTGAAATTTCTTTTGAATTCCTCAATACCAGTTCTTCTGATGACACAAATAAGTGGTGGAATGCAAAAAAAGCTATTTAGGTAGGACCCGTGTCAATAACTTAGCTATTGGGATGAGCAGGAATTTATACCAGAATGTTTTGAAACAACGCTTCTAATTTAACGAACGTCAAACATCGTCCGTAATCGTAACTTTTTGACGTACGTATGTTACGTTAACCAACTGTTTGATACAACCCGCCCTTAGTCAACCTATGTTCATACCTACTTCGTTGTCCCGTTTTTCACAAATAATTATAACTGCGGTGACCTAACTTTAATCTCGCTTTGTGATAGGTGAAAACTTTTTTATGCACTAAGAAACTGCTTACGAATTGCCAATTACTTAGATACCGCATAGTGTTATGCACCGTTGGCGCGGCCTCCCACAAGGTGGACCGATGACCTGGTGAAGGTCGCGGGTAGCTGAAAGATGCGAGACGCCAAGACTGACCGTTGTGGCGACGCTTGGGGGAGGCCTGCCCAGCTAGTCTATTCTGTAAATAACCATTTCGATATCGACTTCACCTGAGTGACTAAGCTTACTAAGTGAACTTTATTTCACACAACATATTAAGGTCTTATATTTATACGAAATTGAAACTCACCTCGGATTCCGCTGTCGAGACACGAAAATGTTGTTACAGAATAGCACTGCAGCAGTGGACCTCTTAATACGGACAAAGCAAGTATTTTGACTGACAAAAGCCGAAACTCAAATGATTCAGTAGGTAGAGAAACAAACCGTTTAAAAGGTTAATTAATAAATCAGCAGGGACTTCTTATGTAATGAGTGTTTATATTTGGCGCGTATAATTAGCAAGTTAATTATACCCATCCTACGAAATCAAAACTAAACTTAGCTTTTCCCCTACGAGCAATACTTACAGGTTTAATTTTATATAAATAATTAATACCTATAAAAGCCATAATTTTCCGTTGGACTTCAAAATAAGTTGAAAAGTGTTATGTGACTGGAGTTGCGAAACGCGCGGCTACCACCTTAGTCTACAAGTCGTTTTGCGAAATAGAAAATTCATTAGGAAAGCTTACAAGCGCATGCTGATTTCGTAATGTTAAAATTGAAATGAATTTTCCTCAATCATTTTTTTTTTCAAAGTATTGTTTGTAAGAAGCAGAATCTGCTATGGAAAATGAAAACATGTAGGTAGGTACCTAGTTACGAGTACCTAAATAGATACCTATTTATGAATGACGAAAGAGATAGGTAGGTACCTATTGTACATTTTTTTTAACTACCTTTTATGTTTTTGTAATATTGACCGATATATTGACGGCACTTTCACTGGCAGATATCTGATTTTAAAAGGACTAGCTTGCTTACACAAAATATGAACACAAACTTTCCTCGTTCATCGCTCTCTATATTAGTGAAAACCGTAGCAAAGTCCATTGCGTGATTTAGAAATGAGATGGAGTACAGAGAGGTCGACACTGTCAAGCCGACCTCTCTGTTCCACTGTTCAAAACAAAATCGATGTACAGTAGCCAGCACATCAGGCTATCCGAAACTGTCAAATTTTCCCAATCAAATTTGAACCCAATTCTTTAGCCATAAAGTTGAAATTCGAACAAAGAAAGTTGACAGATTGTTGTAGCTTGATCTGCTGGCGTCTGTACCTATTGCTATCGATTGTATTTGTATTGTCAAAAATTTAATATTAAATAGAAATAGGTGCTAAATAATAGTTACCTACTTAATATTTGAATGTGTACTTATTTACCGAAGTAAGTAGGTAGGAGGTACAGGTCGCGTCACATAAAAAGAACGCTGCCGCTGTATAAATGTGGAGCTCGCGCACGAAAGTACTAGGCCTATTGTTTTATTTTTTAACTAGACTTTCGCTCGAGGCGTCGTATATTGGTAATTAGTAGGTAAATTGAAAAATGATATATGTTCCCGCGCCCCATCTCATACCACCAAATAGATCGATAAATCGCCTAATGCGCAGCTTGACCGCCAGCGTTCTTTTTACATGACGCGACCTATACTTTTAAATAAATAGGACTTGTACAATGTAAGTACATATTGTCGTAATGAGCTAATCATTAATGGGAATTGAATAAGGTTGACTTATATTTTTACGACACAAGTAGGTACCTACTTAACTACAACCTTTACTTTAGAGCCTAGCGACGTCGGATTCTATTTTAGTTACCCTACTGCACGTGGCTTTGGCGGCCGTAGGTTTTTTCGAAATAGGGACTGATGTATTTTTCAGTCATGCATAAGTTGGATCGTAATCGATTTATAAATGTAGGTCTGTAGATAGTGATAAGTACGGATTTACAGAATAGCTGATAGAAATCCTAATCTCTTGAATTATAAACTAGATCCTAAGGCTATAAAGAAGAGCTTTTTGTTTTTTAAAAATTCAATTTAATATATTTTATAAGAAACTAAAGTAGTAGTAAAAATAGAAATGGCCTATGGAAATGGCGCATGAAACTTAGTACTTTTACAAAGTAAGTAGGTAATTGTTTTAGTACTTAGTTGTTTCGCAAAACTTTATTTGATTGGTAGATATTTTGTAATCTATTTAGGTTCCATACCGCGATCGGTTTCAAAAATAAATGACCGATCTTTTATTTCAAGTCGGTGAAAATATACCAAACAAAGACATCAACAAACGTTGAGCTCCTTTAAGTTCTAAGTTTGAACTACACGATAACTGGCAAATGCTTGCACTGTCCGGACATTTGTACATTCGTACTTATATTAGTTTATTACTATGTTGTCTAAGGTGAAATGCAGTAACGGTTTACACTGCGATTAACCCTAGTATCATGAAATAAAATATGTAAAACATGATGTGATGTGTTATAGCGTATGCTGCGTTTTACATAAGTGCCGATTAGTTTCTGGGGGCCGAGTCACCCGCGTCCGTAGGAAAATACCCTTCAGCGAATCCCTACACGTGGTTCCTTGGGTGGTGCTAAACAGGTGACACTAACCGCCTCCGTGGTCTAGTGGTTAAACCACCTGATTCAGACCCAGATGGTTCGATTCCTAGCGGGGGCAAATTTTTTTTGCTCGGTTTGGTTGGTGGTAGGACTTGTTCTAAGTCCGCCTGACAAGCTACCACCATCATGTCTAAGTCTGTCGCCATAACAACAATGTTAACAGCATTGTTGTGTTCCGGCAGTTAGAGGTATGATAGCCAGTTCCTCTGTGTAAGAGGATTCCGGGTGAAACTCGCTTCCATCTTCGGCCTAATCATCACTTTCCATCAGGTGAGATTTGGGCCAAGAGTTTCCCCGTTTTGCATAAAAAAAAGGTTTTAATTTGTTATGGAAGCAGTGTTCCGTTTATATAATTTTAGTTAAGAGGAAATGTGGGCTTGTAGACTTCTTATGTAAAAAGTTATATTTCGAGGTTTGGCTCTCACCTGTTTCCTCCTCCAATATTAAATCGATTCAATAGATATTACACAAGCTGAATAAGACGGATATAAACTGTGCCCTATGTTTTTCTCTATTCATTTAATAGTTGCCAAACTTGTTCAGTAAGGCTCTTTTGGCAGCAGTTTATTGCATCTTTTGAGGGTCCTAGTGCTTTTACGTTTAATTTATCATCAAAAAAGAAAACATAGCGACACAAAATATATTCTTCTTATATAATTCATGAAATATCTCTTAAATCTGTCCAATATTGAAGAAGGAAACAGGCGAGAGCCAAACCTCGAATTATGACTATTTACATACAAAGTCTCTCCGCCCGCGTTTCCTCTTAAGCACCGTACCCAGTACAATATATTTTATTACTCTATGTGCCAAAAGACTGTTTAAATTATAAAATAAAAAGATTTTAATAATTAATCATGTTTTTCCTTTTTTTTTGTATTTAAATGTTTAACAACCTTTTATTCTACATATATTCAGTAATTAACTTTGCTAGTGCATAATGCATTCAATATATTTCCTTGATACAAATGCAGTAACAAACGCATGTACTGCATTTCACTTTACTTCTTTTATTTATTACTATTAGAGACACAAGGATTAAGGCAGTATTCGAGTTTTTAAAGACCTACATAAGAAAAATTAACATCAAAACTAAACTGAATAATACTTTGTATTTTTATATACCTTTTCCGTAACAAAACATATGAGATTTATATCAGTGAAAGTAGAGATTTAATTAAAACGCTTAGACGCGTTTTTCTCGAAACCGCCATTTTGCAAGTACTGCATTTGCTGTTACGAGGGCAGTATTGGTTCGTCACTTCGTCAGTCGACCTTTGTTTCCCGCTCCGTGTCCACGTCACGTTCGTTCTCAAAATTTCATCGCGCACAAAAGTTTTATATAGAAAAGAGAGAAAAATTATATATGACGTATATTGTTTTATGAAGAGAGAGGCTGATAATAATGCAGTTGATAATTTAAAACAATGCTTGAAACGGACCGCAGAGGCAAAGGTTAAAAAGATTCGAAAATAAAATAGTAAAAAACATTTACTTAAGTTTTGGTACCTAATTAGATTAAACATTCTACACTGAATCAAACATGTCTTTAATTCAATTGAATGATATTCCAGCATATATAATTTTTCAATTTACCTACCAATAACCAACATACGACGCCGCGAGCGAAAGTCTAGTTCAAAAATAAAACAATAGGCCTAGTACTTTCGTGCGAGAGTGTACCCATGCGCAAACGCAAACACACCCCCCTCACTTTCATGCAGCGTTCTTTTTATGTGACGCGACCTGGTACCTATGAGGATCTCCAAAATTTATTGTCATCTCTGACCAAGACTAGAGTCAAGAGCAAACCCATACCAAGTAAAAAAAAAAAAAAAATTTTTTTTTTTTCTATTTTTGTGTAAAAATCTTAATGCGGTTCACAGAATACATCTACTTACAAAGTTTCAACAGCATAGTTCTTATAGTTTCGGAGAAAAGTGGCTGTGACATACGGACGGACGGACAGACATGACGAATCTATAAGGGTTCAATATTGCCATTTGGCTACGGAACCCTAAAAAGCTGTTATTTTGCTATTGCACACAGACAATTCAATTATATTTATTTGTATAGATAATACCTACTAGCTGATACCCGCAGCTTCGCCCGCTTGACAAAATATATTATATACTAAAACCATCCTCGAGAACCACTCTATCCATTGGTGAAAACAACATGAAAATGGTGCATTCGTTTTTGAGTTTATCAGCAACAGACAGACGCGGCGGTGGACTTGTTTTAAAATATCTATGTAGTGATGATAGGTTGGGAGACAAGAGTTACGTTACGATATCTGCGAATGAGAAAAGACGTACCGTGTCACTTGCATACCTATCTACCTACGCTTTCATGAGTCCGTAGTCGACAAGTTTATATTATGTAAATTTCCTGATCGTCGACAACTACAGTACGATGTTTTTATCTTTACCTATGGGAAGTACGTCGCAATTGGTTGAGCAGGATGTCAATTTGACAAGAAACATACAACAGCGCATGGCGTCGCAGTCCGTCGTATACGTTCGATGCATACTTTTGTCTCGCTTCCTCAATGCAATACGACTGTTGATGCGAAAAGTGTTTGACGTTGTTATTGTTTTAAATTATTTATTTTGGTTTTTCTTACTGTTACAATAACAAGGTCACATAGTAACACTACAAACTAATGTTTGTTGTGTTACTATGTGACCTTGTTGTTTACTGACTGGTTGTGATTCTTAGTTGTTTATAATACAAAACGTATAAATCAGAAAAATATTCTACGTTCGTAACACTTTTTTACGCGATGAGACCTGCGCGGTCGCCACTAAAACCTACTTCGGAGCGCCAAAGATACAAAAATCGTACTGTACTACACGACCTAATAAATACCTAATAATATATTGTTGATTGTATATGTATACGCTGTGATTGGCGACATTCGTACACGCGTGCGGCATACGCATTGTGTGAGTTTATCGCGATTCGCGCCACTTGTTGCCGTGTGAACTAGTTTATATGTATCGGCGCATTTCAAAAAGAAGATAACCAGCGTCATCTTATTATTGCAAGAATATGAGAACTTTTATCGGGCGCTGCAGATTTGTTTGAGACGCTAGATTGTATCTTAGAAAGGTTAAGGATAGATTTGTAGGAGCTACTTAAAGTATCCGAGATGATCAAAACATTTTCGATCGAAATAAAAATTTCGCAAAAAGCAGGTGATACTAAATAGTCCCAAACAAATCACTTTTCATGCAGTTGGTGGCATTTATTTTAATTTAATCACAGAATTGATGCTTTAACATGCATCAGACTGCTTGTAGTATTTTTTTTTTTGGAAATGTAATGTTTTTTTTTTATCTGCCATTTATGACATTTGAAATTGACTAGTGGTGGGTCGTTGTCGTATTTTTGACGGACGAAATGTAAACAGTTTCGCGACGACGAAAACGGTTGTAAAAAACGGTCTTCGTTGCAACTAGTTTGAAGACGGGCTAGAAGAACTATTTTGTGAACGAACGTAGAACGACACGCGCGACGTTCGCGACGATCGACGACGTGTTGTTTTTTGTTTAGTTAAGGTGGAAGCTCCAGGGTAGCCCGCGAAATTGAAATATTTTATGTTTTTTGCAATTTGCCGGCCAGTGTAAAGCTGAATGTTGTACAGAATACGGTTCGCGATCGTAAAGAGCATTTATCTAAAGGATTATAACCACTTGAATCTATACTTATAATAAATCTGTAGAGAGGTCAATTCTGTACATGAAATATATTTCCAAAATAACTATCAGGGGGTGATTAGGGATCAATACTGATGCCTAAAATGCAATCAGTAAAATTTTTGTCTGTCTGTCTGTCTGTATAACCGTTATAGAAACAAAAAATACTCGACGGATTTTAACGAAACTTAGTACAATTATTATTCATACTCCTGAGCAGGTTATAGTATACTTTTCATCACGCTACAATCAATAGAAAAAATGAAAAAAATAAATGAATATGTGAAAGTTTGGTTGTTTGTTACTCAATCACGCCAGAACGGCTAAACGGATCTTAATAAAATTTAGAACAAAGATAGATTATAGTCTGGAATAGCACATAAGCTACTTTTAATCCCGGGAACATGTTCCCTAGGGATCACGCGGGCGAAGCCGCTGGCGGAAGCTAGTCATCAATATAACCCTCTAAGTTCATAGAACTCGATTGAATGTTATTTCGTGAAAAAGTCATTCAATCGAGTTGTATGAACTTAGAGGATTATATTGATAATTAAAATGGGTATAATTCTTTAGATAATTATGCATTACGGCCGCGAATCGTATTTTGTTTAATATACAGCTTCACACTGACCGGAAAATTGCAAAAAACATAAAAATATTTGAATTTCGAGGGCTACCCTGGCGCTCCAACCTTAATCAATTCGCGTATTTTCTTTCAAGTACCTAGTATTTTCTTAGGCGTAAAGCACAAAATCGCTTCAAGTTATTCGGAGACTGGTTTGTTTTTTTTTTTATTTGAGATCTGTTTGCTCTTGACTTTAGTTTTATGCAACGAAACACAGGTTTAACCCAGAAGGCCGCCCCTGTGGAACATCGGTTACGACTGGGTGCTGCGAGCCGACCTCCCTAGCGGCGTCAGCGTCATCTGTTACGCTGACGACACGCTGGTGCTGGCACAGGGGGGGTCCTACGCGGAGGCGGCCGACGTTATGACACGCGGGGTTGCGACAGTCGTAGAGAGGATCCGGCAATTGGGTCTCGAGGTGGCGCTGCACAAGTCCGAGGCCATGTGTTTTCATGGCCGAGGCAATACGCCACCGTCGGGATCCTTGCTGACGGTAGGAGGGGTTTCCATCGGCGTCGAGTTGACGCTGAAGTTCCTAGGGCTCGTCCTCGACAGCCGGTGGAACTTCGTGGAACATTTCCGACGTTTGGCACCCAAACTGGAGCGGGCCGGGGCTGCTTTCAGGCGGCTCCTGCCCAACCTGGGGGGACCAAACGCCTCCTGCCGGAGGCTCTACGCGGGGGTCGTGCGGTCCATGGCCCTCTACGGGGCCCCGGTGTGGGCGCGTTCCTTGCGGCAGCGTGCTGCCAACTATCTGAACGCGCCCCAAAAGGTGATGGCCCTAAGGATGGCCCGAGGGTACCGCACGATCTCGCGCGAAGCGGTGTGTCTCCTTGCCGGATTGCCGCCATGGGATCTGGAGGCGATAGTCCTCGCGCGCCTGCATGATTGGCGCGTGGAGGTACTACGCCGGAGGGAAACTCCGCTGACGTGACGCGGCAAATTGTCGCGCAGCGGACAGACCTCCGGCGCGATCTCATGGCGTCATGGAGACGACGACTGTCGCAACCCAGTGCAGGGCACGCCACGATAGTGGCGATAAGTCCCCTCTTTGAGGAGTGGCTAGAGAGGCGCCACGGCGTCCTCACCTTCCGCCTGACGCAGGTCCTCACCGGACACGGATGTTTCGGGAGGTACCTGCATCGAATCGGGCGGGAGGAAACGCCCGGGTGTCACCACTGCGAGGATCGACCGGAGGACACGGTGGAGCACACTGTGCAGGTGTGCCCCGCTTGGGCGGCGCACCGCCGTGTCCTCGAAACGGCGATCGGCGGCAACCTCTCGCGTCCGGCCCTGGTCCAAGCCATGGTCCGGAGCGAGACAGAATGGGACGCCGTTGCCTCCTTCTGCGAAGCAGTCATGCTAGCGAAGGAGGTGGCGGAGAGGGAGAGGAGACCCTCTCGTCCCGGCCGCCGTGGTGGACGCCGCGGGCGTCGGGGGACACCAACTGGTGACCTCCGGCCACCGTAGGCGCGGGCCTGTGGACGGCGAGCTATGGGTGGCTCGCCGTCCGTCCGTCTAGTGACGACAGGCCGTGTCGACGGCGCGTTAGTGTTCCACGCGCGCCTCAAAGAGAGTCAGCACACAGAGGGGCCCGAAAGGGCCGACGCCTGCCGGAGTCGCGGGATTGTTCGCAAGAGTGGCTCCGGAACACAAAGGGCAATGAAGGAACATGGATGGGTTTTAGTCAGTAGAAGTCTGACACTCCCTCCCGCTACACCCAGAGCGGGAGGAGTCATTGGATGATTTCCCATCCCTAAAAAAAAAAAAAGGTTTAACCCAGAACGTAAAACAGTTTCACTGTCGCAGAACAGAAAATGGTCTTTTGAAATGGTTAGTCGCAAAGCCCATCACTAGAATTGATTGTCTTGGCTTGAGTGTAATGAGTGCCTTACAAAGTTACAAGTAAGATTGAACACTCATAATTTTTAGTGGTTTCTAATTATATTGTATAATAGCTGCTCTGTTGGTGTTGCTAAGCATGGGTTCCTGTATTTGATTTGTACAAAGGTGTCGGATTACAGTCCCATCAGACTATGGGAGTGATGGACAAGAAAGTGTAACTGTGTTTGTGTACACATGTGTGGCCTATAATATCTCCCGCACCTATGCCTATTTGTGGAATTGGTGGTACCTAGTTCTTTTAATGTATTATGAGGTATAAGAAATTGACAGACAAGGTGGCGTTGGGGTTTTTATATGAGATAAAATTATAGTCTTTATTTTGTAAAGTCCCTTGGTCATCGCGTCATGCGTGAACAGCTGGGCTGATTTCACTAATTCTTTTTTTGTGAAAGAAAAAATAAGAAAGTTGCAGTTGATGAGAGTGAAGCTGTGGGGATAGCTAGTGGGATTTTAAAAATTGCTCAAATGGATTTATGTTTCTTCTTATTTAATGCAAAATTTCGGCTCCATTTTAAACAATTTTATTTTTTAATAATTCTGATAAATATTACACTGTAATTTGGATATTTTTTTTATTTAATGCAAATGTTGTGATTGAGAAGTTTTAAAATTAGAGTTAAAATAGAAGGTAAGTAATATAGTATAGTCAAATAAACATACTTACATGTCATTCCTGTTTAAATTAATGAATTTGAACTCACCAGTTTCGTTACTTTTTGTAAGCCAACTTTAACAAGCCAAAGTAAATTATTTATAAATTTATTTTACTATGCTGAAATATATGGAAAGATCTCTTTATTTTTACTGTTTAACATTTAAAAATATTGAATATTATATTAATTATTTAAGCATAACTAATATATTTAAATGATACACTAACATGCAAACAACACAATAGTTATATAGAATGTGCTAACAGATCATAAAATACACTCACCTCTATCAATTTCCATAAAATAAACTTTAGGTCACAGTGCACCAAGTTATTGTTACACAAAACAAACTTTTAAAACTCAAACAAGGAACAATATTTTGGTATTGTGGTAAAACAAGCTTTTACAAAATTTAACTTCTCTTATCCACTGTGCTACAGAATGAAATCAATAATTCCTTCTGAAAGGTTTAATGGTTATAGTTTAATATTTTGAGAACATTAATGGTTTGACAGGTACTAATTACAGACAATAATAGTCTGTGCAACAGGATTCAACTCTTTCTAGAACGTTGAGAATATATTACGTCGCCAAAAGGGAGGAGATAATCACAGAACTGCCGTACAAAACTACAGAATTATGAGAATTATAGAAATGTCAGATCCGTCCACGCCACTTGCAACGTGACCACAACGTGACCTAAATGTTTGTGTTATGCACACAGACGAACCACGTATTTTATTGTTTCAAGACGTAATAAACGCAAATATCGTTCAAATGAAGATAGCTTTTCAATTAGGGGCTTTAGGTGTCAAGATTCTTTAACACACAATAATAGCAAAATGGAAAAAAAAAATACAAGAAAACACTTTTGCTAAATCAGGAATTTACGAGTTGTCCGTAATCGCTGATTTAAAATACGTCAGTGGTAATGACAGGGTAATGATTTATTTTGGTGGTGTTTTTTTTCGTTGGTAGTGGTGAAGGCTAAACACGTGCTTTTGTCAGTGCTACGAATATTTTCGATTTTTGTGATCTTTTTTGGTTTAAAACTCGATCGAAAGTGTTCTCTGTGTCTGTGTTCTTGGTGTAAGGTTTGTTTTTTGTTGTAAGTGTCCTTCTTTTTAACAATAATTCGAGATGAACTCGAAAAAGCCCCCTGATCCTGACCCCCCTGATGAATTATTTGATCTCTCCCCCGGACTAACAATTACCCTCCCCCATGACATCGAAATAACACAACAGGACCCTATTATGGATACGGATACCCCTAATCGCAAGAGGGCCGCTAGTTCGCCCCTGGTTTCTTCCAATGTTAAACCCAAGATTGCGAAAAATATTTTAGGCAGGCTTTCTTATACAGCAAGAGATAATCCACCATACATTGTGAATGTGTCGCTCAAAGACGAACAAACTTCAGGCACTGTGCTACAACCTATCAAGTTTGGTATGTTTTTGACGATAAATAACGTGAATAACGTACATCTCGGTGGGATCAAACGTATAGGCAGAAATCGTGTGTCAGTTGAGTTCAAGTCGCACCAGGATGCAAATAGTTTTCTTAACAATAAAATTCTTTCCCAACACAATTACATGGCTGCCATTCCACAATACAACATAACAAGAATGGGTATTGTTAGGGATATACCAGTTGAGTGGTCAGAAGAGGAAACCATTAAAAATATCCAGGTTCCTGAGGGATGCGGCTCTGTTATCAAGGCCAGAAGGATGAACCGAAAGGTGTCCTCTTCTGGTGTGACAGAGTGGAGACCCACACAGACTGTTGTGTTAACTTTTGACGGACAATTCCTACCTAAACGTGTGTACAGTTTCTACTCGGCTCTCCCAGTTGAGCGGTACACTTACCCAACGGTTCAATGTTATCATTGTTGCCGCTTTGGCCATACACGCACACTTTGCAGATCGAAACCTAGATGTTTTAAGTGTGGTGAAGATCATCCAGGCGATGGATGTGAAGTCACCCGTGAATTGAGTCTCTGTGTTTCGTGTAGTGGCAACCATTTCGCAAATGACAGTGCTTGTCCTGAATTGGGCCGACAGAAGAGTATCAAAGCTCTGATGGCGGAGAAATCGATTTCGTATGCGGAGGCAAGTCGGGTCTTCCCACCTGTTTCCAGATCATATGCTGAAGTCTCCAAGTCTTTCCCACGGAACAAAGTTACTGCAAATAATTCGCAATCCCAGTCCTCAAGTCCCATCCCAGTAACCCAAAAATCATACCGTAAAACGGTATTTTTGAAACCCAAACCCCATATCTCCCTTTCACCCGGTTATGATAGACAAGCTCACCTGAACCTCACTCAAAATTACTCCTTTTCCCCATCAAAGAACGGCTGTGCCCTTCCAATGGAAGCTCCAGAGCCAATGCTTCACAGACAGGATACCTCAACCAATATTTTAAATTTAATTACTGACATGCTAATGTCTGCTCTTGCAAACCCATCCCAAGCTATACCTGACCACGTTGCATCAAAATTGACCACTATTCTAAATTATATCCATAACATTCCATCCCCTGACATTTCTCCAGTGGAACGTGAGGAGTATTACTCCCAGAAAGCCTGATCTTTCTTTTTTAATTAATAAGTTTAAACCATCAATCTGCGGCATTGCTGAGACATGGCTCTTACCTGGAAGCAATTTCAGGTTGCCGTGTTTTACCAGTGTACGTCATGATAGATCTGATGGATACGGAGGATGTGCCTTGCTCATCAATAGCAAGGTATCATTCTCTCAGATTCCTCTAACCTTTGTTGGCGATGACATAAATGTTGTTGCTGTGAAGGCTGAGGGTATAAATATTTTTTCTTTTTATATTGCGCACCCACATCTAGAATATCTTTCAATAATTAGGAATTTATTATGTAGTGTTAGCGGTCCAATACTTGTTCTGGGTGATTTTAACTGTCACCATTATCGTTGGGGATCAGATACTTGCGATAACTTTGGCATTGGCTTACTTGATATATTGGATGAACTCAATCTTTGTCTCATCAACGATGGTAGTGCCACACGTAGATCTGCACCTGGTCAGAATATTAGCTGTGTTGACTTAGCATTCTGTTCATCCAATATAGCTAGTCTTCTCATTTGGCGTCGCTTGGATATGACCTATGGAAGTGATCACTACCCCATCATAATTGAATTTCCTTCCAAAAATATTCCTTTTAATGTTTCCCCCCCTCTTTTAAAACACCAACTAAATTCAGCAGACTGGGATTTATATGCTAAAATTCTGGACCTAAGAATATCTTCCCTTCCAGAAGTTAACAGGGATAACGCCCAGGATTGTTTCTTATCCTTCTCTTCCACCATTCTCTCCACTGCTGATGATTGTTTCCCATCCAAAAAACCCCATTCTGGTAAACTTCCCTCCCCGCCATGGTGGGATAGGGAATGCACTAACATGGTCAGGGCCAGGAATGAGGCCGAAAAGACAGTCAACGGCAATATGAACCTGGATAACCTCATTGCCTTCAAACAGATACTAGCCAAGTCCAGGAAATTCCTAAAACGGAAAAAACGCGAAGGTTGGTCAAAATACTGTAGTTCGCTGAGTCCGTCCACCCCGGTTTCGATGGTTTGGCGAAAGGTGAAACGTTTTAGGAGCAGTTTAGCACCTGCCTCCTCTAACAACCTCACGGAAGAGCTGGGATACCAGTTTTTCTCAAAAATCGCTCCAGCTTATGTCCCAGGTGTTGAGGAAACCAGTGTTGATATTTATGACACAGACAACATTGACGAACCAATGAACATGCCATTTAACTTGGAGGAGCTAAAAACTGTGCTATCCCACGTCAAGGACTCCGCACCGGGAGTGGATGGATTCCCGTACTCCTTTATTTCTAAAGCTGGTCCAAAAACCCACAAATATTACCTGGACCTGGCTAATTTCTGTTTTACTTCTGGCTACATTCCCATAGAGTGGAAGGTTCAAGTTGTCATTCCGATTCTAAAACCAGGCAAAGATCCTAATGATCATTGCTCATACAGACCTATTGCCTTATCGTCCATACTCATCAAACTTTTAGAACACCTTGTTAAAAACCGATTAGTGTGGTTGGTGGAAAACAGGAAACTGCTCCCAACGACTCAATTCGGCTTTAGGAAAGGTCTGGGCACAGCTGATAGTGTGGGTATCCTCACGTCAGAGGTCCGGCTGGCCCTTAGCAGGAACGAGTCTGTGGTTGCTGTCTTCCTGGATATATCAGCTGCCTATGATTCAGTTCTCCTCCCTAATCTCAGGCAAAAGCTGCACGAGCTGAGAGTCCCGGCGAGGATTTGTCGCATCATTGGTAGCATTTTTACCAATCGCACCATTCAATTAAGAATACCAGGGGGTGACTCTGAACAAAGATCGGTCTGGAGAGGACTACCCCAAGGATCAGTTCTTAGTCCCCCATTATATAACATCTATACAGCTAACCTGCCCTCTTGCCTTAATTTCAACTGTAAAATCCTTCAGTATGCTGACGACATTGCACTAATGGTCTGTGGCAATTCCATTCAGGATGCCGCTTTTTCGATGAATGTCTCTCTGGCCTCATTAAACCAATGGCTACTTGACAATGGTTTGTCTTTAAGTGCTCCAAAGAGTAAAGCTGTCATTTTTACACGCAAGCGTTCTGTACCTCCAATAGATATTAACATTAATGGTCAAAGCATTCCAGTCGAAGATAAGGCCAGGTTTCTGGGAGTAACTCTAGACTCAAGACTGACTGGGGTCGATCACATCAACAACACGGTCAAAAAATGTGAACGTTCTGTGTCGGTCCTTAAGGCTTTGGCTGGGGTATGGTGGGGAGCTCACCCCTACACCCTTAAACTGGTCTATAATGCGCTGACCAGAAGTGCTATGGATTACTGCAGCTACCTTCTTGAGCCCTGTAACAAAGAAGCGCTTAAACAATTAGATAGCATACAGTCCAAATGCCTAAGAATTGTCGTTGGGGCTATGAAATCATCTCCCATAAATGCGCTGCAAGTGGAATGTGCAGACCCACCCCTACACCTTAGGAGACAGTATTTGGCAGATCGCTTCCTAACTAAGGTATTTTCCCTCTCATCCCATCCCTTGATCCCAATTTTAGAACTAATTGACCTTTCCTTTAATAATTCTTCCTATTGGAACCATAAAGTGGTTCCCCTATTGTTAAATAGGTACAGAGAGCTTAAACAACTCTCCGCGCCTATTTGCCAATACCCTACTCTTCCGGTCTTCTCCGCCGCATACGAGGCGATTCATTTCGAACCAAAAGTCGTTTTGGGATTAGGTTTATCTAGGAATTCTCAAGACGCTAGACATGACTTTGAGTCAGCTGTCAAACGTTATTGGGAAGGATGGAATTTCTTTTTCACGGATGCTTCAAAATTCTCTGAAACCGAATGTACTGGTGTGGCAGTTTATTTCCAAAATTCCAAAATAGCTTTACTTTTTCAATGCCCACCAGAAGCATCAGTCTTTACAGGAGAGTGTATTGGTATTTTAGAAGCCATACACTATATTAAATCTCATCAGATAACAAGGTCAGTAATTTTCTCAGATTCCCGTAGTAGCGTTCAGGCCCTTAAACAAAATCAATTCCACAGTAAAATTAATAGTCAAATCATTATAGATATAAAGAACTTGTTATTTGATTGCTCCCAAAACGGCTTGGACATCGAGATAACCTGGATCCCCGGTCACTCGGGTATTGTTGGCAATGAGTGCGCTGATTCGTTAGCAAAGTATGCCACATCGAATCCGGTTGATCAAAAGCACTACGTAGCGCATAACTACGATTTGCGGAATGGTGCCAAACCCAAGTTATTTAACTCGTGGACTGAAACATGGAAGACGACTTCTAAAACCAAGGGCCTCTACTACGCTGCCATACAGCCTGAAATCCAGCGTAGGCCTTGGTTTTTTAAATACCCTAAATTGTCGAAGAGAACTGTTTCGTCCCTCTGTAGACTCCGACTCGGACATTGTTGTAGCCCTGTGTTCCTGAACAAAATCCACGTCCGGGATAATTCCCTGTGCGAGTGCGGCCTTGCGGATGGTACTTTAGACCATATTTTCTTCTGTTGCTCCCTAAATAATAAATCCTTTGACCTATATAACAAAATTTCCAAACTTAACATTCCCCTCCCAACCAACTTTCATACCCTCCTTTCCCACTTCTCCCCTAAACTAATCAACATTTTGGCCACATTCATTAACGAGAATGACTTAAAATTTTAATTAGTGCGTAACGTGTGTGTAAATAGTCTGTAAATAGTATAAACTAGTAGTGTTGTAGTGTGCTTGTAAATTAGATTATATGTTTTACTAACCCATGTGTTCGTTTCAGCTACACTAACACCTACCACGAAGTAAAACGGAAAGTTTGACGGACTGCCTCTCTGTGCTACCGTCACCACGTGACACTGGCAGAATAGTCGGAACCGGCTCAGTTGCCATAAATATAAAAAAAAAAAAAAAAAAAATATTTTGGTGGTGGTAATCGCGCAATCAATGACATGACATTGACAATGACATTACTGACAGTTAATGTCCAAGTGACATTGAAAACGTTCGTTCGGAAAAGCAGGAAAACTTACGAACCAACTTGGTTGCCATTTCGAAAAAGGAGTGAGGTCCATACCAGATAAGCATAAATCAGAAACGTCGTCGTGAACGACTGAAATGCATGTTGTACTTGTAGTGACTAATCGGTGACTTAACACACATTGTGTATTCGAGTTAGTTGTATGACTGAAATGATAAAAATTGTATCATCTGCCAACCACATGCTGATCTCGCCCACAGCTGAGCATATGCCTTGCGTCTGAGCCTCATCCCGATTCTACCCACAACACAGAACACAATAACCTAGCGGACCCACAATGGCAACTATTTCATCTGCCTATTTCGCTGCCGGACGAACCCACACTTCTTTCAGTCCGCGGAAGACACTAGGTCCAAAAATATTTTAAAGGAAATCTCGAAGTTTTTGCCAGGGCTTTTACCATTACTGGCCCGATAAGGATGACGCAGCGGTGGCAAACCAGCATCAAACGTCTTGATGACACACTAAGAACGGATTTCACCAATGAAAGTGACCGCTAATAAGATTTGTCAGTGTCAATATTCCCTAGAAAATAATGACACTGACAGCCCGTAAACGTGGTTCATATGTTGATCGCGTACAGTTTCAGATTGATGAAATCCACGCCACGTACGCAATAATTAATTAGTGGTTGAACCACATAGCGGTTGACCGCGCGGCTGGCCGCTTTTCCAGTTTTATATGCAACCGCTAGTTATTGTACGCACTGAATCGCAAGTGGTTGCATTTTAAACGGAACCACGCGAAAAATTACAAGTGGTTGCATTGAACCGTGGTATGCTCAAAACTAAGAAAACAAAAGTTCATCAAACTCGGCACACTTAATCCGACTACCTGCAGCTACACTAGCGCCATTCTGGTATGTTTTCTAATTGTTTTACTTACTGCTTACAGCTCTTTTACAGCAGGACACTTTTGACCCTTCACACTTGTCACCCGTATAAGATCGTTTAGTAATATCTAATATATAAAATTCTCGTGTCACAGTTTTCGTTGCCATACTCCTCCGAAACGGCTTGACCGATTTTGATGAAATTTTTTGTGCTTATCCTGTATCTATGAGAATCGGCCAACATTTATTTTTCATCCCCCTAAATGTTAGGGGTAGTCCACCCCTAAATTTTTTTTTAATTTTTGGCAATATTATTCATGAATAATGTGACGCAGACGAAGTTGCGCGGGTCAGCTAGTTTAAAGATAAATGTCTTTGGTTTTCCTCGTCTATGTACGCTTATTCAAGCGGTTTGCGTGTCTTGAGGGTCCTGATAAAAGTCTGGTAAATTCCTACACAATATTGCCATAAAAAAAATCTCCAATAAACTGGCAAGCGACTTCTGGCAACATTAGTGTGTTCTTTCAAAAGTGACCGTCTGAGAAATGTACGTAAAATTTCAGGTTCTAAAATTTCATCGTAAAATATCGATATGAATATAAACGATTATTTCTTGGAAATCATAAAATAAGTTTTGTCATATAATCTTTCTTCGGAAAATGGTAATATTTTCATTTAAAGTTCATTGGATAAATTTCAGTGACGGGACGTAATCATGGGTCGTGTGATTCGTGCTCAACGTAAAGGTGCCGGTTCTGTGTTTGTTTCACACACCAAGAAAAGGAAAGGAGCGCCTAAACTGCGTTCCTTGGACTATGCTGAACGTCATGGTTACATTAAGGGTGTCGTGAAGGTAAGTTATTACTCAAAAACACTGGTTGTGTACATAAACATCGTGTTGAGACTCGTGAATTGTTGGTTGCTGTTAAAATCTTACTGTATAGTCAAATGAGAGCAATAAATTATTGTTTAGTGGCTGATTAGCATTGCAGCATAAATTTCCGATAACATGAACATAACCTAAAATCTTTTATTCGAAATCTCATTTGTTATTCATTTACAGCTTACATTTGAGATCCGAAATAGCTACGCCCTGAATGCTACTTTACGTTCTTACTGGTTTAGTAGGTTATTACCAAATTTTCAAAATATATTTCTCACCAGGACATCATCCATGACCCTGGCCGTGGTGCTCCTCTGGCAGTCGTTCACTTCCGTGACCCTTACAAGTTCAAGACTCGCAAAGAACTGTTCATTGCCCCTGAGGGTCTGTACACTGGCCAGTTTGTCTACTGTGGCAAGAAAGCTACCCTTGAAGTTGGTAAGTTGCAGTTTATTCATCATAGGGATTGTAAACGTTTTCATTCAATGGCCCCATTGTTCAAACATGCACCTTTTTTTGTTCTAAAAACCTATCCGCACTTAACAATGCAGGCACAGTGCCGATCAGTAACTTATCCATAAGTGTCAGTGAAAAATGATTTTATAGCATACATTTTGGGTGGACTTAAGTTACCGGTAGCATGAATTGGGGTCAAAGGTGGTTCGGTTTGGGTCCCTGATTATAACGATCACTCTTATTAATAGGAAATGCATATTTTTCGAGAAATTACAAAAAATAGTTTTAAACCTCAAATCGGACAAAAAATGACAAACGAAACATAAATTTGGGCGATTGATAACCAAAACTGTACCAGTATATTGTCTGTGGTATAAAATGTCGTGGAAAATCGGTGAAAAGGAACGTAAAAAAAAAAAAAAAATTTGCGGCAATTTTGTGGGGCCGAGTCACCCGCGTCCGTAGGAGAATACCCTTCAGCGAATTCCTACACGTGGTCCCCGGGTGGTGCTAAACAGGTGACACTAGCTGCCTCCGTGGTCATACCACCTGATTCCGACCCATAGGCCCCGGGTTCGATTCCCAGCGGGGGCAAATTTTTTGCTCGGTTTGGTTGGTGGTAGGACTTCTTCTAAGTCCGCCTGGCAAGCTACCACCATCATGTCTAAGTCTGTCGCCTTAACAACAATGTTAACAGCATTGTTGTGTTCCGGCAGTTAGAGGTATGATAGCCAGTTCCTCTGTGTAAGAGGATTCCGCGTGAAACTCGCTTACATCTTCGGCCTAATCATCACTTTCCGTCAGGTGAGATTTGGGCCAAGAGTTTCCCCATTTTGTATAAAAAAAAACATTACTGTTATTTGTTTTCGTTGTTGTCATTTGTATTCTAAAATAGGTCGAATCTGTCCCAAAACCGAATCAGGGCACCCCGACTCCATCTAGTCTTGTGGCTGCTACCCTTAAAACTGTTACTGCTCCATATTCTCAACTTGACAATATATTATAAGATCTAATGTTGTTTACATTAGATTAAGTTATTGCTAGGTATTTGTTTGTTTGTTGTTATTTGTTTTTTTTATATAATTATATGCTTTACTTTTTTAGGCAATGTCATGCCCGTTGGTGCTATGCCTGAGGGTACCATTGTATGCAACCTAGAGGAGAAAATGGGTGACCGAGGCCGGCTGGCTCGTGCCTCTGGAAACTTCGCCACTGTCATTGGCCACAATCCTGATGCCAAGCGTACTAGGGTCAAGCTGCCCTCGGGAGCCAAGAAGGTTCTGCCATCAAGCAACAGAGGCATGGTTGGTGAGTATGGTTGCATTACACCTTACCATCTTTGAAAGTAGTTTATCATTATTAAAGGTCTACATTTATAATGATCTTATGACATTGTAGTTCTTACAAATTTTCCTTTTAACATTGTTCCTACGAACATTTTGTTAATGATGATTTTCACTTACCTACTCTGAAAAATCTTTGATTACACAAGAGGCTCTTTCTGAGGATTTATACTTTAACAACTAACAAAGCAATGTATTATTTGTGGTAAGTCTTCAAATTATTGTGCAGGTATTGTTGCCGGCGGTGGTCGTATTGACAAGCCTATTCTGAAGGCTGGTCGCGCATACCACAAGTACAAGGTGAAGCGTAACTGCTGGCCGTACGTGCGTGGTGTGGCCATGAACCCCGTGGAGCATCCTCACGGTGGTGGTAACCATCAACATATTGGTGAGTTCTTGCTACCTTTGTTATCAATTACTGGATTTTGTATTAATGTTTCATAATCTAATTGAGGTGCATTATTTTTATTACAGGTAAGGCTTCGACTGTCAAGAGGGGAACATCCGCTGGTCGCAAGGTCGGTCTCATTGCTGCCCGCAGGACCGGAAGAATCCGTGGTGGCAAGACCGATACCAAGAAGGAGACGTAGACATATTTTTATGCAAAATAAAATCCATAAATTCCAATCCTGTTTGTTTAACTACTACTTACTTTTTGACAATCATTTGTTACACCCAAAGTTTTTATAAATGGTAAGTCTGTCTCCTGTATGCTGAAAAAACTTATTATAAAACAGGTCAGTTGATTATAAAATGTTGTTTCGTAAACTATCTTGTTACTAATGTAAATAAGCTGCTCACATAACATTTTTCAATTTTTTTCTAGGTCAATGGATTTTTCAATATTGTTCCTGAGTTTCGGCTGTATCTACAAGGGGGGGGACACCTTCCCCCAATAGTGAAACATATTCCATGCAAATTAATTAGGTAAATAATTTCATTCTTCACTATCACATACAAACAACATAGCAGAAGATAGTGCCATCATTTATTTATTTGTCAAAAGATTTAGGATTTTTTTTGTTCATGATGATTTTCACTTACCTACTCTGAAAAATCTTTTGATTACACAAGAGGCTCTTTCTGAGGATTTATGCTGTAGCAAGCAATCAATATAGTTTTTTATTTATTTACTAAAGACTTCATATTCATATATTCAGCGTGTATCCTGAAGATGAGCCAAGCAGCAATTACCCTCTCGCAACTGATTATGAGAAAGCTGATGATGGCAGACACATTCAAGGGCACATCAGCAGTTCAAGTGAAGGCATTCAAAGTTATTCGGTAATTACTTCAATTCTTTAATCATGTACATTAAGTTAAACAGCGAAATACTATTTTTGTAACAAAATTGGCCAACATGTTACAGAACAGAACAAATTTATTTTTTATCCTTTATAGTAAAAATGAGTTGAGTTTTAGAGATAATTTTTACATAAAGTTATAATAATATGTAGTATGGCTTTTATAAGTAGGCTATTATATTATGTAGTATGGCTATTCAGTTTTCTTTCATGATGATTTTCACTTACCTACTCTGAAAAATCTTTGATTACACAAGAGGCTCTTTCTGAGGATATGAACTGCAGCAATGAACAAAATTTTTATTTAATTGTTTACTAAAAAATATTGTTAATTCGGCAGGTATCCTGAAGACTGGCCGTGCACTTTGTGAACAGCAATGCTTGTTCGCCTCATTGTGCTGGTCGATAGAAGGCTGCTGCTTTATCATAGTGTCAACTGTGAAGAGATGATTAAACATCCGCCTTTTGATTATACCACTTCCCGCGACTAAACTAATTCGTCGTGTTCATAATATTAAGGTTGCACTTTTTATATAAAAAAATAGATGTTTGTGAAAACTCCTTGTTTTTTATTTTTGGCAATCCTGACATTTGATAAAATATAACTTTTCGATGCACGTCGGCAAACTTGTAATCGCAGCCGAGGCGGGATATTGAGCCGAAGGCGAGGCTGTTATGGAGCAGAGAAGTCCCATGTGAGCAAAGAACATCATTCAACACACTCATCAAATAAATATCAAACAAATTGTTCTGAAGAATGGCTCGCGGAATTTTTCGTTCGCCTACACCAGATTTTTTTATCTGCGCGGCGCTTTGTCTTGAGGGTTAGGGACTACTCACACTTATTCAACTCTATTCAGCCTAGAGGTGGGTTGGAACAGATAAAATTAGAATCCTGTTTCAGTTCCAAAATCCTGCTGTTCCAAAATAACAGCCTGTTCCACTGGAACTATTTAGACTCATTGATTGCAACAGATTAACCTCTCGCCTCCCGGACATTTATTACGTCACAATACAGTTACTACGTCGTGTATCGTAGCATTACGTTACAATATTGACATAAAGGTATTACTTGACTTAATTACTAGTACCTAACACTCGAATGAGTCCGTCAAACGTCAAAACTGGCATTTCAAACACATGTTTGCTTGAAGCAAACATGTGTTTGAAATGCCAGTTTTACAAACACATGTTCTTCACAAACACGAAGCATATTTCATCTTTATTTTATTGTGTCGTAGCCCCACGCGAGTGCTCTACTTATTATAATAAACGGTGTAATAACATAATAAGTACCTAAGGAAAATAGACCTTTTACGATCGTGTGTTAACTATGGTATCGCTATTAGAGAACGCATCAGGCGGCATGAAACCTGATACCAAAGAAGTATTGTTCACAGAACACAATTATCCTAGCGGGTATTGTTCCACCAGCTGCATTTCTGGATAATGTAGGTACTTGGAACATTGAATGATTAAAAATGTAGGTATATAATAATGTATGTGGTTTTATTCTGCCTAATGCTAACCTATGCTACAAAAAAGTTCAGTAACTGCTGTGGCAGTTTTGCCAAGTTATAATATGATATTTACTAATTACCTATAATAAGACAAATATATACATGTCGTGGATAAAGAAATCATTTAATAATTAGTTGCTGATTTGAGTATTGTAGTAGTGGGTAGTGGTAAACGCCGTGATGTCAGTTGACAGTTGTAATGGCGGCACGTGGACAGAGACGTATAAATTGGAGAGTTGGGACTTTGCCGGGACCTTTTGGGCTCGAGACACCGACTAAGGGTTAGCTGGAATAAAATTATCAGGATCTCCTAATAAATAAGGATTAGTTAAAGTTAAAATAGATAATAAAAATAATAAAATAATAGCTCCAATTAAATCTTTAAAAGTAAAAAATGGATGATGTCGTGGATAAAGAAATCATTTAATAATTAGTTGCTGATTTGAGTATTGTAGTAGTGGGTAGTGGTAAACGCCGTGATGTCAGTTGACAGTTGTAATGGCGGCACGTGGACAGAGACGTATAAATTGGAGAGTTGGGACTTTGCCGGGACCTTTTGGGCTCGAGACACCGACTAGGACACTCGTCCCAAACGAAACTGTCGGTTTACCTATTTTAATTAAATTAAACAGACTTCTTTAATAATGTTGTAAATGCGAGTTCTTCTAACTCAAAAGACAGATGTGTTGCTATGGAGTTTGTTGGCCACGTCTTCTCCCTAGCTAAAACACTAGGATGTGGTAACGGGCGGGCGTTTTTGGGGGACTGTCTATTTGTAAAGTACTAGCACTCAGCCACAGTTAATAAAGAGAGCTTAGTACTGTATTCAGTGTTTTATTCTACAATGATCCTGATACCACCGAACCCAAACGATGATGGCGCTATCGCTCAGCTGTCGCTGACGCCGACATCAGAAGTGTGATGCAACTCAAGTGGCCCACATGAAGATTCGTGGCAATGCTAGTGAAATACTTACGTGACGGGTTCCTTTTCAAATGCAAAATACGTAGTGACAGTTATAGTGAAAATTGTGGTTCGTGTTCGAAACGCGTGTGATTATCCAGACGCCTAAAACTCGATGTGTGCCGTGAAAATCGATCCAATAAACCTAAGATCGACGCGCGGTCATTGTGCGTCACCGCGGTGCTATGTTTCGTCGAGGACTCGAGTGTTGTGCGGGCTCTGAAGAGCATCGTGCCTACATGCCTGTCGGGTTTTATGCGGTTACCCTCATCAACCTGAACAATGAAAAACTAGTTCGGAACGGAGGCAAGCAACTTCAAAATAGCTGGCCAGGTCATGGGGAAGTGTGATAATGTGTGTGAGGATCTTCACGTTAATCTGGTGAGTCATTTTCATTTTGTTATTGCTGTGAAACTGATGTGCTCGTTCGTTAACATTTTTCTATTTTGTTTAAAAAACAAAAAAAATTGTTCACTAGGAACATTTTATGCTGTGGAGACAGACTACAAAGGGCTATGGTCTCATGATTAGCCATAATCCATTTTAGCTAATTGATTCATCGCTTTGTTTCTCTATACTAAAGTGTGGCTATTATTTTCACGTTCACTATCGATTTAGTGAAGTAATAGTTCAGGCGCTATAGCTTAAGTGTTGCTAGTAAAGCGTTAGTAATCGGTAGAAAGGCGTTTTAAATAACGCTGATGAAGCGGTAATTATTCTGCTATCGCTGGTTGTGTAATGTAGTCCAGTACCAGTTCAGAGCTATTGTTGGACGTTAGAGCGATACAGTTACAGGACCGTACCAACCTAACAGTTCAATTTAAAAATTAAGATGATTGTAAATGCAATATTTTCATTCATCACAACCATGTATAGCCCAACTTTGGGTCAGTGGGTCATCTTAGGGGCGGTTGTCCACTATTGGACATAAACTTTCTTGCTAGTGCCAGTGTTCTGATTAGTTTCAGATTTTAATTAATTTGGATAGTGTGGCTGCTACGCTTATCTGAAGCCTATACTCCTGCCAAAGCTTGGATTGGACTTGTACTCTCGTGGTGTTTTTCAGTTTTCAGATATCCTATCACCTTGGATGAAGCCAGCACATGGCGCTAGAAGTTTGCATGCAGCTATTGCTGCTGAGAAATTACAACTTCAGAGCAGTTCTAAGTGTGACGGATCGAAGGTCCGCAAGCAGTTTGAAGGCTGCAGTAGCTGTACATCATGTCAACATCTGTGGAGTTGGAAGCGTTCAAGGCCGACTGAAGTGCCCGGTGAGCCGCTGCCATTTAATTTTAATTGTGATTTTCAAAGCTTTAAAGATCTTCGAATCATTTCAGTGGTTAGATTGATATTGCTAGGTAATTTAGATATACTCAGTACGAAGCTATAGCAATTACAGTTTCCCATTGGTGGTAATAGTTTCAAAATGATATTCAGTGCGAAATTCTGAATCCGATATCGTAAGGCAAGATTGCCACAAGGTCATGTTTTGTTTCGACTTAGATTTTTTTCAATTTTAGTGAAAAATTAGACCTAGGCGTTTATGTTAACGTGTTAACGACAGTTTTCCTTGCATAATAACAGTTAGCAAATTCAATAGTAAGCGATTATGAACAGTAACTTGATTTTATTGACATTGATTGGCGGGTACAGATAATAACTCTACGCTTTTATAATTTCTAAATAGACTTTTCATTTTCCACTACTGGGTTGCCTACTAGGTATGTGAGGTAATACGAGCCTAGTGAGATTAAAATAAGATTGATTCAGTGACCGCAATGTTCTTAGAATAACGAAGAGTAATTCGTGAACGTAGCTTCTTCACAGGAACGTAGGACGCAAAAATTAGCAGGCAAGTTGTTCTTGTTTTCGTAAGCACCGATGTGCATAGATTACCGGTCGGTATATTTTAAAATCTCTTTGTCGAGAAGATGCTCGATGCCAAGTATCACTCGACGTTGTGAAGTTATGAAGTAGATGATGAGTTGGCAACAATTTAGTTTGTGTGACAGGTTCTGAGTTCTGTGGGTCGGTGACTGTACCAAGGTATCCGGCGGCAGCTCTGGATGGCATAGACGGGATAGTCTAGATCAGGGTATCGTTACGGTAGCTCTAGGTAGTGTAATAGAGGGTTTACTCGGCATTCCCATGAGGAAGTGCGAGTGTAACAATTGTTTTGCTGAGCTATGAGATAGCTGTCGACTGGAAATAAGATGACCTGTTGTTTTATTTGTTCGATGGAGTGGTAGGCGGTAGGCATGTAATACGAGTTAGTAGAAATTGCTGTAGAGATTAAGGGTGGCAAATCGTCGCGAAACGCAATCGGTAGAGTAGAGCTCGCAACACGGTGCGTTAAAAAAGAAAATGGTCTTATTTGTAGAGCTTTTCGATTATTATTATTTTTTTTCTTTTTAGAATTCGGAAAATTGCGAGACCGTTATTATTGGTGTAGCGATGTGGATGCTATCTTATCGGTCGCTATCTTTTGAAATCCTTAAATAGTAAAATAACGTATAAGTATGCCCACGATCACATACCAAACCAAATATTCCTCTCAGTAGTGTTTCTAACGAGTTTAACGTAGAAGACGATTAGGAGAGTACCTCCACTGAACAATAGAGAACATATCATGGCTACTGGCATACATGGCCGTACTGAAGTAGTAACTGAGTAGAAAATGTAGTACATCATCGGAAGGGTTTTATTCAATTAACGCTGTGACAAGTACTTTGATACATAGAAAAACAAAAATTAATGAACTCCAACAATTGATTTTATAAGCTACAGGGACAAGTTCAGTCCAGACTAGCAAATTCGGAAATAGTTTAAATTGAAAGACACGAGACGGTTGGCGCAGAAAGTTGGGCTTGACCCGAACAGAAAAAAAAAAAAAACAAAATAGATAGTGTTAGTGCGGGTGAGTTTGGGTGTTTGTGAGCGCGCTCCCGATGCAGGATAGATTGCTGGGCTGGGGCAATATTTAAAAAGAATAAAAAAAAAAAACAGGAAAAAAAAAAGTGAAAAAAATGTAGGACAAAAAATAAGTAACATAACACAAATGTAGGACAAAAAATTTTGGGACAAAAAATGACAGAATTAACATAACAAAAAATGTAGGAAGTAAAAAATGTAGGAAAGAGTCATTGAAGGGAAAATCCGGTCCAATAATATGACTCAGCTAAAGTGATTGCAATCCGGTCTAGCATGTTTGGCTAAAGGGACCGATATCCGGTCTAGCACTGGCTAAAGGGATATTCCAGTCTAGCACAATGGTCTCCAGTTTTAATACTGATGAGAAAAAAAAGGAGGAAAATAAAAGAAAAAAAAAGAATTAAAAGAGCTTGAAGGGTTTGACCGGACCAAGCAGTAATAATCCTGAAGGGTTAGTTATAACCGGACCAGGAGATTATAACTCTGAAGGGTCGTAGGACCGGACCAGTAGTTATAATTCTGAAGGGTCGTGAGACCGGACCAGAAGATTAAAACTGAAGGGTCGTTTGACCGGACCAGTAGTTATAACTCTGAAGGGTCGTAGGACCGGACCAGTAGTTATAATTCTGAAGGGTCGTGAGACCGGAACAGAAGATTAAAACTGAAGGGTCGTTTGACCGGACCAGTAGTTATAACTCTGAAGGGTCGTAGGACCGGACCAGTAGTTATAATTCTGAAGGGTCGTGAGACCGGACCAGAAGATTAAAACTGAAGGGTCGTTTGACCGGACCAGTAGTTATAATTCTGAAGGGTCGTGAGACCGGACCAGTATAGTTATAATTCTTAATTCATGATTTTATGATCTTGATCTTGGTCAGGTAGGCCGAGCCAGCAGTCAACTATTAAGTTGTGTTTTCGTTGGTTACAGATACCATATTATCACCTCCACACGAGGACGTGTGATTGTCAGTTCTGGCCGTGTCGTGGATAAAGAAATCATTTAATAATTAGTTGCTGATTTGAGTATTGTAGTAGTGGGTAGTGGTAAACGCCGTGATGTCAGTTGACAGTTGTAATGGCGGCACGTGGACAGAGACGTATAAATTGGAGAGTTGGGACTTTGCCGGGACCTTTTGGGCTCGAGACACCGACTAGGACACTCGTCCCAAACGAAACTGTCGGTTTACCTATTTTAATTAAATTAAACAGACTTCTTTAATAATGTTGTAAATGCGAGTTCTTCTAACTCAAAAGACAGATGTGTTGCTATGGAGTTTGTTGGCCACGTCTTCTCCCTAGCTAAAACACTAGGATGTGGTAACGGGCGGGCGTTTTTGGGGGACTGTCTATTTGTAAAGTACTAGCACTCAGCCACAGTTAATAAAGAGAGCTTAGTACTGTATTCAGTGTTTTATTCTACAATGATCCTGATACCACCGAACCCAAACGATGATGGCGCTATCGCTCAGCTGTCGCTGACGCCGACATACACATCAACGTTCAGGAAACTATATTATTATGAATAGGTAGGTACATTGTAAAATCATGATGAAAACTGAGTTGAAAAAATCAAAACATTCAAATCTTCATTACTTTATTCCACAACTGCATAGCTATATGTAACTTTTAACTCTTAATTATTGAATATATGCATGCCCTATTGAACGACATAAATATGTTTCATCTCTGTACATTCTGGGGAACAGGTCCTAAACATGTTTGGCCATCTCCTTTAATCAATAAATATTGTGGATTATCTGACTTCAATCCTGAGTTTTATTATACTCAACGACGAGATTCTAGTCCAGTTGGCTAACCAACGCTAAAGTGGTGACCCCGCTATCAGATGAAGCTCTTAAGGTTATGTGGCTCAACCAGCTACCCACACAGGTGCGCGCCGTACTCTCCGTAAACACCGAATCGTCGCTCGAAGTGCTAGCTGCGAAGGCAGACAAAATGATGGAACATTTTGAACCAGCGACAGTCGCCACAGTCTCAACGGCAAACCCTCCATCATCAAGTCCAGCAGTCAACGAGGGGCAGATAAACGCGATAACAGCTCTACAGATCAACATGCTTACGAAACAAATAAGTAGAAAAAATTTCAAGTCGCCGAACTCCACAACCATCAATATTCGTCGCATCGCCATTCCCGTCAAAACTCCGCACATCGTGGCCGCTCACGCTCACATTCAAGACAGCGTACGGATAACGCGGAACGCCCGCAAGCCCGGCTGCGTCGGATTCCGACTGGCTGTGCCGTTATCACTACCGATTCGGCAATGGAGCACGAAAATGTGAATCGCCGTGTTCCTTCACAAAGCGGGAAAACTAGAAAGTAAATCGATAGTGGCGGGTGTCGATGTAAACCAAACTAACCGCCGCTTATGTGTAATCGCCACCAAAACCAGAGAATTTCTAGTCGACACGGGAGCCGATGCATCAGTGCTAGCCGCACGAAACCAGAAATATTCAAGACCGGCGGAGAATGCAAGTTACAAACTGTACGCGGCAAACGGAACAGAGATTCGTACCTACGGAGAGCGCACACTCGAGCTCAACCTAGGCTTACGAAGAAGTTTTAAGTGGACTTTCGTCGTCGCCAACGTGAAGACTTCATTACTGGGTGCCGACTTTCTAGTACTTACATCACAAACTGTTAGTCGACTTGCACCAAAGAAAACTCATCGACCGTGTAACGGAGTTCAGCGTAAACGCCATCAAAATAAACAGCAAAGAAGAATCGATCCACGTTATCAACCGCGACCACACTCATCACGACCTGCTGAAGAAATATCCAGATGTACTGCGACCAATGACACTCAAAACTCCAGTCGAGCATGACGTCACACATCACATCGAGACAACTGGGCTTGGAGGCGATATAAGCGCGTCAAGACAGGAATCAACTCTGGAGCTCAGCTCTTATGGAGTTTTGCGGCTATCCCGTCAAGGTCCGTTAGTTTTATTCACGACCGCGTCCAGACCACAAAGGGCCTTACGAACCTCTTTCAGATGAATTGAATTCGGCAGCACTGCGGAGCCAGTGAGGTAAGATGTATGTAATATGTAGATGTGCCTTTAAATGGCCGTTCATCGTATGAACTTGCTCTCCATCAGACTTCAGAACAGGCTGTAATTTGTGTGCTAGTAAATAAATGATGTTTATTTTGTAAGTAGGTTGTAAATAACCTTTTACACGTCATTAGTTAGAAATTATTTTTATTAAATTTATTACAGCTTACCTACTTTTTGTACAGTCACCAGCACATCAGGCTACCCGAAAAAGTAACTGTCAAATTTTCCCAAAAAACCTTATTTGTTTTGTGTTAACTGTGGTTAAAACTGAAAATCTATCGAAGAAATTTGACAGATTGTTGTAGCTTGATGTGCTGGCGTCTGTACTATTCATTACCGTACTTACTAAATACAAAATAATAGCATACATACAACCCATAGTAAAATTAAAAAGATTCATTTTTATGAACTAAACCATCCATACTAAATTCTGATAAATCTATGTCACTTTCATCTTTAGCAGCAACCCTTAAAGGTTTAGGTTTTACAAGTGTTCTTTGATTTCCCACGGGTACACTTTCAGAGTCGTCCAGGATTGAGCTACCGAGACTAGTGTTGCTGCCGGTTATACTGGCGGCTTTTGCCATCGACCCTGCCAGTACATCTATAGCTCCGACGAGTGGGGCCGTAGGAGTTTCGTTGCGTCGTGCCAACTGTGATTCTATCTTTTCTTTTAATTCTGCAATCTTTGGACTGGTGGTGCGTGTTATATTTTGTATTCTTGTGTCATTTTTCAAAGGTTCATTTTCAATGCTGCAATCAAAACAATTAGTTGTATAGGTACCGTTATGTAGAGCGAAAATAAACGAGATGATCTCAAGCTTGGGTCTGCCAAAGGCGTCAAATAGTAGCGACATTATCTTCATACATACTCAAAGAAACACTACCCGTTCATATAGGTACAATTTCGTAACCAAGCTGTAGCCTGACGCTGCTGCTGTCGCTGGTGATGAACTAAAGCTATGTCACGTGTTGCCATATTATGCCAAATGTTATAAATCATACCTGGATATATCCCATTCTTCACCATCGAGGTTCACTAAACCTAATTCATATTTTTCATTGCCATCGCTTTTCTCCGTAATGCTTTGTGACGGAGATGCACTCACAGATTTCATTTGAATGGCATCCATATCGAAAAGTACTTTCTTTTTATTCAAAGACGATGCTGAAGAAGCATTTTTCAGAACACTTTTAGTCTGTTTAATTGTATTTTGGGAATTGTTACCCAAAAAATTCTTGTTGACTGTGATACCCAACAGTGATTCGGCATCATCACTGCTGCTTTCATTGTTTCTACCTGGTGGAATTTTGGTTATTTCATTTGAAATAGATGAACGTTCAATTATGCTAGTAGCAGATTGTGTGCGCAACAAGTTATTATCACTAATTGTATACTTTTTGACGGCGTGATTGTAATCAGCTGCAGCGGATGCAGGTCTTCGTGCTGGGGATTTAATCAAGCTCTCGATAGATTTTGTTGTCTGTTGTACATTACTTGTTGAGTTATAATATTTATGATCGCTGTCATCCGATCCATCGTCTGAATAACTAATTGCTGTTTCCGCTTGTATAGTTTTAGGAGAATCGTGTACAGAATTCTTGACTTTACCATTAGTGTCGTCTTTAGTCCGGTTATGTGTCGATTTTGTAGTCGTGTTTAGTGGATTACGGGATACGTTTTGTGCAATATCAAATGCCTTGATCGGATTACGCCTGGATGCTACCGGGCTTGCAGATGCGGATCCCGGGGGAGTTTTCAATAAAGTCATGGCGCGCTTTGCTACTTCGGCATTCAGAGACTTACGCTTATGTCTTAAATTCGAATCGTTCATTTTCACCAATGATAATGCTTTTGTTTTGACATTAGAAATAACAGATGTTAGGTTCTTAAAAGATTTTGATGTTTTAGTTGGGGAAATATATTCCTGTATTTGAGGAACATCCATTTTCAAGTTTGTAGTACTGGAATCCAAGTACGCCAGAATTGTATGTCGCACTTTTTCATGAGCGACATTTTTCTGAAATAATATAATAATTCTATTGTTATTAGTAGATCTTATTCGGTAAGTAAAAATAAAAGATTTGTAACAACTAGGTACCTTCGCTTTTAGTTCTTGCTGTTGGTGTATTTGTAAACGTTGTTTCTGGAAGACGCTTCGAGGTAGTCTAGGTTTGAGTGGGTCAACGCCAGCCGATACTAAACGACTATTTACTTCTTCAGTTATCTTCGCTCTTATTACTTTAATGGGGCTGTAGAAATATTGTTAAGAAGAAAATATTTTAAGCAAATTTTATTATACCGCAGATACGAGTACGAAATAGATAGGCAGGTCGAATCATGTATTTCGCAAAGAAAGTTCAATGAATAATTGAAATAAAAATTAAACAAAATAAAAACTCGCCGAAGCATGTTTGTTATTTTTAGTGTGTAGACAACAGTTACATTATCTCACCTTGCAGGGATGATTGATGGAGAGTTTCCTTCTTTTGTATTTTTGGTATGATTAGATTTCAGTTTTTCTTTCTTTGTTTTTGGTGCCTTTGCAATTACAATTTGAGAAACACGCTCGTTTACCGGATTTTTGGGCTTTTCTTCCGCATTTTTTAATTTATCAGAACTTTCTACTTTATTATTCGTAGTTTCCTTAATGTCCACAGCTTTTTCTTGCACTGGCTTATCATTTTCAGCACTTGAAATATCAGACGAACTGGAAGTTATACACCCAATATTGAGCAACTCTTGCGCTTTGCGATGAAGTTTTTCTAGGGTTTTGCGGTCAGCTTCTTGATCAGTTTTATTTGAAGTGATTGTACGTTTGATTGATTTCTTCCTGATATTGGATATTTTCGCCGGAGACTGAAAAATAAACTTGAGGAAATGAAACGTTGTTTAATTATTTATATTAATTCTAATGGATTAACTACTTACTGGTGCATCATCGGTACTGTCGACATGTCCGTTAGTTTTAAAATTTACACTTTGTTGTAATAATACTTGTAAGTGAGCCGCTCGTTCTCTCTCTGCTTCTGCGAGAGCGCGAGACTCTTTAGCATCCCTGGCGACATCGTTTAACTTCTGAAGCATTTGCTCGTATTGCTTCGACTGAGTTTCCGCGCGATTTGACCAAACTAATACTTGAGCTTCTGCTGCTTTGTTTCGATCAGCGTTTTCTTTTTCGGTTCTGATTCTCTGAAATAGGTATAGCTAGATATAATCCTATACATGTAATATTATGCCGTAATTTGCAAAGTGTTGGTAATTTTTTTAAGTTGTTATTGTTATTACTTATTACAATTTCTGCTTGATTGCACCGTGGCCGTGACAATAATGATTGAATTAAACCTAGTTAGGTAGTAGGTAGGTACTTACCGAATCTTTAAGTTCTTTTTTCAGTGCCATTATTTCAGCACCCTGTTCTTTAATTGTTTCATGTAATTGAATTATTACATTCGTTTCGGTTGAAGTAGGTTTCTCTGTTTCCTTTTCTTTGAAAGTCTTAATAGATTCCAAGATCTGATTTCTAAGTTTGTCCATTTCCTTATTGTAATTTTCATGCTCTTCTTTTTTCCATTCTTCGATTTTGTTTAATAAGTATTCTTCATTGTTGGTAGATACCCCAGCGTCTCGCATTTCTTTCTTTGTCTCTTGGATGACGTTACTAGTGTTCGATTTAGCTTCATTAATAATTGTTTTTGATAAATTGCTCTGGTTAGTTGTGTATGCAATAATTACTTCCATTTCTTTTAATTTATTCCTGAGTTCATTTACTTCTGCACTTAACTTTGTATTTTCGTTGTTTATAGTATCATCATGTGTATCCTTCTGAGGCGTTTCAACGGTATTCGGATGCCGTCTAGATATATGGCTCTTTAAGTAAAGTTGGTTCAGAAAGACCTTGTCGCAATAAGTACATTTGTTATACTGAAGTGCATCGTTTGATGTTGATGGAAATATGTCCGTACCTTTGTGAGATAAGGTTTTTAAAATCATAGTCGCTATGTTATCATTTCCATATGGCAGAGGAGTCTTAAAACTATGCCTGGATCTTTTCCTAAGTCTTCGTGTTTCTTCTTCCTTTTCTCTTAGATCCTTTTTGCATGTATCTAAGTCCTGTAAAGCATTTTTTATTTTTATTTAAGGGATTACGAAAAAATATGAGGTTGTCGAACACACCTTATTAACCAAATGTTAGTCGGGTACCTGTGCTAGTGATGTAATTTCTTCCCGCAACACGTAGACGCTCCGGTCTAGGTAGTGACGACAGAATTGTTGGTATTCAACAGCCAGTTGTGCAAGTCTGAATAGTTTCAGGACTCCTTCGTCAAGAATGCGTACATCGAACTCAGATTCTATCACGCAATCTAATATCTGTTTACCAAAGTTATTTTCATTAGATTTATATGGTTAGGTAACACTTTACAAATAGGTAAATACCAAAAAATTAATTGTAGATCTGATAATTTAATCTATTATAGTTTCTATTGGCAATTGTTAATATTCTTTTACTGTGAAATAGCTTCAGCCTATATCTAGAGGAATATAATTATGGGAAACACCATCCTCGTATGAGCAATAACAATATTATTATATCCTTACGTCGTTTAAATGTTGTTCGATGATTACAAATTTTCTTTCTTTTATCAAACTTTCTATATCTATCAGTCCTGGAACAAAGTTTTGAATTATTTATGAAAGTAAATAAATGTTACGACAGAAAAATAGGGGCTGTTCAATGACTAGTTTTATATATCATTGGGGCTGTTGCTTTTCGTCACGTTCGTGGTAGGTTGGTAGGTACCTACGAGTAGGTATGTCATAATTTCTTGCGATAGTTGAGAAATCTTATAATAAACTAGTGAACATTTTAGATTCGAAGGCCATTACGATTTGAATGTACTCACTAATTTTATTCCAGTCTATATGTATACGAGGTCGATGTGTGTTAAAAGTAAACCCAGATTCTTCAGCTAGTTTAGGAAAATGATGATGAAGTTCGAACGATGTTTTGCACGCCATTGCGTCGATATAAAAATATTTCACGGTTACAATGCATGAAACGTGTAAAATATGTAATTCGCAATAACTCGTTTACGAACCCGTCGATTGGCACAATACGATAGCATTGTTTGTTTTTATTTGTTGCCTAGCAACGCTGCACCAAGCTTGTCGTGTTGTAAAGCTAAAGCCCGCTACACACATGTGACATAATTTATTTTGTTAACTGGCAGTTTCAAGTTGGTTTGGGCTAGTCATTTAATTAAAATATAAAAAAAAACAAATAGGTATATAATTGTTTTTGCCACAGGTTTTTGCTTTGTTCTAATTATATATTTTTGTATTAGCTGTGCCCGCGACTTCGTTCGCGTGTATGTCGGAAAAATAGACGTTCAGCTAATACCTTGCGTATCCTGATCTATCTCAGAATAAAGAAAATAGGAAGAGGGTACTTAATACAGGGCACTGTATCATCTCTTCCGATCGAAATGCCGACCAGCCTAGGCAATCTCCTGGTACCTACATACCAACCTACCTAGGTATCAAAATCAATAAACAAAACCGACTATTTAACGAATGGTGGTAGTCTTCAAACTACGATACACACAAACTGATGAATCAAGACGGCACGGTTGGCGCAGTGGTTGAGCGATCGGCTGCTGCGCTGCGTGTCGTGGGTTCGATTCCCGCACGGAACAAATATTTGTATGGCCTGCAGATAGTTGTTCCGGGTCTGGCTGTTTGTGTATGTGACTTTGTATGTTTGTAAACGCACCCACGATACAGGAGAAATTCCTACTGTGGGGCAACGTTTTTTTTATTATTTATTCCTTCTGCGAAGCTGTCATGCTAGCGAAGGAGGTGGCGGAGTTGGAGAGGGAGAGAACCTCTCGTATCGGCCGCCGTGGTAGACGCCGCGGGCGTCGGAGGCCACCTGGTGACCTCCGGCCACTGTAGGCGCGGGCCTGTGGACGGTGAGCTATGGGCAGCTCGCCGTCCGTCCGTCATCTGACGAAAGGCCGTGTCGACGCGCTTTCGTGTTCCACGCGCGCCTCAAAGAGAGTCAGCATTGGGAGGGGCCCGAAAGGGCCGACGCCTGCCGGAGTCGCGGGATTAACCGAAAGAGATACCGTGGCTCCGGAACACAAAGGGCACTGAAGGAACATGGATGGGTTTTAGTCAGTAGAAGTCTGACACTCCCTCCCGCTCCGCCCAGAGCGGGGGAAGACATTTGATGATTTCCCATCCCTAAAAAAATAAAAATAAAGGGGCAACGTTTTTTAAAAAAAATGAAAGTTGATTCTTAATATGTCCAACAAGAAACACATTTTCTTTGATTTTCACTGATGATTGCAGCTGTGAATGAGGAGGAGACTGATTGAATGAGCAGCTCGTAGCTAAATTATTACAGTAGGTACGAGTCGATCTTCACATTCTTCACCAAGCAACTCTTGCCGAGGTCGGTCTGTAGGCCATTTTAAAATACCGAGAATGATGTAAAGTTCCATATGTTCGTGCAGTACGTTATGTCGTTAGTTATGTTTCTGGCGCAAAAAATAGTAATTGAACTATTTTTTGTTTATGTTCTACATTAGCAAAATAACTCAATAATTTATTCTAATTAAGAAACCAAGTACCTATGTTTTAGCGACTAAACTGAAAGTAATACAAGGCTCGAAATTGTCGGTCGGCCACAAACATCTGTGCGTTGTCCGCGTTGTACCTACTCCTTGTCGCCGTAAGGTGCTCGCTTTAGTGCGAGTGTCATACTTCCTGTCGCGGCGCGTCGCCTTCAAGGGAACGCGCGCGCGCGCGTCTCGGGCTCCGCTCAGTATTAACCGGGAGTCGGGACGGACGATCTGGCCAGGATCGACGCCCCGCTCCCAGCAGTGAGCAGAAAGAGAGAGAGAGAGAGAGCGAGAGCACGAAACGCGTCGGCGGCGGCGGCGGCGACGCGACGCGACTTGTAAAGAGTTGTTTAAACTCCGTAGTTAGGGAGATATTTATTTACCTGGGTCTATTGTTTGAGATTTGGTTTTCCGAGAAGAATCTTCAATAGTTAGGGAGGTTTGCTTCGCATATATATCGGCTGTTAGTTCTTACTAGCTCACACCATGGATTCAGCTCACCATCTGTTGGTTAAAATTTAAATTGATTCCTACCATTCTATATAATTTGAAATATATAACACATAATCTCTGTTTTGGATTTGGAGTCCCAGCCCAGAGATGTTCTACACGCACATATCTGGCTAGGACTAATTCATTTACATGCACTACTAGGCTCTCTTATAGTATGTTAGTTATTAAAGCGGATGATAAGATATTGACTCCCCTGGAGCTGCAGCTTAGAGCATGCTAATCGACTCCCTTGGAACTATAGTCTACTAGGTATTAAAACGTCACCAAGACGACCTTGACTCCCTTTGAGCTGTAGCTTAGAGCATGCTAATTAAACTCTTGGAACAGCAGCTTCGAGCTGCTGATTAACTCCCTTGTGGAGCCGCAGCTTCGAGCCTGCTAATGAAACTGGAACAGCAGCTTCGAGCTGCTGATTAACTCCCTTGTGGAGCCGCAGCTTCGAGCCTGCTAATAAAACTGGAACAGCAGCTTCGAGCTGCTGATTAACTCCCTTGTGGAGCCGCAGCTTCGAGCCTGCTAATGAAACTGGAACAGCAGCTTCGAGCTGCTGATTAACTCCCTTGTGGAGCCGCAGCTTCGAGCCTGCTAATTAAACTGGAACAGCAGCTTCGAGCTGCTGATTAACTCCCTTGTGGAGCCGCAGCTTCGAGCCTGCTAATGAAACTGGAACAGCAGCTTCGAGCTGCTGATTAACTCCCTTGTGGAGCCGCAGCTTCCAGCCTGCTAATGAAACTCTTTGCTTTACCTCTACCGTATGTACCCGTACCCATCAATGTTATACATACATCAGCGGATCATTTGTGTTAACGAGAGTGAGCATCACAGAACCATAACGGGTTAAATTCTTAGATCACTGCGCTATTTTCAAGCGCTACCACTTAGCTTTATTTCTCTTAGATGAGTCGCCACCAAGCTGGACGCTCCCATCAGCACCAAACATTGCTTCTTTACCAGAATTCACCAGTTACACAACTGCACTCACATTGAACTAAAAACTGGCCATTCTTTCGTCATACTCGTCCATTTTGCTCCCCTTACCGGCGCAAAAGGCGGCAAAGAACCACAGATTACCTATTGATACTAAGTGAGTGTCATAACCATGAACTAAAGTACTCTTTTATCTGTGACGATCTCTTTGGGTTTGGTGTTGCCAGTAAATCGCTTCATGCTGACTAGTTTGTTACACGTTTCGCCCTAATGATATTAATTTTACTCAGTTACCTGTTTAATTCGCCGACTACACGTCGCGACACTTCCAGTACGATTATGTTTTCTTTGCCTATGCGAAGTACGTCGCAATCGATTGCGTAGGATGTCAATTTGACAAGAAATATAGAACAGCGCAACCGCGGGTAGGTCGCGTATGCAGTCTCAGTCCCTCGTATACGTTCGATGCATTCTTGTGTCCCGCTTACTCGATGCAATACGACTGCTGATACGAAAAGTACTGTTTCTTTTGTGTTTTTGTGTGTTTTTGTGGTGTATAATATGTTTGTTGTGTTACTTTGTGACCTTGTTATTGTTACTGGTTGTGTTTCTTACTTGTTAATAATACAAAACGTATAAAATAAAAAATATCCTACGAATGCCTAAAATATTACAGCAGTATTTTTGGGCATTACTGTTGATTCCAAACTACAATGGGGCCCACATATATCAAGCCTGTCGGGCAGCTCTGCCGCCTTAGAATAATAACGCATAGAAGCCGCGTCTAGAACAAAACCCGAGCAAAATCGTGTGTCCACTTCATTTTCTTTGTGTGCGTGAGCCGAATGTGTCTACGTTCCTCTAACGCACACAGATATAGCTTTCAGTGATACCATTACTAAGCCGTTACCCACAAAATATGGGAAGACGCATTACTATTTTGCTATCAAGGCAAGTATTTTATGTTGTTGGGAACTGGAAAAGGTAAACATGATTTTTCATGTAATATGACATATTTTTTCGGAAGGTATAATTCAATTTATTTCAAAATAAAAGGAAATAAATCGCATAAAGAATGAGATATTGTTCAATGCGTTTAGAATGCTTGATGGGTTATAATTATAAACAATGTTAAAACATCGGGTTTGATATGAATTAACAGTAAGTATTGTATTTTAAAATTACAAAAATGAAAAACATGAATGAAAGCAATGTGGGTATTTTTTCCTCACAAATAGCAACACTGTGTTATGACAAGTTAGGTTATTAGAATTTTGTTTTATTTATCGATTTACGTAAAAATAGTGCATAGAATGTGAGTACTTAATTGTGAAATGTTATTTTATCACATTTTTTTATTTTCCTGATGTGCTATAAAATCCTTTCACGCAACAAACTGTCATTTTCAATTATTTACTCGCGAGCTGTGTTCGACGGAACGTGACATTGAGTACTGACGGCCTGGTGGCTAAGTTTGACGGATTAGGCTAAGTTTTAGTTGCCTCACTTTTTGCACTCGTACTAGGTTTCTATGCGTTATTATTCTAAGTCTGCCGCATACGCCGTTAGGAAAGTTAGACAAATTTACTGACGTTGACACAGCTAGGTTAGTCTATTTTAGTTATTCCCATAGTGTTATGTCCTACAGTATTTTATTGTGGGGAAAAGCTGCTGATATCTATCTATCTATCTATATCTATACTTATAATAAATCTGTAGAGAGGTCAATTCTGTACATGAAATATTTTTCCAAAATAACTATCAGGGGGTGATTAGGGATCGATACTGATGCCAAAAATGCAATCAGTACAATTTTTGTCTGTCTGTCTGTCGATCTGTCTGTCTGTATAACCGTTATAGAAACAAAAACTACTCGACGGATTTTAATGAAACTTGGTACAATTATTATTCATACTCCTGAGCAGGTTATAGTATACTTTTCATCACGCTACAATCAATAGGAGCAGAGCAGTGAAGGGAAATGTTGGGAAAACGGGAGAAGTTACTCCATTTTTTAAGCTTCCGTCGCGTGTGCAACCTTAATGGTGAAAGCTACACAGAAATCATGTATGACGGAAATGTTCCCCTTAAAATTATATAAAAAATATCCAACGACAGCATATGTCTATCTTTTATGATTGACGAACAATAACACGTGTAACTCCCGATAGCTTAGCAGTTCGAAGCTTTCTGATTGTATTTTGTCTACTCTTACGTTTATAAAACTCTCAGTCGTCCCTAATTAACATTAATAAAAGTTAACATTATTAACTATTCCAAAAAAAACGAATCATAGAAATCGGTATAGAAACACACACACACATTATACCACTATCACTACCTTACTCCAACTAAAACACTATTTGAAAAAACCAAATTATTAAATCTCGAACAACTATACACATACGGTACCTGCATTCTTATAAAAAAAATCACCACAAACAGCGTACAATCAAAGCTACAACTAGATAAAAAAACAATATCACACAACCTAAGAAACAAAAATAAATTACAACGAAGACAAGCTCGCACAAACTACGGTAAAAAAACCATATTGTTCGAAGGAGCACAACTGTTTAACGACCTACCAAATGACGTAAAAGATTGTAATAACATTAACAGATTTAAACTAAAACTGAGAAATTTATGAAATGTAGTCATACCGCATATTAAATGTTAGCAATTAACATACTTCCTATATATTTGTTTTGTATAACTTCACCAACATGCATCAGAGGCAAAATGTATTTATTTAAATTTAAACAATTACTTTGTATCTCATTGTAAGTGAACCTATGTATTGTTCTTATGAGAATAAAATTCTTTAAACCGAACACCAAAGTTATACATGAAAAACGATAATAATAAGCCATCGCGCGTGAATACTGAATCATGCTATATGGATTATATTTGTGGTCGCGAACGCACAGGCAGGCGGCTAGCTTGGCGCCTAGAGGCTAGCGAGTAGCTTCGGAAAACGGCTTACGACAGTTTGCAATATCCTTTAATAATTATAATTTCGAGGGGAAGATGGTTATAATTTCGCTTAACACCAAACGAGTAATACTTATTATAAATGTGAAAGTTTGGTTGTTTGTAACTCAATCACGCCAGAACGGCTTAACGGATCTTAATGAAATTTAGAACAAAGATAGATTATAGTCTGGAATAGCACATAAGCTAATGTTCCCTAGGGATCACGCGGGCGAAGCCGCTGGCAGAAGCTAGTACAAAATATATTTGTCTTACAAAAACGTGCTGTGCGAGCAATATGGCAGCTAGGGTCAAGAGTTTCATTAAGGCGGGGTTGCAGTACTTTTAAGATTTTTGAACGTCTGAAAATCTAATTAATTATGAGTTTTTTAATAAATAAAAATCATTACTTAAAAATTGAACATACCCTCGAGTAAATCGTAAAGATAGAAACGCGATATAGAATGATTGGCTCGATACTTTTTAAAATCAAACATGACACTAAATTACAATTTTAAACGTGTACTGCTAAGAGATTTCATCACGAATATATATAAAAGTTATATCAATAGATAGAGCTTCTTATTTTGAAGTAAATGTTGAAACCATATTTTATAATTTCTTTATCAGTTTTCGCCAAGAAGAAAAAACAATCAAAATTTAGGCATTATTTCGCTCGCCGGACAGTCGCTGTTGTTCGTCAAAACACACAGTACTGCAACCTCGCCTTAAGATAAATTTTCAAAGAAATTGGAATTCTCACGGTAGCATCTCAATTTATTTTTGCAAACATTTATATATATTAGGCAAAATATACATTTATACAGTAAAACGAGCGACATCCACAACTTTAACTATGTATGGCCCTGTATCAGAGGCCTGGTACTCCTTCCTACCTACACCAACTGGTTGGTTAGTTTGAATTGCAGTTGGATGCAACTGCAAAGTTTGGCAAACAGAAATTTCAGAGGGTTGAGAGTGTGGAACTGATGTATCTAAGTTTGTAGAAAAGTCGGATTTTAAATTAACTTCTGTGCGGGGAATACATGTACAGTCAATGTGAGAAGAGGTTCCCTCAGGAATCACTCCCTGTCTACTCCGTTTTGTTTTATTACAATTTTTACATACTATTTTATGCTTATGTGAGCGCCTCCTATGTGAAGCACTCACTTTACCGGAGGATGACGCATCAGTTTCCCTTCCACTTGCTGTGGCTACAGACCCATCAGTGTCCATACCACCCATATCTCAATTAGATGTTAGGTAACATAATTACTTACAGGGGGACTTAAGCCAGGGCCTAAATCCCCCACATCTGATATAGGCGGGTGGTTCATACGACCCGGGAATAGTCTTGGACTATGCTACAAATATTTACAAAAACTTACCAAAAATTAGGAAAAATTTACACTAATATAATATTACATACACTACAAAGAAAACATATTTACATAAGAACCTCAACTGAACCAATTATCTACTTAAAATTTAATTATAAAAATTGCTAAGAAAAAATACACCCGGTCGAACCGCCCGCGCTTTTTCCGCCTGATTCAGTGTTGCTTACACACAAACTTTATTAACTTCTTTTGTCAAAATATTAACAAAAAAAAACTGCACTCTTATTTATACAATGCTTTGAGACGTAGAATAAAATGAAACATTCCACGCAGACAAATAATAATTTGTTTTAATATTTATTTTGTACATTTTTACAGTCGTCAATTAATTATATCATGTTTTGTATGTCCCCAAATTATTGTGAAAACTACTAGTTCAGTAGACTTTTTAAGAACATGGCCACTAGAGACTTTTTAACCGACTTCCCAAAAAGGAGGAGGTTTTTTTTTTTTTTTTTTTTATGTTTGTTACCTCATAACTCCGACAATTATGAACCGATTTGAAAAATTTTTGTTTCATCTGAAAGGATATGCTTGCAGATTGGTCCCATTTAAATTATATCGAAATCGGTTACGAACTTTGGATTTTAAATCGAAATAGCTGGAATTTGACTATTTAGATGATTCTTTGATAATCGAAATTGCGTATTTTGCTTTTCTGCGATTTGGCAGTGGTGTGGTAGGTGTGGAGCACCACTAAAAAGTGAAAAATAAAAAACTTTTTAAAAAAAAATACAACCGACTTCCAAAAAAAAACACTACAAAGTAAAAAATAACTTTAATTTCGGAAGTCGGTGTCAAAATACGAAGAAACGAACAAAAACACCGATTTCCGAAATTAAAGTTATTTTTTACTTTGTAGTGTTTTTTTTTGGAAGTCGGTTGTATTTTTTTGTAAAAAGTTTTTTAGCACCTCGGGTGGTATGGAGTAGACCAGTTGTAAAAAATCGAAACGAATGAAATGATAAGTGGTTAATATTTTTTTTCCCTTCACTCACGAATACTTTTCCTCAGAAACCATGCATTTTCCGGAGATGGATTTGTATCTTTGAAAAAAATCTTTGTATGGATTTATAGCACTGGTCTCACCGCCAGCGATCAGCAAGTAGCGAGTAAAGCTTGAAACTCGAGACGAGTTTGCGAGCAGCGGGTAGCGAGTGAAAAGTTTCGATAGTTTAGATGCTCGGCTTTAAACGAGAGCTTTTGTGCAATGGGTGATGACTGGCAATACTCGCTCCGGCCCGCACTATAAAATATAAGTAGGTACAAATGATCGCTGGTTGGTTACTTCCGACAGCCAAGCTAGCATCGCCAGGCGAGTGCCGACTGCCGAGTGCAGAGCGTGTACAATCTAGGGGTGGGTTGGAATTGGAACAGATAACATTACCCAACTAGCAAAAAGTGGTTTTTATACTATCCTAGAACCATCATTTATCGAGGACTATATGAGACTTATATCCACACATAAGTCACGGAAAGGGCCCACTTTTTTTTTTTTATGCAAAACGGGGAAACTCTTGGCCCAAATCTCACCTGATGGAAAGTGTGCATTATGAGACTTTATAATGTATTATGGGCGCATATAGCCCAAATTTTATAAAAAAAAAACAGTATTTCTAGGAGAATTATACCGAATAAAAAACGAAAAATCTTTACATGTGTGAGTGATCTGAATCACGCCATCTGACAGAAATTTATAGAACCACCGAGAAAGTTGGTTGCTGTTGTGTTACGAATTTACGATTGGTAAACATTCATAAATAGATGGCGCGGTTACTTGATAATTCGAACAAGCGCCATCGAGTGACGCGCGGATGCGATCATGTGACGTTGCCGTTCAAGAAGCAGCACGTCGCCGCCGCGTCTGTGCCCGCGCTGTTGCCACCGCGATTCACAAAAACGCGTCATAAGTACAACGCCATCTATCGATCTACAACGTAACTGAACTGTCTTTATACTTAAAAGTTCGAACTTAAAAGCTTACACGTTACGATTTTTAATGATAATATAATAAAATTTTCCCTTTTTTTTGCTACATTTTAAGTTTAAATAAAAAATAACTCAAAAATACATTGTTTCGGGGTCTTTTCACACATTTCTTATTACAGATTTTCTCAATAGATGGCATTGCAAGTATCTGAAGTCTCAATGAAAACAACCTATTTTAGCGCTCGATGAAGTTTCTTCGTAAAATTTAAAATTCGATATCTTTTGATTTCGTGGGTCGATTTTGATGAAATAAACATTAAATGTTACTCCGGTTATCACTTAATATTTTGATGTACCTAAATTTTGAATCCAATCAGTGGTTTATGCGTGATGATCCTCCAAACGTACAGACAAACAGACGCACAGACAAACAGAAAAAAAATTCAAAAAATGCTTTTTTGTGTTTTATGTCATTTTTCTGACATTTCTATGTATTTTTTATGCGAAAATATTCAATGTACAGACACGGCAACTCTACGATTTTATTATATGTATAGTATAGAAGATTTATTAATATTGTAAACCAAAATATAAAACACAAAGAAAACCTTAAAGTAACTATTACTAGGTACCTACTTTCTTTTTTAACCGACTTCCCAAAAAGGAGGAGGTTATCAATTCGGTTGTATGTTTTTTTTTATAGGCATACATTTGACAACTATCTCACCTGATGGTAAGCGATGATGCGGTCTAAGATGGAACACACTTGCCTAGAAGTAATCTATTCACTCTTGACTTTAAAAAGCCTTTTTACAGAATTTTCATTTATTTCTGGAACTTCTGAAACCCACGCAGAGAAGTCGGGGGAAAAGCTAGTATGTACTTAAAACAATCAAACGCGACTCCATTTCCATAGAGCACAATTTTCTTTCGTTTTTTTTGAACTCGCAGTATGTGTGAGTATGCTCCTCAGGGATAATGGGGCCTTTGACTTGGGCTGCTTGAATCCAACAAAGTGATAGGGGTTTTTCCTTTCGAGGTAGGTACCTACTTGGCCTTTAGTTGAGATAGGGTGCAAGTACAAGGTATTATAGGAAAAGAAAACAAATTGTTATGTGATCATTAACCACTTTGCTTGCTTAACTTTATTAATCCAAGAATACAGAGCCTGTTTCATCGTAGAGATCGCCCTAAACCTATAGCATCGCCTAAATCTAAGAGGAGCAGTCTCGTGGATAAAGGGCCGGCCTGGCGACATACTACTGATTCGTTTTTTTTTGTATTTTTTATATGCCGTCGACCGATATTTAAAGCAAATGTAAGGTATTAAGAAAAGTGTGCAACGTTCAACTCGATACCCAAAACGTGAACTCAAAATACGCAAGTGCCGATTTGTAAGGTGGACAACCTGAATATTTTGCACCAGCACACGCTCTGTGCTCAAGTTTAAATAGCTCTGTACAAATGTAAATATCTGCGTATAAAAATAATAAATAACATCGCTTTAGCAGAATCGTGTGTCCATAGAGCAGCGAGGCCAAGTCGTGGCGGAGTGTGCCGTCGGAACAGACGAGGGCGCGGCGCTCAGGCGGCCGGCTTCTCCTCGGACACGGCGGTGGCGCCGGACGCCACGGAGCCGCTCTCGTCGGGCGACGCTTGGCACGACAGCGATGGGAACCTCTGGTACAGAGCAGCGCGGTACTTCGGGTGGCTAAAACAAGCATTAGAAGTTTAGAGACGCGTTCGCAGCGTTCGGCTGCTAGTTGCGTTATTAACTTGGTATGACCCGTATTACAGCCAAGGTAGCCATCGACAATTTTAGAAAGCTTATGATTTTCATTAAAAAAACAAACCTGATGCCATATACAATAGGATTGTAGACAGCGTTAGCCTTAGCGAAGAGTGAGCCCCAAATAGTAGCAAGAGGACTGATCGGCGCGCTTTCGAATACACCCGTGTAGTTGATCACGAGGTACGGTGTCCATGCCATGAACCACAGTGAAATGGTCATTAGAGCTACCTGTAACAATAGGTTGAAATTAATTGGAATTTTGTGAGTTCTGAGAAGTAAGGTAACAACAATATTGAATGTTTGTTTGACCTTTGCCAATTTACACTCAGCGCTGGTGTTAGCCGCTTCTGAAGACCTAAGGGAAGCTACGTTCATTTTCTTAGCTTGTTCCCTCATTCCCTTCTCGTGAGCTGCTACGGCCTGGGTGCAAAGAAAAACATTAACATTGCTGTCTGATGGAATGTTACGAAGAATTAGTCTCAAATGTATTTTCTGCATTACCTGGACAATAAAGAAGTAAGAATATATGATAAGCAGAAGAGGCATGAAATATACGAAGACGGAGTAGATAAGGATGTAGCTGCGACTGAACCAATCTTTGGACAAATAGTCAGTGCCACACGCAGTCATGTTACCTTCGGGCACATATCTGTAATGTATTGGAAAAAAATTGTTAGTCGGTATCTAATTACACTGCTTTCATGCCTGTCAATGTGAAATTAACTTAGAAGTCCTTACCGGTTCCAGCCGAAGAATGGCGCGAGGGTCCATGCAAGTGAGAACAACCAGATACCAAGAATACGCAGAAGAGCTCCGTTGTTGGTCATGGGCTTGGCGGCGATACCTTTCACGATTACATTGTAGCGATCGAAAGCTATCATTGTCATGGTCCAAATCGATGCACATCCAAATAGAGAGCCCGCACAAGCATAGAGTTCACAGGCAAGTGGACCTGATCGAAACGAAGAATGTGGTTAGAAAGCAACAATAAATAGAGTATATGTTCGAAAATAACAACTTACCCCAAACCCATGTTTCATTATAGCAATTGACTACCATAGCCGGAGACATAGCGCACATCATGAGGAAGTCGGAGAAAGCGAGATTTACCACAAGCAAGTTTGATGGAGTTTTAAGACTCTGAAATAAAAACAAAAGTTTTTAATGCCTTGGTTTTACGATAGTAGAAGTAAATAATAAAAAATATGAAATATCTTACCTTCGTGGACATAAATATGTAGATGACCATTCCGTTGCCAGTGATAGAAATGAATCCAAGACAGCCGATAGTGAATCCCAAGAGTCCGTGCCAAAGCGGGTTCATCGGAGGAAACTGGTACCTGAATTAAATGTTAAACAATAGAGATATTGCAATACCTAGCTATAAACAATTGAAGGTATTCTCAATGGATTCTAAACTGACTCACCAATAAGGATCGACCATATGAAGCATATCAGGCGGCACCTTGTCCACTACGGTCTGGTTGGAGGCGCCATACGCCGCTACCTGCCCACCCCATGCTTGCAGGGCAGCTATTCCGGGCCCGGGATCCAGAGTCAGCGACATCTTCGTTGGTGTTGTCTTCACCTTAAAATTATGCACCCGTTAGCAAAGACTCACTCACAAAATTTAATTTAAACAATGAAACTCTTCTACGCTTACCTACTTAAAATTAGGAGAGGAATGCTCCGAGATGGTTATTACAAAAATACTGAAGAAAATCGTTTACGAACTACTCCAGTCTTTAGTGTAGTTTAACCGATCCCGTGATGCAGCGGGGCTGCCGTGGCTGTGGAGGCTACTCGTCGGTCTCAGGTTTCACAACGTCTTTTATATGGAGACCTTTAGGATTAACACTGACGTCGTGGAGAAAATCAATATTCATAATGAGATATACGTATCTAAGAAGGTGAGCACATTACCTATACAATACTTGGAGACAATTTTTACACAGGGATGGACTTGTGTATTATTGTTTTGATGTTAAAAATGTACCTACATACTTAGTTCAGTTTTTTATAAAGTTTTGGATCTTTTTATTTTCATTGTTGACATGATTATTATTAACTTATTTTATTTGTTTTTTGTTATTTTAAATTTATGGCAATATTATTATTTAATTTAAGAGAATGGTTTAATTAATACTAATTATTGACATTTGCACGTCACATCATGTGACAAACATGTCTGTACCTAGTAAAAATGTAGTTGGCGACTTCAGGTGGAAGTATCAATAGATTATTGATAGAACCTCACCTTAATGTTAAGAATAAGTAATGTTTGTTGCAAAACCAAAGATATCAATCACTTTTTCAAGAATTAAATCCAAGTAAACCAATAAAACCAAGTTTTCTTAGTATTCGATTGTTTGATATCAACAAACAGGCTCCAAATTGTCTTTTGTTTCTTTAAATTCTGTGTTCGAAATTCAAAAAAAGACGATTGAATGAAATTGTGAATGTGCCAGGTTCAAAACTGCATAAAAACTTTTTGCTCGACCTAATATAAAATTTTAGCTAGGACCAAACGAAACTGATAATACAAGGTGGGCCAATAGATGTGTCCAGAAGTGTATATTAAAAATGTCGTTTGATGCACATGGGCATTTGTCATTACAGTCTCTTGTCTCCACAACGGCTTCGTCTTCTGCTCGAGGTCTATCTGCCTCGGCTGCAATTAAAAAGTTTGTCCACTTGCATCTTAATATAAACGGTATGTTCCACCGAGACTGAATGATATTCCAAGTACTAAGTCAGTAAATCATAATCTGTCTGATAAGCTAAAGAACAGGGACCTTCCTATACACTTCAAATACTAAAATAATTTAAGGGGAAAAAGAAGCTCACATTTCAACCCTGCATTTCTTATGTCCAACTCGACTAATATCGTTATGAGGCCACTAAGAAGTACTTGCTACACCGTTAACAGGATTATAGCCGTTAGCTGTCGTCGCATTTACATCGCACCCTCTTTATGCTTACTTACTCTCTTAGCTTACTTTTTAATTTAGAACCAATTGATCAGTGCCCACTTCGTTAAGGGCGGTATTTTTCGGGTTAATATTATAGCCTACACTCACAAATAACAATTTCAAGCTCGGTTGATTAATTAGAGCACTTTATACTCGTCGTAACTTTTAAACGAATTACCTGTCGTTTTTTGATTTGAATAATTTAAATAGTTATTATATAAAATAAATGGATAAAGATTAACATATTACCACAGGGCCGACTGGGACCCGAAATCAGCCGAGGCATTTTAGGACCGGTCGGCCCTCCTCTCTCAAGAGTGAGGATTAATACTCAGCGCCGAACCTCAAACCTTCGTAAAATTACAACGAAAATTTTAAAATGACTATACAGGGCGAATATGTCGTCTTGCTGAGAGAATACCGAAAATATACCTGAAAAAAATCAGATACGAGTACCTACTGTGGTGAGAGGCCTACTTTTGGATTTTCAAAAAGGCACTTTTTAACTTTTTCTTTAGATCCGTACATTTTTAATTGATCGGATGCAGCTTGACGCAAAATGACATAAATAGGACAAAACGGACGAAGACATGGTGAGCCATGAAGACTTTGAAAACTCAGATTTGGACAATTTTTCAAAGGCTGATCAGGGCTAACTTAATATTTATTCTACGCAACAGCGTTACAACAATCAATTTTGGAAATCTATCTAGCTGGCGGACTACTATTATTAAAATTTTGTAGCTTAACAAGAATATTATGTATTTTATTGGCAATTAACGCCATTGGACCTGGTGGATATTAAAAAATAAAATACTACGTCACTGAGCTAAAAAAAAAAAAAAAAAATGTAACTGAGTTTTTTTTATATTTCTTTTATCTTTATCTTTACGTGGTTTTAATATTAAAAAAAGAACAGGGGTTTGTCTAATGAGACTGTCAAACGCGGAATACAAAACTTACTTTTGCGAAAACACTTAAACAACGTCATTATTACGTCGGAAAGTTGTGATCCGATTGATGAGATTGAGATTGAGATGATTTTAAATTGTTGACATTGTTATTACTAATTTTAATCTTGTGACATAATTTGACATACTAGTTTTAAATTCTGGTTGAGTAATAATATTTTTTTTTTTTTTTTTTTTGCCATTGTTGTCGTTATTTTCTATTGTTTTTCATTTTTATTTGTCATATTAGAAGCAAATTAATTATTAGTTTTACTGCATGTGTACCTAGTTGTTAAGCTTTAATATTCGCACACAATGGAAATTGTTTATGAATAAATGAATTGAAATTGAAATGAATTGAATCCGTTCGAGTATATTCAGTCGAAGTTTCGGGTTGCCAAAAGTCGTCCTTCTATCTTCCGCCTTCGACCTCCCGCCAGATATGAATAAATTCGCTATCGCCATGAACATCATGCGTATGTATTTTTGCACCCGATGAAACCAAAATGATCGTATTTGAAGACCAAATGAAAAAGTGTGCTTTGGACATCTGAAAGTGGTCCCCTAACCTGGGCTCGATCTAGCTCGTAGCTAAATGGTAACGAAAATTGTATTAGGTCTGAATCTTGACAGTAGAGGACGTCATTCTAATCTATGTATTGCGAATGCGATGTTTTATTTTGCCCCCTCGGGCATTTGCCCGAATTGCCCTATGGCCAGTCCGGGCCTGTATTACCAAAATCACCACTATTCAATTCCGCCCGGGTTGTGATTTAATTATCTAAACAATAAAATTATTATTATTAAAACAAAAAACATACTTAAAACAAAAAAATTGCAAGTTACATTACACGCACTCGGAGGCAATGGAAGTTTGTATCTTTGGTGAACAAAGCATTGCCTCCGACTGCGTGTGATGTGACTTGCACTTTTAACTTGTTTTTTCCTTTCAGTTCGTTAATTTTAAGCAGTCGGGTTTTTTGTTCTGATTAATATATATACTATTTAACAATTTTATTTCCAACTTTTTATTTAGTAGATAACAAATATGAATTTGAACCTCAATTAAAAAACTTTAAATCGCTTCATATCCTAAAATATTATTTCAACTGAAAAATAGTTAAAAAACCTCAGAATGATTTCAAAATAGCTACTCAACGATACCCCACTTGACATAGTCTGTTGACTTTCTTTTTTTCATTTTCACAATATGGCGTCCAGTAGTCGCCATATTGTATTTTCACTAACGTCATGTAGGTATTTAGTGACACTCACTAAGAGGAATCGATTGACGTGTGAATCATAAAAGTCGGCCCAGGCGTTTGGTCTGTATAGTGCTTCAAAAGAACATACAAACACACAATTATGTACATAAGCTGATAAACACATTACCACTCCTTTGCGTCGCGCAGTCGGGTAAAAAACGGTCATTGTTAACTATGATAGGCGTTCTCACATGCATGTATAATTTCAACCCATGTAAACAAAACTTTTGTAACAATGTATTATTTTAAAACTTTTTACAAAAAAATACAACCGACTTCCAAAAAAAATACTACAACGTAAAAAATAACTTTAATTTCGGAAGTCGGTGATTTTGTTACTTTCTTCGTATTTTGACACCGACTTCCGAAATTAAAGTTATTTTTTACTTTGTAGTGTTTTTTTTTGGAAGTCGGTTGTATTTTTTTGTAAAAAGTTTTTTATTTTTCACTTTTTAGTGGTGCCCCACACCTAACAACACTTCTGCAAAATCGCAGAAAAGCAATTGTGTTCCCTCCCCTCGCCCTAATTACTGCTCGAAGACGGTTCTTCATTGACCTAATCAGCTTCTGAACCGATTCTTGCGGGATACCTTCCCACTCTTCTATCAAAGCCAATTTCAGCTCATTTACACTTGAAGGAGCAGGATTTCTGGAACGAACCCTCCTCTTCAGTTCATCCCACACGTGCTCAATGGGATTCAAGTCCGGGCTGAGCGCTGGCCAGTCCAATGTGGCGATACCGACTGCTCCGAGGTATTCAGTTGTGGCACGGGAAGTGTGACAACGAGCGTTATCGTACATAAGGAGGAAGTCATCACCGATATATCCCGCATAAGGAACGACATGTTCCAGCAGAATATCGGAAATGTAGCGGTCTGAAGTAAGACCGCCTCCTCGTCCCCCGCCAGGCACGAAAACAAGCTCCGTTTTACCGTCGAAGGAAACGCCGGCCCACATCATACAAGAACCGCCCCCATAAGCCACTGTCTCAGCGAAACAGCACTGCGCAAATCGCTCCCCAGGCCGCCTGTAGACCCGACCCCTTCGATCGCTGCCGTGCAAACACATTCTGCACTCGTCGGAGAACAGAACTCGCCTCCATTGCTCAACCTCCCAATCAAGATGGAAGCGAGCAAATTGAAGGCGTGCTTGTCGGTGACCTGCCGTCAGTTTCGGGCCTGTGGCAGGCCTTTTTGGAGTCAAATTAGCTTGCTTAAGTCTTCGACGAACTGTCCACTCGCTGGCAGCTACCCCACGAACATTTCGGAGCTCCTGTTGGACGTCGACACCAGTCATATGTCGATTTCGGAGAGAGGTTGACACGATAAAACGGTCATCCCTCTCCGATGTGCACCGGCGCCGTCCAGATCTTGGTCTCGGGATAAAGCCACCAGTCTCCCGAAAGCGTTTATAAACTTTCGAAACACAGGACTGGCTTATGTGGAGCTGACGTGCGACAGCCCGCTGGCTGAGCCCTTCTTGCAATAGGGCGACGATCTGTGCTGCTTCTGTAGGTGTAGTATCCATTGTCTTCCAAGTTCAAGGGTCAGAAGTAGCGGAGATGTGTACCGGTCAACGTGTGAAATCCGACTGATAAAAAAAATCCGATAACACGTGCTTTTATAGGGGATCAATAGGGTGCAACTCGCGGCGTATCAAACAATTGTAACATATCTTTTTCCTTACTTCTTCACGTATTCCGGGATAGCTTCTTAAATTATGGCGTGATGTGGATGAATTTGGTATTAATTTAAAGTTAACAGTTAAACCTTTAAAATGGTATAATTTGTATTATTCTTAACTAGTTATTAAGTACTCAAGATCGCGCGGAATCAAGTCCAAATAAGTGATTCCATACTTTTGCTCGCGAGTGTATTTTAGTAACTAAATGCTCCGTTTCACTCATGATTTCATCAAAATCACTTAGCACTAAATATTGTATATTCACGCTTGCATTATCCGGGTCATTTTCTATTTCTTCCATATGACGACCATTCACATCATGTACAATTACTTTAATTATTCGACGAACATGACCGGGCTCCTTGCGCATGATAAAGTATGTGTTTTTAATAGACTTCGACTTTTTTTCTTTCTTCTTCAATTTTTTCTTTTCAATTTTTTGCTGTTTACTCTCTTCACATGCTTCATCCGCCACTTTCGTGTACCAGCTCTCTTTGTCTTGAGCATAGTAAAATGGATTAAGTACTGGATCTGAGCAATCTGACAAATTCTGAAACAAGAATAAGAATGATTTTGTGTTATTAAACAGCATCAAATATGAATTCAATTGGTAACATCGATGAACACTTAGATACTTACGTTACATTGTTGGTCAATGTTATCTAAAACAGGACTGTAGGATGGTGTGTGTGACATTCTTAATTCTATGTCAAGACTTTTGTTAAGCACCTAGAAAAAAATTGTAAATATACATTTTTTAAAAACAGTTGAGTTATGGTTGAAACGTAGTGTTATGTAAGTAGAAATAAATACTAATAACGATTATACTGACTGATATTAACGTTGGTTTTTTTTTTTTTAGTGTTGGTTAAAATACTGAGGAACAATATTAAAAACTTACCGATATTACACGATAAAGACAGTTGCAGCAGTGAAGTGAAGAATTTGAATAGATTTTTATTAAAATATTTTTTCTATTTATATATTACATAATTTTCATCAATAGAGTTCAAATTCGTACGTTTTTTGTTAGATATTATTTCTTATATGTATTAAAATGGCATGGTGAAATTGGAACCCTAACATCTCGACACGTGTCCAACAACTTATTTTTTACTAAAAATAATATGAATAAAATAAATACTACAATGCGTTTGTTCAGTGTAAGTTTTCCCTACATGCAATTGAGAAAAATCGGTATGCAAAGTCATTGCAGAAAGCTAGTATGTCAATCATAATTATTTTTGCAATGTAAGTATTTATTTATAAGGAGAAGATCAAAACAATACAGCAATATCGACATACTACTGTTACGTTTGGTTTTGTCTGCTATTATTTTAATATTCTGAAAGCTTATTTTAATCGCTAAGTCACCAGTAGAAAGTTAAGTAAATAGGTACTTAAAATTTTTTGTTTGTAGATATATCTACATTTTAAATCAAGTGTTACTTAACTACTTTTTGATGCTATTTACACCTTTAAAACGTATTAAAATTGGTTACTGCTTAAAATTAATATATCTTCTTCATAATATATAATAGGTGCGACAGAACACAGTAGAAAGTAGAAACTTGAATCGTCGTAAGAAGGTATTTATTTGAAAACGCGATTGTGCTCCTTATTCCTAGAAAGTTGCGGGGCGGAACACGCAGTGAACTTGTCTCTTGATAAAATGCTAAAACCTGTCACAGACCCTCGTAAAACCCTAGCTGATTCCAATACAAATATTGAAAAAATATTTTTGTTACAAAATACAACCCCCAGATCTACAGAGGATTTTGAATTGGATGATATTAACTCTAGCTCATCTACAAAATTTGAGGACTGTTACGAACCAAAACATAATTCTGCACAATTGGTTAAAAAGTCTCCTAATATGGGAGATGATTTAGAGATTTCATTAGAGGGCCGTGATATTTATGATATTTATGATGGTGTAAATATACCGTTTGGAATAAGAAGTGAAAACAAAACTTTATTTATGGGTAATTCAACAGTATCATTTTCTAAAATCGATAGTTTGAATAACGATGGTGTCATTTTGATTAATATCGGTGATAAATCTTACAATTTAACTCCTGGTCTGAACGAACTTTTACTTCGAAAAAAACCTGATTTAAAATTAGTATCCCTTAAAGATAAACTTGTCTACAAAGATATATTGCATTACACAAATGCTCACAAAAGAGACTTCAATCCTAAAGGCCAAATAAAAGGTTATAAAAGAATAAAATATCGTGAAATAATTAGACCATTTTTTACTGAAACTTTAAATGATAACATTCCCACTAAACTTGGAGGACACTTACCAAAGTTAAAGCAATACAAAAACAGTACTGACTTGGTATATTGGGACGACCCTAACGAGTTTGTTGAGAGATTAAAACTATTAGTTGCTTCAAGAGATGCTGGCATTATAAACCATGATAATGAAATTTTATCGATAGTTGAAGAATTAAAAGAAGCGGACATAATTAAAGAATAAATAGTTGAGAAGGTATGGTTTTCATTCAGTATCATGTTATGGGTTCAAGACAAATGTTGATATACTGAATTAAAATATGAGTAAAGCCAACGTAGTAAACGAAATTCATAAAAATGCGAGACTAAACTTTCCACGAAGACATGTTATTATGAAAGATATAGATGACCTTTGGCAAGCAGATGTAATTGATATGCAATAAATTTCCAAAGAAAATAAAAATTACAAATTTATTCTTGCTGTTATTGATACATTTTCGAAATACGCTTGGACCTTTCCTTTGAAAACTAAGACGAAAGATGTTGTATGCAATTCTTTCAAGATTTTGTTGGATAATTGGCGTGTTCCTAAAAATCTGCAAACGGATAAAGGAGTAGAATTTTATAATCATACATTTCAAAACCTGATGAAATCTTATCATATAAACCATTATTCAACCTTCTCAACAAAAAAGGCATCAATAGTTGAGCGATTTATAAGAACATTGAAATCGAAACTGTACAAGGTATTTAGTTTAAAAGGTAACTATAATTGGATAGTTAATTCTCTTAATAATGTTATTTTTGAATACAATCACTCCTATATCGCACAATTGATGAAATCCCAGCAAACGTAGAAAATACTAATAAAATAAAAAAAACGCATATTACAAAGATATGTTAGGTTGTTAAAAACCGATAGCAAAAGAAACAAGTTTAAAGAGGGTGACTATGTACGCATTAGTAAGTATTTAGGGGACATTTGAAAAAGGATATACTCCCAATTGGTCGACAGAAATTTTCAAAATTCGAAAAGTACAAAATACAGCTCCTATCACCTATTTAATTGAAGTCCACAAGTTGAAAATGGTACAAAATAGAGATACTGCTCTTAAAATTATGTGCGATAGGTCATTGGATCCGGAATGACGCCTAGAAAAATGTGCCAAAAGCGTATCTTAGTACATACAAAATTTCAAAAGTTATAAACAATAAAAGATGAAAAAAATGGCATTTCGTTTTTTGCCAAAATTTCATAAAATATTAATATTTAAGAAATTTCAAAAATAGAATCTGAAAGAGGAGGAAATTTCCAATGAAAAATTCCTAACTCCCGGAACTCTGTCTCCATTATTTATAACTTTAATTTAACGCTGAAAATAGGTCTGCGCGTGAAATTTTTAGGTTGCACGCGTGGCGTCAAAAGCGAGTACGGCACATTAATCAATTTATTTAGGTATTGAATTTTTTTTTTTTTTATTTGAAAAAATATGGTGTATTCTGAACATTATAAATAATTTATTCCCGTTGGAAATTTTACTTAAAGTTAATGGGTGAATTTCCCAAATGACTTATTTTTTTGTCTTCGGTGAAATAGTATTTGAAAAAAGGAATACTGGTCTGAATTATTTTTTTTAGTATTCAATAGGTAGTTATTGGATTGTGGCAAAAATATAATTTGCTTAGGACTATTACGAAGGTAGAAATAAATACATAAACCTCTATTTTTTTCAAATCGGTGCTGTCCCTCTACTTTTTTTACAAACAAAAAAGCTTATACACCAATAAAAATAAGTAAATTCAGTATATAACTTATTCCATTTCATAGAATATTAGTTTTGTTATTAAAAAATAGCATATTTTATTACATAATTAACGATTATTATTACTGAGAGGCACAAACGTACTTGTCTTGCAAAATGTTCTCATATCGCTGGACAAAAGTAATTTAAACCTAACTTTAAATTGACGAGTCTGACAGCGTCCGCACCCCAATTTAATTTCCCTCCTTTGTGTGTGCTAGTGCACAGTCAGGATAGACGTGTGTCAAATCGCTGCATATGCCAACAACGTAAGTACGCCATTTCAGTTGCTCCCGGACAATTATTTTATACTGTCGGTGGCTGCATTTTTCCAGTATAATGAGTAGTTTTATTATTGTTGTTTGGTTCTAACAGAGGTATTAAGTGAATTAGCTTCATTAACTGTAATTGAATTCATCCTAGATATTATGCATTTTTTCTAATTTTCTAAAAAGTCATATCGCTGTAATCGGTGGTCTTTATTACCACCGATGTGAAAATTTACACCGAAATGATAAGAAAAAATCAATCGGTATCTTATATCTAATATCGGTGTTTTGATTTATGGTCAACGCACAGTTTTGTCACATCGGTGGATTGCTTTATCATATCGGTAGATCATTTTATCGTCTCGGTGAGTCGTTTTATCATTTCGTTAAGTACACAAATGTTTATTGTTAAACCTTTAGGTTTAACATAGGTATATAATTTTAAAAAATATATGTTAATTGAATTTTTAAGAACTCAGTTCTCTTTGAATGTGATCTACTTACATAAGACCCTCAGTTCAGGTCTTCAGTTCTAAGTCACCCTTGTAAAAATATATAGATACCAACTAACTATTTCCTTTTTGATGTTCAAAGGTGGATATATTATCATATCGCTGGATATGTACATCATTTCGGTGGATAAACTTATCATATCGGTGTACAAAAAAAATAATCGGTGCCGGTTTGTCATATCGGTGGAAACCAGAATTCAAACTGAATTTTCTCCTCAGTCTTAAATGATACGTTGATGATATTAAATTTGAGGATATTTAAATATCCTAAAGATTACGTAAAGCCTGAAAAATACACTAAAAAAATATAAATAAAAAAGTTCACCGATATGATAAAAAAAATGGCATTTGTTGAAATTCACCCTAATTTTTCAACAAGTTAAACAATTCTTAACTAACACAATTTTCTCGAACAACCGTCTTAATTGTAAGTGAAAAAAAAGTTTCAATAAGGGTCGTAAAAATTTTTAGCTTTGTAGAGCCTTTCTTACTTAAACATACATAACAAGATCGTGCCATAAAAGTAAAAAAAATATTTACACTTTGTTTATAATAATTTTTTTACTTGAACAAAAACTGAAAAATCCAAGTAATGTTGTTAATTTTTTTTTTTTTTCTTAATCATCATACTATCGTTTTTTTTATTAATACAAGATATTTATTGATTTGCAAAAAAAAATTTCCCGCCATTTGTTGATAATTTTTTATAAACAAATTGAATAAATCAATATTTTTAAAAAGATTTTTTTCACATCTTTATTACATAACAAATATTATGATTAAAAAAAAATTTTTTTTCCTTAATAACAATTTTTAATTGTTTATAATCGTTTTTTGTATATATTAGGTGTTCACTCCAAAATTTATCAGTCTTATGATGTGTACTGAAGAGAGTAGTCTTCTCAATTGGATTATAAATAAATCATATACCATTTGAATTACATTTACCAGGATACAATTATTGCGGGCCTAGCACTAAATTAATTAAAAGGCTTACACGTGGAGATAAGGGTGTTAAGTTAGACGAATATTGCAAACAACACGACATTGCCTATCACAAGTCTTTAAAAATAAAGGATCGCCACGAGTCAGATTTAGTTTTGTTAAATATGGCTAAAGAGCGAGCAATTGCCTCAGATTCGAGTGTAGGAGAAAAACTTGCAGCACGCTTAGTAGGTAGGTCATGTATTGTACCTTTGGACATTTAAGACTACCTGAACTTTCGAACAACCTATCTCGGTATATATTCAAGGTATCTATATGAAAATTACTTTATTTTGTACGCCATACGATCTAATGTTACTGTATTTTTTGTACTAGCTTTAATGTTAACATTTTATTTAATTAAATTAATTATTTAAATGTGCAGTTTTGTCCAAAGGTACGTTACATGTTTGTACCTCTGGACAACCCTGTCTGTACCTTTGGACAAAATAAAACAGAACATTTTTAATTTAAATCTGTCTTGTAATCATCATAAGTTAGCGCTTATTATTAACATAACACGTAGAATTAACGATCATAAAGCTCTTATTAAGTAACAAAATAAATTCTTCGTAATAAAATCTCAAGTAGGAACATTTTAGTTAGACAGGTAGGCACTAGGCAGGTATACCTAAATGAGATCAGTGTATTTTGCGAGTTTTATTTGGATGCACGAACCATATCAAATAAATCTTCAGCAGAAAGATCATTATCACTGTCATCTAATGAAAAACAGTTCGAACACATAAACAGTTCCTTACCAGTACCTTTGAACGTGTCCACAGGTACAAAAAAAGACATGTCCAAAGGTACAACCAACACAACATTTAAAAAAAATACGTTATTATTTTGTTTTTTAGGTTAGGAACTGTTTTCTTTTCTCTTTGATTTGTAAATAAAACTAGCTACAGATAAGTGAACGATATCAAATTGTAAAATATATCCATGCATTATTTAAGTAAAAAATCAGAAAGATCCTGCGAAAACTTAGTTTTCAACACAAAAATCTCCAAAACGGCCTCACACTGCACAAAACACCGATAGCGTCACGCCACTCACTGGTGTTGCTAGAAAATAAAAATGCCACCACTGTGTTGCAATATTATATTTTTAGTACTGCCAGTTTTTTTATTATACTCAATGTCCAAAGGTAAAAGCGTCCATAGGTACAATACATGACCCTAAGTAGCGCTATGTCAACAAAAATTAACCAGATTTAATTTTTGTTGACAGCGCTACTTACTAAGCGTGCTGCAAGTTTTTCCCCTACACTCGCATCTGAGGCAAGTAATAAAAAAAGCTTAAAATGCTGGCCTAAAAAAAGATAACAAAAAGTGTTCTCCTAAAATAAAACTTGGAAAAGGATTAATAAATAAATTTAAAAATGTTATTAGCAAAACGAAGAAACATAAAAAAATTAAAACCGAAATGCAAGAAAGTGGCAATAGAATTATCTATGGCAGCTGCCAGAGAATTAGCTGATGATTCATTCATTAAACTTCCTCGTGTTATTCCAATACCAAAAACTGGTAAAGTTTTGTCTATAGGGCGGTACCCTGAGCAAATAACCTTGAGCATTTTTTCCCTCAATAACAGCGCAAGAGATACAGTAGCGAATACGCTCAGAATGTTGAATAAAATCGTTATTAAATCTAATTTTGGTCGTTTGAAAAAAATACTTCTACCAAAATGTTCATAATTAAATTGCCTATCCATTAGTGTAAGTGCAAATTCAAAATAATCGTTAGTTTTCGAGAAGATGCATGTTTTCAGTAATTTTTTCTCATTTCTGTGGTTTCGTTGTGAGGAGATTACTTAAACATTATACTTAATAATAAAAAATAAAATCTACCATTTTGAAGCCAAGATTATGTAGAAATTCAATGTATTTTTTAGTAGTTGCTATTTCTTTTGGATAAAGAGTAGATAGCTCCAAAAAACTGCACAAAAAACGGCTAGCGCTGCGTTTTGCTCGGGGACGCGCCTTAATTCCGATATTTGCGGGATTATCTGCGGCTGGAGCTTTAGCAGGCGGTGCAGCTGGTATTGCTAAAACCATAAATGAATTCAAGATGGCTAAAAAGTTATTGACTGAATCAAAGAGACATAATGAAAAGATGGAAGCTCTCTGCATTGGAAAAGGACTACACCTTAAACCACATAAAATGGGCTCGGAATTTTTGTATCCTTGAGTAATTTAGACATTTTGAATTATGGAAATAATATTCCCTATTTCAGAGGTGTCTTTATGAGAGTTAAGCTCCTTAAACACCCTTTTAAAAAAGAATGTGGAGTTATAAATTTAGATAGCTCTAAAAATCCTGGTTCTCATTGGGTAGCCTATGCAAAATACAATGATTATATTGAGTATTTCGATAGTTACGGAAATCAAAGGAATTTATAAAATACTTAGGATCCAAAATTCACTATAATTATGATAATATTCAGCGTGATCACCCTTTTAATTGCGGGCATCTTTGTTTAAACTTTTTGAACAATTTTTGGTATAGTGAAGGAATAAAATAAAAAGTATCTTCCGGAATAGGTCAGTATAGAAGCATGTCTACTACGGTTACCATCTCCGGAAATAAATCGGAATTGGTTTCATACTTTCAACCACCACTGCATTTGTCAGATCAATACGAGTGCGGTTTGATATACTTTGTAGTATTAAAATCGAGACCAAATATTCCTATTATTAACAGAGGTCTATCTGTAATCAGAATCGAATGTGATCTTGTTCACGGTTCGTACTGCAACGGGTTACCAACTCATTTCATTCATGAATTTGTGTCTGATACTAGGTACTCTAGGTCATCAGTGCATGGAAATACCACAAAACGTTATTTACTTTCCAGTAATCAAAAATATAATTTCATCTGTATCTGATAAGATTGTAGATAAATTTGGTCACTGTATTGGAGAGGAAATAATTCAGTTACGACTTCATTTAAGAAAAACAAAATGATAGTATAGGTATTATAAAAACACCCAAGCAAATGAAAAACATCTTAGTTCTTCAGCGATTGTTAAGGTGCAAAGACGTAAGAAAAAAGTTAAGAAATTGACTAAAACAAATAAAGATTTTCTTAAAGGGTTTAAAGTATGAATATACTACAGATTACTGAATTACCACACTTCGACACTTCGATCGAAAGTTATGAAATCCATTCATACAATCCCTACAATAAAAACAGCAGCTTTAGAGAAAACGATGAAATCAGAATCTGCCCTATGGGGTTGGAATTTAGAGCGATTTCAAAGTGATAGATATTTCAGTGCTGTGATACCATTAAATAAGGTTTTAGGGTTTGCAGAAGATTACAATAAAATAGTGATAAATTGCAAACATGAACTTATACTGAACAGAAGTAACACTAACTTAAATGGCGTTATTCTCAGTGATGATATTACTCATTTTCAAATTGACATCCAAAGAGTTCAGTGGAGGAGTTCAGAGAGGAGTTGTAGGGATTGTATGAAATCCATTCATACAATCCCTACAATAGCAGCTTTAGAGAAAACGATGAAATCAGAATCTGCCCTATGGGGTTGGAATTTAGAGCGATTTCAAAGTGATAGATATTTCAGTGCTGTGATACCATTAAATAAGGTTTTAGGGTTTGCAGAAGATTACAATAAAATAGTGATAAATTGCAAACATGAACTTATACTGAACAGAAGTAACACTAACTTAAATGGCGTTATTCTCAGTGATGATATTACTCATTTTCAAATTGACATCCAAAGAGTTCAGTGGAGGGTGCCACACATTAAAAGTATCAGATCGAGAACGACTGACACTTTTAAAACATTTAGAAAGAGATAAACCTATTCAGATGGCGTTTAGAAATTGGGATTTATATGAGTGTCCCTTACTACCTAAAACCACAAAGCATTCTTGGTCAGTTAAAACTGCTTCTCAATTGGAAAAACCCAGATATGTAATTTTTTGTTTACAAACTAATCGAAAAAATAATAAAACTAAAGACAGTTCAGTATTCGATCATTGTGAAGTAACAATCGTTACGCTCTTTTTGAATTCGCAATATTATCCGTATGTGAGAATAAATATAGTATATTATACGAAATGTTTGTGAAATTTCGTCAGTCGTATTACAACTGTCCAGTAGACCCGTTACTTGACCTAAAGGCGTTCAAAGAAAAAGCTCCTCTCTTTATCTTGGACTGCTCAAGACAAAACGATAGCCTGAAAACTGGTCCTGTAGACGTAAGGTTGGAAATTGAATGTTCTACAGCAATCCCAGATAAGACGACTGCATATTGTTTGATTATAAACGACCGACTTGTGGAATATAAACCTTTGAGTAACATAGTGCGCAGGTTGTCATGACTGCCATTGTAGATGTTCAAGGGTTTAATTAAAACAGAAACAAATGAATTTATTATTAAAGAAATTGGCATAATTATGTAATCAGAAAGTCGCAGTGTTTTTAATTAAGCCACCATTTTCATTTCACTATTTAATGACTCAAGCACCGCCGAGAATAATTTTGGTGACAGAGGATCTCCCTGTCGTACGCCTTTGCCGATTTTGAAACATTCGCCTTTCTTTTCCAGTTGTATTCTCGCTGTACTTTTGTTGTAAACGTTTTTAATTAAGCGGATATACTTGTGGTCAATTCCACTCCCATATCTTTGCGTGAAATAAAGAATCGAACGCCTTGCTGTAGTCGATGAATCCTATGTAGTAGGTCAATTGGTATTCTTTATACTTCTCCATAACTTGGCGTACTAAGTACGTGAATGTGGTCGAGCACTGAGTAGTCTTTACGAAAACCCGCCTGCTCAATGGGTTGGTGTTCGTCTAATGTTTTCTCAATCCGATTTAGTAAGATCTTAGCAAATACTTTATATAAGTAAATTGGACATTAGGCTGATGGGGCGATAGTTCCCGATTTTATATTTGTCTCCTTTTTTATATAGAAAGACGTGAGTGGAAAAGGTTGGAGGAGGCCTTTGCCGACTGGCAAACAGATCTTCAAAAAATAAGAAAAACTCAAATAAAAGACTAGATTAAGGATAACAATAGTATGCTTTGCATGTATTTCTCTTTGTGTGTAATTTTGATCTGAATAAAAAGGCTATAATAAAAAAAGTTTTTCTCAAGAACGGCTTGTCGCCTTTACATGGGAGTGGTGCTAGGGCACAGGGGGCACCTCCCTCCTCCCTCCTCCTGCTAAACGATACTCAATTTTACCTACCTCTTTTTCTAACTCAAATGCTATTCTAACCTCAAAACTTTAACCATGGATATCTCCATAACCATGGGGCACCGGGGGGTAGGGGTTGCGCAGGGGGCACCCCCTCCCCCACCTCACCCCTCCACCCTCTCCCGACCCTTAAATCAGCGGGCTATAATGGAAATTTTAACCGCTGTTATTATTTTATTTTTTTGTGTCATGTATTAATTACTTTGCATTCTTCTCAGTGTATAAATTCTAGTTCCTAAAATGTAGGTAACAGACAGATGTGTTGCTGGGGAGTTTGTTGGCCACTTCTTCCCCACAGCTAAAACACTAGGAAGTGAGTGACGGGCGGGCGTTTTGGGGGACTGTCTTTTGTAGAACTTGACATTCAAAAAGTGCTGGCTCTCTGCGTAATTTGAATAAATGATTTTGAATTTTTTCTCCAACGGACTCTTATTATAAGCCTCCGCTGTCCGTTCTTTTGTCTGTTTGTCAGCGGGCTGAATCTCAAGAACCGTAATAGGTAGACATAGATAGTTGAAAGGAGATCAGCAGATCCAGGCCCTGATAGACAAAGTATTGTACCATTTGAAAATTTATATATATAATTTTAAGCCCTACTTTGATTTAACATTTCATAAAAGAACCTAGGATAAAAGAATAAAAAAGAAAAAGTCAATTAATGTATTCCTCGCGTTGCAGTTGTTTAAATACAACTGATGTTGCCATATTCTGCTATTTTAAAATAAAAATGTTTGTATTGTATTTTAATATTCGATTTAAATATTTCTTTTCACTTAAAAAAAGTATTATACGAGTTTATTGCGAAACGATGAAAGATGGAGTATTTTTTTCGTTGTTGTTATGTTTTTTTTTTTGATTTTAGAAAAATCGATTTGCATTTTTGTGAACTGCAACACTCGATACGGCTGTCACTTGTCGACAATCGGTTGTCAACAACAGATTGCCGGCATAACGTTTCGCGCTCGTGTTGCTCGGACTTACTTTTTATGTTTATTTTGTGTGCCACATATAATTACCGACCCTTGCTGTGTTTTTGGACAATTGTTACTGCCTTTGTGACCGACCCTATTTCGTTCTTGGACCCCGTTTCTTCCAGACCTATTGACCTTAGCACGCATTTTGGACTCCGAATTTGCCTTTTGATATTGTTACCTGTTCTTTACGATGGATAACCTCCGCTGTATTAATTGTGGCATATCAACTGCTCGCATGAGAAGAAACCTGCTGAACTCAATCGATATACTCTCAGTCATTAGAGAATGGATATCTCCACGACAAGTAAGTGTTATTTTAATAATTGGAAGGGTTATTTTATTGTTATTTTGATTATTAGACTTAAACAATCATTGCAAGATTGGGCTAAAATGACATAAGTACTGGTTTGTTTAATTGTAAAACATGCTTGCATTCTTAACAAACAAATACAAGTAAAAAACACACCACCATATTATATGCACCTGCATATGCAGGTGCTTCTTTGGAACCAAAGATATGTAGCAATTAGGTATTTGTATATTTATATTTAATCTATATTTCAGGTCACTCCATCGGACCATGTGTGCGACTCTTGCTGGATGGTAGCTACACAGTCATTGCCAGGAACTAGTGTTGATTCCAGTATTGGATCTAACTCGAATGTTGGCCATCGTCATGTTTGCATTAATTGTGGAAGATCTTTACTGCGCATTCGATCCCATACACTGACCCAACATTCTCAGCGTGAAAGCCATATTTTTGATGTTATATCAGAATGGATTCAACCTCGACAAGTAAGTACTTTATAATCTGACAGTAGTATATAGCTATTAAAATAACAATAAAAAAGTTTATAGTCCTGGCTTGTTATGTACGGTGTTATTACTCCTCATATAAATGAATCACATTCAATTTTTTTTCTAGAATAATATGTTCCACTGAAATAAGTATGATTGATTATCAAAATAGTCATTTTGTTTGCATAGTGTTATTGCGCCCCATATAAAAAAGTTAATTTCTTTTCTAGTGTAATCGCTGATTCTAGAATTTTTCTGAGTTTGTGTTAGGATTTTTGATAGAATATAATAATAAAATATTTTTCTTTTTATAGGTAAGTGCTACAAGCTCTATTTGTCATCCATGCTGGCAACGTGCTGACCGAGCTCCACATGTAGTCAGAACATCAAGAGAGTCCAACGACGATCCTATTCCTGAGCCTGCTATTGAGGAACCACCAAATGTTCGAGATCAGATAATGATGCCATTGTATGCAAGAGCTGCAGAGTCACAAAATCGTTGCTTTGTCTCGGGCTGCCATCGCACTGAACGTCTTACCATACCATTGTCTTTAAGACAATTTCTACTAAAAAACTACAATTTTTATGTCCCTAACAATAACCGTGTATGTTCTAGACATATAAGTCAAGGATCATGGGATTTTTTGAATAATCCTCCATACAATAGCAACCACATGTTTACTGCTTTGCAAATACAGGACTTGGTGACATTAAATACAAGTCCTGTAAGTATAGATTTTAAAAATATTCAGAATATGCCAGACCATTTAGTTCACTATTGGTTTGGTCGAACTAAACAGCAATTTGCTGAAATTCTTAATGAAGTACCTCGGCTCTCACAAATGCATAATGGATCACTTGCCCTAGCAGCATATTTAATTAAATTAAGAACAGGGGACTCATATGAAAGAATCTCTTCCTTAATTCAAATACCAACTAGAACAACATCGACTTTAATATCACGGGCTAGAGATTTGCTTATACAGGACTATGTCCCTATGCACTTAGGTTTAAGTCACACCAACAGGGAACAGATTACACGGAGAAACCTTTCTATACCCAATGGGATTTATGGAGATAACAATAGAACCAGAGCAATTGTGATAGCCGATGGTACTTATGTATATGTACAAAAAAGTACCAATTACTTGTATCAAAAAAACACTTATTCGTTACACAAGTATCGAAACCTAGTAAAAATGTTTATAATTGTCAGTACAGACGGTTATATTATTGAAGTGCTTGGTCCCTATCCAGCAACAACATCAGATGCTGAAATAATGTTGAAAGAATTTCGTGATGAAAATCAACCTTTAAGAAGATTTTTTGCCCCAAATGATGTTTTTATACTGGATAGGGGCTTTAGAGATTCTCTGTCATTACTCAACGATTGTGGGTATCGTGCTTATACACCAGCTACAGTTCAAGAGGGTGAAACACAACTGTCTACATTGGAGGCTAATCGTTCCAGGGCAGTGACAATATGTCGTTGGGTCATAGAAGTGATTAATGGTAGGTTTAAACGAGACTATAAGATTTTTCGTCAAGAATATTTTAATGCCGCATCTCGCAATTTGATGAAAGATTTTTCTGTGGCTGCTGCCTTAATTAATGCCTTTCACCCTCTTATCGAAGACAGGATTGATGCTGGGGAAATCCTTAGTATTATAAATCAGAAAATGTACTCTGATAACAATTTAAGTACTCTTGTTATTAGTAATAACTTAAACAGAAGACGAACGAATTTCCAAAGAATAAATGTTGAAGATAATAATGTCAGTGATTTTCCCCGGCTCACCTACAATGAGCTGATATTGGTATGTTTAGGCACGTACCAAATAAAACAGGCACGTTCCTATTACGGCGAGCATATAAGGGCCAATGGATCATACACAATCGAAGTATGCAGAGAGGTTGACAGCAGTTTACTGACAGAGCTGTCGACTGAAAATAGTGTTTGGCTGCTAAGAGGCAAAATTCAATCGCGCCATATAGGCCGTAAAATATATTTTGTTTATATTTTGGTCGACGGCTCTCTTAACGGTAGGGACGCAATATTGCAACACTATTGCAATTGCAATGTGGGCAAGAGAACAGTAGGCTGCTGTGCACATATTTTATCCATAATATGGTACTTAGGGTGGGCTAGGTACCAGGACAATGTTGTACCTCCCGCCCAGCATCTCGATAATATATTAATCACTTATGATGATGTGGAAAGCAATTAATAAAATATTTTCTGTAAACTTGAATTCGTATTATTTCTTTTAAATCCCTGATCATGCACAGCTTAGCACATAGGAATATAAATTCAACATTCTGTAAGTAAGTTTCACCTCTTATTAAAAAGATAGAGCCTGGCAAAGTACTTTTAATGTTTCTCTAAAACCCACAACCTAATAAAAGAGCGGTAACAATATGATAATGGGGTTTATTGACTACGGTCTGAAATAAAGTTTTTTTTTTTTCATTTTCACATCCCATGTTATTTCGAAAAACTAATTGCACAGGGCTATAGACTAATATTACCCCTTTAAAACCCAAATTATTTCATTTTTGTTTATTGAGGCCTAATTTATTAGGACTGTTTGCCGATCTCCTTTTATAGAGTGTGTATTTCTATTGTCGCTTTATGTAACAACAAATAATACAAATTAAATTAAAATTAAAGGGCAGTTAAGGAGGAGTAAAGCACGTTTCTTGTATGGACCCACACATTAAGAAACGTGTTTTTACACCTTCTTTTTTTGAAGGCGGATAAACATAATAAAAACTGGCCTTACTGAAGTTTAGAGGAGGCCGACATCTTTTTAGAGACCTGGGTATGTTTAGTAGTTAGTAGCGTCAGAAGCACTTCATCGGCGCCCCTAAGGTGGTCAAGAGTAAGCACGGATCTAGAATCTCACCTGGGGGGGAGGGGGGAGGGGTTGTCTCTGTCTGGAGTGACATAGTAAAAAAAAAATTAAAAAAATTAGGTTCGTTTGTAGAATTTTTGACCGAGGCTGTATTAGTTTTCTCCGAACTGCACACCTTGCTACGCAGCCCTTGTACACCTCATCGAATTAACCAGCCTAGAACTAACGGTGGCCTGTTAACAGCGTATTATAGGTGAAATAGCTGTACAAGGTCTGTACAATGGCTTATGCAGCTATTTTCAGCCTTCGATTGGGCTTCGATTGTGTAACAATTTACACAATCGAAGCCCAATCGAAGGCTACGGATACCATTTTACTGTAAATGTGTGTACCTAGGTAAAGTACATCAAATATTTCACGCGCCATCAGAATAATGTCGCTTTAACGAAAATATTTCACAAGATAAATGGTGTACATGAATAGGTACTAGATTTATCACTCAGATTATTGGTTACTAGATTCTTGATTGACTACAATTATATAGCGTCATTAGCTAGCTATATGCTGTTTAATGGTATATAAACTTTCCTTTATACAGTCTAAAGACTCGGCCTATCCTTTAGTACCTACATCTGCATAAATCCTACAGACTGTAATGTAGCTCGTTTATTACATAATTCATCGCTAATGTTTTACTTGGGCCTAGCCACGTAGGTAGGTGTAAATTGGGGTTTCTGGATCAGAAGAGATCCAGAAACACCCAATTTACATCATAATTTTAAAAATGTATATTCAAATATACGAAATCTTGTTTTAATTTTTGAGCACGATACAATGGTGCATATTCTAATAAAGTAACTGTTTCAGACAGTTATTAATATAATATTTTCCTTTCACAGCGTTTAAATAAAAACATTGAGGAAAATGTATAGCATGCTGCATCCAAGGATCATCGTAAACCTCCCAATCTTCTATAACACCTCCACATGAGAAACATGCTGCTTTATCATTTACACCATTTCCACCAATGATATCATAAGTAAAAAGGTGTAGATAGGTTACCTATACAACATTCGATCTTCAAAAACGTGAAACCTACGTGAGGTGTGTCCGTTGACGGCGCAACGCGACACTGAGGTAAAGTGTGGCTGGTTAGCCACATTTTAACGTGTCGCTTGCTGAGCGCTTATAACCTATCTACACCTTTTTACTTATAATATCATTGATTTCCACAATAAAAAAAATCCAGCGTCAGCCATTTCCATCACCAATCTTCTCCTTGAATCAGCCATTGCCCAATAATGACCAAATGAAAATTCACGCATTTTATATGTACAATAGGTACCTACCTATTGTACATATCATCATTATTATGACACATGGTCTCACTTTCTAGTTATTGATAGGTACAGTTAGTAAGTATAAAACTATAATGACATTGCACAGCTATTGTCAGCAACTTACAACGTTTAACATTAGACGGGGTTGGTGGGGATAGGAAACTGATACTTGAAAATTTAGTAACGTACCCAATTTTGAAAAATTAAACAAGAAAATATTTATTTCAAAAATTTACTATCTAAACACCATATAAATAAACATATAACATTTTTTAAAGCACATGTTACATCATGATAAATACAACTATACACATCATGAGAATGTTCATATTTATTGCAAAAGCTTAACAAATTAGGACAACCTTCATCTTCTAAATTATTTATATTATTATTTTTCGAATTTTTTTTTAACCACAACACTTTTTCTAAACCTTTAGTGTAAACAATTTTATCTCTTAAAATATTTACAATCAAATTCTGATGATTTGAGTAAGACACAAATCCTTCACTCCACTATATCTTTCTATTACGTTCAATCCATCTGACTTGTTTTCTTTCTGGCTTCGTTAATACAAAGAGCAAACTTTTTAACACCTGCATATTACCAGTTCTCATGTACGGCAGTCAAACATGGACCTTGTCACAAAACCTGACTAAAAAACTTGCAACATGCCAGCACGCAATGGAAAGAAGCATGATGAATGTGAAAAAATCGGACCGACTGAGAAACTGTGTAATAAGAAGCAAAACAAAGGTTACAGACATAACGTACAAAATAAGAAGACTGAAGTGGCGATGGGCGGGCACATGATAAGAGGAAGAGATAAATGGAGCAAAAATGTGACGCAATGGTATCCAAGAGAAGGAAAAAGGAAAAGAGGGAGACCACAAAAAAAATGGGATGATGACATCAGGCAAGTAGCAGGCGTTACATGGAACAGGGTGGCTCAAGAAAGACGTGAGAAAAACTAATTATAGTAATTTAACCTCAAAACGTTTTATACTCGCTCAACATTGCAAAGCCAATGGAGGCCCAGTCGACGGAGCCCCGCTTGGCGGGGCTCCTACTTCTGAGTAGTTTATAAAAAAAATAACCACGAAGGGGATGGCAGGGTCTATTCTTTCACTTCGCTCGCTCACTCGACCCCGCCATCCCCTTCTAACCTAACCTGTCCGAGTCGGGGTGCCCACAAGTCCAGAGCTCGCTTCGCTCTCTCTTGCATCCAATGGCACTTAACTTGATTCACATTTATTACATAGGTACTATAAGTATTTGAATATATAAAATTAATATTGAATGACATAATATTGAATAAAAAATACTTCTAACGTCAACGGAACGTGAAATGTCAACTTTGACGTCTACCATGACAATTTATCTAACCTAAAAATTTTCAAATGGCGTACTATTTTCCAATTTTTATTGAAACTTTATTGAATTTTATCGGGTAAATCGTGATTCCCCGCATCTTGAAACTTTGTAAAAAGCTTTAGCTTTAGCTTTATTTGTGAGTACTATCTACAAAAAAAATACGAACTTCCACAGCAGCGGGCTATAATAGAAATTCTAGCCACATAAGTGACCTACATAAATAAATACTAAAAAAACAAAAACGAAAGAAATACAAAAAAATAAAAATAACCCTTGGGTACGGGACCCTAAAAATTAAATAGCAAAAGCAAGCTTGACGTTTGCACATCACCTCGACTACTAGTTTCAGCCAGCGGCTTCGCCCGCGTGATCCCTAGGGAACATATATTACCGGGATGAAAGTAGATGTCCTATTCCAGACTATAATCTACCCTCTGTTTCAAATTTCATCAAGGTCCGTTGAGCTGTTCTGGCGTGATTGTGTCACAAAAATCAAAACTTTCGCATTTATAATATTAGTTAAAAGTTAGATTCAATACTTTGAAAGCAGAAAAGATTCTGGCAATTAGTATAGTCTGCAACGGTTTTGTGTTGAATTTTTTGAAAAGGTGTCAATAACGGCAAAAAGGACAACAGACTGCTCCCATTACTAGTCTGACTAATCCTCCCGTTTGCTATGCGACTAAAGCTTGTGGCGGACGGAAGACATGCATGAAGATTTTAAGAATATGCACCGTATTAACTACAGTGGAAATAAGTAAAACCGCCTTTAAATTTTTTAATCTATGGAGTGTGTAAAATTCGTTGATGGTAACACCCACTTACTTTCACAGACCACATTGTTAAAAAGTACTCTGTGGTGTACCTACAAATGTACCTATGATGATTTATCATGATTTATCACTGACGTATAAATCATATGGACTTGAAACGTTTGACTATAGAAATAAACAGTTATACAAATATCTATCATATCGACGCAAACATGTCAAACAGCGTTTTGTCTCTTTTTAACTAGCCAAGAGCTGCATATGAAAAAAGAGACATGTATATATTTGCCAAGTACTAAATTTCGCAACCTTGTGTGACGTCAAAATCATGCCTTTGCGTGGCCGGTCGCCATTTTAGGTGCCCAAAGTACTCTGTGGTTTTATGGTAGTTGAGCTGTCAAACAGTTGTTTGCTTTTATTATTTTCGTTGTTTTAAAGATAAATACGTCGAAAGCTTGGTTTTTTTTGTGTTCTGGCTTTGGAAAATAAGAGAAAAATCATGCCATCGTGTTGCATAATACAGTATGGTGCGAGGAATAACAAAAATCAGACTAATTTGACTCTGCACAGGTTAGTTACTAGTTTTCACTAATCCAGTTGAATATTGTAGAATTTTGTGTAATGTATTGTTACCAGATGATCTTTTTAAAGATTATTGAAACCTGTGTCATATTTGTATGGCTTATTATTACGTTATTATTTTCTTAATTTCGTTGTATTGTTTACTTAAAATTTTTATGTCTTAGTTAGTGATGTGCGATGTTCGCATCGCATACGATAAGTATCGATATTATTATATTGATAAAGTGTGTAAAATACATTGCAATGTTAACCCACAGATTTCCTGGAAATGAATTTTTCAAAAATAAATGGATAGACGAAAAATATAAACCATAGACATAAAATGTGGCATATCTGCTCCCTGCACTTTGATGAATCTAGTTTTAACAGAACCCTCGATGTGATGAGGTTACATGATGGCGCAGTGCCCACATTGAATATGCTGGTATGTTTTTAAACAAAAATTGTATAGCAATTAGTAGGATGGTTAGATTAGAAGGTATGGATTAGTAGGATAAATTTATAATATTAGTAGGATGTAAATTATATGTATGTAAAAATAAATAAATGGTGTTGTAAATAATTATTGTTGACTTTTGATTAAAACCCAATTTCATCGGTATGTTAGAAAATATACTTAGGTGATGGAGACGTCCGTGCTGGCAGCCCATCGTGGATGCAGCGTCATTTCTTTTCTTAGATTTTGTTCCCTCCACCCCGTCTCGAATGACCTAACGCAAGGCTTTAGAATAACGCTTAGGTACATTTCATTTGAATTTTCAAAAACTTATTCGATGTACCTTGTTACTTATCCTAATAATGGCAATAGATACATATTTTGGGGGGTATGCGGTACAGAGAGACATGTCCCGCAAACCCCCATTGATATAATAATATTAAATATTGAGAACCTCCTCCTTTTTAGAAGTCGGTTAAAAAGATAGTGATTATCTAATTTTAGTTTAGTTAATGAACAAGAGAATCGGCAACAATGTCATCCAAACTAAACATGTACCTAGGTACGCAAAGTATTAGCCTAAATCAAAAACCGGGAAGTAGGTCAAAGATAACTTTTCAGATTTGTTCACATAGATAGTTATTTTGTTGTACAGACGCCAGCACATCAAATAACTCGAAACTGTCAAATAATTCCAGTCAAAATTGAACTTAGTCTTTTCTCTTATAAAGTTGGAAATCTAGTAGGTTACAGAAATTTGTCAGATTGTTGTAGCACGATGTGCTGGCGACTGTACAAGTGAAGCTGAGAATGTGCTAAAAATACCCGTTGAAATTGTACCGTGACATTTTGAAAACATTCTAACAATCTTTTATCGATGTTATTGTAAAGACATATCGATACAGGCTGCCCTATTAGCCGCCATTTTATCATCCCAGCAAAGTGTAGGTAGCTACGTTTTTTTTTATAGGTATGCCCAGTCCATATGGTTTATACGCATTGAGATAAAAACTTTAACATTGAGTTGAATATCGATATCAGATGCGCATGTTGCTCGCAGTTACAACCCTACGAAAGGCAGCCATTTTAAGTGCCCAAGTCGGTGGTAGGTAAACACGTTTTTTTTGTAGGTATGCCCAGTCCATATGATTTATACGTCAGTGTGATTTATACTTATTACTTAACTATACGTCAGTGTTAGTGTCACTGTCACTGAAGTTAGTGTCACTGTAGAATCGTAAACTGGAAGCGTTTTTCATATACCTATTGGGGCCGTTTTGCCGTTGTTACCTTATTATTTTAAGTTTTAATGTATTCATTAATTGTTCAGTTTGTGTAGCGTAAAAAGATAAACTAAAGAACTAATAAAACTAACTTAAATAATCTCACTTTACTATCAAAATCAACTGTTACATTTATAATGGATCTAACCGATGAAAACATTCAACCAAGCGATGAAGATGAAGAAGAAATTACTGCAGAAGTAGTACTAAAAACTCTTCAAAGTGCCTGGCAGAACGAGAGGTTAGCACCAGAAATACTGCCACATCGCAACGATATGGTAGAATGCATGCTGGGGCAGATACAGCACATGGAGCGCAATATAAACAAACTCCCTAAAACTGACCTTCGTGCTACGATACACAAAATGGAATTGAGTAGAATTAAGTTTATTATATGCAATTATCTTAAGACTAGGTTAAATAAAATAGAGAAGTATTGTATACCAATATTGAATGAAGAAAGACAAAGAGTAGAATCAGGGACTAATTTTCTGACCCCAACAGAGTATAAGTATGCTCAAGAATACCTATTGAATATGGAGAATCACATGAAGACTGTTGTTCTAGATAAAATGCCAGGGAATATGCAAATGTTTGAAAACAATAAAATGGCTGAACATCCAAACATGCAAAGCCATGTGTTCCTGAAAGCCAATGAAACAGTAAATGGAGTGGTTTTAGAAGACCTTGCTGGTGAGGATGAAGAAATAGACTTAGAAGGTTTGTATTCATTTTAATAATCTTTTGTAGATGACTACTCAGTACAACATGTTGATAAGACAAACCAGCATTCAATGATGTAAAAGAAAAAAGGTTGCATGCACTGCAAGTATTTCATATTCAAATATAATTTACCAGATACATTATCCAATTAATCAAGCCTATTTATCCTGAAACTCCTTGTTTTATACATAACTAGCTTCCTCCCGCGACTTCGTCTGCGTAGGCTTTAGAACTGCCGCGCAACTTTTTGCCTCAATGTCTCATCCTTGGAATTGCATCTTCATGATTCAGGTATCCAGACATTGTGAGTCTGCGGTGCAGCTGAAAGTAAGATTTCAGCCCCGAAATTACTTCGACATGTTTGTGATCTCGTGGTAGACCCTTGTGAATCTTAAGCGCTCATATTTGCAGCCTCGAAAATACTCCGACATGTTTTTGTTCTCCTGGTATTATTGATCCAAGCTACTCATAATTCCTGCACGGAGAAAAACTACATGTTTTTGGTCCCCTGGTACTTTTGAATCGCTTGCAATGAAAGCCATCTTCTTTCCAGTAAAAAAACCTACCCTAAGTATTTTGACATGTTTCTGTTCCATGGCTGGTACTCGATAATCTACGGCACTCACAAATTCAGCCCCGAAAATACTTCGACATGTTTCTGCACTCCTGGTACTTTTGAATCTTTAGCGCTCATATTTCCAGCCTCGAAAGTACTTCGACATGTTTTTCTCCTGGACTATTGATCCAAGCCACTCATAACTCCTGCATCGAAAAACGACGACATGTTTTTGGTCGAATTAAAGCCCCAGAAAAACTTTGACATGTTTCTGATCTCCTAGTAATTTTGATTCTATAGCGCTCATAATTCCGGCCCCGAAAATACATCGACATGTTTCTGCTCTCCGGATACTTGTGAAGATTCCACCCCCGAAAAAAAATTGGCATGTTTCTGGTCTCCTGGTACATGTGAATCTATAGCGCTCGTAATTCCGGCCCCGGAATGCCTCGACATGTTTTTTGCTGTCCTGGTACTTGTGAATCTATAGCGCTCGTTATTCCGGCCCCGGAATGCTTCGACATTTTCCTGGTCTCCTGGTACTTGGGAATCAATAGCGCTCATAATTCCAGCCCCAAAGAACTTCGACATGTTCCTGCTATCCTGGTATTTGTGAATCTGTAGTGCTCGTAAATATGGCCGCGGTTTACCTCGACATATTTCTGCTCTCCTGGTACTTGAAAATCTATAGCGTTCACAATTTCCAGCCCCGAAAATAAACTTCGACATGTTTCTGTTCTCTTGGAATTTTTTAAACTTAACTGTTCACGATTCCGGCATCGAATATAAATTGACATGTTCCTGCTCTCCTAGTACTAATGAAAATATAGAGCGTTCACAATTCCAGCGCGGAAAATGCTTCGACATATTTCTGATCTCCGGGTACTTTTGAATCTAAAGCGCTCATAATTCAAGCCCCAAAAAAACTTCCGAGATGTTTCTGCTTTCCTGATATTTGTGAATCTGTAGCGCTTGTAATTACGGCCCCAGAATACCTCGACTCGACATGTTTCTGCTCTCCTGGTACTTGTGAATCTGTAGCTCTCGGAATTCCAGTCCCGAAAATACTTAGACACGTTTCTGCTCCACTAATAAAAAAAAATCTTGCCAAAAAATAATTTCACATGTTGCTGGTCTCCTGTTTCTTGTGAATATTTTAGGACTCGTAATAAAATTCTAGCCGGGTAAAAAATATTGACATGTTTCTGTTCTCCTGGTACTTTTGAATCTGCTGTTCTCCTGGTACTTTTGAATCTGAAGTACTAAGGTAGCAGAAACTTTGTACTTCCACTTCTTCCTCTGTCTCCATTAAGTCATGACTGTATGTTAACGGGATAAAAAGTAGCCTATGTGTTATTTCAGGATGTGACCTACATATGCGCCAAATTTCATCTAAATCCCTTCAGCCGTTTTTGCGAACATGAACGCTTGCAATGAAAGCCAATCTATTTTCCAGCAAAAAAAAAAACATGACCAAAAATACTTTGACATATGTCTGCTCTCCTGGTACTCGAGAATCTTTGGCGCTCACAAATTCAGACCGGAAAATATTTCGACATGTTTATGCTCTCCTGGTACTTGTGAATCAGAAGTACTAAGGCAGCAGAAACGTCTGATTTCCATTTCCTCCTCCGCCGCCATTAAGCTATGCCTTTTATCGGGATAAAAAGTAGCCTATGTGTTATTCCAGGATGTGAACTATATGTGTGCCAAATTTCATTCAAATCCCATCAGCCATTTTTGCGTGATTGACGAACAAACATACAAACATACAAACATACAAACTTTCACATTTATAATATTAGTAGGATACTGCACTTTCTTTGTTTTGTGCTCTAACTACGACCACATCATTGCTTACCATCAGCTTCAAACATATCTATACTAATATTATAAAGCAGAAGAGTTTGTTTGTTTGTTTGGTTGAACGCGCTAATCTCAGGAACTACTGGTCCGATTTGAAAAATTCTTTCAGTGTTAGATAGCCCATTTATCCAGGAAGGCTATAGGCTATAATAATATATCATTACGCTAAGACCAATAGGAGCGGAGCAGTAATGAAAAATGTTACGCAGACGACGTTGCACGGGTCAGCTAGTACCTATGTAAAGTAAATAAACCTGTGCATATTTTGTCTTAATTAGAAAAAAAAGTTTACAAATTCACGAATTTTTTTACAACTATATGACGTTTGCCATTTTCCAGTGACAGACACATAATTTATTAAAAAACAATTGTTTCATCATAGTATTTCATGAAACTTTTAAATTTCTAATTATAATTGGTTTTTTGTTACAGAGGGATCACAACATATTCTGCAGTATAAACCTATCGCCGATCTTGTTAAAAATGGAAAAGTGCAGCTCATATGAAATAAAATCAGTACTTCAGTGTTCATTTTGTTTCACTCATCACATCATAATTGCAAAATGCGAGAGTTTTTACAAGTAATGAGAAGCTTTTTCTTTATTCATGAGTCCAAAAAAAATATGTTTAGGGAATGAAGGTAGTAAAAGAGTATGAATTCAGAAAACATGATAATATATTTTCATTGACATTTCAATTGTATATTATAAACATAATCTCAATCTATAAGGCAATGTTTCATTAAGTTTATTCTCAATTAAGGCAATGTCACTTACAAAAGACAATATCTAACAAAAAAGTACAGTTGTTTTAAAAAAATTACAATATGGTGGATTATATTTGGATCTCTAATTAAATATTAAGTAGATGGCTGGAATGTTGTATAAATTGGAAAATCAGAATTTTATTTAGATTCTTTTTAAAATATTTGTGACGGATGCATAACACAGTTAAGTACCTGCAGTGGAGAATTAAACTTATATAACCACATAATTTAAAAAGTTTTAAGTACTCAGTTATTGTTACAAAATGTTGTTTAAATTGTTAGAAAACAGTTACAACAATATTGGCAGTCACAGCTCCATCACTGAGGTCATTATAAGTACTAGAATTACTTATTCTAATAGTTATTAGGTAACAATAACAATCCAAGTTTTACTTACCTATTTGTGATAAATTAATTAATATAAAAATAACATCATGTTCTTATTTTTAAAGATGTATCTATTTACTCATATACGCCCTGAAGGCACACATAATCACACAAGCTCAACTAACCTTAGAGTAAGATTTTCACACCATTATAATAAGGAGACAGCACAATGTGCTAACGTAAACCACTATTATACTCATCAGTGTTTTTGCAACATTACAAAAGGCTTTAGCTACTAATTTAAATTGCTATATTATTAAAATTAATAATTCGATAAAACTGATGTAAACATTAAAAATTAAGTAGATATTGTGCGACACGGATCTTAGATCTTGAAGAGATGAGCTGGATTTGTCCAATTACATATGAAATGATCGACTGAGAGACACAATGAGATTCTCAACATTCATATCATCGGCACACCATCTCTCCGCGGATGAATGCCTCAATAGAAACGCTAGTGAAGGCAGCGCTGCTATCAAGGTATGTCCCGCGCCGCAGTGTAGGTAAGTACTATTGCTGGTTGTTCTCGTCGGCGTCCACGTATTTGATGTGGTCGGCATGCGCGGCGGCGGCCAGCTCGCGCAGGCTCTGTTCGGCCGCCGGGCCCAGCTGCGCCACCATGCGCGTGAAATGACCCTCGGGCTTCTGCAGCAACTCATGCGGGTGACCGCACTCCACTATCTCGCCTGCTTCCATCACCTGGGAAGGGTTGTATAATGTAGGTATATTGTAGTTCAAATAATAAACAATTCGAGCTTCTGTCAGCGGGTTGACCCGCGTGATCCCTACGGAACATTTTCCCGGGATATATAATATATAGCCTATGTATTATTCCAGACTATAATCTACCTCTGCGCCAAACATGTAGATCCTTTCAGGCATTCTGACGTTAAAAGAAAACAAACATCCATTCATCCCCACAAACTTTCGCATTTATGATATTAGGTATAATTAATATAATATGTAATGAATTAATCTATCTAGATCTATAGAGGTCAATTCTGTACATGAAATATTTTTCCAAAATAACTATCAGGGGGTGATTTGGGATCGATACTGATGCCAAAAATGCAATCAGTAAAATTTTTGTCTGTCTGTCTGTATAACCGTTATAGAAACAAAAACTACTCGACTGATTTTAACGAAACTTGGTACAATTATTTTTCATACTCCTGAGCTGGTTATAGTATACTTTTCATCACGCTACAATCAATAGGAGCAGAGCAGTGAAGGGAAATGTTGGGAAAACGGGAGAAGTTATTCCATTTTTTAAGCTTCCGTCGCGTGTGCAACCTTAATGGTTAAAGCTACACAGAAATCATGTATGACGGAAATGTTCTCCTTAAAATTATATAAACAATATCCCACGACAGCATATGTCCATATTTTATGATGGACTCACAATGTACCACACATTTGACACATCTGTAACTCCCGATAGCTTAGCAGTTCGAAGCTTTCTGATTATGTTGGTACTCTTACGTTTATAACACTCTCAGTCATCCCTAATTAAAAAAGTTAACATTATTAACTATTCCATAAAAAAGAATCATGATGTTTCTATACCGATTTCTAATCGGTATAGAAACACCAAAGTTATACATGAACTACGCTAATAATAAGCCATCGCGCGTGAATACTGAATATTTTTGTAAACGCACAGGCGCCTCGGCTTGCTTGGCGCCTAGAGGCTAGCGAGTACCTTCGTAAAACGGCTTACGACAGTTTGCAATATCCTGTCGAGGGGAAGATGGTTATAATTTCGCTTTACACCAAACGAGTAATATTATAAATGTGAAAGTTTGGTTGTTTGCTACTCAATCACGCCAGAACGGCTTAACGGATCTTAATGAAATTTAGAACAAAGATAGATTATAGTCTGGAATAGCATATAAGCTAATTTTCATCCCGGGAATATTATGTTCCATAGGGATCACGCGGGCGAAGCCGCTGGCAGAAGCTAGTTAATAATAAAGTAGGATTAATTATTAGTAGCGTTGCCAGAAGTTTATTTCTTACAATTTTCGTAACTTTTGACCCCCTCGCGTAACACGTAGGTAAATAAGTAATTTTTTATTAAATTTCTGGAATTTAGAATTAAATAACACGGCAATTTTCGTAACTTTTGAGAACAACGAGATTTGTTATACTAGATTTTTATTGCAAACAGTTTATGAACGCACTAGCTGACCCGCGCAACTTCGTCTGCGTCATATTTTCCATTAATTCTGCGCTCCTTTTTGACTTAGCTTAATGATATATAGCCTATAGCCTTCCTCGATAAATGGGCTATCTAAAACTGAAATAATTTTTCAAATCGGACCAGTTGTTCCTGAGATTAGCGTGCTCAACCAAACAAACTCTTCTGCTTTATAATATTATAACTCAGAGTCAGAGGTTCTCAGATTTTGTTGTGCAAGGCGTTGCGAACGTTCGACACTCGACTCTCGTGCGCTTATTACCTGAGATTTTCTCTGATTTTGTTCAGCAAGGCGTTGTGAACGTTCCGGTGAAGATTCTCCCATACGGTGTATTCTTGCAGCCCGTGCTTGAGAACTATGTTTAGTAAGTTGAGACCTGGCTCTCTTAGGCATTTTCAAATGTTTAAGAAAATGTTAAAAGCGTGTAAGTGTAAAATAAACACAAAAGTGTAAAATATTCTAGCTCTGAAAAGAACTGTTGTGTAGCCCTGAAAAGAACTGTTGGTTAGCCCTGAAAAGAACTGTTGGTTAGCCCTGAAAAGAACTGTTGGTTAGCCCTGAAAAGAACTGTTGGTTAGCCCTGAAAAGAACTGTTGTTTGGCTCTGAGAAGAACTGTTGTTTAGCTCTGAGAAGAACTTTTGCGTAGGTGTAGTTTTCTAAAAAAAATCGCACGAAAATTATTAGACTTTGCGCACGACCGCTGCGTAGGGAGCCGACCACAGAGTACTTTGGTGAGCCGACCTCGCGTCTGAGCCGTGCGTGTACCTTAAGTAGCCTCCACGCTATTCCCGAAGTTGAGCGAATACGATAGTGTAGAAGGGCACTTCGCTTCGCCTCGTGCAACTTCGCTTCGCCCCGGGCGACTTCCAGTTGCTGTCGGTTTTTGCGCCCGAGTCAAAGGACTCGAAGTTCGAACACGAAGCGTCTGTCCACACTACTCGGCTCACTTCGGTTCGTGTCAGCCATAGTAAATACGCACGTATTTTTATTATGCGAGAGTACACATTGCAACGGCAGTTGCCACATGAACGTTATCCTATCGTATCCTACGTTGTCTATCGTGAGGGGAACAGGGGGAACGGGCGACTGAGCTCCTCGCGATGTTGCTCGAGTGTGTGGACACCTTCGGACTTCGGTCAACTTCGGAGAGCACTTCGCCTCGTGCAACTTCGGAATAGTGTGGAGGACACTTTACATTACTCATAGATCTAAACACCCCTCCCGCACGCGCACCCCCGCCTTGGTGACGTCCACTTCGCAACGGGCCGTGCAGCAGAAATCGTAATATTTTAATTTCGCCATAACTTCAAAACCAAATGTCCGATTTTAATCATTCAAAGACTAAATATCGTCTACATAAACTGTACTTAGTGATGAAATTTTGATAAGGATTAATAGCATGAGTAAAATAAACGCGTTTAAATTTAGTCCAAATAAAAATCAAGAGTTTTAAATAAAAAAGTGGTTGTTGTGCCGTTGTGCCTCACTCGACATAGATAGGTATAGTGTGTCGCGAACTTTTTTGTAGATATTTATAAGATCTACAATTAATTAGAACAATTTATGGTTCTATCTTTTATAGTTTAGGCAGCGTACGCAAAATAAGTAACTTTTCTGGTTGATTTTTACACCTTGTGTCCGAAAAACCCAAATATCTTACGGAACCCTATTTTTTTCCAAAATAAAATATAGCCTATGTTACTCGTGGATAATGTAGCTTTCGAATGGTGAAAGAATTTTTAAAATCGGTCCAGTAGTTTTTGAGCCTATTCATTACAATCAAACAAACAAACAAACAAACAAAGTTTTCCTCTTTATAATATTAGTGTAGATTTCAATGGGGTTGGCAACTGTCAAAGTGGCGCTAGCGTAGTTTGTTCCCAAAACATTGCCTTTTCATATGGTCAAAAACAGAAAATAATTTCAAACAGTTACAATGACGCGCTGTATTGTCTCTAAATGCTCTGAAATTGGAATGCATCAAATACCGAAGGATATAAAAATACGAAGGCTTTGGTTTAAAAGCTATCCGTCGTGAAAAATTTATTTACGAAAAGGACGAGGTTATGGGGTAGCTAAACACTTTGTAGAAAGTGATTATGAAATATCACGTAATACACAGGCAAGCTGATCATAAATAAAGGCTTGACTATTACTTTTTTCAATTATCCCTACACTCCTCATCCTATAATATTTCGTACCTGCCTGTGTGATTTTAATGTTAAAAATCACTAGTCCGATCAATCGAAATCTCGCCAATCAATCGCCCGTCGTTCTACATGGATTCTATACTATGACTAAGGCTTGTTTGTTGAATTTAAAAACAAAACTCCAAAATCTTTCAATAAGATCCGCTTTCTTTCCTCGTAAGGGAGCTCCACGTTTTTTAAGTTTTTCTTTCAGTTCCTTGACTCGTCAGTTAGAAAACATGATGTATAATTATGTGCTCCACTTATTTTAATTGTTTTACAGCTGCCTTTCAGTTACAAATTAAAGAATTTAGACGTTAAACTGCAACTAACACATCATAAAAAAATAACAAGGGAACAAACTATGCTAGCGACATCTGCTTTCAGCTTGCACCGGCCAACCCCATTCAACGCATCCAAATTGAACAAACCTAAAACTGGCCGCGCGTCTAAAAAGTATTTCTCTCCATAGCATACTCAGAGATGGCTCTGAATGGAAAGTGCCATGACAAAATGAAACGTATGATGAAAATTTTAAAATTTGATTTTGCTTGAGCTTGTGCTCACACGCTTCCTACTTTGTGAGTTCCCGCCGTTCGCGGTTGTGTGGCTAATGATTTCGCGTCTCAATTTCGTGATTTCAGAAAAAAAAAGAACAAAAGTTAATAAAACCCTGTAAGAAAGATTCACCAGTACCTACTCAATTTAATACACAATAAAGAGAGGTGACAAAATCATCGTCGATAATGTGAGAATACAATCTTTATTGTATTTTTTTTTGCATTGAGGCGTTGTTACTTTTTGGATGCTCCAGGGCAGCCCGCGAAATTTTTAAGTTTTTTGGGATAGATCCCATTTGTTCTATGGAACATGACGTACCTAATACAATGATATTATATTACTTATAATATCATTGACCTAATAGAACAAATTGAGAAAATATTGTCCCTATTTGTAGGGTAAGGTGGGGCACAGTGTTACACGGGATACAATGTTACAATGCACATATCTCCGCCCCTGTCTTTTAGTTTTATGATGTGAGTATACACGTTTGTCAAGCTCACAAGCAGCCATCTTTAAACAGTTGCCGTAGCCACAGTTTGTACCATGCTTGAAAAATAACAAACAAAAAAGGTTTTTATGTGATATAACGACGAAAAAATCGTTTCAAAGTTTTTAATTTCTTTCCGTATGTATTGTATTAAGGTAAGTGATGTTGGTTTTCCTTTATTTAATGTTTATTTGGCTACATATTACCGTTAAGTAGTTTGTTGTAAACATAACTTAAAATACTCATTCGATTTTTTTAATTTGGTTTGCCTCTCCGGGACACTGTGTTACGGGGCACTGTGTGACACGGTTAAAGTCAGCCCCAATTAACATATTTTTGTACTATTTCAAGGTATTAAAAGAAAATGGTGCGAAATCGTAAGAGGAAGACGGATTACAGTCTTCATAGTGAAAAAGATATGGCAGAAGCGATTTTAATGGTTGAAAGTGGTGTTAGTTTTCGAAAAGCTGCAAATGAAAAGCATGTTAATTTTATGACATTGCAAAGAAATGTTCAAAAGAAGACAGATGTCTATACTTTCCCAAATAATATTTTAAAGAAGTTTAATATTTATTAGAAGTTAACGACTTTTTCTCAATTTGTTAGTTTTATATTATTTTATGTTGTAACATTGTGCCCCTTACCCTGTAACAGTCTACCCCATATACGGGGCTCAGTGTTACAATCAACTGATTTAATTAAAGTGCAATTAAAATTAAGTAGTTGCTAATAATGTTGATGTTTGAGCTATTTTAATTAATGAGAGATAGTTAAAGTTTATTTCCATGCCAAAAAGTAGCTGATTAAAACAATATTTTTGTCATTACATTCTAGTATATTTTTTTTGTAACACTGTACCCCACCTTACCCTACTATAGAACTACATACTAGCTTTTGCTTCTTTTTTATTTGTCTATAATGTGCACAGAACTAAATGGGTATCGCTTTTCCCAAATTCTTCCATGATGAGATATAGGTATACCTAAGACGTGAATGAAAAATCCGTTAAAATTTCTGTCGGTGAGTACGTAACCATCTAAGTAATCATCAATGTCACAAGACAAGTGGTAGCAAATCAAATCATTCTCGAGTGGCCAGTTTACATATCAACTTCAAGAAATTTATACCTATACTTACCTACTTAGTTTGTTCTATGGAACAATTTGACACAAAAACGTGACAAACTGTTCTTTATTACAAATAGGGACAATATTTTCTCAATTTGTTCTATTACTTCATGTTCCATATAACAAATGGGACCTACCCGTTTTTTGGAATTTGCAGGCCGGTGCTAGGTTTTATGTTGATTAAAATATGATTCGCGGCTGTAAGACATATGTAGTTACAGAATTATAATCATCAATACTACTCTCCAAGTTCAGTCATTTCTACGAATGGCTTTGACCTTGAAATCTTGAATAAGTCATTTCCAAAAAAGTTGAGTTTAGAGTTTTTTTTGAGCTAGATAGACTAGATAGCAACAACAGTGAAGATGGCGCTGCGAACAAATTAAAGTAGAGTCTGTCTTATCCTAAGAATAAATACACCAATAGACATCTTAGATTCCTATATTAAATATTCCACCACTTTGCTGACATCAATATGACTCCGACCTCCAACCCCACAAACACGTACTTAAAATAAATATTTATGTAACTTTTGCAACAAAAATGTAACATTTCAGGAAACGAAACGTAACTTACGACTCAAGAGCCCTGGCAACACTGGTTAGTAGGGTAGGAAGTAAGATAATAAAGTAGTAGTTGGACATTGGAGATCTTGCGTTCAGTTGCCGTAGTGAAACTTATTAGGTTTCACTTAGTCGCTTCTGTGAGAATATTCGTGTGTAACTTAGAATAATAACGCATAGAAACCTAGTACGAGTGCAAAAAGTGAGGCAACTAAAACTTAGCCTAATCCGTCAAACTTAGCCACCAGGCCGTCAGTACTCAATGTCACGTTCCGTCGAACACAGCTCGCGAGTAAATAATTGAAAATGACAGTTTGTTGCGTGAAAGGATGTTATAGCACATCAGGAAAACAAAAAAATGTGATAAAATAACATTTCACAAATAAGTACTCACATTCTATGCACTATTTTTACGTAAATCGATAAATAAAACAAAATTCTAATAACCTAACTTGTCATAACACAGTGTTGCTATTTGTGAGGAAAAAATACCCACATTGCTTTCATTAATGTTTTTCATTTTTGTAATTTTAAAATACAATACTTACTGTTAATTCATATCAAACCCGATGTTTTAACATTGTTTATAATTATAACCCATCAAGCATTCTAAACGCATTGAACAATATCTAATTCTTTATGCGATTTATTTCCTTTTATTTTGAAATAAATTGAATTATACCTTCCGAAAAAATATGTCATATTACATGAAAAATCATGTTTACCTTTTCCAGTTCCCAACAACATAAAATACTTGCCTTGATAGCAAAATAGTAATGCGTCTTCCCATATTTTGTGGGTAACGGCTTAGTAATGGTATCACTGAAAGCTATATCTGTGTGCGTTAGAGGAACGTAGACACATTCGGCTCACGCAAACAAAGAAAAAAAATGGACACACGATTTTGCTCGGGTTTTGTTCTAGACGCGGCTTCTATGCGTTATTATTCTAAGGTGTGTAATTTAGCCAATACAAAATAAACCCTACATCTATTCAAACCTTTCCGAGTCGGCGCGGCGGCGGTTTATATACCTACCTGCTATCTATACGCAACAACGCCACATAGCTGCAGCTATCGTTCATAATAAAACACGTACAGGTTTCTAATCTATAACCCAATAGTCTACACGTGGATGTCACGTGCCCAGTTAATGATGATTATACTCAGTTGAACTCGGTTCTTTTAACTAATGAACTTCCTAATAAGTACATTCGAACCTCACAAACTCGTTACCATAATTTTAAGCTAGTGTAGCTTTTGCCCGCGTTTTACACGTTCTCGTAGGAGTTTCGGGAAATCCTCTCTCAGTGCTCCCCCACACTCCCCAAGGAACCTAAGTACATGCCAAATTTCAGCTTTCTACAACCAGTAAGTAGTTTCGGCTGTGCGTTGTCTGCCAATCACTCAATCAGTCAGTATCTAATGGACGAATGTTATATCTATTGATGATAGATTAATAGATAGGTAGGCAAAACTTAGAAAATCACCAACGATCAGATTTGTCGGTGCTGATTTCACACTTGCCTATAAAATTTATGAAACAACTAATGATACTCACAACAACTCTGTCCGAGTCAGCAACGGTGTGCAATCGATGTGCTACCGTGATCACGGTGCACTCAGCGAAATGCGTCCGTATTGACTTCTGGATTAGTGCATCCGTGCTGTGGAAATATATATAGTTAGATTCACTAGAAGTAAAGCTACAGTTTACAAGAGGTTAAATTCTTAGGTTAAAGAGTGAAAAGTATCCTGATAACACCCAACTTAATTACCTACTTCTTCGAGTAAGTATCTCGTCATTCTAGCAGTCTCAAGTGGGACTGCTGATCGTTCTAAGTCCAATTTCTAGGTCGGGTAGTGTTATTAGATTTTTGTAGTAGTTTTCCCTGTAGCAGCCTGAAGTCCGGGAACTCGAAGGCCTGGTGTTAGGTTACGTTAGATTATGACCAGGGGCGTAGCTAGTAGCTACTGCCGTAACAGCCATATCAAAGATACGGGGCCCCCGGACTACAAGAGCCCCGAAGTGTGGACCGCCGCCGCCGTCTCCTTCGTGACCTGGCATGACAGTCCTTAGCTAGTAGGGACTACTTTGCTTTAAAAAAATACTCTTAAAAAAAGGGCCCCCAAAAATGTTTGATACTGGGCGCTTTTGAGTCTAGCAACGCCACTGGTTATGACATGAGTCCTTACTTCGGATCAACATTCGCCGTGGCTTCGTCAAGCACGAGAAGCTTGTTGCGACCAAGCGCAGCTCGCGCCAAGCACAGCAGTTGTCTCTGGCCGGCGCTGAAATTTGATCCTCCCGACTGCACGGCTGAAGACAGTGTCGTCACGATGCGTTTCAGTTCCACCTGGAATCAAAGAAAAATCAACTCAATGAATAGCTAGGTACGTAAAGTTAATATTTATTTCTGCTAAATATTACATAGGTACCTACCTATGCAAATTGGAAACAAGGATTTGAATATTATGATAATGTGTGTCGCTGATAAGTATCGAAATAACTTTAAAATTTTAAAGCTATTTTAATGGTACATTTATAGAAAAACAGCTTTTTATCAACCTTATAACATTTAACAGAGCGTGACAAGTAGAAATACCTGTTCTAGTGCCGTCCATATATCAGCGTCTGTGTATTTATCAAATGGATCCATATTGTAGCGTAAACTAGCGGAAAACAAAACTGGTTCTTGTGGAATTATAGAGATCTTTGACCTCAGCGCCTGCAAAAAAATATATAAAAATTAGTTCCCGATAAAACCTTTCAGTACAAGAAATAAAGAACAGATAAGATTATGATATAACTTCTAATGTCCTACCTTGAGAGCTATATCACCCGTGTCGACGTCATCAATGAAGACGTTCCCTTCAATGGGTGCCAAGCGGAACAGTGCGGATATCAGGGAAGATTTGCCAGCTCCCGTACGACCAACTACACCAACCTGTTAAATATTCAATATACTACTACCCCTAATAAAAATGAGGATATTGCCAATGCAATATCCTTATTTTTATAAGAGAGTAGAACCGATCACATTGCAGGTGATCGGCTTAAAAACACAGATCATTTGACGAAGCCCACTAGGCAGCCCAACGTTGGACATGTCTGCCGCATGCCCACCAAACGATGGGCCCGTAAAACGATAAATATAGTGCCCTGAATTCGCAAGATTGGTCTATGTCTTCCTTAGGAATTGGCAAGAATAGCAAAGAACCGGGAACATTGGAAGGAATTGTGGGAGGCCTAAGACTAGCTGTGGGACAATTCAGGCTAGATGATGTTATCGAGACTTAGGTACCTTCCAACCACTTTCGATAACAATATTCAATTTCTTGAGCACTGGGTCGGCGTCCTTATCGTATCTGAGCGAGAGGTCCCTGAACACCAGCCTGGCTCGCTGCGGCCAGGCGGCGGGCGGCGCGGGCCCGTCCGTGTTCTCCCGCGGCAGCGACGTGAACTGCACGACGCGCTCCACGCTCGTCATCTGGGAGATCACCTCCGTGGCCTGCTTCACGCCGTACTGCACCATGTTCACCAGGATCAGACCCTGACTTATAGCCAGACCGACGTTTCCAGACTGGGTCGTCCCTATCCAAATGAAAATGAGAATATTATTGTTTTTAGTGATTTTGGGTAGATAAAAGTACGTATTCTTGTTTCATGAAGAGCTCTGAGAGCCTGATGATAATGGATCACAATGGATGGTCTACAATGGAATTAACGAGCCCAGTTCACTCTTTCTGAGAAAGCTGAAACAACCAATATTTTTCCGTGGACTGGGGAGCTGTTAGTTTGTTTGTTTCACCGGAAAATGGCAAACTCCGTAAGATTGTAAAATATCGCGTGAACTTGTAATCTTTTTTTATGATTTATCATAATGAATATAAATTATGTATTGAAAATTATTGAATTTGGATGGGATTTATTGTATACAAGACGAACGGGATTTATTTTCATAATTATCGAGAAATTAAAATCTATTTTTCTATAGGTACTTATCTATTTTATAAGGATCTAAATTTACTACAATTGTACGGACGGAGTCTGCCATTTTCCGGTGACTAGGCACCAGTTCCTCGTCAATTCTAAATTGTGAACACCTGTAGGTAGCTACTAATGACTATGCTAAACGTAATAATACGTAAGTATGTAGGTATCTGTTTATATGAGGAGACGTAAACACAAAGGAAAGAACATATTTTTTTCGTTGAAAAATACTAACCATCATCCAAGAACAAGAAGGTGTAGGCTACGATGACCACATAAACTGCACAGATAAGACTTAACCAAATAGAAAATGCAGTATTTGTGACGATTGTTAAGTACCTGAAACAAGAAAAAACAATTTTAAGTAGGTAGAATTCGGAAGTTGGACGTTTTAAAAATAATTTTACAGTAAATCCTTAAGTAGGTAAATGGTTTTGAGGTTATTCAAAAAATTTGATGAAAAATGACCATTTCCTCGGTCCCCCTTGTCTCTGAAACTACTGAGCATAATATTAAAAAAAATATATACAAATTATAGATCTTATCTTTACCAATAGAATAACGAGAAAAGCTATAAGAAACCTATGGGTTAAAGTAACATAACACAAATGAGATTCTTTCGGATCCGTTTGCACGTGAGTCCGATTCACACTTGGCCGGTTTTGTTTTTAATATCTATATAGTAACATCCTTATCCTACAGCAGCAACTTACCAGGCTGCAGTGTGTACGTCTTGCTTGTCGTCAAATTGGTTCCGCAGCATTTCTTGGGCTCCACAGGCGCGCACTGTGTTGAGCCCCGCCATCGTCGCAGAAACGTGCGAGAATACTGGGCTACGGGTCGTACCCTCCACCCTGGGGAAAAATATTAGATAAGTTATTTTTTTAGTCTTATAGAGGCTAAGAGGCTCATTACGAAATATCAATAACACTTGCGTTGCGAAATTACCCTAATAGCTACGACATAAATACGCTGTCAACACCAAATAAGAACGAGCTACTGTCTGTCAAAACAGTTAGATCGAGTATAGATGTAGACAGTTCTACATTGCTTTGTATAAGTTTAGAACATCACCTTTTAATAGCCTGTGCCGTGCTGAGGAATATAATAGTCCAAATGTACATGAGGATCCCGCACACCCCCGTTGTAAGCAACATGTAAGGGTTCACGATCGCTACCATCACGAGGATTCCTAACATCACCATGAAAATCTGTGGAAACAAAGTAATTGTTAGGGTGCGCCAAAATCGCAACTGTAAAGTAGCATTTTAAATCTTAGCATCAAAATATATATCGATAAAATTTGTATAAAAGAGTCGTATAACTATTTTTGGTGTAGGTACAATAAAGTATATTCTATTCATCTATCGATTAGCTTAATCCAACTGCCATGCACACAGGATAGACGTCACGTCATCGATGGACCGCAATCTACTTTCAAAGTTACATAACATTCGTACTTGTATACTGTCCAAATACATTCTGGGTAGGATCTCATCAACGACACCCATGTCTTTGGAGAACCGGTTAAGGATACGTCCCGAGGGGTTGGTGTCAAAGAACCGCATGGTCGCCGCCAGAATGTTGCTGAACATCTGGTTGTGTAGCTTTATGGAACTGCGCATGCAGACCCACAGGAATAACATCGATCTGAAATTAATGGTAATTTTTAGAAAGGGCATATCACTTTGTTTATTAGCATTGAGAAGATTTTATCTGAAATACTAGCTGACCCGCGCAACTTCGTCTCCGTCACATTTTCCATTATTGCTCCGCTCCTATTTGTCTTAGCGTGATATATAACCTTCCTCGATAAATGGGCTATATCTAACACTGAAAGAATTTTTAAAATCGGACCAGTAGTTCCTGAGATTAGCGCGTTCAACCAACCAAACAAACAAACAAACAAACTCTTCTGCTTTATAATATTATTATAAGTATATAAGTATAGATGTTGAAGGAACTCGGAAGAAGGTCTATATGAATTAGGAACCTAATGGAAGGGAAACACATTAGGTAGGTACCTACTCTAAATAATTTCTATTGTCTTAACCTCGAACGTTAGTTATCTACTCTAAAGTACTCTATATTTAAATTGGATTCTTTTTCTTACCTTCCAGTAGTTAAGAGAATACAACCCAAAATTGCGATCGCCCAAATATAAATGTAATACTCGTGGTTCAGGGGTTCATATGTCGCCGTAATGGCTAGCATAGTCTTGACCATCGTGTCGATGACAGTCATGTTGGATAGCTCAGTCGAAGGCGGCAATATTGTTGGTAACTCAGTCGTAAAGTTTCCACTGGTATCATTGCTGCCGCTAGAGTTGCTGAGATTATTGAAGAGAGTAGCGTTCAACCGATCCTTTTCTATTATGTATTTTGTTTCCACGTCATTCATCCTGAAAATATCAAAGTTAAAGTTTGCGATACTTGTAATGGTTAAATAGATACCTATTTGTGGATGGTAATTTATTAAATGTAGGTAAAGCTTTACCTACGAAGACTGGAAGGAAAATAGGTACTGTGTAGTATTTTTTTATATTAAACATATATAATAATATATATGATAGAGAAGTTAAACTCAAGACAATATACAATCACTGCAACGGTTACGATGATTTATTATACTTACCAATGCGTGAGCCACAAGTCGCTGATCGAGGTGACGACCTGTGCCAGGATCACGCTAATGGTGGTACCCAGGAGCAGGCCCCAACCGGCGCCGGCGCGGAAGTATTGGCGGTACACGGCGCCTGGCACGCGACCTTGAGGTAAACAATAAGTTAGCTCATTATTTTCATTAAGTATACCTAATGAATATGGAAAGCTCGTTAAGCCGTAAGTCCCGGCTGTCTTTTGTAGCCAGTTAATCCGACTCCAGTCTTGCTAAGAACTACCGTGTTACGCAGGTTGTGGAGGTCTGGTAGGCAGGCGTGCCATGAAAATACTGGTATTTAGAATCCGGTTTGATAGGAAGCCGACCCCAATATACAATAGGTATACATAGTTGGGAAAAGGCTAGGCAGATGATGACTTATTGGATAGTTTAGTTCTATCGGATCCGACCACACGGGTGTTGTTTGTGTCTAATGAGGAACAACTGCCCAATGGTTTTTTACTCGACTGTCATAAAAAAGGAGTTTTATTATTTCGGGGTTCATATGTACCTATGTACGTTTGTGAGTTTATTTATTTCACCATAACTTGTAAATGTCAATAACCGATATCCTTTCGATATGTAATAAAAATAAAAAAGTTACGTTTCGAGGCACATTGTGCATTAGCAAAGTATGAAATTAAAATAAATAATTAAAAAACACGCCTGCCATGGCTAAAAATTAACTAAAACAATTACCCCCCCCCCCCCCCCTCAAAAATATTTAAATTTTACTTTTATTTTGTTCTTTTTAAAGTAGGCATAAATTTTAGGAAGATATTTATAGTAATTAGTAAGTAATTAGGTAGTCAGATCCCCTCATCAACTATTAAAGAGCGAAGATGATCTTCAAACGGCTGATCAGGTCATGGTTCCCTTACTTTCACTATCATTGAAGTAACAAAGCTACCTACCAAATTTCGAATTGATCAGGCATAAGGGAGTTAGTCAGATCCCCTCTTCAACTAGAAAAGAGCTAATGATCTTCAAACGGCTGAAAAGATTTTCATGAAACATAGCTAAGAACACTCGGGATAACATTATCTATGACACAAAAAAAACTAAACGAAAATCGGTACATCCGTTTGGGAGCTACGATACCACAGACAGACACGTTAAACTTATAACTCCCCTCTCTCTTTTTGCTTCGAGGGTTAACAAGCATTCGCCCAAAAATTTAAAACTAAGACACAACTTTTTTATTGCAGTCGACCTTACAGAAATGTTCGAGAGTACTTAGGTACCTACCTGTTGTTCCCTAACTGCAATAAAAAAGTTAAGTTATGTTTATGTTTTAGAGTAACGCAAAGTACGCAAGTGCGTCTGCATGTGTAATAATTATATTAGGTTGGGGAAAAGTCTTTTCGCATTATAGTATCTATGAACTTTTAATAAAATCTCTTTGGCTATACTATTGGTATCTGGCTGGTTTACCGAGGCTATAAATGCCTGGATACTCGCTTGCCCGAATCAAAATTTACCCGACAACCTATCATACCCGAGACGGTGGGATGAGCCGCTCTGCAGAGGAGTTCAGAATATTAACCTAATTGCCCCTGCTGCCACTTCTGCGGAGCGTGCGCGCCTGCTGGCTGTGGGTGAGTGGGAGTCGGGCCTCTGGCTTCACGCACTACCGTCGTCGAACATAGGCACCTTGTTCGACGATACTACTTTCCGCCTCGCTGCTTCCCTTCGCTTAGGCGCATCCTGTTGTTCACTTCATCGCTGCCACTGTGGCGAAGCTGTCAACAGCCTCGGGCACCACGGCCTGCCATGCAGTCGAAGTGCGGGTCGCATAGCACGGCAAGCAAACATCAACGACATCATCCGACGCGCTCTTGTCGCCGTCGGTGTGCCAGCCGTATTAGAACCCATTGGCCTGGCACGCGACGATTACAAAAGACCGGACGGTATGTCTTTACTTCCATGGAAGATGGGTAGGCCTTTAGTGTGGGACGCTACTTGTGTCGATAATCTTGCGCCATACCATCTTCCTAGCTCGTCGTGCTGTGCTAGTTCTGCGGCTTCGGCTGCTGAAATATAGTAGCCTTATTGGAAACTACATTTTTGAGCCGTTTGGGGTTGAAACTCTTAGACCGTGGGGTCCGAGTGCTCACGCCCTATTTAAAGATCTAGCAAAACGCTTAGTTGACGCTTCGCGTGACCCAAGAGCTGGCTTTTACCTTGGACAGAGGATAAGCATTGCCATACAACGTGGCAATGCAACCAGTCTTTTGGGCTCACTTCCAATCGATAGCGATGGTGACGAATTTTTCGATGCCATATTTTAGTTAGGAGTTTTTTTTTTCTATTTTATGTGTATTAGTTTTTTTTTTCTATGTTTATATAGTTTGTTCCTTAAATAAATTCCAAATTCAAATTAGGAAAATGTGTGATTTTCATTTGTTTTTCGTACCGTCAAGATGAGTGAATCTAATGAAGAAATTCGATATATAGGTACCTATTTTGTTACAAAAAAGGTAAAAATGCAACGCAAGTCGCGAAAAAAATTAGTGATGTTTATAGACCTAGTGCAGTGGCTGTGAGAGTAGCACGTAGCTCTGGTCGCCCTATTACGGATAAAATAGATGCCATTTTTGAAAAAGTGGAGCAAGATCTCGTGGCATATCAGTTGTTACGACGTAGCTGAAGAACTGGGAATTGACCACAAAACAGTTTTGGCGCATTTGAAAAAAAACTGGGTACACAAAAAAGCTCAACATTTGGGTACCTCACGAGCTCACTAAAAGAAACCTAATGAACCGAACCATTTTTGAAGAAGCTGATAACTGGTGATGAAAAGTGGATCACGTACGACAAGAACATGCGAAAAAGGTCGTGGTCAAAGGTCGGTCAGGCTTCACAGACTGTGGCGAAATCCGGGTTAACTCGCAACAAGGTGATGCTGTGTGTGTGGTGGGATTGGAAGGGCATTAAAAACAGAATTAAAAAAATGAATAAAACCAGGCAGAACCATCGATTCTGAACTCTACTGCGAACAACTGATGAGATTAAAGCAAGAAGTTGAGAGAAAGCGGCCGGAATTAATCAACAGAAGTGGTGTGGTTTTCATCATGATAACGCTAGACCTCACACATCTTTAGCCACTCAGCAAAAATTAAGAGAGTTTGGCTGGGAGGTGTTAATGCATCCGCCGTATAGTCTTCAGAATTCTTTAGGCAGTGTCAGGTTAACATCACGAGGGGACTGCCAAAACCACTTGTCGCGGTATTTTGATCAGAAATCCCAAAATTTCTATAGCAATGGGATCATGTCCCTACCTACCTACAAGATGGCAAAAAGTTATCGAACAAAATGGTACCTACATACTATAGTTAATTAAATGTAAATAATAAATAAACCATATTAAAAAATGCGAAGAAACTTTTTCCCAACCCATTACGTGCGCGGACGCCGTGACAGATGTGCTGCGGCAGGGAATGGAGTACTATATTCCGTTCTCGGACGTAGTGATGTCTGGCGAAGCTCGCCCGTGGTTTGGTGCCAAGTGCAACCGTGCTAATGCGCTAAAGCATGAGGCTTACCTAGCATGGGTTGACGCCCGTACCCGCAAAGCAAGTGACACGATTCAGAAGAAGAGAGCCTTCAACAGGGCTGCCAAGTCCAGCAAGAAGGTGTTGCGGAGGGCTCGGTTCGACCACATTAGCCGAATAGGGAACAAACTTGCTTCATACCCAGCAGGTAGTAAAGCTTTTTGGTCCCTGGCTAAGTCGGTCGAATCGAACTTCTGCCGCCCCTCACTGCCACCACTGCTGAGACCCGACGGGTCGCTGGCCCACTCCGCTGAGGAGAAAGCAAACTTGTTCGCCTCTATGTTTGCGGAATCGTCACGTCTAGATTCGGGTGGCGCGAGGCCCCCTACTCCTCCTGTTGGATGCGGGTCATATATGCAGAACATAAGCATTCATCAGAGGGACGTACTTAGGGTACTGCGTAACGTAGACGTGAACAAGGCTAGTGGCCCCGACGGGAGTCCAGCAATTGTACTGAAGACTTGTGCGCCTGAGTTGTCGCCGATCTTGACACGCCTATTTCGCCTATCGTTTGAGACTGGGAAAGTGCCGAAGGCTTGGAAGCAAGCTAACGTGCAGCCCGTGCCCAAGAAGGGTAGTCGAGCCGACTCGGTAACGTCCATACTCTGTAAGAGTATGGAACGGGTACTGAATCGCAAGCTCCTTGCATACCTAGAAGCGAACGATATCCTTAGTGACCGACAATACGGCTTTCGCCGAAATCGGTCAACTGGGGATCTTCTAGCGTATGTCACATCTGGAGTGAGGCCATTGAGAAGCAAGGGGAAGCACTTGCGGTCTCCCTAGACATCTCGAAGGCCTTCGACAGGGTCTGGCACGATAGCCTTATTAGTAAGCTTCCTTCCTTCGGTCTGCCCGTCGGATTGTGTGACTGGATTGCAGATTTCCTGAGGGATCTCCTCGGCTGCTCGTCCGGACTGCTGGATATTAAGTTAGTCAGTACTCTCGGCAACATTGTTCCTGCTGCATATTAATGATCTGCTAAAACCCGGTACTTTTGGGTATGCAGACGACAGCACTGTTGCTGAGAGATACGTGTCTGACGCACGAGCTGGTGGGCCACAGACCCGGTCTCTCCGGGAGGCTATGGTTGAGCGCTTGAACGTGTCCTTACAGGCTGTCTCCGAATGGGGCGATGCCAATCTGGTCAAGTTCAATGCTGCGAAGACCCAAGCGTGTCTTTTTTCCGCTAAAAGGAGTCAATTCGACCCTGCTCCATCTCTCCGCGGTGTAACCCTGCCGATAACCGACAGACTTGAGCTTCTTGGTGTTACATTAACATCTACACTCAATTTTGGCCCCTTCATAGAGGCCAAGACTCTAGTGGCTGCTAGAAAGTTGGGGATCCTGGCAAAGGTGAGACGGTACTTCACGCCGGAAGAGCTTCTAAACTGTATCAAGCGCAAGTTCGATCATGTATGGAATACTGCTCTCATCTTTGGGACGGATCTGCCAGATACCAGCTTGATGCCCTCGAGTCAATTGATAAACTAGCCAAGAGGATCATCGGACCACAAGACGTACGGCGATGTGCCACCGGTACATGGTGGACATCCCACCTATACGCACAAAACGTTTTGGGAATACATTCATTGTGCGTACAGCTAAGGAGTGGAATTCCCTGCCTGAGTCTGTGTTTCCTGATAGCTACAACCTGGGAGTCTTTAAGTCAAGAGTGAATAGGTTACTTCTAGGCAAGCGTGCTCCACCTTAGACCGCATCATCGCTTAACATCAGGTGAGATAGCGGTCAAACGTACGCCTATCAATATTAAAAAAAAAAATATAGGTATATATATCTTTGGTTCGATTCATAGACAAGTATTAGGGTCTTCCACCATCAGACTGATTAACAATTCGGAATGACGATTTGTGCCTCGTCAATGACCAATGGCACCTATAGCACATATATATTCAATAAAAGCGCTTAAACATCACTGGCGAATTGGCGATATGTACGTGTAGGATTACCTTCTGGAACTACGAGGTGCTTTATATGCTGGCAGTACCTATAGGCAGTCAAGTCCTTGGGTAAGTACACGGCCGGGTCAATTATTATGATGTCATCAAATATAACCATGACGTCACTGACGCAGTCTCGTGTGGCTGATTGTTAAGTGCCCCGCCCTTTGTGTAAATGAGTAAAACATAACTTGCCTATGCGTAAACTTGTCTACATGGGTATGGATAGTAGGTAAATGGCAGTTTTGATTTTCCATTATGATTATAACATCCACCGTGTTTAAATTTAGTGTTAAGGGGAAATTATTATTTTATTCTTTGATTCAAGCTGTGAATCTAGCTTTACTTATCTATGTAGGATGATTGTTATAGACAGTCTGTAGGTAATTACAGCAAACTACAATCACTTTGATTATATTTATAGTGGTGGTTCAATAACTGTACCTACCTTTGTAATTGCGATTTGCATAGTATATCCGCATGATAAGAGAAACAATCAAAGGAAGAATCTAATTATGAAAACGCAAATAGAAAAAGGCGGAAATGCAAATGTCGTAAGGGTCATACAATGCACGATTGGATTTTCAACGCTCTGTCTGCACAGTAACAACAGTTGAAAAACCAGCAGTGCAATGGATGCCTCTTACGACATTTGCATCGTAAAAAAAAATATTCAATAGACTTATCTATTGAATATTTTTTTGCTAGTAGGTACCTACCTATCTATAGTATCTATCGTTATCACGAGGACGAGTGTCATCATCGCACTATCAGTTTAGATACATAATAGTCTATTTACAGAATATTAATTAGGTAGGTTCCCACCTTCACGTTTCTGCCGATTCACCGTAAAATAGTTTTAACTATCGGAAATCAATTCAGGCAAATGTTAAATAAACATACCTACCAAGTTATCTATGATGATTAGATAATTATGCTTTTTTTTATACAAAACGGGGAAACTCTTGGCCCAAATCTCACCTGATGGAAAGTGATGATTAGGCCGAAGATGGAAGCGAGTTTCACCCGGAATCCTCTTACACAGAAGAACTGGCTATCATACCTCTAACTGCCGGAACACAAGAATGCTGTTAACATAGTTGTTATGGCGACAGACTTAGACATGATGGTGGTAGCTTGCCAGGCGGACTTAGAACAAGTCCTACCACCAACCAGAACAAGTCCTATTCCATTTGTAGTAAAAATAAAAAAAACTTAGGTTAGTTTACCTCAATGCTAATGAGTGCGGTGTTTGTTAAAACACATACCGCGGATAAACGGTTGAACAGGCAAGGTGGTTAAGGTCTCGCATTCACGCAACAGGTTGTGTAGGTAGTGAGTTAAAAACATGGTAAGTACCTATAATTGTTGTGAACTAATTTCATCATAATTGTTCGAATGTCTCCGTATTAAATCATCCTATTCTCAATTTTTTTGATCATCATCTGCTTAGCCTTTCCCCAACTACATTGGGATTGGTTTCCAGTCAAACCGGATTCAGCTAAATACCAGTATTTTACGTGGAGCCTATCTCACCTCCACAACCCAGTAAGTGGGCAGATGATGATTTGTTGTAATTCATTCTGGAAATTAACCAGGCGCCTTCTGCGACTAATAGAGGCAGCCTGCGAATGGTGGCGGAGACCATCACCAGGCACTGCACATTGAACAAACATTCCGACTCGATAGGCATAACGGACAGTTCTCTGTGCAGAGCATATATATGGAGCAGGAGGAAGCGGTATCGCACGTGCTCCTTGAGAGCACGGGCGTCGCTGAAATATGGATGCAAGCAACAGGAACACCGAATTCACTCACAGATATCTTGAAGACACAGGGTAAATGATCTGTTTCTGGAGTGAGGTTGGCTGGTTGGAGTGACAGCTGCCATGACTATTGTGCGCGCAAAATAGTCTAACATCAGGACTAAGTGCGGAAACCATGCGGAAACCAAACCCCGATAGATAGATTTGTTGTAATTACCTGTTCCTGTCAACTCGGCGGATTCCTCTTGGTCCACCTCCTCGGGCAGACCACCGTCATGTAAAGTGCTGGTGGTGCTCGTATGTGACTGCAACACACCAAAAATAATAGAGATTTAGATAGTATTATGGTACAAACTTTAGGATATGATTTCTCTAATGTTAGCAATAGCATAAGTATGTATAATAAACATTTTTTATTTTTTTCTATGAATGTTAGGTATCACATTATTGACAAAGGAAGGGTGTTTCGTTCATCTATCAAAATCAAAGTTTTCTAATTCGATCAATCTCGTTATCTCGTAAGATTAGTACCTGCTTAGGGATTAGGTTAAGGTACAATGCCGATCTTGGCGAACGCGACGCGCGACCGCGGCCGTCGACTGGGACCTACTGCCATAGACTACTATATATATTGCCTACTGCTTTGTATGAATTACTATCTAATAGAGAACACGGGTTTTCGTGTACCTACTTACGTATGTGTGCTATATACTTATAGTGTGAGTCTTTTTAATGTGCACATACGAAAATGAGGTAAACTACTTATACCTAATTTTAACGACAGAAAACGTATTAAAAAAATCTACCTTTTTTTGTAATGGTTTTTTTTTGTTCTCACCTGAAAAATTTATGCAAAAGTAAACTGATTCTTGCTTATTTTTTAAAATAACGTCATGTTTATTTTCAATTGAAACTTGTTGTTTTTTCACTATCTAAAAGGATGGCTTAAATTATTACTTCCGATCAAAATGGAGTTTGTTTCATTGCGATAGATCATTAAGTTGTAAAGTTACACGGTTTTGTTTACACTGGAGCTACAGTTGTGAACAATATTTTTGTTAATCCGTTAAAAAAAATGTAAGTATTTTTTTTAATTATTGTGTAGTTTAACTCATTTCTTAATGTGTACATTATAAAGACACACCCTGTATATATAAGTGATCGGAATTGTACCTTTACGTGGTCAACCAATTTATAATTGCGTACCTAGGTTATTGATTAACACCTTCCTTTATATGCAAACTAGCTTCAGCCAGCGGCTTCGCCCGCGTGATACCTAGGAAACATACTCCCGGGACAAAAAGTAGCTTATGTGTTATTCCAGACTATAATCTAGCTCTGTGACAAATTTCTTGAAGATCCTTTCAGGTGTTCTGACGTGAAAGAGTAACAAACATTCATTCATCCTCACAAGCTTTCGCATTTTTAATAATGAAAAATCGTTTAATTCGTTCTTATCTTTTGTAAGATAACTATCGAAAGAGAAGCGATTTGTGAATGAAAACTTGGTAAATTGTTTGTAACATTGACTAGGTACCTATATACTAATATCTACTAAATACTGCATGCATGCTTTTCCAAGTACCTACTTATATTATATACCTAATTATAAAATTGTTATCGAAATTCCAAAAACAAAATAGACTTCCGTCGCTCATCAAGTATAATTAACAAAAAAAGTCTTAAATTAATTACATAGAACTTGCATTACGTAGATATCTTTTTCAAAAAAGATGGCCACTGTACCTACCTGTATGGAGAGTGTTCTTTGTCGGAGGTAATGCACTTTCGGCTCATCGGGCTGTTCCTCTTCCTGCAGCAGCTCAGCAAATAGTGGTGATTTTGACACATCTTCAAAACTGCCCGAAGTCTCTACTTCACCCTAAACAAAACAATATAGAATTAATAGGTAGGTATTATTAATCACTAGCACTTCGCCTGGACGGACCTCGTCCGCGCGTATTTAGTCGTAGGTACCTACTCGGTGAACTTCTACGCCCCTTTTATCCGTTTACTTAATTACTACCCTGATTTCAGGGTTATAATGCCCCCCCCCCCCCCGGTACTTTTGGAAAAACGAATTATGACATTATTTATAATTAATTCAGTTCAGTATTTGTGCCAAGTTCCAAGTTTATAAATCCAAGTAGTACAATTGTTCCATACAAACTTTAATACCGACTAGTTAAATCGTCTTTTGTTGCTAGTTCTGGAAAACGAATACTGACAACCTGTAAAGTTCACTTATTAGGTCAGTATTCGTACCAAGTTTCAAATAAATTGGCTCAAGGAATAAGATTTTTCATACAATCTTTCACCCCTTTACAAGAGGAGTTTCCTAATACTTTTCTTAGCTGACGTATCCTACTCATAATCTACCTCTGTCCTCTCTCTCTAGTTTTTGAGATTTTTAATCATTGGTTAACTACGGAAACAAAAACTCGCGCTTAGTAAATATTTGTATTAGGTACCTATGTAGGCTATGTACTCACTCAAGGAAATGTCGTTCCGCTTTGATCCTAGCCGATGTTATCTCATAATTCATGAATGGTATTTTGTAACAAACGGCTAACACTTGTGTCAATAAGTTTTATAACGGTTTTACCCAGTTTTACCCATAGATAGCATAGTTAGTACATACATTTATGGTAGGTTAGGTATACAAGTACCTACTCGCAATCTATATTCGCGTCATATTCTCGAATCGATGAATCAGCGTGATTCAGCACAATGTTAATGATAACGCAGAATTTCAATAATGAATAATACACAACTTGTTGTGCTCATGATTGAACTTATATTACAAATAAAACAGACTGATTTTTAAAACAAACTGAAATCTGCTTTTGTATTCGACGAACGTCAAAACAGTCGATTCCAATAATTTTCAGGCATATCACCAACATGGTATTGAGGTAATAGTGGCATCGAGAAATGTTGCTCTTGCTCATGCTTGGCGCAAACCAATTTTTTTTCTTACTTTCTTCTCTTTTCCTTCTTTTGTTCGTTTTTCATACGATATAAAATTTACGCTGCCAATGAAACGAAAGTTTTAGGACATTTTAAAAGTTGCTTTGTCATACTGCCTTCTATCTTCTTGTTCTTTAAAAGAACAAGAAGATAGAAGGCAGTATGACAATTACAGTAAAGATTCAACTCTATTAGTCAATAATTTCTATGACTACCGAAACAATGAACAAAGCATGCCACCGCTTTGTGATGGGCTTGTATTGTTATGATAAAAGTATGCGTTGCCTTAGCCACGGTAAATAGGGCACAGTACAATTACATTTTCTTTATTAATCGACGGCGCGACGATGCAACTACGCACCGACCACCATTGGTATGAAATACGTTTCTGAAGAAAGTGGTAGGTATAATTTATTCTACCATCAAACAAGTGTGACAAAACACTAGTGGGCAGTGTGTATAGTTGTACACTTCCAATTCTGGTTTAGAATTTAGATAGCCAGAATAAATTTCAAAAAGTTAGCCATGGTTATTTTTTTTCCATACATATAAAAATCTATACTAATCTATACTAATATTATAAAGAGGTAACATTTGTTTGTAAGTTTGTATGTAGGGGGTAATCTCAGGAACTACTGGTCCGATTTGAAAAATTGATTCACTGGTAGAAAGCTACATTATTCGTGAGTGCTATAGGCTATAAATTATAAAGATATCATGCATATTAGTCGAACTATCTCAATTTTTGTCTATCCAGGCGGAAAAAAATAGCTCTTACAACAGAGTTATTTGCGTGCGCTGCCTTAACAGTTGTATATAATTGAAAACAATGTATGGCAACCTGGTCCGCCTAGAATAGTTCTACAAAAAAGTATTTCTATCTTTTGTATTTTAGCAGATATAGTAGCTTTTATGTGTTAAAAAAGTATTTTTCGACGTACTTATCTTTGGACGATTTTTTAAACAACAAAATATTAAACCTTATCTAAAAAAATGTTATTATGACCACAAGAACATCATAGAGATACGATTTTCCCCAAACAGTATGCGAATTGGTTGAATAGTTTCGAAGATAATATAAAATTACTAAATCGCAAACCGCCGCCCGCGCCGTGCATTCACGAACCGCATTAGAACATGCTTTGTACGGACGTTTTATCCATTTACCCATAGACGGCGTTGTGCAATTACGTCATTTTTCTGAATCGTGGTGTTAAGATTTTGCGCGGATTAATGACCCTCTCCAGTTATTATTTAACTTTTGTCGTTTGGTAGGTGAGTTGTACGTAGTTGGTTGAATGTTGTTGGTCTTTAAAATTGTTTTGGTTGCTCGGTTTCTCAAAACACAATTACAATATTACTTCGTTCTCATTCTTCGAGTTCGAAGATGTGATATTTCTGTTTTTGGGATATCGGACAGTTTCAGCGATTGTTTATAATGCCTAAAAGGATATCACAACTTTCCCGTCAGACATCCCAGACATGAGACAAGAGCAGCTCGAGTACGCCGTACGGAATAGCCTCTCGAGGAATAGAGAAAATATTTTGCAAGCACGCGCTGGGAAATCTAGCTCCGAGCGTTCATAGCGGCTTGCTAACCAAAGCTGGAGAACATCGCAGGTCCGTGCTCGGGAATCTAGCGCTGAACGTGCACAGCGTCTCAGAGATTTAAAGCAGCATGTCTCTGCAACAAGGGACAGGGAGTCTAACGCTGAGCGCTCGCAGCGGCTCGCTAGCCTAGCTACATACATATTATTATGCAATAAAAACAAAACCCTCCTTTTGGCCTTCAGGAAATAAATTATAGCAGTCAGTACTAACCGAACCACACTCATAATTTCATCACAAGTTAAATTGTTTACCGCCCAACGAAGTGGGCACGGCTCAGCTAGTACCTATTATAAAGAGGTAACATTTGTTTGTAAGTTTATATGTAGGGGGTAATCTCAGGAACTACTGGTCCGATTTGAAAAAATCTTTCAGTATTAGATAGCCCATGAATCGAGGTAGGATATAGGCTACATATCAGATATAATCGCGCTAAGACTAAAGGGAGCCGAGCATTAATGGAAAATGTGACGCAGACGAAGTTGAGTGGGTCAGCTAGTACTTAATAAAATCGTTAAAATATACATAGAAATGTCAGAAAAAAGACATAGAACACGAAAATTCGATTTCGAAATTTTTGTCTGTTGTTCTGTTAGTTTCAGAGTTTCAGACGCTTCGTGTTCGAAGTTCGTGACACTTCGAGTCTTTTGACTCGGGCGCAAAAACCGACAACGACTGGAAGTCGCCAGAAGCGAGGCGAAGTTGCACGAAGCGAAGCAAAGTGCCCCTCTACACTATCGTATTCGCTCAACTTCGATCAACTTTGGGAATAGTGTGGAGGACGTTTAACAGTGTACAAGTAAGTAAAATAGACCTTTTACGATCGTGTGTTAACTGAGGTATCGCTATTAGAGAACGCATCAGGCGGCATGAAACATCATCATTACCCCCTGATATACCTCCTGATACCAAAGAAGTATTGTTCCACCAGCTGCATTTCTGGATAATGTACTTATAACATTGAATGATTAAATGTAGGTAGGTATATAATAATTTAATATTGTATGTGGTTTTATTCTGCCTAATGTTAACCTATGCTACAAAAAAGTTCAGTAACTGCTGTGGCAGTTTTTCCAAGTTATAATATGATATTTGCTAATTACCTAAGACAAATAAAACACCTCAACCTATTTAACGTTCAGGGAATTATAATATTATGAATACATTGTGATATGACTGAGTTAATGAAACACTGAGTTGAAAAAATCAAAACTTTCAAATCTTCATTACTTTGTTCCACGACTGCAGAGCTATGTGTAACTTTCAATTCTTTATTATTGAAGATATGCCCTATTGAACGACATATGTTTCATCTCTGTACATTCTGGGGTACCTGACAGGCCCTAAGCATGTTTGGCCATCTCCTTTGATTTCCATAAAAAGGTTTATAGTGAGTTTACCTAAAGGGATAGACATATATGCTGTCGAGGACTTTTTTTTAGAAGTTTTAAAGAGGAATAATTTCGTAATACTTGATTTTTACGTAACTTAAACCGTTTACGCAGCGCACGCAACGAAAGCTTTTTTCCCGCTTGCAACATTTCATATTACTGCTCCGCTCCTATTGATCATAGCGTGATATATAGCCTATAGCCTTTCTCGATAAATGGACTATCCAACGCAAAAAGATTTTTTCAATTCGAGCCGGTAGTTCTTGAGATTAGCGCGTTCAACCAAACAAACAAACAAACTCTTCTGCTTTATAATATTAGTATAGATAAGTTATAAGTTATATTTAGTTTAGCTATGGAAATGAAATGGGATGGCAAAGGATGCTATGACCCGTTTGAACAACATCTGGAAGAAAAGAGGAATTGGCATCAAAACTAAGATCCGATTGATACGAACTCTGATATTCCCTATCTTCCTGTATGGGGTGGAAACGTGGACAATCCTGCCCCGAGAAAGGCAAAGGATTGATGCATTTGAGATGTGGTGCTGGAGACGTATGCTGCGAATACCCTGGACTGCGAAACGCACCAATGCATCGATCCTGAACCAGCTCCGAATAAAAACTCGCTTGTCCACCACGTGCCAACAACGCATTCTCTCCTATTTCGGCCACACAATGCGCAGAGGCGACAAAAACCTTGAGAAACTGATCGTGGTTGGGAACACCGAAGGCAAAAGATCGCGCGGTCGTTCACCAACAAGGTGGACCGATCAAGTGAAAGAACTCATCGACCTCTAAATTCTACTCAATTGTAAGAGACGCGCTGGACAGACACCGGTGGAGGCATATCATCCACTCCAGATGCAACCCTGATGCTGACCACGATCCTCAGACATGAGGGACCGACTCCAGAGAGAGATGGAAATGAATGACTAAGTACATTGTTCATCGGTTGAATTATCGAGTTTACTAGGAGGAGAGTTGTAAACGGCATCCATAGGTATATTTAACTAACATAAGTGGTGTGTAATTTTGGTATTATGCTTCGAAGTGCCTAAACAAACTATACCAGCTGAACACGTCGATCTTCAAGGTTGCCGAGGTCGGTCTGTGGATGGGTGGCCATTATAACATACGGGTCGATAGGCCGTCGGCGACTGTTATTATTATTTACTACTACCACCTCTAAGTTCAATCAGTCTCCTCAGTCAGTACCTACTAAATATTTATTAAAAAAATGGATTATTCTTCACAATAAATCGATTCTATCACTTACCTAGCCTTTTCCTAACTATATTGGCTCGGCTTCCAGGCAAACCGGATTCAGCTGAATACCGGTATTTTACGTGGAGCGGCTGCCTATCAGACCTCCACTGCTCCACAAACCATTGACTGGGTAACAAGGTACCTAGGTACTTCTTGGCAAGACTGCAGTCAGATTTTACCGGCTACTGACTATCCGTAACGACTGCCAAAGGCTCAACGTGCTTTCCGAGGCACGAAGGAAACTTGGTATGTTAAGATGGTAACCCATCCACAGACCAAGCGTTGCTTAACCTTGAAGATCGACCCGTGCGACTGTTTTTATTTAGCCACGAGCTCCTCTATAGTACCTAAATCGATTCTATGAATCCAGTAAAACTTTTTCAATATTATAAAATGTTAAAACTAATGAAATTAATCAGTGGTCTACAATCAGGAATACTGTCAGTAAAAATCGGAGAAAATGTGTTTCTTTTTGGACTGTGCTGGACGAAATTACGAATAAACTTGATTCACCACCATTCGTTTCGGTTTTGTCGATTTTGATTCAAGATAGGATTGTACCAGGAGATTACCTGGGCTGGTCGGCATTTCAACCGGTAGATATGATACTGCCCTACATTCTGAGAGAGATCAGGATTATTCAGGATACGTAGCTGAACGCAGATTTTGTATATGCAACACATCACATCATTTTCCGACGTCCACGCGAATGAAGTCGCGGGCACAGGTAGTTTTTACTAAAGTTTACTATCTAGTTCCAAACATCGGTGAAGGGTTAGGTAGGGTAACCTTCTCCAAGTATCTAAATTGACACAAACGCTCTTCGATTTTTACTATATGGACTTAGCTATTTTATTTGTCAAATTAATTACTTGTGGAATCAAGTAAGTAGTTTACACAGGAATCATGAGTTTTACATTAATTGTAAAGATAATATCCTCTGAAAGTAAATACCTACTGAGGTGCTTTATTACTCACGATAGATGGCTACTACTCCGGGTCTTCTCGCTATTCCCCTAGGGGAACTGGAGGGAACTGGTCTACCTTTCCTGGTATTGCAGTGGTTCCATCGCCGCCTGTGTAGACAGGCGGGTCATTTGGTTGTGGCGTTGCCACGTGGGGTCGAGTCCGGGCGTCTAGTCCGGTGGGTGTTGTGCCGCTAGCGAGAGCTGCCCCCACCGGCAGCGTCCCCGTACGGGGAGCCTCCAGTGAGCGCTCTGCCAGCTAGCGGCAATGGGTTGGTGGGCTTCAGCTGGTTACGGTGAGGTCGAGCACGTCGGGGGGGACTCCCGGCGTGCGCCCGTCAACCGTATTCAGCGAGCGGCGTCATGGTCCGGGTCGGATGAGGTTGCGGCGGGGATCAGGTCCCGCGGCAGCGGTCTATCCGGTGGGCGTCGATGGTAGGGAGCGAGCTCCCGCAGCTGGTGGAAGGACGAGGCCCTCGCGCGGCTGAACATCGTGGCGGTCAGGCGGCCGATGAAGTCGTCGAGGCTCTCCATGCGTAGGTCTCTTGCGATCACCGCGTTCTTCACGAACCTGGGGGCGTCTACGATGCTGCGTAGTGACAGCGACTGCTGCGCGCGCAGCCGGTTACGGTTGGACTCCGAAACCAGCGCATACCACGCAGGGGCAGCGTAGGTGAGTCGGCTGCGAACATACGCCTTGTAGACGCCCAGCTTCGCTCGGAGCGGTAGGCGTGAAGAAAGGACGGGACGCAGGAGAGCTCGAGCGGCACGAGTCTGATTCACGACGTTCTTGACGTGAGGGCCCATGGTGAGTTGTCGGTCGAGGGTCACGCCCAGGTACTTGACCTGGCGCGCCCAGTCGACGTGGCGTCCAAGCATCGAGAGACGAGGCGGGTGCTGACGTCTTCCGAAGGAGATGGCTTGGGTCTTCGCCACGTTGACCGACAGTCTCCAGTCTTCCAACCACGGCGGGAGTGCATCCAGTGCTCGCTGCATTTTGACCGCTGCGTGTGCAGGTGACAGCGAGGTCGTGACGTAGGCGGCGTCGTCAGCGTATAGCGCCAGCATGGCGTCACCACCGACGGGGATGTCATCTGTGTACCTGCAGTAGCACACAGGGGACAGGCAGGATCCTTGGGGTACGCCGGCACCGACGGAGCGTTCCGTAGACAGGACGCCTTCAACCACCACTTGAAAGCGTCTGTTCTCCAGGAAAGTGGCCACAGTCTTAACTATTCGACGAGGAGTAGTAGATGTGGAAAACTTGTAGAGCAGGCCGGCGTGCCACACGCGGTCGAACGCCTTCTCCATGTCGAGCATTACCGCGACAGCGCCTTCCTTCTTGTTGAGGGCGACCGTCAGGTGATGCACCACTCTCGCGAGTTGGTGCGTCGTGGAGTGCTCGGCACGGAAGCCGAACTGTTCGTCGCGTGGCTGGATGTGTGGCGTCAGATGCAGCAGTAGAAGCTTCTCGAAGACTTTCGAGAGTGTCGACAGCAGCGTGATGGGCCGATAACTTTCGGGCTTCAGTATGTTCTTCCCGGGCTTAGGCAGCATAACGACTCTACCGAGTCTCCATGTTGTGGGGAAGTGGCTGGTGCGGAGGATGCCGTTGAATAGTTGCGTCACTGCTGATTGCTCGTGGAGGTAGGTGACGCAAGGCTTCGTTGGTGATCCCATCGGGGCCTGGGGCCTTCCGCAGTGGTGTGCGGTGAATCATTCGCTGCACTAATCCCGGGGAGAGGACTACTGGGTCTTCCGTGGCGGTTATCGGCGCTTCGAAGTATAACTCCAAATGCTGCTGGATAGCTTCTACATGCTGGGTGTTGGAAGCTGTGTTCGGCTGGAACTGCCTCTCAAGGTGGTCCGCTAGGATCTCCGCTCGGTCCTCGGCTCGGTAACGAAGGGTTCCGTCACCGGCCATGAGGGGCCTAATCGGAGGGGGCTTCCTTGAGAGTTGGCGGCATAGGCGGTGGATGCCCGTCCAATCGTTTCCTGCTCGCTCAATGGCGTGGTGCCAGGACTCGGTGTGCAGCGCCTCGAGTGCACTCGAGATCCTCTTCGCCAGAGCATTGAGCTGGGTTTTCATGGACGGACATCGGGTGCGTTGCCAGGTGCGACGCAGCTTCCTCTTCCTGTCGACCATCGCCAGGATGTGGGGCGGTAGTTGGGGCGGCCTGCGCGTCGACGCTGAGTCTTGCTTCGATTCTCGAAGCGCTGCTGTGATGACAGCGCTGAGTTGTTCGGCGAGCGTATCGACATCAGCGTGGGTATCGATGCGGCGGTAGGGGGCGTGCTCCGACAAGTGGCTGGCGTAGGCGCGCCAGTCCTGGCGTGGTCGCGGCAGGGGTGGCACTGACCGAGCAGGGGCGCTCGCTAGTGCCATTAATACTGGCTGGTGGTCCGAGAGGACGTGTTCGTCCAAGACGTCAAGCGACGGTGTGGCAATGAGGCCACGGACGAGTGCCAAGTCGATGACGTCTGGCATCTGCGCTGGGCTGTGCGGGTAGTGCGTCGGCACTGTCGGTCCCAGCACCTCGTAGTGGTTGCGATCTGCATGGTTGAACAGGCGTCGTCCGTCTGGGCAGATGTAGGTTGAGTTCCACGCCGTGTGCTTTGCGTTGAAGTCACCCGCAACGACTGTCGCTAGTGGCGAGTCTAGCAGGGTGCTGACGTCAGCCATAGCGAGTTTGGGCTGGGGTGGCTTGTAGAAAGCGAACACACGGGTGGGGACGCGGTTGATGCAGATCTCAACACCGAGGGCGTAGGACGACTGAAGCGTCGGCAGTGGCAGCGGCTGGTGGACGATATTCCTCTTGACTAGGACTGCCAGTCCCCTGTAAGCAGTCCCAGCGGGGGAGATGTGGTCCTCTCGGTACGTGATGTACCCTGGCATCTTCAATTTGGTGCTGCTCCTGAGGTGCGTCTCGTTTATGAGCGCTATGTCGACTTTACGCTGAGCCAACAACAACCTCAGGAGCCTGGTCTTTTCGGGGGTCAGTCCGAAGGCGTTCCAGAATACAATGCGCACCTCACTTGCGGCCATGGGCGCAAAGTTCGGCTACGCATTGCAGGATGGCGGGGACTGGATCCCGCCCCTCCTGAATGGCCAGTAGCACCGAATTGAGTGCTCCGATGGCCAGGGTAACTATGGGGTCAACTGTCCCCTGCTTCGCCTTCGTCCCCCCGAGGGGGGCAGCGACCACAGGGGCTGTTGTCCGTTGAGTCGGCTCCGGGTTTTTCGGCGGCTGCGTGGTGGTCGCAGCGGCTTTGCTCCGGGGGCGGCGGCGGCCCTTGCCCCTCTTGGCACCTCCCGTGCCGGTTCCTGACGGGGCAGGGTTGGCAGCGGCCATAAGAGAGGCCGGGGCGTCAGTCTCGGTCTCGTTTGCCGAGGTCGTCTTCTTTGCAGTGGAGGCGTTTGAAGTGACGGTGGTGCGTGCCACTGTTCCGGCTCGCTTATTCCGCGCTTCTTTTCGGTAGACCGGACAGGTGGAGTTGTTGGCCGTATGTGCGCCTCCGCAGTTTGCGCAGGTGGGCGGCGACTCCAGAGGGCGTGGGCAGTCTTTCGCTGTGTGCTCCTCGCCGCACCGCACACATGCAAGTTGCCGGTGGCAGTTATGCGAGGAGTGACGGAACTGCTGGCATCGGTGGCATTGTGCCGGGCCCTTCTTCCCGCGCCATGCCTCAATGGTGATGCCGGGCATACACAGGAGTTCAGTCACCTGGTATATGCCCGGCGTCAGGTCCGGGGTTCTTTGGAGCTGCACGTAGAAAAGGCAGCCGGGGCGGCCGGAACGGGTTCGGATCGCGCGCACGTATTCGGGTACGAATCCGAGCTCCCGGAGGTCCGCCTCGATGTCCGCTGGCTCCGTGTTCGCTGGCAGGCCACGAATTGCTACCTTCAGGCTCTGGTCAGCTGGTAGGGAGTAGCAGAACCAGGTAAGCCTGGTCTGCTTCTCCAGTTTCGTTAGGTACGATTGTACCGCGCGGTACTCCGCTTCCGACTTCGGCATGAAGCGGACGCCTTTGCCGAAGGCCCATCCGTTCGGTGCGTGTCCGATGATGGATTTCAGCTCCCGGAAGAGCGTTGGCCAGTCCGGGAGTACTTCGACCACGAGTGGTGGGTATCTAGCCGAGGCTTTGGGGGCGGGGGGGGCGGCGGCACTGGTATCTTGCGTCGCAGTGGCGGGAGTCGGTTGTACGTCGGCGTGGGTGGTGGCGGCTTGGCTTGTGGAGGCGACGGTGGAGGTCCATGGTGTGCCGCTTAGACTGGTCCGGGGTGAAGGGCGGGGGAGTGCAGCTGCACTCGCGTAAGTCGCGCCCACCTCCATAGGGGAGGTCTGAGCACGGCCGGCCAGTGAGAAGGGCGGCGTGGTGAAGACCGCCTGTTTCTTCTCGGTGGGTTGCGGGGGGGAGGGGAACCTCTCCGGGGCGATCGACATCGGTGGTGCGGCGTAGCGCGGTTGGTGACCTTCTTGTGGCGCAGCAATGGTGCGTTGGGAGGGCCGTTTTTCCCGCTGTGGTTGAGGTGGCGGCGTCGTAGTGGTGGTCAATGTGGTGGTCAACGGCGCAGGGTGTGGTGCCGGCGCGGTGTGCTTCGGTGGCCATGGGCCGGAGGCACTGGATGCGGCGGATGTTGACGCCTGCGCACTGGTCAGTGGTGGGGGGTCTCCATCTGAGGGGGTGGGCGTAGTGGCCAGCGGGCTGGCCGTGAAGAACTCCTCCCCACCCAAGTCAAAAGAGACGGCCAGGGGTGGGGGGGGAGTCGCAGTGGAGCGGGTCGGTCGGGTCGCGTGTTGCACCGAGATGAGTCGGTCGATGCCTGCCACAGCTGCTGCACGCGAGCGCCAGACGGATCTTCTTCCTACCCCTGTAGTATGCGGGGGGAGGGGGCGGGTTGGTCTCCTAGCCGGAGGGTACGATGGTGGCGGTGGTGGCATGATTCACCACCGTTTATGGGTTAAAACATTTAAAAACGCGACGCGGTTGGGCGCAGCGAGGGACTGACGGGCGCGATCTCGACCGGCCCTCCTCGGCACACGGAACCCACCGACCCGGCCTCCGGGGCTTGCCGCTGGTGGCAGACCGGAGGACCGAAATCAGCAGGATACCGCGTGTGAACCCAAGAAGGAGCCGATGGACGCTTGTTTGTTAGGTAGTCCCTGCGCGCAAAATACTTCGCACGAAATAGTAATATAGAGGAGACCCGAGCGCTCTGCTAAGACGTCTGTATTAGGCGACAGTCGGCGAATCCGATAGATGGCTGGTGTCGGCGATAAGACCCCTTCTGCGTCCCTAGGCGCAAGTAGTGATGGACGCGACCGTATGAAATAAGAAAATTTGTAAGGAAAACTAATTAGAATCTTATTTGAATCAGATTAGATTAGTTTAACATTCTTTAATTAGTGTCATAGGGATATTTTCGCATCATAGGTTTAGTTAGAATATAGTTTAAATGCGAATTTAATGTTTTATCTTATGTTTTGTTTGTACAGAAAGGTTTAATTAATTATTTGATGAGATTATGTTTTAATTACTTTCTAATTAGTTTTATAAGTTTTATGTTTACATATTAGGTCAAATAAAACTCTAATACGAACGAATTTTGATAGTTTATAAGGATATTTAGATGTAAGGTTTTTGTATTGAAAATAATTACGTAGTTTGAAAATGTGATTTTTTGTCTTAGGTGATAGCGTTTTGTAATTAGTATTAAAATAAAGGTCTTGACCCAAAACCACCTTGGCAAAAAGAATTAAGTTGATAGGACTTATAGTTTTCGAAATATTTCCTAAAATGTGTAGTGAAAATTTGTTAAGGTACAAAATTAGAAGTTTTAGTTCTAGAAACTTTTTGTATTGTAAGGATATCGAAATATTTTGTATTGTTAAGCAAGGTTTAAGGAATCTAAAAATATATATATTGTAAGGGTTTTTATATAAAACACAATAAATAAAGGCTCCAAAGGTTTCGGCTCATAGAGAAAATGACACACGAATCGACTTCAAAAATCACGGTTCTCTATAAGGTAACGACGGGCAGTATATAAACGGAGCCGAATCTCGGCTCAATGGCAGTCGCAGCACAGCCGTCGAAGAGGCAACACTACAGGAAGATAGGAGCCGAAACCTGCGGGTCAAGATTTCCTGTGAAGAGTTGTTTTATTGCCTCCCCGGCTCTTCGTCTCCGTCTCCCGAGGTCCCTTTAACAGTAGTCGAAAAACGTTACGCATTCAGGGGTGCGTGGTGACGTACGTAACCAGCGCAAGGTAGTACAAGGGGCGTACGTCAAATTACGTGGGAGATTATCCCAGGACGACAGTGCGAGCATTGGACGTGTTCCTGCCGTCCGAAATAGCTGGCGTTTATTGGCTTTAGGTACTCATGCTTTACTGCTTTACCTATAATTAACATATATGTGTTACCTATTTCAACATAGGTACATATTGCACAATAATTTTATTACTTATGTGTTTATTTTCTAATGTTTGCAACTTTTATTGTTTAAGTTTTCACAATTAGGTACCTATATGAAGTCCATATTAATGATCTTTTTCACACATTTATGAAGAAACAGGTCATATAAATAACTTAGTTCAATCAATACCTATTTATAAAATTCTTCCGTTACCTACTGAGTGAGTGAGTGACAGACAACGCACAGCCGAAACTGCTGGTCGTAGAAAACTAAAATTTAACATGTAGGTTCTCTGGGGAGTGTAGGGGAGCTTTAAGCGACGATTTCTCGAAATTCTGTGTTTCCGAACGCTTACAACCCTAATCTCTTCAAATTTAGAGTGAACAGGCTCCTTCTCGGTAAGCTCACTACATCGTAGACTTTGTCTCTGTCATCTTTGATCAAGACTAGAGTCAAGAGCAAACCCATCTCAAATAAAAAAATCCTACGGCAATGTGAAAAAACGAGACATGCGCGTACGTGGATTGGATGAAGAGTGGATGAAGTAAGGGCGGCTCTGTAGGGGTAGGGTAGGTACTCAGTTGCGACAGTTTTGGCCCGGAACATAGCAGAAATAATTTTATTAATCAGATAGGTATATTTTTAGGAACATTAATGAATTATTTATGCGATAAATTGCCCATGTTAGTAACTCAATTCTAAGTAGCACGTACTGTAACTAACAAAATAACAAATCTGATTGGTCTTTCAAGTGTTACCGAGAAGGTAACTACCGTGAAGCGAAGTAATCTTTCAGTAAATACTTATTTAACAAGATACTTAACATTAAATTAAGTAATTAGTTGTAGTATAAAATAGTTTCCTTTATCTGACAGCTGTCTTTAGCTCGACTTTGTGATATGAAGTGAAGATCATTTAGTACGCGGGGATTTACTGAATCTTTTCAACCAGCAAAACCAATTTTTTTTTTTTTCATTTTCTTTACTTTATTTATAAAACCTCCTGCCGTCCATACCAACCAAGGCTTTGCGAAAACGCTTCACGTGTACACTACAAGTAAAGCGTTTTCACGAAGCTAAAGATAATGCATCGTGCATAGTATGATAGTAACTAGTGTAGGTATCTTGTTTATTATACTATGGTAGGTATATCGTTCCCTTACCGACCTGTCCCTACGGTCGTTGCCACTACCTAAGTACCGTAAGGTACCTAATCCTTTCGGAAACGCATTTTTAGGGTTCCATACCCAAAGCGCAAAGCGGTACACTATTTCTAAGACTCCTTTGTCCTTCTCTCTCCGTCTGTCAAAGATGATGTTTTTGTAGGTAGTTACGGGTAAATTTGAACGAAAAATACTAAAAAACAGAATAAAATAAATATTTAAGAGTTCACCCATACAACAAACGTGATTTTTTTGCCGTTTTTATAGTTAATATGGTACGTAACCATAGTTTAATAATCTTTGTACGTAACCCTTCGTGTTCGAGTCCGACTCGCACTTGGCCGGTTTTTGACAAACGTCGCTACAACTTGTAACAGAATGAACGCAATGCCTTGAATGGGTAATATTGAACTCATTATTATGAACGACTTTTACTATGGGACCAAACCCGGAATATTAAAAAGAATCAGTTCTTCAGTTTGTACAAACTGAACTTATAGTTATGCGCACAAATGTATGGGGCGCTATATTTTTCATGGATTTTTCTTTCGCGATTTCAGTAAACGTATGTAGGTATATATGTATGCATAGATGTAGCCAACTCAACGCGATCCGTGCACATGTTTTGTAATCCTTCACATCTTCTGAGATTCTTCTTTGTAAAGTGGGTTTCTCAAATAGGAATCCAACCAGATAAAAATATTTGTCAATCTAAGCCATGTAAACAACCATAATCGGAGCTATTTGGTAATGATAGAGACTAGGACTGATAATAAATCACTGGTTAAGGCACTTGTTACAACTTTACAAGTGTTGAAGTGCCATAAATCCAATGATTTATCAGATTGAAAAGTGACTTGATAAGTATTATTGATTGATTAGGTTCAATCAATCTAAGTACGTCACTTTCAAAATAATATTGGTGCAGCGACAAATCTATCTAAATGTACGGTCTCTTGGCAGATACGCTTATCAAGGTTGTATGGATTGTCACGATCGATATGGACGTTGCATACGGCGCGGCGGCGCTTGCAGTTACCGTAACACGAATAAATAGTGTGTGAACAGCACAGGCCATAGGAAAGGTGAGTAGGTACCTACCTATCTATTAGATGTTTGGGGACTTACATTATGCAGAATGACGACCTTGTCGGCGCTTTTGAGGTGGTGCAGCTGATGCGTGACGAGGATGCGCGTGGAGTGGCGCAGCAGCCCCGTCACGCACTCCGCCACCAGGTGCTTGCCCACGTGCGTATCCACCGCGGACAGCGGGTCGTCCAGCAGGTAGATGTCGGCCTGGTACAACAGAATAAACAAATGTTACTCAAGCTCTCTGTAAGGTAGGTACCTATAGGTTTTAAACGGATGATCAGTAATAGAATACGTTATACAACTGCACCCAAAACACCCCGTCCGACTAAATATCAATAGCTGGTATGCTCAGATACCTATATAATCTATATTTTACACAGTGGCTTCGCCTTGAGAGTAAATAATCATGAAGACCATAGATTTAAAAAATTTATCTATGAGAGCGACTTTAAACTTTGGCAATCGTTATTTAGTTCCTACGGGATATCTACATTATTTTGGGTTTCATTTCGCAGAATTATGATGTGTGATGTTAAAACTTATGGAACCGAAACGTGGTCGCTCACAATGAGCCTCATCAGCCGGTCGATTCTGTCGAAATTACTCCGTGATCATTTAGGTGGAGTTAACGACAAGTGAGCTGTCATAATGCCATCTTGATTTTTGGTTTGACAGCTCACTCGTCGTTCACTTCGCCTAAGTTTTCACTACGACATGTTTACAGAATCGTACTGCAGAAGGCTTTGCTTAGAGTTTCCTTGTGTGATCAAATCAGGAATGGTGATATCCACATGAGAACCAAGGTAACATAGCCTACACGATCGCTAAACTGAAGTGGCAGCGGGCAGGGCACATTGCTCACAGAATAGGTGTTCGATGGGACCAAAAAACTTTTTACAAAAAAATACAACCGACTTCTAAAAAAAAAAACAACAAAGTAAAAAATAACTTTAATTTCGGAAGTAGGTGTCAAAATACGAAGAAAGTAACAAAAACACCGACTTCCGAAATTAAAGTTATTTTTTACAAAGTAAAAAGTTTTTTATTTTTCACTTTTTAGTGGTGCCCCACACCTAACAACACCACTACTAAATCGCACAAAAGCAAAATACGCAATTTCGATTATCAAAGAATCATCTAAATAGTCAAATTCCAGCTATTTCGATTTAAAATCCAAAGTTCGTAACCGATTTTGATATGATTTAAATGGGACCAATCTGCAAGTATATCCTTTCAGATAAAACAAAAAATTTTCAAATCGGTTTATAATTGTCGGAGTTATGAGGTAACAAACATAAAAAAAAACATACAACCGAATTGATAACCTCCTCCTTTTTGGGAAGTCGGTTAAAAAGATCTGGATTGGCGACCGCGTACCGGAAGACGCAGCGTTGGAACTGTTGGCGCGGCCTCCCACAAGGTGGGCCGAAGACCTGGTGAAGGTCGCTGGTAGCCGATGGATGCGAGACGCATAGGACCGGTTATTGTGGCGACTCTTGGGGGAAGCCTCTGTGCCTATGTCGACCAGTGGACGTCTTCCGACTGATATGATGATTTCGCTTAATTATCTAGCTGGTATACTTAGGTGTTCTTTCAATATCTGCGACTGCGACTCATTCTTCTATATTGATTTAAGAACGACGGATGAACGGACGTTCTAAAAAGTCACAGTAATTTCTTACCGTGAAAAAGTCGTTAATCCGTTAGGACTTAAATAACACCTTTCATCGTTTTGCTTACTTAGGGAGGTATCTACCTATAACTAACTTATCGTTTAACGATTATCGTAGATCAAATAATATTATCAACAAACAACTCATTGTTGAGTGTAAAATGTCTATGTAAAGTTCCTACTTGCAGTAAGTATTTAGTCCGGGGTGATATACTTTATTAAATGTAGTTATGCAACTGCTAGAGGGTAAAGTAGTAGTAGAGGGAAAAAAAAATAAACATAGCCACATCCAGGGCAATTCACGGCATGTTTGGCTTCGTGTTTTGGGGCACAGAGGGCAGGATGGGAGGTGGAGCATAGTTTTTGACTCGGCTCCACACCCACAACCTGCTGTTGATCGGTAAAGAGTCTCATTTCACGAGGTCTGTCTCGGATAGAATACATTTTATTTCAAAGTCAGATCGCAGTAGTAGCTAGTAGTACTTCATGACTCCAGTACCATGTAGTCATGAAATAGTAGAGCCGCGCTCGCCCAGCAGCGTCGAGTCTCCAACCGGCGGCTACTGAAAGTGCGCAGTAGTGGCTACATGGTGCTCAGTCGTGGAAGTACAGTTACCTGTCTGTAGCAAGCCCGGGCGAGGCCGATGCGCGCGCGCTGTCCGCCGCTCAGGCTGATGCCGCGCTCGCCCACCAGCGTCGAGTCTCCTGCCGGTAGCTGCTCGAAGTCACGGAGTAGCGCACATGCACTCACTACCTTCAAATTAACATAGGATTAAGTATTCATGAGAACTTGAAGATGGAACTAGTTCAATCTTCAAGTTCTCATGAATAATCTTTTCAGGACAGCAGCGAAACATTATGGTTATTATGGGCTTGATTATTTATATTTTTTATACACGGTGCCATTTAGTCGTCTTACAATGGCGGCACAATGTACCCGACAGAATTACTACCTCTAGGTCCAATTTTTTTTAAAATAATTAATTAAGTGAGATAATAGAGACATTACAAATTAATAAATAATGCGTTTGAAGACTTTATTTGGTTTAATAAGGCACCCCCAATTTTTTTTTAACTCACCTTTTTATAACGAATACGGTCATACGGTAGTCCGAAGAGAATGTTTTGTCGGACGGTCGCTACGAAGAGCCAGGGCTCCTGACTGGCATAGGAGACTCTTGCGCCGCCCAGCGATACCGTGCCCTGGGTCGGAGGCAGTTCACCAAGAATCACTTGGAGTAGGGACGACTAAATGAGACGAAAAAAAAATCAATTAAGTACACGTGAGTAACGGTTATTAGGGTTTTCTTTGAACAGCGACGACGATTTGTCGCGTGCAATAAAGAAGTCACAATAGTACGTTTTGTCTAATATAATATTGACATAGCCCGTAAATAATTACATTATGAGTAGGTAAGTACTGATATGTTCGTAGTTTATATACTGCCAGGTGCTATAGAACTTAGAGACATTCTGAAGATTTTAAAATAGTGTAGTTTGTAGTGCTTTGACAAAGTTTGACTGTTCTGTTATACAAGCTAGTACCTTTCCAGAGCCCACTAGTCCGGCGATGCCCACGAACTCCCCGGGCTGTGCAGTGAGCGTGATGTTCCTCAGCGTGTTCACTATCGCCTCAGGTTGCCAGCTCGCACTCAAACCATTCAGCACCAACCCTGTATGCTTCGGCTTTTCCTTCTCGGTACCATTGCTTATTAAAGCGTTCGAATCAATTGATGGTACTAACTTTTCGGGCGGCAATTCGTCTAACAACAGGAATTCCTAAGGAACATAACACGTTTAAGTCATATGTCCATGAATAAACATAGCAGATCCGTGTTTAAATATCACGTATTAGGTATACTACACATTTGCGGTTTACCTCAAGCCGTCTGACGGACACTTTAGTCTCTGCCAGAAATGCGAGCGCCAATGGGAAGAATATGTTACAAGCGAGTTGTAGTAGATTGAAGTATTGAACGAGGGAGAATGTGATCTCGGCGCGGATGTTGCCGCCCAGGAGCACAAACGCGACGATGGCGGAGAACAAGATGAAGCGCTCTGTGAACACGCTCAACGCCGTGGAGAAACCTTTGATCATCGACGTGCGCATCACGAAGCTCACTTCTAACCTAACAACATAAAGAAAATCATCGTAGTTAAGTACCTACCTATAGACAGGCAGTCTATACCTATATCTCAGACGTTCATACAAAAACGGAGGTCAAGATTGGCTAGACTTACTTCCGCAGTTTATCAACCAGCCTTTCGAAAGGCTTCTCCCAAGCATACATTTTGATGACTTGCACGCCGTTAACCAGCTCGCTCATCACCTTTACCCTTTCATCTGTACGTTTTGCGATTTTTCCTCGTAGTATTCCTTGAAGATTACTTAAGTATGCTAGAAATAAGTACATTGCAAACAAGTTGATTAGTAAAATGTTTTCAGTGTAACAAATTGCAAAGGAAGTCATTTGTTCGTACACGAATGAAAAAGTAATTATTTGTGCCTATACATTCATTCAATTGTGTAATCGTTGTAGAAGCAAATGCAAATCATCCGACATCATCATCACGCTACCTTTTGTGTTAAGGCATTTATTTATCATTTTCACATGTTTATCTTGAAAGTACAATAAAAATGTCATCATCATACTTAAATGCACTGATTTTCATTCACCTTGTACGAGCACAGTCTGTAGGAATATGACGATGAGCGCGGCGAGGGTGGCCCAGCCCACATGCTGCCACACGAGGTACGACACCACCGGCACCACGATGGGCATCACCCACAGGTAGTTTAGGAATAGTGCCACCAAATCAAAACGATTCACATCGTTGGACATCAAGTTGATCACCTGCCCTGGCTCCGTTTTATTTAACCCTGTGCGGTCGAGTTTTAATATCTATAAAAATAGGAAAAAATGTTAGAAGAGTGCCTGTAGTGAAATTTTAAAGATGCATAAAATAAATCGGTAGGTAATGTAGGTATACTTACTTTTCTATACAACAATGAACAGCTAGCTATTCTAACTCTCATTCCTACGCGTCCTTGACTTAACTGTAGATGATTGAGCATCAAAGCCGTCACTATACTCAAAGCATTCATAAGAAAGTTGTAAATATGTGCATTTCTATAAGTTTCCGGGGTTTTGTCCTCAGAAAAATAATTTATGAATAACGCTAGAGTGAATGGAATTAAAGGCCTGAAAATAAAATAAAATCAGCGTGCTTGTTTATGAGATAAATAATAATAAAATCTTTCGATTGTTTATCAGAATGCGTTCACATGTTTGATTCACATAGCGAATTGATATGAGCGTTGTGCTGCTGTGCACAGCACACAGCTTCATTAATTGAGAACGCTCCGACACAGATTGAGACCGACCTTTGCCCGCTGCCCGATCTCTGTCTTATATTACTGCACAGCTTATTTACAGTAGAATGCAACCATAGAATTACGTATATTAAAGGCAACATAATTATCATAATAAAATTCCATAAATCAAGCAACTGTTAGCTCTGGTACTACTTATACAACTTTGTAAAAAGTAAAGGCAATGCCGTGAAAGTCTCAATAGAAAATCCTACCTATAATATTTTGGAACTAGCTAGAATACTGCTAGTTACGGTCGTAAATGTGAAAGTCAAGACTTACCATAAAAATATGAATAATAAACCAACAATTAGGCCACACAATAAGTACTCGACCCAAAACGATCGTATGATCGCCTTCGAGAAGGAAGGCTTGATTCCTTTTTTCTTAGCCGTGTCGAGTTCCTCCTGCCAAGCCTGCTCGAGGCGGTCGCCCAGCCTGCCGGAGCTGTCCCCGTCTCGGGCTCGCCACAGGTCTTCCACGGTAAGGCCATGTTTGAAACCACGACGGAATAAACTAAAGCTCCATCTGTAACAAAATGAGACAAATATGTTTAGTAGGAAATTCAACAGTTTTAACTCGGGGAACAGACCTCATTATTATGGATTCTATACAAAGCGGCCTATTGTTGAAATGAAAATTCAGGACCTACAGAGCGATTCGTAACAGATTTTAATATTGAAATTTGAATTTCAACTAGATTCTTATTTTTGAAACGAAGTTCCTTATCGCGCGTTGTGAAAGGGCGCTAGACGGAAAAAAAACTCACGAAAAGTTGCCACGACAGTTTTTGCTATTGTGAGCCGTGCGGCGTGCGCATGTTTCTGTCTGTCTCTCTCTCTCTCTCTCTCTTATAGAAAGCATGCCAGTATTCAAATTTGTTAGTCAAAGTCGAAGTCAAAGTCAAAGTCAACGTCAAAGTCCAAGTCCAAGTCCAAGCCCAAGCCCAAGCCCAAGTCGATTTCGAGGTCGAGGTCGAAATAAAGGTCAAGGTCAAGGTCAAAGTCAGTCGAGGTTGAGTTCGAAGTCGAGGTTGAAGTCAAGGTCAAAGTCAAAGTCAAAAATTCATAGGATATTAGATACTAATGTGTTTTTGTTGAGTGTATACAGGTTTTTTGTACATAATAAATAAAAGGAACTTCGTTCCATCCGGGTGTCCCTTTTGCTTGACAGTGACACCTCTCAAGTTTTTTTCCTATTGCATCATCAATTCATCAACATTCCAAATGAAAACTTTTGACGTAAAACCAAGTTAACCATGCCACGCAATGTTAGTGAATTCAGTGATTCAAAAAACATTCCTAAAACCGACACATATATTTCCGAAAAGGTCCCAAGAAAGTCCCGCCCGCCCGGATAAAGAAACTCACTGAACCGCACACTTATAATTTTACTCAATGACTAATTTGACCTATATATTCCGGAGCCTCGAGAAACTTTCCTTTCTACTAAGATATTGATGTTGTTTCACTCACTAAGAAACAAAAACATTATAATAACGATTCGTGAGGACGGAAGACAACGAGAGGAAAAAGAAAATATTAATACTTATTACCGTCAATTTATCAGTTTCAGATTTTAGAAAGGCATTTGACAGCAATGTGGTCAATAAACATAGGTAGGGTAACTGTGTATCTATTTTCTTATGAAAAATATATTCAACATTTTGTATCTTCTTAACTGATCGTGTTCTCCCTGAAAGATTTGATATGTATGATGAAGCCAATCGACCTATATTCTATGTCGAGGTCGAGTACTTCATAGACGTAGGCGTTCCACAGGGATATATTTTATGACCAATTAATTTCTGTAGATATCACATAAGCTTGGAAACGATAGCAGGCAGTTTTTGTTAATTAAAAAGATACCTATGGCACGCTAGTATTATATATTATCTGTGCTATGGCTAACCTAACCATAGTACCTAGGTACGAGTAGTTTTATTGATAGACCGTTGCCGAGGCAACAACATTCAACAAAACAATAGAATGGTATTGACTAAATATTGTTATTTTTTGCTTTCGGGTTTATTAATAGGTACAGTACATTAAAGCCGGTGTGCTTTACCTAATATCATGATGATGAATGTCAGTCACGCGGATCAGCCATTCAAGTTAAGCAAAGCTTGCACAAGTCAGTCCGTTGATGGGTGAACTTCCATTATAATTTAACTATCTAGACTATCTATATACGATTTGAGATTTATATCGGTCCTAAGTTCCCAACTGACATTTTTACATATTTTGACAGTTGTTACAGACAGTCAGAAGTCATACAAAATGTGACACCAGTCTTGCCAATGCGTACTGTTTTACTCAGTTACTGGGTTGTAAAGGTCAGATTGACAACATACTGTTCTACTTCAAATAACATTTTTATTTAAATCTGGTAAAGCTAGGCAGGTAGATTGAGAATCGCGATTAGATATTTTAAAAAAAACACACAACAAACGGTCCTATGCGTCTCGCATCCATCGCCTACCCGCGCCGGCCTCATCGAACATCTGTTCTGCGAGCAATCTGCTCTGCCCACTGACTCTTTAGTTTGGCGATCATTCGGGTTATGTCGGTAACCTTGGTTCTCTTGCGGATATCATCATTCCTGATTCGATCACGCAAGGAAACTCCAAGCATTTCCCTCTCCTTTGCCCTTTGACTGACTTTAAGGCTTCTGATGAGGCCCATTGTGAGCGACCACGTTTCAGTTCCATTCCAGACTTTCGTCTTGAAACACTGTCGTATGTGGGACGAGAAGATACCACGCAACTTCCCGAACGCTGCCCAGCCGAGTTGGATTTGACGGCTGACCTCTTTCTCGAAGTTAGCTCTACCTAACTGGACCGTTTGTTTGGCAAATCGAAGGTGGTATACCTATTCCATCCATTGCGGTCGTAAAGTTTCGGAGAAATGACGTCTTCCGGTCACACCCCATTGCAGGAAGATAGATTTCGAGGTCTGATAGTGAAGTCGGATCGAGATGGTGGCGTTTTTGTACAAACATTTCAGCACCTCGACGTACCGATAGTCAATCTGACACCGTTGGAGAGCTCAGCACAGCCAAAGTCTCGAACGAATCGAAGGCTTTCTCTAAGTCCACAAACGCTAAGCAGACGGGTAGATTATACTCTTCGGTCTTCTGTATAACCTGCCGCAGCGTATGTATGTGGTATATGGTGATGAAACCTTTTCGGTATCCGGCTTGTTTGGGAGGCTGGAAGTCGTCAAACCTGCGTGCGTGATGACTCTGGAAAACAGTTTGTAGACATGGCTCAGAAGTGAGATGGGCCTATAATTCTTAAGCAGGACATTGTCTCCCTTCTTAACAAAGAGTACCACCACACCTCTGCTCCATGCCCGTGGCATTCTCCCCTCGAGTATGACGGAATTGAACTGCCTGTTGATTCTGTTAACACGTCGAAGTGAAGGCGTCAGTGAAGTGATCACGTAGTGAGCTGTCATTCCATATTGATTACTCGGAGTGACAGCTAACTCTGTGATTACTTCACCCACGCTTTCACTTCGACTTGTTAACAGAAGCGCACTGCTGTTCCTGAAGGGGTTTAAGCACCGGTTTTCCACTCGCCTTTAGCAGTTTGGCCGTGATTCCGTCCTCACCTGACGCCTTATTGTTTTTAAACTGCTTTAGAGCCATCCTAATCTCATACAGGCTGTCGTCCGGAATGTCCTTGATTTAATCCCGAGTCAATCTAGCTCTTGGGTCGATAGTTATGTAGATTCGTAGTGGGTTTAGTCATTGACGTGTATAACTGTCCAAAGTTGTAGGAATGGCTATTTAATAATGACTTTGAATATTAGGTACGTGATGAGTCATGTGCGTGTGGTGTGAGGGCCACTTTGTTAAAACTCCTTAAAAATGTGCTTAGGATTTAGTGAACATTCCCAAAGAATTGTGAAAGTTGGAATCAGATTTTGTGAAAGTCAAATAACCGAGTTATGGACTGTAAAGTTGGGCCTTCAGTTGTCACATAGAGGATTGAGGGCCCACCTGAACCTGATTAACTATTAATAACTATGGACACTACAGAAAAAATCTATATGCCAAAATCTAAGCTAATTTATTTATTTATTACAGCTTGGAGTACTTACAGCATAAACAAACTAAAAATAATAAACAAACATAAACGACAGAATGCCAATTACAAGTCCTCACGTATAGTGCCAGACATAAAATTGAGAAGTGAGCATATCAATCTTTACTTCTTAATTGAGTAGTAACTAGAAACCTTTAGTTAACGAATGAATAAGTAATGATAAAAATAATAAAAAAACATTACAGAAAAATTAAGGAAACAATTAAAGGGCTACTTAAAAAACCTGAGGCTTATACGCCTTCTGGCCGACGCCACGCTAGTCATAAAGGGATCCAAGTCATGCTGCTTACACATATTATTGAACTGTCTACTTGCTCGTATAATAAAACTATGCTGTCTGTAATTTGTTGATGCTAGAGGCACACGTAAGGGCCAAACAAAATTTGTGAAAACTAAGTTAGTATCGCAAAACACTGTCCTACTTTGTATATCTTCGTACAAAATGGGCCCTCAATTCTCATATACGTAAAAGTTTATTACGCATATAAAATTAAATCATAGCCACTGTTTCAAATCCTATATGCTACTAAATAAATTGTGTTGTTTGTTTTGTGTTTAGTTTGTGAAAGCAAGATCACGTCACCACTTTTAACAGCTAGAATCAAATAATGATGTCATTATTGTTGATTGCCAAAGCAATGTAGCTAATTATCTTGAAACAGTTCTATTGAACCATTTTTAATGTGCCTTATTTACAAAACGATGCGTTAACATCTACTGTACATCCTTTCCAATAGAAAGACAATTTGCTTTCTACACACTTACACTATAATTCGGATATGTTATGCGTATTTGGGATCGAGTGTTTGGAAGACGCAATTTGTTTTGTCGAATCATTTAAGTCTTATCTTACTTGTGGTTCTAACGTAGCAGTCAACTACGAATTACATTTCATCATTGCATTTGATTTAAACGGTACTGGTGAGTATTGCCTTCAGGATATACCTCACACACTAAGAATAAAATCAAAGGTGTACGAACTTATCGGAGCAATTGAATTCGTTCCTCCACCTTTCGCTGATAGTATTGGTCATTACAAATGTCATGTATTAATTAATAGTAATTTCAAATGATATGACGATGATCAGAGAAAAATCGAAGAAAGTTTATTAACACCTATAGCTCTACATTTACTTATCTTTACTGCAATCTAAAAGAAATTCTGGTCACCCTATTTCCCAATTCAGAGAATAAAAATAAAACTCGATTTTCTAATACAATAAAGGGTCTTTTAATTTCTTTCTGGTATTGAATTTGTTGCACATTGTTTTTCACAAAAAGAGACAATTTTGGATTTGTTTTACCATTCATACGATAAGCATAATAAAACGAAAGCAAAAGAAATGGAGGACTGAGGGCTCGAATTTTATCAAGGTCATAAACTCTCAAATAACAAAAAGTGGTGACCTGTTCTTGCTTTCACAAATTTTTACAATTTATTTAGTAGCATATAGGATTTGAAACAGTAGCTGTAAGTTAATGATTTAATTTTATATGCGTAATAAACTTTTACGTGTATGAGAATTGAGGGCCCATTTTGTACGAAGAAATACAAAGTAGGACAGTGTTTTGCGATACTAACTTGTTTTCACAAATTTTGTTTGGCATTAGCTTAGATTTTGGCATATAGAATTTTTCTGTAGTGTCCATAGTTAATCAGGTTCAGGTGGGCCCTCAATCCTCTATGTGAGAACTGAGGGCCCTACTTTACAGTCCATAACTCGGTTTTTGACTTTCACAAAATCTGATTCCAACTTTCACAATTCTTTGGGATTGTTCACTAAATCCTAAGCACATTTTTAAGGAGTTTTAACAAAGTGGCCCTCACACCACACGCACATGATGAGTGTCATCGTGAGACGATTTGCCGCCCCCTTGGACGTGCCGCCAGTGTGCGGTGCACGCTTTGCACGCCCGCTTACGGCTCGGCGGCCCTGCAAAATGGGTCAAAGAGGTTGTCCCGAATGTCAACCAAACTTGACCAAAATATATTTGCGTCCTACCTAAATAATTTTCGAACATTTTAATATATATTTTTTTACCAAAGTGGTATGTTTTGGTCTTCGCTTAATAATTAAACAAAATGCCACTATAGCTATGAGTAAATAGGTAGGTATCTAGGTACGCTTGCAAAATATACCTAATACCTTTTATAAAGATAAAGAAGTGTGCCTAACGCTTGTACAATGTAGACTTGACTTTGTTCACAAACAATGAATTCGAATGTGAAATAATGTCGCTCGTTGTATGACTAATTGCAGCGCATCCAATGCGCTACAGCCTGTTGTATCATGTTGTAATAAACTTTTACGGTGTGGAATTAATAGAGACAAATAAACAGTTTCGTTACCTAGTAACGAGGTCGTGCCTTGGAAACAGTCTTAGGTACCTTACAAAATTAATCTGTTTGCCATAAAATTCTATTTTATCTAATCTGCAGAAATAAGGCCCTTACTATCCTAGCGCTGAATTAGGAGTGTTCCGAGCCTCATTGAACGCGATTGACTGTTTAATTTAATTTCTGAAACTGGTTGTTCTCGTGAGATTTTTTTTTTAATATAGAAACAACGTTGTGTGTTTGATTTGTATGCTGCAAATATACCTACACTCGCGAGAAATAAAAAAAAATCAGCAACGGAAAACACTGGAATCATCGCGTGATTCCAGTTTATTGCTTGCGAGTGTAGTAATGGAACAGTTTTATTCATATGGCCCCGTTACGATGCATGAAAAGACCTCGATAGTGGTTAAATTACGCTAACTTAACACAAAGAGTAAGCTATTTCTGAAGATCGCCCGGAGACACGGTGGAGCATACGAATCTGCCCTGCTTGGAGGCGCTCGGTGGCGGCGACCTCTCGCGTCCGGATAAGGCATGGGAAGCGGTATGTACTTTTTTGAAATGTACCTATATACATAGGTACAGACGCCAGCACATCAAGGTACCCGAAACTGACAAATTTTCCCAGTCAAAATTGAACTGAATCGCTCCAGCTATAAAGTTGAAAATCTAATACAGAAATTTGACAGATTGTTGTAGTAACTCTGGTCATTGGTCGTCCACTCTTTTTCCATTTTGTAAGAGAGAACAAATGTAATATTCTACGGGGGGAAAATACAATCGAGACAGAGAGATAATTTAGTGAAGACAGAGATGGGAGAAATGAAAATATTAACGACTAGCTTCTGCCAGCGGCTTCGCCCGCCCGGTCCCTAGGGAACATATTCCCGGTTTGAAAAGTAGCTTATGTGCTATTCCAGACTATAATCTATCTTTGTTCTAAATTTCATTAAGATCCGTTAAGCCGTTCTGGCGTGATTAAATAACAAACAACCAAACTTTCACATTTATAATATTACTCGATTGGTGTAAAGCGAAATTATAACCATCTTCCCCTCGATATTATACTAAAGGATATTGCAAACTGTCGGGAGTTACACGTGTTATTGTGCGTCAACCATAAAATATAGACATATGCTGTCGTGGGATATTTTTTATATAATTTTAAGGAGAACATTTCTGTCATACATGATTTCTGTGCAGCTTTCACTATTAAGGTTGCACACGCGACGGAAGCTTAATAAATGGAGTAATTTCTCCCGTTTTCCCAACATTTCCCTTCACTGCTCTGCTCCTATTGATTGTAGCGTGATGAAAAGTATACTATAACCTGCTCAGGAGTATGAAAAATAATTTTACCAAGTTTCGTTAAAATCCGTCGAGTAGTTTTTGTTTCTATAACGGTTATACAGACAGACAGACAGACAGACAGACAAAAAATTTACTGATTGCATTTTTGACATCAGTATCGATCCCTAATCACCCCCTGATAGTTATTTTGGAAATATATTTCATGTACAGAATTGACCTCTCTACAGATTTATTATAAGTATAGATAGATATAGATAGATAGATAGAAGATAGATAGATGATAGAAATTGCGGCTTCGATCACAGGAGTCGATAAGAATTTGATAAAACTTTTTAAAACCATACTACAGGCAATTTCTTCTGGTCACCTAATAGATGTATTAAGTTCAAAAACTACTTATACCGAAGCTACCATGAGATTGTATATTAAGTTGTATAATAGTGCGTGCCTACAGCAGAGGAGTGGAATTCCTTGACAGAGTCTGTGTTTCCTGATGGCTACAACCTGAGTGAATAGGTTCCTTCTAGACAAGCGTGCTCCATCTTAGACCGCATCATCGCTTACCATCAGATGAGATATACTTAGTGGTAAATCGCGAGCCTATCAAAAGTAATAAAAAAAAATAGGGAATATGCACGCATTTTTTTTATTTGCCAAATGAAATACTTAAAAGCTCTAGAAAACAATCATGAAATATTTTTTTTAAATATCTTCATCAGCGATAAAACTTCAACGATTACAATAATTGGAACTTATACAATATGGTTTCAAAATTTACTTCAAAATAAAAACCTCTATCTATTGATATAACTTTTATATATATTCGTGATGAAATCTTCTTAGCAGTACACGTATTAAATTTCGATTTATTGTCATGGTTGATAATAACAAGTATCGAGCCGTAAGATATAAACGCGATGATGATTATCCTAAATCGCGTTTCTATCTTTACGGTTTACTTGAGTGTACGTTCAATTTTTATGTAATGATTTTTATTTATTAAAAAACTCATAATTAATTAGATTTTCAGACGTTCAAAAATCTTAAAAAGTACTGCAACCTCGCCTTAATGCCTATACAGCTGCCCTATAAAACAGCATTTTCGCGAGAGGGACAGAAATATTTGTTTAAAATAATTAAAGCCCGTATGTTTTTCGACTAAATTTAATTCAGTTTTCACTTTTAGTGTTATATTTTTAGATAAACTGTATAGACTACCTATCTATACTAACAATATTATAAAGAGGTAACATTTGTTTGTAAGTTTGTATGTAGGGGGTAATCTCAGGACCTACTGGTCCGATTTGAAAAATTATTTCGGTATTAGATAGCCCATTTATCGAGGAAGGCTATAGGCTATATATATAGTACTACATATATCATCACGCTAAGACTAAAAGGAGCCGAGCATTCATGGAAAATATGACGCAGACGAAGTTGCGTGGGTCAGCTAAGTAGTAAGTACTTATATAAATATTTTTCATGCATATTCCCGGCGCCTATTGGTATTGCTTCCCTGCAAGTGTAGGTACATAAAGTTCTTGCTCACGGAGCAGATATAATTGAGAATTTTGCTATAGGTAGGTACATATAGTGACATTTGTCAATTGGAAAATTATCTAAAGAAGCTGCTGAAGCTCGAAATAAGAATTTTAGAAGATATCGTACACATCATTCAAGAAACTTCTGTAGAAAGGCTACCAATGAAGATATAATTTATTAATTAGTTCTGACCCAATTATAAAATACGTCACAAACTGTTGCGTATGTTTTTTTTCATATAAAAAAAAACTTTAAATATTATAATAACATTATAAATAACGGTCAAAACGTAAACGTAAGTACGGCAAAATGCTCATAACGCGCCCCCTCTAGGGTTAGCTGAATTTAATTACAAAAAAATACAACCAAATATCAAAAGTAACACTATAAAGTAAAAAATAACTTTAATTTCGGAAGTCGGTGTTTTTGTTAGTTTCTTCGTATTTTGACACCGACTTCCGAAATTAAAGTTATTTTTTACTTTATAGTGTTTCTTTTTTGGAAGTCGGTTGTATTTTTTGTAAAAAGTTTTTTTTATTTTTCACTTTTTAGTGGTACCTCACACCTTACACCACTGCAAAATCGCAGAAAAGCAAAATACGGAATGTCAATTACTTGGATGTCATAAAACTATCATCCAAGTAGACGAATTCCAGCTATTTCGATTTAAAATCCAAAGTTCGAAACCGATTTTGATAAAATTTAAATGGGACCCATCTGCAAGTATTATCCTTTCAGATAAAACAAGAATTTTTCAAATCGGTTCATAATTGTCGGAGTTATGAGGTAATAAACATAAAAAAACATACCTAAAACCGAATTGAGAAGCTCCTCCTTTTTAGGAAGTCGGTTAAAAAACCGGCCAAGTGCGAGTCGGACTCGCGCACTGAGGGTTCCGTACAAACCAGTAGGTATAATATTATAAGCATAAGTTGCGATTTACGATTTATGACGTATTAAAAAAAACTACTAACTAGATCTCGTTCAAACAAATTTTCGCTGGTAGTTTACATGGTAATGTACATCATACATTTTTTATAGTTTTATCATTCTCTTATTGTAGAAGTTAATGCAAAGCAATTAATATGAAGTTAAGTACATAGAAAAACAAAACAAACAGAAATACAGCATTACAATATAACTACTATAATAGATACATAAATACAAACATATTTATTATAAAGTAAGAAAATGTTTAACAATATTGAAATTACAGATAGAAAGGAATCACAGTGACAAGTAGTGTTCCTTAAGGTGGATGCTCCAGGGTAGCCCGCGAAATTCAAATATTTATAAGTTTTTTGCAATTTGCAGGTCATTGTGAAGCTGTATGTCAAACAGAATACGGTTCGCGAACGTAAAGACCATTTATCTAAAGGATTATAACCATTTGAATCATCAATATAACCCTCTAAGTTCATATAACTCGATTGAATGTGATTTCGTGAAAAAGTCATTCAATCGAGTTGTATGAACTTAGAAGGTTATATTGATAATTAAAATGGGTATAATTCTTTAGATAAATATGCGTTACGGCCGCGAATTGTATTTTATTTAACATACAGCTTCACACTGACCGGCACATTGCAAAAAACATCAAAATATTTGAATTTCGCGGGCTACCCTGGCGCTTCCACCTTAACAAGTTTTAAAGACAGGCAGCGATTGGGCGCGTTTATTCCTTACAGGCAATGCATTCCATAGACGAGCGGCTTGGACTGTAAAAGAATTGTCTAAAAACTAAAGGTAGTGGAATGCATGGGCATTTTTAGTTTCAAGTTATCTGAGGCCTTAGTGTGAGTTTTTTCGACTCACGTTCGAACGCGTTCGATTGCGAGCGCGTTAGAATTTAGTATGAGAATTTAGTTATAGTGCCACCTGCTGGTCACTCGTAGAACCTAATTTCCCATACTAAAAACTAACGCGCTCGCAATCGAACGCGTTCGACGTGAGTCGAAAAAACTCACACTAAGGCCTCAGATGACCTAATAAAGCGGTTATTACACTACACAATCTATCGGGCCCGATATCTAGGGCGCCCTGTCCCTGCGGCAGGGTGCCGATTATTACACTACACAATCTATCGTGCCCTAACTGCAGTGGCAGCGTAAAGTGGGGGCGGAGGAGGCTGGTCCGCCCCATGAAGGTATAGATAAATATGGAGTCCACACTTCGAATACCTACTTGAAGCAGAAATGAAGTATCGCTATCTCGCTCAATGTGGTCAAACCCTCTCTTTCTAAGTAGGGTGACCGTTATTCTTTTTTCTCAGGACAGCACTTGGTAAGTAGTTGCTTTCCGTTGAGTGGACAATATGTACCTATGCGTACAAATTACGCATAAAACAAGCCGTTTGTTACAGTATAAAAGTTTGAATGGTTATTTTATTATTAAAACGGATATATAGGAGATGATGTTCATGGAGTACTTAGTTAACCCGCTCCAATGAAGTCGCGGGCGAAGTGCTAGTAATTATATAAAAACACTTTCCAAATTAAAATCATTTAGTAACTATTCTTTTATACATGACTAACGATCATTGCTCTGTGTATTTTCTGTCTCCACCCACATTAATCACTGAGTAAATTTTCTGTATGACTCATAAGTAAGCACGTATATGCTTGTTAAAAAAAACTTTTTACAAAAAAATACAACCGACTTCCAAAAAAAAAACACTACAAAGTAAAAAATAACTTTAATTTCGGAACTCGGTGTTTTTGTTAATTTGTTCGTTTTTGACACCGACTTCCGAAATTAAAGTTATTTTTTACTTTGTAGTGTTTTTTTTTTGGAAGTCGGTTGTATTTTTTTGTAAAAAGTTTTTTATTTTTCACTTTTTAGTGGTACCCCACACCTAACAACATCACTGCAAATACAAACGCACTTGTTGCCCATACGATTTTCGAAAGTTCCCCTCGACTTCTCTGGGATGCCATCATCAGATCCTGGTTTCCATATCATGGGACCATTTGGGAAGTATTCCCTTTCCAAAAAAAAAATCATTTTTAAAATCGGTTGGCAAGCGACGGAGTTATGCCCGAACAAACATAAAAAAAAAAAAAAAAAAATACAAACATCCGAATTGAGAACCTCCTCCTTTTTGGAAAGTCGGTTAAAAATAGTATTTGCTATTTTTTAAGCAGTATGGTTTCATGCAATTCATTGCAATAAATTGAGTTCATGATCGGATGGTTAATTTCTTGTAACAGAGGAGTAAAATGTTGTGATACAAATGATACAATATTTATTTATTTTCGATGTCATTCACGCTAACTGCCAAAATTAGCACTTGGTGTAGCCAGATCAGCTATTTTCACTATAGACTCTTCATGTGTCACTTGATATCTGAAAATTATATTAAGAACATTTGCCATAATATTTCAACTACTATATTGCTAGAAACATAATACTGTGTGTGGAGGTTCCCATTAGGTAGTTTAAAATGCACTTTCATAAAATTTCATTTTCAATGATGCAATGGATGACTACAGTTTCCTCTGAGTACTATTTTTAAGAAATAAAGAAAAAACATTGTTGGTATATTATTTTATGCTCTAAATAATTAATTATAAAATATCTAATAACAGACATTCGTTCCCCGTATGAGTATGTGTATGATTTAATGAGTAAGAAACATGTTCACATTTAATATTAAAGATCCCGGAAAAAGTCCCAGATATATTCTCAATATGGTCACACTACTTCAAAATGACTTCCGATGTAAACAAAAAGATAAAATTGCACTAAGTCAATGAAAATCGATGAAAACCTATTTGATATTTACATAGTTATCAGTATACTCATTTATTAGTACGTTGAACACATTGGTTAAGCGTTATGTGAAGTAATTCATAGAAAATACAAAGAAATATGTATAAAATGACTCAATGTCAGAAATCACGATTTAAACACTTTCACGTGAAATTGTATATCACCTCCTGGACACCACGTATTACCGCAACCATGCTCTTCACAACTGTGCACCATTTCTTTGATTATACCTTCAATTACAGACAAATATTTCAAAAGAAGCTGTGAACCGTAATGTAAACAAGCGCCATGTTGGAACATTTTTACTGACAACTTGACATATGGCGGCCAATGTTGCCACATTACCAAATCCCAAGGAAATGGGATTAAAATTCACGTTGTATGCCAATCACGATAAGCATCCGTGATCTACAATTTTAGGATTTTTTATATCAGTAATCGTAGTTCAACTATTTATTTGTAGACACATTATCTAAAAGTGTTTTACTTCAGATTTTGTTAGTTTGGTGAGTCTTTTTAAGAGGTTATAAGGAGATTTCATAAAAGAGATTTCCACACTAAGTCCACACAAGAAAGAGAAGTCGGCCACCATAGAGTGAGATAGAGTTGCGTAGGTATTTGACTCAAACAGTTGTTCCAAGTCTGGACTCCATATTTATCTATACCTTCATGGTCCGCCCCGGGTGCCTAGGTAGCACCAAGGTGACAACGACAACTCACTCGTACATCCAAAGAAGGCGTAGTATAGGTCCAAGGAAGGCATACATTCTTTTTTTTATCAAATTCATTAGAAAGATATCAAAGTCGCGTCTATAAAAAAAAATAAAGTGGCTTTTTTGACGTGCTTATAATTTGTTTCCAACTTAAGACATCAATTAACAACTACTTACTCTTGTAACTACTTGCATACAAATATTATACCTATTATTTTGGCTATTTAGCCATGAGTTATGTATTAAAAATAGCTGTCAAAAAATAATAGATACATTTCTTCAGTGCACTACAGAGCGGTTTTTTATCTACGTGTCTTAAATTTACCACAAATAATAAAAAACGATTGGCGGCGCTAGTGGACGGAATACACGCTCTTAAGGAATTTGACTTTATTATTTTAGGAATTAGAAATTATACTCCAAAAAAAAATGTGAAATTATAGTTGCGATGCATTTTAAACTAGGTATAATATTTGTATGCAAGTAGTCACAAGAGTAGGTAGTTGTTAATTGATGTCTTAAGTTGGAAACAAATTATAGGCACGTCAAAAGTCACTTTATTTTTTTTTATACACGCGACTTTGATATCTGTCTAATGAATTTGATAAAAAAAGAATGTACGCCTTCCTTGGACCTATACTACGCCTTCTTTGGATGTACGATTGTCGTTGTCACCTTGGTGCTAGGCACTCGGGGCGGACCAGCCTCCTCCGCCCCCACTTTACGCCGCCACTGCAGTTAGGGCACGATAGATTGTGTAGTGTAATAACCGCTTGAGAGTCGAAAAGAAACTGGAATCGTTTCTTTAGATAAAGAGGAGTGGAAGGGGAAAAGAGCACATTATACCTACAAGAGGGAAAGAATATGAGCATTCCGGCGAAGGCGAATTAGCAACCACTTGAGCTTTTATATTTCTATGATGATAATCACTTAACAAACAGACGCATAGTTATGATTCACTGTTTATGTCAGTGTAAAGTTATATTCGTGTCAGTTTAATTTAAAAACCTACATACCGCGAAGCGAAACCAATTGAACTACAAATTGCCTTACGCGCAATTGGATATGTGTGCCCGCAAATGTGTTTCGTGTAGGTACCTACGTGTAGACTTGATATTAACTCAGGCATCGTTTAGATAGGTAATCAAATAGTCACTAAATACCTATAGCAATTAGGAGAGCTTTACTAGAAACTTATCTAAACTATGCCAAAATAAACTTTTCAAAGAGTTTTGGCATGTTGCTAAAGAAAATCTTTTGCAAAAGATGTTATTATTAATACCTAGGTTTATTACCCAACATGCTGCTGCGCCCTGCTGTGCCTTCGACGCAGCTGTAATTATATATCGCGTCTGCATCACTCCACAAAGGTTGAGGAAGTCGTGCAGTACTTGAAAGAGAAGACCAAGTGGACTCTGAGGGTCGAAAGGTTGGAATCGTGCCACAAGTCGTTCGTGGTTCGAGTTCCAACCTTCCATCTACAGATCTTCTTGAAGAAGGACTTTTGGCCGAAAGCTGTCGTATTTCGACGTTTCCGAGGACGGTTACGCGACACGACGCCGACAACATAACGTGTATAGCTATTTTTAACCGACTTCCCAAAAAGGAGGAGGTTCTCAATTCGGTTATATGTTTTTTTATGTTTGTTACCTCATAACTCCCGACAAGTATGAACCGATTTGAAAAATTCTTTACGAACTTTGGATTTTAAATCGAAATAGCTGGAATTCGTCTTCTTGGATGATGGTTTTTTATGTCATACAAGTAATCGAAATTGCGTATTTTGCTTTTCTGCGATTTTGCAGTGGTGTTTTTAGGTGGGGTACCACTAAAAAGTGAAAAATAAAAAACTTTTTACAAAAAAGAAAGAAAGAAAGAAAGAAAGAAAATTGTGTTTATTGGCATTATATACAAAAAACTTCTTAAAATTAAACAAAACAGATATTTAAAACTATCAATGCCAAAGGGCCGGCAAAATACAACCGACTTCCAAAAAAAAAACACTGCAAAGTAAAAAATAACTTTAATTTCGGAAATCGGTGTCAAAATACGAAGAAACTTACAAAAACATCGACTTCCAAAATTAAAGTGATTTTTTACTTTGTAGTTTTTTTTTTTTGGAAGTCGTTTGTATTTTTTTGTAAAAAGTTTTTTATCAATATGTAAGTATTAGTTTATTGTTTTTGTATATTTTAATTTTGTGTATTTATCTATGGGTCTCAGTTGCCTGATAATAAAATGATAATGATTTATAACATTTTATTTTATTTTGCTTAACACATAACAAGCCTCTCAATGACTTCGTTAGATTATGTTACAGACTACCCAAAATATCTGGGTCATTTGTGGGGGGCTTCAACACCTTAACCCCCATGGATCCGCGAGTAAATCTGCCTCAGCCCGTGTCGTCGTGTCGAATAACTACAATTCAATCACTGTGAGTCTATGGGCATAATAGACATAGTGTTATCCTGACATAGTGTTATCCTTTGATTATGATACCTACAGAAACTTTTTCGTAATTTGGCTAGTCTTTTTTTGACTTTGTCTTTTCAAAGGCGTTTCGTGGAATCGTGAATCATTTCAATTAGGGAATAGTAGATTATTAACCAAGGGTATAAAGCAGTTGGGCCCTGGCCTTGGAGGCTCTCAGGCCTCGACTGGAGGGGCTCTTTAGCGCATGCATGGAGAGGGGCCAGTTCCCGCTTCCTTGGAGGACCGGGAAGCTGGTCCTCATCCGGAAGCCTGGGCGCCCTGCGGACTCGCCGTCCGCATTCCCGTAGTGTTGCTCGACGAGGTGGGCACGCTCTTCGAAAGAGTTATCGCAAACCGCCTCGCCGGGCACCTAGCGGGAACGGGGCCGGATCTTGCGGATAACCAGTTCGGTTTCCGCAAGGGGCGCTCTACGGTGGACGCCGTCATGCGCGTTAGAGCCCTCACGACGGGGGATGCGGTCTCCCGGGGTGGTGTTGTCTTGGCGGTGTCTCTCGACATCGCCAACGCCTTCAACACCATGCCCTGGAGCTGCATTGGGGAGGCACTCCGGTATCATCGGGTGCCGACCTACCTTCGTCGTGTGGTTGGGGACTACCTGTCCGACCGGGCAGTAATCTACCCTAGTCACAGCGGTGAGTGGAACCGGCGAGAGATGTCGTGCAGTGTTCCACAGATCCCTGTGGAACACCGCACGACATCTCTCGCCGGTTCTGGGGCCGCCCCTGTGGAACATCAGTTACGACTGGGTGCTGCGCGCCGACCTCCGGTGAGAGCGGCGTCAGCGTGGTCTGTTAGGCTGATGACACGCTGGTGCTGGCACAAGGGGGGTCGTACGCGGAGGCGGCCGACCTTATGACACGCGGGGTTGCGACAGTCGTAGAGAGGATCCGGCAATTGGGTCTCGAGGTGGCGCTGCACAAGTCCGAGGCCATGTGTTTTCATGGCCGAGGCAATGCGCCACCGTCGGGATCCTTGATGACGGTAGGAGGGGTTTCCATCGGCGTCGAGTTGACGCTGAAGTACCTAGGGCTCGTCCTCGACAGCCGGTGGAACTTCGTGGAACACTTCCGACGTTTGGCACCCAAACCGGAGCGGGCCGGGGCTGCTTTCAGGCGGCTCCTGCCCAACCTGGGGGTCCAAACGCCTCCTGCCGGAGGCTCTACGCGGGGGTCGTGCGGTCCATGACCCTCTACGGGGCCCCGGTGTGGGCGCGTTCCTTGCGGCAGCGTGCTGCCAAATATCTGAACGCGCCCCAAAAGGTGATGGCCCTAAGGATGGCCCGAGGGTACCGCACGATCTCGCGCGAAGCGGTGTGTCTCCTTGCCGGATTGCCGCCATGGGATCTGGAGGCGATAGTCCTCGCGCGCCTGCATGATTGGTGCGTGGAGGTACTACGCCGGGCCTTCCGCCTGACGCAGGTCCTCACCGGACATGGATGTTTCGGGAGGTTCCTGCACCGAATCGGGCGGGAGAAAACGCCCGGGTGTCACTGCGTGGATCGATAGGAGGACACGGTGGAGCACACTGTGCAGGTGTGCCCCGCTTGGGCGGCGCACCGCCGTGTCCTCGAAACGGCGATCGGCGGCGACCTCTCGCGTCCGGCCCTGGTCCAAGCCATGGTCCAGAGCGAGACGGAATGGGACGCCTTTTGCGAAGCAGTCATGCTAGCGATAGCGAAGGAGGTGGCGGAGAGGGAGAGGAGACCCTCTCGTCCCAGCCGCCGTGGTGGACGCCGCGGGCGTCGGGGGCCACCACCTGGTGACCTCCGGCCACCGTAGGCGCGGGCCTGTGGACGGCGAGCTATGGGTGGCTCGCCGTCCGTCCGTCTAGGGACGACAGGCCGTGTCGACGGCGCGTTAGTGTTCCACGCGCGCCTCAAACAGAGTCAGCACACAGAGGGGCCCGAAAGGGCCGACGCCTGCCGGAGTCGCGGGATTATTCGCAAGAGACACCGTGGCTCCGGAACACAAAGGGCAATGAAGGAATATGGATGGGTTTTAGTCAGTAGAAGTCTGACACTCCCTCCCGCTACACCCAGAGCGGGAGGAGTCATTGGATGATTTCCCATCCCTAAAAAAAAAAAAAAAAAGGGGTATAAAGCAGTGTCTTCTGTCGCGGGTGATTGCGAGCGTAACGAAGGAATCGAGGTTTACTTCCGAGCGTAGCGAGGGTGTTAAAACTTAAATCACGAGCGAAGCGAGGCATTTAAGACGTCGAGTCCTGAGTGTAGCGAGGGATTTAAGTTCACCCAAGACTAAGACAGCTTTATCACCGAGGAAAAGCTCTACTTTTCGTACCATTTGCGAAAAAATTAACACAATAATAATATGAGATAAGCATGTATTAAAAATAATGTCAATTAAAAGTAAAAGTTAACATTCGAAACATTGGTCCAATTATTGATAGAGTTACATTTTTGTTTGGTACATTTATTGTTGATGAGTTGATTTGAGTACCTACCTATTTCTCTGTTCTTGCGTCTGAGGAACTTGCGTTTCATTGTCTAGTAGATAGTATACGAGTATATATAAATAGTATAATAACGTATTTATGGTTTTATGTAGGTATTTGAAGAAAACAAAGACGCGGCAAATTCCTAGACTAATATTTTTTTGTCGGAAAAGCAAAGGCATCAAGCTCATACGGCCTCGTCGGTTAACGTAATTTTATATAATCATAACTGCATAATAAATGCGTATTCCTTTTTCAAAAAGATGTAGGGGAACCTGTTGTACCTTGACACCCTTTGTACCTAGAGCCACCTATTTTTTTGAATTGTTCGCGCCTTTTTTCTCACTTTTTTTCTATGGTATTGTGAACTTTGACAAGACTGATCAACATGAAGTTAGTTGCAGGCGGCCATTGCATCGAGTTTGCATGAGGGATCACTCTAACGTTTTCGCTGCAAAAAAGTAAGATGTTTATTATTTTTCATTTCTTTCGTTACTTCTGTTATTTACTACATACATTTTTAAAACCATTTGATTTAAACAAGTACTTTAGCCAAGTTTAGAATGTAGTATGCTTATTTGAGTTAATCATTACCTCCATTTTTATATGTGCGAATAAACATAAAAGGGTAGGGGTGTTGTACCTTGACCATAGTAAAACAGTTGTACCTTGGTCATATGGTCAAGGTACCTACATTCAAATGTATTCTTATTAGGAACGGACATACTTACTTATTATTTTGTGGTTTTTTAGACAGGTAAAATGCCTCGTAGCAAAGACAACATCAAACGGACTCCTATTGCTAAAATAGCACTTTCTAGTGCTATTAAACTAGTTATAGAAAAAAATTCTCATTAAGAGGGGCTGCCAAACATTTTAACTTGTCAAGATGTACTATAAAGAGGAATTATAAACACTGCTTGAAGACTGATAAAGATGAGAGTGACCTTCATGATAATTTAGCCGTGAAAAAAGTTTTCACAGGTGACGAAGAGCTCTTCCTTGTGGATGACATACAAGAAGCAGCAAAGTTACAGTATGGACTCAAAAAAAAACTAATTCCAAGAGGGAATATTACTCAGTTCCTGGAAGGAATAAATACTCGGAGTTTATTGATTAATTAAGAAACGCTTAATCCAAATAAATATTAGTCAGTACGAAGAGAATAAAGACTTGTTGCTAACGTGATTAGAATATTTGAGTTAGGTGTTACGAAAAATACAGATTTTATTAATATTGATATGTCATTGAAATCAGATAAGCTTATAAAGATATTTAGAGACGTGTTGAAGCTGGAAATAATAAAAATATTTGCTATTTGTCGAGAAATATGGATTTTATTTGATGAGTTCTAACTATGACCAAGGTACAATATAGGCGGATCTAGGTACATCACCATTGTTGTACCTTGATCAACATTCCAAACTTTTTTTAGTTTATGTAAAACCTGTAAAAAGGATGATCTATGCTTTTGTGTAATTTATATTATGCAACCACATTAGTTCGTCTAACAGCTAAAATTTGTTTAATCGCAATAATTGTAACAGCTTTTTTTCAAAAAATGGTTGAATGAAAAAGTGACCAAGGTACAACAGGTTCCCCTATAATGCTTTATATTATTATACAAACTCAATGAATGGTGTAAACACAGCTACCTATGTAGTTCAGTATAAAGGTAAGTAGGTATTCCAAATTTAAATCATTCTCCCCCTAGAGGATGAATGAAATTCAGTACAATTTTCTTTCCTTGTTTTTAACAGATTAAAAATGACTATTGTTATGTTCACTTTTTGTGGCATAGAATGTCACTTTTTTGAGCAAGTGGTACGAAAAATTATATTACTTATTATTAATAGTTTAAAAATAGTTTTTAAGGCGATTGGGTGTATTCGGTAGGATGGGGCAGGGCAATAAATTCTCAAAAAAGAACATTAGACTAGCTATACGCGGCTGGTTCGATAGATTTCTCTATTTTCTGTTTACAATGTTAGCGAGCAAGACCGGTTGCAATCGCCGTAGGTACATATTCCTGTTTATAGGAATAGCGTAAGCAAACACATGTATAAACCACTAAAATAACTAAATGGACCCTCGTGACGCACGCAATTGGGTAAGTACACAACATAGGTACATGCGGCGAAGAATCTTTACTCCTCCACATTAATAGGCAGATAGGTACCTCAGGTGACTTAGGTACGAAAGTTCAGAACTTGGGTTTTTATGCAAGCACCATAGCTAAGCGCACGCACGGCAGCCACGACAAGTATGTAAATGTTTTTTCAAATTACCTAGGTACAGGTAAGCATTTGATTTGGTGCCTAGGCACTTAGCACTTATCTAAGCAATTAGCAAAAGATGGGATGTCTAGGAAAAGAGCAAATGGCGCCTAAATTTAATAATTTCATAATGTGTCGCAATATTGCACAATATTTGTAAAATTCGATGACCGTAGCCTTAGAATAGCCGTAGCTAAAAAACAAAATTTTATTCGAAACCTTACCTAACTTGGATATTATTTAGAAAGACACGAAAGCGTTATCAGTAGGTAGGTAGTGCTATTTAATTGGTGAGGTATCAAATTCGTATTAATATAATTAAATAAGTGTTCTTTGTCACTCAGGTGAAGCTCAATAGCACTGCTATATGGAACCAACGGTGAAGAATATCGTCATGAAAGCTCCACTACCTACTGTAGACCGTACAGTCAGCAAAAAAGTTGGTGCTCACTATAAAAAACTTCATATAAACGTTGCTAACAACCAAATTATTTGTTAAAAAATTATATAAATAAACGGGTAATTGGAGACTAGGTACTAATTACTGTATATTTTATATCAGTGACTGATCACCACAAGTCATTAGGTATTATGAGAGACTGTAATGGTAATATTATGAAATAGGTATATTTTGATAAATTTGTATAGCATTAATAAAATTAGGTGAATCATACACAAAATAATAAAAAATCTAAATTAGCCTACGAAGCATGCCATACCAAACCAAATTATGACCTAATTGTCTCTCTATTACTTAAGTAGGTTTTTTGTCGGCAGAGGTTATGTACCGCATTGATGTCAGTGTTTTATAGGACACAAAAAATAAAATAAAAACGTAGACGAACACAGAACCACCGACCCTCACAAATATCGATTCATAAACTTGTTCTTGCATACATTCGTTATGCACTGGACTAGGTTAGGTACCTACTGATAACACAAACGAGCAGTGTGAAATTTTTACAAAACCTGATTGATAATACACTGACCTTGAAATTGAGAAAAACAACGGAAGTGAGCCTAACATCTACCACAAACTGGTACTCGATAACTCGAATAGTTTTATAAGTAGTTATTTAAATTTTTGACTTGTTTGATTATTAAAATAATAGTTTCATAAAAAAAAAACTGCATGTAAGTAAGTACGTATCAGTTTACGCTTGTATAAAAACTCGTTAGTATCGACTTGTTGGAAGCAAACACGAATCGCGTTGTAAACTTGCGATCAATATCAAACTCGTGTTACCTTATCCATAATAATCTAAAATTTTAAGTGAAATTCTCAAGCACCGTGTGACATTTAATTGCTGAACATAATTTATAGCATTTCCACAATCATATCTTTCATAACATCTGTGCACATTATGCATACGATACTTAGTATTAATTAAGACTTGTATTGAAGTTTAGGTACATAACTTTCGGAAATCGGTCCTTTATAACCGACTTCCCAAAAAGGAGGAAGTTATCAATTCGGTTGTATGTTTTTTTTTTTTATGTTTGTTACCTCATAACTCTGACAATTATGAACCGATTTGAAAAATGTTTGTTTTATCTGAAAGGATATACTTGCAGATTGGTCCCATTTAAATTATATCAAAATCGATTACGAACTTTGGATTTTAAATCGAAATCGCTGGAATTGGACTATTTAGATGATTCTTTGATAATCGAAATTGCGTATTTTGCTTTTCTGCGATTTTGTAGTGGTGTTGTTAGGTGTGGGACACCACTAAAAAATACAACCGACTTCTAAAAAAAAACACTACAAAGTAAAAAATAACTTTAAATTCGGAAGTCGGTGTCAAAATACGAAGAAACTAACAAAAACACCGACTTCCGAATTTAAAGTTATTTTTTACTTTGTAATGTTTTTTTTTAGAAGTCGGTTGTATTTTTTTGTAAAAAGTTTTTTATGTACCTACTTTGCACCATTTAAAATAAAATTGGCCCCTACTTGTGAAACTTACGAATTACTTTACTCCACACCTGGAGGGCAATCGCGCTAATAAAATTCGGCTGGAACGCAACTGAACTGTAGCCATTTCAGGCAGACATCAGACATTACTCCTGAAACTAGAGCATTACGGACTAAGTAAAACAGCCTTGAACTTAGTAAAATCGTTTTTAAATGAAAGACAGCAGCTAGTTCATATAAACGGCAAAAATTCAACAGGATTAATCGTGAAAATGGGGGTACCACAAGGCTCAATTTTGGGTCCTTTCTTATTTCTAGTTTATATAAATGATTTGCCCTATATTTTAGAAAATAAACTCAATATGGTGTTGTTTGCTGACGATACATCTTTGATTTTTAAAGTAAATAGACATGCAAACAATCTTGACAATGTAAATAACGCTCTAATGAAGGTACATGATTGGTTCACTGCTAATAATCTAGTGTTAAATGAGAAAAAAACGAAGTGCATTCGATTCACTTTACCAAATGTCAAAAGTAATAATTGTGACATAATATTGAACAAGGAGAAACTAGAATTAGTCGAAGAAGCAGTTTTCCTGGGGATTAGGCTAGACTCAAGGTTACAATGGGGTCCTCATTTAACATCTCTTGCAGGAAGGCTAAGTTCAGCAGCATATGCTGTTAGAAAAATTCGCCAGTTTACAGATGTTGAAACCGCTAGACTAGTCTATTTTAGTTATTTTCACAGTATAATGTCTTACGGTATTTTACTTTGGGGACGGGCTGCTGACATCGAGTCTATTTTCATTTTGCAGAAAAGAGCCATCAGAGCCATTTACCATCTGCGCCGGAGAGATTCTCTAAGAGAACTGTTTAAAGAAATTAACATCATGACGGTCCCTTGTCAATATATTTATGAAAATATTATGTACGTTAGAAAGAATCTACATCTTTTCAGTAAACGAGGCGACAGACATAACTATGTCACTAGAAATAGGAATCAGTTAGTTCAACCAGGTTTCAGACTTGCTAAAGTAGCAACATCTTTCATGGGATACTGTTTAAAGTTTTATAACAAAATACCGCCACATATACTAGAACTAAATAAGACGAAATTTAAAAACTGTGTAAAACGCACACTATGCAAACAAGCATATTATAAATTAGGGGAGTACATTGACGACAAAAATGCTTGGCTCAATGCTGGTCCGCTCCACAACGACTAAAATGCCCGAACTTTGATGAAGATGTGAAAACATTGTTGGACCTGCTGAAGATTGTAAGATTATCTTTGCATTGTATAGACTCATTAAATAATCTAACCATGATTTTGTAAAAAGGCAGTGTTTAAAAGAGTGTCCATGGAGTTTCTTGCACGTTCTTCTCCATAGGATCTACTCTTTGGAACGTGCAACTGCCGCGCTGGAGATAGGGTCGGTGAGTTTGTTTTGTTGCAGAATAACTTGCTACTCTTGTCGCTAGCGCGGCAGAATTAGCTTCATCTATTTGACTGACATACCTTGACTATTCAAAAGTGCCTGTAAACTGGTCTATTTGAAATAAAGGATTTTGTATTTGTATTTGTATTTGTATTTGTATTCACAACGTTTTTAAACATTCCGTATCGCGCTAAACGTTTGACAGAAACTTGGAACGCAACTACATCACAACTGTAACGTTACCGCTGTCAAACAAAAACTTGAAACAGTGCTACTTTTTCTTGACTTTTTCTCAATCGTTCGCGTTGTGTTGTTTGGATTTTGAACGAAAATACGAAAATATTTGTAAAATTTTGACAACGCAACTTTGGTTGAAGTTTAAACTTTAGCGCGATACCAAATTCCTTACAGGTGAATCGAAACAAGATCATAACCAAAACTGAATTGGAAACGAATTGCAAGCGGACCTAAACTTTTAAAATTAGCGCGATTGGCCTCCTGTTTTAAAGCTTTTTAATAATGGTAGGTCGTTAATCCCATTTATTTTACACTAGCTGACCCGTGCAACGTCGTCTGCGTAACATTTTACATTGCTCCGCTCCTATTGGTCTTAGCGTGATGTATAGCCTATAGCCTTCCTCGATAAATGGGCTATGTAACACTGAAAGAATTTTTCAAATCGGACCAGTAGTTCCTGAGATTAGCGCGTTCAACCAAACAAACAAACAAACAAACTCTTCTGCTTTATAATATTAAGTATAGATTATTATTATTTTACATGGATTTACAAAACGTAATTGTATACCACTTAATAGCTGTAAGTGCGTTCGATTTTCTCACTGTCATCTATTGCAAATACATATTACAATATTCCATGTCCTCGTCCTCTAGAAGTCTTCGTCCCTCTTTGCGGCCCGTACTCAGGTAAAATATAAATCGCGTTGTTGGAAAAGCACTTGTTTATCGAAATCGGAATCAATTTGATGAAATTACCTGCATTTTGGAAAAAGAATCTGCATGATTTGAATTGAGATTTGAAGAGAAACTTTTTTAATGTCCGTAATAACATTTTTCATGTAAACTGTCCAACTTTGTGTGTAATCACTTAACAGATATATATTACTAGCTGTCCCACGCGGCTTCGCTCCCGTCAACTGGCTACCCTACCTACCCATTTTTTTTTTGCTTTTAAGCCTTTCCTGTATTCAGGCGAACTAAACAAAAAAAGAATTACCGAAATCGGCCCAGCCGTTCTCGAGAGTTAGCGAGACTAACGAACAGCAATTCATTTTTATAAATATTATGTGTATCGGTATCACTACTTATTTACAAAACTAATTATTACTTAACTACAGAAAAAGTTCATGGTCATTATGATAACTCTAACCATGAGCCTGTGTCTTATGTTGAAAGGTTGAAATGAAACGGTACAATGCGTTTCAAATAAGAATAGGATCGACTTAGCGCCATATTGTGACGTCACAGCAATCGACGACCGAAGTGGTTTGAATTGACGTTCGTCAATTCAAACCAATTCGGTAGGGTGAGCAAAACAAGATTATTTTTTTAATTTATAAACATTGAGTGAAAAAAAAAAAGTATTTTGGTATGTTTTAAAATAACGAATAATGACTTTAAATAATAAATATTAAATTGAGATAACTTATTACTATTGAACATTTTTATTTATATTTGATTTAAGACTTATTCAAACAAAGTAAAATAAACCGTTATCGATATGCAACTAAGTTTTCTTTGCAAACCGTTCTTTTCAAGAGACATTTGACACATAGATAGAGGTCATTGACGTTCCTATTCTTATTTAAAACGCATTGTACAGTCACCAGCTCATCAAACTATCCAAAACTGTCAAATTTTCCCAATCAATCTTGAACCTAATGCTTCAGCGATATAGTTGAAAATCTATTATAAAAATTTGACAGATTTTTGTTGCTTGATGTGCTGGCGTCTGTACCTATCTAAAGTCATCTCGAGTAGGAAAAATAAAATTGCCAAGTCATGGTAGAAGTTAATGATGTTTTTGAATTAGAATAAAGCTATAGTAGCTATGCAATTAATATGCATAAAAATGATATAAACTTTTGAGTCCCCTGTAGCTAAGTAACAAGGCACAACACAACCCATTTTTAGCATGAAGGTCACGATGACAAAGTGATGATGATGAATATTGATGAATGTACCAATGCACGTTTTAAAAACAGGTCAATACAAGCATATGAATATGAAGAGAGATGATTACCAGTGTTGAATGTTTTCTGATTTTTTATCTCGTCAACCTAAGCAGTAACACCAGCACTGATAATAGTAACACACGTGTTAATACTTACGTTAAAAATATTTTCGAGATGAAGTTTGCTTTGTCGTGAGGGTTCTTTTGTTTCAATGTCACTTTTGAGTCCATTTTCACTTATTTATGAAGCACAAAGCACAAATTTATTTAGTTATGCTGTTTTTGGCAGATCTCGTCAAAACCGATAAATCTGTTTACTAGAACTGGCGAATGTTTTTCAGCTATAAGTAGTAACATCACATGTAGCAATTTTATAGCCATACGAGGCAGCGTATCCTATGAATTTTCAATACAGTAAGCATTCGTTTTCAAAACAGATTGCATAATATACTACTCATGGATTTTAGTACCTACAGTTCGGCCGATTCACTGACCACTGGGTTGTTCATTATTTGAATGAACGTTAGTAAAAATAACCATTTAGAAAATGATCCGTTTTATAAAACTATAGATTTAATAGTACCTAGGGAATTATAAATTCCATTTGTTAAGTATCACAGTTAAGTAGATTGGTAGGTTAGGAGACCGCGAGCCCTACCCCACGAGCATATAGCCCGAGCGTCGCCGGCGTACTGACGGAACGGAAAGCCCGCCTGTGCTCTCTCATCACACAGCCAGCTGTGGTATATCACCGAGGTTTGTGTGCTCTACTGTTATGTAGCTCTACTACAATCTATTAATAAGTTTGCGTTTAAGCGTTCTCAAACGATAGTAACACAGTGCAAGACAGTGTTGTAACTCAGTCGAAACACAGGTCACACAAGAAGGAAAAGTAGTTAACGGACGCCTGAGAGTGAACTATCAAACAAATCTCAGATTCATTGAATCAATAAAGAGATTTTTTCCAAAGTGGAATTCAAATAATAAACTGGGCCGAGATAGTACCTAATGCATGCGTCGCAGACAATTGTTAATTTGGTACCTAGGTACCGAACCAAACAATTTATAATCAGAGAACAATTTCAATACAATGCTTACGTAATCTACAGGGAAATATAAAATTTTGCTTATTACCTTTTTGACATATTATATTCCGTCCACTAGCGCCGCCAATCGGTTTTTATTAATTGTGGTAAATTTAAGACACGTAGATAAAAAACCGCTCTGTAGTGCACTGAAGAAATGTATCTATTATTTTTTGACAGATATTTTTAATACATAACTCATGGCTAAATAGCCAAAACGGCAATTATTGCTAAAAGTGGCCACTTTTAGCAAAAATATCGACTTCGGCAACTATTTATGTTCTAAAGTACAAAACATAACTCTCAAAACATACTAAATACATTTCTTCAGTGCACTACAGAGCGATTTTTTATCTAGGTACCTACGTGTCTTAAATTTACCACAAATAATAAAAAACGATTGGCGGCGCTAGTGGACGGAATGTAGGCAATTTCAAACTCCTAAGTAGCCAAGAAAACAGATATCAAAGTACTCAGCTCGGGATCGGGGGGTTCGAGTGCACAACATAACGAAAAATAAAACACAAACGATCACCTACAAAATAAAATTTAGATGTTGTAAAACACTTCGTTTCGGAAGCTGGTTGTATGAATTTTGATTTTTTGCTAACGACTTCCGAAAATAATCAATGAAATATAATAATAATCAATAAATAATCGCTTGCCAGCGTTAAACTTTATAAAAAGTAATAATAATAACCTAAAATATAATATTGATAGATATTTTTTTTAAGTTGGTCGTGCGTTTTTTGCAATATACTTACTATAGGTACTAGAAAAATATAGGTAGGTAGATAACTATATTTAGAGAAGTTAAAATTAAGCAGTTCTTTAATTTTTTCATTCATCAATATCAGCTGAATCATCGGAATAGTGCTAACCAATATTTTTTTTGCTGACCGTACAAGGAAACTACATCCGGTCCGGTACTACTAGATCGTGAAGGGTTCGCAAAGTTGTAAAATTCGCTTCACCACTTGCGCTTCACCTGCCAAAAAACTTTTTGCAGAAGTAATAGACCCAGAAAAAATAGTTTTGTGAATAATCACAAGTTAATTTTTACTTTGATTTTCACTCTGAAATTGTGAAAACTGAATATCAAACTCAGTTTAATTTTTTGTAGATATGACAGCGCAGCTGATTTTTTTTATTTACATGAGCAGTTTGAGTTGATTCCACTCATTTAGTAAAGTTGTTTTTATTACTTTCACTCGCTGAAAGGTGTCGCTCATTTTAGTACATTAATTGCTCTATTTTAAAAAGCTATACCTACATATTGCTCAAATGGCATAACGTTAACTTCAGGTAACAACACTTTGGATAATTTTCATTTATACTTCTATACTAATATTATAAAAAGGTAACATTTGTTTGTAAGTTTGTATGTAGGGGGTAATATCAGGAACTACTGGTCCGATTTGAAAAAATCTTTCAGTGTTAGATAGCCCATTTATCGAGGAAGGCTATAGGCTACATATCATCACGCTAAGCCTAAAAGGAACCGAGCATTAATGAAGTTCCCCTTTTTTTCTATGAAATAGATTTAAGTGCAAATAAGACGAAGAGAAGTAATTAACTAGTAGTTAACTGTAAAGAAATAGCGATTGTTATTGACTGCTCTACCTACATAGGTACATCAATTCAACTTCATAGGGAAGGCGAAAATTATTTTAATAAATTAAGTAAGTAGGTATGATGCATTTGATGCATTGAAGTTTTTATAATTTGCAACTGCAGTGTGTTTAGATGGTACATGGCATGGTAAGGTACGTAGGTATGTAGGATCATAAATTCATAATGTAGGTATTTTATGTCGTTGTTCAATAGAGATATGTACTGTGATTGTTTACATCGATAAAATCATGACAATTAAAGATAACGAGTCGAGCACTTCAATACAGAGGATATGCTTGATACACGAATATCTATGGCTTGATATTAGAAAACTCAATATCCAAGACCAAGTAATTAAACATATTTCGAAAAAGACACCGGGGCCCTGGAGGGCTACTCTCTAACGGCCGAACTAAAATAACCTAACTATCACCAGATTTGGCATAGGTACTGGAGATAGCAAAACAAATGAAACAATATGAAAATTATATAGGTTTTCTGTTGTTTCATTTGTTTTTCTATCTCCAGTATGTGATAGATAGGATATTGGTTTCGGCCGTAAGTCTAGTAGTACCTACCTAAGTTCGTAGCACAGTGCAGTTACCTACGGACTTAGGCAGAATTCGTCCCGATTCCCGAACCCGAACTAAGAATGAGTGACAACACATTTTGACAGAACGTGTCAAATCGTGTTGTCATAAATTTTCAGTGGTGATTCTCAGGTGATACGGAGTAGAATAGGTACGCCCGCAACTAAGCTAACTAACTACGGACTTCGGGGTTAGAGAGTAGCCTCCCTGGAACGCAAAGGAAATTTGGAGGAACACGATCTAGTGGTTTTTAGTCAGTGAGAGCAGAGGCGGATTAAATGTTGCTAGCGGATGGTACCTAATGTACATAATAGGATTTTTTTAGTTTTATCATTCTCTTATTTTAGAAGTTAAGGGGGGGGGACACATTTTACCACTTTGGAAGTGTCTCACGCGCAAACTATTCAGTTTAGAAAAAAATATATTGGAAACCTCAATATCGTTTTTGAAGACCTAAGTATCCATAGATATGTCGCAGGGATATGATAAAAACAGGGATTTGCCCAAATCCCTGATCAAATCACGGAGGATGTTAAAATAACAACACGATTTTATCATTTCCCTAAGCAAATCTGGTGATTTGACAAATCCTACTAAAGAAATCTAGTGATTTGAACAAATCCCAAAATTCGTTCAGTGAAATGACAAAAATAACTTTTCTGTGGTATTTTAAATGTTTATTTTGAAGTTTACCTACATAATTATAATAATCTGGTGTAGTACGATGCAATATTGATCTCAAAAATCACCACTAGAACATAATTATTTGACAAAAATTTACAAAAATTTCTTAAAAAATGAAAAATGTAACGTATGATATCCCTATTTGTAATACACGTAGCAGATTTGTGGCAACGTGAATTACACAGAACATTATTTTTCTTACAGGCACATTTATTCGCTTTGCATCGTACTTTTGACTCTTGGCAAGAATACTATTTGAATCCTTGACCTCCAAATAAAGATAATTTTATGTAATCGGGACTTTTAGGGCACTCCGACTCGGATAGGTTAGGTTAGAAGGGGATGGCGGGGTCGTGTGAGCGAGCGAAGCGAGCTAATAGACCCCGTCATCCCCTTCGTGGTTATTTTTTATAAACCACACAGAAGTAGAAGACGAGTCGACCAAGCCAACAAAATAAATATGCTTAAAAAAAATTATGCGTAATCATTAATATGGTTAGAGAAATAAATTATGCTTAAAAAAATTATGCGTAAGCTCTTATGCGTAATTATATTATGCGAAAATATAATTATGCCAAACGAAATTATGCTAAGTTATATTAGGTCTTAAAATTTTATGCAAATGGATAGGGAACCCATGTTTTATTATCATTCCACTGAATCATAAATTGATTTGTACAACTCACTAGATTTGTTTAGGGAAATGATAAAATCGTGTTGTTATTTTAACATCCTCCGTGATTTGATCAAATCCCTTAGGGAATTGACCAAATCCCTGTTTTTATCATATTCCTGCGACAGATAGATACCCCACACGTATGGGTTTGATGAAAAAAAATTTTTTGAGTTTCAGTTCTAAGTATGGGGACCCCCAAAATTTATTGTTTTTTTTTTCTATGTTTGTGTTAAAATCTTTATGTGATTCACGGAATACATCTACTTACCAAATTTCATCACTTTTCGGAGAAAAGTGGCTGTGACATCCGGAAGGACAGAGAGACAGACATGACGAATCTATAAGGGTTCCGTTTTTGCCATTTGGCTACGGAACCCTAAAAAGAACGGTGCTAAAATCCTGGAAGCTTGAATGTGCAACCGGTGCCCAAAAAGGGTACCCGTGCAGACCCTGCTCATTACAGAACAATCGCCATTACCTCCATTCTTTGCAAGGTTATGGAAATAGTATTGAACAGTAAGTTGCTGACGTACCTTGAAGACAATGATATCCTTAGTGACCGTCAATATGGCTTTCGCCGGGGACGGTCTACTGACGATCTTCTTGTGTATGTCACGCACTGCTGGGGCGAAGCCATCGAGAGACACGGCGAAGCACTTGCTGTGTCTCTCGATATCTCGAAGGCTTTTGACAGGGTCTAGCGCGGAAGTCTGCTCAGTTAGCTTCCTGCTTATGGCATCCCAGCTGATTTTTGTAGCTGGATATCGGACTTCCTTAGTGAACCGCGGTTGATCCGAGTAGTCGTTGACGGCTGCTCCTGACCTCATGGCTATTGATGCCGGTGTTCCTCAGGGGTCTGTTCTCTCTGCAACTCTTTTCCTGCTGCACATCAATGACCTACTTCAGCCTGGTCTTGTTGGGTACGCAGATGACGGTGCGGTTTCAGAGAGATACTTGTCCACCGCAACAACCAGTGGGGATGAAGTTCGTTCCTTGAGAGGCCATGGTAGAGCGGACAAATTTGACCTTAAGCCTTGTCTCCCAGTGGGGTGACGACATTCAGTCTCTTATATCGCCACCTAAAAAAACAGGCGTCTCTTTACGGCAAAAGGAGATTTTTCAACCAAACTCCTACTTTTCGAGGTACATCTGTTCCAGTGACTGATCGGCTCGAGCTCCTAGGCATGGAGCTGACATCCAGTCTCAACTTCGAAGCCAACATTGAGTGCAAAGCCCAAACTGCAGCCAAAAAGCTGGGCATCCTAAATAGGATGAAGCGATATGAAGTATAAGTATAAAGCAGCCTGGGCTGCTTTTAAGTCTAAGTATATAAAGCACAAGTCCGATCCTGCATGGAGTATTGCAGCCACCTTTGGGATGGCTCAGCTAAGTATCAGCTTGCCGCGCTTGACTCGGTGGAACGCAGAGCTAGGATGCTCATTGGCGACGTAAAACCAGGGGGTGGATGCCAAGCTACACAGCTTGGCTCATCGCCGCAAGGTTGCCTGCTTGTCGGTCTTCTACCTACCGATTGTACTTCGGAGAGTGTGCCCAAGAACTCCACGACCTCATCCCACCAGCCCCCTTCTACCATCGGACATTCAGACGCACTGCAACTTATAATCCCTATCTTGTTGCTATTCCAACAACTCGCACTAAGCGCTTCCAAGCGTCTTTCATAATGCGCACAGCAAAGGAGTGGAACTCTTTGCCTGCGTCTGTGTTTCCAAATACTTTACAACCCTAATCTTTTCAAAGTTAGAGTGAACAGGCTACTTCTGGGTAAGCTCGCTCTATGGTAGACTTTGTCTCTGTCATCTCTGACTGAGTCTGACCTAGACTAGAGTCAAGAAAAAAAAGTAGTACTACTTAGGTTTATAGGTTACCTGTACAGGTAACAGTATAGTGCGATTAGGGTTCTATAGGGGTAGCCCTTAGAACTCTAATCGCACTTTACTTTTATCGAACTCTATGAGACATTTGCAGCTCCGCAATCTGTCTGTCTGTCTGTTCACGATAAACTCAAAAGGTGCTGCACCGATTTTCATGCTGTTTTCACCAATATATAAAATGGTTCTCGAGGAAGGTTTTAGTATATAATTTGTCAAGCAGGCAAAGCCGCGGGCATCAGCTAGTGAATAACAAATTAACAAGTTTAATTTGTCGGTAATAAAACTACGAAACACTACTGAATCAAGGTCTTTCCTGTTGAAAAGATCAGCGCAATGAACATTAATTGACGCAAGACAACATGTAACCAATAAATTATTGTTGTGGATGCAACAATATCAAATTGGCGACCCAATGATGTGAACAAGAGATGCGGACCTAAGCGTCTCAATTGACGGTTTATCGAAAAAAACGATTTATAACTAAATTTAAAATGTTAAATGAATCCTTTTCAAACTGTAATTTATCACAATAATAGTTTTTTACCACATATATAGTTTCAGACAAGTTGTGTACGGTGGCGACTGGTAACGCCATCTCGCCTGATGACTTTAAAGCACTTCTTTTTACTTGTTATTCTATCTAGAGTACCTTGGTTATAATATAGTTAATTTTGAATAGTGACAATGATTCTGAATCAATTTACATAAAACACGAGATTTATTTATATACATACATATTTAATATTTAAAATGGCAATGTAAAGAACAATAAATTAATTTAATAAAGACTACAGAGATCTCTGCACTTTGCGCACATGTTGGCTTTTAGATTCTTTTAAAGCTTGCTCTAACTTGTTTGTCAAATGTAATAAATTAGGTAAGTCACATTGCAGTAGAACATGGTTTACTTTATTTTGACAATGGCTAGCAGCCTTGGCATCTTGTATGCTTGAATTTATCTGTATTGGAGATAAGCTTTTATCATCTCCCTTCTCATACCCTATTCTGTTATTGTGTTCACTGTATTGTCCAAAGTTTTTTGGCATCATGAGCATAAAGTCCATGGCAATCATTGGTTTAATTTCTTCATTGCAACTGCGAGAGGCTACCTGTGAATGCATAAAAAACTAAATAACATATGATGTTACACTAAAAGTAAGAACATTTTTGAACATCAAAATGTATTGTTTACACACTTTATTTCTTCTTACCTGTATTTCAAATCTCCATGACAGATCCTGATAAGTAGGGTCTCTCTGCTGCAGAAGGTTCAATGCATCTGATAGCTCTGCCTTCTTGGTGTTGTGCAACTTTACCAACACTTCCTGTTGCTCACTAGAGAATCCCGCTATAGCCAATGATGACTTTAGGTCAGCATCTGACAACTGAATAAAGTGTTCTACTATTATGCCAAGAAATAAAAAAATTGATTATTTTTTTATTGAACCTAAATCTGAAATTTCAACCTGAATAAGCGCTATACTTACATTTAGTCTACATGCCTCTACTATAAGATAAACCAATGCATGAACCAAATTTTGAACTGTTGTTAGTGAGACATCCAATTTTTCTGAAAAAATATTTTTTTATGACTTTATCAGACCATTTCTTTTTGTTGCAGTAGTAGTAGTAGTGGACCATCAACATAGGTTAAAAAAAAATAAACAGCTATAAACAACTTTTAATAAATGTTTACATTCCTAAGTACCTACTAGTAAGCAAAAACACTCTGTGTGTTAAATACACTATGATAAAAAAAAATAAAGCTTGAAAGATTAATATTATTAACTGCTTACCTAAGCACCTAACATTTTCGACCAGTGTTCAGTAGATCAAGCAAATATAATTTTGACAAAGTTTTAATTAACACATACCAGGAGTCAAATTAAAAAAAGTTAACATTCAGAGGTCTTGCAGCAAAACACTGCTAATAAAACAAATTGTCATCTGCCTAGTCTTTTCCAAACTACATTGGGGTTGGCTTCCAGTCAAACCATATTCAGCTGAATACCAGTATTTTATGTGGAGCAGCTGCCTACCAGACCTGACCTGACTGGGTAACATGGTACTTATTGGAAAGACTGGGGTCAGATTTACTGGCTTCTGACAATTCATAACAACTGACAAAGATCTAGAAATGAAAGCGGGGGCCAACAGCTGTGCTTTCCGAGGCACGGAGGAAACTCGGTATGTCATGATGGTCACCCATCCAGAGACCAACCTTGGCAAGCGTTGCTTAACCTTGAAGAAAAACAAGCTAAAAAAACAAATACTTATTGAAACTATTATAAAATACTTTTGTTTAAGAGTAGGTACTTACCTGCAGCAATACTATATTTCTTGTGATTTGTTCCATTATTAAGGTAGTCCAAAGCTAACTTACAAAAGTCTATCAGAACTGAAAAAAAAATAGGTATTTTAATATTGCTGAAAACGTGATGTTTGATCATTATAAGTAAAAAAATTTAATTTGGTCTGACCTTGTGTGGAATGCTGATTTAATAAACTAAGATGTTCTTTCTGTAACTCACTCAAAAATATAATCATTGTCTTTTAGTTTTAAAAAACGACTTTACGACGATATATTTTGTATACACTTTTTCCGATGATGTCAGATGATGTGATGATGATTGTGATGAAGTTTGACATGAGTTTGACTCTCACCCAGTGTTGCCAGATGATGATCTAGCATTCTCCCCAAATCTCACCCGAAATCCCCCCAAAATGTTAGTGTTTTGAGAAAAAACCCCCAGTAATTGGAAAATAATATATATTTATTTAAAAAAATATATAATAATTCAGCAATTGCTTCCATGACTGGATCAGCATCTCCACTTGCGTCGTCTGCAGTTCCGTACATTTTCTCCGAGTTAAATCTCTTGAGCATATTTGAAGTTGGTTTAAAATTAACACATCCTTCCGGCATGATATTCAATGCCGCATTGAATATCTTATTCTCAAAATGGATTCGGCCATGTTGATGGCTAATCTATTTCGCAGTTTGTCTTTAATAATCGCAACTTGCGAGAAGGCTCTTTCCACAACCGCGTTAGAAAAAGGCAACGACAAAATTGCTAATGCCAATTTGCTTACATGTCCGTAAATTCTATCACCGATTGCATTTTTGAAGCCATACACTTCAACCCAGAACTCATAGAACTCGTAGTCATGTATACCAAATGTGCCTTACAGCTCGCGTTCAGTTATAAAACTTTTTCAATAAAATCCTCCAATTACCTCCAAGCCAATTTTTTTCCCTCCGCAGAACCCCCCATAGGATTTGTCCCCCCGAAAATCCCCCCGTGGTCTGAAAATACCCCCAAATTTGGGGGGAATCCCCCCCATCTGGCAACAGTGCTCTCACCTTGTATGTCATGTCAAAGTCAATGTCATTGTCAACTGGATTTTGCTGTGAACCATAGAGATCATAGAAAATACTGTGAACGCTGTGGTGCCTTTGTCATGTATTCAAAAGCGTCCTCCAGACTACTCGCGAAGTTGATCGAAGTTGAGCGAATACGATAGTGTGCGACTTCCAGTCATTGTCGGTTTTTGCGCCCGAGTCAAAGGACTCGAAGTGTCACGAAGTTCGAACACGAAGCGTCTGTCCACACTACTCGGTTCGCGTCGAGTTATAGTAAATACGCACGTATTTTTATTAAGCGAGAGTACACATTGCAACGGCATTTGCCACATGAACGCTATCCATGATGCCTATTGTGAGGGGAACGGGCGACTGAGCTCCTCGCGAAGTTACTTCGGAGAGCACTTCGCCTCGTGCAACTTCGTGAGTTGTCTGGAGGACGCTTATGATTTGGTTGGTCCAGCCAGTGTAATTCTCAGTGACTTGCACAGTGACTTGTTTAACAGCAGGGTGCCTTTCCACCAGAGATGTGCTATGCAGCTATGCTGCGAGAATGTGAAAGCTAAGCTACGGAAGTATGTGACCGTTTCCACTGATGCTAAGCTATGTAGTGGTGCGAGTAAGATGTGCTATGAAGATGCGCCACACATAGCTACACCACTCACGACGACCCATAGCAGGCATCCACCGCACGCATCCATAACACACATCCATAGCACGCATCCTTCCATATAAAAAACATATCTTAGCCTAGGTGAATCCGTTTCCAACAGTGGGTGGTAAGCTATGTGCACCAATGAATATGATTGGTGGATATTAAACGTATCCATAGCAACGTAGCATAGCACATCTCTGGTGGAAAAACACCCTTACTATTGAACTTTCAACCAGGCCTAGGAAGTCAAGAGCTAGGTTTTGTATTAGTATTCTAGTGTGGACTCCGTGGTCAAGAGACTCCTCCTCCTCACTCCTGGTCAGTCCTGGTATTCTACTTGTATGAACACTACAGGAATTTTTGTTACAGAACTTTTTGTTTCCTTACTAATTATTGTATTTTTCGACGGTGAGTCTAGTTTACAAAATGTCTAATGCAAAGTGTCCAAACTTTAGTCGAATATTTAATCAACTCCATAAGACCAGAATATTTTTAGAACACGTTGACTCTATGGTTGTCATTTTCTTGACGTAGACGTAGTTGCTTACGACTTTTTCAATTTTGTAATTTTGTTGACATGTTTCTTTAATTTTACTTAATTTAATTGATAATAGAATCGTAATTAATGGTCAAAAAAGTTACGACTTCAACATGGCTTTGAAAAAAGTCAAAGGGAACTTCGAGAGGATGTTCGATAAAAACCTGACGGATTTAGTTCGAGGAATCAGAAATAACAAAGATAATGAGGTATATAGATATTTAATAGTACTTTATTGTCATTTAGACATTGATTTAAGACAACATTACAGCCAATACAATTACCCGACCAAGGAAATGTATTTTTGTCACTTTCCTACATGTACCCCTCCACTGTCACATTTCTTGTCTCAGTTGTCTCAAGCAGAGAAACATAACCCGTTTGAATATTAAATAAAATATTTGGCTACAGATAAACCTCCACTTCAGATAGATTTATATTAAATATGTTATTGATACTTTAGCAGAAGCCTTTGTAATCTCATTTAGTGTCCCTAATATTAATTGAGGATTTCAATTAAATTTTGTTTAATTATGATAATGAATCATTCGAAAATTTACATCAGCAACATATTTTGTTGTTGACACAGATCCAATGTTTACTCTCCATTATTTAGTCATTGTTGCCAATGATGAGAGTCAATTTTATTATTCTTCACCACAGTAAATAAGTACAACATTTCTTTACTTCTGCATATACATCAGATCTTGTTGAATATTTCTGGGCCTGGTAATGTTTTGGTGTGTTTGTTAAAATATTTTGCATCAATTGAATAAAAATTATTGTGTATACATAGTCTTTTACTGTGTTGAATGTGTAAGGTTGATTTTTGTTTACCAGGAATTTTTAACGAAAACAATGTGTATTTAGTATGCAGGTTTATTCGCAACTAAGACAAAACATAGTCGACTGTAATATACATAATAATATGTATAGATAGCTATCACTCACACATATCTATAGGCTCACAACTTAAAACGTTAATCTATTTGGACACCTGCAAATAGTAATAATAAATAATAAAAATAGTAGTAATGAATACTTCAAAAACCCATAAAATACTTCATTCTATTTTATATTTACCGTTTAATTTTTAGTCAAAGTACATAGCACAATGTATGGAAGAAATAAAAGTTGAACTGCGCCAAGACAATATAGCAGTCAAAGCCAATGCAGTGGCTAAACTGACATACGTGAGTACCAATATAAATCTATGTTTTCTTATGTATCACAATGTATGTAGGTATAAAAAATAGATAAACTTTGTTAGCATTACATGTTGCCCTGATAACATACCCACATGGAAACTTATCACTATTGAATGCATACATATACAAGGGTAGAGTTTCAATAATTCAGATATCTTCTAAAATTGTTTCATTTGCATGTATTTGTCTAAATAATACTTATCTTTTATAAAGCTCTTGTTTAAACAGATGTTGAGGCACTATCAGCTGTATGATAGAATGTATAAAATCTTATTATGGTCTTCCTAATAAGTATCCAACTAGAATGTCAACCTACATAAGAATGCCATATAAGGATATAAGAGGAAATAAAATGCTCAAATTCAGATAAATGTGATACCAACTAAAAACCTAACTATTTCAACCTGTGAACACCCCTGTACACCCCAATTTGTTTCCAACTGAGTACTGATTGTGTCCTTGATTCTTGACTCAGGTTAAAAGACCTTTCGTAAATAAGTAATAGAGGTTACAAATCGCGTGAGTCGGCCTGGCCCCAATAGGGCCTAACGAATTCTGACGGTTAGGGATGAGTTGGCTCCAATCGGGTCCTACGGGCGTTCAGAGGTTAATAGCCAATTCACCAATAATAACATTTCACATGTTTTACAGCTTCAAATGTTGGGATATGACATCTCTTGGGCTATCTTCAACATAATAGAAGTGATGAGTTCCAATAAGTTCACTTACAAGCGCATTGGTTACTTAGCAGCTAGTCAGTCATTCCATGCAGATTCAGAACTATTAATGCTCACTACAAATATGATAAGAAAGGATCTCAATGCACAGAATCAGTATGAGGCAGGGCTGGCACTCAGTGGCCTCAGCTGTTTTATATCCCATGACTTAGCCAGAGACCTGGCTAATGACATCATGACATTGGTAAGTGATACTCTCACATATACAACCTATTTTATTTGACTTGGTGTTCAGTTACAGTGCTCTTGTGTGATTATGATAAGTTAGCAGTTCAGATGCACTTAATGCAACTAAAAGCTAATGAAGTAATCAATCACGTGCATTAGATAAAGTACAGATGCCAGCACATCAAGCTACAACAATCTGTCAAATTTCTTCAATAGACTTTCAATGAATTTCAGGTTGATTGGGAAAATATGCATATACGGTTTTGGGTAGCTTTATGTGCTGGTGACTGTACATTGCAGAAATGCATGATGAAAGTGATCATGAGAACAGTCGTCCGACGAAAAATTGTTTTACAAGTCGCCAAATAAACTAGAAGCCACATTTTTTCTACATTTTTGTTTTGATTTTTTTTTTGTAGATGAGCTCAACAAAACCCTATTTAAGGATGAAAGCTGTACTCATGATGTACAAAGTATTTTTAAGGTATCCAGAGGCACTAAGACCTGCTTTCCCAAAACTTAAAGAAAAATTAGAAGATCCTGATCCAGGTACTAATTATTGTAAAACTTGGTGACTATAGTAAACAACCCTTTTACGTTTATTACAAAAATATGTTTGTTGCCACAGGTGTCCAATCTGCTGCTGTTAATGTAGTTTGTGAGTTAGCAAGGAAAAATCCTAAAAACTACCTTTCATTAGCTCCAGTGTTCTTCAAACTAATGACAACATCCACTAACAACTGGATGTTGATCAAGATTATCAAATTGGTATGTACTTATTTTCAGAGTATAGCTATAATAAACTACTGACATACTTACCAATTTTTTTTTTCAGGAGCTAAGAGTTATTTCTTAATTTTATTAGATGATGTCAAAAATATTTATATACCTACTTAACAGATTTCTGTACTTAACACTTTTGTTTTAAACAATCTTATGAATTCTTCACAGTTTGGTTTAATGACACAGTATGAACCAGACATTGGAAGAAAAATAACCCAAAGCCTCATAGATCTAATTTGCAGGTACCACTAGTGAACTTTACAAAAACAGAGTTTACTCAAACTGCTAGATTCATTCACCACACCTCACCATTGAAAGTTTATACAACTTAGTTTATGCCACATTCCGACTATACTAGTGCTCGAATATTTGAAATGTGCAACTCCAAACAACTTAAATAATTTTATTTTACAATCCTATGAATGATAAATGAAAAAGAAACTTTAGCATAAATCTGCAACTCTACATTTCTAATGTTCTAGCTTATGAAATGAAATTATATACCACACGAATGACACTTATGAATTGGCACATCAGGCTCACATTTTTGTATTATTTTTGCTGCTGATATTATACCAAAAATACTAACATTAACCAATGTGTCTTCGTGATTCACAATGAACAAGGAAGGAGAAGAACCACATTTAGGGTATCTTTAGAACAGAGATATGACATCATCTAGCTATTGGTTGCTATCACATAAGCTAGTCTTATGTAGTTTCATTGTGTTTGTTGCAGTTTGGTGCCTTAACCCCATTAGAGCCTCGACTTGGCAAGAAACTGATAGAACCATTAACTAACTTAATACATAGGTGAGTCAGTTACTGTCTATTGAAGCAGGAACACCACCAACCTATCCAAATTGTTCTGTTACAGACATTGCCTTCATCATAGCAATTATGTAGACAATATTGTGTTGTCCTTACTGTACATGTAGACCATGTAGTCTCTATGGGGTGAAAGGAATATTATAAAATAGTAATATTTTTAATAGATGCTACAATAATTATTTATTTTTCAGGTAGATAAGTTTAGTATAGTTATTGAAGGTGTTTAATATATAAAAAACTGCTTGCATTGCTTTTTTAACATTTTGTTTAAATAAGCTTATTGTACACTGTAGCACTGAAGTTAATTGACACATTAGAGCTTCAAAACACTAGTTTTAGGCTTGGAATTGTAATATAATAATTAACATTTTGTTCATAAAGCAATGTACATGTATACACAGCGACTTAGTAAAGTAGTACCTAAGTTAAATTGTCTACGATTTCGAACCACCAAAGATTCATATTATAACTTAATTTATAAAGGTTTTACATATTGGATCAGGATATTTTTTTAGAATTTTACCATAGGAACCATTTTGATATAATCGTGATATTTAAACGGAAAACCAAAACAAAATTGCGAAATTACTACAGATTAGGCTAACTTTTTTAGAAACATTTTTTTTTTCACTTTAATTTTATGTGAAGTTAACATGTATCCTTTCCAACAAAATATCAATTTATAAAATAACAAATAATTATATTTCGACTCTTCGTACGCGTAAAGCAGCATATTTTTAATATTATTCATTAGGGGGCATAGGAAATATCTTGGCTTAGATCCTGGAGCATACTTGCGTTTCTTTGATAAATAATTGTGCAAGGAACATAATGAGTGATGATAAAATGAAAACAATGAGTAATATTTATTAATAATAAACTGTCTTAAATTAGGACTAAAGTATTAATTATATGGAAGATAATTATTTAAAACGGCGTTTGATCTAAACACAATATGCTAAATAAATGAGGAATTTTACCTTATTCGCGCACACTTTGATAGTTATTATTCAGATGCCGTTTATGTAACAAATATAATAGGTAGGTAAACGTGATGTTAAAAAAATTCGGTGCTATAATTCTTAAAGTCTCATATACACAAAAAGTCGAGAAATTCAGACGCCTAATCAAACGAAATGTTTCTTTAACATTATACTTTGGACTAAAAAAATGAAATCCTTGCTTTTATCATGAAAAAAATAAGTTTACGAATAGTCGACCTCGCAATATTGTCGACCACTTATTATTGACCATACATTCTTATTAAAATGTAACTGACACTGAAGTTGAAACTGTTGCAAGAATGGTATAACAATTATGAGGTCGACTATACAAGTGCATCAGAATTTCCGATCCAGGGGCGTAGCTACCGCCTGTATCAAAGATACGGGGCCCCCGGGCTACAAGGGCCCCGATATGTGGACGCAAAGCTATATATTTAGTCCCGCCGTCTCCTTCGTTGCTTGCCAAGACTGTCCTTAGATAGTAGGGGGCTATTTAAAAAAAAATACCTTAAAACTGGCCCCCCAATAGTTTTTGATACAGGGCCTCTTTGAGACTAGCTACGCCACTGTTCCGATCACTAGTTATTAACCGACTTATTTACAAGGAGGTATAAAGCGTTTTTTTATGGACAGTACGTCAGCGATGTCGCTGCTGTACGAGTGTATCAATACGGTGATCGCCGTGCTCATCAGCATCAGCAGTGGCATGCCCGGCCACGCCGCCTCCGTGCAACTCTGCGTGCAGAAGCTCAGGATACTCATTGAAGACAGCGATCAAAATTGTGAGTCACCTTCCTCACTAACACCTGTATTCCATTTTATTTCAACACTCGATTCAGACTCTCAATCAAATTTACAGATAAAGCTTAATATATTATATCTATACTAATATTATAAAGAGGTAAAATTGTTTGTAAGTTTGTAAGTTTGTATGTAGGGGGTAATCTCAGGAACTACTGGTCCGATTTGAAAAATTGTTTCACTGGTAGAAAGCTACATTATTCGTGAGTGCTATAGGCTATAAATTATAAAGATATCATGCATATTACTCGAACTATCTCAATTTTTGTCTATCCAGGCGGAAAAAAATAGCTCTTACAACAGAGTTATTTGCGTGCGCTGCCTTAACAGTTGTATATAATTGAAAACAATGTATGGCAACCTGGTCCGCCTAGAATAGTTCTACAAAAAAGTCCGCGGCATCATATTTCTATCTTTTATATTTCAGCAGATATAGTAGCTTTTATGTGTTAAAAAAAAGTATTTTTCGACGTACTTATCTTTGGACGATTTTTTAAACAACAAAATATTAAACCTTATCGAAAAAAATGTTATTATGATCACAAGAACATCATAGAGATACGATTTGCCCAAAACAGTATGTCAATTGGTTGAATAGTTTCGAAGATAATATAAAATTACTAAATCGCAAAACGCCGCCCGCGCCGTCCATTCACGAACCGCATTAGAACATGCTTTGTACGGACGTTTTATCCATTTAAGATTTTCCGCGGATTAATGACCCTCTCCAGTTATTATTAACTTTTGTCGTTTGGTAGGTGAGTTGTACGTAGTTGGTTGAATGTTGTTGGTCTTTAAAATTGTTTGGGTTGCTCGGTTTCTCAAAACAAAATTACAATATTACTTCGTTCTCATTCTTCGAGTTCGAAGCTGTGATATTTCTGTTTTTGAGATATCGGACAGTTTCAGCGATTGTTTATCATGCCTAAAAGGATATCACAACTTTTCCGTCAGACATCCCAGACATGAGACAAGAGCAGCTCGAGTAGGTACGCCGTACAGAAGAGCCTCTCGAGGAATAGAGAAAATATTTCGCAAGCACGCGCTGGGAAATCTAGCTCCAAGCGTTCACAGCGGCTTGCTAACCAAAGCTGGAGAACACCGCAGGTCCGTGCTCGGGAATCTAGCGCTGAACGTGCACAGCGTCTCAGTGATTTAAAGCAGCATGTCTCTGCAACAAGGGACAGGGAGTCTAACGCTGAGCGCTCGCAGCGGCTCGCTAGCCTAGCTACATACATATTATTATGCAATAAAAACAAAACCCTCCTTTTGGCCGTCAGGAAATAAATCATAGCAGTCAGTACTAACCGAACCATACTCATAATCTCATCACAAGTTAAAATGTTTACCGCCCAACGAAGTGGGCACGGGTCAGCTAGTAGTCTATATAGTCAACAAGTGGCTTTTTGTTCAACTTATTTCAGCAGTCTCGGAAAAATATGAATGAACTAGCTGACTAGCGCAACTTCGTTTGCGTCACATTTTCCGTTAATGCTCCGCTCCTATTTGTCTTAGCGTGATGATATATATGCCTATAACCTTCCTCGATAAATGGGCTATCTAAATCTGAAAGAATTTTTCAAATCGGACCAGTAGTTCCTGAGATTACCCCCTACATACAAACTTACAAACTTACAAACATACAAACTTACAAACAAATGTTACCTCTTTATAATATAGAAGAAGATGAAATGAAAACAAATATGAATTTTTTGGTCCACTTATAACTAGTATTAAGGAACCATAATTTTTTTAAATATTATTTATCTTGTTCTTCAAAATAAAAAGAAAAAAGATTGGATTTATTTAAATTTTCATTGTTAATTTTAATAAACAATTTGTAATAAGCAATTAAATTTTTAACCCATATTGTTTTCCTTACTCTACTTATTAAACCAAAAACAACCATGACTTATTTGTTACGATGAAAAAAAAATTGTTCATCGAAATGTATTTTTTTATTGTTTTTCCTAAAACGCAACTAAGGTTTGTTTTTACAAACCAGTTTTCCTTTTTTCAGTAAATTAATTATAACTTACGCAGTTTTTTTGAGCGGTACTTTATTTATTTTTTGAAATCATCGTCCTGCTCTTCTAAATCTCATATCATATTTTTCCGAGACTGCTGAAAAAAGTTGAATAAAAAGCACTTGTTGACTAGAGCTAGACTAGTAACCGGATATTGTCCTGAACTTAGAGCTTTTTTCCATCGTCATGGCGACTGCGGGCAAATTATAACAGGTGTTGAATCTGTTTCTTGTGTTCTCGTATCTCTCTGGTCTTGGATGCCCACGACTTGATAAAAAGATTACACTTTCAAGCAGACCAGCCGCACCAAACAACTTCGCGAGAATGAAGTCGCATATTCGATACTGCTAAGGGCAGATTTCTTTTTTCTTGCCTTGCCATTGATTCGCGGTTTGGGTTGTGTTGGATCGTTGCTAGTTTCTACCAAAACTCTATAGTCCTAATTGAAATCGCAACTACAAGACTTAAATAATGCAGACCTAATAAAAATCGCCGCCGTCATAATTGAACTATTCAATTGACTACGTACTAAGTCATAGGCCAATTTGTTTCAGTGAAATACTTGGGCCTTTTGGCGATGTCAAGGATACTCAAGTCGCACCCGAAGTCGGTGCAGGCGCACAAGGACCTCGTGCTGGCGTGTCTCGACGACAAGGACGAATCTATCAGGCTCAGAGCTTTGGGCTTGCTGTATGGCATGGTAAGTAATAATAGTTGTCTTTTGGGAGTTTAGGAGGAACATTCATTTCTTGAACTAAAAGTAGAGGAACTTCATTGAAATTAGACTTTTCTATAATCTATACTTCTATACTAGATATTATAAAGAGGTAACATTTGTTTGTTAGTTTGTATATAGGGGGTAATCTCAGGAACTACTGGTTCGATTTGAAAAATTATTTTAGTATTAGATAGCCCATGTATCGAAGAAGGATATAGGCTAAAGCTAAAAGGAGCCGAGCATTAATGGAAAATGTGACGTAGACGAAGTTGCGTGGGTCAGCTAGTTAAGAATAAGTTTTTAAGAGATTAATTACATCTAAAGAAAAAAGTAATAATAAACCGCCAGGTTTGAATATCTCATACTAGCTGACTCGCGCAACTTCGTCTGCGTCACATTTTCCATTACTGCTCCGCTCCTATTTATCTTAGCGTGATGATATATATATAGCCTATAACCTTCCTCGATAAATGGGCTATCTAACACTGAAAGAATTTTTCAAATCGGACCAGTAGTTCCTGAGATTACCCCCTACATACAAACTTACAAACAAATGTTACCTCTTTATAATATTATAGTATAGATTTCAAAGCTGTTCAGCTATTTTATTTATCAGAGAAATAAAAACTATTGAATGCTCTGCCTTTAGGAGCTCAATTAAAATATACAACCTGTTTGTTTTTTATATCCCGTAACTCTAGGGTTATATTCTGTAGGTCAAAATAATACTAACTCCTAGAATAGGGGGTCCAAAAATGCATCGTTTTGGAGATATCATCAATCATAATTAAATTAGGTCAAAAATTGTCACCAGTATGACGAATCTTTACTTGTTTGCTTACCGTACAAAATAGACCCTCGATGTGTCTAGGTATCTAAGTTTCATTGATAAATACAAGTAATTCATTTTTATTCAAACCAATCATTCATATTTAAAGCTAAGAAAATGCGACGTTGTCATATTTCACGTAAGGGTGTTTTACATTAATAATCGTGACTTTGCCGAATTATTTTGTATGAAAAATGAAAAAAAAAATAACGAAGGATGGAACATAACTCATATGCCAGTTGATTCTTTGATATGGCCTCAATCATACCCTAGAGTTATGGGATATAAAAAAAAAACATGTTGTATAATAGTAAGGTAACACTCAATAAAAAAAAAACTTGGATTCCAACAACTAGGTATCGAAGAAGAACCTAATGGAGATAGTAAAGAAGCTGATGGTGCACATGGACCGCGCAGAGGGCACGTTGTACCGCGACGAGCTGCTCACGCGCATCATCGAGATCTGCTCGCAGAACAACTACCAGCACGTGGTGGACTTCGAGTGGTACGTCACCGTGCTCGCCGAGCTCACCGAGATGGAGACCAGCGCCAAGCACGGTCAGTAGCTACAGCAGGGAGCGCACTCCACTGGGGCGCTGTTTGCGGGTTGTTGTTGAGCTTTGATCAAAGAGTGCGTGCGTGTGTGTCAGGGCGCATGGTGGCTGCGCAGGTGACGGAAGTGGGCGCGCGCGTGGCCGAGGTGCGCGTGTTCGCGGCGCGCGAGTGCGGCGCGATGGTGGCGCGCGCCGCCGCCGCCCCGCCCGGCCCCGCCTCCAAGGAGGTGCTGTACGCCGCCGCCTACGTGCTGGCCGAGTACTGCCGGTAACTATACACTGTGACGCTACTGTACGCGCGAGGGCAGTGCATCATGACAATTATATTTGATCGCTAAGGCGCCACAGTGGGAGATACCTCAAGTAAATACCGTTTAAGATGTGAATGTTTGTGTAGCGAGGAGGCAGTGATGCGCGAGTCGGTATCGGGACTGCTGTCGTGCGCGGGTATCGGCGGCGGCGCCATGCGCGCGCGCGCCGTGTGCGTGCACGCCGCGCTCAAGCTGACGGCGCAGCTACTGCGACTCTACGAGGCGCGCAACGAGAAGGACGCCGCTATCACCGTCAGTTACTTCTTCTGTTACTTTTCATGACATAAAAGTCTTTACCGCGGTGATCTAGTGCCCGCTAACACAAGAAGGAAAAAGATGGTACTTTATGAAAGATAATAAATTGTTGAATTTTCAACGCTTAAGTGTAAAGAGTTGAAAATTCGACTATGCTAAATGTCAGGCCAATTAATTCATATTTTTCCTAGTATTAGTGGAAAAGGGAATACATGCAAGTGGCTCAAATATATATTTTCCCGTGGCAGATAATCCGCGAAGCCCTAGCGGGGCTGCGGCCGCTGCTGTGCAGCGAGGACATGGAGGTGCAGGAGCGCGCGCACAACGGCGCGGCGCTGCTGGCGCTGGTGCGGCGGCGCCTCAGCCCCGGGGACGAGCCCGGCGCGCTGCCCGACGCCGTGCTGGTGGAGCATGACCAGAGGTCACTACCTCTCTGATAAAATAATCTGTGTCCGAAGAATGACGTGATGGTCTTTATAAAACCATGTCTCGCGCAATATGGCGACGTAGACACGATCAATTAGCGCGCAGATGTTATGGCTTAGAATGTTGCTATAATTCCTTGTTATTTGTTTATGATAAATGTTGCAACGTTACACACTCTGTGGTACAGTGTGAAAAACATTTTTCTTTTTCTTCTATTTTATCTCTCAATACTGACCACATATTACAAAAAAAACTTTTTACAAAAAAATAGAACCGACTTCCAAAAAAAAAAACACTACAAAGTAAAAAATAACTTTAATTTCGGAAGTCGGTGTTTTTGTAAGTTTCTTCGTATTTTGACACCGACTTCCAAAATGAAAGTTATTTTTTACTTTGTAGTGTTTTTTTTTTTGGAAGTCGGTTCTATTTTTTTGTAAAAAGTTTTTTTATTTTTCACTTTTTAGTGGCTCCACACCTAACAACACCACTGCAAAATCGCAGAAAAGCAAAATACGCAATTTCGATTACTTGGATGACATAAAAATATCATCCAAGTACACGAATTCCAGCTATTTCGATTTAAAATCCAAAGTTCGTAACCGATTTTCATAAAATTTAAATGGGACCAATCTGCAAGTATATCCTTTCAGATAAAACAAGAATTTTTCAAATCGGTTCATAATTGTCGGAGTTATGAGGTAACAAACATAAAAAAAAAAAAAAAAAAAAAAAAAAAAAAACATACAACCGAATTGATAACCTCCTCCTTTTTGGGAAGTCGGTTAAAAAACATACTCAGTCCACTAGATTCGAAGTGAAGTGGCTGTGACAGATGGCCGACAGCAAGTGATCTTGGAAAGGTTTCGTTTTATATTCAGAGTTTCAGACTTTCGGAACCCTAAAAAACAATCAAACAAAAAAATATAATTGAACCCTGACAGTCCACTTAGACAGGGTGATTTTTTAAAGAGTGCCTGGATGGCCTAATCCGAGACTGAGGAATATCGAAAAACCCTGAAAGGAGTCTCGAGCCCGATTTTGATGACATCTAAAACTGAATTATTTGATTAAAAAAAAAATGTTTATTCTTATCCAGGAATTGAACCAGTTCACTTAAAAAAGAATATACACACCCTGTATTATTACACCAGGTTCAAATTCTGGGAAGTAACAACACATAGCAAACTAAAGGAAAGCTCTCATTTTACAAACTTTCCGCAATGGAATAAAACATGAACACATCCTCTTTGCAGTAATGGTGTTGAGAAGGAAGAGACCACCGAGGAAGTCAACGGCGAGACTTCGGTGCAGAGCTTCAGCGGCGGCTTGATAGAGGAGCTGGCAGACTTGTTCGACGGAGAGCTGAAACCCGTCGCGCCTAAAGCACAGAAGAAAGTGCCCATGCCGTCAGAGTATGTTACTTGTTATTAATGCCCTTCATTGATAAAAACCCTGATTCATTTGAAAAACTGTAACTTTAGTCTTCCTCATTTTGTTGAATAACCCTCTATTTATGATATGTTTTTACTGGATATTCGGTCAAGTAAAGTTGACGGAATACTACCATACTGCATTAAAAGTTGCCAAAATGAAAAAATGGGATGTTGCTGCCTTTGCTTTTATATGCTTTTATATTTATATGACGGTACATACAGCTAAAGTTAGGTTAAGTAAACTTAAATTTACCCTGGTAAAACTAGTATCACCCAAGCTTTTTGGGTAAAGTCCAATAATAAAATCAATTTGTATTCGGCGTTTACCCGTATACATCTAGGTCTACCCAACACTGGCGGGCTATATGTTAGGTGTTGCATCATCACAAAGCGGGAGCGCCTCCCTACAGTGCTGCAGTCAGTCGAGTCTCGCGCTGCGAACGCCCGCGGAGGCTTAGTGTATCTTAGAAAAGCTTTATAACAACAAAAACTGTGTGGTGTGACAGCTTGAACCTGGAGCAGTGGCTGTCGCACTCGCGCTGGTCGTCGGACAGCTCGTCGTCGGAGGGCGAGGCGGAGGCGGCGCAGTTCGCGGCGCCCGCGCGCGACCCGCGCCCCACCGCGCAGTTCACACCCGACGAGCTCGCCATGGTACTACCCACACCCACACCCACCATCATAGGACCACTGTTAGCTTGTTGTCATGTGCCTGTTTCAAGTCTTGCCATATAGCCTGTACTGTGCTTCTCTTATCGAGCATATTCATGCAGCTTTCACCAGGGTATCGGTCCACCTGTTAGAAGGAACCTCCAGGACCTTTTGACATCATCTATCCATTCTGCGAGCAATGTGCTCTGCCCACCGCCACTTGGGGTTGGTACATATCTGATGGAAAATGCGTCGAGCATATGATCGGAGGCGTCTCTACGTATTACTCTACGCATCGTCGGCTGAGTGAGAAAAGATGATTTTTTTTATTATATAATTGTCTGTTCTGGCGTTACGCGACGCATATTCCGTCAGATCTATACCGACCCATAAGTTTGACAATTAATCGGGCTATGTCGTTAACTACTGTGGAACCATGTGTGAAAGGCCTCACCATTATTAGCAGAGCTAAACTGTAGGAGATGTGACGAAGAGCAGGTCAAGTCAACATTGGCTCAGGCTGTAAAATCCGTTTGTAAATCTTTGAAAGTCGTTTCGCGTAATCAGCTGCGTAAAAGTTGACAACCAGTCTCACCATAATACCTTTGTATCTGGAAGCCGACCCAACCCGTAAGGTAACAAGGCTATGCAGATGATGACAGGTGTTCCTCCCCAGCTGCGCGAGGCGCGGCGGCAGGAGCAGGCCAACAACCCGCACTACCTGAAGGACGACTCGCCGCGCTCCTACCAGCAGGACGATGTTCCCATCGCTGAGATAGCACTCGAAGTGCCACTACAAGTCCACAGTATGTACCTAAACATTTGATACCCATTTAACCTAAATATTGTCGTGATTATTCTGCTAAAGTTTATAAAGAAGCTCAGTTGAGGTGCATATCCATGAGAACAATAATGACATCAACACTCTGTAGACTTACAATAGGTCAAGTTAATTTGCAGCTCCCCATATAGAATACAGAAGTATTTATTTTTTGTAACAATAATTTAATTATTTTTCGCAGCCAAGAGATCTGATAAATACTTAATATCACGGGAAAGTTCAAACAAAAAGAAAAAGGAGAAGCGGACATCGAAGAAACGAAAAAGCAAAAAGGATAAGCCGTCGAGCGACTCGGACAGTGAGGGTAAGTCAATGTCCTTAGTATTGTACTAACTGAACTGCAGTAAGAAACATAGAAAGTAAAATTCAGAATTTTCCGGTAATATTACACGTCTAAATTTCAGAACCAATGTTCACGAACTTTGGTACACAGATTGATGGGACTGTGGAAACAATTAAAGGCTACTTTAACGCGAGTGAAGCCGCGGGAAAAAGCTAGTATCAATACTTCTATACTGATAAAGCTGAAGAGTTTGTTTGTTTGTTTGGTTGGTATAACACTCTAATCTCAGGCAGAAGCTAATAGTTTTAATTGAAAATCTTTAAGTGTTAGATAGCCCATTTATCGAGGAACGCTATAGAAGACTATTCTAACATCACGCCACGACCAATAGGAGCATTAATAGAAAATATTCAACTTACAAACTCCTCAGCTTTAAATTGGTAGATTATTTCCAGTAATAAGGTTTTTCCTACATAGTTTAAAAAAAACAGTTGAGTCCAACCATTTTAGAAAAATATTCTACTATCTCGCATTTTTTTACCTCTTTAAATCGATAAAAATTAACTAAGTTAAGATGCATCCACCTACTTTTTATGCCTGGAGTAGTAGTATTAAATAGTATTTTTATTTATTTTCTTCGTCACATCATTATTATTCTATGAACTTCTTAAGCATCTGCCAGTCTGCTAATTAAACGACTAATGAAGCCAGTTAGCTGCGACGGTAAACTAGCGTCTGCCAGCGGCTTTGTCCGCGTGAATGTCGGAAACAATACCAAGAGAACATACTCCCAAATTGAAATGATTAAACATTTAAACAATTATATAAAATCAACAAAAGGTTGCTTGGAATTTGCAACAATATTGCCTTCAAAGATTTTAAATTACAAATGCTTTTGTAAATATAAGTAGGTAGTAAGTTACAAAATGATAATAATTAAATAAATGGGTAATTTACTATTTTGGCAATCAGTTAATACATAGATAATTAAAATATTATTTATTAACGCAAGTAACACTCCCATGACACTTGGCTCCACAAAGGATTTTGTTTTTAAAACAAGCACATCTATTATTGCGACATTGATTTACAGCAGGCTTACAGTTACATTTTTGGAATCCTTGGCCACCAAAAAGAGACCAACTTGCCACAGCTTCTCTCAAAGTAATTGGTGTTTCCGAAATATCCTCGCCATAGCAAATATCCGAGTATTGCAAATCTTTCCTTGAAAACCAGTTTTTAATTGTACCATTCTTAGTACCAACTCTATGAACCCCGTTTTTGGTATCTACAATTATCCCTTGAATGTTTTTTACATCCAGAGGTCCGCGATCCACTTTAGGTACACTTACTAAAACACTATTACCAATTTCTAAATTAGGCATTTTTTTCTTGGTGTCATCAATCATCTCTTCAGCAGCACGTTTAAGCCCTTTGTGCGTTTCATTTTTCTCAATAGTTATATCCTCCAATAGTTCAACCTTACATAAAACACTTAAATCGCTACATTCTTCACCCTCTTCTGTTCTGTATGTTGTATGCTCCATATTATTACAGCACTCACATTTGTGCCCACCAGTGGCATCATTATGGCAAACTGCACACTTGGAGTTTGATTCTTCGACATTCTCCATGCCAATTTTTGACTTATTATCACTGTTATCAGAGTCAGCTGGCTCCACCTCTGTAAAATTATTCAGCTCTTCCTCTGTTTCTATAGTAGAAAGAAAAGAAGTTGGGATATCAGATCCATTCAAACCAGCTTTAGGGTCACGTCCAAAGAGAGCTTTATATGGTGATTTGCCAATGATTTGATGGAATGAAGCATTTTTTGAATATTGCACAAAGAAACAGCCAAGAGACCAATTTGTTGATTTGTTCTCAGTCATCCATGCTCGCACCATAATTTCAACATCTTCACTTTTCTCGATGCTGCCTTGGGTTTGAGGATGACAGGGGCTTCCGTGAACAATTTTGCACTCTGGCCACATTAAAACTAATTCTTTTATAACATTTGCAGTAAACTCACGACCATTATCTGATTGTAAAATGTAAGGTGCCCCAAATACTAAAAAAATCTTCATGAGCTCAGAGGCAACTTCAACAGCTGCTTTTGTTTTAAGAGGGCGCAAATTTTGAAATTTGGTTGTGTTATCTTGGTAGCTCAATAACCAATTAAACTCTCCATCAGGACAAGACTGAAAATCAATAAGGTTGACTTGTCCTCTTAAATTAAAGTCACATGAAACATTTATTGGTTTCGTCACAATACCTTTTCTTGGAACATTTCTTTTTGTTTCACATATAGGGCAAAGAGACACAAATATTTCTACAGCTTTCTTTGGAATATAGAATCTAGTTTTTATTAGGGTAAGTATTTTATCTCGTCCACCATGCCCGCAAGATTTGTGAACTTCTGACAGAATATCAAAATACTGTTCTCTAGGTATAATACGCACTGTGGGTCCTGTGGGTCCGAGTCTTTTAAAAATTAAATAGTCTTCACAATCAGTTGTCATGATATCGTACTTGTTCATCCAGTAATACTCCATAGCTGTCCTTCTCTGTCCAGAAATCATTGTGAGCTGAGCTTTCTTTATACCTTTTATAACATCTAAGACCCTTGCTAATGTCCAAGGTTTACGTTGAGATCCTAAAAAGATAAAAAATAAAGCACATTTATATATAAATTTACGACAATAGCATTGTTTACCTAAACATGACGGAACAAACAAGGACGAAACAACAATACAATTACCTTGGTGCTGTAGCTCATATTCTGTTAGTTTTTGTTCAAAATTTTGTTTATACCTTTCGTTCACAGACTTATCTACACTGTTTTTATCACTACACTCTTCCATTTCACTATATTCTCGTGTAAAAGTATAAATTGTGAGACACATAAGAAATGTCACAGCTGCTCGACGCCATATTGACAGCTGCGGCTACAGCGCGTCAGGTGATAGAAAATGGAACTAAATTCAATGACTTGGCTAGGCAAGTCATTGAACCTTATTGAACCAAGCCTAGCTGTCAAATTAAATGCCGGGAGGTAATTTAGGCCGCTGATGAAAAGCCCCCTTCTATGATAGAACTGGGCCGCTAATTAAGCCAGTTGACTGCGATATTTACAGTGGGTTTTAGAAGTGGTCATATGGATCTTAGTGAAAAAGTGTTTTGTTTAGAGCTTAGTAGTTTTTTACGGCCAAGATTTTTTGCTGTTTCATTACTTATTGTTTATCAGACAGAACATCACATTGCAATATTATTCTGAAACAACTGTATCATGTATGTATTATGACATGTATGTACTTAACTATGGCGATTATAATTTTTATTTAGCCAAACGACGGAACTCACGGAACATTACTCATTAATAAGCAACGGTAGCGATTTACAACTATTTTTGTTTGATTGAGCCCGTGGCTGAATATTAACAGCAGCTCGGGTCGAACTTCGAAGTTAACTGTTAAGCTGCGCTTGTCGAGATCGGTGCGTGGATGGATGACCGGCTGTCATTTTTGAACATCTTTGAAAAGACTAGGCAGAATGTTATTTTTCAAAATTTGATTGTCTTTTGTTCTTTGCTAATTAAGTATTTTTTAAATTTGCCAGAGGAAGTTCATCAGGCGCGGCCGGCGGTGGCGGAGGGCGGCGAGCTGCCCGACGGCGCCGCGCTGTCCGACGACGAGCCGCCCGCGCCGCCCGACGACCCGCACCGCGCGCTGGACCTCGACCTCGACCAGTCAGTCTCCACACCTGCACGCTGCGAGCTGCTCGATGCACACGCGACCAGCCTAGCTTCATTATATGAGACCGTAGGACGATATATTCAAACTATAATTCTTATACTTACAGGCCTCTACGTGAAGAAGAGCTACTCTCGTCAAGAATACATCACTATCCCTCGCCTGAAATCGGACTGCTAGAAAAGAAGCCCAAGTCGTCCAAGAAAACGAAATCTGGCGACAAGACGTCCGGCGACAAACCCACCAAGAAGAGGAAGGAAAAGAAAACTAAACAAAAGACCGTAGATTTAATGCTTCCAGAAGTAGCTAAGGAAGTCGAAGAGGCGCTGCTCATCGAAGATTTAAGCAAGACAAATGGCAAGAAACCAACGAAAGATAGTGGTGACGTAGTGGACGATAACGCTTTACTTGTCGAACCTGAAACGAAGGACACAAAGACTGAAAAACATAAAAAATCTAAAAAGGAATCAAAAGACAAAGAGTCTAAGAGGAATAAATCAACAAAGAAAGGTATATTTTAATGTATATTGTTTTTTCTTCATCTAGCTCACGGGTTCCCAAGCAGTAGGGGGCCCTCTTTGGGTGCGTTGAGTTTTCCCCATCCAAGAAACAATACTATAGCAGCTCCAAAACATTCTAGTTTTTTTTTTCTTTTGTCTGCTGATAACTCGGTAATTTCGTAGCGATAATTCGATGAGGGAACAGGGAATAGAATACGCATGAATATATTTTAAGCGTTAAATAATAATACATACCAGTCTGATATGTTCTTGTTTCATTCACAGGCAAACATGAAAAGAAGACCGGATATGAAGAAGCATTAGGTATATCTACGCCTAGCAAAGAAGTCATTTAGTGTACATAATAAGTAAAATGCTTAATTTTCTTCATTAATGTCACGCTAAACATGCTGTCTCAGTGCAATTGTTAATTTGAACAATTTAAGTATATTTTTATCGATTAGTTCAACTCCAATATGTATTAGTTTTTAACTCCATTCATATTTGAAAGTGAACTATGTCCATTTATATGAATATATTATAGTATTTCCATAAGTCTATATAGTAACAAATAAAAAGCTAAATATATTAATCATATACGCTTTATTATTTAAAAAAAATGACAATATAAAGCTTTTTAATTTGATGATGATGATTTGAAGCTGGCAAATGTGGCAAAATATAAAAAAAGATACCAAAATAACTACGATTTGTACAAAAATATATTGTAATCATTACAACTGCAAAAACAAGTAAAAAGAAAACAGGACGTGTATGTAGGTGAGAAGGTAGTGGTGCCCTACTATGTACACTTCTTTCTCCTCTGTTTGAGAGCGGAGCACGTGGTCGACGTGTTTTTCCGGCTGCTGCCGCTTTGTTTTCTAGCCTTGGTTTTTCCGGCGCCGCACACGCTGCTCATACTCGCTGATCGACTAGCACCGCCAGTTGATGTTCCTGCGCCTTTCACTGCATGTATACTTATCTATGACATTATAAATAAAGGGTAAGGAACAGGGACGGGTAGGTAAGGGCTGAAATTACACACGACTCACCGCGGTCAAGCTGTTCATAATTTTCCTTTTTAGTTTATCTCGAAATCTACAGCAACCTCTAATGCTAAGGGAAAAAGTCTAAAGAACAACTACAATACAGATCTAAAATACGTTTATTAAATAAAGTTTTATCTTCAAACGAAGCCAAAAATAAATATTTAGAGTGTAATACACCATTTTGCATATTTGGATTCAACTGACTATGCCATAAAATATTGATTGTACTTTAATTTTCGAATCTCTACAGAGAATCTTGTGGCAAATAAGAAAAAAAAAATGTTGCTATTTACAAATAAACATACATAATTATCGTACATAATGTACAAAATACTAATTTTTGCGTCGAACATCTCAACGCACACCTCTACTGGTGTGCGTTGCAAAATAAAATACATACTTTTAATATGTTCGTAAATTCAAATGAAATACTTTTACTCGACTTCGATCGATTAATGTTCGTGAGGAATTGCAAATTACAAATTTATAACAACTTGAAGCATTTTAACACTTCACTACAACATCAATATTATTTTAACAATATTTCGAACTAGGTATGTTATCTAATAGTTTCGCTTAAATTAGGTGTGTTTCAATAAATAAATCAATGAACTACATTATGTAATCTAATTGGCTCTGATGCATCCAGTTCTAAGTGACAATAATTCTGTCATTACAATGTATTGACAGAATCGAATGTTATATTCGATCAGCTACTCTCACTCTCTGTAAATTCGTGACTTCTAATTGAAATAAAAAATAATTGGACTTTGATCGAAGTGCTTTAGGAATCTATTGAAGGGGTAACTCACAAGTTAAAGTGTCAACTAATTCACATGTAGATATCACAAAGTACTTCAGCGTATTCGCGTATAATATTAATATAACAATTAAGCCTATCGATATGGAAATATGGAATATATAAACTGCAAGTGTGTCATAGTGTTATAACCATCATGTTTTCTGTGAAATGGCTAAGTTGAAATTTCATTAATTAAGAGAAGTCTAGATCTATTTGTCAATACTTATTAGTGAGACAGTATAACAATACATAAACTCACAACTCCATCACGAGAATGCTGCCTTATCAAGGCATGATCAGTGATCTCAAATCAAATCACAATTTTTTCTATTTTTGTTTGCTTATCAGATAATCTTGTGTATAAAGGCAACTAAGATGGTTCTTAAAGTCATCACAACTCATTTCACAGATAATATTTTGTGATAGCTTAATACTTTAGTACACTATGTCGCATAGAATGTCCACTGATGAGTGAGCATGTCTGATGTGATTACAGCGACAGTGAGTGTTACATTACTACCAAGCATTACAATCACTTGAGTCATAAATTCAAAGCAACAATAATTACAAGTGGGTTACGTTAGACAACAATGATGACCAATTAGATAGTGATGGTAAAGATTGTAGATGAAAATACTGCATTATTTTACTTAAACAGCATAGTATCAGGGATGTCAAATTTCACCTCAACACCGGCTTTCTTGGCGAGATTGACGATCTCTGACAGCTGCACCACGAGCTTCGCGGCCTCGTCCAGGTTGTCGCGCGGCACCAGGCGCAAGCCAGACTCTGCGATCAGCTTTCTCGCTTCTTGCACTTTTGTACCCTGTAAGTTTTAAAGAATATTTTTTTTTAACATAAACAAATATTATAAAATTCATAAGGAATATACATAATTGTATGTAGACTATACAACTACTATGTGTACTGTATCTTTTATTTTTTTTATTCAAAACGGGGAAACTTGGCCCAAATCTCACCTGATGGAAAGTGATGATTAGGCCGAAGATGGAAGCGAGTTTCACCCGGAATCCTCTAACATAGAGGAACTGGCTATTATATCTCTAATTGCCGGAACACAACAATGCTGTTAACATTGTTGTTATGGCGACAGACTTAGACATGATGGTGGTAGCTTGCCAGGCGGACTTAGAAGTCCTACCACCAACCAAACCGAGCAAAAAATTTGCCCCCACTGGGAATTGAACCCGGGACCTCTGGGTCTGAATCGAGTGGTATAACCACTAGACCACGGAGGCGGTTAGTGTGACCTGTTTAGAACCACCCGGGGACCACGTGTAGGGATTCGCTGAAGGGTATTCTCCTACGGACGCGGGTGACTCGGCCCCCTATCTATGTTACTACAGTCAAAATATTAAGCCATTTCAAAAAACAACAACAAGAATGTCAAACCACTTTTTTCTCTATTGAACACTAGTTTTTAATTAACAGCATACATAGATAGTTACTCAGAATCGTTACATAAAAATATAAAGTCACAACATACCTGAAGACGAACAATAACTGGGATTTGAATACTGAGGTTCTTGGCAGCAGTAACAATTCCCTCTGCGATGACGTCGCACCTCATGATACCTCCAAAGATGTTCACCAAAATGGCGGACACATGTGGGTCCGACAAGATGATAGTGAAGGCTTCCTACATACAAATAAGTTATTATAATATTTATAAAGATGTATTACAATAAGTCCCACTTGCACCCAAATCAAACTATCTGTGACAATACTAATTTAAAACTACATTGTCTCTGTCATCTTCAAATGGTTGAGAGGAGCTTTAGGCGCGATTGGATTCGGGGTTGGACCAGCTGCGATATGAGCCAACCGCGAATTAGATCAATCGCAAATCAGGTGAATAGGACCAACCGCTAAGTGGCCCAATTGCGCCTAGAGTGTATTTAATTCTTTATTGTAAATCACAAACCTTATAATTATAACATACAGTGATGAAAGTTCATATGCAAAGGCGAGCTTAACTTAAGGGTATTTAATTATGTGTGGAGCCAGTAGCCGTTAGTAATGTGTGGACGAGACGCACCGTGACAGCCTGCGCGGTGGCGCCGCCGCCTACGTCCAGGAAGTTGGCGGGGTCACCGCCGTGCAACTTGATGATGTCCATGGTGGCCATGGCCAACCCGGCGCCGTTTACCATACACCCAATCGTACCTGAACAAACAGATAATAGTACAATCACAACAATATCTCTAGCATTAGTTTATGAATAACTCAATGCCGCCCGCGTAAATATCGCAAATTATCCCAAGGGAACATACTCCAGGGATAACAAACATCCAACCACACTTTGGCATTTATAATGTACTAGCAGACTCACGCAACTTCGTCTGCGTCACATTTTCCATTAATTCTCGGCTCCTTTTAGTCTTAGCGTGATGATATAAAGCCTATATCCTTCCTCGATACATGGGCTATCAAATACTGAAAGAATTTTTCAAATCGGACCAGTAGTTCCTGAGATTACCCGCTAAATACAAACTTACAAATAAATGTTACCTCTTTATAATATTATAGTATAGACTAACTGACCCACGCAACTTCGTCTGCGTCACATTTTCCATTAATGCTCGGCTCCTTTTAAGTCTTAGCGTGATGATATGTAGCCTATATCCTTCCTCAATACTTGGGCTATCTAATACTGAAAGAATTTTTCAAATCGGACCAGTAGTTCCTGAGACTACCCCCTACATACAAACTTACTTACAAACAAATGTTACCTCTTTATAATATTAGTATTGATGTTTACATAGTATAGATAAATTCGTTTAAAATCATACCATCAAGTGCAATGTAGTTCAAGTTGGACTTAGCAGCTTGGATTTCTTTCGGATCTTCCTGAGTTGGGTCCCTCAGAGCAAATAGTTCCTTTTGTCTATAGTCAGCGTTATCGTCGAATCGGAACTTTGCGTCAAGGCAGAAGACTGAAAAAAGCATGTAAGTTCATCATTACAACTGATTTTGTACGTAATTGTTTTCAAGCTTGTTGTACATATGTATGCATCTCTTATTTGTCTAGACTACACAATTGTTTAGCTCCTAAAGTAACCAGAAAAAACTACAAGAAAAATGGCGCCGATTGAGCACGTACTTTCCTCTTAACTTTCACCACTTGGCCGAAACGCGTCGCCATGCCTCAAGTGACGCCGTTTTATCTCTTGTCGCGCATGTTCAAGATGTTTGTCGCCATTTACAAATTACAAATTTGATAAATAAATTCTCAGACTTGGCATTGTGCCAAGTGGATTCTTTGAATATATTCAAGATAACGTAAATTAGTAAATTAAGTACTTACATTGGCCAGTAATGGCATCTTCCGCGTATGGGTTCACCTCAACTAGAAGAGCGTCTTTCTTCACAAACAGTTCGTACAACTTCCTAACCATCTGTTGTGCCTCAGTTGTGTTTAGACCAATCTAAAACAAATGCTAGTTTAAAAACTGGCCAAGTGTGAGTCGGACTCGCGTGCAAAGGGTTCTGAACCATTTTTTTTTAACACTTCAGTCTTTTTATAGGTCTAGTCTGTAATCTTTAGGTATGCATTTTATTTTTTAATTTTAGGCTCAGTAGTTTCGGAGATAAGGGGGGTTTATTAATTAATTTCAAAACTGTGTATTATACAGTTTGAAAAGCTTGTTTTTTAATTTTCTTGTGACCCCCATACCCAAAATTTATTTATTTGCGTAACTCGTCCGTGTTTGTGCCGCAGAAGTCGATATTTGTACCAAATTTCAACAGAATCGGTTCAGTACATCTGGAGAAAACTAGCTTTGACAGACGGACAAACAGACAGACCGACACCTGAGTGAGGGCTACGTTTTTTGTTCGGAACCCTAAAAAGCATTACATAAGTTCGAATTTCTGCTTGCAAACTACGTCCATTTTATGAACCGAAAAAATATTAACCTTTCATTCCCTTGTAGTAATAATTATAGAATAGAATACTCTTTATTATGTACACCATCTAAGTTACAGAAAAAATAGAGAAATAAAAAAAATAAATTGTAAATTATTTAAGCTTATACCGCGTGTATCTGACATCGACGCACAAACGATTTCCATGGGTCCAGGGCATGATTCTGGACACCCCAGTGTTGGAATTTTTCGTCGGTTCTTTTTTCATTTTTTTCAAGAGTACCACAAAGTATCAGCTCAACTGAGCTGATATCTATTTGTGGTTTTATTCAGATTGCTCTTTTTAGTGGTTAATTAATATTTTTTTTATTAAAAATCTCATTGGGTTAGGTCAGAATAACGATTATGAGCAGTCTAAAGTAAAAAAACCCTTGAAAAAAATTAAAAAAAAAAAAAAGCCGACGAAACATTCTAAGTCTAGGGTGTCCAGAATCATGCCCCGGACCCATGGAAATCGTTTGTGCGTCGATGTCAGATACACGCGGTATTAAATAAGTTATATTGCGCTCCTAGGTCGCCCAAGTTGGCGTAGCGGTAATTCAGTTTTATTGAGTCCATGAGACTGCTACCTACTCACATCGCAGAGCTGCGGCAAAAACACAATACCTTAGTTAAAACACGTTGGATCTGTTCTTCCTGGATACCTTCTACGATGTCGATAGGCTCGTACGTGATGGCGTCGGGGTTCGTGGCAGCCACATCTTCGATGCTCACACCACCTTGTGAGGATGCAATAATAACTGGACCCTAAAACAAGGGATACATGAAATTTTGAAAGTTGTGTTATGATAACAGTAATATTTAATTTTATGATGCGTGAAAAAGTCATACATACGTTAAAGCTGCGCTCCATCATGACGGCAACGTAGAATTCCCTGCGGGGGAACTTGCGCTCGGTCACCATGACCTTATTGCAGATACGTCCCGCAGCGCCAGTCTGCTTCGTGACTAGATACTGATTCAGCATCTTACCGCCGATCTCTTTGGCAGCTTCGGGTCTGCATGGTAACAACAAGTACTAATAAGTGCATAAAACAGCACAACAACAACAACAACATTAGAATTCAAAATAGTTGATGGAACATATAAGATGACATTCCAAAGAACAGCCAGCCTGCACTGGAGTCATAGCAGTGTGTCAGAAAAGAACAGACAATGTTTACATGTCATAGCCACATGCATCTAGGTCAAATTATAGCAACTCAATGTTATTCTTCAAATGAATGGCCAAATGTTGGTCCACCATTACAGTTTAATGAAAAGATACAAGGGGATAGAATTTCCATGGCATAGTATTAGTTTGGGTTATAATAAATTACTTACGTGTCAACCATTCTGACTCCACCTTGGAGTCCATTTTTAAAGGCACCTCTTCCTCTGCCACCAGCAAGAACCTAAACAGTTAAGTACTACATATTATCTCAATATAACTTTATTTTGTACTTTAATCTGGTAAGGTGTGACTGTCTAAATATTAAGAAAAAATAACAATGGAATTTGGGTCAAACAAAGAATCTGCCCAAAAAAAAAAAACAGCTGCTCCATACAGTTAATTGTTGAATTATGTAATGTGTACAATGAATCCTTTAAAGTTTTACAGTAACGAAAGCATTCTTTACTCTTTATTACATTACTCACACTATAGTCTGTTTTTTTTTTTATCCCCTAGACTGAATGGACAAGTGCAAATGGCAGAATGACATAGATTATATACAAAGCATTTTATAAGTTTTGACATTTGCAACTGTCAATATAGTCTCAGGGATTAAAAAACACACTGGAATCTTAATTATTTTTTTTTTCATAAATCTTAAATTATTAGTTTATTGCAAACATTATAATACATATTTATTATTAAATTTTAAATGTCCACTCGTAAATTAATATTGCTCTTTTTGTCCCATTTATTTATCATTTACATAAATGAAACAAAAAGTTTTAAATTTACCTGAGCCTTGAGTACAATGTCTTGTGTGTTGAGTTCTTTAGCAAACTTGTGAATTTCTTCTGCGGTTGAGGCCACATTGAACTTAGGTACAGGAATGCCATTGTCTCGCAGGAGGGTGTAGCTAATATGTTCATGAACATTCAAGTTGCGGACTTGCTGATTGCTTGGGAAATGGTTTGCAGTCGCCGCTACCAGCAGCTGTAATAACACAGATTAATTAATATTTGCAATAAAAATAAATAAAATACCTAATGCAGGTTTATTTATATCTTACTTATTATTAATTTCCACTGCATTTGTGTAGAAGTGTGCAATAGTCATATGAACTGCTGCAAAACAAGTACTTTTATCAAAATATCTGATAACATCTAATCATAAAACAGTTTAGTTTAGTCATTCTTAAATAAAATTTCTTATCTCCATAGGATGTAAATCAGTAATGAAATTCTAGGTATTGTGGTCTAAATTCATCCATGAATAGCATTAACTAGATAACCACTACAACAAATATTGAACTTTGTACAAAATAAATCTTAACATGTGACAATACACATACATACCATGTGATATATTGGCTATTACATAAATAAATAGCTGTTGGTAGAGTAATGAGAACTTTTTCTGATTTTTCCAAGTTACAGTTACTTCTAAAAACCAAATTATTTGTAAACAATGTCAATTAGATGGTGAACTGGTATATTTTATTTACAATTAAATACAACAAGTTAAATTTTTCCACAGTGGATCAATATTTTCGAAGGTTGCCTCCAACAACAAATAATTATAACTCTTACAAATTAGCTGTCAATCAAAATTACTTGACATTTTATAATTTACTTGAAAAAACATTTGTGCAGCAGTTTTTTCACTGAACTGCTCAAAAAAGGAATAAAAGTTGATTCCAAAACTGTAAGCTGATGAGATCCTTTCTCCACTGTCTGGTGGAAGGATACATTTGAAACTATCATCCTTTAGTGATTTTAGTGTGAATTCAATGATCATCTCACACTATTTACTGATTCACTTCATCTGTTTACTATTTTTTCAGTATTTAAATAATCTCTCACGAAATTTCAGGGCTCACAATCATTCACAGACAACTACAAACAAAATTATTCCAATACTAATTGCTAAACAACGTTATTTTTAGTGCATCCTATAAAATCTGAAGTGCAAGTTACACTATTCAATTTCTAGGAAATCTAATCTATACAATAATAATATAAAGTTGAAGAGTTTGTTTGTTTGAATGCGCTAATCTCAGGAACTACTGGCCCGATGTGAAAAATTCTTTCAGTGTTAGATAGCCTAGGTATTAATCAAGGAAGGTTAAAGACTATATAATATCATCACGCTAAGACAAATAGGAGCGGATCATGGCATGGCAAATGTGACGCAGACGAAGTTGCGCGGTTCAGCTAGTAAGGAATACAACTTAGGAATTGCTGCAGTCGACCGAGACCTTCCAATCACACTGAATCGTATTCTTGCGTTTTCCTACAAATTGAATAGTGCAATAAGCATTCAAGTATAACTAGAGGTAGGCAATACAAAATTCTGACGGTTAAGTTTTCATTTTCTGACTTTCGAAGAAGTTTAGAGCCTAGAGAGCCGCCAGTTAGAATGGTCTGATATGTAAAATATACGCAGTAAAGAGGTGCAAGTAAATTAAGCGCATAATATATGCAGCATGGTTCATTAATTTTAAAATAATAAATTATAGACAATAATATGCTTTCAAATTACATTGTTCAATACAAATGTACTAGCGATGACGTAAGGTCACAAATGCTGAAAACGACAAGGTCAAATTTATAAATAAACTTCTAAATTGCTATCAAGGTCCATTGATTGAAAATGAAGATAAAATAATTATGATAGAAAGTATTACAGGAATGCAATATTTAATTTATAAATGTGTGATATTTTATTTGAACAAAAACCACGTCAATATTGAATTGTTTTAGTGATAATTTGAAAAGTAGTATCTTTTGGAATTCAAATAAGTTTCAATAATGATAACATATTTTTTTGAGCATGTAAATGATTGACTATTTATAATGTAATTACCTTATTTGCATTTTTCAGGAAATTAATTTGGGCAAGACCAAGAGGACGGGGAAGTAGGGCCGCCATTTTTACACTACCACAAACACTGACACTGAACACCAGAGACTATAGTCATAGAGTATAGAGCAGAGCCTCGAGTGACAGAATAACTTTTTTTTATGGTAATTCGGAAAACTGTTGCCAAACTTCTTCACAATATTTTTGGAACTGGAATATTAGAATATTAGAAGTCAAGCAGAAAGTAGAGATTTCACTGACGTATAAATATAAGTTTTTAACACAGGTTTAATCATGTATATTATTTCATTTGATTTATACGTCAGTGAGAGATTTGAATAAACAAAAAGCCCAGCGACTTTTAAAAAAAAGCAGATATTTTGACGGGAGAATTTTTGATTGAAAATGAGGGTGCTTCAGCTTTTTGACTAATTGTCAAAATAAGTTTTGTTTTTTTTTTAATATGAACACCAGTTTTGCCAGGGCCATTGTTGAGTTGTAAGTTACGTTTCGTTTCCTAAAGTGTTACATTTTTGCTCCAAAAGTTACATTGTAGGTATTTTTTTTTAAGTGTTTTTGGGGTCGGCGGGCAAAATGGCGGAATATATTGGAATCTATGATGTGTAATGGTGTATTTAACCTTAGGATAAAACTTTTTCATCTCTCTTTATTGTGTAATAGAAGGTGATCGCTTTTTTATTTTTTGTTCTATTCTTTTTTCTTCAATCATAAATTTGAGACAAAAAATCACCGAATTCGCCAACCTGAACCTGGCACTAGTTTTTTTTTTAATATTGTAATGTTCATTGATCTGTTTCTGTGTAGATATTTTACTTCTTTGAATCTGCATTAAAATACAGATGCTGTATTTTTATTTTAGTAGTTTAAAGTTGCAAACTTTGACATGCAGTTAGCCAACAAAAAAAAAAGAAAAAAATAATAATAATAATATTTAAAAAAATATACATATATATAAAAAAAAATATACAAAAAATAAAAAATAAAACTCAAACAAAAACAAAAACAAAAACAAACTCAAACTCTCTAAACTCTTTTATTAGATATAATAAATAAAATATTAGTTGGAAATAAATGTAATCATCAGAACTTCACTTACACACAACACAACTAAACGCAAGGAAACAAAACAAATCACAATCAGTCATTTCTGTAGCTACGAAACCGCGTACGGCGGGAACTTGCGAAGTTAGTAGGAAAAGTGCGCGCACACGCTCAAGCATAATCAAGTTTTAAAACAAAGAAATTACGATTCATTTTGTCATGGCGCTTTCCATTCAGAGCCATCTCTGAGTGAGATTATTCCCGTGATGATAAGTAGGTAGCTTATATGCTATTCCAGACTATAATCTATCTTTGTTCTAAATTTCATTAAGATCCGTTAAGCCGTTCTGGCGTGATTGAGTAGCAAACAACCAAACTTTCACATTTTTAATATTACTCGTTTGGTGTAAAGCGAAATTATAACCATCTTCCCCTCGACAGGATATTGCAAACTGTCGTAAGCCGTTTTACGAAGCTACTCGCTAGCCTCTAGGCGCCAAGCAAGCCGAGGCGCCTGTGCGTTTACAAAAATAATCCCGCGCGATGGCTTATTATTAGCGTAGTTCATGTATAACTTTGGTGTTTCTATACCGATTTCTATGATTCTTTTTTATGGAATAGTTAATAATGTTAACTTTTTTAATTAGGGATGACTGAGAGTGTTATAAACGTAAGAGTAACAACATAATCAGAAAGCTTCGAACTGCTAAGCTATCGGGAGTTACAGATGTGTCAAATGTGTGGAACATTGTGAGTCCATCATAAAATATGGACATATGCTGTCGTGGGATATTGTTTATATAAATTTAAGGAGAACATTTCCGTCATACATGATTTCTGTGTAGCTTTAACCATTAAGGTTGCACACGCGACGGAAGCTTAAAAAATGGAATAACTTCTCCCGTTTTCCCAACATTTCCCTTCACTGCTCTGCTCCTATTGATTGTAGCGTGATGAAAAGTATACTATAACCAGCTCAGGAGTATGAAGAATAATTGTACCAAGTTTCGTTAAAATCCGTCGAGTAGTTTTTGTTTCTATAACGGTTATACAGACAGACAGACAGACAGACAAAAATTTTACTGATTGCATTTTTGGCATCAGTATCGATCCCTAATCACCCCCTGATAGTTATTTTGGAAATATATTTTTTGTACAGAATTGACCTCTCTACAGATTTATTATAATCTTCTTCTTCTTCTATAATATAAAAATGAATCGCTAAGGGCGGGTTGTATCAAACAGTTGGTTAACGTAACATACGTACGTCAAAAAGTTACGATTACGAACGATGTTTGACGTTCGTTAAATTAGAAGCGTTGTTTCAAAACATTCTGGTATAAATTCCTGCTCATCCCAATAGCTAAGTTATTGACACGGGTCCTACCTAAATAGCTTTTTTTGCATTCCACCAGTTATTTGTGTCATCAGAAGAACTGGTATTGAGGAATTCAAAAGAAATTTCACAACATTGTTCTATTTGACGCAACTAAAGTCACGTTAACCAGTGCTCAGACCAACTGTTAACGTAAACGTTATTTTTTACGTGCGTTAACGCTGACATTTTGTGAAACAACCCAATTTTTTGATTTGACGATAGTTAGCACCATTTTTAACGTTTACGCGTGCGTTAAGTGTAGGGTAAGTGCTCCAATGAATGAACACCCCCCAGTGAATGAACAAAATACAGTTTTATCAAAATAATAAGAAATTGGAACGTTTCTACCATATGTAGTATTTTTTTTCATAATTGCTACTCTATTTCCCAATTAACTGGTCAAATTCACGTTGAATATCAAAGTTCATTTCGAAATGGCGAGTGGTTAAAGTTTAAGTCGATAGTGACATTTTTATTTGTTCGGGCTAGAGTTTAGGACTGAGGTAGGAGGAATCATTTTTGATTTGACATTGTAATGTAAATAACAATATTTTCGATGGGTTATTTGTTTATTATAGTAGAATAATAGTTTAATATAGTGTTTCAAATCCAGTTACTTGCAATTTTTGCCAGCTAGATTAAATTATTAAGTGTCCCAGCATTCGAACAAGAAATCATTAAAATTCCAGTGAATGAACGGGTGTTCATTCACTGGGTAATCGTAAATATCATATTTTGGTTGAAAAACATAACTTACGCTAACGTTATAAGGTTCATGTTTTGGGATCTATTTCATAAATAGATTTCCGATCTTTTGGCCAGTATTGGGACAGGTATGTTCATTTACTGGTTCTTGAAATCCAGTGAATGAACACTTCATATTTTAGGCAGATTTCTACTTACATGTAGTAAAAAAATATTTAGACTTTGCTGATTGCAAAGTCTAATTCAATCTAAATATTAAAGATTAAAATTGTTCAGTTATCTCTTGTCCATTTAGATTACTATAGATCACAAAAAGAAGTACTTACAATAGGTTTCAATACAGTTAACAAGCAGTTGAAGCAGCTCTTAAGTCAATTGCTAATGGAGAACTAAGTATCAATGAAGCAAGTAATGTGTATCGGACACCAAAATCGACTTTACATAATAAATGGACGAACAAAGTTCCTTTGCAAAGAAAATTGGGCCTTCAGTCCGAACTTAGTGTATTCAGTACAGTAATATATGTACATATTACTGTCCTGAAGAAGCTAAGATTTCTGACTGGATTATAAAATAAAGTCAAATTAGATTTTCCAATGCACCCAGTGGAAGTTTTCGATACTATTGAAAATGTTATGACCAGTAACAATGGGCGAAATAAGTTTATCGGGAATAGACCAGGAAGAAAGTGGCTCACTTTATTCTTAAAAAGGCATTCTGAGATTACAAAAAGGAATGCAGAAATAATTTCTAAAGGCAGAGCCGCAGGAACGGAATCTACTATCAGGGCTTCGTTGAGGGAACTCGAAGAGTTCTTAACTGAAGAACATGTATTGATATAAAAGATGATCCCAGTCGAATATTTAATGCCGACGAAACAAGTGTCTGCCCGACCTGCCCGACAGCCGGAATTATATTGGTTCAGGCTTACTTGACCAATATGACGCATCAGCACGCATACTTTTCACTCTGGTTCAAATGTCGCAAAGAACTCGATGGTCTTAGATATGTCTAGAGGAGCATCAATGGGCCTGCATCAGATGCTAACAATTTGTCTCAAAATGCTCCTCTCGATTTATCCAATACGTCGACTTCTATACTTCTATCATTAATCTAACACAGAATTATTGCTACAAGACATACAACCCACGAAGAAGACAAAATCTATCTAAAAAAGGAGATTAGATGCTAAATAAAGTGAAAAAAGAAGAAAACTGGAAGAAAATAAGCAAAAAGAAGAACAAAGAAGAAAAGCTTTCACAAAAACGCAAAGAACAGAAAAAAACTGCAAAAAAACACGTCATTCTGTGGAAAAAGTCCTTAAGGTAAACGATCAAGAACAGAAATGTAAGATAGATTTTCTAGCTAACAGTGCTGTTAACTTTGTAAAACTAAATGTACCTGATATGTCTGAAGTTGCTTTTGAAGGCATTAGAACGTGTATAAAGTGAGCCTGAATATTCCAAACGTAAATTGAGAAGAACGACGAAGAAGAAGACGTGCATTTACTGCAATTATAAGACTGAAATCGTGTAATTAATAAACGAAGAAATTGTGTTCATTCACTGGTTTCATTTTGTTCACTTACTAGAAAACGCCGTTCATTCACTGGAGTTTTGGGGTATTTTCTGATTGACTGCTTAGTATAATAATACTGTAAATTTTAAGTTGTAAAACGTACCTAAAAATGATTTTTGAATATATTTTTAACATTATAAAATACATTTTGGGCACATCCATAGTACACACCTACAGTAAATATTTTTTGAAGTTCGCAAATTGCTTAGGTGTTCATTCACTGGACCCATTACCCTAGTTGAAACAACCCGCCCTAAATGTGTTGGTAAGCGCATAACTCAACAACGCCTGGACCAATTTGGCCAATTATTTTTTTAGAATATTCCTTGAAGTACGAGTGAGAAAAAACATAACAAATGCCTGAAAAAGACTAAAAACAACACTTTTCTATGCTCCCATACAAAAGATTCGGAATTATACTTAAAAGTCAATTTGAACTTTAATACCATTTCATAAAGTTTAAGTGTTAGTGGAGAGGTTTCGGGAAGGCAAAACAATTGAGTGACGTTTGTATCGTATAAATATTGAGATTAGTCAAATACAAATTGTCTGTGAGTAAGAGTAAGAGAGTAGCGGGGTAGGTAGGTAGGTAGACAGGTAGCCAGTTGACGGGAGCGAAGCCGCGGGGTACAGCTAGTATATATATAGATAAAAATAAGAGAGTAAGAGAGAGTATATTTCGTATTTTGTCGCTATTACTTCATTTACCTACAATGACGTATTTTAACATTGATTACATATTTAGATTTTTATGCATTATCTAAAAACTGTATAAAACGCACTATGCAAACAAGCATATTATAAACTAGGGGAGTACATTGACGACAAAAATGCTTGGCTCAATGCTGGTCCGCTCCACAACGACTAAAATTGAAGAAAATTGTACTTCGATGAAGATGTGAAAACATTGTTGTACCTGCTGAAGATTGTAAGATCATCTTTGCATTGTATAGACCGTATAGACTCATTAAATAATGTAACCATGATTTTGTAAAAAGTCAGTGTTTAAAAAAGTGTTCATGGAGTTTCTTGCACGTTCTTCTTGGTTCTTCTCCATAGGATCTACTCTTTGGAACGTGCAATTGCCGCGCTGGAGATAGGGTCGGTGAGTGTGTTTTGTTGCAGAATAATAGCTACTCTTGTCGCTAGCGTGGCGGAATTAGTTTCATCTACAATACGATTATTTTATCTTAGCCCATGCGAAGTTAGCTTTTAGTGACGACCGCGCAGGTCCCATCGCGTAAGAAAGTGTTACGTTCGTAGAATATTTTTCTGATTTAGACGTTTTATATTATTAACAAGTAAGAAACACAACCAGTAACAATAACAAGGTCACAAAGTAACACAACAAACATATACACCACAAAAACACACAAAACACAAATTATACAGTAAGAAAAACCAAAATAAATATTTTATAACAATAACACTTTTAGTAGGTACCAACAGTCGTATTGCATTGAGTAAGCGCCTCACAAGTATGCATCGAATGATCGAACGTATAGGAGGGGAGGGACTGAGACTGCATAAAAGCCACAGACATATAAATAAAGCAAAGCGACCTACCCGCGCATGCGCTGTTAAAAGTTCCTTGTCAAATTGACATTCTGCGCAATCGATTGCGACATACTTCGCAAGATAAAATAATCGTACTGTTTTTGACTGACAGACCTTGACTATTTAAAATTGCCTGTAAACTGGTCTATTTGAAATAAAGGATTTTGTATTTTTGTAAAAAAAACATTTCGGTATAAAAAAAAACACTACAAAGTAAAAAATAACTTTAATTTCGGAACTCGGTGTTTTTGTTAATTTGTTCGGTTTTTGACACCGACTTCCGAAATTAAAGTTATTTTTTACTTTGTAGTGTTTTTTTTTTGGAAGTCGGTTGTATTTTTTTGTAAAAAGTTTTTTATTTTTTACTTTTTAGTGGTACTTACCCCACACCTAACAACACCACTGCAAAATCGCAGAAAAGCAAAATACAAACGCACTAGTTGCCCATACGATTTTCGAAAGTTCCCCTCGACTTCTCTGGGATGCCATCATCAGATGCTGGTTTCCTTATCATGGGACCATTTGGGAAGTATTCCCTTTCCAACAAAAAAAACATTTTTAAAATCGGTTGGCAAGCGACGGAGTTATGCCCGAACAAACATAAAAAAAAAATACAAACATCCGAATTGAGAACCTCCTCTTTTTTGGAAAGTCGGTTAAAAAAAAACATTTTGAACCAAACGCGGTCACTAGTTAAGGCGAGGTTGCAGTACTGTGTGTTTTGACGAACAACAGCGACTGTCCGGCGAGTGACATAATGCCTAAATTTTGATTGTTTTTTCTTTTTGGCGAAAACTGATAAAGAAATTACACAATCTGGTTTCAACATTTACTTCAAAATAAAAAGCTCTATCTATTGATATAACTTTTATATATATTCGTGATGAAATCTCTTAGCAGTACATGTTTAAAATTGTAATTTAATGTCATGTTTGAAAAAAAGTATCGAGCCAATCATTCTAAATCGCGTTTCTATCTTTACGATTTACTTGAGGGTATGTTCAATTTTTATGTAATGATTTTTATTTATTAAAAAACTCATAATTAATAAGATTTTCAGACGTTCAAAAATCTTAAAAAGTACTGCAACCCCGCCTTAAACTAGTTTACTCTACTCACGCGGTGACCTAGAGATAATTATACCCTCGCGAATTTTTTTTATCTATATAAATAAAAATGAATCGCCGAAATATATAGGCGCATAACTTCGTAACGACTGACCCTCATTCACCCAAATCACCTTGTTTTTGATTATATGTACTCGTATTGTATAGTTTAGGTACACTTCTTGTTTTTGAAGGAGCGGAGTCTCCTAATACAGGCATCTTTTGCTTAAAAGGAGGCTCCAATCTCAAATTTTTTGTACTTTAAGGTTATCAAATAAAGTATTTTTAATTAACCCTAATTGGATAATTCTTTTTTTGTTGTGTTTGTTACTGTCAGGAGGTCTAGTTGATGAAGGCATTTAACCAGATTTTGCGGGTCTGATTGATGGGAACTTTGGCATTCTAATACTTCAATGATATTGCAAGAATATGGTAATATTGACCTGATGCTGTAGCATGACCTGGGGCCCGAGTCTGCTATTTTTATAAATTTGTCATTCCGACAAGATCCAATTGTCATGCCATTGTCATTTTGCTAAAAGTTCGTAATCTGCTAAATTCATAATCGCACGATCACTGGCGCGTCAGTGGCCGGTCACTGGAACGTCAATGGTCTCGTAATAGAATTGCGGTAGGAATGTCATATTGCCATTATTATAAAACCGAGCTAAAATTGAGCATTTATTCATGCCAGATTTTATTTATTTTACATATTACTTATTAAATGTTATAAGCAATCTGAAGTAGTGAGAAGTTCGTAAATACAAAATCTGTCATTATGTACGAGATTACCATTCATATGGCTTTCTTTCAATGGCGTGTCAGTGATTGATCATTGGAATTTCATAATGACGCCATTATGATGCCATTATGTTAGTAGATTAACAAACTTTTCAAAATCAACCATTTTGAAATCAGTGATCGAACATTCTGACACTATATGGAATGACAAATTTATAAAAATAGCAGACTCGGGCCCCTGCAGGGTACCAAACTCCTTAGTTGCTTACAGCAGACCTTCCGTTTTCGTTATCATTTCAATGATCGCAATGAATAGATAAGTATGTAATAAATAGATTGTAATCAGACATGAGTGATCCATTGGTGAGAGATGCTGAGCTACTTTCACTCGTTCTACTGATAATATATTTTGGTAAGTATACGATATAGTGGCGTTTAGGTGAGTGTATATGATATGTCGATGGGTGATGGAGAGGGATAGGAAGGCCAAAACCAGATGGATGGATTGTGTGAGAAGCAATATGAAAGAAAAGAGAGTGATAGCGTGACGGCTGATAAGACAGAATTGAAGTAAAAAACGTGTTGCACGGACCTCAAATAACATGGGATAAGGGCAGGAAGACGATGAGTTCATAGATTTTCTAAATTAAGTTTAAAAAGCATGAAACAAAATTTAATAATTTTATTAACGGCATAAACGGCCGTACCTACCTACCTCTCTGTTTTTTATGTTAACTTAGAACTTTGATTTTTTCACAGTTTCAAAGGATTGTAGATTTGAGGATATGGTTTTAATTTCAACTCGAGACAGACGAACGGACAACGATCCTATAAGGGTTCCGTATTTTCTTTTTGATGTACGGAACCCTTAAAACACTACCTACTAAGTAAAATAACTTTATTATGTTGGTGTAACTACAGCATTTAACAGCATCCTTTAGAACTACTCTTTCTCTTTTAAACCCATTTTTGTTTGTTTCGTTACGAGTTTTCTATTTCTCAAGATATTAATTTCTAGAGAACATGGTACAGTGGAACAGATACACTGAGTTGTGGACCAGATAAGGCAATCCTTGGAGCGAAAGGAGTACTGTTCGGCAGCTTTATTGGATATTCAACTGGCCTTCGACAAGGTATGGCACAATGGACTTCTCTGCAAGATCAAGAACCTCCTGCCTCACACATACTTCGGCTTGCTGCAGTCATATCTATCAGACAGAATATTCCAAGTGGTGGATGAAGAGTACACTTCCAGCTTTCAGGACATAGAAGCAGGAGTACCCCAAGGCTCGGTATTAGGACCAGTAGGTACTTTATACCATCTACACATCAGACCTGCCACTTACACCGGGAGTAGTTAGCTTCATTTGCAGATGACACTGCAATATTGGCCAGCAGCTCTGAACCTGGAACTGCATCTCAAAACCTCCAAATTCGACTGGACAACATAGCACGTGGCTTACAAAGTGGCGAATCAAGGCCAGCGCAGAAAAATCCTCCCATATCACATTCACCCTACACAAAAAAGACTGTCCACCAGTAAAACTCGGCGATCATCTACTCCCGCATAAGGAATCGGTCAAATATCTAGGAATGCATCTGGACCGCAGACTCATATGGAAATGTCACCTCCAAAAAAAAAGAGACCAACTCAATCTCAAGTTCCGAGAACTACATTGGCTAAATGGGAGACACTCCGTGTTAAGAACTGACAACAAGCTTTTAATTTATAAAACCATACTAAAACCTATATGGCTATACGGAATCCATTTGTGGGGTCCACCTGCAGATCTATGGAAATAGTCCAGAGAGCACAGAACGCGATTCTGAAAACTATCGCAAATGCACCTTGGTTCATACGTAACGATGAATTGCAATACGAGCTCCATATTAAAACGGTCAAAGAAGAAGTCAAAAGCTACGCCGAAAAGTACAAAAAGCGACTTCATAAACATCCAAACACCTTAGCAACACAGCTGATCAGTATAAACTATCCCAAACAATGACGTATATAGACACGTCATAAACCAGCATCGCGGCGCTTAAAAACGGCGAAAATACTAAATAGCTACTAATACGCATGAAGAAAGGGAAAGAAAATATGTCACCGCACGGCGGGATGCCTGTTGCTAGAGGGAGATAAATATACATCTTCAGTTACGTCACAGGATAAGTAATAGTCAAATTGACATCAAAACAAACGTAGTGTCGCGCGACAGGTTGGTGCGTAACTAAGCGCGATGTGGCCAATTGGCTTCATTTCATGTTGTCATTTTAGAGTGCGGACAACGTATCTATAGTTTTATATATCATTGATCCCAAAAGGCTAAAGCGACATCACATCATTGAACTTTCTGAAGGACCTTGATATTAAAAGAGAGGAAAGAAGCTCACTGGAGCACTCCTTCTTCAAAGCCATATGACACTACAAAGAATCTGTTCATAGTCAATCACAGATATTCAAAACAAACAAAAAAAAAAGGTATTAATTTTTAGCTACAGTGCTTCGATATTACCTCCATTATATTGTATTTTAGTAGGTACTAGCGAACTGCATCATTAAATAAAATGGTGAAAAAAAAAACTCGTAGGTACATAGCAAAACAAACAAAAATGAGTACTTTCAGGTACCAGGGCGCACGAAGTTCGTAAGAGCTTTGTTACGGTGACTGCGTCAGGGGTCGAGTAGTTCTAAAGGATTCTGTAGTTAGAAATGACCACAAAACTTTTCTGGCGAGGTTGCAGTACCTACTGTGTGTTTTGACGAACAACAGCGACTGTCCGGCGAGCGAAATAATGCCTAAATTTTGATTGATTTTTCTTCTTGGCGAAAACTGATAAAGAAATTATACTTAAATATGGTTTCAACATTTACTTCAAAATAAAAAGCTCTATCTATTGATATAACTTTTATATCTATGTATTCGTGATGAAATCTCTTAGCAGTACCTACCTACACATTTAAAATTGTAATTTAGTGTCATGTTTGATAAAAAAAACCGGCCAAGTGCGAGTCGGACTCGCGCACTGAGGGTTCCGTAAGCAAAGTTGCGATTTACGATTTGTAACGTATTAAAAAAAAACTACTTACTAGATCTCGTTCAAACCCATTTGTGTCTCTCGCGCAAACTAATCAGTTTAGAAAAAAATGATCTTAGAAACCTCAATATCATTTTCGAAGACCTATCCATAGATACTCCACACATACGGGTGCGATGAAAAAAAATTTTTTGAGTTTCAGTTCTAACTTCTAAGTATGGAGACCCCTCAAAATTTATTGTTTTTTTTCTATTTTTGTATGATAATCTTTATGCGGTTCACGGAAACATCTACTTACCAAATTTCAACAGCATAGTTCTTATAGTTTCGGAGAAAAGTGGTTGTGACATACGGACGGACGGACGGACAGACAGACAGACAGACAGACAGACGGACAGACATGACGAATCTATAAGGGTTCCGTTTTTGCCATTTGGCTACGGAACCCTAAAAACTATCGAGCCAATCATTCTAAATCGCTTTTCTATCTTTACGATTTACTTGAGGGTATGTTCAATTTTTATGTAATTTTTTTTTATTAAAAAACTTATAATTAATTTGATTTTAAGACGTTCAAAAATCTTAAAAAGTACTGCAACCCCGCCTTAAAAATATACTTCAAATATCGCCAAAAACCGTGTTTCGACCACTTTGAGATCGGTATATTATCTCAAAATTCTGATCTAGAGCAATTCTGTGTCTGGATTTAGTTTCAGCATCAAAAAATCTACAAGAAATGATGTGTTTCATCCTGAGGACAAAAAAAAACTATTTTATTAATTAAGATTTTATTTTAGGACTTCTTTTTCATAGTCTAACAATTCTACATTCCTGTTTTTTTCTTCAGTCCAAACTCCATTTCCAGAAAAATAATGATTCTTCTCCAGTAAATATAGAACTAAACTTAATTTTTGAGACTTGCTCAAAGAATCATAATTTAAATTTTCTTGATACAAAGGAATTAGCTTTTTATCTATTAAATGTAGTGTTTCTTTAACCTTTTTCCAAGGATACAATAATATAGGACAATTTTCATAAATATCTTTATCGGAAAACCGTTTGGCCAGTTGTGTATAAACATACTTCACTTGGAGTACTGGTGTGTTAATCCAAAAAGGATGCCTTTTTATAGAATTACGAACATGTGTCATGTTAAATTTTTTTCCTAATGACTGTGATATGCAGAACAGTAAATCTTTTCCTTTGCCTAACCTATCTCCAGGAGCTTTCTCAAATGCTTCATAATGTGCTGCACTTCCAGACAGGACATTTAAACTAACACACTTTTTGTTATTGCTGTATAATTTGCTCAATCGTTTCATTGCTGTTGTGTTATAGTGTATCATCTTCAGAAATCGTGGATGTTTAACAAATGCACTGAATTCAGGAATTTTTACTGCTTGTGTCAATCTTTCTCTTATAGTATCTGGAGCTAAAGTATAAATACTAAAGCATCTTCTTTGTGCCTCATTACTAATGCCATATTCTTCTAATATCTTTCGTGTTTCAAACATAGTATTACAGTTTCTTGTAGCTAACTTAGGATGCATCCTTATGACTTCTTTGATATCAATTCCACCAATACTCCGAAAATTATGAATAATATTTTTCAAGTTTTCTGGATCAACATGGACTAGATACAAGTTAGATTTTATTTTATGATTAGGAATCATAATTTGCAATTGTAATATTTCTAACGTCTCATTTATATATTCTAATGGCCGATGTTTAATAGTTGGATAAGTTTGAACACCTCTGTAAAATTCTTCATTTGTAAGATCCAACACAAGTTCAAGATATCTTTGTATGATTTTCAAGCGTAATGTATATAATGATGTGCTATTAACATCTTCATCAATTAAAGTAGTAAGAGATGTAGGCCACTGGGTCATAAAACTTGCTAGTTTGTTTTCAACATTAATATGGGGAGAAAGATATCCTAATTTCTTCAGTTCCCCAATTTTCTTCTGTTTTAATATTGTTAAGTATGTTGTTAAGGATGCAGAGGATATTTTTTGTATCCCACATTCCTTTAAAACTTTGTGTCGAAACTTTAAGGTTACAGGCAAGATTCCAAACAATGCAGGCTCTTCAATCAGCGAGTGGTTAGAGAATCCCATTTCATTAATGGTATGCACTATAGTTGCGATTTTTTCATCATTTAGTTTAGTTATTATGGGATGTTTCATACATATATAGTGTGCTTGGCTTTCACTTATATTTAGATGTTTACTTAAACTTTTCACGTAGCTTGTACTTTCTTCTTTAGTCGTTGCACTGACATGCAAGTTTCGCCTCCCCCTATATAGGAGGTAGAATAAATTCAGCCTTTTTGAATTCATTAGTAGGTACTGCATTTATAAAATAACTTTATTATACAGTATTATACAATAATATTCATCTTTGGTACGATTAAAAAAACAATAAATAAATTGTGTCATACAGTGACATTCCACAGTGACACTGTGACAGTGACACAGGTTTGTTAACGTCATACGTAGTATCTCTATGTAGCACTATGTCTATGTAGTCTGTGTTAGCGTCAGTCAGTGGGTTCACAGAGTACATTTTTAGTGGGTTAACTTTATCTATACCTTCATGTTCCACTCTATTATTTGATTTGATCACTGTACTCTATAATAGTTAGTCTGTGGCAGTTAGAGATGGGTCGTGGACGTTTTTTTCGTCAACGAAACTAGACAGTTCATTTCCGTTCATCGACTAGTCGATCAACTAGTTAAATTCGTCGACTAGTTTATAAAGTAAACTTCGTTAAATTTGCGGTGACGCGACAGACCATAGAGGTAAGTAATATATCGGGTTGCGGTATGCGACAGACCCAACGATGAGAAGCGTGACGTCTACACGCGATGGCTCAACGAATCAACATAGTTTATAGGTAGACTAGCGTCTCGTTACTTTTATTAAATGTGGTTTAGTACCTCCAGAAACTTATTTTGTAGATAATTAGGTATGTTCAAAATAAGTTTTACAGTTAATATTTGAACTTCCTATCATACTTTACCAGGCTTAGATACGAACGTATCAAGTAGGTACAAACCATTTTACTTCGCCTCCACGGCCGTAGCTAGGGGGGTGTCATTTTGGGGCAATGTCCTACCTTGAAATTACAATGCCCTACCTTAAAAATACCAAAAACCAAGATAAATTATTATAGTTCAATTGTTTTTTTATAGTTAGAGATAAAAAAAACATTGTAGCGATAGGTATCTAAACTTTTCCGAACATACCACAGTTTACTGACCTAGAGGTCAGTGATATACATGGTGATTGATTTATGAGCCCGTGCTTCGGAGCAGATCATGTATGATATTTTTTTTACTTTCACCCTGCCTGTAAACAATGCTGCCCTACCTCAAATTCGACTCTAGCTACAGCCCTGTTCGCCTCATAGAAATATCAACTCTTTGCAACTGGAGTTATTTAGAGACTTTAAATTGCTCGTTGTTCGTCCGTTGTTGTTATTTTTCGAGAGAATGAACTTGTAATACTTGACTTAGTTCACGCGTCGGTGGTCGGCTTGTCGCGTTAGAAGTCGACATGAACGTGGTGGAGTCTTAGTAAAGCCGTCTACGAATTCAACTAGTCCGTTCATCCGTTGACAATCGGTGAACCGTACAATAGACGTAGACCGTTGAATTAACTAGTTCGTTAATTCAACGCCCATCTCTTGTGGCAGTGGTTTTTTTAATTACTTAATAGTGACGTTGACGTTTATGGGCGTGATAAAATTTCAGTTTTTGATTGATAATTTGAATAATTTTGTATGATACCTATTGTATAAAAATGGTTAAGTCCAAAACAGGATTATTTGCGCTTGGCTTCTTTGCATTTGCCTCGTTATTCATAATAATTGCCTTCGTAAGTCCGTATTGGCTAGTTACTGATGGAAAACTAAAAAACCCAAAGTTCATAAAAATTGGTAAGAAATACATTTGTCTTGTTTATATTGTTAGAAAAAAAGCGATATCTTGTACTGCATCCGGTTGTTAGTTCGATTTCTTAACTAGCTGCTGTTTTCAACGTGTTCCCGGTGTTTTAATTTCCATAATAACATTCCTGGTTGTGCGGACGACAACTTATATATCAATCATATTAGGAGCACCGCACGAAGGATAAATCAACAAACACTTCATAATAAAATTGTAGAAATTTTCTGAATATAGGAATGTAAAGCGTCACTGTTACATAGAGGGTTAACTAAGCTTGGTTTTATTTGCAGGCTTATGGGAGGTGTGTTTTAATCGGTTCGAAGAAATCCATCATTGGTATGACACAGTGTTCACTGGATGCTGGTGGATATTTGAAGAGGAATATTACATAATTCATGACATACTCCTGCCTGGTTTCTTCATAGCAACACAATTCTTTTTCACTATAGCTATGTGCTGTGTGATTTTATCAATGTTTTTGTCTTATCTTTATGTGAAGAGAGACAAAGATGATGACAAGTTTTTGACACTTCTTGTTACCCTAGGCACAGTGCTTGTTATTGGAGGTTTGTTGTAGTTTTTACCTCTCCTGATAAAGTTAGTTCAGCATGTTCTTAATAATTAACAGTAGGCTGGCCTGTATCCTGTTGATTTCCTTTATAAATCTGGCCAACCATATGAACAAATTATAAATAAACAAATAGTTTTATTACTGCAATCTACCTGCTCCATCTAGCTAGAGATCACAAACTTTTAATTTGTCTTTTGGGACCGCTTGTTGTGGTGATGCTTGGGGAGGCCTATGTCCCTTCTTTCTCAATTGCAAAGTCACTCTGTTTATCAAAGAAATTAAAGATGAGCTATTGATATTATGTTATGATTACACTGAAATGTTGTTAGCTAACTAACAAGGTATCAATATAAGAGAAGCGAATGGATAGCTGCTCCCATAGATACTGAATTAACTGACTTTCACACACTACTACACATTCGATTTCACATCTTTATAGGGCAGAAAAACTGCATTTGTTTACATGTAATGTTTTTGATGGGTTAAATAACAATTCCACTCATAACTAACAATGTGAATATTTATAGAATATTCTGCTATACTATAAACTTATTTTCAGGTTTCTCTGGCATTATATCTGTGGTGACATTTGGTGCCAGAGGTGATGGTCGAGATTGGATGCCCAATTGGGAACACAATGATCTGGGCTGGGCATTTGCTCTTGGTGTTGTAGGCGTTGTTTTTCTTTTCCCTGCTGGCATCCTCTTCTTGGTTGAAGCAAGAGTGCAAAAGTATAAGAGACTTCATGAGATGCAGAGCCGGGAGCCATCATCTTATACAATGCATGAAAGGAAGGTTGGCTATGCAGGAGGACATACTGACATATAAACTAACATTTTTCAGTACTTTTGTAATGATTCCGTCCTTTGTAATCTGTATTTTTTTACCTAAACACTTTTGATAGATCTACGTATAAAAACTAACTAATATAGATAACACATTATTTTGTGTTTTTTTTTTAATAATTATTGATTTAACAATATAGTTGACTTGCATAGTCCGTCCAAAATGCCTTGATATTTTAGTTAGTAGTTTAGATTAATAATAATTATAATGAAACAAATGCATTTGTAATATGGCAACTGATTTACTTTTACAATTTTAATCTTATTTATAAAATAAACTTAATTACTTCTGTAAAAAAATATAACTGTTATTAAGTAGAATTATGCACATTCTTAACAAGCTTTTGAAATCATGATCAGATTTTAATTATTTATTTAACACCGATAATAACATTTTTCTGTTTTGTGTTTCTGACTAGGTGTAAAAAAGAAATTCACTGCCCTTGAAATATTATGAGCCTAAAGGCTTTGAAATAGTATCTAATTTTCAAGTGTATTGATAAATATTATTTGTTTGGATAAACTGTGAAATCTGCTATTGCAATATGTAAGCAGCCAGCATTACAAAGTCTTACAACTCCTATGTTGCATTTTGTACTTTTTTAATTTTCATAGTGTTACAGTCTGGGAAATTGATTGCTTCATCTTCAGACAATACTTCCCAGTAAAGGGAACCTGAACAGTTTGGAACATATAACTGTCACAATGACCATAATTATTATGTTGAAAAATGACATTTGAATCTCACTTATAATTTACTAGCTGACCCGCGCAACTTCGTCTGCATCACGGAACAGAAAATGTTCCGTGGTCTGCATCACATTTTCCGCTCCTAAATAATATTGCAACAAAAAATTGAGATGTAAGCTACCCTATCTTTCAAGTTGGATCAAACTGCACATGGTGTGCTAATTTGATTTAAATCGGTTAAGTAGTTTAGGAGTCCATCGCGGACAAACAACGTGACACGTGATCTAAATATATTTAGTTTTTGTCCTCAAGTCCAATAATTAATTTCCCAGATTATACATAGGCGGGCTTAGGGCGGGTTGTTTCACATAACGCACGCGTAAACGTTAAAAATGGTGCTAACCATTGTTAAATCAAATAATTGAGTTATTTCACAATATGTCAGCGTTATCGCACGCAAAAAAATGACGATTACGTTAACAGATGGTATGAGCACTGGTTAACGTTACTTTAGATGCGTCAAATAGAACAATATTGTAAAATTTCTTTTGAATTCCTCAGTAGCAGTTCTTCTGATGACACAAAAAAGGGTAGAATACAAAAAATAAAAAATTTGGTAGACCCATGTAACTTGAGCTATTGGGATGAGCAGGAATGCATACCAAAATGTTTTGAAACAACGCTTCTTATTTAACGAACGTTGAACATCTTCCGTAATCGTAACTTTTTGACGTACCTACGTATGTTACGTTAAACCAACTGTTTGAAACAACCCGCCCTTAATTGCACAATTTGCATAAAATGCTTACCATTTTATATGAAATAATGCACTAAAAATATTGCATTCATATTTTAGTTTTAAATGCTTTTTGAGAGAGGTATAAATCTTCACAATTATTATAAGTTTTTGTATGTATAATTGATTTATTATATGTTTACTGAAAAGTTGTTTTCTCAACCTATGTTGGGGCTAGGCAAAAATAACCGATTGAATTGTATAAAATCTTGATTTCATACATCATTGTGGTTTCCCCCAACCTTGGCTATGAAGACCCATATTTTTAATTTTAATGTAATAAAATAATCAGTACCTAAATATTAAATTCAAATGGAATGAACATGTACATTGCTTGTAAGCATTATAACGATTAAATAAGTATGAACCTTTATAAGCAAACATTATAAGATTGTGTGCCTTTATATAAATATAATTTTTAATTTTTTAAATCATCATTTTATTAGCTCGTACTTTGCATTTTTAAACAACGACGTATTTATACCATACAAATTCGAAGGAACAGTGTTTCTGCACTGAAGCGACATCTTAGCTGCTTCAAAGCCTAAGTACATGCACTGCGCTTCCTGAAGCCCATAGAGCATGCCGTGAATAAAACCACTCGCAAAACAATCCCCTGCTCCTGACACATTTTCAATGAGATCAATAGGCTCAGTTGGATAAAATCTCGCTATATCTGTATGTCCTGAGTTTTTAATAGTTATAACACCTTTAGAACCCAAAGTAATAATCATGAATTTTATAAGATGTGATACAAGTGGATATAGTTCGGCAATTTCTGTGAATTCGCAGTGTTTTTCGACATCCGTTTGTTGGGATGGTTTAAGCACTTGTGCCATCGCTCGTAATTCTGATAAATTCGGTGATGCATATGATATAGTGTAGTTATTCCGCACAATTTTTGCAGCTTTCCTTCTATCTGTCGGTTCGAAAAACACTGTAACAAAAGAAAAAAAAATGTTATTTATGTTTACAGGGAAGTTTAAGTGGTCCCTTCGAAGGGAAGCACTTCATCAAGGTGAGTATAACTGCGTTCAAACAATTTTGTAAAGTTTGCTCGAGTCGGGTATCGAACCGGCGACGGCGACCATGTCAATTCAAAGCGAAGCAAGTTGAATTGACATGGTTTAAAACCCGACTACGGAAAAAACCAGTCAAGTGCGAGTCGGACTCGCGCACGAAGGATTCCGTACCATGCATTCTACCAACTTTAAAAACGGCAAAAAAATCACGTTTGTTGTATGTGAGCCCTACATTGTTTTTTTAGGGAACCCTAAAAAAACACGATTGACCTATAGAACTAACGATGAATAGATGATAGTTGTAGCTGTCCATACGAAACTGAAATATAAAAACTGGCCAAGTGCGAGTCGGACTCTCACACGAAGGGTCCCGTAGGTACCTTAAACGGAAAAAAAAAACGTTTTTTTTATTAGCATAATTTTTATCATTTGTTGATAATGCGGCAATAGAAATCCAGAATGCTTTGCTTTGCCCAAGTAATTTAATTTGATGCAGTTCCCTATTAAAAACGGTTCTCTTCCCAAATGGAGACAACGATACTGCAGTTAAATTAATATAAATATTTTCCCAAATAGCATAACAAACTGTTAGAAGCTGTATTTGACTCTATTTTTATCAGCTGCATATTGCGGCTGTGTTAATGTTGTATTGTTATAAGCGCTTATAGGTACCTACCTACAGCCCTTATAAGTGCAAATGGGCCCATATTTTACAGCTTTTTGCGTTAGTAGTTGCCGAAGATGTATAAGTAGGTGCTCTTATTCGGTGTGAGGAGTGACCATAACACTCCAAAATATAATCTTTTATAAGTAGGTATCATAAAGGTTAAAATATTTAAAAGATAAGTAATTAGTAGGTAAGTAACACAATTATAAAAAAAACCAGACTCATTTTTCGCTAGAGCCATTGAATAAAAGTGATTGACTGCACATTTTAAAATAAAAACACAATAGATTTAAGCCAGCGCAAGGCCTGTAGCAAACTACCAAGGGCCCCCCTAACCTAACCTAAAACTTTCGTAAAGTGATTTGAAAACGAAAATATCCTATTTAAAACCAATTATATCCCACCACCTAAACCTCATCATCATCATCATATAAGTAAGCCCATTGCCGTTCACCGCTGAACGTAAAGCCCGGTTTCCACCGCGAGCGGAACGGACCCATTAATGACTTCGTTAAGGCGGGGTTGCAGTACTTTTTAAGATTTTTGAACGTCTGAAAATCTAATTAATTATGAGTTTTTTAATAAATAAAAATATTACATAAAAATTGAAAATACCTCCAAGTAAATCGTAAAGATAGAAACGCGATTTAGAATGATTGGCTCGATACTTTTTTTTATCAAACATGACACTAAATTACGTGTACTGCTAAGAGATTTCATCACGAATATATATAAAAGTTATATCAATAGATAAAGCTTTTTATTTTGAAGTAAATGTTGAAACCATATTGTATAATTTCTTTATCAGTTTTCGCCAAGAAGAAAAAACAATCAAAATTTAGCCATTATTTCGCTCGCCGGACAGTCGCTGTTGTTCGTCAAAACACACAGTAGGTACTGCAACCTCGCCTTAAACTCGCAAGCGCAAACTGCACACATAAATGCTCTTTATCATCCACCACCTGAAGTATCATGAAATCTATTCATCTTATGAAAGTCAGTTCAACATTTATTCGTGACTGAAATTGTTCTGAATATTAAATTTTTGTTCTGAACATATAACGAAGTCATTAATGGGTCCGTTCCGCGTGCGGTGGAAACCGGGCTTAAGCCTCCCCAAAAAGCGCCAACCATCCCGGTTTTGAACAGTCCGCATCCATCCGCTGCCTCCTTTAAATCATCGGTCCATTGTGTCGCACACTACGTTTGCACAAACGCGGTCTCCACTCTAACACACGGCTGCTTCATCGACCGTCAGTCCATCTACAGACATGGCCGGTCGACTTCGACTTCGAAAACGTCCTCCAACGCGTTTGTAAACAGTTTCGGAGAGATGACGTCTCCCTGTCTTACACCTCAACGCTGTTGGATTGGTTTTGTGCTCTGTTCTTGTACTTGGACGGTCATTGTTGCGGTTTTATATAGACGTCTCATCACCTCGTGGTTGGCAAAAAGTCTAGAAAGTGAACTAATTTTTTGTCCCTTGGTGCGGCAACATTTCCAAAATAATGTCTTTCATAGTAAACAAAAATTCTTAATTTCGTAAAAATTCGATCATTCGAAGGGCTGGCAGGAAGATTATTTATAAGGTGTATAGTATAGGTACTTAGACGTTGTCTGGCGGAATGAAAAATTAAGCCCAAACTATTCTTTCCGATTTCGACAATGTTTCCTACCGCTGATATGACAGGTATTTTAGAGTTTGTTTTGTAGTTTTTAGTTGAATCAAGTGTTAATTGATGAACCAAAAGCTGTTTTGAATTGCTTGCGTATTGGAACAATAAACATCGTGCACATAGTTTAAGTATGTTTACACCTTGTCTGCATTACTCTGGCCGTAATCGACCTTAAACTAATCCCAGCAGGCTGGCTTCAGACCCGGTAAGTCGTGCTCTGGGCAAATACTCTGACTGCCACAATACATTGAGGATGGTTATTTATATATTTATTTATATTTATTATCATTTTATTTCGGAATACTTCCATGTTCCATGGTTCCATGGTTATGAGGCTAGGAAGATCACTGTCGTCGTCTTTGTCGACTTATCGGCGGATTCTGACACTAGGTATTAACGGCTTCATACGGACACTCGATGAGATGCTGCGAAATATACTACGGTTCGAAATAAGAAAAAAGCAGATGGAGATCACAAAAAATGGCCTCCCCCAGGGGAGCGTTCTGGCGCCCATCCTTCTCAACATCTACACTAACGACCAACCTAGTACCTAATGAGAACTACGAGAGGTTCCTTTACGCTGACGACGTCACCCTGGCGACCCAAACAAATAATTTTGAAGATGCCGAAAAAATCTTAGATGTTTTTGGGAAGTACCTACTATACAGAAAACGGTCTCAGACTAAACCCTGGCAACAAAACCCAGGCATGCACGTTCGTTCCATCTCCGAGCTAGACGCAGTCTGAAAATCAATTGGCAAGGATTCACTATTGAGCACTGCAGTAACCCTACCTACTTAGATGTTACCCTTGATAGAGCACTTACATTAATTTAAGTACCACTGTTTAAGGCGGGAAAAATAAATTGGATCTTGTAATAATTTTTTCCTAGGGTGAATGCTCCAACCAGCCCGCGAAATTCAAATTTTCTCACGTTTTTTGCAATTTGCAGGCCTGTGCTAGGTTGTATGTTGATTAGGGGCCTAGGAACAAAAAAAAATCAGAAAAATTCATTCCTGGAGCTTTATGAACTTAGAGCGTTGTATTGATGATTTTGATGATTATAATTCTGTAATTACATATGTCTTACAGCCGCGAATAATATTTTAATCAACATACAACCTAGCACTGGCCTGCAAATTGCAAAAAACGCAAGAAATTTTGAATTTCGCGGGCTGGTTGGAGCATTCACCTTAGGCGTTTGACTTCTACCACCGGGGCTCTACCTCACGTTCTTCGAACGACCGGTCTGGCACTCTGTGGGCGAATATGCGTGCCTAGTGTGGCACCGTTCCTCCACGGCCGTAGCTACGGGGGGGGGGGCATTGTGGGGCAATGCCCTACCTTAAAAATACCAAAAACTAAGATATATTATTATATTTGAATTATTTATTTATACTTTGAGATTAAAAAAATGTAGCGATAGGTATCTAAAGTTTTCCGAACATACCATAGTCTGCTGACCTAGAGGTCAGTGATATACTTGGTGTCTAGTGATTTAGGAGCCCGTGCTTCGGAGCAGATCAATAGGGAATATGCATGAAAAAAGTATTCGAAAATATAATACTGACAGTGAAATAAGTATCTAAATTGCTCGAAAAACGAACGAGATACAACTTTTCGCGAGAGGGACAGATATATTTCTTAAGAAATATATCTGTCCCTCTCGCGAAAACGTTGTTTTCTATGGCAGCCGGCAGGCGACGACTATACAGTCGTCGTGTAATTTGACGTCACATTTCGTATCGGACTTCTCTTTCTCTGAAGTTATTGAAAAAATAATTTCATGATTGTTTACTAGACCTAATAAGTATTATGCATATTCCCTATTGTGATAATTTCTTTACTTCCGCTCTACCTGTAACCAATGCTGCCCTACCTCAAATTCGACTCTACTAGCTACAGCCCTGCGTTCCGCCCACACCAAGAAAGTTGATGTTGATTTGAATGAGACATGCCGTATCATCACCGGCTGCCTCAAGCTAACCCCAGTCAGCTTACTATACCCCACTGTCGGGGCAGGACTTCCAGTCATGTCAGAAGAAAAGTTGCTACTGCAGTTGAAAAACAAAAGCAAGATTGTGTCATTAGACAAATCCGCTCTTTGGTGCCCAACTACAAACTCAAAGACTGAATAGCAGATACAGCTTCCTTAAATCAGCAGTTCCGCTGTCAGGAAACCCAGCTGAAGTCCGTTGCAAACTGTGCCAAGACACTTTTCCCCCACCCATGAACTATTTACCACCAAGCGAACATCTTCCTGCAGGGTCTAACTTTTCGTGGTCTACTTGGAAGTCCCTGAACCACCTCAGAGCGCAAGTAGGAAGGTGTAATCACAACCTTGCAAAATAGGGCTACCTACCGTGGCGGATCAACTGCAGGGTGTGGATGTGGAGCCGAGTTACAAATCATGCTCCATCTATTATCTTGCCCTCTGTGCCCCAAAACATGCACCCAACGAGACCTTTGTGCTGCCACCTTTGATGCCGTGAACGTAGCAACGTTTCGAGCCACCAAAATGTGGGAGAAAACCTGTCATGCCAGTGATACGAAGAAGAAGAATAAATACCTCTTAAAAACAGCAGCTACTCTACGGGTATCTGGTGCCATCGCGCTTTTGTTCTAAGTTGGATTACTTCGCCGATAAGGTCGAACCACGTTGCGAATTCTTCTGCCTCAAGATGAGCAGACTGAGTCTGCTTCAAGTAGAGGCTGCTGAAATGGATACCTACACAGCTAAGCCTAGCCTTTTTTTTAGTGTTTTGCAATGAACTTCGAAAGACGACAACGGCTTTCGAAGATCATAGCAGTCACCCACGAAGGGTTGTTCGAATTTTCAAAATACCGACGGTCCGACGAGTCCGAAGACCTTGATAGTGACGTCATGACACAGATTATTTTATAGCTCATCCTGGCCCTATGTCCCAGCTGACCACGTTTTCGTCAGCTCTCGAAATAAATATTAAAACTATCAAGACCCATCATTGAGTGTAAAAGCTCAAACTGCGGCCAAAAAGCTGGGCATCCTAAATAGGGTGAAGCGATATTTCAAGCCTGGGCAGCTTTTAAATAAAGCACAAATCCGATCTTGCATAGAGTATTGCAGCCACCTTTGGGATGGCTCAGCTAAGTATCAGCTTGCCGCGCTTGCTTGTAAAGTTGTAAATAAAGTTGAAAATCTATTGAAGGCATTTGACAGATTGTTGAGGTGAAAGCTCCAGGGTAGCCCGCGAAATTCAAATATTTTTGTTTTTTGCAATTTGCCGGTGAGTGTGAAGCTGTATATTAAACAAAATACGGTTCGCGATCGTCAAAAGTATTTATCTAAAGGATTATAACCATTTGAATCATTTATATAACCTTCTAAGTTCATAGAACTCGATTGAATGTTATATTGTTAACTGAAATGGATATAATTCTTTAGGTAAATATGTGTTACGGCCGCGACTCGTATTTTGTTTAACATACAGCTTCAAACTGACCGGCGAATTGCAAAAAACATACAAATATTTGAATTTCGCGGGCTACCCTGGCGCTTCCACCTTAATGTGCTGGCGGCTGTACTTCAGAGAGTGTGCCTAGAACTCCACGACCTCATCCCACCAGCTCCCTTCTACCATCGGACATCCAGACGCACTGCAACTTCCCATCCCTACCTTGTTGCTATTCCACCAACTCGTATTGCGCTTCCAAGCGTCTTTCATAATAGTATAATGTACTCTGTGATAACGCGCATAGCAAAGGACTGGAATTCTCTGCCTGCGTAACCTGCGTTTGTGTTTCCGAATGCTTACAACCTAATCCTATCAAAGTTAGAGTGAACAGGCTACTTCTGGGTGAGCTCGCTCTATCGTAGACTTTTGTCTCTGTCATGAGCAAACTCATTTCAAGTAAAAAAAAAGACAATGTACCTATTTATAAAAGTTTATAAAAAAAAAAAATATCTGTTTTTTACATCATCACCTGCCAAGCCTTTTCCCAACTATATTGAGGTCGGCTTACCAGTCTTATAGTAGTACTCTATGGGTCGGGTTCCAGTCAAACCGGATTTAGCTGAATACCAGTATTTTACGTGGAGGCCGCACTGTAAGTCTTTTTTTACATACTTTAAAATTAAAAAGTTACATTTTCTCTGCAACCAGTTTGTCTATCTTTTTCTAACTTATGCATGTACAGTGGCCAGCATATCAAACTACAACAAACTGTCAAACTGTATTAGATTTTCAACTTACTATCAAAGACAATACCTAGTTCAATAAAATTTTGATTGGGAAATTTTGACAGTTTCGGGTACCTTGATGTGCTGGCGTCTGTACATCAAAGAACGAAACGACCTTTAAGAGTCCTATTACATTTTTTACGGAAATTCATGATTTTTGACGCTGTAGTTTTCAGCAGCAATAAGATATTTTAATTATTTGATCCTGAATAACGATAGTGCCAGTCTCTTTCTTGTAAGTTAGAGTTACACATTTTCATTTTTCTTTTCGTGTAATTTACTATAAATATTTTACGAACTCAGTTTGCAAGAAAAGATGTCGGCGATGGAACTTTGACGGTCAAATTCACATTGTTACAATCAATTCTTTTAAAAGCTGAAATTACTAATAGGTAAGTTGAATGTTTTACTTGTTTATTGGAGTTCTAGAATTTCTTTAAATTCCTTGAGTTTTCACGGAAAAAAACGTCAAGAAAGCGTAATTTAAGCCAGAAATGTCTTGATTCAGCGTCCATTATATTCCAAATAAAAACAATTTTATCAAATAAATTAATATGATATAAAATTTCAATCTACAATGAATACGTTTCATTAGTTTTCGTTTGTCAAATAAAACAAAATTACAATAAATAAGTACTATATATTCTGCGTTAATTCAGCGCGCGCGCTCCTCAGTCTCGCGCGAGCGCCCAAATAAACTATAATCCTATTCAGACTAGTAAGTATCAATTTTTTTCGCGGATTATAGATGTACCCCCAACGCAGACCAACGTAACTTCGTCTATTGCAAACGAGCATTTACGATTCGTAATAGGACTCCCGTTGCGCAGACATATATTCCTGTATCACCCAGCCTAGCCGGTTGGTTGCTGGTATAATCATAGACATATAGTTTCTATCTCCTTATAATGTATAATCTATGGTTGCTGGCTTGGCAGTTAGAATTTGACACCGTCAAGGCGTCAAGTAAGTTGTTGATGGGTTGGGCCACAGAGTACATTTATACGGTTGGGCGTTGATCAGTCATTTTTTGGATTGTTTTGTGTTGAAACTAAAAGTTTTGATTGATAAAGTTTATCACATAAACTCCACCCGCATTTAGTGGATATTAGTCAGTTGTAAGTATAACATAATATTCCAAGAATAGTAGAACATTGGTTAAACTTTAGTTTCGTTCAAAGGTATAGTTTTGGTACCCAGGAACTTCAGATTGTTTCACTTTCTTTGAAGTTAATACTTTTTACAAGCAGGTATCATGTGCCTAATTTTCATCTAAGACGACCCACTGACCATAGTTTCTCATTGTTTCAGTGACTTCTTTAATTAAGGTACCTTACTAAAATATTAATTAAAGTTAAATTGAAGGTTTATTAACCACTTATTAAAACTTGATTTAATTAAATAGTTTTTCAAATTACGACTTTTCCAGATAATCTGTATATTTTTGTTAGTATAATGCAGCAAACTCAATGCTGCGGTATGTATAAATGTGAGTGAAAACGCAGTAAAAAGCAAGTCTAAAGAAATCATATGTTTTTTTGGTTTTATCAAACAAAATTCCTGTGCTTCCATTGTATTTCTCAGTTTACTATATTCTTCTTGACTACCTACACTTGTAATGCAGTCCAAAAGCTGCAATGTTTAAAAAATATTTAAAAAAATATGTTGCTGCTTCAATGTAACTGTTAGCATAGTTTTGGATAGCATAGGTACTATAATATTAATATTAAATTTAACCGTAATGAGTAAATTTGGATACTGAGTGATCTGGAGTTCGCAAAAGACTTGTCTGGAGTTCACTAAAAATCCTATAGAGTAGATTGCTGTGTGAAAAAGTGATTTGTATAAGTAAAGGTAACATTTGATTTGATTCTCACAAATTGTAGTTATTATAGGATCCAATCAAATCTAACAAAACCATGAGCCGTCTTATCTTAATCAGCAGTTTCATTTAAGACAATTTTGGTGTACATGATGTGGAGTGTAGTGGGCAGGTACCTTATAAACCATGAATATACAAAGAAAACAATTTATAACGAAAAATTCCCAAAAATATTAGATTCCAATAATTAAACTGTAGTGCTTCTGTTTGGTACCTTGACCCCTAATTAAAAAAACAATATCATGTTACTTGGTACCAACTTAGCTTTAAACACAGTTCAAAAATAATTACTTAGTACATCAAATATTCTGCACAATAACCAAAATTCATCAGGAAAATGTAAAAAAAATAGTTTTGCATATTTTATGAGTTCCCACAGTTAAAATGCGTGTGAACATTTTGGCATTGTGTTTCTGGGTGAATGTTATGCTGTGTGTTACTCACACTGCCTCCATTGACTGTGTTGCGAAACTCTTTGCGGTTGTACTTAGATTTGCTATTCATCTCAGGTGTGTGACCTTGTGTTTGGTGTTAAGTGACATTAGACTTATAAAGTTCTTACAAATTGCTCTGACATTGGGTTTTACTAATTAACAAGTACAAGTTGTAACATTTTGGGCATGTACTTTGTGAGCTTTATTGTTTGATAGTGTTGCAACAACTATAGCTATTGAAATATTGAAATTGCAATGCAAAGAATAGGTTTGCAACTTTGCAGGTTTCTATTGTTTATATCACAGACCTTTTATTTTCGATGTGGGTGTTTTTAACCAACTTTCAATGAAGAAGAGGTATTAAAAAATGTATGTTTACATTGATTACTCCAAGGTTTCTGATCCAATAACAGTGATTCTTTTCTAGTTTGATGCAGAATACTTGCCATTTGGCCCTGTAAAAATTTTAAATAAGTTTGGCTCAGTAGTTTTTTATTTTATGAGCATTTTCGCTAACTTGGGTGATGTAATGTAGTGTCACTCTTAAGTAATAAGCGGTTAACCGCTGGGGCTAAACCCCGTTGCTTCATCGTTATCGTCACCTAGATTTATATAAAAACAGTAGTACGAGGAAACAACTAGGATAGGTTTTAAAAGCTCCCACTTTGCGGACAAAATGAAACACATACACTCTTTTGTAAAATTGAATTCAATATAGGTGACATGTAACATTACAACTACAGAAATAAAAACATCTGATTCTGATTCTGATTCTAGGTGATGTAATGTAAGGTACCTTACCACAGTATTTGCTTACTATTAAGTTTTAAAGTTTTTGGGTGGAACCAGTTCTAAAAGTAAAAACACCTATAAAAAAAAAACATTGTTTTTATTCTTCACAGTACTTGAAAATGATACTTGAATTTCTTCTTTGGGTTCATAAAATCTAGACGATAATCACATTAGTCACTCATTAAATGTCATTATACTTAATGTAGCGATTTCTTGGATCTTTCATGATTTTACGAATTTTCCCACATAATATTAAAAATAAATGGTAAAGTTCGATTCGGGCTCGCATACGAAAAGTTTCGTATATTAGAGATCTTGCTTCATAACGTAATCATGATTCTAGGTCAACGGCAAGTGCCCTATATGTTTTGCGCATATCGAAAATCCGGAAAGAGCAACAACAAGAGCAACTTAAACCTTGGGTTTCGATTCCTAGGACAGGCGAAATCGGTCGAGTCTTTTTTTTTTTTTTTTAGGTATGGGAAATCATCCAATGACTCCTCCCGCTCTGGGTGTAGCGGGAGGGAGTGTCAGACTTCTACTGATTAAAACCCATCCACGTTCCTTCATTGCCCTTTGTGTTCCGGAGCCACGGTGTCTCTTGCGAATAATCCCGCCGGCAGGCGTCGGCCCTTTCGGGCCCCTCTGTGTTGCTGACTCTCTTTGAGGCGCGCGTGGAACACTAACGCGCCGTCGACACGGCCTGTCGTCACTGGACGGAAGGACGGTGAGCCACCCATAGCTTGCCGTCCACAGGCCCGCGCCTACGGTGGCCGGAGGTCACCAGGTGGTGGTCCCCGACGCCCGCGGCGTCTACCACGGCGGCCGGGACGAGAGGGTCTCCTCTCCCGCTCCGCCACCTCCTTCGCTAGCATGACTGCTTCGCAGAAGGAGGCAACGGCGTCCCATTCCGTCTCGCTCCGGACCATGGCTTGGACCAGGGCCGGACGCAAGAGGTCGCCACCGATCGCCGTTTCGAGGACACGGCGGTGCGCCGCCCAAGCGGGGCACACCTGCACAGTGTGCTCCACCGTTTCCTCCGGTCGATCCTCGCAGTGGAGACACCCGGGCGTTTCCTCCCGCCCGATTCGGTGCAGGAACCTCCCGAAACATCCATGTCCGGTGAGGACCTGCGTCAGGCGGAAGGTGAGGACGCCGTGGCGCCTCTCAAGCCACTCCTCAAAGAGGGGACTTATTGCCACTATCGTGGCGTGCCCTGCGCTGGGTTGCGATAGTCGTCCTCTCCATGACACCATGAGATCGCGCCGGAAGTCCGTCCGCTGCGCGACAATTTGCCGCGTCAGCGGAGTTTCCCCCCGGCTAAGTACCTCCGCGCGCCAATCATGCAGGCGCGCGAGGACCACCGCCTCCAGACCCCATGGCGGCAATCCGGTTCATTCGAAGTCCTAATTCGTAAATTGATATAGCAAATTGCCCGCACCCTTTTTCAATATGTGGTGAATTGTTTACTATAGAACATCTCTGCTTACACCTATGCAGAATACAGCCATAGGCTGATAATGTAATAGATTTCTCTCTCTCGGCTTAGGTATAATTATTCTGTTAACATGATTGCCTGTTCCCATAATAATTAGGGCGAGCCTTATGACCAGGAAACCCATTCAGCTTGAAGAAGGTCTGGTTAACGTTCACCCTACGAACATTTCAAATCCAGTTCTAACATTTCAAGTATTTGTTAATTCCTGAGATTCCTACATCGTCTCAGAATAACATTTGTATCTGCCATGATGTTCGCCGCCCTCAAAGCATCTTGCTAAACAAAGGCGTTCGACCAGCAGCCTCTAATTAAGGCCAGGTATTCCCAATTTTCCGAATAGTCCATCACTTTGAATCAATATTAAACAAACAAATAGTGATTGTTTAAAGCCAAAAAAAAACATGTTGAAGTTTACTTTATGTTCTTTGTGTAATTTGTGGTTCAAAACATAATAGCGAAAACTTCACTTGATCAAAAAAAAAATCGAATAGGAGGCTAAATTCGACAATTTTTTCATGTTTTTCTTGAAGCTTGTGAAAGTTTTACTTCCAAAAATCATATCAAATAGAAGTCAATTACATAAAGAAGAATAATTTGTGGTTAAGTTTTGCAAAATAGTTCAGTCCTTTTAATAATAAATGATTATGTAATACAGCGGCTCACTTCGCTCGGTCTAGCCACAGACATATAAATAGTAGCAGACCAAACATTCGCTAAAATTTGCGTAGCCATTACGCACACCTAGGGAATGATATCATTACAGGGCCGAATTAGGACCGGTTGCCAGTATTATCTAACGATATTCTGAAAATCCGTGAAAATCTATATTCTCTGGGTACATGAAATATAGATTACTCATCAATAGTCTTAACGAATAGAACCACCCTCTATTCCCGTGGTTATTGTTAAAGGCGACTAAGGGAATATTTTAAGAGGACGATGGGCAGCAGTCCACTCTTTATCTTTTGACGGTGTTTACAAACCATTGACGGACGTCAGTATCAGCTAGAAAAACTGGCACTGCAGTCATTAACCCGCATGCCATGTTTTGTAGAACCGAGAGTCAAGGTATTAGTATGCCTGAAAGCTAGTTTAGGAATAAATCAGGATTTTTGAAATAAAAGTAATGTATGTAATTCAAAATTCAAGCATTTATTTCAAATAAACCATTTATAGGCACTTTTTAATTGTCAAGGTCGGTCTGTCCAAAAAGTTGAAGCTATTTGCACGTTCCAAAGCGTAGATCTCTATGGAGAAGAACGTGCAAGAAACTCCAGGGACACTCTTCTATCTTACACTCTCATAATGCTTACATATGGAGTAAATTCGGTAAACAGTGTAGGAATTGCTCCGGGACGTAATGTTGTTCAAAAAGCGCTGGGATCGATCAAGTGATTCTCAAAATGCTTTGAACAAAGTACACTTGAAGGTCTTTTTTGCCAATCCTGGAGTTTCAGGTTTTTAATCCAGGCATTCCGCAAACTTTCATCCTTGCGAAACCTGGAAAAATATTAGTATGCTCAATTATTGCCTGCTGAATGAAAATTCATTGTTATGTGAGTAGCCTATACTGTATTTATACATATGCCTATGTTCATGTTCTCCATAACACAGACACTGGGTAACATAATATTGATTTTCTAATTTATTTTTAATATTAGCATGACATGTGTACATAAACTGAAACTACTACAGGTATTTTGGAATTGTATCACCAAAAAAGAATAAAACATCATACATTAAGCTGAGGCTTTATTTGATAATTCAATGGAAATAAATATTTTACATAAATACATACAACAAATGCAATTTACTAAAAGTTTCGTCTTTGTTGCCTAATTCGTCCCTGACTAATTGAACAGGTACTTGAGCTGTCACTTGATGCCACTTTCTGACTATTTTGTCCTTGTTATGGTTTATTTCTTTAGTTGTAGGCTAACGGTACAGACAAATCGCATCTTTGTTAAAAACTGTATGTAAAATACGAATAAACAGTATGGAAACATTTGAATTTATTAAAGAAAGCACTAAGATTTCCCAAAACTTACCGATGAAAGGTCAATCCAGGTGTTTTGTGGTAGCTAGCACTGTCACAGCTATACGCACAGCACTTCACCATATTATTTTACCGTCCTCGTGTGTTTTATGTCCCAAACAAGTAATATTTTATCAATTTTAAACGCGATTGAAAAACATTTGATGCTTATCAATATGGCAGACAAGCTACGCGTCAAATTTTGTCTATGTATGAGTCAGTGTGACAACACGTGACAGAACGAGACATGCTTATGAATTGTCACTTAGAAAAAAAAGGATAAAGAATCATACCATATAAAAAATATATCTACGTATTAATGTTTGGTCTGCTACTATTTATATGTCTGTGAGCTGACCTTAACCAGACCTCCTTGCAATCGCTATACGCGTAGAGCATAGTTGCACATGTCCGCTACTTGCTTTGTTTTACTTGCATTTTTACACTACTACTAGTAACGGCTGATTGTAGGTATTTTTAGTGTAGAACAGTGACTGTACCGTGCTGCATGCGATGCGAAGACGATATACTTCGTGAAGATTTTCTACAGATGTAGACTAAGAAGAGGGTTTATGGTGAACAGCTTCCTAAACAGTATCATTAATGAGGCCGATTAATTTGCGCTTAAGGTGAATGCTCCAACCAGCCCGCGAAATTCAAATTTTATTACGTTTTTTGCAATTTGCAGGCCAGTGCTAGGTTGTATGTTGATTAATATATTACTCGCGGCTGTAAGACATATATGTAGTTACAGAATAGGGAATATGCATGCAATTTTTTTATTTGCAAAATAAAATACTTATTAGCTCTAGTAAACAATCATGAAATTATTTTTTAAATACCTTCATCATTTATTAAGTTATAAAGCTTCAAAGACTACAGTTAGAAAGAGAAGTCCGATACGTAATGTGACGTCAAATTACACGATGACTATACAGCTGCCATAGAAAACAGCGTTTCGCGAGAGGGACAGATATATTTGTTTAAAATAATTGTATCTCGTTCGTTTTTCGAGCAATTTAGATTCTAATTTCACAGTTAGTATTATATTTTCGAATACTTTTAGATAAACTGTTCAGATCATAAATACTTTTTTCATGCATATTCCCTATTATAATCATCAAAATCATAACGCTCTAAGTTCAGAAAGCTCTAGGAATGACTTTTTCTGTTTTTTTTTGTTCCTAGGCCTTTATGAACTTGGAGGGTTGTATTGATGATTTTGATGTTTATAATTCTGAAACTACATACGTCTTACAGCCGCGAATAATATTTTAATCAACATACAACCTAGCACAGGCCTGCAAATTGCAAAAAACGCTAGAAATTTTGAATTTCGCGGGCTGGTTGGAGCATTCACCTTAAATCTGCTTGGGAGCACTACTAGCGTTTGAATCACGTCTCCGTGAATCATATTTTAGCAATAACATCCGTTTAATAAATATATAAGTACAAAGTTAAATTACGTTAGATCGCGTGGCATGCCTACGAAAATGCAGGCGTCTCTGAAATGAAAAAACCGGCCAAGTGCGAGTCAGACTCGCGCACCGAGGGTTCTGTACAAACCTGTAGGTATTATAAGCAAAAGTTGCTGTTTACAATTTATGATCTCGTATAAAAAAAAAACTACTTACTACATCTCGTTCAAACCAATTTTCGGTGGAAGTTTACATGGTAATGTACATCATATATTTTTTTAGTTTATCAATCTCTAATTTTAAAAGTTACAGGGGAGGGGGGGCACATTTTACCACTTTGGAATTGTCTCTCGCGCAAACTATTCAGTTAAGGAATAAATTATATTAGAGACCTCAATATAATTCACGTATCGGTTTTATGAAAGAAAAATTTGAGTTTTAGAAAAGTATGGGGACCCCCAAAATTTATTGTTATTTTTTCTACGTTTGTGTGAAAATCTTAATGCGGTTCACAGATTACATCTACTTACCAAATTTTAACTGCATAGTTCTTATAGTTTCGGTAAAAAGTGGCTGTGACATACGGACGGACAGACAGACAGACATGACGAATCTGACGGGTTCCGTTTTTGCCATTTGTCTACGGAACCCTAAAAAGTGTCTTTGATATCAGGGACGAGCCTATTAACTTGTTTATCGGCCTTAATTCGAGCAAAACAGATGGATTTATTGGTAGACAGTGGCAGAGCGATTGGAAACTGTGGTACGGGAGACGCGGGTCTTATATTCTGAGTGTTTCGGCAAGTGATGCATCACGAATATTCACGAAATAAGATTTAGTGATGGAAGTCTTGCAATCCCATTTATATGAACCAAATCTTACCTACTTCTATATGAGTGCGAAAGTTTGATCGATGGATGGATGCTTGTTACTCAATCATGCCAGAACGGCTGAATGAATCTGGTTGAAAACCGAGATATATTATAGTCCAGAATAGCACATAGGCATGTATATCCCGGGAGTATGTTCTCTTGGGATCATGTACGGCATTCACGAGGACGAAGCCGCTGTCAGAAGCTGGTCTGATTTTGAATCAAGAAAAATAGAATCGAACCTATGGATTACCCTCCGCCTCCGGCTGTTTGTTGTACTTGTCACTACTATAATGTTATGATCTGTAATCTGTTTGTAATTTTTTCACATTTAATTATCTAAATCATTTAGGTACTATGACCCGCCCCGGCTTCGCACGGGTGCAATGCTGATACTAAATACACTAAATACTGTGATGTTATTATACATATACCTAAACCTTCCTCTTCAATCACTCTTATCTATAAAAAAAAACCGCATTAAAATCCGTTGCGTAGTTTTAAAGATTTAAGCATACATAGGGATATAGGGACAGAAAAAGCGACTTTGTTTTATACTATGTAGTGATTACATATTATAATTATTATGTTTTCTTTCTCGGGTCTCTAGAGACCCGGTCCTTTGGTAGGCGTACGAGGGGCCGAAACCAACTCGCAGAGGCCCCGTTAGAAATTTCAAATGTAATGGGGCACCAACCGGCGATTATCCCTGTATGCACCGTGAAAGTATTCCCAAGGACAATCCCCGGTTGGTTTATTATGTTATTAGCAATTCTACTGAATCCTAAACAAGAACCATTACATAATTAAAGGGATTATTTTTACCTTGTTGCAGACACAATGAAGAATAGAAGTTTGGCCGGTAATTGTGGCATTGGCGTGTTTGTCATTGCCCTTGTTACGGTGGCATTGGCATTCGGTACGCCCAGCTGGTTGGTCAGCGACTCCAGAATAAGAGGCGCAAAATTAGATAGGTAAAGACAAACATGTAATCATTTATAATTTTCTGAGATTTTTGTATGATTCATACTATAATTTCAACAGTTGTATCCAAGTGTCATTAATTAAACAAGTTTGAAGTGAGATATAAATCATTTTCCTACTTCTTTACCGTGGGTATAAAACTATTTCAAATGTTGTGTTTAGATTGGGTTTATGGAGTCATTGCTTCCGATCACTGCCGGATCCTCTGGATCAGTACCAAAGAAGATTCTTCGTGGGATGCCGTTGGGTGTACGATCCCTTCACGACCGGATACGATAAGATCCGTGGATATCTACTACCTGGTCAGTTTCCTTGCATTGTTTTTTGAAGTGAAAACTTTGAGCACTTTTCTTGGGATGGGTATAAAAGGTTAAACTCGCGTCAGGACACGTGACCTGATCGAAAATTCGTAAGAGAAACTCGCGTCAGGACACGTGACCTGATCGAAGATTCGTAAGACGGATGATTCAAAAACGTTCAACTGAAAAGTTGAACATTTTTTAATCTAAAAAACTAGATGAATCTGTAAACCTCAGCTATCAATTTTTCGCGCTGAGTTATGGATGTCCCGCGCCGATGACGCCCAACATCAAACAAAAAATTCAATATCGCTATTCGATCTTGTAACCTTAACCATGAATCTTAAAAAAGCATAATGCCAATATCTGCTTTTTTTTTGCAGGTTTCATGATAGCAACGCAGTTTTTCTTTACATTGTGCTTGCTGGGAGTTTTGATTTCTACAGTATTGGTATTGATTTTCTTCCTGTGCTGTGGACCTGACCAGCACAGATATGTGACTCTCATCAAAAGTATTGGATTTATTATGTTAGGATCAGGTAAGATGAACTGAACTGAACTGCTAGGGTTAACAACTTGAGACATCATAGCATGTTTATCATAATGACGCTTTGTTTCTCATTTTCTTTTAGGTATTTGTGGAGTGATTGCAGTTATAGTTTTTGCATCTTTGGGTAACACAGATGGCTGGATGCCAGACCATCCCAACAATTACTTAGGTGAGCACTTCCTTCATGATTTATAACTACAGTAAAATTTGTTTTGGCATTACCATTTATATTCATGAACTGTACATTTATTTCGCAGGCTGGTCCTTCGGTTTGGGTGTCGTGGGTTCCGTAGCATGCCTGGTGACCGCTGCGCTCTTCTTGACCGAATCTAACATCCAAGGGAAGAAGCGTAACAAGATCAAGGAGTCACAAGCTCGATTTGAATTAGAGTACGAAACAAAGGCATAACATATTGATCGCACATCACATTTATATAGGGTTAATTAACTACTAAGTTACAGATCTGACAAACCAGTTCCGTCCAAAAGAATCTGCGCAAATTCCAGTATTCGACTGAATACATTTTATTACTACTACATACGTTTATGTATTTATATTACACATTTTTTATTGAAAAGTAACATGACTTAGGTATTTGTGTTTTTACTACATTACTTATAGGTTATTTTTTTTATTGTAATTTTACCAAATAATGTGGATAGCAGTATTGATTGGAGTGATTGAAATTCAATATGAATTGTGTTGGTCTCAAGATTTGAATGAGTGCCAGATGTTAATATAATTTAATGGACTACCTCCACTATTTTATGTTGCCGTAAATTTTACGCTTTTAACTATAGATTCACAGACGGCACTTTCTTAAGTAATATCATATAGGTAAAAAGTTTTTGTATGAAATAGTGTAGAATTCAATGACATAATTATATCTGTATAAAATCGTTTGATAACTTCGCTTATACGAGTTTGAACATTAAAATTATAAAATGAGTTTCTCCTTCATACTAACTTGTATGAAAGGACTTTGTGTCTTCGTATGGAAACACTTGTTTAAGATGGAAAGAAAGAAACAGCAAAATTAAAATCAAAGGGCGTCTGTGAATCATGCCCTAATATAAGTGGCACAACGTAATTATTTTGTTAAGACTTACAGTAGCAGTGTTTTGTATTTCTTAAATAGTGCCTTATGTGAAGCCTTATCTAGCAGTTAGTAACTTTGGATCACTCTATATTTAAATAACTAACGATTTAAAGCTGTTTAGCTTAAGAATACTGATGCTATAGAAAGTATACTAGGTAACTGATAAAACAATTCTAAATGCGTGCCTACAAAATTACTGCAGTAATATACTGTCTGCAACAGTATATTACTGCAGTAATTTTGTAAGCAGCTTGGCTAGTAACCGATTTTTAATATACCTATAAGCACCTATATGATATTAAATAATATTGAAAAGACAAGATTTATCATTGATGTACCTTTTTTATACCGTCCAATTTATGCACTTTAAGTAGTAAGTAAGAATAAAATTAGCGTAGGATTTATGTAATTTTTCTATGTATGAATCAACTCAAACTGCCTTAATAAAATAAAATGTTTATTTTATTACTTTATATTATTTTATTTATTGGTGGAAATATTGACCCAACTTTTTCAACTTATCTCTACATTTTGGATCGAAACCCTTGCGGCCTCGGCGCAGTAGTTCGACTCGCTCTTGACCTTTTTTTTAAGAACGAAATATCATCAAATGACTCCTCCCGCTCTAGGCGGTGCAGAAGGGAGTGTCTGACTCGTGTGCGTTCGCGCAGCGGAATGTTGTTGAATTTAAAGATTTTAATTATGCAGATATTTAGTGTATGAAGTCTTAAATTTTTTAATACCATACACAATTGTGTATGGTATTAAAAAATTTGTGCACGCAGCCATTGTGGAGAAATTCACTAAAAACTGATTCCGCTGGGCGAACGTTGTCCTGGCAGAACTTTTTTTAATCCATAGACTTTAGAAGAAAAGAGATGTGTCCAAAAATTTGTGTGTATTTGTGTGTAATTGTGTACCTACGTATGAATAAAATTAGTGCATGCATAAACTTCGGAGAAATTCAAGTTTCCGCTACGCGAACGTTTGGCCATTACCTAGTTTTCATATAAAGCGCTTACATACAGAGCTGTAGATTTTTACATACGTTGTTTTGAATTTGTTTATATTTGTTTAAAAAACAGATTAAGAAAAAATCGTAGGGCTTAAAAGATAAAAATATAAACGTAAAATACGCTTATTAGGTCTTAGTTATTAAAGTATGCACTTTGGGGTCTAGATTTTCACGTTTATACAAACCTAGTAAGTGTCTGCAACATGTTGTATCAATGATGTTCCGTTAGTAATTAAAGAGTTATAGGACAATTTACCATGAATTGATCACTGTTTACAAAGCAGTCAAATATCACGACGTTCTAAAGGAATTGCATGGTGAAATGTATGCCAATAATTAGTGTATTCATTCAACTATTCACATGCAAAATTTCATGTCATTAAATTCAGTAATTAAAGAAAAACAATTATAATACTGACGAAGCATCGAAAACCTTCATAACCCGACCAAGTTCGGATAGCTACAAAAAAGCGGCCGTGCAATATATTTAGGTAACATCCCAAAATTTACAGTTTAATATCGGTATTGAATTGGTATAGGTGATTACACAATTGTTTCGATATAATAATGTCATTTATTTTTGTACACCTACTTTATTAAATGTATTTGACTATGACAGAAAGTAGGTACTATTTACGGAGGCCGCTTTTTTGTAGCCATCCGAACTTGGTCGGGTTATGTAGGTTTTCGATGCTTCGTCAGTAGGTATTATAATTGTTTTTCTTTAATTACTGAATTTAATGACATGAAATTTTGCATGTGAATAGTTAATAATAATAATAATAATAATGCTTTATTGAAAACAAGGTAAGTACACAATTACATAAGCGCCCTGCCTCCTGAACTAGGTTGTTAGCCTGTATCTCAGGAGACAGTTCCCTTCCAGTTTACATAGTTACTAGATTCTTACAGTGTTCTCAAGTAGTTGAAACTAACAACAAAAAGGTAAATTGAAATAAAAGTAAATTATACATTACAAGGTAGGTAATTTAACTGAGTGCGCACGTAGTGTGGTATTCATTGTGATAAATGATGAAGGTGTGTGTGAGGGAGTGTGAGTGTAAAGTTTGTGTATTGGCACGGTTAATATGTATTTTCGGATTGGTGGGGTTGTAATGTATGTAGTTGTGTATGTGTATATATGTATGTATGTTTTGTTATGTATTTAAATTATGCGTAGGCGATTATACAGTCAGTTTAGATATTGGTTAAGAGTAGGTTTTCCACTTGCTCATAATCTAGCTTGGTTAGCCAATCGAGAATACTTTTTCCAAAATCGTGGTTATTTAAATTATGAATATCCTTTGCTGTGAGTTTGTTATAAATACGTGGTGCGATTGAGTTATAGTGTCGTTTTGCAAAAAAAGATTTTACACGGAGTGTTGGACAAATAAAGCGTCTCTTACTGGTCGGCAGTAACTGTGGAATTGTAATGCGGTGATATCTACGGAGAACCTGACTTATGTAGAGTTTACGAACTGATAGAACACCAGTGCGATTATATACGTCCGTTGTGGGGTGGCGATATGGTAGAAACATAAAAACTTTAATAATTGCGCGCTGTGCACGTTCCAGTTCAATCATAGTTGTTTTCGCTGCAGCACCCCAACAACAGATGCCATAACTAAGTATACACTCGCATAATGCCTTGTAGGTTGATATCAGGAGTTTAGAGGGAGCAATGGTTCTTAGTTGCTTAAAAATGTAGATCAACTTACGAAGTCGGGAACTAAGACCAGAAATATGCCGATTCCAGTTTAAGTTCTCATCAACTATAATGCCCAAGTATTTTATATAGTTAGACCTAGTGAGAACATCACATGTACATTGCAAACATGCTTTTGGTTGTTGGTTACATGGGAAAGTATGTATTTTAATAATAAGCTCATTATCTTTAAACAATGTTCTCGATCAGCAGCTACTATTATTATTTCTCCTGCTAGGCCACCCCTGTGGACTATGCTGAAACATGCACTTCTTGATAACCGGGGTCGTAGTAAAATATTGCATCTTGCACTTGAACATCCGAAGCAGCCATAATTATATAGTGTGCTTTCAGTTTTAGAAGGATTATGGTACTGGACCGAAAATATCCAATTTAATCTTATTTCTTAATATTGATAGAACAATAATCTACAATATATAATTAACGTTTTTTCACATCCGTCGTATTCAAATCAAACATTGACTGACAATAACGAAACAATGACAGTACTATGTGTCAATTTTGACAATTAATTTTTTTTTTGGGGTTGTTCATGTTTTTTATCCTTGATATTAGAAAGGTTTATTCGTTTTAGGAGTAAATTCTCACTAAAATAAAAAACTCTTTTTCTCAATATCGGTGGTGATTAAAAATGTATGATATAGTCTAATTACTAGTTTTTGGGATGTCTATTCAAATATATTTAATTTGTCCTGGTTGGAATTAGTGAATAATAAAAAACCATTTTCGGACATGTCCTTTCCTTTTTAAAATCTAGTAATTCGGCTCCCGGGGAGTAACACGTCCGTGGACGCTTATTAGAATGCCGCGTCGTAGGTAATGTTTGCATCGTCATACGGGCTGCTTGATATCGCTTGAGGAATATCGGAGTCGGACAAAGCTTGCGCAATCTGCGGCGGCGGTGTGCGCTGCGTGCGTGGCATCGTGAGAGGCAGGATAACGTAAAATAGACCGTAAGTACTCACGATTATGCGTTAAGGTCGTCGCAATACGGGTCACCGTGGCTCCTTATCAGTCAGCGCCTGCGACGACGTGGGGTCTTGGAGAGAGCGAGACAGCAATTATGACCGCTGCACTGTTTCCACGGAGGTGAAGATGGCAAGCGCGGGACGAGGTCACGTCGCTAGTTCGGCGGTAAGCGTTTGTTGACAAGTTCACGTATATTATACGAGTTTAGGGACTTTACTGATCTAATTAGAGGTTAGAGTAGCGTACCTGCTACTTATTTATTTTATTTCTTTCTATTGGAGCTACAAAACACGTCTACTCTCGAACACGGTATCGGACGGAAGGGATGAATTGAATGAATACACTAATTATTGGCATACATTTTACTATGCAATTCCTTTAGAACGTCGTGATATTTGACTGCTTTGTAAACAGTGATCAATTCATGGTAAATTGTCCTATAACTCTTTAATTACTAACGGATTAATTACTAACGGAACATCATTGATACTTGGCAACATGTTGCAGACACTTACAAGGTTTGTATAAACGTGAAAATCTAGACCCCAAAGTGCATACTTTACGAACTAAGACCTAATAAGCGTATTTTACGTTTATATTTTTATCTTACGATTTTTTCTAAATCTGTTTTTTAAACAAATATAAACAAATTCAAAACAACGTATGTAAAAATCTACAGCTCTCTATGTAAGCGCTTTATATGAAAACTAGGTAATGGCCAAACGTTCGCGTAGCGGAAACTTGAATTTCTCCGAAGTTTATGCATGCACTAATTTTATTCATACATAGGTACACAATTACACACAAATACACACACATTTTTGGACACATCTCTTTTCTTCTAAAGTCTATGGAATAAAAAAAGTTCCGCCAGGACAACGTTCGCCCAGCGGAATCAGTTTTTAGTGAATTTCTCCACAATGGCTGCGTGCACAAAATTTTTTATACCATACACAATTATACGACGCCATACACTAAATATCTGCATAATTAAAATCTTTAAATTCAACAACATTCCGCTGCGCGAACGCACACGTCTGACTCATACTGACTAAAACATTGAGTTCCAGGCCCGCGGTGACTCTGTCGAACAAATTCCGCAACCTTGGCAGGCACTGGCCCTGGCGGGCTCCGTATTTTCCGCTGAGATCTCTTTCAGGCGCGCGTGGAACACAGCGCGCCGTCGACCCGGTCCTGGTACTGCAGTGCGATTCTGTAAACATGTCGAAGTGAACGACAAATTGAGCTGTCAAACCATACAAACAAGATAAGAATGACAGCACACTTGTCGTTCACTCGACCTAGGTGATCACGGTGAGATGTCAACAGAATCGACCGGCTGATCGGATGGCGAGACACCCATCGCTACCTCGACAATCGTTTATATTATGAACTAGACCTGTCCGCAGGCATGCGCATACGGAGGTCGGGAATCGCCTGCGACTCCCGACGCCCGTGGCGTCTTCTGTTGCGTGAAGTTTCCGTCTGTCACGCGTTCGGCCTCGCTAGCATTACTGCTTCGCAGAAGATGACCGCATCTCATGCCTCCTCCCTCCGGACCGCGTAATGAACCAGGGCCAAGGCAAGACGTCGGCTCCGCCCATTGCTTCGACGAGGACATGGTGTGCTCCGCCCATTGCTTCGACGAGGACACGGTGTGCTCCACCCAAGCAGGGCAGACCTCCACCTTGTCTTCCAGGCGAACCTCACTGTGTTGACATGCGGGTGTGTACTCTCGCCGAATTTAAAACAAGTATCTCCCAGAATAACCGTGTCCGGACAGTACCTTCGTCAAGCGGAAGTACTGTCCGGCTACTCTTCAAAAAGGGGACTTATCGCCTAGATTGTCGCGTGCTCAGCATTGGATTGCGACAGTCGCTGTCTCCGAACCGCCATGAGATCCTACCGGAGCTTCGTCCGCCGTGCCGTGTCTGGCTTAGAGTGCGCATTTACTTCAACTACCGTCCACTATTAAATTATTAATGTATAGGGCTAGAACAATTAGTTCAAACGCTAGCATCAAGCTACTTCAGGTAAGACGCTATGTATAAAGACTTAAAAATACGCAGACGAAAATAATGGTAGGTAGGTAGATTAAGTATGAACCGAGGATAAAGCAGTGTCTTAAGATACGGGATGGGCTCATATTGAATCCCGAACGCAATGAACGATTCGAGAGTTAACTCCCGAGCGACGATATGGAGTTTAAATTTTAACTCACGAGCGAAGAGAGGGGCTTAAAAGAATCCTGAATGCAGCGAGGCAAAGACACCAGTAATCTACTTTCACACCTACTGCGAGAAAATTGTGCTCTAGCCATGAAAACAGGTGGCGCGTGTCGGCCCCCGTCGCGTCGCAAAGAACAAGTAACGCGCCGGGCAATAACATTGTATTATATTTCAATAATCCACCGGTAATAATGTAATTTTAGTTTGGAAGCCCATTTTGACTGCGCGACCTGCATCTAGCAGCGGAGTCCGACGGTAGCCGGTCGTAGGCTAGAAACACGTACCTACTTTAAGTTTTGCATGGCAAATAATTTGACGTTATTGTGCAGTTGGCGTGAAAAGTTTATTGGTTTTTGGATAAAAAAAAACAAATTTTTGTTTTTCAACGAAACATGTTATGTCATTTCCTAAACGACCGTAACCATAACCTACTAATGTGAAATGTCATTAGTGTCACATTTTGTTAGCAGAGTTGTTAGCTTGTTATCGTTTATTTTATTGTTGTAAACTTGCGCTCGAAAGTGCTCTTTGCAAAATAATCTGCATTTAATCTTTATTAGATTAAATAGAATCGACAATATGACGGCCGCCGATAATGAGTACCCGAAGGCTTCAAGTAAGTAATTTGGGCACGCCCTTATTTATTTTGAATCCGAAAATTTCTTATGTATTATGGTTTATTCCATTAAGTGATTAATAAGAAATACTTTTATATGAGTACCTATAATAGAGATATAGTTTCCAAATAATGATTGGTTATAAAACTTATTTTCAGACGCTACTCTTATTGGTGCCAGTATAACGTACATTGCTGGGCTATTTCTCCTCTTGTCGTTTGCCGGTCCTTACTGGATTGAGTCGTATCCTGAGATGTTTTCAAGCTTCAAACACATGGGCTTATGGGAATATTGTTTTGATCGTTTTCGATTCCCTGCCTATCAGTTTGATAAACTATTTCATGGATGTCACTATATCTTCAGTCAGGTAATACAAGTTAACTATGTACTTATTTTAAAAAGCTTCTTACAATAGGAACGGGTAAACTTTAGTTACCGGTAGCACGAAAAGGGGGTTGAGAGGGGAAGGGGGGGGAGGGGGGCCCCCCTCAATCCCCCCCGGTACCACTCCCATGAAAAGGAAATGCACCATTCTTGAGAAAAACGAATTATTGTAACCTAACCTCAAAACACTTTTTGTCAACAAAGTCGCTTCTGGAACGTCTCCGGCGCTGCGGGAAGTGCAGCCCCTTCGCCCTTGCGTAACAAAGGATAGGCACCCATGCTCACCTCCGCAGCTTCGGCTTGTTGGTCGCCTCCGGCGACCAGCCTCAGCCGCTCCGGCTCGCACGGGCGCCTATACTTTGTTACAGCGGGCGGGGGCTGCTCTCCCTCCGCGCCTCCGGATTTTATAAACACTCTAGGGGTAGCAGCCAAAAGACTAGGTGGAGTCGGGGTGCCCTGATTCGGTTTTGGGACAGATTCGACCTATTTTAACCATTAAGAACTGCATACAAATGACAACAACGAAAACAACACACACACATTAACACAGACACACACAGTAATGACAGTGTCACTGTCATTTGTTGATGCAAAATTGACGTAAAATTGCGTTATTATTTTTTATTTTTACGTTCCTTTTCACCGATTTTCCACGACATTTTATACCACAGACAATATACTGGTACAGTTTTGGTTGTCAATCGCCCAAAATTACGTTTCGTTTTTCATTTTTGTCAGATTTGAGGTTAAAACTATTTTTTGTAATTTCTCGAAAAATATCCATTTCCTTTTAATAAGAGTGATACCGTTATAATCAGGGACCCAAACCGAACCACCTTTGACCCCTCTTGGTGCTCACTTCGTGCTACCGGTAACTAAAGTCCACCCAAAGAATATTCTACACACTCCTATTTTGTTATTCTAGGAGTACTATATGATCCGAGAATGGTTGCTACCAGGGTGGTTGATGGCAGTGCAGTCATTTGTCACCATGGCTTTGATATTATCATTGACATCTCAAGTGTTGCTGGCATGTGTCATAGTGCGCTGGCCGCTGCGCACTGTGCTGCGATATGAATGGATCTTTGTTACTTCTGCTTTCATAATGGTGGCTATCTCGAGTAAGTTTTGTAATAATTATATTAAAAGCATATTTAAATCGATAATATCACCTAAATATGCATTTATTGTTTGCTTGCAGGTGTGTTTTTGTTCTTAGCAGTAGCTATCTTTGGCGGGAACTGTTATCGCCGAGATTGGTTATTGTATCCTTCGTTCAATGTGCTGTCATGGTCGTATGCTTTTGCTGTGGTTGCCTTCCTGTTGTTTGGTGAGTATGTTATTAATTAACTTACAATTGCAATTATAAGAAGATTCAGCCACCTCAGATAGAAAGGCCTTTGATTATAATGTCTTATAAGAAATATAACAGGGTGTCTATTATAAATTATTTATAGAAGCATTGAACATAACATACATTCCATATTTGGTAATTTTGTTTCATTGGGTGCAGTCAGATTGTTGTTACCGGGACTTGATACATTATTGTTATGTTTTATTTCCATGTAGGGGCCGCAGCAATCCTGCTCTATCTGGAATCCCGTAAGCTTTACGAACTTCGTTTGGAGGCAAAGAACCTGGTGGCTCAAATGCAACATAGCCAGCCGGAGCATGCGTTGCATCAGTTGCGCGACCAGTTGCAGCAGCAACGTCAGTTGGGTTTTATTTAGAATATAACCCATCAGCAGGGTTATATGTAAAATATAGCCTAGTAAATTTACAATTTATTTTAAATGTATTTTAAACACACAAACTTTAAGAGATCAAACACAACCTAGAGCTTTTTATCACTATTCTACAAGTAGGTAATATGCTATTGAGCCCAAGCATGGTCAATGTTGTATTGTCTTCTCTACTAAAAGCATTTGGCAAAAAAGTACAAAAGGCAAAGTTTTATTTCCTGCATTTCCAAAGTGTAAAATGGTATTGATTGAATCTCATGGCATAATATTAGGGGTTAAAGTATGAAAATGCCGAATTGTACAGAAATATTGAAATTGTTTTTTTTTTTTGTAATTTATCATATTTATTTAGTCAAAATAATTACCATTATTATCTATACATTGCTGCCATCTATAAGGTCATTTATGCCTTTGCGATAGAACTCTGGTGATCTAGATTCGACAAACTGAATGGAAGACCGCCCCTTCCACGTGGTTCGTTCTTCAAATCAAAGTTTCCATCACTAAAGTGTTTAAACTAAAATCGCAATCGGTGCGTTCATTAGCAGTCCTCTGTCCAAACGCAACATTGATATTGCGAGCTGTTTCTGCCGCGTTAGTTCCGCGTAGGAACTCGTATTCAAAAATCACTTCGATCGAGTTTTCGAAGTATTCATCTTTCTTGTCTAAGCTGAATAAAAAAATCAACTGAAAGTTGATAATCGAATGTTGCACATTTTTTAAAACAAGAACTTCATAGGTACCATGTGAAAAAAGTTTCCCTCAAAAATCTCAAACCATGAAGGTTTTATGCCAATTCGAAGTACCTATTACAATAAAACGACAATTTCATACTTTAACCCCTATTAGTTTTGATGTTGGTTATGATTCTTTTTTGTGGATCTGTTTAGTGGTTGGCTTTTTGGTTCCAATCCTGTATCTACGTACTTATTGATACAGATACGTAATATTAGTATGTAACAGGCAGCTCCATGATTTATACATTCCATTTCAAATAATATGACATTTTTGCAATAATTGTTTATAATATAAAAATATATTTATGTTGTTACGAATGTACTTATGTACTCTATTTCTATAATATACTGGACTTTTTTGTTCTGTTTTGAACATCCCTATTTGGCAGCTAATCAGCTAATTTTGTCTTCGATTTTATTTTGTGACTGAACAATGTAATATTCTTTCTTTCTGTTTCGTATCGTCGAAAAATATTATTTACTTAATTTAGTTTTTAAAAGTAAATTAAGTGCACTTCCAAGTAAAATGGATACAACTGACATGTTCACATACAACTTAATTTTTCTTATGAAATAATTTTGTATTTTTATGACTTTAGAATTAGTTTGTATATGTTTTAAGTTTTCTCTAATCAAAGTTGTGTTTATTTTAGCATTATATTAAGAATTACTGATATAGCTATATTCATTTGAAAATAAATTTTAAAATTGTACCTAATGAAGTAAATAAGTGCCTTTAAGAAAGTAATCTCCTGTTAATGATAAATTTGAATATTAATATAGTTAAATACAACAAGTCCGTCCGAATAATAATCTCATGAAAAAGCCATTCCAAGGATGAGCACTGAATGTACTGATAATTTTAAATATACTTAATAATATTATAGTGACAAATATTGTTTGAAAATCTGCCCTTAATGCCTTGATTCTATCACATTACTACATGCTAGTAAACGATGTCGCAGACTGGCGTAGCTAGCATGGATGAAACCTGAGGTGGACAATGTGGTGTCACCCCACAAGTTCACTCCCTCCACCCCTCAACAAATTATGCGTTGCGCCTTTCTTTCTAGTGATGGCTTTATGGACCGATGCAAGAAAGCTCATTACTGAGACAGTCTTTTTGTTGAAATTTCTGTAGTTTTCTGTACAGCGCAGAATATAAGAGCGAGCAAAGCGAACTCGAAATTCTTGGACGGGTTTCATAACGTCACCCGTTTAGGGGTGACACCCGACCGTGATAAGCAGTCTACGAAAGATCGAGTGTCATCCCTAAAAACAAAGTAAAAGAACTAAAGAAACTTGCACCTCATCTCCGAAGGGTTTTAATGTCTTTTGATTATTCACACTTAAATAGAAGTCTTGTTGATTTATACAGACAAGCTCATGAAGTTAGAAAGTGCAGAATGAAAAAGAGTGCATAATTTTTGCACCTCACTCCCGACACGTTTCATTGCTTCAAACGTTTAGGTGTGACACCCGACAGTGACAAAAACCATTAAATGAACGGGTGGGGGTCACCCCCAAACGGGTGTCTCCCGGTACGGGCCGCCCCCTCCACCCCCCCCCCCCCTTCGCTACGCTACTGGTCGCAGAGACACGCTTTCCATAAAAAAAAACTAGGCTATATAAGTCGAGACTTGTATAATGCAACGTGTGTAACAGAATAAACGCAATACTTCTTTAGGGGTCGTTGTACTCATCATTATGAATAACATTTACAATGTGACCAACAGAGAAAAAAAAAACAGCTATTCAGTACATCTTGAGTAGGTACATCATCATCATCGTCAGCCTATAACAGACCACTGCTGGACATAGGCTTCTCCAAGTGCACGCCATTTGGCTCGATCACCGGCAATATTCATCCAGCTGCTACCATGTGAAGATCGTCGCTCCACCTAGCCTGAAGGCGTCCTACCTTACGATTGTCGATTCGCAGTCTCAACTTATGAACTCGTTTACCCCAACGGTCATCGATTCTACGGCTAATATGGCCAGCCCATTGCCACTTCAGCTTGCTTATTCTATGAGGTAGGTATGTCTACAACTCTGTCGGATCACTTCGTTGTGAATTTGATCTCTCAAAGAGACTCCAAGCATAGCCCGTTCCATAGCTCGCTGAGCGACCTTGAATTTATGGACCAGCCATACCGTGAGTGTCCACGTTTCGGCTCCGTAATTCATAATAGACAGTACGCAATGATTGAAAACCTTAGTCTTTAGGCTCTGTGGAACACGTGACGAGAAGACTCGGCGAAGCTTCGTGGCAACGTGTTTGTTGAACATAACTTGGGTTTTGTCCAAGTTCATGCAGAGACCAAATATGCTTACAGAAGAATCAACTAGGTCGTTCAGAATCTGCTGCAAGTCCTGCAGCGATTCAGCCAGGATGACGATATCATCAGCAAATCTCATGTACTCACCGTTGATGTTAGGTAATGCCGCGTCCTTCCCAGAACAGCGTCTTAAACACATCCTGCGTTTGAGAACAATTTCGGTGAAATTACGTCCCCTTGCCTCACCCCTCGACGCAGTGGCATCTTGAGTTATGCGCACATAAATGTATAGAGCAGTCGATATTTTTTACAGAATTTCATTATTGGTCTCATAGTGAAAATTTTTCATAATGATGTAGTTTCAAATGAAGTACAACGCCCCCTTAAGAGGTATTGCGTTTATTTTGTAACACGTTGTTTATACAAGTGTAAGATGTACTCGCTGTTGATGTTAATGTCGCGTCCTTACACATCCTCTAATGCGTGAGAACAATTTCGGTGAAATTACGTCCCCTTGTCTCACCCCTCGACGCAGTGGCATCTTGAGTTATGCGCACATAAATGTATAGAGCAGTCGATATTTTTTACGGAATTTCATTGTTGGTCCCATAGTGAAAATTTTTCATAATGATGTAGTTTCAAATGAAGTACAACGCCCCCTTAAGAGGTATTGCGTTTATTTTGTAACACGTTGTTTAAACAACGTGTAACAAAATAAAAGCAATACCTCTAACAAAATAAACGCAATACTACTTATTATATAAGTCGGTTGGTTATAGCTAACGGGAAAAACATCGAAACCAGATAGCAAGAATTCTATTCCTTAGCTGGCTATCTATGCTGGTAGATGCGCTGTGAAGATTGCCAGGGTTCCTCGGTATGTTTAGACTTGGAGACGTTCTACCACATCTACACCATCATCGTAAAAAAATATTCACCCTACAGCTCCCAAAACGTATAGAACTGTGCCTGTCCGCTTCCTAAGAAAAATCAGTCGACTTACCAGGTTTTTGTAGCCGTTGACAAACCTCCAAGACGTAGTCAATTGTAGTTTGTGGAACGTTGCCGTCAAGGATGACTAATGGAGCTTCTTCAAGGACTTTCATGTGTTTATTTACCTGTGAATAATATAAATGTTGGTAAAGGAAAGTGTCACTCACAGTCACATCAAAGAGAGTTAAAGGCTTTTGTTTCAAGCGACAGCCGATGCCGCGACGCCACGTGTCCTACCGTTTGCTGAACACGTGGCTCAAGTGTCAGTTATTAATTATACCCTTAGCCATAGCCTGTCACGATTTGTGTCAGTGTAGGTCCCTCAACTATAAGCTTTATTGGTCTAGTCAACAACTGTTTTTTTGTTAAACTTTTTTCTGCAGTATCGGAAAAATATGAATGAGGTTCATTCATTTTGGAAGAGCATGTAAATGCATGCAGATGATTTTTGAAAAAAATAAATAAAGTACCTACCGCTTTAAAAATCTGCAAAAGTTATAAACATGTTACTGATAAAAGAAAAAAGGATTTGTTTTTTTAATTCAAAATTCAAAAGTCATTTATTCAAATTAGGCTGAGAGCCAGCACTTTTTGAACATCAAGTTCTACAAAAGATAGTCCCCCAAAACGTCCGCCCGTCACCACTTCCCAGTGTTTTAGCTGTGGAGAAGAAGTGGCCAACAAACTCCCCAGCAACACATCTGTCTGTTACGTTTTAGGAACTAGAAATTATATAATGAGTAGAATGCAAAGTAATTAATAAAAGAAACAAAACCAAAAAATTATCTAATTTTTATCAAAATATCTCAAAATCCAATCTAAATCTAAAAACACATTCGAAAGGAGGAGGAAATTTCCTAAGAAAAAGTCTAACTCCCGGAACCGCAGGACCAATATTTATAACTTTCTCAGAGGGGGGAAAATACGACCGATAACGGGTACTCTGGCTTTCGCAAGACACTCTACAAAAAAATAATTTTAGGTAAAGATCAAAATTAAGAAATGAAAAAAATCAGGAACTTACTAGATAGATGAATGCACAATATTCCGTCAACAGTTTTGTTCTATCGCTTTTTTTCAATTAGTTATGCAACAGTTTAACTAACAGTTTTGTTCTGCTTGAGCATGAACATTGCCAATGTGAGTTTCTTTTTCCTTCAATGGAGCTATTCTTGTTGTTGACTAGACTAAATACCTACAGTGTTAGTCTTTATAATGTGCACATATGAAAATAAGGTAAACTATACCTAATTTTATCGACGGAAAATATTATAAAAACAGTCTTTTTTTTTATTACGTTTTTTTTTATGTGGAAATTTTCAAGTTAATGATCTATCGCAATATCAAAACTGTGTAATTTGATCCTACACTGGGGCACAGTTGTGAAAAAAAAAATTCATAAAAAATAAAAGATTTTTTTAATACGTTTTCCTTCGATAAAATTGTTTTGTTTCGTAAGTATGTGCACATTATAAAGACTCACACTGTATACCTACTTATAAATTCAGGTGTATATAGTAAAAAATAAACTTTACTACTTAGGTATAGGCCAGTCACTGTAGACAGATTAAACGCGTTAGGTCGCAGTAGGTAAGTCGCACTGTCTGATTGGTCGTTAGGATAGATGCCAGTAGTGTCCACCCAATTTTTCAACCTCGAAACACCCGTGCTAACTGCGTGGTGCTCAGAAATCTTCTTAATTTTCGGTAATTTTAGGGTTCCGTAGCCAAATGGCAAAAACGGAACCCTTATAGATTCGTCATGTCTGTCTGTCTGTCTGTTTGTCTGTCCGTCCGTATGTCACAGCCATTTTTCTCCGAAACTATAAAAACTACGCTGTTGAAATTTGGTAAGTAGATGTATTTTGTGAACCGCATAAAGATTTTTACATAAAAATAGAAAAAAAACAATAAATTTTGGGGGTCCCCATACTTAGAACTGAATCTCAAAAAAATTTTTTTCATCGTACCCATACGTGTGGAGTATCTATGGATAGGTCTTTAAAAATGATATTGAGGTTTCTAAGATCATTTTTTCCTAAACTGAATAGTTTGCGCGACAGACACTTCCAAAGTGGAAAAATGTGCGTCCCCCCCCCCCCTTAACTTCTAAAATAAGAGAATGATAAAACTAAAAAAAATATACGATGTACATTATTACCATGTAAACTACCAGCGAAAATTGGTTTGAACGAGATCTAGTGAGTAATTTTTTTTTAATACGTCATAAATCGTAAATCGCAACTTCTGCTTACGGAACCCTCAGTGCGCGAGTCCGACTCGCACTTGGCCGGTTTTTTAAGAGTTAAGGCTTGACCGCACTTGGCGACACTTCGCGGCAGCGGAGTGACGCGACACGTAACAACGTTCGCACTTGAGGTGTCGCGGCGCGTAGTTACGCTGCTGCGTAGGTATTGCGTTAAACCTCATACGATTTCTTACAAAGAATATTTTGCCGTTGCGTGCCGCGTCGCTCCGCTGCCGCGAAGTGTCGCCAAGTGCGGTCAAGCCTTTAAGCTTAATTCTTTTAAACGGTGTGTTCCACGGAAAAAGTCAATCTAAATAATTTTAAAGTAGACAAAATTTGCTACAATTTGACTGTAACAGTAGGTACGTAACTCTGTAAATTTTACAGGACTTCAAACATAGCTTTTTTTTAATGTTCGAGATTGGTGTTTTAATTTTAAAGTCAGCTAGGGTAAGCATGTAGGCAATATCATTAGGTACATTACCATACTTTTTTGCATAAAACATTTAAGAATACTTCAATGTCTACAAAGACGTAGGTATAAATTATTCATGTAAATGTAAACTTTTCCGTTGTTAAATTATAGATAATTCTTTGGTCGCGCAGAGTGAGTCAGTTTTTTTTTTATTCCCTCCCGGCTTCTTCAGAATACCTATATACCACATATGGCGATGCAACTTTTGAATAGAGAGATATATGATTTTTGGTGACGTCAAAAGCGGTTCTTCTCAACTTTATATTTTTCACTCAGTATCTATATTTTTTCCAAAACGTTTTCACGTCAAAAGACTCACTCTACAAGGAAAGTCGTACTTAGGAGATGAAATCGTAAACCAGTTGATTCAGGCGGTTTTCTTAGTTTTTTTCAGTAAATCAAATACAGTAAAAATCGATTTCGTATTCACTTTCTCTTTATTAAAAATGTTAGTATTATTAGATTTTGATAGGGGGTAAAATCATAAAAATCCTTTACTTTGGTGCTCAAACTTAGTCACCTAATTATGTCATAAACTCTGAACATGCTGACAATGACAAAGTCAAGTCACAACCAAAGGTTTTTTTTGGGAAGCTTTTTTTACTGGTGTAACTTGTGGTTATTATGAACTGAACAAAAAGATTAACTTTGGAGTGTAACTTTTCTCCAAACGGACCTATAATAAGAAATTTTCCTTTCTAATAGCGCTTTCCAACGATGACTATAATGATACTATGGTGCGCTAAAAATCCTTAACTTCAGTGTTGGAAATTAGCCGTTCAGGTTTAATTTTATTCATTAACTCGAATGAATTCATAATTGACAAAACTCGAATAAGTGTCAAATGATATTCTAGAAAAGGGCATTCGGGAATCATCCCATAGTTGGATGACCACTCTCTTTGATTATTGAATATACTAATTTACATTATGCCCATTACTTCTGTTGCAAAAGTCAGCTGAGGTGGTCATCACGTAACGTAAATCATTTCCCTTTATTTTCTTAATCCTTTTCTTTCCAAATTTGAATACTACCAAAATATGTGTAATATTTAAGATCAATAATTTTAATGATTTCAAAAAAAAATATACTCGATTTCATTTTATATTACATATTCATGATACATTTTCCACTGAGCTATCTTGCATACCTATCCTTTTCGAAAGTCCAGCAAATCACAGGGCTTTATTTTTGAAACTACAGATTCGACTTTTGTGAAAAATGGTTCGTGTTTGATGTGCTTATATCTCAATACCTATAAAACCAATTAAGCTGCACTTGCACTCTCATTGTATCTAATATTATCTTCTCGTACTTTAAAAGCCTACTGATTGACTTTTTACTTAGATTTTACCGTGAAGAAGATATAAGCCAAAGTCTGAAAAATTACCGAAATTTTTAAGTTTTCCAAGCACCACGCAGTAAGTACAGGTCTTTCGAGGTTGAAAAATTAGGTGTTCACTGCTGGCATCCACCCCAATAACATCCCAAAAAATCAACTCAGTGCAAAATACTGCGACCTAAAATATCTTGTATGACTGGCCTACTATGCATGTCGCGTTTTCAATCGTTGTCCCAGTTTAGGGTTTAAATGCCTAAAAAAAGTAATGTACTTGTTTAAAGTGAAATACCGACATAATTATAAATTCATTACAAATTTTAAAATCACTTCCTAGATCTCCATTTCTTCATATTGTACACCATATTATTGTTATCTTTTTCTACGTGGGACGGCTAACCATTACAAATAACTGCCTCCAAGGCTTCTACTATACACCTACGAACACACACAGTGCATGATTTTATAATAAATTAGCGTTCCCCCGCTTCTTCGCTCCCGAAAAATGGCAACTTTCTTATTTTTTACCTTCTCCTGATAATAACAATCACAACAAAAAGAATTAGCGACATCGGTTCACCTGCCCTAGAGATTTGCGTTTAGCAACACATTCAGCGATTCATTTTTATATTATAGATAGAGTTCTACGTACAAGATCAATAGTGACGTGGTTGTGCAGAGCCATGTCGCCCAGTCCCAGAAGACATTCACCTTGAGAGTCCATCACTGCGGCGTATGAAGGAGTGCGAGCCTTTTGTACTGCACAATCTGTGAAATAAAATTTGGTTAAGTTTAGTTAAGAGTCCTATTACATTTTTTACGGAAATTCATGATTTTTGACGCTGTAGCAGCAGTAAGATATTTTAATTATTTGATCCTGAATAACGATAGTGCCAGTCTCTTTCTTGTAAGTTAGAGTTACACATTTTCATTTTTCTTTTAGTGTAATTTACTATAAATATTTTACGAACGCAGTTTGCAAGAAAACATGTCTGCGATGGAACTTTGACGGTCAAATTCACATTGTTACTATCAATTCTTTTAAAAGCTGAAATTACTAATAGGTAAGTTGAATGTTTTACTTGTTTATTGGAGTTCTAGAATTTCTTTAAAGTCCTTGAGTTTTCACGGAAAAAAACGTAGTAAAGAAAGCTTAATTTAAGCCAGAAATGTCTTGATTCAGCGTCCATTATATTCCAAATAAAAACAATTTTATCAAATAAATTAATACAATATAAAATTTCAATCTACAATGAATACGTTTCATTAGTTTTCGTTTGTCAATATAATAAAACAAAATTACAATAAATAAAATTAAAGTACTATATATTCTGCGTCAATTCAGTGCGCGCGCTCCTCAGTCTCGCGCGAGCGCCCAAATAAACTATAATCCTATTCAGAGACTAGTAAGTATCAAAATTGTTTCGCGGACTATAGATGTACCCCCAACGCAGACCAACTTAGCTTCGTCTATTGCAAACGAGCATTTACGATTCGTAATAGGACTCTTACGTAAAAAACGACTGCCTCGGTGGGACTGACCATGACATGTCAAATACAAATCGGCCAAGTGCGAGTCGGACTTGCGCACGAAGGGTTCCGTACCATCCATTTCCGTCTATAAAAAATGGCAAAAAATCACGTTTGTTGCAGCCCCCTTAAATAATTATTTTATTATGTTTTTTTAGTATTTGTTGTTATAGCGGCAACAGAAATACTATCACGGTTCATGAGATGAGAACCGATAGAAAAAAATGAAAGACGGATGGACGGACGGATAGCGGAGTCTTATTAATAGGGTCCCGGTTTACCCTTTGGGTTCAGAACCCTTAAAATGCACCCATAGCATGGCGTAGCACCAGCCGACACAATGCTACGACTGCCAAATGATAGTGCACTTGTAGCACGGCCTACGCAATACTACGACTGCCTCGGTGGGACTGACCATGCCACGCATTACATAATAAAAATGCGTTCGTAGCATGGCGTACCTACTCACCGGCCTGCACAATGCTATGACTGTCTCGATGACACGTACTGTACTGATCAGCTTATGCCGAATGTACGAGCTCTCGTAGCCTGACGTAGCACTGGCCTACGCAATGCCATTACTGTCCTGTTGGGACTGATCATGACATATGTCGATTGTACGAGCTCTCGTTACATGGCGTAGCACTGGCCTACGCATTGCTACGACTGTCTACTCTCGGTCATACATGTTTGACACATGTCAAATGAAATAGCACTCGTAGCATGATATAGCATCGAACTTTGCAATGCTACGACTGTCTCGGTGGCACTCTTACATAATTATCATGCTGAATGAACGAGTACTTTAGCAAAGCGTAGATCCGGCCTACACAATGCTGCGTTTACTGCGATGGGACACATAACATGCCAAATTTACAGGTCCTCAATAAATTAACTTGATTTAGTCTTTACCAGGCAGTATTAAGTCTGGTGCTATTTTCGTCAAATATTCTCCATCGGCGTCGTCCCCGATAGCGGTGAGGAGCTTTGTGCGGCCACATCGCAGTCTCCACAGGGCTTCCGCCATGTTGCGCCCGACACCGCCGGCGCCCTGCTCCGTGCCACACGCGTGCGTGCTGCCGTCCAACTGAAAAGGAATTAAAAATACATATACTTAGCCAGGTGCTGTCGCAGCCATACATTTGAGGGGGAGGGAGGGGTCAGATAACATGAATAGTACCTACCTAAATTAAGACAAGAAAATTAGGGATTTTTGCACAAAAATAGGAAATTAAACTCACAAAAAAACCTGAGAGACGATTAGGGAGCAAATTCAGTCCAAAAAAGGTGCTTTTCCGAGGTCCCAAAAATTTCCCAAGTGTGATTCGGACTGCAAACTCGCTCACGATTAATGGAATCCCATTTGCATTCCTATAAAGGAGACGTTATGACGCCAACAATATTTTTAAGTTCTTGAAAATAAAACTGGGGTGCCCCTCGGATGGGTTACGTTTGTGATTTTCGCAGATAAGTTTTAGCCCGAAAAGAATTTGGATTATATGAGCGAGCTGGAAAAATATTTTACCTTGTTTTTTTCTATCAAAACACAAATAGATGTTTATTGGTTGACCGCAGGCGAACTAAGGATGCTAGGACGAGTGAAACGAGCCTAAAATTTTTATTTTCGCGATTCAAAAACGGTAATTTTCTTTTCATCATACACCCATACACATGTTTGTTTGTCGACTTAAGCAAAAACCGGAATGCTGATAGGTAATGCTAGAGCGAGCGAAGACAGAGCGAAAAATTTTACTCAGAAACGTTAGATTTTCTTCTTACCACATATGGTACAGATGTTTTCTTTGTCAATTTATGCGTAAACTGGCAAGCTAAGGATGCTACAACAGGCGAAGCGCGCCGAAAAAAAAAATGGTCATAGGCTATTATAATATTTTCTTTATATCATACAAACAGATGTTTGTAAAATATGGATGTTATGGCGAGTGAAGTGAACTCGAAAAGGAGAAAGCCAACCAATGGGCCCCTTAGTTTTGGTACCGTGTCAAGACTATTTACTTCTCAAAAATTAAGACGTATTTTTACAGGTTGTCGTTTTTTTTTTGTTGTTGTTTGTGTTTTGTTGTTTTTTTCATGTTCGTATTTGTTTGTTCATGTTGTGTTTTTTTTAATTTTTTTTTTAATTTTTTTTAAACCCTAGCATTGGAAAACATAATTAATATTTATTTCATTGAATTTATATCAGTTTCGCCATTAAAACTTAACCTGAATGTTGCCAGAGGACAGAATATCTCAATTAAATAATTGTAATCGATTGGAATTATCGATATTTGACTAATCCGCCGACTAACATGACCGGAGATAGACTACAATAGCTTTTCTCCCGAAATAAAGAATATAAAAGCACTAAAACTAACTAAAAAAAAACACGAAGGAATTATAATTTGAGAGATTATACAGGCATATAATATTATAACCAGGAGATTCTAGCGGTCTTAGCTCTACGGTACTTGAAGCTAAAGTATGATCCTGAAATGATGTGAAGGTCTTCTGTCCGATAGCGAAGAACTAAGGCGGAAACAGACGCTCCGGTTAGTCTGGATAGTCTGATCAGACAATCGGAAGAGCAACCGGAGCGTCTGTGTCCGCCCATATTTCCACATAATTATCATGTATTTCATGTTATTTCCTACCGTCAGAAATATTCCGCTACATACATACCTGATTATTTTCTTTAAAAAACAAAAGTTAGTACCACAGACATTATTGTGGTTAGTACTCAGCTTAGTAGCTCTCATTCATACCTAAATAGCGTTTCTAATTATCTTTTTAATTATGTAAATAATATAATTTATTACAAATCGATTTGGTAAATCGATTTCCAAAATATTTTACATGGTCACACTTAGATAGATCTATCTGTCAAATCAATGCATCAATCAAATTGTTTCGTGCCGATTTTGCACGCAAAGCTTTTTAAGGGGCCCAAAACTCCTAACAAAATGGGCATTCTCCTTTAGCATTGGAATATAGGTGTAGATAGATAGGTTACATTTTTATTTACCATCAACGCAATCATTTAAATTTAGTTTAATAGAGTTTAACATAAAATTGCATATAAATCGAGCATGCAAAAGCGAGCTAGAAATTTTCTTGGACAGGCCTCAGACAGGTAAGATCTTCTGTTTACTGTCGATACACATAAAAGTAATGTTGTCAACTTATGTACAACTAAAATGCAAGAGCGCGGGAAGCGCGCACCACATTTTTAGTACCCTACTCCGGTTAATTGTAGTTAAAATCTTCGTGATTTGTCTATTTTTAGAAGGTTTGTCAATTTGACGTGTACGGTTTTGGGGGGGTCATGATCCCAACGATCCCCCCTTCGGACCACGCCTGCACTTAACAATGCAATTCTCTGCTGGATTCTGTACTTCCCGATAGACATCTTGTGGGCAGTGGCGTAGCTACCTTGGGTGACACCCGGTGCGGAATGTTGTAGTGTCACCCCATCGAGAGTTAAAAGTAGTAATAAATTTTATATGATAAACTTCATGGATCATTTAATATTTATTTTAAATATTGAACTAATGAATAACAAAACACATTAAGACTAAGTCACAAAAAAAATCTCTTACAATTAAAATCTCTTCTTTCTAGCTTTGATAGCTGCAAACTCGGAAATAACTTCTTCAAAATTAATATGTTGTATTGCCTCCTGGTTTATGGCTAATATACCAAGATTGCTAAGCCGCGATTGGGTCATTGTTGCCCGCAAGTAGTTTTTTATTAACTTTAGTTTACTGAAACTCCTCTCACATGAAGCTACGGACACGCAAACCGTCATAACAATTTTAGTGCAATCATAAGGTTTGGAAGAGATTCTGTAAAATCTCATTCTACGATAAACTTTAAAAAGTCTAGAGATACCCAATCAGAAACAGTAACATTAGCTGCTTCTAAGTGTCTTCGCAGTCTTGGTATCTCTAAAAGTAATTCTGTTTCTAAGACCTCATCATAAAAATCAGTAAATTGAGATGAATCTTATTTCAGCTTTTCAGTTTTAGCATACAGCAAAGTATTTGTATGTACTTACGATCTCGAATAATGAAGCCACATGTTTCTTTGATATAAAGACGAAGTGCCTCTAATTTTGTAGCAGTTTCTTCAACAGTCAACCCTTTACATTGCAATGCAATCTGTGCAGAATTTATTTCCCGAAGAACATCATAGCAGAAGAATATATAGCATAAAAAAGTGTTTTAGCACATAGCAGGCATGAGGTTTTGTGCTGCACCTCTGGTGTCTATATTTTCTTGTCCATTATCCAATTCCTCAATTGCGTCTACAAGTCCTTAAAGAATTTCTGCTAGTGCTTGTACTGCACTCCAATGAGCACTCCAACGCGTTGTTGAGAGCCTTTTAACAGATGATTTGCTATGTTTCATAAGCATTTCCCAACGACTAGTAGAGGCGGAAAAAAAATAAAAAAATCGTCTCTACCGTTCCAAAAAATGTTCCAAGATACATTTTGGGCAAATGAATGTTGACCACACTAATTAATCGAGTGATCAATACAACCAATAAAAATTGCTTTCGGGTTTATTGTTTTAATAATGGCCCGTACTCCTCCGTGCACATTGCTCATAACAGCTGCATTGTCATAACCTTGGGAGCGACACAGCATAATATCTAAATCATCCGTCTTAAGCTTCTCAAGAATTTCCTGGCTTAGATCAGCAGCTTTCTTTCCTTTCAAAGGAAAAAATCCAACGAATACTTATTTGATATTTACTTTACTATTTTCACATACCGTATGACTTCAGGCTTTTGGTCAATATGTGAAACGTCAGGTGTGCTATCAAACATAATACCAAAATATTTCACCTGGTTTGACAAAACATTACTGAATTCATTCTGTATAGCTGGAAGTTTTATCTTGCTCCAATTTCAGTACGTATTCATTCAACACTACATAATACTTTGACAATAGTTTGACTAATTCTTAAAAAATGCCTTTATTTTTAGAGTCTTGTCATTCATCATGTCCACGAAATGCCAAGTTTTGTTTAGCAAGAAATAACGTTATATCCAGTTAGTCAAAAGGTGCTTCCATTTCTGTTTTTCTGTATCCATTAACTGCAAAGCTGCATCATCTATTGTTTTATGCAATTTTAGTCTCATTTCCAGTGTTTTCCATTTTTTTAAACTTTCAAGATGTTCAGATGTACATTCGTGGTCAGCCACTTTCAGATTTAGTTTCCACCACTTATGAAAACCGGTCGTAAATGTTACCGCATTAATATTATTGGTCATAGCAAATAAACGACAGCAGAAGCAGTACAGGTTATTAGAGGTAGGGGAATAAACCATCCATGACCGTAGTATTTTTTCACCATTTGGCAAAAAACTTTATAAAACCAATCTTTTGAGAGATGACGAGCATCACCTTTTATTTTCTGAAATGTGTGTATTTTTTGTTTTTGTACTTGGATTTGAGCCACCGGGTGTCACCCCAGAAAGGGTGACACCAGGTGCGGACCACCCCCGCCGCCCCCCCCGTTGCTACGCCACAGCTTGTGGGTCAGTAAGTTTGATTACTTCTAGGCATGCCTGCTTCTTCTATCACATTATCGATTTCCATCAGTTAAGATTATGGTCAATGCAATAAGAAATAAAAAAATCTTTGTTAGTTTTTCTTGGAAGTCAGTGACACAGGTGAAGAAAAATTTTGGAACTTGCCTTCTCTATACTTACAAGAAAAGGACTTTTCCCTGCAGTGGGACAATCCCAGATTGGTATTGTCAATAAAGCGAAGCGCACATTAAAGCCACTGCAGGCCGCATCACAAGACATGGTTCAGAAAGTGCAGTGCGGCGGTTCATAAAAGGCCGCCCCTAAGACGACCCACTGACCGGCAGTTGCAGGAGGATTTCTACCCTAATTTTTATCAGCCTTCATCAGCTATTTTCTAAGGCATCATTGGGTAGGTACTGATGGAATAGCTTAGTAACTGACAACGTTATCTGTAGAACAATATTATCGAGCGCGGAATTAAGCCCAAACCAGCAGCGAAGCGGCCAGCTGCTGGGCCAATCAAAGCTATGAGTGATTTCAGGAGCTTGTTTAATATCTCAACCAGTACCTGTAACGACAGGCAAAATTCTGACTGTTATTAGTTCTTTCATACACTTTTTCATTTCATAAACAGCACCTGTCATTAAATAGGGCCCTGATTAGTGAGATTTTTATATTTCGCATTGGGAGATAAAACTAGGCAAGGGATAACACACTTGTCTACTTCTAACTTGATTGAACTAAATACGAAGCATTCTGAGAATAAAAAGAAGCTGGGTATAAGTAATAGTAGCTAGTTCGACTTAGGCATGATCATTCAATCTTAATTGATTGGTCAAGTCAAGCTATGTTAGAAAAACGTAAAATAAAAATTTCACGCCTATATTCCTCGAAGGATTTCGCAAAGTACTGAAAGTATCAAACCTGCAAAAATAAAGAGCATTCCCATCGTGCTATGCTCTTCGAGTCAAAAGGAAATATGTTTCATAATTTTCACCTACAAAATGCAGCCTACTTATTCCGTTGCGATGTACGTTTCAGTATAGTAAGCTCAAATAGCTCTGTAACCAAAAGGAAGTGCTTTATTGCATGTGAATTTTAATTATAAGGCGGTTCATGACGGGACCGCCTGGTGAATCACGTGGGTAGTTGTAACGGCCTAGTGATGGGGCAGGTGAACTATTTTATGAACTGCAATGTAAGGTAAATAGAGTTTTTATACGGTTTCATTCTGTAGAAAACTACACAACAGGTTTTCTACTGAAAGTAGTTCCTGACACGTGCTTCTATGCGGAAAGGAAGATTCCCAAACCACTTCACTTTATAACACACACACCCACTTCTTCTCTTCGTGTTGATTGACTCGTTCATTAGTACAATTCTCATTTCTATTTTTTTTTTATGTTTATGGCAACTGAGCCGTTTCCGACTATTCTGCCAGTGTCACGTGGTGAATTATAGGCTCGATGTCTGTCATCCTACGAAGACTAAGTGCAAAGACTACTATAGTATACTGACTAACTAAGTGCAAATATTACCACACTTTTGATCAGTGTCACGATACGTGCAGTTTGCGACCCCATATCCTCTGCTTTTGATTCTCTTAGATTTTAGATTCAGAAAAACTGTTTTAGAAAGTCTTTTGACAAAATGAAATTATATTATCGTTGACCATAAGCAGTCGGGAAATACGTAAGTACTTAATAGGATTGACTAGCGCACAGACCACAATGACATAGAGGCTGACTAGCGCTACCAAAATATCTCGTTGTCAATCCCAAACATTTGGGCATTTCGAAAATCGATGTCATTTAGTCTCAAGTTCGAGGGTACTTCACTACGGCGGCGGCGGTGCATGTTGGCAGGCAGCAAGTGCGGCGGCCGTCCGGTCGACCGGTCACTGGGCTGCGTGGCCGCTGCATGCCGTTGACCGCACTGATACTATCAGGCACCACCGCCACCATCGCCGCCGCCTGCAGTATGCCACTGCATTATGTGATCCATTTGTTTTTCCGCACAGATTTATGCTACGCTAATGTTTTTACATTCGAATTTATTCAATTATATTTGTTGCTGCGGAATTTTCAGCTTTCCGTGTCTCATATATTTTCTTGACTGACGTTGTTTCGTGTGAACTGTGAACAAATGGTTTTGAATATTTTTAGAGGTCCGTACTTACCAAAATGTTAAAAAGGTACTCTTATAGTGCGACTAAGTCTGTCCGTCTGTCACAGCTATCAACTTGAAATGAGGAACAGTTTAAGGTGACGTTTGCTCAACTAATTAGCAAATATTAAAGAAATCATATTTTCATTTTCATTTCATTTGGCATGTGAAAGAGCGCTATTTGCACAATTTCAAACATTTTTCTTTTCTTTTTAGGCCGCATGGATCTCGACTTTTGACGAAAAATTAACCAGCGGCCAAGTGCGAATCTGACTCGCGCACCGAGGGTTCCGTACGAACCTGTAGGTATATTTTATAAGCAAAAGTTGCGGTTTACGATTTATGACGTACTAGCTGACCCGCGCAACTTCTTCTGCGTCACATTTTCCATTCATGCTCCGCTCCGATTTGTCTTAGCGTGATGATATATAATCTATACCTTTCCTCAATAAATGGGCTATCTTACACTGAAAGAGTTTATCAAATCGGACCAGTAGTTCCTGAGATTAGCGCGTTCAAACAAACAAACTCTTAAGCTTTACTAGCTTCTGCCAGCGGCTTCGCCCGCGTGATCCCTAGGGAACATGTTCCCGGGATTAAAAGTAGCTTATGTGCTATTCCAGACTATAATCTATCTTTGTTCTAAATTTCATTAAGATCCGTTAAGCCGTTCTGGCGTGATTGAGTAACAAACAACCAAACTATCACATTTTTTTTTTTTCATTTTTTCTATTGATTGTAGCGTGATGAAAAGTATACTATAACCAGCTCAGGAGTATGAAAAATAATTATACCAAGTTTCGTTAAAATCCGTCGAGTAGTTTTTGTTTCTATAACGGTTATACAGACAGACAGACAGACAGACAAAAATTGTACTGATTGCATTTTTGGCATCAGTATCGATCCCTAATCACCCCCTGATAGTTATTTTGGAAATATATTTCATGTACAGAATTGACCTCTCTACAGATTTATTATAAGTATAGATAGAAGATAGATATAGATATAGATAGAAGATAGATATAGATATAGATAGAAGATAGATAGAATAGATAATATTACTAGCTGACCCGCGCAACTTCGTCTGCGTCACATTTCCCATTACTGCTCCGCTCCTATTTGTCTTAGCGTGATGATATATAGCCTATAACCTTCCTCGATAAATGGGCTATCTAACACTAAAAAAAATTTTCAAATCGGACCAGTAGTTCCTGAGATTACCCCCTACATACAAACTTACAAACTTACAAACAAATGTTACCTCTTTATAATATTAGTATAGATATGTATAGTATAGATTATTAGTAAAGATTAAAAAAACTGCTTACTAGATCTCGCTCAAACCAATTTTCGTTGAAAGTTTATGTGGTAATGTGCATCATATATTTTTTTTTAGTTTTATCATTATGTATCTTATTTTAGAAGTTACAGGGCCCCGACACACATTTTACCACTTTGGAAGTGTATCTCGCGCAAACTATTCAGTTTAGAAAAAAATGGTTTTAGAAACCTCAATATCATTTTTGAAGACCTATTCATAGATACTCCACACGTATAGGTATGATGAAAAAAAAAAATTGGGTTTCAGTTCTAGGTATGAGGAACCCCAATTTTTTTTTGTATTTTATTTCTATTTTTGTGTGAAAATCTTAATGTGGTTCACAGAATACATCTACTTCATCAACAGCATAGAAAAATTATAAGAATATAGTTTCGGAATAAAGTGGCTGTGACATACGGACGGACAGACAGACATGACGAATCCATAAGGGTTCCGTTTTTTGCCATTTGTCTACGGAACCCTAAAAACCAGCTCCCCCCCTTATTTCTGAAGTTTGAAAAGAGGAAAATCTGAAATTATTCTATGTGAAAGAAGTTTATGTAAAGATTACAGGAAAAATAAAACAATGTCAAAAGTGACACTAGTTTCACTATCAGTCAAGAGATGGCATTGATCTGAAACTGTAATATAGGTACACCGCAATGTTAAAATTCTCTGACGAATAAAGCCCGATGAAAATTTAAAACGTTTCATATGATGGTACGGAACCCTCGGTGCGCAAGTACGACTCACTCTTGATCGGTTTTTTATAAGTTATTCAAGTGGATAGATGCCAGAACTGGTTGATTTCTTAGATTTATGCGGGGCCTGCTTTGATGCAATTAATTAGAAGCAAAAAACGATTTGTACTTTGAGAACGTTCTTAAATTCATGTAAGTAGGTGGAATAGAGTCTATTTGTTTACTTGGATTCCCACAAACGATGTACTGCTAAAACATGAATCATAATGATACAAATGGTTCATTTAACTGTGCTCTTCCTGATGTAAGAGAAGACCGCGACAGCATGCATATACATATGACTAAAGAACTATGATAAAGTTGGACTACCTAATTAATCCTTAGAGTGTTACACCAATACTAGTCTTAGGTAGGTACTTAGTCCATTTATATAATTATCCTGTAGCCTATAGGCACATTGGTAATAAATGGGGCTATGTAAATCACAGCTATATTGGTAAACACACAAGCGCCGCCCACATAATACAAGTTTCAAATTACTCATGGATGGAAGCAATAAATTGATGAGCTCAGTGACGTCAATGTCCATGTTCTAACACTGATTAATGAGTTCAAGTTAAGAGTTTAATTCTATTAGGGATGACAAGTGACTACTCGTACAGCCTACATAGCATAATAGTAGATACCTAGAGGAACTGTTTTGAGAATTGTGATAGAAGGATATCTATATCTATACTTATAATAAATCTGTAGAGAGGTCAATTCTGTACATGAAATATATTTCCAAAATAACTATCAGGGGGTGATTAGGGATCGATACTCATGCCAAAAATGCAATCAGTAAAATTTTTGTCTGTCTGTCTGTCTGTATAACCGTTATAGAAACAAAAACTACTTGACGGATTTTAACGAAACTTGGTACAATTGTTATTCATACTCCTGAGCTGGTTATGGTATACTTTTCATCACGCTACAATCAATAGGAGCAGAGCAGTGAAGGGAAATGTTGGGAAAACGGGAGAAGTTACTCCATTTTTTAAGCTTCCGTCGCGTGTGCAACCTTAATGGTTAAAGCTACACAGAAATCATGTATGACGGAAATGTTCTCATTTAAAGTTAAAATTATAAAAAAATATCCCACGACAGCATATGTCTATCTTTTATGATTGACTCACAATAACACGTGTAACTCCCGATAGCTTAGCAGTTCCAAGCTTTCTGATTATATTTGTCTACTCTTACGTTTATCACACTCGTTTACAACAGTCATCCCTAATTAAAAAAGTTAACATTATTAACTATTCCATACAAAAGAATCATAGAAACGCTGACGGAGTCGCGGGCACAGCTATTAACAATAATATTGTGCGGTTCCGTATTGCGATAGTTTTCAACAGTATTGTAGATTGACATATTATTTTTCCCTACTAAAATACGAAAGTTAATCTGTCTGTTAAATCAAAACCACAGAACCGTGAGGAAGGACATAGGCTACTTTTTTTTTAAGAAAAACGACGGAAACGCGGACGAAGTCGCGGGCAAAAGCTAGTTTAAGACTAAGAGTGAAAGGTAACCTTTCGAATTTCTAGGCCAGCGTGCTTCATCGTCTTTTTATCAGGCGAGATTGTGGTCAAATGCGGAACTATCAATAATAATTACTTATAACTATATATTATCGCACGCTAATTGCAAATTAAGTATTTATTTCCTTTCACACATTGGTGTGTTTAAAATCAAGTCCCAGATACAATTGTAATGCGTTGCGCTCTTTAATAACTTGCTCGCGATTGAATCCGTGAGTATGTTTCATAGACAACAGAACATAAACTGGTATTATTTTGAACAAGTAATAAATAATTTACGCTTATAATAAGGGCGTATCTTGGTTCTTCACGGTATCTCAAAAGCGCCTATCGAATCTAGCGCTAATAGGTACATCAAATTAATTCAAACCGCCAACTGATTCAGTGTTGCTCACACACAAACTTCATAAACTTCTGCTGTCAAAATATTAACAAAAAACAGAACTCTTACAAACCATGCTTTTATACGTAGAATAAAATAAAATATTGAGCGCATACAAATACTTACTTGTTTTTATTTATTTTTTACAATCGTTGGTAAATTGTATCATGTTTTGTATGTCCACAAAATTATTGTGTAATCTACTAATTCAATAGACTTTATAAGAACATGGCCACAATTGTGCGACAGAGATAGCACTAGAGACTTTTTAGCAGTCAGGAGGTATGGAAAGGACCAGTTGTACAAAACTCAGCTTATCATAATTGAAAATGTATGTTATGGAAACGAATGAAATGATAAGTAAGTAGTTATTTTTTTTTTCCGTCCCTTCATTTACGTATACTTTTCCTCAGGAACCGTACATTGATGGACCGGAGATGGTTTTGTTTCATTGAAAAAAAAAACCTTTCTTTTTCATTTATTCATTTATTTCTGGATCTTCTGAAACCCACGCAGACAAGTTGGGGGAAAAGCTAGTATTTACTTAACACATTTCAAAGGCGACTCCATTTCCATCCCTAGGCTTATATATGACTTATTTCAATCCTAAAATCAATAATAGTTATTTTCGACACATTTGCTCATAAAATGCATTTACGAAGCCTGTATACATTGTTCGAAAGTTCAAAATTACGGACCATACAATGGAGCGTGTGGTAAAGTAGGTACTCTCGCCTAAGTACCTACTTTACCGCACGCTCCAATGTATGGCGCCGTGCGTATTCTTTACGGTATTTTATTAATGTCCATAAACAATATAATTATAAGAATTCAATCCGTCTGCATCCGTCAGCCAAAAATGCTTCCGTCTGCGTCCGTTCCGGAAGCGATCCATACGCGTTTTTTTTTGCGAAGAACTTTTTGCTCAGAAAGTTTGTCGCACTTTAATATTGAAGAAAAAAAGAGAAAATAGATGTAGTTCTAATTCCACGACTGTTACACTTATGTTTTTTTCGAGTGTATTTATGTATGATGTCATATTTCTTTGGCACACTGTAGCCTAACCCTGTGGCTTCATAGATTTTGGACGAATCTAACGACACCTTTCAAGGTGTCGTTAGATTCGTCTAAATAGTGAGAATGATACTGGATAGGTATATAAAAATTAAAATATCTGAGCTTCGGTGCCATTTTAATGACTTTAGCTTTCTGAATCTATCGAGTGGGGTATCAATATAAAGGCTCGAGGAGACAATTTAAAAAATGTAACTTGTTAAATATATATTGTCAAAAAAATCCAATTGGTACAATTACAATTTACAATATAATTTAATTCTACTAAAATGTTTCACGCAGACGCAAACGGAAGCGCGTTCTTATTTTAAAAACACTACACACTACTCCAAACACACACTCCCCATTTGCAAATTCGCGCCATTTTCAATTAGAAACGTCAAATATAGTTGCGACTTTTAATTATAATATTAATTAGAATATGTGTTCAAGCGAGGAATCAGATATAAATATGGAATCTACTCCACCTGACATCTTGAAAGAGGCGCCAATTGCAGAAAATGGTCTCTTGCCGCCAAAATCGCGAGAACGCTATTTCATGATTAACAATACTTTTTAACAGATAATGAAAAAGTTTGTTTAATTATCTATTTAAATAATGTGTCGAAAAACGTAAGTATCTATTTAAGTAATGAGTAGACAAATGTAAGCCCTCGACTTCGTCTCGGGCTTACATTTATCATAAATAACTATTATGATACAAGAGCGGTAAGTTGGTCTTTCTCTATTAAAAAATATTGTTAATCATTAAATACTTAGCGTTCTCGCGATTTTGGCGGCAAGAGACCATTATCTGCAATTGGCGCCTCATTCAAGATATCAGGTGGAGTAGATTCCATATTTATATCTGATTCCTCGCTTGAACACATATTCTAATTAATATTATACCTAATTAAAAGTCACAACTATCTTTGACGTTTCTAATTGAAATCGACGCGAATTTGCAAATGCGGAAACGTGTGAGTTTTTAAAATAAGAACGCGCTTCTGTTTGCGTCTGCGTGAAACATTTTAATAGAATTACCTATATAAGTACACCACTAATTTTTAATTAGTACAAATACTTAAAGGGCTTATTAGCAAAGCTCTTGTTATGATATATGTAAAGTCTCAATAAATAATATTCATAAACAGCAAAGTTATTAACGTTTGTTTAAATCCCAAAATGTCACTCAATTTAAGGTAAACGAAAAAATAAGCAATCCAAACTTTTCTTTCGCACTTTAATTGGGCTTAGGACCAACAAAATTATCAACTTTTTACAATTAATTAATTTTTAAGAAATCATTTAAGATACTCAAGTAAAAATAAATCAAATTAAACAATTTTGGGATTTCGTTTTTTTTACTTTTGACTGCAAAATTATGATCAGTAATGGTTACGGGAACAGCCCCATTTTTTTTTGTACTAATTAAAAAATAGTGTTGTATATTGTAAATTGTATTATATATTGTACCAATCGGATTATTTTGATAAAATCATTTATTTAATAAGTTAATTTTTTTAAATTGTCTCCTCGAGCCCTTTAAATTGATACCCCACTCGATAAGTTAAAAAAAGCTGAAGTCATTAAAAAGTTACCGAAGCTCAGATATTTTAATTTTTATATACCTATCCAGTATCATTCTCACTATTTAGACGAATCTAACGACACCTTTCAAGCTAAAATCTATCAAGTCACAGGGTTAGGCTACAGAGTGTTCCAAAGAAATATGACATCATACTCGAAAAAAAAAACATAAGTGTAACAGTCGGGTAATTAGAACTACATCTATTGTCTCATTTTTTCTTCAATATTAAAGTGCGACAAACCTTCTGAGCAAAAAGTTCTTCGCAAAAAAAAACGCGTATGGAACGCTTCCGGAACGGACGTCGACGGAAGCATTTTTAGCTGACGGATGCAGACGGATTGAATTCTTATAATTATTTATTTATTTATTTTATTTATTTATTTGGGACAAATAAACAGTAACACATTATATCTGCGCAAATAATATAAACAAAGATATTACAAATTATATTGCTTATGGAAATTTAAAAAAAATACCGTAAAGATTACGCACGGCGCCATACATCGGAGCGTGCGGTAAAGGTACTTAGGTGAGAGTACCTACTTTATCGCACGCTCCATTGTATGGTCCGTAATTTTGAACTTTCGAACAATGTATACAGGCTTCGTAAATGCATTTTATGAGCAAATGTGTCGAAAAAATATTTTTGCTTGTGTCTTGAGATAAAATGTGAAATTAAAGTTGTAAAAACAGATTCCAAAATAGAAAATAAAATGTTTGCCCAATATTGCTTTTTGAAGTGCATTGGATCCTCCAATGTTTTCACCTCACAAAACAATATTGGGTAATAAAATATTTTCTGTATTAGAGAGTCTGTTTTTAGAACGTTAATTTAATATTTTATTTCAAAACACACGCTAAAATATTTTTTTGATTTTAAAATTAAAAACGTCAAACTTATATGTGACAAGAATGAAATAAAATGTCAAAGGTTAAATAAAAGCCTAGAGATGGAAATGGAGTCGCGTTTGATTGTTTAAGTAATTACTAGCTTTTTCCCCCGATTTCTCTGCGTGGGTTTCAGAATTAGAGCTTAAGTATGACTGCGGCTTCGCCCGCTTGACAAATTAATATACTCAAATCTTCCTCGAGAATCAATACAATACAAATCCTTTATTTCAAATAGACCAGTTTACAGGCACTTTTGAATACTTAGTCAAGGTATGTCAGTCAAATAGATGAAGCTAATTCTGCCGCGCTAGCGACAAGAGTAGCAAGTTATTCTGCAACAAAACAAACTCACCGACCCTATCTCCAGCGCGGCAGTTGCACGTTCCAAAGAGTAGATCCTATGGAGAAGAACGTGCAAGAAACTCCATGGAAACTCTTTTTTTCAACCACTCTACCCATTGATGAAAACAGCATGAAAATCGGTGCAGTAGTTTTTGAGTTTATCGCGAACAGACTGACAGATGCGGCGGAGGACTTTGTTTTATTTTATGTATTTTTATTAATAATAAACTTGAAAAGTGCATATTTTGGTACAATTTAAAGAAAAGCTTCCTTGAGTGATATCTAGGTTCGACAATCATTCGAAGACAGTAACTACCTATTTCAATTAGTTATCACAGTCAGGCATTGAAAAACACGACACACGAGTTATGTATTTTAGAGTTTACCCGAACAGGGAACTGATGGTCCAAACGATCCCGTAAGCCGAGCTTACGATTACTTAACCCACACAGATAAAGGCGGCAATGAATGCGATAGAACTATTATCACTTTTTTCAGGACCATCATTCATAATTATTGTGTCAATCCTTTGTTGACTCGGGGTATTCTATAGATCCATTAATTTCCAATCCAGTCGTCATGTTCACAGCTACTATAGTGTCCTGTGGGGTAGACAGAATGCTGAACTATGATAATTCATATTACGGGTCGATGCGTAGATATACTTAAGACGCATCGACCCGTAACATTATCAGGTGAATATCTAGAAAAATCGTTTGTTCTTTTAATCATAATTTATGCATTGGTATTTAATTTGCTTTAGTGCCAAACATAAAAATTACAAGGATTTTATTTGAAAGTTAAGTTTGATGATTAAGAAATTATGTATGCCCAAATAATATTTGAATAAACCCTTGATGAAGTGATATCAAAGCGTTCATTAAGTTGGACAGCCACGCCTCCCGCTTGCCACGTTATGATTACACTCAGGGCGCACTTTATTATTCCCACAAAAAGATGAAAGGAGAATAAATGCGTCGTTACTCTAGAGTTAGTCGAGGAGCGAGACGTGGCTGGAAACGTATTGGAGAATATCTGTGTTTTTGCAATAATCTGATAAATTTTTATAAACGATTTTGCAATGTGGGAGGGCGCTGGGAAGGCGGCGGTATCGAGCGTGGGCGCGCCGCCCTAGCGAGACAGAAGCCCTACAGTCGAGTGAGCGGAGAGGTCGAGCGCGCACGCCCGCTACTCCCGAGCCGCGCACGCCGCACGCCGCACGCCGCACGCCGCTCAACGCCGAGCCGGCAAACCGCGCCGTGCACACGCACGTGTATGCACCCGCCGCGACTCCGACGCGTGCTCATACGTACAAACCTTGTTGAATAAACGTCACGTGTAACCTTCGCTTTCTATAATAATAATTGGCTCCTCGAAAAAAGATTCAAAATTAATAGTGTGACGTTAAATAACATGATACGTGTCAGAAAAACAGTGTTTATCGTATAATTTGGGCGGCGGCGGCGAAACGTCTACGTCATGCTACGAGGTAACTAACATTGGATACATTGTATTTATTGTAACGTTTTGTTATTTTTCCAATATATTTCAGTTGACAAAACGTACGAACTTAATACCTTGTTAATCTTTCGTGGGCGTTAATGCGACTAATAACTTAATTGTATTAGGTTTTAATTGGGTATCTACTTACCTATTTTGGCGTGATTTGTTATCCTTGAAGTGTCTTCTAAGCCAAGCAATTTATGAAAAAATTGTTATTAGTGTAACAAGATACAACTGTAGGTAATATATAACAGTATTTATTTAAATAACAAAAAAAACATTCAACAAAATGAAGGTTCTAATAATTTATTTAAAACGGATAACAATTGCTAGCGACGCGTGTTACGACTAGGCGTAATCGTCATGAATTTTACACAAGAAAATAATGTTTCACCGGTAACGCCTTATAATAGAAGACATTACAGTGAAAGTATCAGTTAATAATACCTACTATTTACTGACTGATGACATGCTTCTGTGGAAATAATACTTAATAATATTGACGATCTTGACAGCTATGGGAAACAAAGTGCTGTAGCGAGTCTTGGGGCGTAATAAGACTTGAATATACCCCGGGGAGAGGTCCCAGGACGAGGTTCAAAGTTAAAGGACTTCAGTTCCCCGTCCGGGCCTATTGAACTGAAATATTTGGCAGCGTTTAAACATTTTATGTAACTCTAATTAGGAATGATTTAAGAAATCTACCAATATTTGTTAAAACGAAAGGTATAACTGCGAAGACGCTCGTAGTAAACAACATTCACATCAAAAATGAAATTGATGGGTATTAAGGAAAATCCGGTAAACATGTCTTCTACAGAAAGGATAAGGTTTAGTGCGAACCACCGGGAGTCGGGACTACGTCGCCCTTCTCGGACACAATAGCCTCCCGTATCCTGGCACATTATTTATATCATTCAATCGAACTGTGAGCTGTTTTTACAAGCTTTTCTTATGTAGTTAACGTGAGTCGGAAACACTTAAGATACAGCGTATTCTAACGTTCATATATAGTGTATTTTAATGACTGTTAAAAGTGACAAGAAATTGTAAAGTTAAGATAACTTTGACCGAACTGCACGGGCAAAACTGAGTTAAATTCTAATTAACCAATCCAAACGTGTGCCAAGCCGCGTAAATCTGGCAACGTCCCGTGTGCTAGTTCATTGTAGCATTCTTGATTGAAGATTGTAGTCCATGTTTAGTGTGTGATGATGGGGTTTACAGGCTGATATCTATAATGACATGGACATTAAAATCAAGGGCCTACATTTTATACTAACCAACAGAAAAAGTTGAATAGTTTTTGCATTTTTAACGGACTTCCCAAAAAGGAGGAGGTTCTCAATTCGGTTGTAAGTTTTTTTTTTCTTATGTTTTTTACCTCATAACTCCGTCAATTATGAATCGATTTGAAAAAAATATTTTATCTGTAAGGTGATCCCATTTAAATTTTATCAAAATCGGTTACGAATTTTGGATTTTAAATCGAAATAGCTGGAATTCGTTTACTTGGATGATGGTTTTTTGTTATCCAAGTAATTGAAACTGCGTATTTTGCTATTCTGCGATTTTGCAGTGGTGTTGTTAGATGTGAGGTACCACTAAAAAGTGAAAAATAAAAAACTTTTTACAAAAAAATTCAACCGACTTCCAAATAAATAAAAAAAACACTACAAAGTAAAAAATGACTTTAATTTCGGAAGTCGATGTCAAAATACGAAGAAACTAACATAAACACCGACTTCCGAAATTAAAGTTATTTTTTACATTGTAGTGTTTTATTTTTTGGAAGTCGGTTGTATTTTTTTTGTAAAAAGTTTTTTACATAAAGCTTTATCAGATAAATACCCACTCGAAGCTGGCCTTTAAATGAACCCTGAGGGTGCAGGTATGGGCAAATAATTCGAATGATTTATTTACGATGTCCCTCGCTCGGATGCTCCTTTCCATAAATTAGAAGCTTTACGCAAGAGGTCTCATTTCGTTATTAAATTATATAAGGGACCTGTAGGTGATATAATGTCCAACCCAAATATGTTTTATAAAGGTCGTAAGGATTTTTAATTAAAACTAGATTCATATATGTGTGCCTAACTACATGTGACCATGTACACTTTGTCAGTAATCTGTGATAAATTAAAAATAAATTGAGATACAAAAAAACCTGAATAAAATATAGGAATCCAAAGATAGTACGATGTTGTTCCGGCTACAACGATTACGTCATCAATCAATGGTGGTTGAATAAATCCACCCAAGACCTTCGCGGTAAGCATCAATGGAAACGCCCCTGATCAGCGCCCTATTGACGTTCACCTAGCTGGGTAGCAAACTGCTCTATAATGCATGGATAACATCGCCATTCAACTAGAATACTACATTTAATAAGAGCCAAGTTGTTTGTTGTTGCTCAACAACAATTAATCACATATCAAGTGCAGGTAAGACAGGTGTTAATGGCGCTGTTTCTTAGACGTACATAAAATAACCATTATTTTTGTTATACCGCTGACAAGAAACAGAACATTTTATGTTGTAATGAAGTAGATAAATAGCTGTCTAAATACGGATTTCATAGATTTATGTTGCGGTTAACGTCTTATTATCAATCTTTGCTGAGGATGTGGTTGGGTTGTAGATATGTGGGTTTCGAGACTCAAATATTTTTGTATTAATAACAAAGATGATTAAAATTCTATTTTAATAACATGATAATGAATAAAGAAGGTACTGCTGTAGTTGCAATGTTCCGAGTACGACCATTATGATATACCATTTTGTGGATAGATTGCTGTTAGCACTCTAGACAATGGCTATACGACATTCAGATATTCAAAATGAAGTGTTTGTGTATCCTGCAAGGCACCTATTGTAACAATGGAATGTCATTTGTTAGCGATACTTTAATCTGTAACATTTTTTTGGTATCTCGGTGTTACATAGAAAAAAAAAAAACAGTTATATCAGCCCTAGTCTTCTAAGCAGGCTGCGTTTGTTTATCACAGGTGATGCTAGCCATTACTTTAATTTGTATGTTTATATTTTACTCTACAACCATGATTCATGTGTTTATAATAACAGTTTGAAAATAAAGTACAAATTACTTTATTCAGTAGATATAATTAGCATAACACATAATAAATGATTCTTCATGCAGGCTTAAAATAAACTGAACTGTTATTGAAAACTGTTTTTGTTAGTAAGTATTTTAGTTTCGTGCGGATGTTAGTTTAATTCAGGCTTGTATGTTTTTACACATTTATTATCCTTAATTGTGTACGCAGACATTAAAATTTTGTTGGTTCAACATTCACTGATTTTCTATTGAGGCGGTTTTCGTGATCTTTTGAAAAGAAAATAGTTAGAATCTAGCAACCATTCTAATGAAAAAATGTAAAGATTTCATTTTCAGATGCTACTTTCAGTAAATAAATTATAAATGAGTTTTGTATCTGTAAAATTACAGACTTCCAAGTTTTTTGTTTCATGAAAACATTGATAATTATTCAGGACAACAGTGCCTGTATAAACGTACTTAATTTTCACAATAATCGAAGTGAATAGAAGCTCATACAATATAATAACGTGCCCTTCGCCCAAATATAACATTGTCTAACAAAATAATTGGTGCTATAAAATGTATGGTCTCGGCTACAAATAGACCACCGGTACCCATGAGGGTATCCCGGAGAGACCACGGGGCTATGTGCGTGTGTTTGGACTGTGTGTAACCAAACATACATTCCTTACAGGTATTCTATCAGTTTTTTGGATAAGTAATAGTGCTTGATAAACGTTTCCATTGGTATTTGATGATATATAATATATCCTTGGACATTTCACACAACGCCATATAGTCCCAAGCTAGGCAACCTAATGCTTGTGTTATGGTAACGAGACGGCTGATAGACTACTTATATACATTTTTTTTTGTAAATACATACCATATTACAGATAGAGAAACACCCAGACTCGGAACAAATACTTGTAGGTCGTACAAATATTTGTTCCGTGCGGGAATCGAACCCGCTATAATATGATCTAGATACTAAATTATTGTGGAAGATGATAAGCCTACGTGGGTTTGTAGGAATTTAAATCAAAAGATAATTTAGCTTAGATATCTTTGAACATAAAAGTAGATTTTTTTTCGTTTACCCACCTTATTAATATTACTTGGTAGCCTTAAAAAATAAAGACACGGGGCTCATGACATAATGATATTCTACTATAATTGTCAAAAAGTACAAAATATTTCGAGTTGACTGGGATCGCATGGCAATGGTACATTTTAGTGTTTTTGATTATTGTTATCGGAATTCGTCATCGGCTGTCATTTATAGATCCTTGACCGTTGGTACGGGAAGAAGTCAAGAAATCTGACCCGCACTCAGTTATAAGAGTGGGGAGGTCAGATAGGCAGCCGCCCCTTGTATAATACTGGTACTCATCTGGATCCAGTTAAACTGGAATCCAACCATAACATAGTTGAGAAAAGGCTATGCAGATTGATACAAATTCACTTTGTATATTTGTTTGTGTGATAATTTTAGATCTTCAACCTTCATATAGTAGTAATGTACTGGGATATTGGTCCCAGACGTCGCAGTATACAGTTGCTGTTGTGTACAGTTATGTACAGTTTATCAGAAGTGGTAAACAATTATGTTCTTCAACCTTAGTTCCTCAGTAGGTACTGCCTTCGTTTGTGAAAGAACATTCCACTGAACAGCTATTTATTTCCTCTCTACTGAAATTGCACTGTTTGTGTTTAGCAGTTAACGATTGTAGCTTCTGCTGGCGGCTTCGATCGCTTGAAAGTTGAAAATGATCCCAAGTAAGCATGCTCTCGAGATAAAGAGACATGGGTTTACCTGCTGTATGCACAATTTCGTACAAATCTGTTCAGTCGTTGTGACGTGAAGAGGTAACAAACAAAGGGATAGAGGTACTTTCGCATTTCTATTATTAGTATTAGTTAGTCTGGAAATATCGATAGTAAGGATTAGTTTTGGTAAACCTCCATATTCAATCATGATACATTCAATAACATCTCAAGCAAACAAAACACGGTTATATGCTACATACATAGACCCATACCTAGATAATGTGAAGTTATTTGCGGTGTAGAGAGTATTTCTGTTACGTAAGGGCATTATATTGCGAAGCCTGAAGTCGAAGCCGTCTCCACTTTACTTATTCAGCCATGATGCCTCGATGGAAGCGAGCAGGTCCCAGAGGCTGCTCGCTAACAACACTATCACTGTCTATTGAGCATAGAAATGTTGTTAGATGGAAAGAAAATGCTGGATGGTATTTTTTTGTCTCCTTTTTATCTATTTGTGTGTGTGTGTGTACATAAATTGTTAAATAAATAAATAAAACTGTCGAACCTATACGTTGTGTATGTATTGAGTTTGGTCATCATTTTCAGTTATTACGATGTTGACAGTATGGGTAGGTACGTACCGTTAGGTTTTTCTATACGTTTGAGGTTGAATCTATCTCTATACAAAATGGTAATCCATTTTAAAACACACGTCTTCGAAATAGTTACCCTTTGAGGTTCACACCGATCCATGTGGTTCTGCGTAAGCACATTTCGCTGAAGTATGATGCCAGTTCTCGAAATAAGCGCCAATGCTATAGGGTATGCCCCACTTAAAGCTGCACTTGCTCGGAGATATTTTTATGGTATCGGAAGTCACCCATACAATGAAACCAACAAATATTGCTCCATTTATTCCACAACTCTTCAGAAATGTAAGAACGGTGTACGGCTGGTTACAGCTGCAGAGCTATGACGAAACAGAAAAACTCCTAAAGTTAACATTTCTTTAATTCACGACCTAAACATTAATTTTTATCACTGCAACATCCGACACACAACCTCAGTAAGGCACAACTCCTTATTCACAACACTCACACATATAACAGGGCTACTTCATAAATATCACTTGTTCAACTTTTAAACCTTCTGATGTAACTTTTGGTGGTAAAAACTAGCGTGAGAATCCTGGTATCCATAACACAAGTTAAATCTTTCCTTGGGTACCAGAATTATATACAAATACTACTGACACGATTGTTACTCTCTATAAATGTGCTTTGTTCTTGTTGTTCGTTAGTGTTTGATTGTACAATTTTTTTAGTTCAATAAACCATTTATTACACCAGTGCGTTTTTTTTATTTGTAGTCGCACTCGTGCGGCAATATTTTTTAAATTAATTACGAAGCTTTATATAAAAGCAAGAAGTTTTATTGTGTACCTATTTTAACATTACCTTTCATTCACGGTCATAATATAATTATAATTATTTAATCGTGTTAACTTATGCGTGTCACGTAAGGTTAGTTTAACTGCTTGATATCAATGGTGCGATTATTTCATTAGTCCGATGTATATTTATTACCTTCTAGTAGGACAGACATGTTAGGATTCCGTTCAAGTGTGGAACTATGAGGGTTACGGAAAATGTATAATATGGTGTTAGTGAGTTGGTAACTTTTTCTCGATTTTCTTTTTTGAATTAGCGTTGAACTTGACGACGAAGTGCTGACGCCTGATGTAAGTTATTGCAGGAAACCCTTATTAAAAGGGAAATCAATACTGTGCAAGGAAAATAATGCTTTCATTTAAGGATCTAAGGGACACTGGGTGGGGACAGTCTTAGGTATAAATAAATAAATCTTAAATAAACTAACAATACTAACCTACTTCGTAAGCACCATTGTTACTAACACCAAAATACTAACTTAATTATGGACTAATAGTCAGAAATAAAGATTTATTTAATTTAATTAAATTTGCCGACGTAATAGAGCAAATTAACGTTAGATCAAATATTTATGTTTAATTATGAAATATATTTTTATAATAAGTTTAACATATTTTTACATGGCCTTACAATAAAGCTAGCATTGATGCCATTGGCAATATTCCTGGAGTTCATTTGGCAACGTAAAAAGTTCACACCACATTAAGTCCGTCGTAGTTTTGGCTGGTCGCCATAGCTCCATGTCGAAACGACGACGCAGCCATTATTTTCACATGGTAACTTATCAAATGCACGTTCCAATACCACACCATAGTTTGTCCCGATTTCCTATGCAAATGATACCGAGTTTATTCATGATACAATCACCTAACAGCTATGAGGTAGGTATCGCAAGAATTTATTAATTGTAAAAGTTGGCACACGTAGTGGTATCATTGTAAATGTCCCGAAAAACGTTATCTTTTAGTTTTAGTTGCGAACTTTACCAATACTTTAAAGTAAAATCTGACTTTGTAATATTAAAAGGACTTTGTTTGGTAAAGGCATAACAGTACCTATTAGAGAACGTATTGTTCATTAGAGAGCAAAGTTCATTTCGTAAGCAGAGTTTTATTATTCAACCAACAATCATCGCTAGCTGTTATTCGGACAGAACAATAAACAAATCTCGATGGACGCACATTACGTCTGGGAGTACCTACTACTTACTTAATAAATTCCATTACAATTTTTGCTCTCGGGTATTGTTGGTTTAACAATTGAACCACGGTGGCGATAAAATGCTGTAATGGTCAAATGAGAAGGTCGTGAGTGACGTCAGAGGTTATACAGATTTGCCGTTTATTTTCACCCGGTTTAATTCGAAAAGCATAATTAGCATTTAGGTACCTATAGGTAGATACGGTTAGGTACAATGAAGGTTGATCCACAAATATCAGGGCCGCCCCCGGGACGTTTCGGTGCGTTGTCCGTCACAACATGGTCTGACACGTTCCGGGCACGAGTTCCTTCAAAACGTATGCACCGATATTTTTACATATCCCGATACATATCCGGTCTAGGAACATGGCTGAGCACAGCCATGTTCCTAGACCGGATATGTAAAAGCAAAGATCCAAGAAACGCGTCATTTTTATTTAAAGTCCTTTCATGATATCCAGTGACTTGAACTTAATTTTCTTTCCTGTTGTAAGTTTTCTGACGACAAGCAAATCCTAATTCGGTTTTAAGAACCCAGACACACTGGATACAAAACAACTGAGGGCCAATTCTACTAACTTTTAAACAAAATTCACATTCGCATCTCATTCGTAATCTGTCAATAAAGCCTCAATTTCCATCCATTTTTGACACATTGCGACTGACATGTGAATGCGAACGAAATTAAAAAAAGTAGTTCTGATCAAAACAGCAGTGTCTATCGGGGCATCATGCGATATCTGTTAGGAAACAAATGTTAAAAGGAATCTCCACTATTACGTTACTCTATATGGCATTTGACCGACCCACCTACCTTTTCAGGGACAAAAGGCTTGACCTTAACGATTAATATTTTATATACAGCCTATAAAAATCCAGGAAAAGCAAGCTGAAGCGATGATTTATGTGTGTAGGCTCGTAGTAAACACGGTGGGTCGTTATCAAGCCGCGGTGAAGTGCGCTGTGATTGGTGGAGCGGGCGCTGGCTCGGCTGGCAAGCTGCCACCTCTTCCCGCTGAATCTGCACCACCACCACTTCACGACTTCGGCTTCCAAATGCTTACATACCATTATTCGCTGTAAAAACTAGTTTGTCCTAATTTAACTGTGTAAGGAAATGACTTTATCCTTGAGTGCTTGTGTAACCTCCTTTACTTCTGGAGATTTCATTAGGAACTGAATTTTAAGAAGGTTGTTTTAGTTAATTGAAGGCGGAATAAGGGTAGCCAACTAGCGATTTTTTCGTCAGGAGTTGTAATTAAAACTATTATTCTCTGCATCACCAAAGGTTGACTGGTAGAAAATGCCTTAGGCATTAAATCCAACTCTGTACATCTGTGTGCGTAAAGTATTAAATAAATAAGTAAATGTAAACTTTTCGCTCTTCAAATGTCTATGGCAAAGATTATTTTTTAGTGTAAGATTACAAAGTAGCAATTATGCACTTAGGGCGGGTTGTTTCACGTACACTTTACGCACGCGTAAACGTCAAATATGGTGCTAACTATCGTTAAATCAAAAAATTTGGTTGTTTCACAATACGTAAACGTTAAAGCATGCTAAAAAATTACGATTACGTTAACAGATGGTTTGAGCACAGGGCGGGTTGTATCAAACAGTTGGTTAACGTAACATACGTACGTCAATAAGTTACGATTACGGACGATGTTTGACGTTCGTTAAATAAGAATAAGCGTTGTTTCAAAGCTTAAAATACTAGCTGTCATGGTTAACAGGGCTGCCAGTAGAAAGCCACATGTTTTCCTAAAAAATCGATTGGAGATTTTGATTTTGATCTAGTATGGCAACATTCACGTTCACGTCAAATTTAATCTGTGAGACTGTGCTGTTATTGTTATTGTTGTGGAAAGTCCACGTAATTATACCCTACCTATAGAAAAGCTATTCGTATACTTTGACGAAAAATGAATACATATTCACCAAAGTAAGTATCTTTGTTAAAATGCCTTATGTTAAACATTGCAATCTACAAAACACGTATTACCTACCTATTTTATAATTTGTTGGGCATTTTTTTACAGAGAACGGTCTACAAACTTCTCTAAAAATGAGAAAGATCGCTTTCAATCTTTGATTGAAAAATATAAGGATGTGTTGTTTTGTAAAAAAAACAGACAACAACAGTAATTTAAAAAAATCTGAACTTGGGAAGCAATTTTATCTCGTCTTCGATTTGGCGTGTTGGCAATATAGCTACTTCCTTTGATACTCGGTATCTTGCGATAAATTCCTGATCATCCCAAAGGCTTAAATTATTAATACGAGCTTTAAATACCTTTTTCTTTCTTTCTACGCTACTTGAATCATCATCAGATGAACTAATATCGTCGATTAAAGACCAAACTCGCGAATACAAAAGAGATTTCATGACGTTTTCACTATTTGACGTAATTAAAGTTACGTTAACCAGTGCTCAAACCATCTGTTAACGTAGGTAATCGTAATTTTTTAGCATGCATTAACGTTGACGTATTGTGAAACAACTCATTATTTGATTTAACGATAGTTAGCACCATATTTGACATTTACGCATGCGTTAAGTGTACGTAAAACCACGTGCGCTAAGCTTAGAAATAACGCTTCTTATTTAACGAACCTCAAACATCCTCCGTAATCGTAACTTTATGACGTATGTTACGTTAACCAACTGTTTGATAGAACCCGCCATTAGTCTCAAGTATTTTCCATAATTATTATGACATTTGTATCTACTCGCTCAGAAACATGTTACAACTTAGTTGACTATTGTTACTCATTAACTTGTTATGAATCAATCAACGGTGATAGTTTTCTTTTGAACTTCGTTATGTATAAGTAATACAACTATTGCGCATTCTATTCATATTTCAAAAAAATAACAGTTTCGTTTTTATAGGGAAAAAATACAATTTTCAAAGTCAAAAACCATTTTTCGCATCAGAGATCCGTTTACGGAGAAACGGATCTCTGATGCGAAAAATGGTTTTCACTAACTCGTATTCCTACTTTTGAAATACCGGACAGATCTCTGATACGACACACACGCAACAGGATAGACGATTAAAGAATCATTCATGTACCTGTATGGGAGGTACCTTAAAAATATATTTTCCAACTTTGATAAATATATTTTTTAAATATTATATTTTCCAACTTTGATAGAAAAAAAAAAAACTTTGATAGCTATAAAAACTTATATCTTCGTTGTATCAACTGAGTAAAGCCGCGAACAGACGAACGGTTCTAAGCTATAAGGTTTTAAGCTAAACTATATACCTAAGTTTCCAATGTTTTGCTACGGAACCCTAAAATAAAATGACAACAACTTACAGACAGTCTTATACAGAAATTATAGAGGTAGATAAATAATCTTAAATCGTAATCTTCTCTATCGTCTCTGACCTAGACTAGAGTCAAAACCAAAAATCGGATAACTGGAAACTAGAAACTATGTGGTATATTAATTAATAACATAAGTGCATTAAATAAACAAGTACCAGCAATAGTACCTACATACTTAAACTGCATACAATATATTGTGTTCCAGTAATTCGCAATTCATAGTTTCAAATAACCTGCAGCTCCGAGCCGGAACGAAATTTAATAGATTGCTTTCATGTAATAGCTTCTAACGTTTGAAGTAGGAAATTGCATAGTACGCGGACCGATGGGGGATTCCGATAATGCGAGCCTTTTATATTAGGTCAATACCTCATGTTTGTTCGTTATAGCATAGTAATTGTTTCATTTATCGGCGACAGGTTATGAATGGAAGGTAAATGTGCTAAGATTTCGCAGCTCATTTACTATGAGTACGTAATTTATGTTATGAGGTGTGTTTATTTATTTCTCACGTTGAGGCTAATGGGAGGTTTTCCCATAGGTTCCTTTGTTTAAGCGGCGAAATGTGTATACGTACTTCACCAAACCTCTACTAGCTACCTGTATCGTGATTCTTGGGGAAAACGGTTGTGATTGTGATGAGCGGCATCTGTATAAATGGGTTCACCCTTGTTTGGTAGAACTACGTTTTGTCGAAAATCGCTCCGGCTAGTTTTAGTCACAATAAAGTCATTTCGTATAATTATTCATTTGACCGAAAAATTAATTAGTAGATTTTTATTTAGCATATTTATTTCTTTGAAATAATGTCATTTGACTGAATCTACCAACGCACTAATTTTATTTAAATTAATGTTTCACTAGACTAATAATGATCTAGTCGAAAGATTTATGGAATATTACGACTCTCAAGGTTAGGTCAGAACTGTGACCTCCTACGCACGAGCCGAGCGAGCGAAGCGAGCGGTGTCGCGGGAGCGGCCGGCGAGTGGCAGAAATTAAATAATTCATAATAAAATACATGATATACCACCTGAACATTACATCAAATGAACATTATACCTTTTGATCAATAGCGCAAACGTTGTTATCGCAAATAAATATTCGATGAAATGAAAATGATGTTAATCGATATACAAATTGATTATTTTCTTAACGATGTTCGAATTAGTAACATTACCTACATCAAAAGTTGTTATACCAAACAAGGGTGAACCGTATAAATGTTACCGGAAAATGGCAGATTTCGTAAAATTGTAATAAATCTTGATTAGATCATGATATTTCTCTATAGGTATATTATGAAAAAATCGTTTTGTAAAATATTTTTGGTACTAACAAATTGACTGTGTCTGAGTAAATAAATTGATTGTTTGATTGAATAAATCCCATACAAATTCAATAGTTTCCAATCTATCCAAGTCTTATTTTGAAAAAAGTTTACAATTTCACCCGATCGGAAGATTACAATCTAACGGCGTTTGCCACTTTCCGATAACATATACAATGTGTAATAGAATAAACGCAACAAAGAGTAAATTGAGAGAATAAATCGACTGCCCCATAGGTACATTAATGTTCGCGTAACTCAACAATATGTACGGAACATCTGAGCTTTTTCGCGTTTTGGATTAGCCCCATAAGTACCAAAAGTTTTTCATAATGATGAGTACAATGACCCCTTTTCAGCTTATGTTTGTTCCAAAACACGTCGCATTTGTACATCGTGCATCACAAAGGTGTAAAATAAGTGCTTGACGACGGCTAATTTCATGTCTCATACAAAACCATAAACTAGGTTATAGTACTACATTGTTGTAACTTCCTTTACTATGCTACATACGCGCTTGTTACGCTACGTACAGGTTAACTTTGAAACAGATAGTTCTATACGTCGCCGTCGTCTCAGTTTCATGCCCGACCTTTAGCAGAACATACCTACAGACTTAATCCTCTACAATAATGCGCAAAGGCATCTTTGCTATGAGAAAATTTTAAGAGAATGCAGCATCGCCGTGGGCTCAACTTTTGCAATTATAAACTGCGTAGCGTGAGTACTGAGAACTTCTCCATCCAACCATCACGTTAAAGTTATTTAAAGCGCAGTATTTTTTAATAACGAGTATCTCTGACTTTCATATTTTAATTTTGTTGTTGATGTTATTTTTTTAAGATCACTGCTTCAGACGACGTCGCTTGTGACTAAAGATTTCTTGCGAACATTATTCACGTTTCTCACAAATGAAGCCACCAGTGTCAGGTTCATCTAGCTTTTAGGTCGTTTTACCGTCAACATAAACCTGAGCAGACGCAACACACAAATTGCAACACGAATCCCTCGCCATCGTGTAAGACGACCGTAGCTCGTCGCAACACAACAAGTAGGTACGTACAACGCCGCCGCTCTGTGGTTAACAAAGTGTCGACCGCTTGCAGACGGCGCTCGACGCTCCGATCGATATTACATTATCGTGATTGACTCGGATGCGTCGGAATGAAGTCTGAACAAAAGGCGATCGTCTTGCAGCGACTCGCGCCACTGATAACCGGCATTGACCTGCTGTCAACACGAAAGTGGGTTAGGGGAGCGATGACGGTCCCCCATGCCCCGCAAAAAAGCTCCCGACATTTAGCTTCTTGTCAGTTGAACCGCCGCCACTCAGGCCGCTGAGTGGAGTCTGATTGTGAACGTTACTGATGAGATTTTAACGCTTGTTGGCGCTTCAACGTTTTAAGCTTTAAGCTGATTTAGCTTTAAGCAGCCAGCAAGTAATAGTTTGTAGTCGTTAAACAGTTTTCTCGGTTTAAATAGAAAAGTCAATGATATAAATTTGTTCCGGGAAGTGAATGATGCTTTTATGTTGAGTCACTAAAACAAACCCTTTCAGGGTTTTTTGACGAACGAAGATGCCAAACAAGCGAGTTTAATGATTTTGTTTGTTTGAGCTTGCTTCCTGTAAATTATACTGAAACGTTACAGAGATTTTTATTTATGAGTGTTGTGTTATGTCTTTTAAATGCACATAAACGCAGAAATATTATTAATTATGAAGGAAGATATTGTTTAACAGGGTGGTCCACATACATATGGCGAAAAAAAAATTTTCAGGTAGATGTCTCGCCACCCCATTATTTTGTTACACATATCTATACTATTATCCATTTTAAATTTCAGCCCCCTATCTTAAGTTAAGGGGGTGCTCATCGACTTTAAAGTAAATCAATTTTATGAAAAATTCATTGATATGGAAAAGTCAGGATATTAAATTAAAAATTTGAGTATGCTACTTATTAACTTGCTTTTATTAAATAAAAATCTTTTTACAAAAAAATACAACCGACTTCCAAAAAAAAAACACTGCAAAGTAAAAAATAACTTTAATTTCGGAAGTCGGTGTTTTTGTTACTTTCTTCGTATTTTGACACCGACTTCCGAAATTAAAGTTATTTTTTACTTTGCAGTGTTTTTTTTTGGAAGTCGGTTGTATTTTTTTGTAAAAAGTTTTTTATTTTTCACTTTTTAGTGGTGCCCCACACCTAACAACACCACTGCAAAATCGCAGAAAAGCAAAATACGCAATTTCGAAATTTTTAATACGAAATTCCAGGTATTTCGATTTAAAATCCAAAGTTCGTAACCGATTTTGATATGATTTAAATGGGACCAATCTGCAAGTATATCCTTTCAGATAAAACAAGAATTTTTCAAATCGGTTCATAATTGTCGGAGTTATGAGGTAACAAACATAAAAAAAAAAAAAAAAAAAAACATACAACCGAATTGATAAACTCCTCCTTTTTGGGAAGTCGGTTAAAAATAGTATTTAATTGTTGCAAATCTAAAGAAACAAAGCAGGTCATGAAACAATTAGGCGCAGCAAAGTTCTTTTGTTAAGTATTTTTTGGATGTCTCGGTAGAAATGATTTTTCTGTTTTTTTTCGTAACGTGCAGTATAAATTGCTTTTCTTCCTCATTTTTACTAAGTATGTTGTTGCAATTTTCAAATAATTTTACACCTCTTTCCGCAGTATCGTTAACGACACGTAAGTTTTTAATGCAAGTTTTACCTTGAACATAATTATCATTCTCGCCCCAAGTCTCGGGAGGCAACTGCAGGAATGAATCTTTAATGTCAAGAACTGTGAGCGTCCGTAATGTTCTTTCGGATGCAAAGACCCCTAAGGTGGCCGTGATTGATAGCACCAAACGTAACGAATCTGATAATTTGTTTTGCTTCTCTCTTATTCAGCTTTAATATGTTTGAATTACACCGAAATAGAAAAATCTTAATAGCATAAAGCAGTTTTGCCATCCAACGAGCACTATGTATTGGCCCTGTGGAACGCCAGTGAATACTTTCCGGTGTCTTGTTCAGAACAATCATAGTAAGCTCTATTAACTCGTTATAATCAGCTCGGACTTGTTTTACTCCTGATAAAGCAGCTGTCAGACTCTCAAGAGTATGTTCAACGAACTGCCCTTTTCCTTAATTCTTCAGCTCTATATTTTCGTTTTAAAGAACGTTTTTGCTTTTTTCCATCTTCTTGTCAACTGAAATCATGGTCATTTTGCGCTCATCTCTTTGATGTATAAGAAAATCTCTGTCTTTCGCAATTTTTATTAAATTTAAAGCATTTGAATGGGAATGTCAAACAATTTATCCAGATCTGATGTAAACGAATTCTCCCTCTTTTTCTGAGCTTCTGAAGCTCTTGTTTTGTTTTTTTATTTTATTTTATTAATTTTAATAAGTTTTTCATTGCAGTGATTTTGATGGTTTGTAGGAATCCCAGATTTGTTCCATACCTCTATTACTTCTTGAATGACTAGGTACTTACGCAGAATCTTTCCCGTTCTTTGTTACATTAAATATCTGATGATATCGTAATAGAACTTGGCGAAGAGTTGGTAGTTGGTCAAGCCTTAGTAGTGGCTCAAGTACTGACATCTTTTTCACGTGTTGAAGAACTCATTTTATTGCACTATTTCACATCACACAATTGCACTATTTCACAGTCACACAATATTTATTTAAATACACCAATAGTTTTTTTTTAATGTTAATCCTTAAAATATTATATATTTCCTGTATATTCAAGTAGTTATCATATACTATTTACTTGTCACTAACTTGAAACAAAAAAAAAAACAAGTATTTTATTTAAAAAAATAAAAATTACACTTGATTGAGCACCCCCTTCCACTAAAGATATATTGCTGTAATTTTACTAAGTTAATACTATAGATACGTGTAACAAATTTACGGGGTGGCCATATTGAAAAACTAAAAATGAAAATTAGGGACGACCCAGGTAATTATGTTAGTTAATAAAATAAAATGTTGAGTATAAATCTCCACTTTCCTTTTGCTATAAAGCTTATTACAGGATAAAGACAGCAGTATAAAACAACGACAAAATAAATCAGACGGACTTTAAAGAAGTCGGTAAAGATTTCACGACTCTTATTAAAAACGTTGAAGTCGAGTCGAGGGGGAAAGTTTTCTTAACTAGGCTTTTAAAGCTCTTTGAACGGGCGGACATGCAAAGCGCGATAATCGAGGGATTCACAAAGCGAAATTAGTTTTAGAGTTGACAGCTTGTTCTAGTTTCGATACAAAAATATAGAACTCTACTAATTTTCACATTCGCACCGCATGTGCATCTCAATCGCAAAATGTCAAAAATGTATGAAAATTAAAGCTTTTTTGACAGTTTGTGATTCACATGCGAATGCGAATGTAGTTGAAAAATTTGTAGAATTGGTCCTCTTGTTTGTATGTTTAATTTTTTTAATTGGCGTGATGACGTCATGACTTCTAAGTTTCGAGACAAGTGACATTCTGTTAGCGGTAGCGTGGCGAAAGCGATTGTAAAAATGTTAAAAATATTGATTGATTTGAAACGCTGTCGAAGTATAACGTAATCAATGCCCTATATTTTTGCATTTTAAAACTTGCAACTGTTAACTTCTGAATGTGGAAGAGTAAGCTCAGGGAAAGTAAGTGAAATGTAACAGAAAAAGTGGACGGAGTTCGTTGCACAGGAGTGCGGGGTAGCAGGGCAGCAGAGGTTTGCAAAATATGCTTAGTTTCTCTTTAATGCTCTATAATTCTGCTTATAGTGTCATAGATGTGCTGAATTGTCTTAGTCTGTAGTCTGTCACTGTACTTAATAAAATAAAATAAATAAATATTAAAGTTTTTGACACTTTACTTTTGATTTTTAAGCTTATTTTTACTCAGCAGCGATTTCTGTCAGTCTGTTCTTTGTAATCCTCAGGAAAAACGCACATTCGCCCTTTAATATTAAAAGTGTTCAAAATACCATTGTGTAATCACCTCTGTGATGTCTCACGATCACATCAATACATATAGATAAATAAGTGATCGATGGTATTCGGTCAAAAGATCACAACGAAAAATATCCACTGTTTTTGCATACCTACGATGATCCTCGTATCTTTTAGTCAGTGAAAATCAGATTTATAAGATAAAAAGATAATATTTTCATTTATATTTTAACGACAATGCGCTCAACAATTCGTTGTAAAAAGGTTTCTTATTAATTCTGAGGCAATCAATAAATCACAAAAAAAATAAACAAAGCGTAACCTAATGTTCACATTCTGCTTACCTGTAGGTACCTACTCTTCATAACGGTTTTATAACCTGTTTAAGTGTGTAAGCAAATCAATGAAAGTTGGCACCCTCTTTGTAATCCAATGACACGATAGGGTGGCGTGCATTAAAATCGAGTCGACAAAGGCAAAATTAATGAGTAGCAATCGATATTCATTGTGACATGACACCGACCGCTAGCTGTTCAAGTAAAAACAGCTTACTTAAATTTATTCACGTAGTTTTCAACAGAACTGTGCAGAACTTAAACAAGCCTTGTAATGGGAAAAGTTTGGAAATAAAAGCTTAAAATGAACGAAAATAAAATTAATAATATAAGTAGTGAGGGTGCTCATCGAGAATAGTTCGACTCCAATCTTATTAGGAGTTGGCAACTTTCGGTAGCGAGTGGTCCGGTTCCGGCAATCAATGTCTCAGGTGAATATCTCTGATAATGCGCTGTGACTTAATTCGATAATCAGCTATTGGAGTTGTGAAAGCTCTTGCGATAGAAAAGTTCGTTTTGTAGGTCAAATCAATCCTAAAACTTATTATATCCTCATCATCTGCCTAGCCTTTTCCCAACTATATTGGGGTCGGCTACCAGTCAAACCGGATTCAGCTGAATACCAGTACTTTACGTGGAGCGGCTGCCTACCAGACCTCCACAACCCATAAACTGGGTAACACGGTACTCCTTGGCAAGACTGGTGTCAGATTTTCTGGCTTCTGACTATCCGTAACGACTGCCAAAGATCTCCAAATGACTGCCGGGACCAACAGCTTAACGTGCTTTCCGAGGCACGGAGGAAACTCGGTATGTTAAGATGGTCACCCATCCACAGACCAACCTCAATACTTATTATATCCTAATTTATAAAATTCTTCCGTTACTGACTGAGTGAGTGATTGATTGACAATGCACAGCCGAAACTCCAAGTCGTCGAAAGCTGAAACTTGGCATGTAGGTTCCTTGGGTAGTGTAGGGCAGCCCCAAGATAGGATTTCCCAAAATTGCAACGGGAACGAGAAAAATAAGATATGCGCGTACGAAGCCGCGGGTTAAATTGCTTGGGTGATGTAAACTTTGAAATAGTTCGCTGTTTTGTTACTGTGTTTAAAATTGTCAAATCAAAATTCCGGATTCATCGGAAAGAGTATGGCTGCCAACAATTTCTTGTTTCGTGTCAACAAAACGTGACGTATTTTATTAGCGCACATATTTCTGTCTAGAGTTTAGTCACGATATTTGGAATGCAGAATGGTGCGTATTTTAAGATGTTCGAAATTTCCGCGGTGCGAGGGTTTTTCATTTAATATTAATTCAAGATTAAAAGTAAAACAGTTACAAACACAAAATTGATACAGTTGTATAAGATTTATAGTATAATCATTACTGTGTCCATACTAACATTAGAAGGACTTAATAGGTATCACTTCGCATTTTTTTTTAGAGTTTTTGTATATCCTCTAAAAATATTTGTATCGCTCTGGATCACTATATTTTGTTATAACAAAGGGCAGCGTGCTTTAAGAGATTAATGATGAGATACTGCGGGTCGGGATTAGACTCCACGACCTTTGAAAGGACGACCTTATCATTAGCGACGATAAAACTTAACACAAGGTGTAATGACGTCAGATAAAAAACAAAAGGATCACATTTTTTTAGCTTCAAAATAGAAATGTTGGTAAAATAACATTGCTGGTTGATAAATTCAGAAACACATAATAAATAGCGTAATCACAACGGATGAAACTATAAACCTATTGTAAATGAATGTGAAACAAGATAAGTGTAGTGATCTGTAGTCTGTTCTTTCTTCAGTCTGATTAAATAGTTCGTAGTGTAAAGACGTTCCGTTTTATTTACTCTAGACCCCTTCTGCACCAATAACTTAATAGGTTCACTGTCCGCAAAGCAGACACAATCACACAATAGTAAAACAATCAGCGCAGACCACATGTGGTCTGTTGGACTGTGAACCGGTTAAGTTAGAGTTATGTCCAGCATTCTGATTCTGTTAACCTCTCACCGTGTAAGCTTAGGTGAAGTGATATGAAGTGAGCTGTCAATCCATATAAACATAATGGAATAGCAGTTCACTTCATTCTTACTCCACCTCATTTACGTGACACGTTTACACGGTGAGTCATTGACAGAATCGAGCGGCTGATCTGATTGTGAATGAATCACCATGAGAAGCAAACGCTTCTTTCAATGAGACGCTAAGCTAAGTTGGAGTTAGTTGCTGAAATGAGACTAAATAACAAACAATTCATACATAACGAACCGGTGTTGGCAACAGGGAGTTAATGCAATAACTCTGGCTTATGCAGCAGGTCTCAATATGGATATTATTCCAAATTCGAACTACAGAGAAAATAAACGGTAATCTCATCGGTACCTACCAATACGTCTTTTAGTTGATTTCGGTCTGAAGCCAACATTCGTTTGAGTTCTAATAAATCACAAATTGCCCACGGGAAATCAACTTAGCAGCGAACTGACGATTCATACTGGCGAACCCAAACTACGCGTGTGTTGTGCGTGAATTTTTCTACGTATACACGGTGTGTTACTGAAGTGTAGGGATGGCCAACCGGTCGGTCGCGGCTGTTAGTCCAGTCGATCGCGGCAAGTCAAAAAAATAAAAATAAACACGTTTAACAGACTGCGAAACTATACAAATAGTTTCCCAAATTGGCAACGCTCACTTAAAATTTAATACTGCTGTACTTTCATTTAAAAGACAAAAGGGTGTTAAATAGGGCGATCCGTTCTCGCCCAAATTATTTACAAGCACACATGAGGAGATATTGAAGAAACTGGTGGCTTCATGGAAGACCAAATGCATTGACGTCGGTAAAAGGAGGCTGACAACCTTTCGATTTTCTGACGACATTGTCCTTTTTGCCCCGATAGCTTTTGAGCTCCAGACCCTGCACCAAGAACACGGCTACCTTCAGAGTACGACTTGCGATGAATCGGTCTAAAAGCAAAATGACCAAAAGCCCGAAGAGCAGGGTCGAGGTAGATGGGCAAGGAATACATAACGTCGATGAGTACATCTACTTAGGCCAGTTAGTCTTTCGAAAACTGGCAAGAAAAGGAAATCGATCGCCGCATCCAAAACGCCTGGATTGCCTACTGATCCATGATGACGCTGATCTGCCGATCTCCTTGAAGCGCAAACTCATCGATATATTCAACCCGTCCTAACCTAAGGTGATCAGACTTGGTCGCTCACAGAGCCGCAAAAGTTCCACATTGGAGTTAGCCAAAGAGCGATGAAACTCGGCAATCTGGGCTTAAAAAGGTCAGTACAGAATTCGAAACACCACGCTGCCTTCCAAAACGGGAATAATAGACTTTGGTAAGAAGGCAGCTAGGCTCAATTGGGCAGGTCATGTATACTAAATGCACGCAGAACAGGTGATCGAACGTTGTGCGTCCGTTGGGCAAAAGTCTCCACGCAATGGTTGCCCGAAGACAGTCGGTGCCGCCGAGGCCATCACAAATAGAGCTGGAATTCCTGGAAGGACTTGGGGGAGGCCTTTACCCAGCAGTGAGACAGTGCAGGCTATTAAATAACAAAGGTAACTAATAAATACCACGTAATTGTATAGGTACTGAAATATACTGTTTCATTTAAAAGATTTTTAATAAGAATGTAGTTCGTAGATCGCACAGGGTTTGGGCACAGGCCACCCTTGCAGTAGTGCATGTCTCATACCTAACTAGCTTTTGCCAGCGGCTTCGCCCACGTGAATGTCATAAATTGTCCCAAGGGAACTTACTCTCAGGATAAAACTATCATCAAGACAATAATTTATCTCTGTGCCCAATTTCACGCAAAACAGTTCAGCCACTCTGGTGTGTTTGTATGTAACCCATGTATCACAAATAAACGAATTGATTAATTGATTGATTGACAAACGGCCCTTCTTAATTTCGCATTTATTAGTTGTAAGGTGCAAACACCGACAACTGGAACCGGGAACACTGAACACAAGAACACTCCGAACCGACGAGAAGATCACCAAACTTGAGGAGCAATTTAGCAGTTTGCGATGGAGTGTTGTGGGATTGTCTGAAGTCCGAAGAGAGGGGGAGGACACGATAATTATTTGCGTCTGTGTTTCCGATAGATTACAACCCTGATCTTTCAAAGTTAGATCACCGCATGCTAAGAGGCACATTGAACCAAAATATTAAGCTGGAAAGGTCTCGATTGATGAGGCCTACGTTCCGCCCAGCACAAATCCAGATCCAAAACTCCGAGAGCTTTCAGCTTTTCGTGGAAATTGTCCATACGGTCGGGATTAAGTTCTTTAAGACTCGCTGTAGAGATAAGAGGCTCTGTGATCTTATTCTCAAACTCATGAAGGAGAGTTGGTAGACGATTCCGCAGTCTTGAAACGATGCTTGCAATTACTGACAGCTAATTAGATGGACCTCAAAGACCTTGCAAAGCGACCTCCGCCGCTTTCATACTGAAAAGATTAAAGATGCGATAGAGTGGAATAAGGGTTCCAAGGTCTTTGAGATCTGTCTATCGACCAGAGCCAGCTCATGAAATCGAAGCTGCTGAGAGAGATCGAGACATTCTATGGACAGTTACACTCGTCAATGACTAAACCCACTACGAATCTAGCTAATGACTCAGGAGCTAGACGGACCCGGAGCTATACCGAGGACATCCCGGATGTCAGCCCGATGAGATTAGGATGGCTCTGAATCAGCTAAAAAACAACAAGGCGTCAAGCGAGAACGGAATTACGGCTAAACTCCTGAAGGCGGGTGGAAAAACGGTCCTTAAAGCCCTTCAGGACCTGTTCAATTCAATCATACTCGAGGGGTTAACGCCACAGGCATGGAGCAGAGGTGTAGTGGTACTCTTCTTTAAGAAGGGCGACAATGCCGTGCTTAAGATTGACAGGCCCTTTTCCCTTCTGAGCCATATCTACAAGCTGTTTTCCAGAGTCATCACGAACCATCTCATGGTTTGATATGGTCAGGTTTGATGACTTCCGGCCTCCCGATAAAGCCTTTGGACTGTAGAAGGCTAGGCGTTAATGTCAATGGCGAGTATATCAGCCATCTTCGATATGACGACGATATAGAAATCATGGCTGGAACTACGGAGGACCTCAGTACTATGCTCGATGACCTCAGTAGAGCTTCCGAAAAAGTGGGTCTCAAGATGAACATGGACAAACCCAAGATCATGGTAAATACCCGTGTAGCACCCACTCTTATCAAGATCGGAGGATCTTATCACTTACCCTTGTAGATGAGTACGTTTACCTGGGACAAACGGTCCAGCTAGGTAGATTTAACTTCGAGAAAGAGGTCAACCGTCAAATCCGACTCGGCTGGGCAGCGTTCGGGAAGTTGCGTGGTATCCTCTCGTCCCACATACGACAGTGTCTCAAAACGAAACTCTAGAATGGAACTGAAACGTGGTCGCTCACAATGGGCCTCATCAGAAGCCCTAAAGTCACTCAAAGGGCAATCGAGAGGGTAATGCTTGGAGTTTCCTTGCGTGATTGAATCAGGAATGAGATCCAAGGCTACCGACATAGCCCGAAGGATCGCCAAACTAAAGTGGCAGTGATCAGGGCACATTACTCGCAGAGCAGATGGTCGGTGGGACCAAAGGAGTGGCGGCCGCGTACCGGAGTTGGCGCGGCCTCCCACAAGGTATACCGATGACCTGGTGAAGGTCGCGGGTAGCCGATAGATGCGAGCTGCACAGGACCGGTCGTTACGGCGACGCTTGGGGAGGCCTATGTCCATATTAGTATTTGAGACGGTTCTTCTCGTTTTACGAGTGTAAGCGCTCATGTAGGCCTACGTGAAATATTTTGAATTTGAATTAGCATTATTGCTTTCAAAAATACAGTACTTAACTAATATAAGTATTTGATTAAAATGGCTCAAGTGGCTTCCCATTCGTCTTCGCCGGGATTCTCATATTTTATTTCTGCTCTGCAGTATTCTATTCAATCCAACAGCCCCCTCTTACCTTAAAGAACGTTAAGTTCCTTCATGACACACATAATAGATATCTGAGGTCATCGGCAAACATGGCATTCCACCAGCTTCTACAACAAATCTTTTACGGTTCAAGCGGTGAGGCTATGGAATGCATTGCCCGTGTCAGTAAGACGTGCTCAATCTTTGTCCACTTTTAAAACAATGGTCAAACATCACTACCTTTCTCTTTGACCGTTTTTGTTTGGGTTCTAATGTTGTATTGATAACGTACTTAAAATTGTATTTATGTATGTATTATGTATATATTCATATAAATCGTACACCTAGGACTACCTACACTACTATATTTTCTTTTTCTTTAAAATCCATCCAAAGGTTGTCTTGAAAAGATCGCTCTTAGCGATAAGGCCGCCCATTGTGTCACCCTATGTAATGTTTTCTTCGTCTATTTTTTCTGTAACTAAATTGGTTTACATAATAAAGAGAACTTTATTCTACTCTACTCTACTCTACTCTACTCTACTCTACTCTACTCTACTCTACTCTACTCTACTCTACTCTACTCTACTCTACTCTACTCTACTCTACTCTACTCTACTCTACTCTACTCTACTCTACTCTACTCTACTCTACTCTACTCTACTCTACTCTACTCTACTCTACTCTACTCTACTCTACTCTACTCTACTCTACTCTACTCTACTCTACTCTACTCTACTCTACTCTACTCTACTCTACTCTACTCTACTCTACTCTACTCTACTCTACTCTACTCTACTCTACTCTACTCTACTCTACTCTACTCTACTCTACTCTACTCTACTCTACTCTACTCTACTCTACTCTACTCTACTCTACTCTACTCTACTCTACTCTACTCTACTCTACTCTACTCTACTCTACTCTACTCTACTCTACTCTACTCTACTCTACTCTACTCTACTCTACTCTACTCTACTCTACTCTACTCTACTCTACTCTACTCTACTCTACTCTACTCTACTCTACTCTACTCTACTCTACTCTACTCTACTCTACTCTACTCTACTCTACTCTACTCTACTCTACTCTACTCTACTCTACTCTACTCTACTCTACTCTACTCTACTCTACTCTACTCTACTCTACTCTACTCTACTCTACTCTACTCTACTCTACTCTACTCTACTCTACTCTACTCTACTCTACTCTACTCTACTCTACTCTACTCTACTCTACTCTACTCTACTCTACTCTACTCTACTCTACTCTACTCTACTCTACTCTACTCTACTCTACTCCACTCCACTCCACTCCACTCTACTCTACTCTACTCCACTCTACTCTACTCTACTCCACTCTACTCCACACTCCACTCCACTCCACTCCACTCCACTCCACTCCACTCCACTCCACTCCACTCCACTCCACTCCACTCCACTCCACTCTATTCTATTCTATTCTATTCTATTCTATTCTATTCTATTCTTTCTATTCTGTTCTGTTCTGTTCTGTTCTGTTCTGTTCTGTTCTGTTCTATTCTATTCTACTCTACTCTACTCTACTCTACTCTACTCTATTCTATTCTATTCTATTCTATGCTGTAATTAACATTTACACGATACTACTACAAATATAATAACACATAACTTCGTTTGTAGATGGTGCGAAGCCTATGGCGTTTCTGTATTTTCACATGAGAGCAGTGCTGTAAGAATAGATTACGAAACGTTTACTTCTTTGTATTTATGGTTTCGTACCAAATGATAAAAAGGTTTCTTTTTACCATTTTAGTACGATAGACTCTAAGTCTATCGGTCTGTCACAGCTGGATATTTGAAGGACCACTAATGCTATCAACTTGAAATTTGTAAATAGTTTTAGATGACGTTTGCTGAACTATTTCGCAAATAAGAAAGAAATAAAAATGAACCTACATAATATATTTTTTGCAACAGCGAATTTTAAAGAACCTCTTTGGTTCTTAAAAATTCGAAATGGGTCGACTAAGGTATGATGGACTATCAAGGTTGTATGGTTACCGACTTTTGACGAAAAATTAAAAAAAAAAAACACCGCCCTTATCATAGAGAAAAATCTGAAATTATTTTTAAGTGATAGAAGTTTATGTAAACATTACATAAGAATAAAATTAAGTCTCTAAATACCACACTTTTTCAGAAATCATCAGCAAAAATTACATTAGTTCCAATATCGGCCATGTGATGGCGCTGATCTAATACTGCAATATCCACCGCAGTGTTAAAATTTCGTCATGCCTAGCCGATGAAAATTTAAAATAATTTCACGTTTTATATGACGGTATGGAACCCTTGGTGCGCAAGTCAACTCGCTCTTGACTCGCTTTTTTTATTTCTTTGTTGAATGTCATTATTGTCATTGATTGTTTGATGTTTTTATTGACTCATGTCTCAATATCCGTCTTGTATAATAAGTCGATCAGATAGCTACTTAATTCTACTAATACTAAAAATCTTTCAAAAAAATTCCAAACATTAATGACACTAATTGAATGTGAATGCGAACGTTGCTTGAAAATTGGCCCTCTGGTTCATGTTTTTGTTTTTGGTTTGAGCTTTAGGGCTCTGTAAAGCTGTCACAAGTGATTAGAACAAATTCCTTGGAGCTTAAAGATCATTATTCTACGCCCATGTGACATGATTCAGTAATCCCGCACACCGGTTTCTCTCTGGGTATAAACTTAATCACTTCGCCGTAATATTCGTGTTTTATTGCAGAACATAATTAACACTCGTTACAGAAATGTACGCGTTCTACGATATAATAATTATTTTAATCGTAAAAGGAGATGCTGAGACTAAAACCTAAGAATCGACATCCATTCGACGAGCTATTTATCTATTCTATAATAATATTATAAAGAGAAAGTATTTGTAGTCTTGTATGTTTGTAACGAATAAACTCAAAAACTACTGAACTGAGCCGTGTCCATGCATTGAATATTTTCGCATAAAAAATACATAGTAATGTCAGAAAAAAGACAGACAACAAAAATGCAATTTTTGAAATTCAAATTCAAAATGTAGGTACTTAAAAATATTAAGTGAAAACCGGAGTAACATTTAGTTACACTCACAAAATCAAAAGATATAGAATTTTAAAGTTTAGGAAGAAACTTTATCGAGCGCTAAAATAGGTTGTTTTCATTAAGTCTCAAGGTACTTGCAATGCCATTCATTGTGAAAAGTCGTAGTAACAAATGTGTGAAAAGACCCCAAAACAATGTATTTTTGAGCAATTTTTTAATTAAACTTAACTAATATGTTGCAAAAGAATGAACAAAAAAGTGAAAAGTGAACATGTTATTATCTTATCATTATTTATCGTAACGTGTGAGCTTCAGTTGGAACAGTTTACAAGTATATTTGACTCAATTACGTTGTCAATAGATGGCGCTGTACTGATGACGCGTTTTTCTGAATCGCGGTGTTAAGATTTTCCGCAGTAGCATGAACTCAGCCCCATGTTTTTTGTTGATTATCTTGAACTAGCTGTTCCCCGCGACTTCGCTCCCGTCAACTGGCTACCCTACCTACCAATTTTTTTTTGTTTTGACTTTCCCTGTGTTCTGGCGAAGTAAAAAAATAAAAGAATTACCGAAATCGGCCCAGCCATTCTCGAGTTTTAGCGAGACTAACGAACAACAATTCATTTTTATATATATAGATTCATAAGTTATATTTAGTTTAGCTTACGGAAATGAATGACTGGATTGTTTTTCGATTGAATTATCGAGTTTACTTGGAGGAGAGTTGTAAACTGCAACCATAGGTGAACTGTTTTACTAACATAAGTGGTGTATTTTTGGTATTATGCTTCGAAGTGCCTAAACCATAACAGCCGAACGCGTCGATCTTCAAGGTTAAGCAACGCTTGCCAAGGTCGGTCTGTGGATGGGTGGCCATTATAACATACGGGTCGATCGGCCCTTGCGACTGTTATTATTATTTAGCTACCAACTCTTCGTTCAATCAGACGCCTCAGTCAGTACCTACTAAATATCGATTTAAAAAATTGATTATTCTTCACAATAAATCGATTCTATCTCTATCATCTACCTAGCCTTTTCCTAACTATATTGGTTCGGCTTCCAGACAAACCGGATTCATCTGAATACCGGTATTTTACGTGGAGCGGCTGCCTACCAGACCTCCACAACCCATTGACTGGGTGACAAGGTATCTTGGCAAGACTGCAGTCAGATTTTACTGGCTTCTGACTATCCCTAACGACTGCTAAAGGCTCAATGTGCTATCTGAGGCACGAAGGAAACCCGGTATGTTAAGATGGTCACCTACCACAGTCCAAGCGTTGCTTAACCTTGAAGATCGACCCGTGCGGCTGTTTTTATTTAGCCACGAGCTCCTCTATAGTAAATCGATTCTATGAACCCAGTAATTTTTTTTTAAAATTATATAATGTAAAAACAAATTAAATTAATCAGTGGTCTACAATCAGCAATATTGACACTCAAATCAGTGTTTCGTTTTGGACGGTGCTGGACGAAATTAAGAATAAACTTGATTCACCACCATTCGTTCGATAGTCGGTTTTCGTGATTTTGATTCAAGATAGGATTGTACCAGGAGATTACCTGGGCTGGTCGGCATTTCAACCGGTAGAGATGATACAGTGCCCTGCTTTCTAAGAGAGATCAGGATACGTAACTGAACGTAGATTTTGTATATGCAACACATCACATCATTTTCCGACGTCCACGCGAACGAAGCCGCGGGCACTGCTAGTTACTAATAAATTCTTATGTACCTTCTTACGTAGTAGTTACAACCAATAGTACCTATACGGGATAAAATTAAATAGTAAGCGAAACTCCTCAGTCCACAGATATGAACCATACCTGGTGGGTATCGCGTGACTATAAAACAAACGGCCGCAACCCAGACTCGTGGTAACACAATACCCCTTAGTGAGTCTGTCCGTCAGACTTACAACTATCCACATCAAATGTCAAAGATTTAATGGCAACCGATACCGACAGCTTAAGGTCTTGGCACATTATACCGGCACCGTAATTGCACAGCTGCAGCACGGCGTCGCCTCGAATTTAGGCTACGGTTGACCGCCAGCGCTCTAACTGCGCGTTGCGATGTCGCGATGTTTGCACATCGCGAACAATTGTGATTGGCCACCCTAGGACTTGCGATTTGGAGTCGGCACGCAGTAAGCACGCCGTCGGTGCTCTGTAAGCTAGCGGTCCGCTCGCTTACAGCGCGCGGCCTGCGAATCGAGAAGTATGGTAGCGGCAAGCGCGCTGAATGCCCGTCGTTGGGATTATTCATATTAACATTATGAAATTAATTTTACGACACACGAATTAATGCTATAATCTGAATGACAAGTAAATTGCTGGGTTAAGCGGTGCCATTGCCGGTACAGTGTGTACCTTAAAAATAGATATTCTGATCGTGGCAATGCGCTTGCAATTACATACTCGCCTTCTTAATCCTGTTTTAATGGTTTTTGGGGTTTACCGGTGATGTCCTTTGTTTTCGTACACGCCTGCGCCTTCCTACAAAATGTTTGCTTTTACGGGGCATTAACCAGAATTATGACTTAAAGATTTAATATACTCGCTTTCAGGAAGTTACTTTACAAAATAAATACCTGCATCGGGTTTCCGGGTGAGGTGATACGCTACTCTTTGGCGATCGTATTTTAGTTAGGGTCATGTTCCCAGTTTTGCTTGCGGCAGTTTTTTCAGGAATATAGGTTTATTGGGTAGGTATAATTGAGATTTGGGTACTTGTCAGATAACGAGTAAGAAGATAAAGATAATATCAGTTCACTTCGACTATATTATATTATAACACAGTATGGTATTTGTATTTGAAAATCCATTTACGGTTAGTTACCTACAAAAAAAACTTTTTACAAAAAAATACAACCGACTTCCAAATAAAAAAAAAAACACTACAAAGTAAAAAATAACTTTACTTTCGCAAGTTGGTGTTTTTGTTAGTTTCTTCGTATTTTTACACCGACTTCCGAAAGTAAAGTTATTTTTTACTTTGTAGTGTTTTTTTTTGGAAGTCCGTTGTATTTTTTTGTAAAGTTTTTTATTTTTTACTTTTTAGTGGTACCCCACACCTAACAACACCACAAATCGCAGAAAAGCAAAATACGCAATTTCGATAACTTGGATAACTTAAATAACCATCATCCAAGTAAACGAATTCCAGCTATTTCGATTTAAAATCCGAAATTCGTAACCGATTTTGGGACCAATCTGCAAGTATATCCTTTCAGATGAAACAAGAATTTTTCAAATCGGTTTATAATTGACGGAGTTATGAGGTAACAAACATAAAAAAAAAACTGAATTGAGAACCTCCTCCTTTTTGGAAGTCGGTTAAAAATCTATCTAAAATATCTATATGTTTCCCACGGAACCTTTTTGGTGAAACTGCACGCAGAGGGTTTTGATCATTAAATTAATCAAGGTACGGAAATAAAAGACACCTCTGCTATTCTCTCCAATTAAGCCTTTCTTAGCACTTTACAATCGTCGAAATAACTGAGTCGAAAAGTCAATTACATTGAAGACTCGACCACGAAATTTCAATTTGGTGTCGAATGTTTTGTTTTAGCTGAGTACAAATTATTATTTCATCTCACCAAGCTTGCTGATGCTTTTAAGTGCACTTACAAACATGCATAAAAAGCAATAAGTGTTTGTACGTGCTATCAAATTCTTCAACACACGATAACACATTCGTTACTGGTTGTTATAAGGGAGGAAAACGTCTCAGAAAGATATCGTTAGTCTCGTAATTGGGTTTTGATTGCATTTGGTGTTTTGTATGAGCTGCCAATATCGTAAGAAAGCAGTAAGCTTCATAATAAGAAATAATAGTATGTAACGAGGGGTAAAAGTGAATAGTAGATTATGCACCGAGGGTAAAAGCAGTGTCTTATATCACGGGTTTCATATTGAATCACGAACGTAATGAAGGATTCCTAGAACCTTGAGTGAACTCCTGAGAGAAGAGAAGCGCGGGAGAGTTAACACACGAATCCTGAATGCAGCGAGGGATTCAAGCTAGGCTATCTCAAGGCAAAGAAACATTTATTCTCGAGGAGCATACTCTACTTTTCATACTACTGACGATAATTGTTTGCAAGCCGGATTTGAGAGCGTCATAAGGGTGGGATCAGCAAATGTTGAGCTGTGTGCATCATAGCCACAACGCAGATCAACGTTGACTCACAACCCGCCTCTTTATGATGAACAATATCATTCAAACCAAGTTCTGCAAAATGGCATGAAGTACGGTCCTGTTTTTGGTTCTTTCGACGATCAATCACAACAGCTTGACAATGAAAAACTGCCGCAACGCTTTACGTGCTATCAATCTAGCCGCGGCCAGCTTGCACCCGGAAATAAGCCGTCCACCTCACTAAATCAATGACAACAGCTCACTTCGCAACCGACGCTTTTTGTGGAAACGAAAGATTCATTTACAATCTTACTGAACCGAGCGTCTTAGTACACTTTTTGTATCTATATTTATGTAGAGGACTTGAACGTTGTAATAGAGCTTTTACCTGCTCCGATAAAATGGGCACTCAAGACCCTTAGAAGGTCAACCGGTGGCATTGTTCTGCCAACAGTTAGTAATTTGCTAATATGGATCCGCCCTTACGCTTAGTGAAGAGAGCATAAGATGTTTCAAGAGAAATGAAAAAGTAGTCAAGAGTAGTAGGTAGTGTAAGGGCAATACCGGGTATTTATTTCTACGTAGTAAAGTGCTTGATGTGAGCCGAAAGCAAACGAAGAGAAAATAGGAAGTAAAAGAGCGTGTAAAGAAAAAATAACAATTATAGTGAAGCGTAAAGCCGTGACTGTAAAGTCGGCGCGGTGCCGAGATCTGGCGGTGTAATGGCAGCGCTCAATGGCTCACTTGGACGCTGTAGTAGCCTCCACCGGCCCGGTGATGACGTTTATGCACTTTTTAACTAACGTTTCACGCGCCTTTACAAAAAGGGTTTACGAGCTCTCTTTGCGTTTATGTTGATTAACTACTTCGCTCATTCACTGTTCGCTCGCTCTCGCAACCCACAAGACGCACGACTTCTTTTTAATGTATGTGTCACCGGAAACTGGCAAATTTCGTAAGATTATAAAATAACTTGAGTATTTGTAAACTCTCGATAAATTGTCAACTGATCCGTCGGAATTGTTTTTTACGCATCAAAATTTTATAGTTTACAATTTCTCAATGTAATTCCGAGAAATTTACTGTATATAGACATGAGCATGCTTGGGGTTGGCATCTAGACTTGCCTCTTTCTGCTTTTTCGTTGTTTATTGGCTCATGTTTCTTTCATTTTATTTACATTCTGCCATGGCACAGCGTTTCGCATATCCTAGCTAAGGGCACAGGTGCAAGCATGGACTGACAATGGGACAAATTATATTATGGTTGGCACAGATGTCGACAAAATTACATTTGCCATTCATAACAACGAAGCTTTCCTTATAACATAACAGGAATAATATCGTATCATCTGTGGCATCAACACAATAAACTCTATAGTATAACTTTCCACATATCGCTGTTTCTGTTGCATATTAATGTTTGTTCCTAAGAATGACTCATTCATAGGAATCTCTCATAAACTTGACATTAGATACAAAATTTGGAGTTATGTCTTCAGGTTGATGTATTTAGGATTACTTCGGAGACGGTGTGCAAATTTTACTTATACTAATATCATATCTATACTATACACTATAAAAATATATTAGACAAAATGATAGCAATGGCAGACATGAATGATAGAAGAGTGAATGAAAGCTGGAATGAGATAGCTGGCTGCATTAGGCAAGCAGCGAAGGATATTTTGGGAGAAACATAAGGAATAGGCACAATAGAGGAATACATGGTCAAATCGGCCAAGTGCGAATCGGACTAGCGCACCGAGGGATCCCTACAAACCTGTACGTATATAAGTAAAACTTCACCCATCACGACAATCGACATCACGAGTAACTTATAATTTAAGGTTTTCGGAATTTTACATTATTTGCTATAAAACATTGATTCATGCCAAATTTCAAGATTCTAGGTCGACTGGAAATACCTTAAGGTTTTGATTCCCTTGCGAGTGGTTGCGAGTTTGAAAATATGCGGCTTAAATCGCTGTTTCTTTTGATTGCGTTGACATAGAAGTTTGATTTTGTTACAGCTAAAATGTATTATAGACTTGAGTATTTGATATGAAACTCAATTTAATACCTCTACGCGTTCATGAGGAAAGGGGTAGTAAGTTTAAAATTATTAAAAATATTTTTATTATTAGATGTAATGTTTTTATTATAAGGTGTAAAAATTTATCCTTTATCTGTGCTATTAGACGTTACTTCGTACCAAATTTCAATATTCTGAGTTTACGGGAAGTACCCTGTAAGTTTTGATTCCCTTGCGAGTGTCGAAAAGTAATCTATAATTAATTAATTATTAATAATGAACAATATTTGAATTTTGCATGTATTCGATATTTGCACACCTTATGAGGTAGAATATGGCATTAAGAACTTATATGTAATTTGAAACACCTTATGAATGTACCTATATTCAAGCAAATAAATTATTTGTATTTATTTGTATTTGATGAAGCACGTTATATTTCGGGAATTTGTTGTGGAGACGCGGGCAGCAGCTAGTTGAAAATAAATACACACGTATTCTTTGTTTTACTAGATACATTTCTTCAGTGCACTACAGAGCGGTTTTTTATCTACGTGTCTTAAATTTACCACAATTAATAAAAAACGATTGGCGGCGCTAGTGGACGGAATACACACTCTTAACAAGATGAGTGATGCCAATTCTTCAAAAATTAAAATGTTTTTTTTTTTTTCGTGACGTGAAATTTAATTTTATTAACTATACTTATTGCATGGAAGAAAAATGCGCACTAACTTTGAAGTAACCACGAAGTTACTCTGTATATTCCGGAAAAGTAGGTGAAACAGTAATGCTTAAGGAGAGCGACGCGACGCGGACGTGGACTCAGTTGTATGACAAATGGCGGGTATTGCTCCTTTTATTTCATTTTTTCGATCTGGCGTCAGACTTCGCATTCGCAGTGACACTTTGAAATTAGTTTTGTACTGTGAATAATGAGTGTCTTCTTTGGAATCACATTTTATGTAAGAGGAAACACAGTCCAGTTGCGAAGGTTGTTTGTATAACGACGAATAATTATTAGCTATTTGACTATTTATCGGAAATTGTCATGTTGCCGTGTTGTGCTAGCGTGTCAACGACTACTATCGAAAGTATCCACAGTAATTACTTGTTGAATTAAAAGCTACTCAGTTAACGAAACACGTAGTCATTATTTGAACCTAAATTGTTGAAAATATCACTTTGTGTAATTCCACTGCAAAATATTCTGCAGTAATGTGTTTCTAGACTTCATGATGATAGTATCGAAGCGAACTTGTATTCAAAATGATTCATAAATGCATTATTTTGTGGAATACGGATGAATGTAGATAATATTGTCAGTCACGACATTCGTACATTAAGAACACATCACAATCATTGTTTTAGAATCACGGCCAACGTGTGGAGCTGATAGATAAATACGAACATTACAAATTAAAAGTTTATTTTAACTAACAATATACTCGTTAATGTGAATCATTAATTTTGTAGGTGTTATTTTCCTACCTACCTACTTATAAGTCAAACAACTTCAATACTTTCGGGTTATTGAAGGCATAGTAGATAGAATATGTTATCAGGTGTTTGTAAAATGTTGGTACTTATAGAAAAGCTTGTTTGAAGTTGTATTCTTTGCGCGAATACTTATAAATATCTAGCAAGAAAGAGAGCAAGATAACGCTCCCACTGACTACACCTCTTTACGCGGTTTATCACTATTTCCTCAGCAACATCCCAATAAAACACTACAGCTCGTAAAAACATTGAATGATGACAATTTTATGACGACGCTTCGTAGATTGCAGTGAAATACAATAAAGCCGAAAGGCGAAATACTGCAAAATAGTTCATTTCAAACGTCAGACTGAAAAAGCGCTGTCAGCGGTTGCAAGTGGCTAGATTAGAAAATGTGGCGATGAATGTTAAGTCGGCAGCTGATACTTGGTTTTATTCCGAACAAGGTTTGCCGGCGCTGTCACTCACGAGGTGTTAGTTTTTTATTGCCTCGCTATTTACATAATGGTTTGATGGTGTCTTTGTCAGAGTCGGGACTGAGCTTTTCAATAAAAAGTAACTTTATAGCTCAGAGAATGAAATTCTGCCAATATTGTGTAGACAGCTGGTAAAGCAAGTTTTTTTAAGAAAGACATTGTCCTCTCTAGGAATTTACAAACACATAAACTCACATACACAAAGCAAATGAACCCTTATGTAGTTTGTCGCTATGCTACGCATTCCGGTACACAGCTACGCGCTCAGCTACGGCGTAGCAAGTCATGTGCTACGACCTTTTGTCGAGAGTAATTTTATTTATTCCACTTCATCAATTTAGCAACACGCCTCGATCTATCATTGCACTCAATTTATTCAGTGTTATTTCCGAGATATTAACTACGGCACAACGTTATGTCTCATTTTGAACAAGTAAACATATTGTTGTATAGTAAAATATAGTTCTCGCTGACTCCGCATTCGCTTCGCTGTGGCGAGCTTGCAATGTTCCTCATTTCCTATTCTCTCGATGGATAATAATGATTTATTACAACCAATTAGCCAGAAATTTTACACAACACGTAACCTACAGCAGTAGTCATATAATGTTTGTTGAGAAAAGCTGAATTGAAAATGTTTCAGATTAATTAATGTTATTTTAAGACATTCAATTATGTGTTGCCTAAATTGTAGGTCACACTTCACTATTGGGTATCGTGTACGAGGGCTAGTGACGCGCTGACGTCACAAGGACAAACAGAAGCGTCTTCAATTTGTCCGTGAAGCGTTATTAAATCAGAAAGAACATTTTAAATTAAATTAAATTAAATCATTTTTATTTCAGAACCAGGTCCATATGCATAAAAGATAAAATTAAAAGAATATTGAGAAAAAAAAAAATTTTGGCTGGCATTAAATGGTTATCGTAGCTGCTACATTATAATAAACAAAAATTCGTAATAAAATATATATATGTCGCAGTAAGATAGATAAAGCCGTAATATAGTTATATCCCTAGGGATATAATTATATATCGTAACATAGTTATACGAAAGGTATTCTTTACTATCTCACTAGGAATATAGTTATAAAATCGTCGAAGTTTAGTGATATACTTATATTACTAGATTAAGTTTAGTGAAATAGCTTTCGGAGTGTGCGGCGCAGGAGGCGCGCCGCCTGCGCCGCGGTGGGAGAGGGGTTCGTTGTATTTACGCGCTCCCCACTCCGCAGTAAGTCGGCCGAGAACTTGTTCGGCGTTAACGTCTAGTTTTCGTGCATGTTCATTGAATTATCGCTACGTTTCCTTAATATTTTGTTATATATTCGTTTTATCTTTGCTAATTACTTGTGACAGCTAAGAATGCACAGTTGCACATTCATGCTACTCATGTGCACGAAATGTTCACGTAATTTGTGGAATAACGTCATGTGATGATGGTTACGGATCGCAGCTATTATGCTTTTATGCAACAGCGAAAAAAAATATTCAAGACCAAAGAGACAAAGCTGCCGAAAACTTAAGAAAAAACGCACAAAAAATTAAAACCCACTCATCACAGAAATTTCCTGACATTGACGTGGGATCTTCAGTTCTTATAGAGATACCAAAGATAGATCGTGGACCATTGGATCAAAAAAAAGTATTAGGAAAAGTTTTACAAAAGCGAAGTGATATTAACATCAGTTTACCCAGAAATGCAATACAGCTTTCAAACATTACTTTGAATGATCCTATACCAAATGAAAACTTGCCACTGAGAGAAATATGCCAAAAATTGTCGCGCTTTGGTGACCAAGGTTATTTAAAACGTTCCTGTAAAAATCGAATATACAGTGCTCTACTAAAAGATGTGCCTGTAAGAAGCATTCAGTGCTATGTATTTCTAGATGTCATGATTCCTCTTCTTGTCTGAACAAAAATTAAAAAATACTTTTAAAGAAACCAACATATCAACTTGTTGATAAGAAATAAAGATATCTCAAAATTGTTTGGCTTTAAAAGATTTTTAATGTTTGATTAGTTTTAATTGTATTTTATATGTTTAAATTCCAAAAAATATGATCGTTTTAATTATAATTACTTTAATACGTGTTAATGTCACAAAGTATTGTAACTAACTGCAGGATACATAAAGTTGATTTATTAATAAAGATAAAACCAATAAAATTTTGTTTAATTTAATTATATATGGTAGATTTCTATTTCACTAAGCTCAATCAAGTAATGGGTCTGTCTCAAAAAAGTGGCACACTTTTGAAATGTTTTCAATTTCTCAAAAATGTTTGAAAATAAATAAGCTTTAATATACTACACTATGATGACAATATGATACAATATGACTTTTTTAAGACAAACCCTAATATATTTATAACACTGAACTTAATCTAGAGTATATCACTAAACTTCGACGGTTTTATAACTATATATTCCTCGTGAGATAGTCAAGAATCGTTTTCGTATAACTATGTTACGGTATATAATTATATCCCTAGGGATATAACTTATATTACGGCTTTATCTATGTTACTGCGACATATATACGAAGTAGGTACCTCCTACTTGTCTTCAGTTGTAATAACAGCCACAACAAGTACTACGTTTATAAGATTTCCTGTGTACCAAACCGTAATTCTCGGGGACAGCTACATTTACGGCGAGTTGATTTTCAGCACCGGAAGCGACGCCATGTTGCGTGGACTGAGTAGCGGAAAAGGCGAAACCTCACTTCCGGTCAAGGCAGCTCGTTAATATTTTTCTTATTTCTTTTTTTATTACTTTGAGAAGCAAGGCAATATGAAAGGTTCGACCCGTATCTATCCAATGAGATAGACTTCCTCGTATCGTACCTACTTAATATTGTAGATATTTAATGGCGATCTCTATAATCTGGAGTAAAATCTCGCCGACAGAAAAAGCATACAAATCGAATACGGGAACAGTATAAAGCTGATAGTTTGTTAGTGAGTTTTGTTCTGTGCTAGATAGAAACAATTGGGAGCGTTGTCATGAAAGATAATAAAGCAATAAGGTCAGGCTAGTAAAATCGTCGCTGCACGCGCTGTGGCGCTCGCAGCTCGCTCGCAGCCATTTTTGTTCACGTCTCTTTTGAGTGTTTCATATCGAAGTTGCTCCTTTGTAAATTATTAAGTATTTGAACAATGTTTTTTCTTCTGAGAAAGAAGGAGACCCGACGTATTATCGATATTACAGCGAACCGCTGTGGGTCGCAACAATAACAAAGAAAAGGAGCGGAACTTTTTAACTGATTAGGTATTGCCCAGTTTCTTAGTTCAGTAACAAATCGTTTTCCTTAGTAATCGGAAAATGATTTGCTTGACTGGCTCTTTGAAAGGACTTTGCAGGCAATTTTTAATTGAAACCTTTACAAAAATGTATTTTATTTCAATGTCATAGAATCCCACTTTTTTTAAAGACTTTGTTTTCATGACTATTATGAAAGATATTAAATTATATTTAAATGAATAAAAGTTGGTATGCCATTAAGAATCTTAATTTAAAAATAATTACGTTGGCCAATGAAACGTATTGCTATTATAAAAAGAACAACACTTACTATAGACCGTATTGTAAACAATAAAATGTAGCACACGAAAACTATTAACACACATAATTAGAACTAATAGCTATATAAAATGTATATATAGTGCCCTTCACTTACAAACAGTGCGATAAGATCTGTCCTCACGTATATATAAATAAGTCTGTGCATACTAATATGTGCCTATAAATCTGCATAATTCACACCGGCGTAAAGTTGAAAAGAAAGTGTCAAGAAAGGTTTATTGGGACCATGACATCGTTGTAAAATTTACGACGATGGCTTCGGTTTAGCCGTAAAATATATTTTGTACGCGATGAGGTAGAGCAAGGAGTGGACAGCAAATGGAATCTACTCGTATGATGGGAGACATTGCAACTGTAACCTACGCACATGCCGCTTAAGTAGCCACCCGCCTTCTTACTATGACGGGCCAATGCCGTTGTTGGCTTCGTTGTGAGAGAGAAACGGAGCTTTGTAGAATGAATAGCACTTTCCCTTTTCTCAACGGATTCACGATATCAATAATACGTCATAGTAGGGGTAGGTTAAAATAGAAAGCTGCTATGCATGATCACACTACAGCTACACCGACGAGGCGGCGACCGTCTATTGGCAGACATTTCTTTTCCGGGCCTTACGATCCCTTTATCTCCGAGAGAAACATAGCACATTCCATTCGCTTATTACTCCGTGGGACAAAGCGGCCATATTGCGTGAGACCGGGACCCAGGCCCCGTGACCCGCCACCTGTAATTACAAACATAAACCTCTACCTGTGTACAAATAGTTTAATGAAAGGGTGTTAAGTTACGTCACCCGTTACTTGCCTGCAGCCCTTGATGAGTTAATACGGACAAATTAAGAACTTACGTGGGATAGTCACCCTAAGGAACGACATTTTAAGGGCACGTGTATGTTGTCAATTGGTCATCAAAGATTAATGACCCCTGTGTAAATGACTTTTATAAGAAAACCCTAGGGGAATTTGCCGTTGATGTAATAATCACAGCAATTGGTAACAATCAGATTAGTGTAATCACGACGTTTGACTTTGATGGCAGATTCTGAATACGATTATCATTTACTCTGAGATTACCATGATTCATCCGATAGGTATAAGTATGTATTATTATAGTTCCTAAGTGGACACTAATTACTCACTCAAAACCAAAATCAGGTGTGTCAAGTATAATTTAACCACATGCTTTACTTCAAGTCATTTTAGGCTCATCGATATCATGGACTAATTTTTAAACTTCAGTTTGGACCAGTAAAAATTTTTATAATGAAAGATATTCTTTTCGATATATTTCGTAACCTACATGAAATCCCGATCGCAGGGATTTAGAGTGGGTACCTTAGTTTATGGGTCGCTCCAGTAACTCTATCTGGAGCGCGCGTGTCGTCATTTTATGACTTTTGAGTCGGTTATGATATTATTATTGGAGTATCAATCATAGTGGTGAAACGCGATAGCTTTTTACGTATTTCTTAGCCATTAATATAGTCACAAGAGAACTATCTCAGTGGCTAAGGGACCCATAAGTACTGTATAGGTTTAGGATAGTACCTAATGATGGTAATTATAATCTCCCATGAGGTTACAGTTGTAAATTATAACTGAAATGGCTTTATTTTCGATCTCCTGAAATTCTTGGTGGTAACTAAGAATTCCTTTATCGGCAAATGACAGATGCTTTGGTGGACTCCAAAAGGATATCATAGAAAAAGAAACCAGATTAATTCAAGATTTTACGACTGGTAGCGCCATTTTGTACGTATTCCATACGACTACGACGTTCGTAATGTTTCTTATCCCAGACTTCAAGCCCATCTGGCACTTGCCATCTCTGAACAATTAAGCCAGTATTTGTGTAAACATTCCATCGCAACTCAATATTTGTGTTATAGGAGTAGAACAAATAGGAGGAGCAAGTTCTGAGTGTAACCAGTGAGTGAGTCCCGAGAGAGGGGGAGGGCGCTATCCTCCTCTCAAATTATTCATTAACTTAGACGAGCACTCTGTGCGTTCACCGTCACTGTTTGTAGTTGGCTACTCTTATTAGTTTTAGCTTTGATTTCTACAGTACCTAGGTACTACCTAGATTATTTTTTAAGGTAACGAACCTCTCTATGGAGAAACGGAAACCTATCTGTCTGTCTGTCCATCTGTCACAGCCGTATTTCACTGAATCTACTGGTACCGATTCAGTAGAAACTTGGGTCACATATGATCTTTTGAGACCCAAACACGGACGCGTAACGATAATACATTACTTTTGGAAATGGGGATTCTTTTTGGAGGGATTATTTGTAAATTAAAGAAGAAAAAAATTGTCTACTGTACAGTGTGACATATCAAATCAAAGAGCTTATCGTAAGGATTTCATAAGTACCTCTATATGTATTTTTGTTAAAATAGATGAACACTTACCCTACCCTTATCTCCGAAACAACCGATCCGAGAATTATGAATAAAAAAAATACAGATAATAGATCTTTACAAGGAAAACTCATAAGAACTCTATGATTTAAAAGTAATATGTTAAAAAAATATAGAAAATTAAAAAGAAAGTTTTTCAATTTATCGTGAGACATATGAAATGAAAGAGCTATGAGGGGTTTAATTATATATTTTTCATAATTAAAAAATATAGTTTGGAAGTTATTCAAGAAATAAGACCGAAAACGACCGTTCCCCTCCGTATCTCCGAAATTACTGAGTCTAAAATATTGAAATAAATTTAGATAATAGTTCTATCCCTATATTAAAATTACAGGAACACCTATAAGAAGTCTGTAATGTTACAATATCATGTTAAAAAAATGAAATTGGTTCTGAACCCTTTACACGCAAGTTCGACTCGCACTTAGCCAATTTTTTGATGTTCGCGTTGATACATATATATTTTTGTACGAAAATCGAAATGTTTCGCAATGCCCTATAAAGCCATGTATTCCCCCAAAATTTCGTGTTGTATTTGTCTGTATGACTAGTTGGTAAAGTTTATTTCTGTTCGTTTTTCCAGACAGCAGCTGTCCCCACCGGACCCGCGGCTCGCCACAATGGACCTCATTACCTTGCGCCGGCTCCCACTCACCCAACTGAAAGGTACCGCGCCCTAATGCCAACTATTTTCGCATTACACACAATGCTTCCATGCAAATGACCCCACATCAATGAAACTCCGCTCCAAACCTACGTCACTATCGTGGTATTACGAAATACTTTTCCATTGAGGTTTTTAGCGGGTGACTTAATAAGTTATTCCTAAAAATAGCGCAATGGATTGTGTAACGACAGTTCGTGTTGGTTGTTTGGTGCCGTGGTAGTAGTGTTCCAGACGTCAGCTGATGCGTGTCGCTGGCGACCTCTTCTGATCAATAGTTTGGGAATAGACGCTATGCTGTAACTTTCATTTGTAGGCGACTACAGACGACGCCGACGGTTCGTCCTTACGATATTATATTAGAATCAGATTTTTTTTTATTCTGGAGTTTTTTTTAGATAATTATTAAAAAAAAACTACTAACCATCGCTTATTAAATGCTAACAATTGTTTTTACGGAATTCGCAAAGAAAGTTTATGTGTTCAGTTTCTGATGAAACAGCTTTTCATTACTTCGTCACCCTCTCGCGATCTCAACTTTATATTGTCACCAAGAACGTAAGCAAAATACATAATTCTTGGTAAATTGAAGGCACAACATCCTTCGCGCCTGTCGGCCAATATTAAGTAGATTAATAAACTTTGTTGAGAAGATCGTTAAAGTACGATAATATCGTAGGAGTTTCCTGTAACTGGCGATCGATTCATTAGACGGACTTACGGGTTTTTCCATCAGTGTGCCAGGGATTAGCCGAGTATTGCTTCCGTAGCTTAAGTCTGCGTCGACTAGCACGCGCTGACATACCGGATTATCTGGAATTAGCGCTCGATGGACTGATAATACGTATCGAGCATCGAACTCTAGTTAATAGATGCTCCGACCTATTCTACAAGGATTAATCAATTGTACGATGTATGAACTAGTTCTATAGAAAACGAAAACAAATTGAGCACAATAAATCGGTAATGCAGCAACTATTTGAATGTTTCTCGAAACCCGCTACAATATAGGTCAATGGCTGCATTTGACAAATTTATTTGGAACTAGCTTCTGCCAGCGGCTTCGCCCGCGTGATCCCTAGGGAACATATTCCCGGGATGAAAAGTAGCTTATGTGCTATTCCAGACTATAATCTATCTTTGTTCTAAATTTAATTTAGATCCGTTAAGCCGTTCTGGCGTGATTGAGTAACAAACAACCAAACTTTCACATTTATAATATTACTCGTTTGGTGTAAAGCGAAATTATAACCATCTTACCCTCGACATTATAATTATTAAAGGATATTGCAAACTGTCGTAAGCCGTTTTCCGAAGCTACTCGCTAGCCTCTAGGCGCCAAGCTAGCCGCCTGCCTGTGCGTTCGCGACCACAAAAATAATCCCTAAAGCATGATTCAGTATTCATGCGCGATGGCTTATTATTAGCGTTTTTCATGTATAACTTTGGTGTTTCTATACCTACCTACCTACCGATTTCTATGATTTTTTTTTTATGGAATAGTTAATAATGTTAACTTTTATTAATGTTAATTAGGGACGACTGAGAGTTTTATAAACGTAAGAGTAGACAAATACAATCAGAAAGCTTCGAACTGCTAAGCTATCAGGAGTTACACGTGTTATTGTTCGTCAATCATAAAAGATAGACATATGCTGTCGTTGGATATTTTTTATATAATTTTAAGGAAAACATTTCCGTCATACATGATTTCTGTGTAGCTTTCACCATTAAGGTTGCACACGCGACGGAAGCTTAAAAAATGGAGTAACTTCTCCCGTTTTCCCAACATTTCCCTTCACTGCTCTGCTCCTATTGATTGAAACGTGATGAAAAGTATACTATAACCTGCTCAGGAGTATGAATAATAATTGTACCAAGTTTCATTAAAATCCGTCGAGTAGTTTTTGTTTCTATAATGGTTATACAGACAGACAGACAGACAGACAGACAGACAGACAGACCGACAGACAGACAGACAAAAATTGTACTGATTGCATTTTTGGCATCAGTATCGATCCCTAATCACCCCCTGATAGTTATTTTGGAAATATATTTCATGTACAGAATTGACCTCTCTACAGATTTATTATAAGTATAGATAGACGACGGAAACAGATTTGAAGGCACTGAAAGTCTTGCATACAAAACAACCTACATTTCTATTTCAATTCCAATTTACATATTCTTCGAAATTCGTAAAACTTTGTTGATCGAGTTTTCGTTGGCACGTAGGTTTATCATTAGACACATTGCCGATGGTACCTTATTTTACTTGTGGAGGATTTTTTGGAGCCAGTTATTGTGTGCACTTAGTAGCGGTGCGTCGTTTAGCCCAAACTTAGGTCGAGTCGGGATACGATGTCGATAAGACACGATGCCCCTCTATCGGCGAGATTGCTTTTATCGAAAGGTCCGGTCCTCGCATACCCATGTTACGCCGCGCCACGGTAAGCTCTTATGACGTTTACTTACCTACTTTCGAAACACAAATTATACTCAGATAACTATTATAGGTGTATGACGTAGGGACTGTCTGTTTGAATAGTATTTCCATATGAATAAGGAAGTGACTAACTGCGGTGGGCTCTCATTGTTATTATATTATATAAATGATAATAATCCACTACAATATTAGGATCGCACATTATACGAGAAACTTTCATATTTTACATATTCATATGTACAGTTATTATGTTTAAACTTGTGTCTGTGCTGTTTCAATTTGCTCAAACTGATTCATCTTTACATCGGTTTTATTCAGTTTCGTTGCTAGGAAAAGTTTCTGAAGCTAGAAGACGTGCTTTCAACTAGACCTTGTACACAAGCAAACTGTAGACAGTTGCGTGACACTTTGATGCGGCCACATGATTACTTTCACAACCTACAAGATGACAGCTTTACACTGTACGAAGTATTCTTACTACATTGTGTTACGGGTACTAACTCATCTTCTTGAGATCTTTTAATTAAAAACGGTTAAGAAGTCGTAAAGGCTGTTCTGTTAGCTAAGAACAAGAGTTAAAGCTGAATATTTTATAGTTTCGTTAAGACCGTAATAAAAAGGTTTATTTATATTACCTATTGTTCATGAAGTAACGCTCGTAATCTCAGGAACTCGTAAATAGCGTTTATAAGTACTGCTAATGGCAGTCGAGGCATATTTTTTCTCCAGTAATGTATATGTACATGAAAGCAGTTAAGTGCAAATCATTCGTAGCACTAAATATAGCCGTGTTCCGCGATCCGTAGGCGCACGCTACGAGCGCGCTACGAGTGTGCTACGCTGCTACGAGGTAAGTAGTGTTATGATGCGTGGTTTAAGAGTCCTATTACGAATCGTAAATGCTCGTTTGCAATAGACGAAGTTACGTTGGTCTGCGTTGGGAGTACATCTATAGTCCGCGAAACAATTTTGATACTTACTAGTCTGAATAGGATTATAGTTTATTTGGGCGCTCGCGCGAGACTGAGGAGCGCGCGCGCTGAATTGACGCAGAATATATAGTACTTTAATTTTATTTATTGTAATTTTGTTTTATTATATTGACAAACGAAAACTAATGAAACGTATTCATTGTAGATTGAAATTTTATTATTATATATCATATTAATTTATTTGATAAAATTGTTTTTATTTGGAATATAATGGACGCTGAATCAAGCCATTTCTGGCTTAAATTAGGCTTTCTTTACGTTTTTTTCCGTGAAAACCTAAGCACTTTAAAGAAATTCTAGAACTCCAATAAACAAGTAAAACATTCAACTGACCTATTAGTAATTTCAGCTTTTAAAAGAATTGATTGTAAGAATGTGAATTTGACCGTCAAAGTTCCATCGCCGACATTTTTTCTTGCAAACTGAGTTCGTAAAATATTTATAGTAAATTACACGAAAAGAAAAATGAAAATTTGTAACTCTAACTTACAAGAAAGAGACTGGCACTATCGTTATTCAGGATCAAATAATTGAAATATCTTACTGCTGCTGAAAACTACAGCGTCAAAAATCATGAATTTCCGTAAAAAATGTAATAGGACTCTTAAATCTTCGAAGTGCCTAACTATGTAACAACAAAGGCTTATTTTGCTAACATTGTCACTTTTATCACGAACTTGTAGCTTGCTGTTGTTCAGTTTTAATAAGATTTTAGTGAGATTTGCTTAATAAAAGCATCATTGTTGCAAAATACAAAACACATAAACTTATTTAAAAAAATAAAATCTTAAATGAAGATTCGGTTAGATAATTATGATGTAGAATATTCTATGAGTGCAGTCCAAACAGTTTTCAATCATGTTCCCGGCGGCGCGGTCGACCGTGGGACAGTTAGACGTAGATATTATTATTGATTTTCTCTTTACTCGAATAACTTAGATTTGATTCTTTGTTCCCTGGTAGGTAAAAGCTTAACATCTCAATATTGCATTGTGTTTGGCTGTTTTTACCATTCCTATGAAAATCACGACGACCGCATTTTCTACATTACCATTTGGAACTAGGTGTGAGTCAGATAAAAAAGTTTTACGTACTCTATTTATGAGTGTTATATGTAAAGTGTGGGTGTTGAATCGCGTGTCAGATGGTCTGACGGCGGCGACGCGTGTGTGGCGTGCTGCAGCGCCGTGCCGGGACCGAGCCGAACCCGAGCCGTGCCGTGCCGGAGGACTGTCGGTGGCCAGTGTTATGCCGGTGCACGGTGCACTGCGCCGTACTTCGCTCCTCTAATTCATGTTTATACGTCACTGCCTTCGTTATCGGGTTTCCGGTGGCGTGTGCAGCAATACCATTTGTTCAAGAATAATCTATGCAAACCGCCGAGGTAAACGAACCTCACTATTTAGCATTCAGATCCACTTAAAACGTAAGTTGCGGCACAATCGGCATGGAGTGCCACGGCGCGGCGGCGCGCGGAGTGACGACAGCCTCACACAATTACAGCTGTGTTTAAGACATCTATTGAATTTTAACAAAGGATTCCGCCGAAACAATAGTGCTCCCGATTCAATATTTCACTAATTTACATATTTGTTTACACTTCATCGACTTCGCAATAGCAAATAGCTAACACATTCGCTTTTCACAATGTAAATTGATTTTAATCACGAGAAACACAAATAGAATGACCTACATGAATAGTAAATATACAATTAGTTTCGTGGGATTTTTAAAGTTTGTTTGAAGGTCGTGAAGGCTATTCGAGAACATAAACTTGATTCAACCTTTTCTACACTCCATACTTAGATATTTATAGTGTCTGATACGAGTTTATTATTCTTTTACGGAAAGTGGGTAAAGCAAACATAAAATACGTGTATTCAAATGAAGTTCTAGCAGGGTTTTGTGTGATATATTGTATGGCATAAGTTGACACTATTCAGTAGGGGAGGGGTTACGTGGTATCTCCGTCGATTGTGACGAGCCTTTACCCGATGCTCGCTTGTTGTCACGAAGCGGGGCTCGGTACACACTAACGCACACATACACTGTGTTGCTACACTGTACCCATTGTAGCGTGTCAGAGAGCGCGATGTTCATATTTTATGTTATAAAACGGAATGTGTTACACAGATAGTTTAAATTTTTCACTTACTACAATGATATTTGCCGCTGTTTGTGTTCGTGCTACAACATTCTTTGTTTAACTTTTTACTACAAACCTGTATTATATAAAAAAAGGCTATTTGCAAAACTCAAAAACAGAGCATGCAATTCAATTCACAAGTCTCTTTTACATTTTTTTAATGCAACAGTTGAATTCCGTGACGTCATTTGTTTTTGGATCATAACAATTTAGGATACCTATAGTACAGCTTAGTCGTATATCCTTTTTATCAAAACACAAATGATCCTAATCTTAGGTTAACAAGCGGAAAATTAATTAGCAGCGATAAGCGTGTTTGTTTGTGATAATTAGTAGAAACGGCTGCGTGTTAGCGTCAATATCGTAACGTTACTTTAGCGAGGTACCTACACGGCGGCGTGACGCACGTGTTTATCTACTGGTACAGATGTATCGGTGTTATATTGTTTAGTAGGATGAAAGGTTTACCGTATTGACTAATGAAGGACGTGTTTTGGTGTGATATCGGAACGTATAATGATGTACTTTCATTATAGCGGAGGCAATGTTGCGTTTGGCTGAGGAAATTAATCGACTTTTGCTTTAACAACTAGGATGTTAAGGTTAACAACAAGTTCTAATTAAGCCGTCACACAACTCGTGGTATGCTTTTCCCAGATCTAAAATAAATAACGTCTATATTTCCCAACAATACCTTTGCTTAAATTATTTTATCGACATTTCACAATAATATAATTGCCATTAGGTACTAACAGAAGTATACTTAAGAATCTAATTCGATACTAATTCTACGTCTACGCCATTATGATGTGAATGCTAATTATGGACAAAGTTTGCGAATCCTCTATTGACATCACGAACCACTGTCCCCCAGACTCCAGAGAAAGTTTGGAACCTAAGTTATAATAGGTATAGAGGACCTAGTTATAATGAAAAGGGAGCCATTCGATTCAGCCTATTGGGTCATCCTATTAAGGGCATTAATAGTTTAATCGAGGATTATACTTTATCAATCACTTGCTGGTAACAGGGTACATACAGTAAGTTTTAAACTGTATTTTGTCTTCATATTTTCATAATTATGTGTTCTCTCTACAGTATGTGTCGGCACATTTTTTATCGTTTACTGTGTCTTATCTTTGTGCCAATTTTGACGAAACTTTTTGTGAATGTTTTGGTGAGTCCCTAGATAGTTTAAATTTACAGTTAGAGCCGGTAGGTGTTGCTGCAATCGGGTTCTAGTTTTTTTTTCCTACGAGAAGCCAATTTCCTCTCGGTCTCCCAGTCATTTGTCGATAGCGCTAGTTTTCATGAATATGCTAGCTTTTTGCCGTGGCTTCGCTTTCGTGACGTCCCAAGCCCCGAGAGTATCGTGCATTTCTGTGCAGCGATTAAAAGTCTAAGCAAGATGCAGCTTTCTATCACTAGTTAATATAGTTTTCGTCATCAGATCTAGACATAGAAAGTACTTTTTACAATCATAAAATAAAAAATAAAACTACGTCTCTGTATATTAAAGAGCGCATCTACTTCACAAAACCGCATGTCCCTACCTAAACCATACTCCACATCCAGTCCTGCATCTCAATAGACAGCACAGAGGCTGTAACTATAATCTTAAATAAGGCAGGAGTGCACGTACACAAGCTAAATTCAATTTGCTGTACTACAAGTGCCCTCAAACGACTGCCGTTAAAGTTACCAAGTCGTATCGTCGCCAACAAACGTCACTCGAGGTGCACTTAGTACTACATAGTTGCATGTCGTTGGACTAATTCTAGATTCCAGTGAAATTCGCGTGAAGAGATTGTTTATTACTAAGAGAATGAGTGACGGCGAAATACGTGAAGCTCAAGACTTTGAGTTTCTAGAGCTGTAGTTCGTCGACGTCCGCTTTAAGTTTTTGAGAGCGCTTCACCGCGTTCTCGTTGTTGTGAGTTAAAAAAGTAATTATGATATAAAACGTATCATACTACTATGTTTTCTCTATTCTGTATTGTGGTGGGGGCCCTGAGGCGCTAGATGGCTAGACCAAGTGCAAAACTGTTACCGAATACGATTATCAAAATAATAAAATAGAAGGGATCGATCACGTGACATTTCGACTGCTTTTGTCAAACTCGTACATTTTTGACGTTTTGACATTCGCCTTCACCACGCTACCGCTGAAAGAATGTCACTTGTCTTGAGCCTCTGGTTATCTTTGTGATAGTTTCCTTGTGAAAAGTGACATTAAGAAATAAAATGAGGATAAGAATGGGGATGTATCGACAGATGTCTATGTATAGATTGTAAAGTACCTCTGTGGAAGAGACATAAATATTTATGGTATTCTATTTAGCCAGCGCCAGCATTTAAAAAACATTTCCAATGTCAAATGAAGTTGTTACGGTTCAAAAATAAAAGTAGAGTTTAAAAGAAACAAGAAAATATAGCTCGATGTCACGGGAAATATTCAAGATGTGTCCGAAGTTAATCAATCTTGCATGAACTTCTGGAATCGGTAATCCAACTTGAATTACCGAAAGTCATTTCTGAAATAAAATATAAACATACATACTATCGATTCATACATATGCTATCGATTTGAACAGTTAGTTATTGTGTTCTTTGAAAAAGGCTTCGTTGTTCGTAATCTGAACAAAGAGGTTCCATAAATTACAAGTAATAACTTAGTAGTATTTCATAATTTGGAAAAATACCAATTCCAGCCAAAAATTTGTAAGGCCGCAGAAACTTTTGCCAATCTGAGAATATTCTCAGTTAGACTATTTTAAAAGCTTCCACAGTCTATAGTGAAATAAAATTCAGAATACTCATACGTATGTAGATAAAAAATGGCACTTTTTTTGGCAAGATAGCCGACATAAACGAACCTCCCAGTTCCATGTCGAGATGGCAGGGTGACAATTGTCTTAGATAAATGTAAGTAGTGGTTTACCCGCCACGGATAACAAAGGGCTAGGAGCTCATAACCATTGTTAACAATAAAAATTAAATTACAAAATGGGTACATCTTCGAGATTTCGTAATTGTTACGGAATAATGACGTAATTCCCCGAAAATTCCATTTTTACCGTAGTACCGAATTGTAAGTACATAGTACCTGCTGTTGCAAATTGGCAATGACAGACGCATACCGTTAAATCAAAAGAGATCCCGTCATTATTACGGAATAATGACAAAGATCCCCTTTTAACCGTAGTACAAAATTGGTAGTACGTAACTGTTGTTTGCAAATTGGCAATGACAGTCGCATTACGTTAAATCTACAGCGAATCCGTCATTATTACTGAATAATGACGCAACTCCCCTAAAATTCCATTTTTAACCGTGCCCCCATGTGGCGGCCTTTATCAGACAGATGCTTAGGTACGGCGCGCACGACCGTTTATGTAAGCGCGGCGACTAATGAGTGCGGGGCCGGACGCTCTCACGTTTCCATGACGTGTGTAACGAGCCTTTGATAACACTCATCGCCACATAGTACTCAACATTGCCTTTTTGTCGAATTTATTTGTAGGAAACTGTTGTAAATGGTAGTCGAAATTTAATTAACACAGTGGGGGCGACACTCGATTTATCTGCGATAGTAATGGTCGATATGTTATTTGTTGATCTGAACAATTTTTTTTTGTTGATCTGGCTTTAGTTCTTTTTGCAAATAAATGGTAAATAATAAGTGGTAATGGGACATCCCACCTATACGCACAAAACGTTTTGGGAATACATTCATTGTGCGTACACGTACAGCTAAGGAGTGGAAATCCTTGGAGTCTTTAAGTCAAGAGTGAATAAGTTACTTCTAAGCAAGCGTGCTCCACCTTAGACCGCATCATCGCTTAACATCAGGTGAGATAGCGGTCAAACGTATGCCTATTAATAGTAAAAAAAAAAAACGTGGTACATGATTTCCAGTTTTTTACTTCTATTATACAATATTCAATCGAGTTCTATGAACTTAGAAGGTTATATTAATTATTCAAATGGTTTTAATCCTTTAGATAAATGCTCTTTACGATCGCGAACCGTATTTTGTTCAACATACAGCTTCACACTCACCGGCAAATTGCAAAAAATATAAAAATATTGGAATTTCGCAGGCTACCCTAGAGCTTCCACCTTAAACAAAAACCGAAAAGCTGAGGATGCTAGAGCGAGCGAAGCAAGAGCGAAAAATTTTAGTTCCTTGATTCAGAAACGCAGATAGTTTCTTTGTTATTTTTATGCGTAAACTGGAAAGCTAAGGATGCTAGAACGGGAAAGCGCTCCAGAAAAGAAAAAATCATTCATTGGCTCGAAAAGACTATATTTTCTTTATACAGCATACATACAGATATTCATTTGAAAATCCATATTTTTCAAAAAAACATCACGTCAGCACACGTCAGTTACAGCGAGTAATGTGAGCTCGTACATTTTTGCACTCGCCTCGGAATACTCTTAAATTATATTATCATTTATCAACAATTCGATCATTCATTGAAATTACTTAGTTGATTTAAACATAAAACTTGCATAATTGTGGTTGCAAAAGCGAGCTAGAAATGTTCTTGGATAGGTTGTGCCTCGGATAGGTAACATCCTCTGTTGACTATTGATATAGACATAAAAGTGATATTGTCAACTTACCTACGTGCAACTAAGAGTAGAGCGAAGCGAACTCGACATTTGTAGTACCCCACCCCTAATTGTAGTTTAAATGTTCGTGATTTGTCTATTTAAAGAAGGTTGGTAAATTTGACGTGTATGGTTTTTGGGGGGTCGTGACTTCCCCCCTCGGCCCGCGCCTGTGGGATAGAAAACGCTATCGAAATGTCACGTGATCTATCCCTTATATTTTGACATTCACATTCGCTATTGGAAAGGATCTTTGTCTAGAGTTTCGTTCCGTAGAAAGTAGCTTTCATTTATTCATAGCGTCATTAATTTGCTTCAATTGTTTGCGATTATACTACCATAATCGCAAACAAAACATTATTGTTGCAATACAAGTTTTGACTAAAGCGTGGCTTCAATCATGATTAATGTTTGCTTAGTACATACTAATCATGACTGAAGACGATATAACTCAGGGTATTCATAAACGTATATTCTGAGAAGGTTATTGGTTGATCCTAGTCGTCAATCTATCTTCTATCTATCTTCTATATCTATATCTTCTATATCTATATCTATATCTATCTATCTATACTTATAATAAATCTGTAGAGAGGTCAATTCTGTACATGAAATATATTTCCAAAATAACTATCAGGGGGTGATTAGGGATCGATACTGATGCCAAAAAGCAATCAGTACAATTTTTGTCTGTCTGTCTGTCGGTCTGTCTGTCTGTCTGTCTGTATAACCGTTATAGAAACAAAAACTACTAGACGGATTTTAATGAAACTTGGTACAATTATTATTCATACTTCTGAGCAGGTTATAGTATACTTTTCATCACGCTACAATCAATAGGAGCAGAGCAGTGAAGGGAAATGTTGGGAAAACGGGAGAAGTTACTCCATTTTTTAAGCTTCCGTCAAGTGTGCACAACCTTAATGGTGAAAGCTACACAGAAATCATGTATGACGGAAATGGTCTCATTAAAATTATATTTAAAAAAAATATCCAACGACAGCATAATGTGTATCTTTTATGATTGACGAACAATAACAACAAACTAGGGAATATGTTCTCTAGGGATTACGCGGGCGAAGCCGCTGGCAGAAGCTAGTTGAGTAATAAAAACGTTTATTACCGGGGTTACATAACTAATAATCACGTTCCACCAGCTTTAATCATTACCAAAGATGTACAGTAACATTTTTCAAAAATATGTTGTATTTTTAACCGACTTCCCAAGAAGGAGGAGGTTCTCAATTCGGTTGTATTTTTTTTATGTTTGTTACCTCATAACTCTGAAAATATTAACAGCTATGTGCACTGTTTCCAGTAGTTACTTAATTGTTATAGACAGTGTTTAAATACAGGTGCCTACAGTATGAACTCAAATCCGGCTAAGTACTACGTATGCCTACTGTATATTTTGTTTCTTCGATTTATTGTTTAAATACTGTAAGGTCTTTATTTAAATTACCCGATTTATGGACCAAAACAGTTCGTCTAAACTATTTACTTCAGAAATAGCACAAGTTGTATACATACAACTAGGTCAATTGCGGATTCCTTGCTTTATAACTTTTTACTGGATATAGGTACCTATGCCTAATTACATTATTGCAGGGAATTGGTCGCTTTTATCTATACTTACGTAACATTATATGAATTTCGTAAGTGTGTTTGTAATAGGCTTATGTTTAACTTACCACCACATATAGTAACATTTAGCAGTCAAAAATAGTAAATGATCACCAAAATTAAACCCGCATTTTAATGTAAACTTATAACCAAAGTTATAACATCTTGCTATCCTATTTAAGCAAACCAACTCCAAAAAAAATATTCTAACCTTAAAATAGTTAAAATGATACGCAAAAAAATAACATCTCGTTATCCGATTAAACCAAATTATTCACCAACAATAGAAGTGATCTGTAGCTCGGCGGCCGCTACCGCGGCACGCTCGCTTCGCTCGCTCGCCTTCGCGCGCTAATGGTCATGGTTCTAACCTAACCAAACCCACATGTTTCACCAGCCATAGAGGGGGTCTGACGCAGACACGTTACTATAGAATTTGAATATTATACTAACTGAATATTAATTTGCTCGCTAAGATTTGGTGATCATTTACTAAATTTGGTGGTCGAATACAATTTAAAGTGGAGTCGTGACTAAAATAGCTGGTACTATTGTATTTTTAGACTTTATTTTTCTGGTGTTAAGTAGATATTTTTGGTTACAAAACTAAAGGTATCAAAGCATTTTATGGTGGTCATTATACCGCGTGTATCTGACATCGACGCACAAACGATTTCCATGGGTCCAGGGCATGATTCTGGACACCCCAGTGTTGGAATTTTTCGTCGGTTCTTTTCTCATTTTTTTCAAGAGTACCACAAAGTATCAGCTCAGCTGAGCTGATATCTATTTGTGGCTTTATTCTGATTGTTCTTTTTAGTGAAAGCAGTTAATAAACTATTTTTTTATTAAAAATCTCATTGGGTTAGGTCAGAATAACGATTATGAGCAGTCTAAAGTAAAAAAACCCTTGAAAAAAATAAAAAAAATAGAAAAAAGCCGACGAAAAATTCTAAGTCTAGGGTGTCCAGAATCATGCCCCGGACCCATGGAAATCGTTTGTGCGTCGATGTCAGATACACGCGGTATTTATCCCCTTTGTAATATGCTCTCAAAATGGCGAAGGAAAACCTCGCGTAAACTAGAATACCGAAATTTGTCACACCCACAAACCCGCACTGGGCCCACATGGTTTCACTCCGTCTCGCAGAAAGGAGGACAGTGTTCAAAAAGTTGGAATGGACGATAAAACTATTGTACACACCATAATTATGTATCTACGATACATTTTTCGCCATAATTGTTTCAGAAGCACCTACATACCTATCTTTCTAATGTTGGGGCTATCTTTACATCCGTCTCCTCTCACGAAATCGACCTGTTTTATGATCACGGTGACCTTACAAAGATTACCCACAGCTGGTACCATTGTTTATTTACTTCTCCACCAAGATCACCATAAAAACAAGTAGTGAGATAGATCCAGAGACGTGTTTCCCAAGCCAGCTAAGTGCGACTTGGCCAACTCATGATTGCTTCGTATTTCCGCCGATTACTTTACAAACTTCTTAATACTAGCTTTATGACTACTGAAGTAAGAGATCCCACGGAAGGTATACTGTGGACTTTTGTACAATGGTGTTAACTTTAATGATTATAGTTATTGTTTATTAAGTGAATGGGAACCAGGAATACAGTTCAGTCAATTTGATTATTTTGGTTGACAACTGCAGAATTGAAAGGTTTGGCCGATATTGATCAGTTCAGTTTTATATTTCCATGATTGCATTTTGTGACTTCATCCAAATACAAGCTTAAGCAAACATTGTATTGCTTTCATTATATTATTATGAAATATAAATAATATTTAATAGTATTTTGCTAGTGTAAAAATTCCCATGGATCAATGTGATTACAAAAGATAAGCTTTTATTCTTTCCTTCTGTTGAGCGATGTCTCTGACTTGGCAAAGTCCTCGTTTTTTTGCGCGAAGGCTAAATCAGCGCCATGACGCCCGGCTGTCCTGTGACGTCACGAAGGGTGTTCTGACGTCATACACAAATACATTAAACGAATCTCGTGTTTGCGGGAACCAGTCATTTGGTAGATGGATAATTTCGTCCATTCATTGTACTCGGAATGGAAACGTCGTCAGGCAGTAAAACTGTGTAGAATGGTAACAATTATGAGCATTATTTGAATAAAATAAAAGCAAATTAAGTGTTTTAGGGGCTGCGCAAACGTTGGCACTTTTTGTAACCGACACGGCACACCATCCCAGGAGACCGTAGTTGATGTGTCCCGCAACGTCTACGCAGGGAGTGGCTGATTTCTTACTGGTTATAAAGAAATCAAATAATCATTGGTAGCTTGTATCCGACACAAGACACAATAGCTCCTTAGGCAACTATACTTTAAAGAAATAATTAGAACCGGTAGAATAAAAATGACACACATTGTGCGTCGCAAAATAATCATTTGTTGACACTTTTACAAATGTATTTGATACAGCTAGATATTTTAACAAAATGTTGGTTGACGGTAGCAGTATAGTACAGGAGTATAGAACTTGCGAGTAATATTTTGTTTACACCTCGTATCACGTACAAACCTTCTTTCCCAAAACTAAATATTGACTAGTGTGTATAGAAATACAGACGAGTCAATATTTAGTTTATTATAAATAGGTATGTACCGAAGTCGCACTATCACGGCCTTTCTGCGATTGCGAGCCGGTTTTTAGGGTTCCGTAGCCAAATGGCAAAAACGGAACCCTTACAGATTCGACATGTCTGTCTGTCCGTCCGTATGTCACAGCCACTTTTCTCCGAAACTAAAGAACTATGCTGTTGAAATTTGGTAAGTAGATGTATTCTGTGAACCGCATAAAGATTTTCACACAAGAATAGAAAAAAGATAAAAAAATTTGGGGGTCCCCATACTTAGAACTGAAACTCAAAAATTTTTTTTCATCAAACCTATACGTGTGGGGTATCTATGGATAGGTCTTCAAAAATGATTTTGAGGTTTCTAATATCATTTTTTTCTAAACTGAATAGCTTGCGCGAGAGACACTATGATGAAACTAAAAGAAATATATGATGTACATTACTATGTAAACTACCAGCGAAAATTGGTTTGAACGAGATCTAGTAAGTAGTTTTTTATTAATACGTCATAAATCGTAAATCGCAACTTCTGCTTAAAAGTTACTACCTACTGGTTTGTACGGAACTTTCGGTGCGCGAGTTCGACTCGCACTTGGCCGGTTTTTTCCCTAAGTAAATATACGAAGAACAATTACTCCAATACTACGAAACTACGAACATGTTGTTTCTAAACATAAACAAACAGTTAACATTTTCAATCAAAAACTGTTTGCAACTCGTATTTAAACTCTGTGAAATCTAAAATGTAACCCGGTTCGTTACTGGGAAATATTTGTGATGGGTATTCCGACACCAGCGGAAATAGTTTGACTCGTTTCTGATTATATACCTACCATTTTTAGGGTTCCGAACATCCGTGAAAAACGGAAACTTATAGGATCACCGTCTGTCCATCTGTCACAGCCAGTATTCTGCGAATCTACTGGACCGATTCTGTTGAAATTTGATATACATACGGACTTCTATGACCCAAACACAGACGCGTTACGTAAATCTATACTAATTTTATAAAGCAGAAGAGTTTATTTGTTTGTTTGTTTGTTTGATTGTTTGTTTGTTTAGTTAAACGAAACAAACTGAAATCTCAGGAACTACTGGTCCGAATTGAAAAATTCTTTCAGTGTTAGATAGCCCATTTATCGAGAAAGGTTATAGGCTATATGTCATCACACTAAGACAAATGGGAGCGGAGCAGTAATGGAAAATGTGACGCAGACGAAGTTGCGCGGGTCAGCTAGTAAATCATATTTTTTTTAAACTGTATCGTGGAACATATCAATGAAAGGGCTTACTTCGAGGGTTTTAATTATATGTTTTCACAATTTTAAAATAAATGGCCATTCTCTCCTTATCTTCGAAACTTATGAGCCTAAAAAAAAATAAAAAAATATGCAGGTAATAGTTCTATTCTTATGTACCTAAAGATTACAAAGAAAAAGAAAAGATAAACAGTCTGTGGTGTTAAAACATGTTAAAAAAATTAAGTTGGTTCGGAACCCTTTGCACGCGAGTCCGACTCGTACTTGTTCATATTTAACGAGGCATATTGGCGAAGCGTTAATTTTTGTGTGGAATGTGGATCAAAAGATTGCAATTTGTTGTGGTGTAGGAATTAAGCATCGTTTTATTTTTTTATGGTAGAATATAGTAGGTATATCGTTGTTCTTGAAGGTGGTTTAAAAATAGACCATGTGTCTCCAAAAAGGTTTATAAAAGAAAATTAGAGTATCTCTGCATGTAGAAGTAAATATATCTTAATTTTTGTATCACCTACTAAAATTTTATCAGGCATTATGTATGAATTCATACAGATCAAATTAGGAAGTCGATTATAAAAAACCCATCATTAAAAATACAATCAGCTGTTTACAATCTAGGAGGCACAACTGTGCCTTCATTTGACTTTATTGTTAAAGGTTATATTGCTGTTGTACCGGAAAAGCAATAAAATGCAGACAAGAGCTTCATCCCAGTGTACCCGGACCTACAAGTTGCAAGAGTGAAGTGGAAACTATCTGCCGGCTTGCAAATTGCATTTTAAAATGGAGCGTGTTGTAGTCGCTCCATGTTATGTACCTATTGCAATAATAATGTATGTATGTAGGCGTCTAGGTAAACGGCATGGATCAATGGTAGTTTTAGGAGTGGCAATTTGAAAGTAATAAACATGTCGTGAAAATGTTTTAATTTTAAATTTTTCTCATGACTTGTAAGCATCAGAGTTCTATATTCTAGTATCCCAATCGTTTGATAACATAGTTGTAGCAAATAATGATCAAAGAATGAAGATATGATTCTCTTCAAGGTCACACAAACTAACAGTAAGAGTTATAATAAAACTCAAGGTGAATTCACACGTTTTATAACAATCGTTGCTTCAGATACAAAACTCTCAAATAAAGAATAATGGGAGCTATCTACTTTTACCATTTCCATTCTTCTATCTCGTTACAGAAGCGGAACCATATATGGAGAATATTTCCACAGTACCTATTAATATAAAACCATTCCATCCGCACATGGCTAGAGAAAAAAAGGAAAGGACAGTCGTAGTTATCAACATAATAAAGTAAATGCATGGCACCTTAACTTGCTCTTTCGAGGCCCCTTCATATCCTTGCGAAAAAGGGAAGATAATAATAATATGTCTCATCGCGAGTCGCGAAGTAAAAAGCCCATGTTTGCGGTCGACCCTAAGCTATTTAAGTAGAATATGGCCTCTTTTATCAGCCTTTGTCCTATAGTAAAGGCGTATTCGTTACATAGCCTTGTAAATAATACTGGTGACGAAGTTAATTGATGATGTGGCCGAAGCTTGAACGACTTTAAATCACGATGATGTTAAGAATAACTAAAAAAAAATTTTGGTTGTTTATTGTCCGTCGAAATAAGTAGGCTTACATTTAATAGTCATAAATACTCGAAAATAAATCTAAAACTCGAATATTTTAAATTATTTCAATTTCTATTCATATTTTAATTTCAAAATAAAATCAGCAAATAGAGATAATACAAAAATAGGCGACAGTAGCGAGAAGTTTATCTGGACAACCTTTATTATATTTTACTATCCATCAAATAAAATGTTACATAGCTGCACGTCTAACAGGGTCTGTGATATGCTCGTAAATTGGCTAAATCTTGGGGCGAGCGCCCGTAAGGGTCGCCTATAATGTTTGATGTTGACAAAGGTAGATGGAAGGACCGTCACAGAGTGTCGAAGTTCAGACCGGCTCTCAATTGCATATTTAACGAGAGCTTACTAACTGCTCCACGAAACCGGAGACGAAGAGGGACTACGTAATTGGATCACGCTATTTTTATCACTGTACACTTAACTACTACCGTTTCATGTGTCGAGACATCGCGATTTTTCTCACCGCTCCTCGCGGAGATGGCACATAATCCCACGGGACTCACCGAGGAAGGTCTTCATATTACATTCCATTGAGCTTTTCTAGTGGTTATGGACGAATCTTCTAAAAATAGCGCCGGGGATTGAAAATGGGTCCGAAAGTTTAATGTCTGGAGCGAAAGTGTCTCTGCCTCGATTTGGGAATTGCTGTTTACCTTTTTGCACGTGTCATTAGAGATGCCATTGTTGGGCCATGTAATGATGAACCTTTTTTCATTCATATTTAATGTGCACTTATTTTGGCTCAGAATTACACGTTATGACTATAGTGAGTCGTACCGATATTTTGACTCATATTTGTAAGGAACGAATGTCATTCCACGCTAATTAAATTCGATTCAGAACAAAAATGTGAGCAGCAAACTATGGAGCCAGCTCACTCGTCCCTCTTCTATACAGCTATAGGAAGCACGTTAGGATCCAAACTTTAGAACTAGGCACACTATCCATGTCGCCGTTCCAACAATGTACGGCGGGTCCAACTGTTGTATAAATTAAAAATAGTTTAGTCGCCAAACAGCGGCGGTATGCTCGGCATTACTTAAATAGTTTCCGGAACGAACGAGCCATTCATTGGAGGTACACATTTTACGTTCATACAAACTTCGCGGTCTACGATGATGTATGTATTTGTGCGGCCGTACATTGTCTTCCAAGTTATTTATTACAAAATTATGCCTAGATTCTCGGAAGGTAGCAGGAAAGGGTAAGGGAACGGAATATCTCTTACTATTCAGAAGTGTGTGCTTCAGAAAGTAGTGGTTTTTACGGGATTTTGTGTTTGATCTTTAGTCAGTTAGTTTTTTGGTTACTCTAGGGGTTCTTTCGAAGAGGGGGTTCACGGTAAATTACTGGAAGAGAGCAAAAGTCCAAGTTAATATATACGTGTGGGGTACTAATTTATTAAGTTCAAGGCTCGCTCCAACCAGCGACTGATGCCAATGACTTAGTAACACAACACCATCTTTTTAATTTTAGAAAAGTACTCGTATCATTCACTGACTGAACACTTATCTGTTTGCCGTCCGATACCAAAAAATATCACGAAACCATTTCCGTCGGTGAGAAAGTTACATTTTACTATATCTACTGGTGTGATCTCATTATATTCGCTCTTCAACACCTTTTCGGAACGGAATCGGTAATCAGTTTCATAGCGATATCGACCGGGAGAAGCCTCCAATGAATATTTTATCGCAGAAATTTATTGAGAATGGGAACATATCAATAGAAGTTATAATATCGTCAGTCAGCACTATAATGTGAGCTGATTCCAATATTTATATTTTCGGCTTTCTATGACTTAGTCCTCTTAGGCTTCAAACAATACCAGTAAGCCAGTAATAAAGAGAAATGTAAAATAAAAACACCTAAACGTAATATCCGGTAAGACTCAATAAACAGGCGTTTTAGGTTAAAAATAGATCTGGTCCGTTTGTGTGGCCTTCCAAGCTACAGCTACCCGATCCCAGGGGGAGTGGGTGGCGAGCGGGCGGGGCGCGGAGGAAGCGGCACCCCACACACCCATAGACATGATTTATTCCCGTAGAGATCGTTTCCACTGGAAAATATTTAATAAGGTCAGAAATACTATACATGTTATGGATAATTAGGACAATGTTTATACTCGTAAGATCCGGATTGAATTATTTACAGCGGATCATCCGCAATTTCGCATGGCTTTATAGCTTCCTTGTAAAAAGTCTTGGTCATAAAAAGCGTCTGTTACGAGTTTGGTAGTTTTTTACGATCATTCTTTAACACCATTGAGAACTGTATCAAATGTGTTTTACTTTGCCTTAACAATGAGGTACGGAAGGAAACATATCTATCCTTACAAACAGCACTAGGTAGGTACTTGAGTATGTATCGTACAAATGCTACGTAAGGGTTAGGTCGTAACACGAGCACTGATAGGTTGATAGCCGCTCGTAGCACAACTACCCGCGGCCCGCGAGCACTACAACTTGCACGAAGCGATAAGCACCTGATTTATTTTGTTTTTCCTTTTGTTTCCATCATGTCCTGTACTTTTGTTTATAGTTATGTGGAAAATGTAGTTCCGATGTCTGTAACTTTCGCAGTGATTAATTTATGATTTATTGTTATCACACAAGTTTTTGTAAGACTGGTCGGTTTTGTGTGCCATTCTTTTTATCATTATTTGAACCGAGTACTAAAGAGAAAAGAGAAAAAGAGAAGCTCTCTTTAACTTGACTGTTAATCTATACTTTTATACTAATATTATAAAGCAGAAGAGTTTGTTTGTTTGTTTGGTTGAACGCGCTAATCTCAGGAGCTACGGTCCGATTTGAAAAATTATTTCAGTGTTAGATAGCCCATTTATCGAGGAAGGCTATAGGCTTTATATCATCGCGCCAAGACCAATAGGAGCGGAGCAGTAATGAAAAATGTTACGCAGACGACGTTGCACGGGTCAGCTAGTAACATAATAAGAAGGAAACGTTTCTTTTGTGACTGTCATTAATTAATTTTGAGGTAGTTTTTTTGGTCACTGTCATAAAATATTCATTTACATTTGTTTGACTAAATAGTTCTGTTAAAAGCTTCTTGTGTTGAAGTTATATTGTAGTCACTGGGTGTATTCAGTATTTGTTTGTAAACTCGCCATCAAACGTAAACTCGCCATCAAACATAAAAGTTTGGCGAGTTTAGAATTAAGTAACCTCTGTAATACAATTTTGTTAAATAAATAAAAAAAAATAAAAAAAACTTGCAGCTGATATTAATATTGAGTCTCTTTGTAGTTCACTACTTAAGGACTGTTTTACTCAAAACCAACACAGTCGATGTCAGTGATTTAGTTAGTGCCTATTCGCTGGCTGGCTAACTAGGATTGCAGAAGATAAGCGGAGTTTTGCAACATGTGAGCATAGGTGCAAACCCTGCAGCGGACCCCTTTTGAAAACTCCGCATGAATCAAGTGAGCCTTGCGTATCAGCGAGTGTTTAAATGGACTTGCCCATTGACTACAAGTAGAGGCCATTTCTAGGTAATAAGTCACAGTCCTGGGAATGTCATGTTATTCCCTATTTCCGCGAGCTGCGACCTAAGTTCGTAAACACTAATGAAGCCTCAGATGAGGGTAGCTAATGGCACAAAGCCTCATCACGTGTCGCCCGCTCGACTCCACGAACATCGTTTAATTGCAAATAAAAAATTGCATTAACTAATTTCATCTAGTATTGCCAACACTAATTAATCACTTTAGTGATTCAATCAAACGAAGTGCCTTGATCGATATTTCGATATGCCGTGTTATCGATATGTTGGCTATAAATATACTTTCGTTTTCTCGTTACTGAGCAAAAAAGTTTTACACCTTTATTTTCTCGTAAAAGCTTAGTTTATTTCAGAGTAACGCAACTTTATGTGACAATGTTTAGAAAATTGCTATTCATTTCATATAATGAAATAAATAATTCGAAATTGTCAATTACTTATTTCGTTATTTTTAAATTATATACGTAAAATTGTAAACGTGATTGCAATACTGTACCGACAGTAGTCAATTTTTCCAAGTGGACATAATGCAGTGAAAAATGTTGTAATTACAGTTTGTAAAATACAGCTCTTGTGCAACAGAGAGGATGGATTTAATTACTCCGTTTTAATTGTGTTTATTGCGACACTGACGATTCAGCGAGCACGGTGCTTCAAATGTTATTAATTAGTTCATTAAAACGTGCGTAACGACGAACTATTTTACTCTCGGAGCTAGTCTATTAATAAGATTCTATCTAATGCATCCTTTATTACATTTACTCGTAAATAAGTAAGTTAAGTAGAAAGTATTCTCAGCTCATACGAGGCTAGGTACCTATTTAGTTTAAAGCGCAAGCACTCGCAGATAACGACGAAAAAAGAAAATGAATACTGTTTTAATGTACGCCAAATGCCATTTAGTCAGCAGTTTGGGTTGCCCAGATTCATTCCCTCTTTTTTGTATAATCTGATAATGCAATAGGAGAACCATAGTTTCTCCGATACTTCACTCAAGATAAAAGGAAAAAAGCCTTGGGCTTGGATCCCACATATTTCGATAAGTAAAGTAAGCTATCACTGTCCCAATATTTTGCCTACCCCTGTCAAAGAATATTGAATGCAATGTAGGAGTATATATCTATTTCATGGTTTTCTATTCCATACAACATGTAAACTATATGTTCTCGAAAATTCTGTTAGTCTTACTATGAAAAATATGATTAGTTAACCGTTTTTCATATCTTAAAGTCGTGGGAAAATATAAAAATTCAATTCACTAATAGCATTTAACGTAGCCATTTTAAAAACCAATTCATTACCGCTCCGTTTTATAGACATTTAAGAGTTGAAAACTGCATTATTCATTAAAAGAGTCTGAACATCAAAGAACTTAATGATAAAAGAATTTTTCAATGTGATCCAACAATTTATGCTGCTAATGCAAACAAACTTGGGTTCTTTGTTACAGTAACGTTGTTTTCCTTCGTACGTATACTTTATTAGGTTTTTATCCATGACCCGGGATTAGCATGAATACGCTATGTATTCTGCTTCGTATCTGGATTAGTTCCGCTCTGCTTACCGAAATTCTTTGACACACGCGCGAATGCTCCAGTTTTGGGATGTCGTATTGTATTCGTCCCGAATACTTAGAATAAGGTGATTCGAAATCGCTGCTAGTATTATTCGTTGATAAACTGAATGGATCAATAAATTGTCTTGACATTCTGCATTTGAAGGGAGCCTAATCATAGCTTACAGGTTGCAAAGTATCGCCGATAGTCACTGAAAAAGAATAGGCAACTATTCTTTGTAGGTACGTCATCGCTTTGACCGTGGATCAAACAGATTGATGTCGTCAATAATATTTACTGCGTAGTAAAAAGAAACATTATTTGTGTATAACAAACACTCCGTATATTTGTTAAGGCAGAGAGTTCTACGAAAATTCTTTTTCACTTAATATAGATAAATGGAGAAACATCACGAATACAAATTGATTTCTCTAAACAAATATTTATTGGAATAAGATTTACGTTCGTACAATTGCCTTGTCAGATAGCCCGCGTTTTACGACCAGTCGAAATACGCCTTTAAAAGACGTCTAAGTGGGATTGTGTGAGTTATGTAGCCAGTTTTGGAGGTAATATAACGTTATATGAGTATCGATCATGCACACACGAGCCTGCTGATCAGTTTATAGCTCATCGGAGCTCATGAAGCGCCGGAGCGGAGGAGGAGTGTGTTGTTTGTGCCACACGACAAATGGTACAATATAACACGAACCAATTAATAATACTGTCAATCAATCGGCATTCCACAAACCAATTTGTGAGCTATATCGATCATATTGGTAACTAGGTAATTAGGTATTCTTAAAACGAACGATTATGGTAAAGTATTTTAAATAACGTGATCCGTACCACTTATTCATGTAGGGAGGCATAACATCGGACAGACTTCCGGCGCGATCTCATGGCGACATGGAGAGAGCGACTGTCGCAACCCCGTGCAGGGCACGCCACAATAGTGGCGATAAGTCCCCTCTTTGAGGCGCCAGGGCGTCCTCACCTTCCGCCTGACGCAGGTCCTCACCGGACACGGATGTTTCGGGAGGTACCTGCACCGAAACGGGCGGGAGGAAACGCCCAGGTGTCACCACTGCGAGGATCGACGGGACCGGCCCGTCGGCGTCGGGGACCATCTAGTGGCCCCGGCCACCGCAGGCGCGGACCTGTGGACGGTGAGCTATGGGCTAGCTCGCCGTCCGTCCGCCTTATGACGACAGTCCTTGTCGACGGCGCGTTCGTGTTCCACGCGCGCCTCAAAGAGTGTCAGCATAAGGAGGGGCCAGAAAGGGCCGACGCCTGCAGGAGTTGCGGGACTATTCGAAAGAGATACCGCGGCTCCGGAACACAAAGGGAAATGAAAAAACATGGATGGGTTTTAGTCAGTAAAAGTCTGACACTCCCTTCCGCTCCGCCCAGAGCGGGAGAAGTCATTCGATGATTTCCCATCCTAAAAAAGGGAGGTATAATATAATGTGTACCTTCTATATTTTTTATTTAATGTTATTTATAATTATTTACTCAATTAAAAATCAAATAATGTCGCTTACATTTAACATTTTCGAGACCATTTCTGACTAAAACTATATTTAATATGTGTAGGAACTCCAGACCAGTACAAAGTCATTAAAAAATCTTCATGCATTGTATCTTACTTATATCTTTGTAACTTAAGATTTTCAATCCCAAATAATGTCTGTCAGAGTGACGGCTAATATGCTTATAACGGGAGATAATTATATTACCCGAGACAGCTGGCTTACCGCGCGCGCTGAACCTCTCACTTAACCTGAACTTAGCGTCATACGAGAACCGTCAGCTGTCTTGTTAATAAGCAGTTTCCGATATTCACCGAGAAAAATTTCCACTGTAATATCTTCGATACAGTGTTGTTATTTCTCATCTGCAAGCAATTCATCTTACTCGTCGACTTGCCTGTCTTACATTAATAAGTGAGGGCGCTGCATTTTTTATGAATTCCAAAGTAAACAATCTGTATGAGTGCCAGGATTTATGAGCACGTGACCTTCAGGAAAATGAGGCCCTTCACCGATGTGGGGAGGGAGAGCACCAGCGAGCTGCGAGCGTGCCCCTCCTGAGTTAATTTTCTTAATTACAAGTGCCTCCTGTCTGCAGGATGCCATATTGTTCACACTTAATTACTGTTTACGTTACAGTAACCCTTTATTTAACAGTTTGTAAACACAATAAACTATAAAGCTCCCTTTTGCGTAACAACCCCCTTAGACCCTGTGACCTTCAAGGAATTCATACAAAAGTATGGGTTGTAAGCTTTTTCTAGATTAAAATTGCTGTCAAATTTAAGGCTGAGATTCGACTATGATATCGAAAGAGCTGCTACGAAAATGATGAAAGGTAGGTACTCGAAGAAAGATAAGGATTTGACTTTCTGATGACGGCGAGATGTCCAAGCGGGAGACATAATTAAACCATTTTTGTTTGACTGTGGTCCGACAGTGTGGAGATAAAATATTCAAAAGAAACTTTTTAAATCTATTGCGAGTTTCCTGCTGTGATGTTGGCAACGTGCGCAGAAATAAAACAGTGGCTCGCGAACAAATCTGGCTTTTGTACATTCAGGAGTGAGAACTTTGTCGATTTTGTGGAAACACCGCAAATGACAGATAGCGACGAGTTGTACATAATTCAGGGGAGGTTATGACGAGAACGTTACGTAAACGCGGCGTGCGGTGTGCGTGCGTCATCCGACGCTCATTGATTCTACGTACGCCAGCGCCGATGACAGCGAGTAACCAAATAGACAACTGTCTATTATATCACTAACATTTATGAGTCCAATGCGTTTCACTGATATCCATACCATCAATATTATGATTTATTCTACATTTCGCCGCGTTTTATTTTCAGCTATTTCGGCTTCCATTACGTCGAATTTTATCATGATTTCCTCCCACCAACCAGAAAACATTTAGACCTGTGTAGTTAATTGTTCAAACATTGTCGTTAATTTAAATTGGCCGCCGTTTAACAGAATTCTTCGTAATTGGGTTTTCTTTCGTTACAGGAATTTTCCAAGGTGTAGGAGTACCTCCGACACCATGCCACCTAAGTAAGCTGTTCCTAGAGTTGTACTTTTATTACTGTGTGCACTTTATTCAATCATTTTCTTACCAGCCAAGTAAACACACCAGTTCTTTTAATATATTGTTTTGGCAATTTTGTGGTATGATTACCGCTTTTAGCTTTTACTTCGCTGTTTTATGGTTATTTTTGAAGTTTCGTTATTTCCACAAATTACATCTTTTCTTCGAGTTTTTGCTAAAGTTAGTTGAGTAAAACATATTTTTCGTGCGAACATTGGAAACGATTTCCATCATAAATAAAGTTTTGATTTATTTGGGGCGTTATATAAGATAAAGTCATTCAATTTTTAAAGTGGGTGGTAAAACACGCGTTTGTAGATTGAGATACAAACAGATAAATAAAAACAAAAACAGCCGTCCAGGTAAACACCCGCAGTATACCTATACTTTGCAACATATACCTAAACACATGATAGGATTACTGGAAACCTATTTTACGAAGCCTTGCTTAGTATAAGAGGCAATTTGGCATAGTCCATGGTAATAGCTACTACAGATACATAAATACATAGTGAAACCCACAGATACGTATGCGTCGACCCAGTTTAACTTTTAAAAACGTAGTTAAACAGATTTTCTAGATTGCTAAGTTCCGTGTCGCCGATCATTAACTTCCCTGAAAGTTTTATCACTTCACATTTAACCTTATTCAGTTTTAAATGTTAAAAATGTGCGATAGACCGGGCTGGGGCCCAGGGGCCGGGACGGGGGCACGGGGCCCGGGGTATCAGCTACGATTTATTATCACTATTCATCGAGCGGAACTAACTGGTCTCTTCGGTAAGGTGTGTATTGGACTTGGCTCCCATTTTCTATTTATTTCGCCAATATCGTTTCAGTAGGTAGATATTATTTTTCAACTGAATGTAGTTGGAATTAATGGTGCCTAAATCGTTTTATCTGCTTTTAGTTTTTCGCTTAGGAACTTTTCTCTTTTTATTTTTTGAATTGACTAGATGGTTTTGTTTAGAGATAACACGCATAGTATATTGATAACCACGCTTTTTTATTTCATTTTTAGTATTATTGATAGGCTTGCTTTGATCACCTGATGGAAACTTATGATGTGGCCTTATAGAAGTAACTCATTCACCCTTGACTTAAAGACCCCCAGGTTATAGCTATTAGGAAACAAAGTTTCTGACATGGAATTCCAAGCGGTTTGCACATTGAAAGTGTTAATGTCAATACGTTGTGTGCGAATGAGGGACACAGAATGTACTTCTTGGTAAACTTAAAAGATATATTTGTAAGTTTACCAAAGAGAACATTCTGTAAGAAAATTTTTATAGTTAAAATAACTTTTCGCCAAAATTATTATCTGTTTGAACCTGCGTTTAATAAGCCCGCATCAATGAGTCGGATCGCGATTAAGTTCATACAACTTTTCATCTAAAGCTGTGTTCCGTGTAAGCACACACAATACAACACAACAAACACTTCCAGCGAGATGAACTGATAAAATGTATGAATTGAACGCGACAGCTACATTAATTTGCCACTGACCCGGATATGTGATATATTTTACAAACATTATCCGCTGAAACATGGCCGCTAACTTCCAATAATATTAAAACTGTTATAGGCGCTCGAAAACTTTCTCGTTTTAATATGTCGATATATTTATTGCATGGGGAAGTTTAGCTGTTCTATGTTCGATATATTTTGGTGAGTGTGTGACGGTGCAAGGCAGTGCTTGGTGCAGATCGGTCGTACGGCAATCAGTACTATTGTTGCACTGCAGAGTTGTAAGCCGGTACCTAAGTGTTGCACTTTGGTAGTGAGTGACGCGTGCAAACGACGTGAAGTTGTGCTATCAACATGTTTTATACTTGAGACGAGTTTGCAAAGATGCGGTAAAGTGGCGTGCACTGAAACTTTAGCATTTATCCATCTTGTATTGATTTCTGGTGTGTAAATATTTGTAGAAGAAACCAACGCAATCATGATGATAAGTTATTTTTTATATCAGCTTATCTGGTTGTGTGATTTTCGGTGCAGACAAGTTTTATGACGATCCTAAAAATGCATGGTACTGAAGAAAAACTCTTGATATGAGAAATTAAAAATATTGATATAATATTTTACAGTAAATAATCTTGCTTATAATACAGTATAATGTAGTTAGTAGAGGGATTTGGAGCTCCGAGAATGGGATCGGGCCAATCACAACGTGCCAATTAACTAATTCTCTTGTGATTTGTAACGCGTAGCAATCGGCGTAGCGGCGTAGCAGTCCGCTACGACGGTTGTGCTACGATATGCTACGAATTTACTTTAATTAGTTGCGCTGTTTTATAGTAATTAAACTCTTAGAGGCATAAATTATAATGTAAACGAAATACTGTCGAAGTACTTCTGGTTTTAATAACTTAATATGAGCACAAGGAATGTAACTGTTGTTAATTAAAGTGAGGAGAAATGTGAAAGTCATGTAATGTGTCTCTGCTTATATTAAACGATCAGTTATCCATCTGATAAGCGAGCCACTATGGGTACAAATTGCCTTAATTACTTAGTGTAATTATAGACATTAGCAACTAGGAAACTATCTGATTAATGAACGTATTATAAAGGTGTGTTCTTTAACTGTTCACAGTTTACAGCTTGAATAATTAAATAGTTCAACAGTGAAGACGAACGAATAGAGGTTCTTAAGTAGCAAACGCGTGCGTTGCATATTAAAATGTCTCGAGATGATTGACTAAACTTGTAAAATAGAATGTAGTTAAGTCTCATTACCAGAGTGCAAGTTCGTTTCAGATCGAAACAGAACTCGAAAGCGTAGTGTAGATACTTGTACACAACGCAAATAGTCATAGTTAGACGAACGAAACTCACTCACAAGTTCCAAACTAATTTCCTGTGGCACAAAGCAATCGCGGGCCGACGTGTGCCCGTTTGTCCGCTTGCTCGTTTGCCCGCTTGCCCGATAGACGCGGGGACGGGTCGGCCATCTGATTGATTTTTACTACTCACCTTCAGTTTTTAATTGGTGGAAAGGTACCAGAACAATTCTTTCGTTCTGCGGTTAAAACCATTCAAAAATTGATGACTCGTGTTGAAGTTTGTTTGTGTCGCTGGTTTGATTAGCGCGTTAAACATTTTTTTTCCTAAAGTTCTTGGTTTTTTTGAGCTGGTTTAAAGTTATGAAAAATCCAGAAGACATTTTGTGTCATCGCTATCTTCCAACACAAAAATTCATGACGTACAATTTTATAAAAAAAGAAAAAAAAGGTAAAAGTGAAATTATTCAGCGTTTCTCGTTATTTTTACCTGCTACGCTGTTCCAAACGTTGCTATCTACCTTTTTTATTTTATTTGTTTTGCCGGAACTTTTACTATACTACGAAACGTGTGGTGATATCCTGGAAAACTTTTCCGACATCACACAAAAACATTGGAGCATCACGTACTCCGCAGGGCACAATGAACATTTTCAGTTTTTTTTTTTAATTTAGCAAATTCATTGCAATCAACACAAACATGGAACAAGTTTTTAGTGTTGTTTTTATGTGTGCAGTAAAATATAACGTGTGTCTTGTGTCTCGGGAGCCGTGGCCGACGGTCAGGGGTCGCGGTTTACTTAACTTTTGTTCATTTCATCGGTATATACCTAATCATTTGATGACACATAACGAGCCGTCTTTACGTCTACATGAAAATTATCATAAAACTTTATTAAAATTAAAAAAATAAACACTATATAAATAAGTAGTAAGTATTTATTACTATCTTCGTTTTCCTTTTTCAGTAGTTACAGTTGTTTGTAAACTTAATTAGCCGAAGTCAGACAGCCGCATGACTATAGATATGGGCCACAATACGAGCCTCTAGACAAGTGACAAACTGTTAGCGGGGGCGTGGCGCAGGCAATTGTCAAAACGTCATAAATTTGGGATTGAAAAACGCTGCCGTAATTCCACGTGATCAATCACTTATATTTTGGCATTTCGACAGTCACATATACTAATAGAATGGCACTTTGTTAGCGCCTACGGGCTTTAATTGATGCATGAGTTACAGTGTGGATATGTTCTATTAACTCTTACCAGGTTGATTCTCTCAGGAGATAAGAAAAGATGGCAGTTAGTTCGAAAGCTTTGTTGGGATATCTCTGGACCTCCAAACAAAACAAAGCTGAATGGTAAAATTAGTGCCTATTCGGTTATTGTGCATGATAAGTTCGTACAACAATTATTGTTTTATTAATCTTTATTTCATTAGACACTTTACCTTAGTGCCATAGGCCCTTTATTCCAAAAAAAAAATGCACGGTAACTGAAGAAATGGAACCGCCAACAAAACATTGTACCTATCATACCTTCCTGTACTGTAAATCTTGAACATAATTCTCAGCGTTACGATGTCGTAGTAACACTGATAATAATTAATAGTACACCCCTTTCTGTCAGTCTAGCGGTAAAGCGGCTCGTTTTATTAGTTACTGACAATTGATTGAAGATATTTGAGACGTGGCTCTTTGTTAACTATCTAACAATACCACTGATGTATTATGTGGAGGCTTTAAATATTGAAGTAATTTTAGTGACACAAAAATTCTCATTTTATTAAAAATGGTTGTGTTTGTCAAGTCTAATTTTAGTAGTAGAACAATATATTATAGCAGATGGTAGTCATCCTCCCGCTCTGGGCGGAGCAGAAGGGAGTGTCGGACTCTTCCTGACTAAAACCCATCCGTATTCCTTCTAAGCCCTTTGCGTTCCAGGGCCGCGGTGACTCTCACGAACGAATTCCGCTACCCTGGATGGTAGTTAGCCTTAACCTGAATATTTGTTTAGTGATTTAAACTGACGCAATTTAATTGTCATTTAATATCGACCCCTCCGTGCCTCGGAAATCAGGGTAAGCTGTTCGTTCCAGCTGTTATTTATAGAACTTTAGCAGTCGATTGGCACAAGCCAGAAAATCTGACTTCAGTCTTGCCAAGAAGTCCCGTGTTGCCCAGTTACTTAGTTGTGCAGGTCAGAGAGGCAGTCGTTCCAAGTAAGTTGCTTGTATGCAGCTGAATCGGAGCCGTCTGGAAGCCAACCCCATTATAGAAGATAAGGCTAGGCACAATAATTTATCATATTACCTAGGAAGAGGTGACGAGACGACCAATATATCTATGAGTATATCAAGGAAGGCCCAGCAGTGGCACAGCACAGGCTGAATAAAAAAAAACAACGGGTTGCACTCCGGGAGTGCCGGCAGAAGTGAAAGCTGGACATTGCAATGTTCGAATAGGTCAAGTGTCCTGACGTCTTACGAATTATCGATCAGGTCGTCAGGATCAGGGAAAAGTGTTCAACACCGCTGAAGAAGTTTTCACTTCAAAAAACATAATCATCACTTATTCAACAGCCACTATTCGTGAACCTCTTACTAACAAAATCAATGAACTGCATTTGATACCCAGATGACAGATTTGTGAGCAACTCAACACAACGCCACTGTTCCACCCACTTGACAAAATACCTCAGTAATGCGGCCAAAGAAAGGTAACAACGAAAAATCGTAACTCGTCGAATATAAAAGAGAATTTATGTGAAAAGTTTTCATTTACAAACAAAGACGGATTGTGTAACAAATGAGGCGGCGGAAAAGGAAAGCTTGTTCGTTTATTTCAATTTTTAAGTTGTCGTGACGGCGGCGGTAAACAACAAACGGCAGGCTCTCGCCAGATGAACGGTATATAGGTACCTACTCGTAAGCTTAGGTGAAATGTAGCCGACATATTTCAGTTCCACAAAATGACTGATTGATAGTAACGTACAACCTAAATAGTTCAAGTTAGAAATTAATAAGAAACGTGTAGTTGGTGTAAGGATTTTTAGAAACTCGTTTGTTTGAAATATAATTTTTTGAGCCAAATCGAAGAATACTACAATATGTGAAGGCATTTTTCCCAGTTAACTTATTAAAACTGTGTTATAACTTATTAAAATTCAGACTACAGGATGCTACAAAGAACCCAAGATAAAGGCTAAAATAAAATAACAACACCAACCCTACCCGGAGATCGATCTCGCTAAACTCAGCAATCGCGTTTGCGACCACTACACTTACAAGTCAGAAGAAAATAATCCTTATGATAAATATTGGTAATTAAGGTAATTTGGCTGTGTTGTTAACGGCGAAGTGTGATCCCTTCTCTTACCAAGGTTTCGTAATGGCTACCAGGAGATTATGACAAAGCGGCACCTGTTTCTGCGCTAATAACTTAATGCTTCTGCACAGTAATTTTGTTAGTGCACACTGCACCCATTATGTCTCATTTCTAAAATCGCTTATCCTATTAGTAGACTATGTCTAAGTGCTTTTAGCTTAAAGTTATTATGTCATGAGGATCATCATATTCTATAAACAAGTCGCAGGCTTAATAAGCCTTTCAATAGGCGGCCTAGCCTTTTCATTGAACGGCGCCGTTAAATCAGTGGCCTATGCGACATCTCGACATTCAATTGAACAGCTACCCAAGTGATTTTGGAACTTAGGACATGGAGAATTTGAAGTCTAGGCCGTTAAAAACGGGTGATTGAATCAATTGACTGCGACATACAAACAGTCTAATATAATACTTAATCGTAATAATATTCTTCCACGATTGTATACTGCGCATTATTTTATATTCAGCACTAAATATTTATGTTCTAACACGACACCCCTTGATCGACAAACTTCAACGTTGTTTAGTAAAGAGACATTTTGGAAGTTGCGTTCATTATTTTCTTATCTATGAACGCGCCTTGTCAGTACTTTTCGAGGGCGACCCTTGAAATACCGACGTACCTACTACACGAAAATTCGGTCAAGGGCACACGTATAATATTATCGTTTCCTTTCTTCGCAAGTGTATTTGACTATCTATATTCTATAATGAATGGCATAATATTACGAGGGCCAGATATTTTTGGGAAGATTTATTTACAAGATACTAATGAACTGACCTGAGCAAACAAAATTGACAGTCTATGTGATGAGTTTTAGAGAAATTGTTCGTCAAAAGTGCTTACCTATGTAAGTATGCAGGACATAAATCTGTACTATAGCCCCTTAACCCTTTTAAGTTGAACTGATTCCAGCCTGTTGCCAAGAATTTGTACAAATTCATCCCTTAAGAGGACCAAACGGGAAGTTGGAGTTTGTCCGTTGACGAAGCCGGGGGAACTCCTAGTCAGAATACAATCAACTTGTTATTTTGTTCAGCAGTTCGTTTGATTGTTTACACTTCCCACACTATTCATTTATTTACATTATTAATCGTCACAGCTAAGTTTCTCCGTATCTTCAAATATTTCAAATATAGAACACCATTAAATAAATTAATGCTGTCTTTTGTTTGTGCATTTCACGATAGAGCATTCAGAAACATACGGCACAGGCATAAGGTTTAAATTGAATTAATTGACGTATCTGTGTTTTATTTAGGCACACTCTATCTCATTGTAATGTCAGATATTTCTAGAATCAAAATCAATAAAGCCAACGGAACTGAATGTTGAATAAAATTCTGATCAATTTACAGACTGCAACATATTTTTGCAGGAAATATTTTACTGCTTTCTTTTTTAACGTTGCCCGTATGTGCCCGTTTGACAAAGCATTTTATTTATTTCAAAAAAATCCAATACAGGACGTACTCTCCCCGTTTCCAGGAATATCACCGTTGGTTTTTTGCTAAGTATAGCAAGTATTGAATCAACCACACTATTGAGAATGGAGACAGAAAAAAAGTTGATCGAAAACTATGCATATAAACTAGCATAGATCTAAAAACATATCCTGCTCAGTAATACCGGCCTTTCAATCCTGTTGCTAAGCCGACCACTACCCTCTCCGGAGTCACTGTCTGCCTCTTTGTCCATTAAACTCACAGACAAAGGGTTCCGCGTAATTAGATCCTAGCTTTAATTAATATCACTTTGATATACAACCCACATCACTTGAAAGTACAGACGATTTTACGTTTTCGTTGGAGAGTGTAATTGGAAAATTAGTAGACTGTATCTTTACGAGTTTTTATTTATATTCTACCGTGCTGTGTTTTTGTCTGGTTCTTAAATAGTGATTTGATACTTGGATAAAGGCATGTCATATGATGTAGCGGCTTTATTTTCTCTCAGGAGGACCAGCGTAGGTACAAGGCCCCAGAAGGAGCTTGATAAACGGCATACGTTTATAGTAAGTAGTTGGAAAATCCCGTGTGGTTCGAGTAAGCTCTGTTCATCCCAGGGCGAAGGACATGAAGATTTTCGCATGAAAAAACGAGTGATTTTATTTCCGTAGCTCGATTTGATATAAGAATGATACAAGCCAAGGACTTGACACGAAACTCCAATATGATTTAATCATTACAAATAGCCATTGGAAACATCGATAGCACTTATCGTACAGACAATAAATTGATAGCAGAAGTCGGCAGGGCGGGCCGTGATGGTGGCCAGTAATTAATGGCCCCGTCGCTATTTGTGGCCCGTGGCGCGAAGGACACGCGCGGACGTGACCAGAATGCATTTATACAGCTCGCCAAATAAAAATATATGAAATATAAATTTATTAACTCCCATTGTTAAGTTTATAGCCGTGTTTGAAAGAAATGTCGACATATTTTAGTTTTATTTTTGTGCTGAACTCAGCTTGGAATGAGGTTAGGTTTAGATTGTGTTGGCTACAGGATAATGAAAACTTAACTACTTTATTTGCCATTTTCCTTTGAGAAGAGAATATTAAAAGTACATAGCTCACAGAATAAGCAAGCTGAAGTGGCAAGAGGACCGTTGGGGTAGACGAGTTCTTGAGTGGAGACTGCGAATCGGCAAACGTAAGGTAGGACGCCCTTTGCAGGCTAGGTGGAGCGAAGATCTTCGCAGGGTGGCGTGCACTTGGAGAGGCCTAAGTCCAGCAGTGGACTGTTATAGGCTGATGATGATGATTAAAAATTAAAGTATTGTTAGGTAATCGTATCTATTTTATGTACTAGGTATATAAAGAAAAGACACAACATTTACCCAAGTATATTTCCCGTACTAAGAAAGGAATAGAATAAGCTGGCATACCGCAAAATAATATAAATAATAATTATATTGGATCTAAGGACCGTAATAGTTCACAAAGAGTGTCAAGAAGTCAACAGTTCATACAATGAGAACAAAGTGTTTCCCGATAAGTCACACAACCGGGCCAATTTAGATGGAAGTCTTGTGGTCACACACGACGCAGTGCTTAATAGTATTTATATGTAGGCCGAACAAACGATCACTTTTTTTGGTTCATCACATTTTTTTTTTTCAACAGCTCGTGGTTTTTTATTCACCTTTTGTGGCAAATAAAATAAAATCGCCAATAAGCGCAAATAAACGTGTACACAGTTTAGTCAACTTCAAACGGAAGCGATGATTGATCAAACAGATGCAAAATTGGTAATTAATATTTCGTATGCCAAACGATTTCTATAAATTGCCAAAATATTCAACAAATAGGAAACACAAGCTATGATTGCGATATAAGGTGGGGTTATGTCACATGGAAATAACTAACTGAAAGCGGTTATCAAACTAGGTGTCGATGAAGCCTTTTCCCCTCGTGTACTAATTCGATTGTACAAGTAAACAAGTTTTGCTGCTACAAGGTATTATAGGCTTCTTGCGTGGCGCAGCGAACTCGCAAATAGTTTGCTTGGCTCCGTTAATAGAGCAGTTCGTGTTTCAATTCAGATACCGATGTCCGAAACGAGTATTCGGTAGCGGTTCACTATTTAGAGAAATAAAGCATTGGTTCCCCGCTCTCTGGAACCGAGCCAAAAGCATTTGCAACTATCGAAATATACAGAATTGCATATTATTAATTAAAATCTGTATCATGATTTTGTTAACGGAATAAACAGTCCTTTAAGTATCCTTAATTATCATGAATTTAATATTTTCAATTAAAACCATAGATGATAGCGATGAATTTCATTGCTGTCAGTAGAAATAGTTTGCAAATTATGATAATGTGATATGATTCCACCGTCCCTTATAGATATAATAGCTGCGATTTTTTCTAAAAAGCTGACAAAAACCTGTTTAGTTTTAGAGCTTGACACAAAGTGCTCGAAGTGTTAAACAATAAACTCAAATAGGTAGTCCTTTGATTCTCATGTGATCAAGTGTCACGAAGAAAGGACTACCGACAGGGTATTTCGAAAAGTAAACTTAGCACCCGGTAACGTTAATCTTGCCGAACGGGAGCTACAGAATTACGTTACAATCCTATCTCTGCAGGTTGACATAGGTGTAGATACGAATATATAGACATAACGTAGCTAGAGCGGATCTGGTCTAACGATGACGAGTAACGATGTAACAGGGAAACTCAATAGCATTTCGGTAGCCTTTGAGCCACGCCATGTAAAAATAGAAAATATTTAGGAGGTTCGTATATTATTCGTGTGCGCAAACCCTGTACATTCTTTTTGTAATAATGTTTCCATTTTGTCTGACGATCTGTACATTAATTTAAAAATATTTGGGATCAAAGCGTATGGAATTCATGGCAATGAGTCTTCTCATTTGTTTAGGTTGGCCAACAAATCTCTACTGACAAATATTTTCAGAATGTTCCTTCAAAACCTTCTTCCAAAACCTTCACGAAACAAGTGGAAAAATACCCTTAAAGCGAAACAAACACTCAGCCGTCAAGCAGGCCTCGTTCATTGATAAATAGCCCTCCTCTCCCCACTATCCTCGTCAGTGAATAGACTTACATAAAACCAGTACTTCGTGCTATTCGCAGGATAAACTTTTGTTGATCTTTTTTGTGAAAGCTTCGTAATCGATCAATGTTTTCAGTGAATCGCTGTCCTGTTGTTATAGAAGAGGAGGAGTAGGGTTTAGTGTGAGTCCCTGTTTCTGGCAAAGAAAATGCCAAAAGAACTCCTCGTAAGCTACTAATATTTGTATCTACGTACATATGAATTGCTTAACTTTTTGGTAAACAAAAGTAACAATACAACAACCGAGCAGAAAAACGATGCCAAGACAAGCAACGTATAGCAATTAAACCCCTCCTCCTACTCCTACAAGAACACGTTGACCTTAAACAAACAACAGAAAATAAACAACACAAAACATCTTCCAACCCGGCTGGTCACCGTGGAAGATTACGACCAAAACCCTCCAAAAAAAGCCACACAGATGGCGAACACACAAAACAAAAACACAACCCAATTAAAAATCGCAGCTTACAACGTCAGGACCCTATCTTCACATGAACGCTGGCTGGAGCTAAATGAAGCAACAAAGAAAATAAATTATGACGTAATCGGTATCTCAGAGATCAGACGACTTGGTAATAAAATAGAGGAATATGATAACTTAATATTCTGCTACATTGGAACTACACCAGGTAAATTTGGAGTGGGCTTCATTATTAAGAAGTCTCTTAAAAACAACATTGAAAGCTTCATCGGCCTAACAGAACGAGTGGCAATGCTAAATTTAAAACTTCATGAATTTAAGCTATCCATTATACAGGTATACGCACCCACCGAATCCGCAAAAGAAGAAGAAATAGAGGAATTTTATAAAACTATCGACAAAGCTATGGAAATAACACATAAGAATATTATACTAATGGGCGACTTTAATGCGAAGGTAGGTGCTCCTAAAGAAGGTGAATACTTAACAGTGCATCAACATGGGGACGGTGAAAGAAACGATAGAGGACAGAGACTTGTGGACTACGCACTTGAACACAATCTAACTATCATCAATACATGCTTCAAGAAAAACCGTAGCCGGAGATGGACGTGGCTATCCCCAAATGGACAACACAAAAATGAGATCGACTATATACTATCCAACCAACCAAAACTATTCAATAACTTTGAAGTCCTGAATCTAAACTATCCGTCAGACCACCGATTAATAAGATCGTCATTACAAATAGCCAAACAAAAACAAAGTAGAGTAAAATTTACAAACAAAAACAACTTTCAATTAAAGACCAAAGACGAAGTAGTAAGATATAACAAAAACTTAACTTCAATGCTACCCTACCCTTCTTACAACTTGGAACATACATCAATACAAACTTATCACGACAAAATAGTAAATGCTATTAGCCAAAGCTTGCAAAAAGCTCGAGAAAAGGGAAGAGAGCCACATAGACACCACAAAATACTATCAGATCGCACCGCTCTATTACTGAAAAGAAGAAAAGAACTACAAGAAAGAATAAATAAATCGAGATCAATGAGAAATGAGCTTTCCGCCCTCTACAAAGTAACAAATAAATACATAAAAAGAGATTACGCTAAATACAGAGAAGATACTATAGAAAGACATCTACAACACACAGGAAGCACAAAGAAGGCCTTTAAGGAACTTAGAACGAACAAGATCTGGATAGAAGGATTAAGTAAAGACAACAGAACTTTGTGCAAGCGCACTGCCATTATCAATGCGGCGACAGACTTCTATAGAAAGTTATACAGTGATAACATCCAAAATAATAACATCTCAAACACCAACGAAATTAACGACGAAATCAGTATAAAACCAGTGGACGAAACGGAAGTCCAAGAAGCAATAAATAGCTTAAAACTGGGAAAAAGCCCTGGATCGGACAACATAACAAATGAAGTTTTAAGACTAGCATACAAAACATTAGCCGGACCACTAGCGGAACTATTTAACTTAATACTGCAAAAGGCTGAAACGCCCATACAATGGTCTGAATCGGACATCATACTCATCTATAAAAAGGGTGATCCGAAAGATATTGGCAACTACAGACCAATAAGCTTACTCCCGAGCCTCTACAAACTCTTCTCAGCCATTATAAATAAAAGAATCAGTAGCACATTGGAATTAAAACAACCAATAGAGCAAGCAGGCTTTAGGAAAGGTTTCTCAACAGTGGACCATATCCACACACTTGAACAAGTCATTGAAAAGTACCAAGAACAACAAAGACCGCTATACATAGCGTTTATTGACTATCAAAAAGCATTCGATACAGTAACACATGTAAGTATATGGGAAAGCCTAAAGCAGCAGGGAGTTGAAGACGTATATATACAAGTCATAAAGAGCGTATATAAAAACAACATGGGCAAAATTAAGCTAGAAACTCTAGGACCAAGTTTCGCTATAGAAAGAGGCGTACGGCAAGGCGACCCCTTATCTCCAATAATATTCATAGCCATTCTGGAGGCTATCTTCAGGAAGATAGATTGGAGTAAGTCAGGCCTACGTATAAAGGACGAATACATAAGTCACTTAAGATTCGCAGATGACCTAGTGCTGTTATCAGAATCCAGCACCCAGTTACAACAAATGATGGAAACTTTACATTCGGCTAGTATCAAGGTGGGTCTGAAAATGAATCTCTCTAAGACTATGGCAATGACAAATTGGCGGAGAAGAATATTAACAATAGATAAAGTGCCACTCGAATATACAGATTCATACATCTATCTAGGTAAGCAAATTAGTTTTGATCCGAAAAATAACGAACTAGAAGTGAAAAGAAGAATACAACAAACGTGGAATAAATATTGGAGTTTAAAGGAAATCTATAAAAGTGGCCTGCCTATTACCATAAAAACAAAAATTATGAATTCCAGCCTTCTTCCAAGTCTGACTTATGGCTGCCAGACCTGGAAATTCACTTCAAAAGTAAAACATCTAATCACCACCTGTCAAAGAGGACTGGAGCGCAGCATGCTTAAACTAAAGAAATCAGACAAAATACGACACACAATAATAAGATCAAAAACCAAAGCAACAAATGCATTGAAATACGCACAAAAACTTAAATGGAGATGGGCTGGCCATGTCGCGAGGCTTAAAGACCGAAGATGGACCATAAAAGTGACTTTTTGGAATGGACCTCCAGGTAAAAGAAAGCGAGGAAGACCACATACTCGCTGGGGCGACGAGATCAAAAAAGTAGCCAGCCCAAACTGGAAACAGACTGCACAGGACAGAGACAAATGGGCATCTTTGGAGGAGGCCTTCACCCAATGATGGGGTTCCTACAAATTATATTATTTAGGTATCTAAAATCAAACCAAGCTAGCTATTAACAATAATAAATATTATCTAGTAGTAAATATTATATAGTATATTAATAACAGTAAATAAAATAGTTATAGGTAAATAATATAGAAAATAAATAAGAATAAGTAGGTATTAAGATCAATTAGTTAAGCGTTTATATAGTATATAGTGTAGTTAAACAAGTATAATAATACTAGTAAATAAAATTAGTAAATAGCTACATAATATAGGACATAAACAAAATAAGTAGGTATTAATTTTAATTAGTTAAGGCGTTTAAAGATAATTAATGTAAAAATTATATGTAAAATTAATTTGTAGGAAATAAAAGGCTTTTTTATTTTATTTATTTATTTATTTATTTTATTTACATATGAATTACGTTATGAAAGGTACGCAGCATCATCCATCATCATTCCACGCCCGTTATCCGATGGATGGTGACACTCATTTAATCAAATTTTAAGACAGCCTAATACAATTTGTATCTTTGATAAATTGAGGTTGAGGCTTTTTCATTAATGACAGCTATTTCAAAATGTTGTTTCTATCTGCTGAAAATCTATAATGTACACGCAAACGGTTTTCTGAAGAAAACAGAGTCAGTGTTATTATAATAGTTGGCGTTCTTTCTACAGAATTATTTTGGTTCAAGTATTTAATTAACGACGTAATACATAATACGTAGGTCGCACGGAGGGCGCAAGGGTAAACCGAGTCTAAATATTTTTGAGAGAAGTGAAACATTTTGTTGAAATAATTTGCGTATAAACTCGCCAGCGGGTGCGAGCCACGAGCAACGAGCCACGTATCAAGGCGGCCGTGCTGAAATGCTTTTAGTGAAATAACAAGAATTTTATACTGGCCCGCGGCGCCCCCGGTGCTGACCCAGACAACACATGGGAGCTAGCTTACAGTAATAAAGCTCGTACACGTCATCGTTGCCTTCGACAAAATCACGAATTACTTTCACGCATAAGTGCTTAGCACGAACTTGTTTATCTTATTATGGTGATTGCAGTGAATCAACGTAATTAACGTAATAAGATACATTATCCTCTCACTTTCCGTAACTTATCCCTGTTTCTCCGCATATACGAGTAGGTTAGCGAGTTGGTCTAGCTATCGATTCGTGCGAGTTCTCGGAATTTGCACGGCCCTATTGGATAATTGTTTTAGACAATCGTACGTAATTACGTAATTGTTTCTGAATAAACCAATCGTTGCAAGGCTTTTGCATGGTGTTTTTGCAGAAAATGGTTGTATGTGTCTTGGTTATCGATATTGGAGTTTTATCAATTTCTATTTTAAATTATTTAACTGATTTTCTAATTTTGACACAATTTATTTTACAAAACACTTGCTCAAAATGCATTTACGAAGCCTGTATACATTTTTCGAAAGATACAAATTACGCACCATACAAGTGAACGTGCGGTAAAATAGGTACTTTCACCTAAGTACCTACTTTATCACACGGTGCAGTAAAATAGGTACTTAAGTGTCGTGTCTATCATTTACGTTTCTTTTTTAAATTCCTAGAGTAATATACAAGAATTCCACCAAGAAGATTCAAAATACGAGAATAATAAAAATTTAAAAGCTAGGAGGTGAAATGATTAATTATTAACAAAATTATATTCATTATTTATTTATTTATTTATTTAGACTTTATGCACAATAGTGGTACATGGGCATTCTTCTTTCCATGGTGAGAGAATCGCGAATACCACAGATTAAAAATGACCTCCACATAAAACTGAAGCTCATTCATTTGCAGTACTTTAAATTCAACTACCTAAATTAAAATAGAACGTCCGAAAACTAATGCTTATTCATTTTTACGTATTTTAAAGTTCAGTTTTTAAAGTAGAATATCAGCAAAATAATTAAAGATAACAGGTAATAAATAAGCTGAATGATTGAACCTCCTTGGAAGCGCTCTTGAGACAAATATGAGATGACGATGTAGTTCTAATTTTAAATTTGCAAATTCGAGTCATTTTTACATTGTTGCGACTTTTCGACTGATATCTAAAAATAAAATGTTTGTCTCATTTTACTCGCAAATGTGTTGTAAAACATTGTATGATACACGTGCGGATATTGATATTTACAAATTCGAGACTATCGTAAGCCCTCGACTGCGTCATAAATTACTATGTTCAGCACTTCACTGCACCAAATCGTAGTATTGTACGATATTCGATAATTTCAAGTATTTCTATATCATTAGATATATTTCATATACCTATAAGAGTCTCAGCAGAAGGTCACGACATGACGGAGGCTGTAGGCTCACCCCACTGGCGCCGCGCCAACAGCAGCTGCTCACACATTGTTACGACTACAACGTTTTTCTTCTACTTCAAACATTACTTAGCTATTGATTCTTTGTAAAACACCAAAGGATAAAATCAATATGGCTAGCATTTTACCAATTATGATAAGGTCGGCTTCTTATCCAACCGGATGCTGCTGAATCCCAGTATTTTACATGGAGCAAATGCCTTACTGACCTACCCTACCCAGGAACTGAGTAACACTACACCCCCTGGCCTTATCCACAAATGACTGCCGGGACCAACGGATTTAGCGAGCTTTCTGAGACACGGAGGAATCCACAGACAGACCAGCTAGTAGTTATTAGTATGTAGCTCCTCGTGACAAACATCAAAGATACCTATCTACTAAATGATAGGTTTTATCCCATTCTTGTTAAACAAACCACGTTCAAACTGCTAAAGTACTAACGTACAGTGCATTGGCTTTCCGGATTGTGTTCCATTATTACAAACGGATCAGCCTTGTTTCAATTTCACCGCTTCATGGAGTCCGTACCCGTGATTCCATAAAATGTAAATTTAATTTGGTAAATGAAAATGTTTATCGGCTTTACTGAATATAACAGCCTATTCTGGTTTTGTGGATATGAAATACTTTATAAATACGTTAAGTTTTTTGTTGTGAAGTTACGATGCAGGTGTTTATACAGGAAAACAAACATTTCGCGTACCGAACAATGTTTGCAGCAAAAAAAATTGCATAGAATTTGTATGAGTCAATCATAAAATTGAAATTGAATACCTACTTTCTGTTCATGAAAAACACCGTATTGTACTTACTTTCTGATATGAAATAATAATAAGTTGTTCCAATTCCTGCAACCCTTCTTCCAAACTCCTATCTCATTTCTAATCTCTTTGCGAGAATTCAGGACACGTTCCACGGCATTTAAAGGAGTGTAGGAGTTGCTTAATCTTTCTAAAGTAGTTAACTCAATTTGAAAGGAAGCGGACTGTGAGTGAACGCTCTCCGAGATACGTGTGCCCTCATACATAAGAATTTAATAAATATCCTTTAAACAGAACAATACTCCGCGATACTTTATGAGCGAGTAAAACGAAGTAATAAAAATATTTTAATAAAAGCATGGCACGAGATATTTATCGCCAACGCTGTGACTTGTGACAAGGAAAACGTTATTTTTGAAAGGAAAACGTTTTTGTGATGAAACTAAAAGATATCTTCAGTATTTTCTATTCAGTCTGCCGTGTCGGTTCAAAAAAGAATAACAATTTCCACGAAAACTAGTTTGTCGCGATTTTGTTCGCTTGATATTTTAACCCCGGTATTTTCTTTAATATCTCTGGTTTTACCTCACGATAACTCGTTTAACGTCACATTTAACCCAATCATAATACCTAATTATATCTACGGAGATCCTATTCTGTATCTGTGTATTGTACTGTGTACATGCAGTTTACTGCTTGGCTTACTCTGTTAGCTAAATTGGCATAAGCCATGCTCAATTTATGTACTACCAACTATAAGTGTTGTGCAGAATGCTAATCTTGCAACAGTGTAACAGCTTTGAAACTAAGCACCAATGCAGCTAATGTTTCAAGACTTCGGCAGATAAAATGTGATTTATTTAATTTAACAAGTCTATTTTGCCACTTTTAGGTATACATTCGCAAGACAAAAACAAAAAGCAAGAGTCTGTTATTCACAGTGCACACAAAAGTTATTACTACGTACTAAATTTTTAACGATACGTCCATAATATTTACTTCGAAAAAGTTATTAAGAGAAACTAACAAAATAACATGTCGCGTCTGATTGGAAACTTCCGCAAACAGCACAAACCGGGCTGGCTGGATCAAAAACAAACACACAATACCCTACAATGACACTAGGGATCAAAAGTTGAAATGGGTGAGAAAACAAAGCGCGGCGGCTGGCGGTATATCGAAGTGCAGCGATCGAGCGGTTAGTAGTGATGCGACGCCGACGTGCGGATACTGCACTCGATGTTTTTATTTTGCCCCGCGTTAACGCGCCTCGCGGAACTATCAATACACCAATAAAATCGTTGTGTCGGAAATTTTAGAGGATCAAAAGATTGCTATGTTTGTGTGTTAGTGCTGACTTTGAATGTCAATATGGAATAAATGGACTCTTTTGAAAATAGAACATTCTAGTTTATCTAAAGTGAAATTAGAAATTAAGAGTAGCATCCGGATTAGAAGTACAAAAAAACTTTTTACAAAAAAATACAACGGATTTCCAAAAAATAAACAAACACTACAAAGTTAAAAATAACTTTAATTTCGGAAGTCGGTGTTTTTGCTAGTTTCTTCGTATTTTGACACCTACTTCCGAAATTAAAGTAATTTTTTACTTAGTAGTGTTTTTTTTTTTTGGAAGTCGGTTGTATTTTTTTGTAAAAAGTTCTTTATTTTTCATTTTTTAGTGGTATCCTACACCTAACAACACCAATGCAAAATCGCAGAAAACCAAATACGCAATTTCGATTACTTGGATAACATAAAACCATCATCCAAGTAAACGAATTCCAGCTATTTCGATTTAAAATCCAAAATTCTAAAAAATCCAAAATTCAAAATCTGCAATCTACCTTTCAGATAAAACAAGATTTTTTTTAAATCGGTTCATAATTGTCGGAGTTATGAGGTAACAAACATAAAAAAAAAACATACAACCGAATTGAGAACCTCCTCCTTTTTGGAAAGTCGGTTAAAAAGCACTGTAGCTCGTTATTAAAGTCTGATTTTGGAACAGCTTTTGGTCTTACCGAATATACAAATCTGTAAGTACAACTACAGTGGGCTATAACCAATTCACTTTGTCCACATTCAGGCTAGAGAAGACTCGTAAGTACCTACGACGTACCTCATAACGCAATTAGTGTCGGATGCCGTTTGGACTTCTGGTTATCTTGTTACAGCGAACAACTACTGGCTATAACTACCTGTTAGTTAGCCAGGTCAATTCTCGGTTACCTGGATATTGAAACTACCTCAATTGGCAAAGATATTCTAACCACAATGGTCAAGCTTGGACTGAATAATCATACGATGCAATCTTCTAAAAGGTTAGTGATAAATAAAACTCTGACATGATGAACAAATAGTACTTAAGTTTTCGTCTTAAGAATATACAAATCTGTAAGTACAACTACAGTGGGCTATAACCAATTCACTTTGTCCACATTCAGGCTAGAGAAGACTCGTAAGTACCTACGACGTACCTCATAACGCAATTAGTGTCGGATGCCGTTTGGACTTCTGGTTATCTTGTTACAGCGAACAACTACTGGCTATAACTACCTGTTAGTTAGCCAGTTCAATTCTCGGTTACCTGGATATTGAAACTACCTCAATTGGCAAAGATATTCTAACCACAATGGTCAAGCTTGGACTGAATAATCATACGATGCAATCTTCTAAAAGGTTAGTGATAAATAAAACTCTGACATGATGAACAAAAAGTACTTAAGTTTTCGTCTTAATGTATAAATATGACTGGTTACTGGTTAAGTTTATGCCTTATGAATTCAAATTCCTATGAAATTAAATATGTTAATGTTAACCCACTAGCTTTAGCCCCTAGCTTCGCTGCCGTGGCAAATCCTGCAATTTTCTTTTCTTGGATGAATACTTATAAAACCAGGCAATAGTGTAGGTTTCTAAAAAAAAATGGCAAAGTGCGACTCGAACTCGTGTATAAACGGTTCGGAACGAATTATATTTTTGGTTTTGTTTATGTTATTTTAAAATCATATAGATACTTTTATAGGTTATCCTGTAACTGATAGGTAGAGAGCTATTAAACTATCTTTTTTTTTTTTTTATACAAAACGGGGAAACTCTTGGCCCAAATCTCACCTGATGGAAAGTGATGATTAGGCCGAAGATGGAAGCGAGTTTCACCCGGAATCCTCTTACACAGAGGAACTGGCTATCATACCTCTAATTGCCGGAACACAACAATGCTGTTAACATTGTTGTTATGGCGACAGACTTAGACATGATGGTGGTAGCTTGCCAGGCGGACTTAGAATAAGTCCTACCACCAACCAAACCGAGCAAAAAATTTGCCCCCGCTGGGAATCGAACCCGGGACCTCTGGGTCTGAATCAGGTGGTATAACCACTAGACCACGGAGGCGTTTAGTGTCACCTGTTTAGCACCACCCGGGGACCACGTATAGGAATTCGCTGAAGGGTATTCTCCTACGGACGCGGGTGACTCGGCCCCCAAAAAATATAATATCTGCACTTTTTCCAAAATTTTAGGCTCAGTTGTGTCGGAGATGAGGGGCAGAAGACGGACAGACAGATAGACAACCGAGTGATCCGTCCGAAGCGTTCCGTTTTTCTATATAGAGATTCGGAAAACTAAAAAATTGTTTTCAGATCAGTATTTCCCTTTAAAATAATTAAACTATGTTTAAAACCTTAAATTTAATAAAATAAGTCTCTATTTTCACCGACTATAATAAACGTAAAAGAGTCGTCACTACACTAATCCAGTATCGCTTTGACTGCGTATGTTGACAGATTCATTATCTTTGTGTGCAGTCTCTGCAAAGCCGTGGGACTCGCTTTACAGCTCAAAAAGATTCAGTTGATCGTTCATAATTGCGACTATTGATTGCTTGAATAGGTCGCGTGGCGCTGAGAGCCAATTTGTGTGCATGTTCGACAACAAACGGATTCAATTCATGTACCTACTCAGAATATGGGACGTTAGAATTGAATTGGAATAATGATTTCATGTCTATATTTGTTCTTGTGCCTATACACCATTGTATCATTGTTTTATTAATAAATACGAGATACTTTTAGTGACAAAAAACCAATAGGTATAGGTAGGTTAACAACTGAACAAAAGGATTCAGGAACAGACTAGGTATACAACTCGGTTCTAACGCCTTACTATTTGTTTAGGGTACCGTAAATCACAGCCCGTCTAAGCGACTGTTAATAGACACTGAAGCGACAGAACGGAACACCGAATGTCAAGGAGCATGCTTATAGTCGCGAGTCGCGACAGTATCGTGGACGGAGGTCGGGACACGGGTCGGAGTCGCAGACGAAACCTCCCTGGTAATACACTGCGTCAACCACTGAATTATTCATTGCACACAAAATCACTTTTTAAGTTGTGCCCTCAGAACTAAATGTGTTTATAAATTGATAAGACGTATGTACTTGTAAATGTTGGGGCTGTGTTGAATTTGTAAATATGTAGACTTGTTCTGACAGTGAAAATTTGAATATAACTTTCATAGATAATGCTGGAAACATTTAAAATATATTTCTTGGTAGATCATAGTCTACTGTACTTACCTAGGTAGGCTACTATACAGGGTGTAAGGGACAGCCCTCCACAAATTAACAGGGTGGGTTGTGTAGACTCATTCTTTTTGCATTGTATAGTTTTACTCATTAATTATTTCGCACCGAATGTAAACATGATTTTGTAAACAATGGCAACTGGTTTAAAAGAGTGTCCTTGGAGTTTCTTGCACGTTCTTCTCCACAGGATCTACTCTTTGGAACGTGCAACTGTCGCGCTGGAGGCGGGGTCGGTGGGTGTGTTATGTTGGAGAACAACCTGCTGCTCTTGTCATTAGCGCGGCAGGATTAGCTTCATCTATTTGACTGACAGACCTTGACTATTCAAAAGTGCCTGTAACTGGTCTATTTGAAGTAAAGGATTTTGTATTTGTATTTGTATTTGGTGCAATCAGCTCCTTATTTTGAATTATATTCCAGTGGAAATTTTCTCAGGTTTTTTTTTTTCGTTTTGTCAGTTTTTATTGCTTTATTTCAATGTAAAGTTACATTATCTGTATGCAGAACTCCATTAATGTAAATAAAAAAGCTAAAATGAAAAAAAAAAAACTAATGAACGACGCATGAAATTAGCTGTTAAACACGTGGCGCGAGCGCGGCTGTCCTTTCGAAAGCTCGCTGAGCTGCCGTTCGCTGCGTGCGTTTTGCAGAGGTATACATTGCATGTGAGGTAATTAAACAAATCAGTTTTATTGGATTCCCATAAAGTTCCTGAAATAATTTCATGTACCGGTCAACTTAGTATGATATACTGAAATCACCCTATCAGTTTGTGGAGGGCTGTCCCTTACACCCTGTATGTTCCCGTTATTGTCTGCGTCTCTCGTTCTTCTTATCGTTGCTACCGACAGATAAGTAAGCCTCTTAAAATCGATAAAAGGATCGTCGGTACATACCACATGTTCCCTACGAGTACCTACCCATTGGAACTAATTAACAATTCCCAACGAAATGTTCAGTTTCGGACGTCGCACCCAGCTCAGGCTAAATACTGCCACTCAATACGGAAATTGGGAAAACAGGCAAAATACGATCCGAGCTAGAGACCGGGTACGTCAGCCACTGAGCAAAGCCCGTCACTCAAGCACGCCACAGAGGATTCTGACTTTACGCCCCACATATTGCGTTACTGAATATTAATAGTAAATACTCAGCATTTCAGCAACGTTTTATTATGAAATGGATGAAATCCTAGCTGGATTTAATGAATGAAATTAGGATTTCATTCATTAAATCCAGCTATCCATCCATCAATCCAGCTGGATTTCATTAATTTCTTATGTTCTACAGTAACATTACATGAACAAATAACAGTTTTGCAGAAATAAAATTCTGCAATTAGGTATTAATTGTGAGATAACCTCGCATTGTGTAATAGTATTTTCTTTTCGATACAATTTCCTGCAGAAATCCCTCGCTTTTGTACAATGCCCGGTTAATAGCAAAGAGACCGTTAAAAAGCAACCGACGCCGACGTCCCAGTTGGTGCTAGTAGTCGGTAGCAGACGGCACGCTCAGCAGACTTGCACCGCCTACGGAACATATTAGCGGGCACTTGACCCGAATCGAACACGCTCCACTCTATCTACTATCATGCTTCAACTGATTGAGTTCCACAATACAGCTCAACGCGAAACAATGAAGTACCTACTTACAACTAAACCCGTAATGGAAGTAAATAATAAAAATCAAAGTAACAGTTTCACTATTTATTTTTATGTTAGCGTCGCGTAAAACTAAGGAAACAATCGCTTTTAGTGAAAGAACATGAGGTTTAATAATGCTATGCGTGGAATTTTCTGCTACAGTTACTTTGAATGGCATGAAGAATGTCTAGCTATCAATCTTATGAGGTTAACCTTTCGCGACTCGAGCATTGTAACGAAGGTTAGGTCAGGTCAGTGAATGCCTTAGCTAGTTAGGTGTTCCATTATCTGTGACGGCATGAAATGTCAAGTTGTTGCTGCTTTTATGTTGGTATAATGTCGAGGTGTTATTTTTAGTGAAGCGTCCCTGACTTGAGTCAGGGCTGGTCATAGTGCCTTGTTGAAGTAGAGGTTAACTTGTGGCGCCTTCAACACTGCAGTAAGGGTGACCCTTTATCGACCATGCAAAGTAGGACATACTGCAGAAATGAAGAGATGGTAATTCCATTTGATCCGGGCCCCGGAGAAGTTTACTGAACATAATATGTTTGGAATTTACCCTCTAAGTACATATTACGTGAATTATCCAATGATGTCGGCGGAGCTTGAAATGAGTGTCAGTTCCAGCCTTTGTACTTCCATCACACTGAGTGCTCAAAGGAAATAAAGTTTAAACCGCTCTATATGTTTTTTTATAGTCGTTGGGTTACTCGTACATTATTTTATGTACACTTAAAGTATTACGTGTATATTAAAGGTAGTAAAAGTATAGTAATGTTTGCTTTTCAGTGCTTTTTAAATTTTGGGTAAAAACATCATAACTGAGACGAGATTGTGAAATGTATTTTTTTTTTTTGTTGTATCAAAGCGGCCATACACGATCAACTTTAAAATCCGTGCAGCTCAATTTCGAAACTTAAATCTAGGGATTCTTTGAATCGACGTAGTGTAAATTAGTAGGCGAGTTTATCAGTAAAATTACTGAGCGGCGATAAGAATTGACTACTATCCTGGCTTTTCTGTGTCCCGGATATTTTAGTAGAGCAGACAAACGGCCCATATGTTGGAGAGTGGCAGTCGCAGCTCTGGTGGAAACGAGCTAGCAGAACAATATATTTTAAATATCAAGAAGTAAGAGATGTGGGCGAGGAAAATGTGCGAGGGATGTATGTGAGGAATGTCATGCGAAGGATGCGAGTATAACAAATGTGTGTGCCCGTGCACAGGTGACCATAGTCCGCTACGCATCTGCCACCTCCTCTCGGCTACACACACCGTTTCACAGCGTCGCCACGCACTGCGCAAGCCCCTTGCACAGCTTAGGTGGAAACAATAACACATTTTCACAGCGCAGCTTGTACCCGTATACGTCCTCGCAGCGCCTAGCTACTTTGGACATCTTGGGTGGTAAAGCTCCTACTCCCAAGGTGTTCGCATCTACTAAGTAATGGCTACAATTACTTTACAATACCCAAACTCTTTAGAAATGCGCCAGTACTGGCCTTTTACAACATTATCAGTTGCTCAACTTAAATAATGTCAAACTACCGGACATACAACAAACTATTTATGTCGCAACATTGAAACACATTGTAGAAGGCGATCTGCAGCATGTTCCAGCGACAAGTTCCTCGGCTGGTGCCAACAATAACACCATGTTCTCGTATAAAGCACTAAGTTACAACAATAGCAGCCGCGATGTCCAAAGATTCTATGAAGTTATGAACTATGAATATTGTTTATGGGATACTGCATACGTAAAGTTTTGGAATCTGTGTTGCATGTATGTAACAATTGAATGGAATTTTTTTTGAAGAAAATTTTCAGCTTGGAAATCAGTTTTCAGAAACTTTAATTAATAGAAGGAACGAAATTAATGATTACATATTATCATTAAATTCGTTCCGAGTAGAAGCACTGATGAGGTTCTATATTTTAAAACATAAATAGGATAAATATTAGAATTTACCTACTACTTTAGTAAAATTTGTTGGAGATTTAAATCTTCAATTAATTTAACTGAATCAATTTGAATGAGCACAATATTTTTGTTTGCTCAGTAACAACTAAAAACACTAAGTGAGTACCTACGAATTTACGTTAAATGTAAAAAGATAAAGTTCTTAAATATTTTACGCCTTTTTTTAAAATAGGTTCAACATTTTTTGATCATTCAAATCGTTTAAAAGTACAAATATTCTGGAAAATGAAGAAAAACAACCGCAATGGTAACTTAAAAAAAATAGAGACACGCCATTCAAGTTTTGTTTTTAATTTCTTATTAATATAAGGTTTCTATTTATTTAGAACTCAACTTTTGCAGCTGTAAATATGCAACTATGAAAAATGTGCACAATTTGGCATTAAAGATTTTTAAGCAATTTGTAGTACGAAAACTCTTTATATAAAACAACTGGTAGGTTTAGCAATAACTGTAACTTTACAAACGCCAAATCTTTAAATTAATTTGACTAATGAGTCATTTTGAATAAGCACAAACTTTTTGGGCAACATTTTTTAATTTAAAAGTTCGTGATTCAAATTATTTGACCTCTTTTTAGGGTTCCGTACCCAAAGGATAAAAACGGCCCTATTACTAAGACATCGCTGTCTGTCTGTGCGTCTGTCGGTCATCAGGCTGTATCTCAGGAACCGCGCTAGCTAGACAGTTGAAATTTTCACAAATGATGTATTTCTGTTGCCGCTATAAACAACAAATACTAAAAAATAGAATAAAATAAATATTTAAGGGGGCTCCCATACAACAAACTTGATTTTTTCGTGCGCAAGTCCGACTCGCACTTGACCAGTTTTTAATAACTTACAGCAACGAAAAAAATAATGTGAAGTGAGTTATTTTACTACAATTTAATTAATTAAAGTTTTCTAAATCCTAAGAAACGGCCAAAACTTTTGCTGAAAAAAAATTTATACAGCGTGTAACCTCTTCTTTAAAAATCTCTGTACCTAAGTTATGCAGTCGATTGTCGTGGTTACTAAGCATCTCATGGCCTTATGGCTTGAATATTTGACCAAACAATAATACGATATATTTTTTGTTGCAGGCCCCGCACCGGCGTGGTAGGCGTACTGCTGAGGGTCGCGCGCCCTCTCCTGTGACTAGCCAGAGTTCTAGCGCAAGGCACGGGCGGCGGATTGTAAGCAAACACTTAATCGTTGTACCCTAGACTATACAAAAGAAACGCACTAAGCAGTTACACACTCGCCCCAACCTAGCGTTGCACGCGTAGGTACATCGATATCTCATTCTTTCTCTCATCCTATTCTATCTCTAGTTGGCCTGTTTCGTTGTGTAGTCGACCCAGAAAACATGGGAATAAGTCCAAAATAATTCAAAGCCACCTAATTCCTTAATGTTATATTTTAAGCTATTCAATACAATCCCGCAATTTCCACTTCGGTGTGGAAAATGTTCTCAAGTTACAAGGAAACAGCGTTTCAATGTAATATTTTCATCTAATTGGATGATTTGCAAATCTGTGGCTTTAATGGAATTAAGGAAAAACATGTAGCATTGCAATTGGTTCGTAGTTTCCCAAATTATTCCTTTCATTCCTCTTAATTTTTAAAATAAATTAATTTTTATAAAAATCTTTAATCGTGTTTGGTTGTAGTGAATTACCCTTTTTTTACTTTTGATAGGCACGCGTTTGACCATGAGATGATGAGTTTGATGCGGTTTAAGATGGAGCACGCTTGCCTAGAAGTAACCTATTCACTCTTGACTTAAAGACTCCCAGGTTGTACCTACCTAGCTATCAGGAAACACAGACTCCGGCAGGGAATTCCACTCCTTTGCTGTACGCACTATGAATGTGTTCCCAAAACGTTTTGTGCGTGTGGGTGGGATGTCCACAATGTACCGGTGGCGCATCGCCGTTCGTCTTGTGTTCCGATGATAGAACGGGCTTGGCGGAATTAAATTATGCAATTCCGTCGCACATTCCCCAAAATGCAACCGGAAGAAAACCGACAGGCCATCAGCAACTCGGCGACGATGCTCAAGACTTTGGAGTTTCGACTCGACGAGCCTATCATTGTCGATTATCCTCTTGACTCGTTTCTCAATTGACTCAAGGGCATCAAGCTGGTATTTGGCAGATTCGTCCCAAAGATGAGAGCAGTACTCCATACATCGTCGAACTTGGGCTTGATCGCCGGAACAGCTGCTTCGGTTCCAGCGTGAAGTAAAAAAAAGAAAAGAAAGAAGCCAGAAGCGACACACAAAAACAAAATAAATTAACAACTAAAAACACAAAATTTAAAGAAAATATCAGCTAAAAAACTTAACAAAACCAGAAACATTTATGTTGTCTACGTAAGTACCGTCTCACCTTTGCTAGGATCCCCAACTTTTTTGCAGCCACTTGAGCTTTTGCCTCTATGAAAGGGCTGAAATTGAGGGTAGATGTTAAAGTAACCCCAAGAAGTTCAAGCCGATCGGTTATAGGCACGGCTACACCTCGGAAAGATGAAGCTGGGTGGAATTGGCTCCTTTTGGCGGAAAAATAGACACGCTTGGGTCTTAGCAGTATTGAACTTGACCATATTGGGATCGCCCCATTCAGAGACAGTCTGTAAGGACACGTTCAAGCGTTCAACCATAGCCTCCCGGAGAGGCCGGGTCTGTGACCCACCAGCACGTGCGTCGGACACGTATCTCTCAGGAACAGTGCTATCGTCTGCGTACCCAAAGGTACCGGGTTTTAGCAGGTCATTAATATGCAACAGGAACAATGTTGCCGAGAGTACTGTCTCAGCAGTCCGGATGAGCAGCCATCTATGACCACTCGGATAGACCGATCCCTCAGGAAATCTGCAATCCAATCACACAATCCGGCGGGCAGACCGAAGGAAGGAAGCTTACTGATAAGGCCATTGTGTCAGACCCTGTCGAAGGCCTTCGAGATGTCTAGGGAGACCGCAAGTGCTTCCCCGTGCTTCTCAATGGCCTCACTCCAGATGTGAATAGCATACGCTAGAAGATCCCCAGTTGACCGATTTCGGCGGAAGCCATATTGTCGATCACTAAGGATATCGACCCTCTGACCCGAAGAGTGTTTCCTTATTGTGTTCGCTAAATTTACAAGTGATCTTGTAATCAAACCAAACATTGATTTAGGGTTATTTTCTTGTTTCCGGAACCTATATGGTTCTGATAAAAACCTTGTTTAGTAGATAATTGTGTTGTCTAAGACGTTTCATTATCTTATTGAATGTTTCGGGCACTTGTAAAATTAATTGCACTAAAACCATTCTTGATGTCTGAAACGTGTGTCTTGATGTTGCAGAGGCGTGGGGCGCGGCGCGTGGCGGCGGCGCGGGCGCGGGCGGCGCCATGACGCGGCGCCCGCCACCATGACGCTGCCGCCGCCCGCGCGCCCCGCGCACCCCGCCGCGCACCGCGCCATGCGCTACTACCGCATCTGGATCTACGCGTGCAACGGCGCGCTGCTGCTTGGGGCGCTCGCTTTCTGCGCGGCCGCGGGGCGCGCGCTGTCCGACTACCGGCGCGCGCTGGTGCCAGGCCTGGGCGCGGCACAGCCCGGCTTCCTGTACGGGTACGCGGCGCTGCCAGCGCAGGCGGGGTTGCTGCAGCTCCTCGGCTGCCTCGCAGCATTGAGACTTTCCGAACGGATGCTGAACGCCTACTGGTTGGCCCTCCTGGCGCTGCTCGTAGGAGACGCAGCTATCGGCGTCTACTGGGCGTTCCGGTTTGAGCGAGTTTGTCGTGAGCTGCGGCCCCAGCTGCGGCTTCGTCTCGCAAAGGACTACGACACGGACATTGACTTCTCACAAGCTTGGGACCGCCTTCAGAGAGAACAGCGGTGCTGCGGCGTGACGGGGCCGGCAGACTTCGCAGCGTTTAATAGAACAACGCTGCCGGCGAGCTGCTGTCGTATTCCGGCGCATACGACATCGGTGACGCCGGCGCTGCTGGCCGTCACGTCTGCCACGTCCCCCGCGCCCATTACCCCGGTACACTGCGCGCCGCACACGGCCGCCTGCTCCGAGAGACTACTCGTTTGGCTTCGACGAACTGCAGACGCTTTGTTCGTGTTAGGGTATTGTGTTATAGCATTTCTAAAATTGTGCTTCCTCGGAATCCTCCGGTACGAAATAAAAGAGATGATTCAAAAAATTAGAATATTACGAAGCGAGCTCGGAGCAGGCGAGCTGATGGAGGGTAGTCCAATGCACGGCGGACCATTGTCACAGACGATCATAGTGAACGCGGTGAACGCCAACGGAGGAGTTCGGGCACACGGCGGGAGTCCTGAACGCGCAGGAGAGCGCGAGGCCCTGCTGGGGCGAGCGTCGGAGCCGTGCCCGCGGCGGAGCATACACGACGAGCCGCTGGGGCCCAAAACGATAAACGGAAACAACAACTGCGAGATGCGTGAGCTTGCTCGAGGAGACTACAGGCCATTAGCGGCGGACAGTGCGGCGACTCGAATCTGACTAAGATGTTACTTGGAGCGGCTGTTCGGGCGGCGCTGGCGCTCGTTCCCGGCGGCGGGCTGCGAGCTGGAGGCGCCGCCCGTGCTGGTGCGGCGCGTGCCGGCGGGAGCGCGCGTGCGCCTCGACCACCGCCGTCAAACCCGCTCCGAATTCGAGTTGTAGTAGGCTACACGAGCGCTCGTCGCAACGATCATATTCATGAGCTGTCAATTGCAAGTACCGATATGTTCGGTCGGACAAAACTGTATGTAATTGTTCATAGAGTAGAGTTTTAAACTGTACGAGTGAGCCGACAAGTGTAACGAGTGGTGTTCAAAACGTTATGAACAGTGAGATATTATGAATAATATGAACGTGCATCGAAGGATAATTGTGTAATTTAGACAAAGTGAAATCGATTTTGAGCAAAGCTTGTTTTTAGTTTCAAAATTTGGCCGTTAAATATTCGTTCCGTAGGTGCATAGGACACATAATATGTTTTACTTTACGGTCCCTAGGAAAGCGGCAAGAGAGAGATACCTGAACTAGCGTGGCGCGAACAGCATGTGAGGAGATGCAGTCTCCGGCAGAGCAAACTATAATGACGCATACTTTGGCTACTAGGAGAGCGCAGTAAATCCATCCTACATAATATTGTATCTGTATACTCGAATACGATTTTAATATTTATAGCAGTAAATAACGGGAATCAACCAATATAAGATTAATTATGATGATTGTTTAGCCTTAAGACATAACAGTTTTTGATTGTATACCAATAGAGTTACGAAAGTAATTATTGTAATATGTATTTTACAAATTTTCATGTCATTTTACTCATTGTCTTCAATTAAATAATTGTATTTATACGTTAATATATTGCCACAGTCTATAATAGCAGTAGCACCGACGCATTCAGTTCAGTGATTTTTGCCCAGATGCTCATCTTTAGCTTTGAGCATGAGTGTAAAGATTATACTAACAATTAGTTATAAATATATGAACTTAATAAATTATAGATTCGTCATTTGGTTTCATAGCTGATTAAAGATAAGGCAAAAATCACTGTTCATGAATGCTGGTCCTACATTTTGATATACTAATACGTTACGAATTATAAAACGATCAAATGGTTCGCTTGCACGGATGATATCATCTGCTGTGTTTGAGTTAATTCCGTAGGATATTACATCTATCATAGAATTCTTAGTTTATTATAAGTACCTGTATCCCTGTTCATAGTTGCACGACTCCCCGACAGTACTTGCGTAGACTGGACACATGGCTCGTGCTTCTCGCCCCGGGTCCTCGTCCACCGCTAGCTACGTCTCCAGTGCCCCCCTTACACCGTTTGTTTCGACCGCTTTCCTTACATAAGTCCGACAAGAGTGAGCCGCGACTTTCCTCGCTCATTGTCTATTTATCTAGTTCTCATTATCATACCTAATGTTGTCGGTAAATGTAAATAATAAACAAAATTTGTACATGTGTAGTATGCGAGTAATTGTGCATGGACAGATTGACAAAATACATAGTACTGATATGAGCTTAAACGACGTAGTGCCTACAATTATATGCTTGTAAACAGTATCAAGTGGACGAATACACTTCGAATAAAATTTTGTTTTATGGCAGAAGAATTTAAAATGTTTCGTATGTACTACATTTTATCACTATCTTGACAGAACAGACGTTTTTGCTAAAAATTTAAAGAGATCGCGCTATGAATCTAGACTGCGCATATAAAATATTACAATAATCTCATGGTGTAAGGAATAAGGTAAAATGTATTAATGGCTGTGTCAAATATAGGTGAAACCTATCCATGCCGCGTAGACCGACTCGATCGCTGCCACAGCCGGAGCGAGAGCCTGCGTGCGCGCACGCGCGTGGCTCGTCGACGTTCGACCATCTACTTACATTCATAAATATTTGTACTTTTACGAACTAACTTTATAGATATATTGTAATGACGAGTACGAAGTTATGTTCGCTTAGAGTAGGTATAATATTTTGTGAATTTATGCAGAAAAATAGTTTTTTAATATTGTTGTCACATGAATGTACCAATCTTATAAAAATTTGTACCTATATTCGGAAAGTTGAATAATTTGTAGCTAGGATCCAATCTAAATCCTGCATTTCTTCCAAAAAAAAACGGTTAAAATAACATGTGCCTTGGCTTATAAAATGTATAACTGATGTTACGTTTATTGTAAATTAATGGATAATGAAGTAAACACGAGCTCGTGTCTGATGTGCTGCCTACACCTTCCGACAAACTCGTACGTACACTGTACTCTCGACTGCGCTCTGTGTCGTGGTCCTTCGACCACTCTCAACAATCAATGTGTATTATTTCCTTGTTTTAACTTTACACTATGCTGATTTTATTTTGGTTTCGTTCAGTCAAACATTATTTAAATACTACATGTCAAAATGTAAATGTGAAAATGAAAGGTTAAATAGAAATAACAATAAAATCAATTCGACGTCATTGATAATAATATGTGTGAGATGTGTCTATGTAATCTGTTACAATATTAACATTTGGATGGTACACTGTACGTAATCTTTTGAATTCTCTACTGTCATTATACTTTAAATGTTTTCCTCTTTCAGTGTGTTTCATTACTATAGTAGAGTTGTTACAACTTTCCGAAGGTACGCACTAGGCGACTGAGAGCTAATATTATCATTATAAATGCATTCAATAAAGAGTTTGTTAAAATGTTGGGGTTTTTTATTTACCTATGTATATTCACCCTAAATAACAGTACACTGGAATACCTTAGTAACAGGCCTTTCAATCAGTCTTAGCTTATCTAACGATAAACACGAGCTCATAACAAGTAAAAAATGAAAAGTTTGGACATGTACAACAGGTACATATTATTTCTAATATTCAAGTTTTATACAAGTTACTTTCTGTATGTTAAAATGTGTATTACATAGATGAAATGATGACAATGACATTGTTATACATAAACTAGAAACATGCATGGATAATAAGAAATGTAAAATTTGGCCACTGTCGAAACTACTACTCTGTCTGGAAACAGAGCAATTGCTGCGGCCAAGTTATTAGTATTCTTAACAGCGTTTAAAAAACTTAGTTATAACAGGGCAAATTAGGATTTTCTAAATTTGCAACAATACATATATGGACAATTGAGTCTAATTCTTGAAGCAATTAAAAAAAAACATAGTATAAAAACACAGTAAGGAAAACACATAGGTAGGGCAAATTTTTGTTTACACCTCACAGCGCAATATTGCTAGCTTTCTAAACACGACTATAATTTTACCAATATAGTTGTTCAAAAAAATGTTAGCTTCCGATGACCCTGTGCAAAATATCTGGCGTCTTTGTGAGCATGCAGGCAATCACAGACTCACCTGCGCGCCGTCTTCCTTCAGCCGGTACGTGCGGTCTACGTTCGCTCCACCTATCACCAACACGTCCCCCTCACAATTCTCCTCGGAGAACAAAGGCGCTTCATCAGCCCTCCCGAAGTTGCACGAAGTGTGGAAATGTCCCAAAGAATTGGACGAACATTTCCCGCCACCCTTCGACAATCCAATATTAGACGCATTCTTCCAATTCTCTACGTTCTGTAGTTTTTTAAACTCGAGTGCAATATCGGCGCCCACTCTGGCATTGTTCTTTATGAGGGCGATGTCTGCGACTCATTAAGGAAAGATATTGTGGCAATTAGCTTCACTAGACTATCTACTATCATTTATAGACCGTTCGCGTTTCTACACATTTAATTTACGACGGAATTAAGCAGTTGCTAAAGTCTTATTAAGTATTTTAATGGTGTCGTAATTATTCTGTTATGAGCCAAGCTTCGAGGGTCATGAGTGGATTTATGGACGGGAAGATACGATTCAATAGACATTATGTGTATGAATAGAAACAGCTAAAACTCTATGTCGAAAACTCGATTTAAGGGTACCAACGTCAGTTTTTTTATAGACAACTAGCTGTCCCGCGCGGCTTCGCTCCCGTCAACTGGCTACCTGTCTACCTACCTACCTACCCCGCTACTCTCAGAGAATTTGTATTTGACTAATGTCAATATTTATACGATACAAACGTCACTCAATTGTTTTGCCTTCCCTTTCAAATCGACTTTAAAGTATTATTACGAATCTTTTGTATGGGAGTATAAAAAAGTGTTGTTTTTAGTCTTTTTCAGGCAATTTTTATATTTTTTCTCTCCGTAAGAACCATCCTCGTACTTCAAGGAATATTCTAAAAAAAGGAATGGCCAAATTGGTCCAGGCGTTGTTGAGTTATGCGCTTACCAACACATTTAGCGATTCTATTATATGATGTAGAAAAGGATACTAGCATTAAGAGATGCGCCACCGGTAGCCTTGGCAACCGCAGACAGAATGAACGGCGTCACTTCTTTGCCGAAAATCCCTTTTTGTTTTGCTTCTTTTAGTGCACGAGTTATGGCTTCTTCAATAATTTTCTCTGCAACAAGTATAACATGGCTAAGAAAGCGAAAATACCGACATCAAATAAGAATGAATGCGTTGTAAAATATTGATAGGTATGTTATTAGGAGGATTCCTATCAAGTCAAGCAAGTTTATGCGATCTACCTTTGTTTGTAAAAAAAAGAGGACTGTCAAACGTTCGGTATACCTAAAGTGACCATTTTTTTTTTGCCAGAGCGGGACATCTCTTGCAGATTCAAAAGGTTTTAGGCGTTTTAATAAACAAAATAACAAAGTAGGTTAAATGAGTTAGTAAGCCCCAGTGCTGTAGAGTGACTTCTAGTTAGTATTTTACTATTTATCAGCTAAACGAATATGTTTTAAAATATAGGGTCTTGAATTAGATACATTATTGGAGCTCATGATATATTATCCAACTTTTTTCTTTATAATAAAATGGGTTTAAAAATAAAACTGTGTGTTACTTATCGATATTTTGTCCATTGCAGATAAACTATTTAGTTAGGTTAATGCACCTGACTAACACTGCACACACAGATGCTTCCTGGCAGACACATTTAAACACTGTTAGCGAAAGTGGGACAATTTTGACCTGGCTGGAGACAGCAGGACAGACAGCCTGAAACCGGGACAGTCCCGCCCAAAGCAGGGCGTATGGTCACCTTACATCTGGTTAGGTATAAGTACCTTACATCAGATAAAATCGTAGCGCATAAAATATTTAGCTATAAAACTTAGACTATGAACGCTGTCAGGTTATTTTAATTAAAGTTTTACCGTAAAACTTACCTTATTCCAGATTGCTAAGGTATTTAACTTATACTTTTATAGTTCGGAGTTGCATAATCGGAATAGCGCATTATAAGAAGTTTTTGAATAATCTCGATAAAGATCTTTAAAACATTGCAGTAGTAATTTCTCGATGAATATTTGAAGAATGTGAAAACTTTATGAATATTACATGACTTTTCATGAGAATATTTATTTATTTTATTATAACTAAGTAATAATGAAGTCTTTGTTAAGTGGAAAACGGGTCATAGCCGTTTGCCGACCATTTGGTCGGCTTGTTCAGTTAAAAATGGTCTGTTAAATGTACTCATTTCAGAAATGGGGCCTGGTCAGTTGTGTTGCCTACTGCAATTTTAACGGGCTTAATAATAACCAAGGAGGAGGCTTTAAATAGTGTACTGACCAGATTTGCAAACAAATACGTAGTATTAGTACCTTAAAAACTGCTGCAGCTGTTGTGGTAGTCCGGGATATGCAAACTGTGTAAGACCATCCCAGACACTTCATCCGAAAACATTCATTGTATTCTTACCATCCATGGCGTACTCCTGCGGTATCGGTACGGCAACGACAGTGCCGGACGTTAGCTGCAGCTTTCGAGCTGCGTGCAACAGCCGCGCGGCTTCCTTGGCGTTACCGACGCGGTGCGGCGCGGTATGGCCCGACCGCGGCGTGTAGAACGCGGGGAAGTCTGACGTCTCTCCGAACGCGCAAACGCATACACCTTGCGTTTCCTGCAGAAAAAACAAGCCTTAAGTTTCACCGCTTGGAGAACTTTCTCGTTGACTGCTACGAAGATCAATTACTGCTACGAAAATCACTCACTGCTATAAAGAACACTCATTGCTACAAAAATCACTCACTGCTACGAAAATCACTTCGTAGCATATAACGAAGTTTGTGGACTGATATGGAGACTTTTACCGTAGGCTAGGCTAGCTACGAAGAGTTTTTTCGTAGACTGTCACGAAGAACTTTCTGGTAGAATGCTACAAAATATTTTAAAGGTCAAAGAAATGATTTAGGGCTTTATTTCAATTACTATTAATGTTAATGTAACCCGTCGGTATATTAAAATAAAGAAGTAATGAATACTGTGCGGTGTCCTATACTCAGCACAAAAAAACGTCATAGATAATATAAATAACCTTTCCTATGCTCAGGAGCTCATGTAGGTACAGTGTACCTTTACACTCTTCGAGCCAAATGTAATAAAATATGAAAAGTCACAATTCTATAAAACCACTCTGCGGTCCCCGATGTAATCAAAGCGCTCTTTGAAGTTATATTCGGCGTATTCTCATTGAGTACACAGTTGCAACACCGCTCCTGTCTCAGAAACAGCTAAGTTACTTGCTCTACAACTGCCAGCCGCCTCCCACGGGCAGTCCACACAACTTGCGCGGCAACCTAACGACCTGGTTTGCTCTGTTTTTCTTTCACTAAGTAATACAGAAATAATACCAAGGTACTAGAATTTACTTTGTTCGGTATTTTCTCCTTTTGAATCAAAAAGCGCCTAGAGCTCTACACGCTCCACAAAAGGACAGTCAAGTGGGAATCGCCGACGTAAAAATGACGACGTATTTTATGTTCGCCAATTATTTATCTACTTTGTAGTGTTCTGGCGTCGTGAAACATAAGAGACGAGAATCTTTTATCTTTATGTGAGATCGGATACTGCGAAATCTTGTTGGAAAACTGATCAGGCACGAAGTTGAAGACCTTTGTACTTCAAAGTAATATGTATGTAGGAGTGATAGCAAATATGTAGTTACCAGGTACTCGAGAGTTCGTCCGATGTCTAGTATAGACTTAACGCCGCTGCACACGACCAGCGTGTTGCTGCGCCCTAGCTCACTCAGGTCCGCCGACACGTCCATCGTGTCCTCTCCCTGACGATGAACACCACCTGCAGGAAATACTCCACATATTCAATATTCAGTTCCGTCCACAAAAATACTGTCTAGTTACAACAAGGTCACGGTATTGGATCTGAGGAAAGAAAGCTACAATAAAACTCAATCGTACTTAAAACAAACTAAAGATAAGTTGCAAAATTGCGTAAAAGAAGAACTGCCGTTCGAAAGTATTTGTCTTGAATTGTTTGAGGCGTTCAGTGGTTGGTGGAAGCTCGATAACATGAAAGTTTTCCGTATAACTCGAGTCGATATTGACCAAAATGCTGAAAAGTCAAAATTACAAATATCTTCGATTGTGTGAGTGTAATAAAATGTCGGTGGAGTATCTTGGCTGGGGCCACGAGAAGCGGAATTATCAGATCACTGGAGAAGGCGCTCGCAGGCGGGAAACGGGCAGACCGCGCTCTGACATAGTTTCGTTCAATACCTACCTATACGTCCGCAGCTCCGCAGGTACGTTCCCCATTACGCGATTACTTCCAAAACATGAAGTAAGAACCAATAGTTAGTATAGATACGCTATTTGATTCTTTTTAACTTTATCTTATTTAGTCTAGTTGTTTATTACTTAGTATAGTTGTTACTTTAGGTTACCTGTACATATTATATAGCTAAAGAATTTTCGGTTGGCGCAATGGTTGAGCGATCGACTGCTGCGCCGCGTGTCGTGGGTTCGATTCCCGCACGGAAAAAATATATGTATGGCCTACAGATAGTTGTTAAGGGTCTGGCTGTTTGTGTATGTGACTTTGTAACGTTGTGTGGGGCAACGTTTTTTAAAAAAAAAATCTACCCCGTTTCATATCCTTTATTCCAAAATAGGGACTCCTACGTTCCAATGAGCGAACATAGGAACAAACGTTTAATATGTGAAAAGTGGAAGTCGGTTTTATTTAATCAAGAGAGTCGAGAGATATCCGTTAATACTTTTATGTTTTCAAATAAAATACGGGGATGGCAATTATAGAACCAACGAGGATAAGATTTATGTTTCATTAAGCTCCTCGCAGATCTGGCGATACTTTCTACGCTCAAAACTAGAAAAATATAGTATCTACATGTAGGCTCAGTTACTTATGTTCAGTTTTATTTAATTTTAAAAAGAGCACGGAATTCTTAGAACAACAAACCAAAAAGCTGTTTAAGTATAGTTCTCAAAAGAGAGGTCGCTTGCAAATCTCCTAGTTTAGCAGTGCCTTTATAATAAATCGTCTCCGACACGATAACGGCGCGGCGGCCATCGAAATTCGCCATTTTGGCTTCGCCCAGCCAACCCCTGTCGTTGCGAAGTGCCGATATAGCGTAATCCTTTTGAATCTATCCTTTCGTGTATTCAGACATTTGCCTGCTACTTGCGCGCAAGCCTTATCCTGACAGCCGCTAATTCAAATCGTTTGGAACTGAATAAGACTGCTGCTCACGATAATTTACAAGCCCAAGCACTACGAATGCTTATCTAGAAGGTGATAAATTGCGCTCTGTTTCACGGAATTCGTTGTTAATTACATCGCCAGTTCTGCACGGGCGGTAGCGGCGCGGGCGATGCGACTGCCAGTACTGAATGCGCAAAGCAACCGTGATATCGTTGAAATTCATTTGTGAATTCACGATCACAGTTAATTGAAGTGTTTGCGGTGTTTTCACGATGATTACTACTATTTGTGAGTCGTGACTTAGCACTACCTTGTACGGGAGTAGCGTGATCATAATCTGTGAACACTCATTAACAACACGTTAATTGCAGGCGCTTTGTAAAACAAGCAAACAAATACTGTGAACTTTGAATGTAACGTTGAGTTTCATATGATTTTGTATCGTTTAATTAAGGTTGTCGTTTCATTTAAATGGTAGTCGTAAACAGGTTTATTAAACGAGGAGCCTGGCGCGACGTTAACGTGCTGTAATGCGATTCGCGTCGTAATAAAGAGTTTCTGATGTAGGCTCCGCGCTGATGCCGCCGGCAAATGTAGCTGCAACGACACGACGGCGACATGACTACATGAGGCGTGTATGAAGAAACATGGGAACCGAAATGTGTTGAGGGAACAAAGAGATATGGCAACATGGTTGCAGACATGTTTTTGAATAAAATATTTTGGCCATAAAGTCTTTGAAATATTATATCCCTTTACCAACATTGTGGCATCGTTAATTTCAGAGTTTAAGCCAAATCTTATTAATGTCAATTGACATGGGTTTCTAATCTAATAAATCGTCGCTTTGACGGTAACTCGATTTGAGTTTAACTCGAAACGTTGGTCTATAAACCCTCAACGAACTCCACATCTTTTTACGACAAAGACAAAAGAAAACTGTATCCTATAATCCGGTAAGTGTCCATGAACGCCGTGTGGTATCCATGTATACTGTCGCCATATTCCAAGCGGTTGTATGCCGTTACGGTGACCGCTATTACGCAGCGGAATGCCGTCAGCTAACAAGAGCCCTATCTGTGCGAGACTGCACTTGAGGTCTTTTTATGTGCGAGTCTGTTGTATGGGGCTATTTGTGTGGGCCTGTTAGCTCGTTAGCTACATAACACCTCGGGTTAATGACTGCACTGTTAGTACTCTAGACTAGATTAGAATAACTAATTGCGTTCTATGGCGCTACTGAAGGCATTCTTGCTGAATAGTTGCTCAAGGTAATTTAAAGATACCTAAGGATTTAAGACAAGTTGTGCTACGAGTGTGTTTTTGTCTTTAGAACAACGTTAGTGTTTAGAATACATAAGCAATGTCGCTCTACTCTACTACTCTACCATTGACTTTTTTATTTATCTATAACTCATTCTGAATAATATTTTATTCAGAATGAGTTATAGACAAATGCGTCAGGAAGTTGAGAAAACGTTTCAAATTGAGATATTTTTAAACGTTTTCTCTAGACACCGCGGTAGGTAAGAAAATTGTAGTAGGTACTTGTGGAAAGCTTTTTCTATAATAAGATCTCGACTGCTGCGGTAAAAACCGGTTAAATCTGGATCACAGTGGGTTAAAAGTGTTTTAAGGTTTATCTGATGAACAGTTTGCAGCATTCCGGAGTTTGGAATTGAGATTTTTTTATCATAAAAAACTAATAACATCGTGAGACCTTATAGTAACCTTGTTGCATTCATGCCCGGTCCGTTAACACTATTTGTCATAACGATATTGGTTGGTTAGTGGTGAACGGATAAATAAACGACCGATAATTTACCTCAGAAACTAAGCATAGTCAACTTACGTATCAACGTAGATATCATCGCTAAGATAAACTGTAAGGTAGGGTAAATAGGTGTTATTGTACTGATTTGAGTTAAGTTTCTAACATCATATTGGACTTCATATAATTGGTACAGTAAGAGCCAGTTTCTGAATCGAAAATGATTTCATAGTTGCTTGATTTCATTGATGTGATATTATTATATTAAAGTTAAATGAATTTTCAACAGCTATTCATTGTCTCGTTTTTAATTTGTGACACGAAAATCACTTCTTTCTAGAAACTGAGGGTAGGCACGTTTTGTACAGTAATACATTTACAGTAGGTACTTTACCTATCCCGCCAGTAACGAACACCGGTATGTCCGCCAGCTGTGCCGCTATGATGGTACCGGCCACGGTGGTGGCTCCGTCTTGCCTGGCCGCGGCTATCGGCGCCAGGTCCCTCCGCGAAGCCTTCACCGCGCCCTTGGCTTGGGCCAAGTAGCTCAGCTGATCAGAGGACATACCTATCGTCAGCTGGCCCTTGAGGATTGCTATTGTGGCTGGTGTTGCACCCTGAGAACGAAAACAATTATTGAAATCTTATAACGTCCTAGAATTGAAAGTTACCGTGGAAACTTTAAAGGATTAAATAAGTAAAGCTCTGCGCAAGTCACGTTTCAAAACTGTAAGATATTTTTTTAACACAACTTCTAAATTACAGACTTTATCTCGAGAGTAATTGCGCCGCTACGCTGCGAAAGGTCTACCGTCTACGAAAGCGTAGCCCTGAGATATCATATCGTAAATGAAGCTGTGAAGTCGGACTTATTATGCAAAACTGTATGTTTTATACATTTAAAAACTTACCCTTTCTCTTATAACATTCTCGACTTCCTTAGCTGTTTCCAAATTCTGCGGGTACGGCATTCCATGTGTAATAATCGTTGATTCCAGAGCGACAATCGGTTTACCATCTGTTTTGGCGCGGCGAACCTCTTCAGAGCATACGAAAGGGGTAGCTGTGCCGTACCCTCTCTGATAAAACGCATTCAGCCGTGAACCCCTCGATATGTACTTGGCTAGGTAAGCCATCTCGATACCTAAAAATAGAATTCAGTTCATTAGTGTTCGCTAAAAATATATCGAGTGGTGTTTAAGAGGAAACGGGCGAGATAAATTGAGAGCGAACTATTATTCGATTCCGGCGACCCGTGGCTGTTTGTTGACTCTGCGCGTTCTGTCATAGGCAGAAGCTTAAATGTAATTTCAGCAAAGTTCACTTAACAGCGATTGTGTCACGAATAGAAATCCATTCGTTAACGAAAACGGTTTGTGTTTACGTACTTTTAGGAATACAAAGCTTATGCACAACTATCGTTTTGTATTCTAGTTCTTTAAAATGTTGGTATAGTTATTTATGGTATTAGGGCGATAAGTTGGTTCTTACAAACGAGTAGACGAATGTAAGCCCGAGCCGAAGTCGAGACGGTCATTTTTAATCTGTGGTATTCGCGATTCTCCCGCCGTGGAAAGTTGAATATAATTTTGTTAATAATTAATTGAGTATTATTGAAAAATATAAGAAAGAAAAGAAAGAAAAATGTTTATTTGGATGTAGATATATAAGGAAGCATTAAAAGTATAATGCGCTTTATTTCATCTCCTAGCTTTTTTTTTTTTTTTTATTATTGTGAATCTCCTTGGTGGAATACCTGTATAATTATCTTTTTAGGAAATTAATAAAAAAAAATCGTAAAGTACTTTAAAGTACTTTACCACACGTTGTATGGCAATACATGGAGCGTGAGGTAAAGTAGGTACTTAGGTGAGAGTACCTATTTTAACGCACACTCCATTGTATAGTGCGGAATTTTTAACTATCGAACAATGTAAACAGGCTTCGTAAATGCATTTTTTGAGCAAGTGTGTTGTAAATGTAGTTTTACAATAAGTTACAAACGAAATGACTTAAAGTGTCGCAAGTAAAAACATCGCACTTTGAATGACACAAAAGTGAATTATTTATGCATGGATGTCCAATTACAGTGGTGGCTGACCAACACCGCTCGCCGGGCAGCGTCGGATATCGCCAGGCATCGTCGGGCAGGGACTGTGGGCACTTCGAAACTTTTGACGAAAGCTATCTATCCATCAGTGCCGTGGTCCCGGCGCACATTAATCAAACGGCTCCCTCGCACCTCACGTGTGACGCCTGACATTGTGGCTAATATAACACCTTAGTTAGACCTCGCACCTTCGGGGCTTGGAGTTGGGCAATGTATTGGGACACAGAGGGTTGGACCAACTTAATTAATAAACTACTGGATAACCGTTCTATTCTAGGACAATTTGTAAAAAAATATTAATACTTGTTTTGAGTATTATTAGAATTATATTGATCCAGAAACCACTACTCTCAGGTGGTGGTTTCAGGATTAATTCTGATACGTGATATACCTACTCGTACGTGTGCGGTTTTAAAAAAAATACTAAACTAGGTCTACATCTTGCATTTTCTTTATGTTCATAGTAAATATTAGAGTGGAGCACTTTGTAATTTTATGATATTATATTTTATCAGCATTTTTATATCGTTGCTGCAAGTCGTGACAAGTCTCTCACGTCTAGACTGTCATATGGCTATTATCTAGATAGTTGTAGACTTTCACTTGGTGTCGTCTGGATATATGTCTACGACTAGAGTTTTGTGGCGGTCGGAATTCTGTCTGGAGTCACGAATAACTCCTTTTTTGGCGTTTGAGTTTAATTTAAAAACCTGAGTAGACATGTGAAACTAAGCTATATTTGGGAAGGCCAATCAATTGTCAGATCAGCTAATCGAAACTCAAATAATTCGTTATCTGTTGCTGCTATGGAGACGCCCTTTCTTGAGCAGCAATGAAATGAGCTAGATTCCTCGCTCTGCCTACACTAACGACCATAGCCAAAAACAGGATATTATCGATTTAAACAAAAAGTTTCCTTACGTGTACCACAAGGAGTAGGGTTGTCATTACCTAGCAACGTTTGTTTATAATTCTAACAGTTGTACACACCCGACAACAGGCTTGTCATATTTGCTCATTTTAACAACTCGAGTTTTTTCGTTATATTTTCCTCTTTAATTCGGGTTTTTATAAAGCTTCGTTATTTATTCTCATCAACTTATCGTCTTCTGTATTCTATTTTAGGTAAGAATTTATTATTTTGTTCGTAATACTTGCCTTTGTCGGCATTTACCACCTACCTACGTTACTAAGGAAAATAATTACATTATTCTGTGAACATTGTATGGTAATAGTCGGGGCTCTAAGTAAAAAGATGTACTTACTGAAAATAACATAGGTAGCTAAATCACTATTAAATGAATTCGTATACCTATAATATTGTATTTAATTATTGTGTCATGGTACACAAAACCTTGGCTGAGATTTTGTAGATTTACAGACACTAATAATATACTTTGAGCAAGTATATTATTATTGTTGTTTTTATCGCAATTAAGTATCTATTCATTTAACGCACTTTAAGTAAACTTAACGAACTATATAGTGATTTGGCCAGTAGGCCAACGGCCCACGGTACCAGGCCAGCATAAAAAGCAGGCGGTTTGAATTCTCGCGGGCCCATGACACGCAGGTTACTTACAAAACCGTGGGATTACTTCATTTCCTTAGTGCGTGTATCGCTTCCTGAATGGCGCTATTCGTGAACAAGATACTCCTGCCTGGAGGTGGATGAGCTCACGTCGCTCGCACATCGCTTATCTTGCTACGTGCTACGTACTCGTCACCTGATTTATGTACATGTATCCACGTTTTAGATTAGAGGAAAACATCGATTTCAATTTCAACATGTGAAAATACCATTTTTTTATTTTGACTGGCATGTAGGTCCTGTTGAGTGAATTGACATTGATTTTCAAATAATTAGGTAAACTAATGTTAAACTAATGTTACGTAAATTCCCTATTCAGAATTTCCTACTAACATAGTTTCCAAGCAAGCGAAGCAGCTGTAGTTTGAGTAGACTTATCTAGGAGTTGAAGCACATCGAGGCAGGTGTTTCTAAACCTGGGGAATGTTTAGCAAATAACAACGTGGTTGGTTCCGCTCAGAGGTACTAATAGACAATAGCTAAAGTTACACATGCATGGAATAATTACGTGCGTTGTTCGTGAGAAGAGGTTTTTTGTAAGTGAATATAAATGAAAGCATTTTCAATACCTCCAACAGTGATCTTGTCTACTTGTATGAATGGTATCAATGTGTTGTGTGATAAGCAGACGTGGTTCATATGTTGATGGCGTTCAATTTCATTGATGAAATCCGCCCTTAGTGAGTCAAGCGCTAATCTTTTCATCTCATTTATTCAGTTGTCTGCGATATATAATGATTTCAGATATATTTCTTCATAATGGCCTGGGGACTACCAAAACTTCCGGGCCTGACATTCTCAGACCCGACCAAGACCCAGTATCACATTCGGAGCTCCCTCCGCTACTACCAGGGACACAGGTTCCCCGACACGGTGATCCGGGGTCCGGGGGGAACAGCCACCGATGTGGACAGCAACGCCTTCGCGCTCCCCGAGGATTCAGTTAAGTAAGTCAACACAAGTTAGCAACTCTAGCTTTTAAGATCAACAACGTTTCGCAATTTCGTGTGTAGATCTCGTCCTAATTTTGGGTTTGACGTCAGTTTAAGATCATGTATTTTGGAGCTAGAAGGAATGATAAAATAAAACTTTTTCAGTAGGAATGTTGAGTTATTTAAGTGTCTAGAGTTTACTTAACTACAGACGACTAGGGTGAACCGCCTTCCCAATACGTCTTATTTTAGTTTTATTAATGAGATGTTCAGTTTTGAAATACCTACTATCGTTTCTCAGACGTCTGCTTTTCTATAAAACTTATATATCGCTTAGCCAAGCCTTACTCGCTCCGGATAAGCAGAGGGCGTTGTCCTGATAGTTTGAACTGAAAAAGAACCGTCCATGGTCGCTGCCAACAAACACCCGTTCTTTGATAACACATAATTACTTGGCAATGATCCATCAAGTACGGAGAGTCATTCCCGCGCGGGTCATCCCTCGGAATGTCTGACGCTAGAGGTTTTCTAATGTCGATGACCTTTTATAGACTAGATTTTCAATCAGGAATCTATCGGTAACAAATAATATGAAGATATAGTGATGAGATGAATGTTTTATTTTAGTAAAACCTATTTTCGCTAAAATTACTAATGGGTTCCATATTTATAAAAGTCATCGAAAGGGATTGGTAGTTTGAACAATCAGGTATAGTGTAAAGAGATCATTCGAAATTAATGTCATCTATCTTTGCTAAGCCCAAAATAATTTAGGAATGTACTTCCCTCACATAAAAAATCGCACGCTACCATCCACCGCTTCAGCTTTTTTCCGCCTGTGTGGCCCTACCTCGAAGATCGGTCAAGAAATTTTCAATTACAGACCGGGATTGAAATCGCGAAGAGATCGCAATTGCCGCTCTCACTCGTAACCCATAATTGAGACCTTATAATGGACTGGGCTATTTGTAGATTTACAGTAGAAAATTGTATTTCAGTTGTAGTTGTAAACATGAGTGAATTTTCTTGACCTTGATTGATGCAGCGACTCAGCGCTTAACTCTCTGCAGTCGCAAGTTTGAACCCCACGAGGAATATAACATTTGCATGACTTGCAAATGTTAGTTCCTAATCTGAGACGAGATAAGATGAGACGGATGGGCCTGGCGCATGTCATGGCGCCGTCGGTTGGGACTGGTTATTTCTCAGCTGCCATGGTTTATTTTAATTATTTCCTTGAATTGTTCCTTTTTATTCCGGACGTTTTTATCATGCTCATCACATCGTTCTCACATGTATGTATAATTTCAACACGATGTCAACAAAACTTTGTAACAAATTATTATTTTTAAAAGAGTGTCCGTGGATTTTCTTGCACGTTCTTCTCCATAGAGATCTACGCTTTGAAACGTGCAAATAGTTTCATCTTTTTGGACCGACCGACCTTGACAATTCAAAAGTGCCTGTAAATGGTTTAATTGAAAGAAATGTTTGAGTCTTTGAGTGTTTATGCATTTCTATGCAATGCAACACAACTCAAGGACTTAGTTAAAGAAATGAGCAACAATCTTAAGCTGAATATATGACACGAGGAGTTTTGAACTACCAAGTTATGTGTGACAACCAGCTGTCCCTTTATTGATTTACAAATTCCAACTTATTCTAATATCTAATGAGCCATAGTTAATTATTTTTCCACTGACTGACCTGATAGAAATGACTGATGTGGTCTACGATGGAGTTCATTCCCCTATATTCTTTCTAGACCTACAAGACCTCCCCTCATTACAACTATCACGAAACACAATCTCCATCGGAGAGTCTGTGTGTCCTTATAGTCTCTCCTAGCTGACTACAGTTGCGTGGTTATTGTAACAATGTATTGTCATTACAGTTACGATCCGTCACTGACATACGGGCGGGTGAAGCAGCCTGCCCTGCCGGCCGTCGTACCGCACTGGGTGCACTACGACAAGCGATGCCTCAACTTCACGGCGTTCTTCAAACAACCCGTGTTTGAGAACCCTGATGAGAAGTCCCGCGTCAGGATCGTGAACATCGTGTACTTTCTAGAGGATGACTCTCTCACTGTTATCGAGCCTCGAGTTCAGGTAATTTTTTTAACTTTGAACAAAGTTTAAACTGAGTTAGGTTGTTGGCTTCTAGAATCTGGGTCGAAATGGTCAGAAAGTTAATAATAATGCAAGACATTGGCCGAATGATGCTGTGGTGTCCGGTCCAGACACTTGTTACATAAATGGCCTAAAGATAGTTGTTACGGGTCTGGCTAACCTCAGATCGTATTTAGCAGCCGACAATGATAGAGCGGTCAGTTATGTTTTCTAAATAAAATAAAATCGTTGTCAACGTCATGTTCATGTCATAAGTTACGTTTTCAACATAGAAAACCTCTCGCCAAGGTGGTGGGTGGATTTACTCGAAAACCCTCATTGAAATAGTTATTGACATTACTATTTAGTTTCAATAATTTACTACCTGAGTTTGACTATACATATTTTTAATGCGTTCTTAGTAAGCAGATTGCAAAATAAATCCATTTTTATAGAACCAAATATCCATCCATCCATCCATCCATTCTCTAGCCCATCTATTTGTATTTGGTTTGGCGGAAGTCTTATATTTAATACATTTATACCATCGCTACAGGAGATTATCAGGTATTTTCACTATCAACTTTTAACGATATTCACAGGCGAATTCAAATATGTAGATTAGATCCTAAAGCTCGCTTGCTTATTCCAATACGCGCGGCCAATACCTACTTGAACAGCTAGGTAGGGTAGGTAATGCAATTCTGCTGACTCTGCTTATATTCGCTACGTAATACAACCTATTTATATGTTCGTATTGATTCCGTTTTCTTATTTGCCATTCTATGCGGCCATTCCGGCGCCGCGTGTTTCGTGAAACAATATTATATTTAGCATTCCCAATCTAGTGTCGACGCGACCCTACTAAAGTATTTCGCCACCTTCATATGAGGAGCTCGCAAATGGACCCTTTTTTAGTAAAAGCCTTTATGTAACTTTATATAAAATACGGTTCTGTGGTCCGCATTTAATTGTGTTCCTGAAAAGTTATGTTTACGTGGGTTTATGACACACAACGTGAGAAAGCCGTTTAAAGGTATTTTGGTTGTTTTATTTTGGGCACAAAATGATGATGTATAAACCCACGGGTATAAATAAATATGCTTTAATAAAGGAGCAGGTAAACACTCGATACGCTAAACATGCGGAGCTTGAATCGGTGCGTAGCACTATCCTAGCAATGTCGTAGCGCAGCTGTAGCGTTATCGTAGTTTTGTCGTACCGTAACGTAGGAATAACAGTGTTGAATAACCACAATTACGTCATATTAGTGTGTGGGTGCGTTATCTGTGACACTCAATTATTTATCTACATATTCCGATATAAAAAGTAATTGAGCACTTTTAGTCGTACCGAACAATGATTTTTATATCTTGGAGCTTTCATTTAAAATTAACAAATATTATCTCCGACATTAAAAAAAAAAAAAAAATTATAAGTCAAAGAAGACAGTTTAAAGTGTTGTTTGAAAATAATTCCTTCCATAAACTCAAAAATTACCGTTTTACATGTTAATATTAAAACCTACGAAAACGAAAAACAATCACAATATTTCAAGAAAACTGAAATCCCTCTGCATATTTATTTTTCCTCCGTATGGAATGGGATTCTGTAGCAATTGTGAGTATTTGTGAGCGGATCTGAAACGGAGCTAGCAAATGAGCACGCATTTGTCTCGGCATGAATGCGTCGCGGCGGTTGCAGCCGCTTTGTTCCGCAGGCTCGCGCCGTGAATGGCTGGCCGCTATTATTCACACAAAAACCATTTTATCTCTACGAGTGATACGACGTACCTATGTATATTGTCATGAAGTTTTCACTAATACAGTTTTTCACGTTTGTATTAGCTGATGCCCGCGACTTCATCTGCGAAGGTGTCCAAAGGATATATAATAATATATTATAGGATATATACCTACAAAATTATTTAAATTGGCTTTTCAGCCTTAGAAATATATTTAAAAAAATTAGTCTCAATTTTAAAGTGTCACTTTAATTAAAATACATATACATATGTATTGAGTATTTCGTCCTGAAGTCCGAACGCTACAGTTGTTCTCAGTCAGTACCTATAAAAAAAGACAGGTATTATTGTCGTCTAGGTTGGCGCAAAAAAAAAATCTCCGTTGTAAGAGGTACAAAGAAACGCCAACCATTTTGTATAAAAAAACGCCAGTGTTATTTTAATGTAAATTTAATGGAACATTCGAGTTCGGCAGTATTTCGAGCTTCGGGCTAAGAAAGTGGAGCCGTCTCACTTCATAATCGTTCCCCGCCCATCCTTCAGTAATAAAGCGATTATTATTATTAATAATGATTGCGGTAATAACACTTCGCCAGAGTTTCCTAACGCCCGTAGATTTATCCAACTACTATATAAATGTGGAAGTCTGTGTATAAGGTTCTTTGTTGATCAATCACGTCTTAACAGTTGAACAGATTTGCATGAAACTGGCACACGACTAGATCATGACTTGACTAATATTATTAACTAGCTTCTGCCAGCGGCTTAGCCCGCGTGATCCCTAGGGAATATATTCCCGGGATGAAAAGTAGCTTATTTGCTATTCCAGACTATTATATAATATAATATAATATCCTTGGACATTTCACACAACGCCATATAGTCCCAAGCTAAGCAACCTAATGCTTGTGTAATGGTAACGAGATGGCTGATAAACTACTTATATACATTTGTTTTTTTTTGTTATAATCTATCTTTGTTCTAAATTGCATTAAGATCCGTTAAGCCGTTCTGACGTGATTGAGTAACAAACAACCAAACTTTCACATTTATAATATTACTCGTTTGGTGTAAAGCGAAATTATAAACATCTGCCCCTCGACAGTATATTAATAGGATATTGCAAACTGTCGTAAGCCGTTTTACGAAGCTACTCGCCTCTAGGCGCCAAGCAAGCCGCCTGCCTGTGCTGTCGCGACCTTATACAAAAACAATCCTTATAGCACGATTCAGTATTCACGCGCGATGGCTTATTAATAGCGTATTTCATGTATAAATTTGGTGCTTCTATAATTCTTTGTTATGGAATAGTTAATTATGTTAACTTTTTAGGGATGACTGAGAAACGAGAAACGTAAAAGTAGACAAATATAGTCAGAAAGCTACGAACTGCTAAGCTATCGGGAGTTACACGTGTTATTGTGCGTCAATCATAAAAGATAGACATATGCTGTCGTGGGATATTTTTTATATAATTTTAAGGAGAATACGTCCGTCATACATGATTTCTGTGTAGCTTTAACCATTAAGGTTGCACACGCGACGGAAGCTTAAAAAATGGAGTAACTTCTCCCGTTTTCCCAACATTTCCCATCTCTGCTCTGCTCCTATTGATAGTAGCGTGATGAAAAGTATACTATAACCAGCTCAGGAGTATGAAAAATAATTGTACCAAGTTTCGTTAAAATCCGTCGAGTAGTTTTTGTTTCTATAACGGTTATACAGACAGACAGACAGTCAAAAATTTTACTGATTGCATTTTTGGCATGAGTATCGATCCCTAATCACCACCTGATAGTTATTTTGGAAATATATTTCATGTACAGAATTGACCTCTCTACAGATTTATTATAAGTATATATAGAAGATAGAAGAAGAAGATATAGATAAGAATACTTCTCAATCAAACTTGTAATTTTTCTACATGTTGAGGTTTGCTTCCAGTTTAACTGGATTTTCATGGGGACTATAAAAGCATTTGCCAAACATGTTCAAATGACAGCCGAGACAAACAGCTTAACGTGTTTTCCAAAGAACGAAGGATTCGAATTGAAAGTAACCGTATACTCAGGTCTACAGTTCCTAGAAATTGTGAAAAAAATCAAACTTATAAGTTAACGTAAAAAAAGATACAGACGTTTATGCCGCAAAAACATATATTTCGACAGTCAAGGGAATCAGTTTTTAGGGTATTTTCCGTTGACCTAGAAGTATGAAATTTGGCAAGTACCTAATACTGTCTTATACTACAAGTATAGGGAATGATATTATTATTATACATTATGACAAGGGAGGATATTATTATTATACTAGCTTCTGCCAGCGGCTTCGCCCGCGTGATCCCTAGGGAACATATTCCCGGGATGAAAAGTAGCTTATGTGCTATTGCAGACTATAATCTATCTTTGTTCTAAATTTAATTAAGATCTGTTAAGCCGTTCTGGCGTGATTGAGTAACAAACAACCAAACTTTCACATTTTCATTTTTTTTTTTTTTTTCATTTTTTCTATTGATTGTAGCGTAATGAAAAGTATACTATAACCATCTCAAGAGTATGAAGAATAATTGTACCAAGTTTCGTTAAAATCCGTCAAGTAGTTTTTGTTTCTATAACGGTTATACAGACAGACAGACAGACAAAAATTTTACTGATTGCATTTTTGGCATCAGTATCGATCCCTTATCACCCCCTGATAGTTATTTACGAAATATATTTTATGTACAGAATTGACCTCTCTACAGATTTATTAAAAGTATAGATTATGACAAGGGAGGATATTATTATTATGTTATTATTTAACTTTATTCATTTTCCTTACGTATTTTCTACATTTTTAAATATTTTTAAAAAATACAAAAAGGAAAACAAAAACATTTAAAAATATAAAAAACAGTAGCCCACCGGTATCGGGAACAGGGTCCAAGCTACCGGCGGTCAGGGCTCCAGAGAGAGTAACCTCCTAACAATGCGAGCCGTGTCAAGAAGTACCGCTTTCTGAATCAAGCCCTTGACCCAGCTACCCAACGAGAGCCTCCTGAGGTGTTGGTCGAGGCTCTTGGCTATTAAGCCGTTGGCTGTAACAACTATCGGTACAATGATTGCAGAGTCCACTTCCCACATTTCGACAACCTCGCGAGCCAAGTCAATATACTTGATTTGTTTATCTTTCTCGGCTTTCACGAGGTTCTCGTCATGCGGGACGGTAATGTCTACAATCATTGCACACCTCACTATTTGGTCCACCACCACTATATCAGGCTTATTGGCAACAATAGTCCTGTCAGTGATGATGGACCGATCCCAGTACAATGTGATATCGCCATTATCGAGAACTGGGTCGGGCGCATATCTGTAGTACGGCACCTCCGACTGCACAAGATAGTATTTCAGAGCAAGTTGCTGATGAATAATCCTGGCCACAAGGTTGTGCCTATGCAAGTATTCTCCGTTAGCTAGACGAGAACAACCAGAGATAATGTGGCGAATTGATTCTCCCGGACGGTGACATGCCCGACATATGTCACCGTCCGTCATATATTATTATTATAATTAAATCATAAAAAAATTAGACATACATTAAAGTGGGTATGTAATCAATCATCGAGGTTAAGCAACGGTTTTTCTTTTCGGTTTTTGGTACGGAACTGTTCGTGAGAGTCAGACTCGCACTAGGCCGGTTTATTTTGCTTACAAGCTCTCAATTCTGTGTTGTTAAGTGAAATAGTGTCCAAAGTTATATTTCTATCTGACTCATAGTTTTGTTAAGCGTCTTGTGAAGGACATTTAACAAATAATTCTGAGACAACGAGGACAATTAACAGAAGTTAATGTTACTAAAGAAGGATGTTTTTGCCTTTTAATATTAATTAGGCTAATTATATAGCTATAATAGTTTTTCTTGGGTCTGAGTTATATAATAAAAGCTTCTGCTAGCGGATTCGCTCGCGTGATAGTCGGAAATTGTCCGTAGTAAGGAACGTATCTATTTATGCTAAAAGTATTGTGTTAAATTAGCCCAGGTTATAAATTATATGTGTATCCATCCATCCATCTATCCTCATAAACTTTATATTTAAAATATAACTTAGATAAACATTCATAATAATACATCAGAGGGCCATTCTACTAAATTTTAAACAACATTCGCATTCGCATGTCAATCGCAAACTGTCAAAAAAGCCTTAATTTTCATAAATTTTTGACAATAACCGAAAGAGATGCGAATGTGAGAATTGGCCCGCAGGATCACTCAGTGAATTGATAGGAAAGATCTGAATTAATCGATTTCCAGGAATTTGAGATTGCAGTATTTTAATCGAACCGCTTGTTTTCTTTTCTGAACTTGATAGGTGTTTAAAAATCGTGTCTTGATTTTTATACTTATTGAAGTGGTTGGTTTGGTGCATGCATTTTTACTTAGAAACCTACCGGAGGACAAATGCTTGATTTACTATAAACTAGCTGTCCCCCGCGGCTTCGCTCCCGTCAATTAAGTATTCATTGCACAAATCGAGTTTTCATTGTTTTTAAGATGTATTCTGCTATTCGGGTCGGAGACAAATCCAACGAATCAATAACCACGAAAATTGGTTCAGCAGATCTCGAGTTATAAGTGTTGTAACAAACCCGTCTTTGTTTTATATATATAGATTTATTTATAAGCTTGCGCGTGACTGTTATCTCACCTGATGGGAATCTATGATTTGGTCGACGATGAAACACCCTTGCCAAGAAGTAACGTATTCACTATTGCCGTAAACACCGACTAGGTTCATGTAGTAGCTATCAAAAAACGCAGTTTTACTAAATCTCATGTGTATTTGATTCCAGAACTCAGGCTTATGGCAAGGCCGGCTGGTGAAGAGGGGCAAGATACCCAAGAATGACACCGGCGAGTGCTGGCACTGGAAGGACCTGGATGTGGGCAAGGACATCTGTATCTATGGGAAGGTCTTCCACACTGTGTCCTGCGACCTGTTTACTAAGGTAAGGTTTGTTTTATGTTCTAGTTATAACGTTACGATTTAACGAACTAGGTTTTTTTTTTTTAGGGATGGGAAATCATCCAATGACTCCTCCCGCTCTGGTTGTAGCGGGAGGGAGTGTCAGACTTCTACTGACTAAAACCCATCCATGTTCCTTCATTGCCCTTTGTGTTCCGGTCTCTTGCGAATAATCCCGCGACTCCGGCAGGCGTCGGCCCTTTCGGGCCCCTCTGTGTGCTGACTCTCTTTGAGGCGCGCGTGGAACACTAACGCGCCGTCGACACGGCCTGTCGTCACTAGACGGACGGTCACCGCAGGCGCGGGCCTGTCGTCCACAGGCCCGCGTGGAACACTAACGCGCCGTCGACACGGCCTGTCGTCACTAGACGGACGGTCACCGCAGGCGCGGGCCTGTCGTCCACAGGCCCGCGCCTACGGTGGCTGGAGGTCACCAGGTGGCCTCCAACGCCCGCGACGTCCACCACGGCGGCCGGGACGAGAGGTGCTCACCCTCTCCCTCTCCGCCACCTCCTTCGCTAGCATGATTGCTTCGCAGAAGGAGGCGACGGCGTCCCATTCCGTCTTGCTCCGGACCATGGCTTGGACCAGCGCCGGACGCGAGTGGTCGCCGCCGATCGCCGCTTCGAGGACACGGCGGTGCTCCGCCCAAGCGGGGCACACCTGCACAGTGTGCTCCACCGTGTCCTCCGGTCGATCCTCGCAGTGGTGACACCCGGGCGTTTCCTCCCGCCCGATTCGGTGCAGGAACCTCCCGAAACATCCATGTCCGATGAGGAGCTGCGTCAGGTGGAAGGTGAGGACGCCGTGGCGCCTCTCTAGCCACTCCTCTAAGAGGGGACTTATCGTCACTATCGTGGCGTGCCCTAAAGAACTAGGTACGGTCATAAAATTACACTAGAACTTTAAAAATGGTACGTGCTACCACGAAATAAAGGCACAGTTCAAGTTAAATGGTGCTGTGGCGTTTTATATTAAACTAGCTTTTGCCCGCGACTTCGTACCCGCATATTCCGTTTTTCCGTTCCCGTAGGAATTTCTAGAAATCCTCTCTTAGTGCTACCCTACATCTAACTTCCCTAAGGAAACTACATGGAACATTGCAGCCTTCTACAACGAGTAGTTTCAGTCTGCGCGTTATCTGTCAGTCACGCACTCATTCCGTTAGTTACTGATATATTATATTGATTGACTTATTTATTACGTTACGGTTTGGAACCTGGGGGGCTACTCTCTAAGTCCGAAGTCCGTAGTTTCGGGCTTAATTGCGGGCGTATTCTACTCTATATCACCTGCGGACTTACGATTAGTCCCGATCCTAAACTTGAATGACAACACGATTTGACAGTTACTGTCATTAATTCTTATTGGTTAGGTAATACGGACTAGAATACTCCCGCAACTAAGCCCGAAACTACGGACTTCGGGCTTAGAGAGTAGCTGATATGGTCGATAGAAACACTTGAACTTCAAAAACTGCACTTATGGCCATGAAATAAAGGTTGGTAGAGATGCTGTTTAAGATAAATTATTATCATTGTGGTGCTTTGGAGTATTATACTAAGTTCATAATAATACTGTCTATAAGTCTACTGAACCGTGAGTGATACTATGTTGCCACTATAACTATAAATAAATTGAGTTCAAGTTCGTTTCGCATTTTTTTAAAGAGGTATTGACATGAAATAACATTATCTACCAAAAATACAAAAAAGGCAGGAGTAGGTAACTTCACCATTATAGACGATATTATACAATTTCCCCATCAAAAGTATAATTGAATATAATCAATAAAATTGAATGTCGTAGCCAAGTATGTAATAGGAACAAAATTGCCATTGTCTATGACTTTTAAGTATCGTACAAACGTATATAAACATAATACATGTCAACGCGGAGTTATTCATACATTCTTAATGAAGCTGACGTCATCGTGTTATGGTACAGCGAATACACGCGTATTACGAAATACTTGCACATCTGACACATCAACAAAAATAAACAGCATACAAAGCGAGTTTTAGAAATCCGAAATCATAGCTTTAAGTACCTATACGAAACATTCCAATCTTATTATGTGTTTGTGACCACAAACCTTAAACTATTTAGAAGTTTCATCGTTCCAAGTAAAATATTTTCAAAAGTTCGATAACACTAAACTGTTGTGCCATTGTTTACCTGTTTACCTAACACGATGACCGCTTATGCGATTGAATGGTACGTAGGTATCAAACAAAGTGATAAAACACTTAAACACTACACGTTAGCAATAGACGGCCAATAACCCTCATGCTGTCTCCCTCACACACCAACTCGTCCAGCCAAGGTCGCTTTGTTACACATTAACTCGCAAGCTGTAGACATCCTACTAGTATACGCTTAGTAAAATAATATTAGCGAAATAAAATCCAAAATAAAATGCATGCAAATTGATATTAATGCAATAATCTCACCCTTTTACGCGGTAAACGTCAATGCACGAACGTAATTCGCCAGGAAATCGGGTTTTCGACTAACGCAGCGAACTATTTTTAGGTTATTCAATTTTTGTTCTCGTCGACAAGGTCGCGGTTCAGCGCTGGCGGCACGCGGCAGGCACGCAAGCAGGGGGGCAACTCTGCCTCACTGATTATAAGATCACAGGTCGTCTATTAAGTCATTTGTTTTGCGACGTTGTTTCATACAACGCGTTTAGCAAATTATATTTTCCTTCTCCTGCTTATTTTTAAAGTCAGAATATGTAATAACCGTAATTCTCTGTAAAATATCTACATGCCCCGTTTTAATTTTCATTTGTGCCTTCGTAAAAGTCCGTATTCCCAGCTATAGAATTTATTGCTCGAGGATTAGAACTCCACTCAGAGGAATTCCAAAGGTTCAAAGTAAAGTGGTTTTCAGGGGCGTAGTTCAATTTTAGTAAGTAATGCTTACCTATATAAGTGACTTTTATTGGAGTGTCTGCCTGGGTGCGGGTGGAGTAGGTAGGTAGGTACATTATGCAATTCGTTGCACTGCCAATGTTTCTAATAGACCAATGTTTAAGAAAGACAAACCTTTCTTTGGAATCGTTGGGAATCATGTAGAAGATCCCTTTTTATTTTAGACTACAGTATTAAAGATTTTAGGAAAATTATTCCAAAATTAAAAAGAAAAATGTTGCTTCGTTTCTGAAACTTTACTTTAAAGTGTTACTGGATAGATAAAATGATTACCTGGTTAGATAAAGTCTGCCAACCTACTATAATACATCCCACTGCTAGAGAAAGGTCTTTCCGCATGACTTCTAGTACTTTGATCACCCCACCTTTGGCTACAAACCCGTTATTAGAACCAAATAATAAGTGTCTTCGTAGACTACACACTAGCAGTACAATAGTAATATTTGTTGAATTGCAATTGGTTTAAAATTAAGCTTGCTTTAGTTCCTCGAAGGTTGCCCTTTTCCTACCTTTGGGATTGCAATATCAAAACTGATATATCTCGCCACCTTCCAAGCTGATAGGTATGGTGTTTTATTTTTTTTTTCGTTCTGTTCTTGTGGCTAGTTAGGTGATTTAAAAAAAAAGATCAGTGCGCAGGACTTTAGATTCAAATACTCAAGAGCACAATAAATAGTTTGGTACAAATGGTTCAAAGTACAAAATATGGCTTTACCTACTAAAAACATTAAGACACAGCACAGCTAAATCCGTGTCTAAGATTATTTCTGATTCTGTACGTAGACACGACTTTAGGATAAACACTATTTTACGGTACTAAAGACAGCTGTTCATAGGAACACACAGCTACGGAATAAGGCACAGTTCGGCTACCTGCAAATGTTGACGGGGAACCGGTTTCGTTTGTCTCCGGGTTTTGTTAAAGGCGTTACCTGTAGGGCACTGGTGCATTGCACCGGAAACCCCGGGTCGTGAGCATTTGAGTCCATATGTCTGCTGTGCCTAGCCATCTTGTTGCTGTACCTAATTTAACACTATTCATGAATAGAATACGTGATATATTTTAACACAGTTTCGTAGTTTGTAAAAATCCTGCGACTATATACGCTCCTGTAAAACTCGTGTAGGTCGTGTATGTTATTGGAAAGAAAATTAAACTATGCTGTGATACTCAGGGATAGTCTAGCTTTATGTCAGTGAAATAATTTTCGTAATCGGCTTAGTAACTACTAAGCCGATTACGAAAGATTCCAGAGATTATATTAATTACCAGAGATTATCTCATACAAACAAAAGAAACACATTTATTGAATCAGTTTGGATACAAACAAAATACCAAATGATCATAGATATTTTTAGTTTTATTGGTGCGTTTTTCTTGTGTCAGCGCGGTCATTTTACTGAATAATATGCCGATATGATGAGTGTGGATAAGTTTATCTGCCAGCCATTATTAATTTATATTTATAACTTTAGCAAAACTGACAATCATGTTTTGACAAACATGATTGTTTCAACAAGGATCATCTGTACACATAGGTACTACACTTCCATGATGAAACATGATGCAACTAGGTACCTAATTAGCAAGGCTCCAATTTTTTTTTCTGCTGGGCAAGGGTTTTTTTACAAGTAAAAGATTCTAAATGGATGGATAGTATTTTTTAAACGTTGCCACACTAAACTAGGCATTTCTCTTGTATCGTGGGTGTGTTCACAAACATATAAACTCACATAAACAAACAGCCAGACCCGAAACAACTATCTGTAGGCCATACAAATATTTGTTCCGTGCGGGAATCGAACCCGCGACACGCAACGCTGCAGCAAATCGTTCAACCACTGCGCCAACCGAGTCGTAAATTTAGCAAGTCATGATGTTTCAAACAAGGATAATTTTGTATTATACTTTAATACTATACCGTGATCAAACAAAGGTGAGGTAACTATTATAGGTGAATGTGTCTTCAGAAAAAGAGATTTTTTTTAAAGATATTTATCATGCAGAAAAAAATAACTTTTGAAGTAACTGTGTCTTTACTTTAGAAGTTAATATTGAAAAAAAAAAGAAAAACCCTTGCCCAGCTGAAAAAAAACACAGTTACAGATTGAATCTCTCAACAAACACATGCTCCTTTTCTAGCGTGAATTGATCAGCCCCAGACCCAAGGACGCAAGCAATGTAGGTATAGGTTATCATTTCACAGAATACCAATACATTACCGAGATACGATACCACCTTGGCTGCCTTTCAGTAAACGCCATCAAATCAGCCCATCCGATCTAAGAGTTACGATGCCGCAATATCGAGACATAATTATCTCCACATTTTAAAATTCAAAATGCGGTTCCCTGCAATAACAGAGCAATAATGTGAAACGAATGGCCGCCGTAAACCCGCCGAATGGCTTTCCGAATAAAGCCGAAGGGAGGTCGCGGAGGCTTAAAGAAAATGTGTTTATTGCCAGGACCAGACCTGTGTTCCTCCCCCCGGGTGTAGCCGCACTGACCATTACCAGGGACATTGGACCTGCCCTCTCCCCCGGGACTTCCACACTGGCCAGTAAACTGATACACGTCCTTTATGTTCTCTGCACACAATTAGTTTCGTACCTATATCGAATCTCTGGATTTACCGACTTGTCGCTGTTAAATGGGTTGTGTTCTTAACGCATCTCGGAAAATAGAAAATGCGCGGGTAATGGGTTAAGAGTGTAGGAAACTTGTTTCTATTTTTTTTCATACATTCATAACAGCTTTGAAGTTTTGTGACTTGCTCAGTATAGAGAATTTAGTTCTCCATGAACTCTTCCTGAAATTCTTCTATTGTAAGTATTCCTGAACCTAAGCGTTTTAATACATTAATAAATAGTAACTTTGAATTGGAACTCGATAACAACATCTCAAATTCATGTTTATTTCATCTCTCATCTACTCTGTAATTCAAATTGAGTAGGTGTCTATACATCTATTGTTTAAAACATTTTCACAATTTATTTTAACAAGTTATGCGTTATGTAATGTTTGTTATAAAATGTCCGTTCTGTTTTCCTGTGAGGCATATTGTGTTCATATTAGATAGGTGTTATTTGGCCTACACTTCACAACTTTAAAAAAAATATTCACAGATACTTATTTATGCATGGTAACGTCGAAGTTTCACACTCCGTATTAATGCGATAAGTCTAGTGTTAACTAGCCACAATCGATGTTTGTAAATATAATGTATGTCTACTTATAGGTACTTGTTATTAGGATATGTTTATCGATTTAATCATGATGGGTAAACAGTGATAAAATGAAAGAGATATGGGATTGATATCACCACTAGGTTGGTAAATATATTTTTCTATACCTAAGTAGATACGATTACTCACATAACAATCGCGGTTTATTCTACTCCAATAATATCATTGGTTTAACAATTTTTGATAAAAAACAACAACGTGTAGTCATAGGAGAAACAAGCCATTCTTTATTATAAAAATAAAATACTTATCAATCACCCAGCTATGGCAGCTATACAGTTCGATAAGACTACAAGGCTACATTCGATCCATAGTAAATATAAGTATGTGGATAATACAATTTCGACAAATTGAGATGACAGTTCGTCACAAATCACAGCGCACTGAAGTAAAATTGGACTACCTTGACGCCCATGTAAATAGAGATGAAGAATGGGACACTGAAGGCGATGGCGCGCGACGGCTGCGGCAGCGGCTGGACGGCGTAAACAAACGAGTGCAGGATGCGGCCGGCGGCGAACGCACGGAACAGGTTGGTGGCCAGCGCCTCCGACGGGCCCGTGGTCACGTACAGCGCGCCCAGCACCCAGAACACCGGAATGTTTTCCAGGTCGTTGAGGTGCGCACGCCGCACTCGCTCCACATCAGGATCGTCTAACTTCACTTTTCCTCCCCTCGCAGCATCCTCAGGATTCGCAAACACCTTCTTAGAGTGACGCTGTCTGGCTGTCAATATGGACATGCCCAGGACTTTGAGGCCTAGCACGCCGGAGTAAAACAAGTACGATTTTACTGCCGGGTTGTCTAACGAAATCGACGCCATTTTTTTTAATAATAGTGATGTCGCGTTGTTGTCGGGTCGGAATTCGGCGGCGGAGTGGCGATGCGCCGGCGGGTTCGTACGGTAATAGTGCCGGAGTCGCGCTCGCGCTCGCGCCGTCACCATGACACAGCAGTTCGTCGGATGTTACGTTACGTCTTATCCCAAATTTATTGATTAACAATAATCTGCCTACGGTATTTTAATCTGCAGGGCCTGCAGTGAACGATCGGACCTGCTAGAAGAGTCGTAGTGTGTCACAACCCAATATCCTTGGAGATCCAGACTTACTTACACTATTTTAATGCTCTTAGTGCAGGCAATCGTTTATGGTTCTTCTTCTTCTTAACGCGTGGGCAGTAAGGTGTAACGACTCCACACACCCTACTGTCAGAGTTTTTAAACCACCTCAAGGGCCTCGGACATGGTTTATTTGACGACCGCCATTTGGCGGCCGGGACCACCGGCTTGTACGTGCTTTCCGAAACACGGAATCACCTTTTTCATCAGACAGTCAGATGATTCAAGCCTGCAATGTCCTAGCCAAACTAAACAATTTTAAAAAGTATGCTTTCCCATGGGAATCGAACCTACGACCAGCGGGTCACAATGCAACGCCTAAACTCTCACTCGAGCACGGTGGCAGTTAAAACTGCTGACTTTTATGGTGAAGGTTTAAGAGTATTTCTATTCTATTTTTTGTTATGACCGGTAAAATGCAAAGTATATAAGGACGTTGCTCACCATATAGACGAATAACTTTTACGAAACAAATATTTTCGAAGCATTACGCGTTCAATGAGCTGGCTGACTTGTTTTGCAGCTTGTACATTTACATATTTGTAGTGTCTATAGATAAAAAATAATTAGTGAGTTTATTTAGTCAAGCACTATTTAATTATCGTCTTGTTTTGAATTCATAATACTCAATTTCTGAATTACGAATTTTAAGTTGAGTTTTTCCAATTGTCAATCTCTGGTTTAGCTTGAAAACTTTTACAAGTTTGGCATCAAGGTAGGGTTCGATACTTTTTTTTATTAGATACGTTCTCAATTCAGAAACCAGACCTTATTGTACCTTGTCAGGTGTCAGAACCTGTTAACATTCGTATGCTCATGAATCGACAAAATGGCCTTTCTTAGCTACTCTAGCTGTGTTTCTAGAAAACTGGATGCTAAGGTGATATGTAAAACCAGTTTCCGTGTTTCGTTTGGGATTATAAAAGCCTAAGAAAACTTTAAGCTAACATTATGCAATAAAGGAATGTATGGAAAATAAAACACATACTTATTTTATAACTTCACCGTAAAAAATATATATTAACGTAACAAAATCGTGATAAAAACTTGTACAGTCTTATGTTTCCAATTACAAAGCGGTAATGTAATACAACACAACTTGAGTTCCCATGTACATTGAGATGAGCAAGGGGATGCCAAAGGCGATGCCTCGCGCCGGCTGGGGGAGGGGCACCACGGCGTACACGATGGTGTGGAGGATCCTGCCCAGCGTGAAGACGCGGAACAGCAGCGTGGCCCAGGCGACCGCCGGTCCCGTCGTCACGTACAAACCGGCCAGCACCCAGAACGCCGGGATGTTCTCCAAGTCGTTGAGATGCGCGCGCCTGATCCTTTCCACCACGGGGTCGTCGTACTTCACTTTGCCTCCCTTCACCGCCTTCGCATCCTCTGGGTTTGCGAACACGCCGCGGATCACTCGCGTCATGCCCGTCATCGGCGACAGAGCCAACAGTTTGAGGGCTAGTATCGCAGTGTACACTATGTAGGACTGCACCAGCGGGTTGTTTAACGTTAACGCGACCATTTTGAACACAATTTATTTAGTATCACGTGGAGAGCAGCCAGTTAGTGCGCACGCTTGGTACTTCGCCGCACGAATGATAATCAGGTACCGGTCCACGTCGAGCCGGGCTCACAAACACAACAACTTCGGGTCAGTATTATGGTGTACATCGCTATCGGGATTATACATACGCACGATATACAATGCTCCTTAGTTGTTTATCGGCCCAAGATAGCGACAACTAAAACGGAAATGTATACAGAGCATAAATTGTTCAACTTTCACTTCGTTTTCTTAATCGTCTCAAGTTCAAAGTTCGTTGTCGCTACTACTTAACATTAAATTCACCTTAGATACTGTAGTTATGTAAATCTTAGAAATCTCATATTTCACAGGTTTTCAACGTGCATATATAGATATAACTACTTGTCTACTTACATTTATATTTTCTGTTCATGGGAGAAACGCAACATTTAACATTGTAAACGGAGAGCCAAAGTCTTATGTTAATTAACTTTTCAAAGATGTTTATTTTGATGTTTCTTTGTGAGCTATAAAGATATGGAGACGTTGGTTATACCTTTGATTGTCAAACCGAAGAATCCAATGAGCTGTTAAAATGTGAGAATAGCGTAGGTACTATTTAAAAATTATATTTTTCGTGTACAGGAAATTAAAACGTTGAGATGTTTAATAAAATATCCCAAGAATGTTTGCTTTTGGGCAAATGGGCGCTGCTTAGAATAATTTTCTAAGGGGCGCTGCTTATCTTGTTATAGGTACAATCTTGATCATCACCATGACGGCATGTTTTTTCCTCAGCGGATTTATTTATTATAAATAACATTATCGGCTGATTTATTTAACGATACAAAGAACATTAAGTGCACTATGATCACAAGCAAATTTTTTTTAATTACACATGTAGACACTTAAAAAGTATCCTTCCTACTAATCCTACTAGTCCTACTAGTATTATAAATGCGAAAGTTTGTGAGGATGGATGGATGGATGTTTGTTACTCTTTCACATCGGAACGCCTGAAAGAATCTTCATGAAATTTGGCACAGAAGTAGATTATAGTCTGAAATAACATAGGCTTTTACTTCCGGGAATATGATCCCTAGGGAACACGCGGGCCAAGCCGCTGGCAGAAGGTAGTATAAAATAAATATGAAAATGGAACACTAAACTTAGATATGTTAGCTAAATGTGGCACTTATTGTCCTAACCTAAGCGTGCTAGCGTAGACTTTTGTTATGCTAATTGCAATGATTGTATGGTGCGAAACAATCCCTATTTGAATGCCAATCTATACGTAATCAATATCAATCAAAATATATGAAATTCTTCCGTTACTGAGTGATTGAGCGACTGAGAGACAACGCACAGCCGAAGCCACTGGTTGTAGAAAGCTGAATTTTGACATGTAGATTGCTTGGGGAGTGTAAGGGAGCACTAAGAGGATATCCCGAAATTCCTACGGGAACACGAAAATTCCTACGGGAACACGAAAATTCCTACGGGAACACGAAAATTGAGTTATGCGCGAACGAAGTCCCGTGCGAAAGCTTAAATGCTTCACGTCTTAACGGCCGAATGGATTAGGATTAAACTTACCACACGGGTTGATCAAGTCCTGGAATAGGTACCTAGAACTTTCAACCCGTGGGTAGGTACTTTTCATCCAATGGAATATTTTTCGGCAACCACGCGGGCGAATTCGCTGGCGGATATTAGCTTTCAAATATTTCTCTTGTGTAGGTACCTACGTAGATAGGTAGATATTTCTTCTATCTACGTTTGTAAATAGCTAGGTACTGGTCGAATCCCCCTCGTGCATGCAAGTCGTCTGCGACCGACATCGCCATGTTTGGTCTGACAATGAGCCTCGTTTCTATTTGCACAGTTACTGGGCAGTGAACACGATCTCAAATTTTCAACCGAGGTCAGTGTTACTCACAAGCGCCTGCCAGCTCTCTCATCGCAATGCGACGACGGCACGCGATTGGGACATGCATACATACAGTGATAAAATCGTAACGATGGGGATGTCTACACGAAATGGAATAAAAATAGTTTCAAAGATAAACTTAGATTCTCAAAAGAATTACTTTATTTTTGGTCACTTTTTAAATTGACTTTTTTTTAACAATTTACATAATATTTTCACATAAGTCAAACTTAGATGCCTTTGTTTTGATCATTATGACGTCATCATTTTCAAAACAAAAGAAAAACTAAGTATTTCAGCTTAAAAAAAAGTGAGTAAGAAGAAAAACTTTACTGCTTCATTGAAATATTAAATACGAAACAAACAATAATCAAGTAGGTATTTATTTTTCTTTTCCAAGCCTCTAGTTCCAAGCAATATTTCATTTCCCCTGACTAGGGTTCCGTGCAAGCCTGTCCGGTTTCGAAGCGAACTCATCAATTCATTCGTATTTGGTGAAAAAACCGCTCGTTTTTCTGTTCCAAATAATAAATAACTAAACAAGAGTCATGCTTGAATATTTTACTCCCGATCCCAACAGTGAATAAATTAGTATTTAAATTATTATTGGCACGATAGCTTTCTGAATACATCTAAAGAAAAGGTATAAGGAAATCTGAAGCTTTATTATGAATCGTTCCAATTTCTTACGTCCCACTTTTATTATGCTCATATCTCTTAGCGCTTTCCCCTAATTTGATTTGTGGCCCCATTACGTACTTGACATGTTTTGTATCCTTTTATTTTATTAGGAGGAAATCGGGTCATTCACCTACCTACTTTAATTCTATTTCAGTAACTTGCTGTGGGATCTTCTTTCTGAAGTAGGTAATCTAAAAAAAATAATTGCTTTATTTCCTTATAGGTACCATTTGTTTGCCTTAAACTAATATTAGTGTTTCAAATTGAACTTCTTAGTATATGTTAGAATTAACATTTTCTTTATTTATCTACTAGCTGACCCGCGCAACTTCGTTTGCGTCACATTTTCCATTAATGCTCCGCTCCTATTTCTCTTAGCGTGATGATGATAGCCTATAACCTTCCTCGATAAATGGGCTGAAAGAATTTTTCAAATCAGACCTTTAGTTCCTGAGATTACCCCCTGCATACAAACTTACAAACAAATGTTACCTCTTTATAATATTAGTATAGATTTACATATTATAGTTATTTCTAAAATTTAGTACAAGGACCGCTAGTAGCGGTGAAAGCCTCCTCCATTCGTTTCCATGCTATTCTGTCTCTAGCTACTCTGCTCCAGGTTTTACCTACTATTTCTGTAATCGTCGCACCATCTCTTTTGTGGTCGACCTTGTCTGCGCTTTTTGTTCAATGGGTACCAGTTTGTGGTGAGTTTCGTCCACCTTTCATCTTGTACTCTTTGCAAGTGTCCAGCCCATTTCCATTTCAATCCAAGTACCTTTTTGGCCACGTCCTTTGCCTTGGTTTTATTTCTGATTGTTGTGTTCTTTACTCTGTCTTTAAGTCTGTGGTTCAAGTAGCTCCTTTCAATTCCTCTTTGGCACACTTTGATTTTTTCTAAATTTCGTTTAGTGAGGGGCCATGTTTGGCAGGCGTATGTGAGTGTGGGAAGTAGGCATGTTTCCATGGTTTTTGTTTTTATTTTTGTTGGCATTTTACTCTTGAAGAATTCCTTTAGTGTCCAGTATTTATTCCAGGTGGATTTGATTCTTCTTTTTATTTCTCTTTCTGTGCAGTTTTTAAAAGTAATAAGGTGTCCTAGGTAGATGTACTCTTCGACATATTCTAGGTTGGTATTTAAAATTATTATTGGTGCTTTGTGTCTGTCATAAGTTTTGTTTTAGTTTGGTTTACCTCTAAACCCACTTTTTAGCTCTCTTCAAATAGCGACTCTAACATGGACTGCATTTCATTTGGGTTTTCTGACATCACCACTATATCGTCAGCGAATCTTAATTGTGACAAGTATTTTCCATGTAGGTTTAGGCCTTTATTATCCCAGTTCATCGCTCTGAATATTTGCTCTAACACCGCTATAAATATTTTAGGGAAGAGTGGGTCACCTTGTTTAATTCCTCTTTCGATTTTAAAACTGTTTCCTGGTTTTTCGAGCATAATCCTAGAGTTACTATTTTTGTAAATTACCATTAGGTATCAAATCAATGTACTCTTTGTTAATTCCTTGCGCTGATAGAGCTTGCCTTATAGAGCTGTGAGAAATTGAATCGAATGCTTTGCTGTAGTCGATGAAGCACAGGTTGATAATCATAATTCGCATAAATCAATGTCAAAGATAAGATATTATTATGACATAGCGTGAGCAGCGCCTGGTGTAATAAAATAGCAATGTTTTAGTAAATCTAGCAACAAACGAAACTTATGAATAAATTGAATAATAAAAAGGGAGATGCTGTTGTTAATTCAAATTCATTGCCAATTTCTTGTTCTAGGCTCGAGAATCACCAGAATAAATTGGAACAAAAGAAACGCCCCCGGGTGGGCTCGAACCACCAACCTTTCGGTTAACAGCCGAACGCGCTAGCCAATTGCGCCACGGAGGCTTGTGACTACCCATGCGAAATAACATAACACGTCTCTCTTATCTAAATAGGTGACAATGTAACACACCACGAAACATGAAATTAATCAAATAAGCATTTGTTTCAATTTTTATAAGCAGAAACACTGAATAACGCTATTTTTAACATAAATTTGCTTAGCTTTAGATATATGCGCGTTACGGTTAAAAGATGTCTTTCAAAAATCCATTTGCCTTGAATAAGTTTTTAAATATCTAAATGCGTTCTAGTATTTTTGTTTTATTTTGTTCTATTATATTATTCTTTGAAAAACAAATTAAATCGCCTACGCACCTTGGGTAATCGGGTTTCATTCATTTTCCAAGATGACTCAAAGAGCTACTGGCAGAGTATTTAATTGTTTAAATTCTTCTTCTCTCTAACTGTCACGTACTGTCTACTTGTTACAGCCATCTTCATGTACATAGACATCTTCATCGCAGAGTGCGATTTATTAAAAACTAGCTGATCCACGCAACTTCGTCTACGTCACATTTTCCATTAATGCTCGGCTCCTTTTAGTCTTAGCGTGATGATATGTAGCCTATATCCTTCCTCGATACATATATGCGGGCTATCTAATACTGAAAGAATTTTTCAAATCGGACCAGTAGTTCCTGAGATTACCCCCTACATACAAACTTACAAACAAATGTTACCTCTTTATAATATTAGTATAGATTAGTATAGATATCTTAATTATTATTCTTAAATGCTTACCTACATACAGCATAGCAATAATAAACTCGCGTGCTCTCCAATAAGCCAGAGAAGGAAGAAAGAAAAATAATTTATTCCTCCCAAACAGACGCCCATTTCATTATTATAAACATAAAAAAAAAAAAAAATTTAAACAAAATGGGGAAAAAAATTACATGCTGAGAGTGAACAGGATACTTCTGGGTAAGCTCTCGCCATCGTAGACTTTGTCTTTATCATAATCTCTGACCTAGACTAGAGTCAAGAGCAAACCTATCTCAAATTAAAAAAGTCCAAGTGGAAACGAGGAGAGGTAGCACGCCACCTATGAGCGTGTATTCCGTCCACTAGCGCCGCCAATCGTTTTTTATTATTTGTGGTAAATTTAAGACACGTAGATAAAAAACCGCTCTGTAGTGCACTGAAGAAATGTATCTATTATGTTTTGAGAGTTATGTTTTGTACTTTAGAACATAAATAGTTGCCTAAGTCGATATTTTTGCTAAAAGTGGCCACTTTTAGCAATAATTGCCGTTTTGGCTAATTAGCCATGAGTTATGTATTAAAAATAGCTGTCAAAAAATAATAGATACATTTCTTCAGTGCACTACAGAGCGGTTTTTTATCTACGTGTCTTAAATTTACCACAATTAATAAAAAACGATTGGCGGCGCTAGTGGACGGAATACACGCTCTTAAGTCCTTCTGCTTTACGCTTAGGAACGATCATACATCTGGCCATACACACACGCCCTGGTTGCGACTTGCTATTTCGGACCTGAAAATTCTGAAGTACACCACTGTATTTATCTTTTATTAATTTGTTTTATGTTAAACGCAGGAATGGATGGAATCACAAGGCATGGAGATATCCAAAGAGGAATCATTGCCTGTTGACGAGCATACCGAGAAGGAGAGATGGAAGAATGTTTTGCCACCGAAAAGATCCAAGGTCCAGGACGATCGACTGTTGCGGTTCCTGCAATACGACGGAAAGGTTCTTAGGTATGCGAGGCTATTTATTCCATAATAACGTTTGTCAAGGTCCGTCCTCGCGCACCAGCTTTTATGCACAAACTCAATCTGTCGTTCATACCATAGCAAATAGGTACTTAGTTTAAGGCTAGGCGCGCACTGGTGAAGTTTGTTACCGTGACTGGATATCTCTCTCTATTACACTTCACAATTTCGACAGAGAGAAATGTACTATCACGCGGACAAAAAGACAACAGAGTGCGCATAGCCTAAGCTAACCGTTTTGTCATCTTAGCCTATGCGCGCACTGGTGACTTTTGTCACCGTGACAGTATATAACTCTCTGTTGCACTTTTAACAATTGCGAAATATGTACCTACTGTCACGGTGACAAAGTCACCAATGCCTGCCTAGCCTTAACGTTACAAGTGAGATGTAGCGTATAGCCTGGCCACAAGGCCACCATGTACATCCATACCATTCCAGCCAGTCAGCAAGCCTGGTAACGGCCATCACTAAAAATGATGGCTGTTCTATGCTCACTGATAGCTACGACCTGGGAGTATTTCAAGTCAAGAGTGAATAGGTTACTTCTAATTACATCTGTTTTTTCTGTTCCGTGGATTACATCATAGCTTACCATCAGGTGAGAGTTGTCAAACGCGTACTTATTCATAGTAAAAAAACTATCTAGGTCTAGTCAAAGGCTTCCGTACGTTTCTTTGATCGTCTTGCATGGTGTTCACGTAGAGAAGTCACATCAAACTCCCAATATTTGGCGCTGGATCAAACCATGATGCCATATTAATATTTCATTATTTCGTCCCGCTCCTCATTTTTTTTTAAAAGCTATGACCCCATCATACGTCATTTTAAAGTCACGCCATAGCGCACCGCGACTCCCTATTCACAATTACATGATAAATTTCAAGAAAATGTTATAGCCACTGAAATATAAATGTATTCGCAACTTTGTTACGTACAAAGTGGCAAACCAGATTTAATGAGACCCGCTTACAATGCTAGTCCGTGCTTTACAAAGTGAAAAGCTACAAAGAAATAGCTACAGACTAGAAACGATTTATATTTTTATTTCTTTAAAAAAATGTGCAACGAAGCTGTAGTTTGTTTGAAGCATCATAGACTGACAACTAAGTAGTTGCTAGTTATGAATGATGGCAAAGATTTAATAAGAGGATCCGTCTTGTTCTTCTTCATTTGCTTTGACAGCGCAGTCGTCGTCACTATGAACTCTGTTCAATCGTTAGTATTTTGTCACAGTACCTAAACAGCTGCAAAATAATAAAATGTAGGTATCCAGGTACCTAGTCTGGTTGTTTTAGTAGGACTGAAAGATAAACAAACCTATATTATTCCACCAGTCTGCATGTATGTCTCCCATGGTATACCGTTTTGGCTGTTTAGTTGAAAACTTAATCCAAGTCATCGTGCACGCCTGCAGATATGAGTAGCATTAAATATGAAATTCCTATAAGAAGCTCCATCCTCGCATGGCGTGCATTTAATAATGCATAGTATCCTTTGACATTACCGCTAGAATCTGATGTCGTTTTCAAGGGTTAAAAAGTATCTACTTAACCTAAGGTATGCAGCTACAATGCGGGTACACTCCTAATCCTAAGTAGGTACATAGTTTGCGACACAGGGAACTTAAATTGGATTGGTAATATGTGATGTTTTTAACCGAATTCATAAAAAAGAGGAGGTTCTCAAGTCGGTTGTATTTTTTATTTTTGTTACCTCATAACTCCGTCATTTATGAACCGATTTGAAAATTTCTTGGTTCATGTGAAAGCACATACTTACTTACCGATTAGTCCCATTTAAATTTCATCGAAATTTGGCTTTTAAATGAAAGTAACTGGAATTCGTTTACTTAGATGACGTATTTGGTTTGTCATCCAAGTAAACAAACTGCAACCATGTACTTAGGTACGTGAAAGACCAAGTTGCTATTGTGATTTTCATAATGGTATTTTCGTGTTCTCAAAACTCGTGGCACCACAAATACATAGTTGAGCCAGCACTTCAAACTGTAAGTAATTAAATAGTAGGAGTCTATCTAATCAGAACTCGGTTTGAACTGGCAACTAGTTAAACTAACTAGTGCTAGCTACTAGCTACCCGCACTAGTGTCTCAGGGGAGTCATCCAACTCGGGTTTGTCTTCTAAACGTCACACACTGCAGCTCTATTGGATTACCTGGGGAAGTATGAAGTTATACTGAAAACAATTGCACGGAGTTTGTAGAACTCATGTCATGGATGTTTCCAAGGTGGGGTTATAATATGAATATATGAATGAATAGGATATTCTGATAACGGATGTAAGTTCTTAGATGACATCTCTAATCATAAACCTCTTCGCATCAGTTGTAAACACGTTGCTACCGTCAATTCATCATCCGAAAACAATATTGACACTACAGCGTCATATTTAAATTATTATAATCTCAATGTACGAGGAGCATCTACAATATATTAATAGCTAGTTAGAATAGTTTGAATATAATACAACTCGGATTTACCTGCTCCAAAATAGTATATCAAGAGGATAATACTCTAATTGCCATGTTAGCAATTGGAAAAGCGCTGCAAACGCGAACTACAAAGTTGGAAATATTTCAGATAAGCACACAGGGTGCTTTAATTCCCAGATAGCTAAAAGAATTTCGTGCGAGCAAAACCGTGGGCGCAGCTTGTTCAAAATAATTTGATATAACATTCTACAAATAATTTGTTTGAAGAGAGACTCAAAGCGGACTTTGATATTACGAGTATGTTGGTCTGAGTTATATTTGAAATTCACTTCTGTATAGCTTGGTATGAGTAAGTAATTAAATTATACAATGTTATAAAAGGTTCTGACATACTACACAGAGCGAATTTATTAATATTTAAATATTATCAAAGGATAACTGTTGAAATCGGACGCAAAGGGTGCAGGTTTATCTTTTAAAAGAAAATAGTGTAGTGTGAACGAATGGTGTTATCGTGATCTACTAGATTTTTCATGACTTAAAATAGAAGCTTTTTGTATAACTTTCGTGGAACATCTATGTACCTACCTACATACTTTATACCGTTTTTCAGAATCGATTGGTTACAAGTTACAGTGATCGCTTCACTCTTTTAATACTCTGTACCCCACCCCCGGTGAAAACGAACAGTGGGCAAATTGAAGCTTGTCTCCCATGGACGAAAAATGCATTAACGAACCGTACATTGTTCGAAAGTAAAAAAATAAGTACCGTGGAGCGTGCGGTAAAATAGGTACTCTCACCTAAATACCTACTTTACCACACGCACCGTTGTAAATCAATGAGCGTATTCTTTACGGTTTTTTTTTAATTACCATAAACAATATAAAAATTCCGTCTGCGTCTACGTCTCCGAGACTTTCATGATACGAGAATAAAAAAAATTCAGAAGCTAGGAGGTGAAATACTTTCCAATGCTTCTTAATATTTTTTAATAATACTCATTTAATTATCAACTAAATTATTATTCAACTTTCCATGGCGGGAGAATCGTGAATACCACAGATTACAAATGGCCGCCACATAAAACTAAATGCATTAACGAGGTTGTTCAACTCAACTAAATAAAAAATAGAACATCCGATATTTATTTATTTATATTACTAATGTTTATTCTAACAGTCTTTGGGCGTCGAGATGAAAGATTTAGTCCTAATTTTAAATGGCACTGATATATAGAGGCAGTTGTAAATAGCAGTTTTGGTAAGTTAAAAATAATTATAAATGGCACGTTTAATAACTAGTTCAGCATTTAAAACTACGCAGTAAAGTTAACAAAAATGAGTAATAAAAAATCATGAAATGGATCAGTGAATATAGAATTGAGCAAGAAAATAATTAAATGGGCGGTAAAAATTATTGAACGAGCGGTTACGTGTGGGCAGTAATAAATCGAAATTTATCGGTAAGAAATCTCATTCTAAGAAATTCATAATAACAACTCGAATATTTAAACAACAGCAAAAAAAATATTTCCCATTTTAAATTTACAAATTCGAGCCATTTTTATATTGCAAAGATTGTTGCGACTTTTCGACTGCCATCTAAAAACAAAAAGTTTGTCTCATTGTCCTTTTTTCTCGCAAATGTGTTGAAAAATGTTGTATGATATACGTGCGGATATTGCTACATATTTACAAACTTAGGGTAAGCCCTCGACTCCATCTTAGTAAAAACCAACTTAACGCACTTGTATCATAAATAACTATTACGAAACTATTCTCTTCTACTTGTCTATTTAATTTTGAAAATGTAATATTCGGGCTCAGAAGACAGGACCTGGCCCTGAATCGAGAATACCTCGCCATCCGTTAGACTTCTATAAAGAAGAAAAACAAGAGCACAAATATCCATGTAAAAATCTATTAATTCTATTTCAAAGTAGCATAATAGTATTATTATGTGTAGCTTGTTGTCTTCTCCGTACTTGGACTATTGAGTTGGTCGTCGACCATCTAAGCCTACTTCCTCAATTGTTCAAGCTTGACATAAATTAACTGCGAAACATTCAATTTTCAGCAACATTGAGTGCTTCGCCCGAAAATGTCATCTTAGTTTGAAAAAAGCGTGATTAAATGGGGTTTTATGAACAGTTCCAAATGAGATTGTCAACGTGATTAGTTTGTGGTTTCATCGACGTGTTGCACAGGCCGCAAATGCGTTCAAGACTTTAGTACGTTGTGACCACAGGTATAAATAGAGTAATATTTCAGAGGGAGGAGCATTTAGGTATTTGCAAGCCAGTCGGAGCGCCGACACTGAGCTCAACAAGGATCACGTCCATGTTAATTGCAAGGTTTAATTACGTACGCTCGCCGCTTACTGTTTCGAGCGAGGTTCCGGCCTTATTATAATAGATTCCATTGTGATTTTAATGAAGACTTTTGGCATTATTTACTTTATAAATAGATATTATAGGAGACTGCCGAGTAAACACGCAATTACGGCATTATACACCGGCCATCTTCAGTTAGTTTAGCTTTTATAAAATAAGTACAATTATTTAGAGCTTGTATAGCGTAGTTGGAGCTCTAAATAAGTAGCATAGTTTACAAAATGATTGGCCTACTTCGTGGAACTGATTGGTGTTGAGTGTCAACTCTCGAGCACACAAATCGTAAACGTGGAGAACTGGGGAGTGAGCGCAAGATCCTATAAAGTTTTACCTTATCGATCACTCCGTGTCAGAATCTGGTTCTCGTTACATTACGGATTACTTCGTCCTTCGTCTCGACGGTTACGTGACCACTAGCCATCTATCCTACTGCCCGAATACCGTCTTTATTAACATTAATTGGATTCGAAAGGGACAAGAGTTAATGACAACCGAACTAGCCTAAACGAGGTTCGTGTTTTAGATGTACAAACTTAGGAAAACATGAAAAACTTAATGGAGGACCCGAGTCTGCAAATGAAGGTCTCTATTGAGCTCGCCCGGTTAGGTTTGCATGAACAAAATAGGCTTTTGGTGATGATTGAATGAGCGAAGGACGAATGTATTCATTCACTAGTGCCTATACACAGACTAGTATACGAAGATATCATCAATATCAAGGTATAGCTATAACTTCCCATATTTCTGTGGTACTACCTATACATATATACAAGGTATAGTATACTTATACCTTCTCCATTTCTTCCAAGTAATTTTCTAGAGTTTAGTGTTCACATTTATATTCTACAGTTTTACTGTTCCTCTCGAGTTATTTATTATGATTTTCATATTTGAATATTTATTATTCAGAAGTTTATACAAACATTGCTTTCTGCTCTCACAGAAATAAGGCCATGCTACCAATATTGCGTAGTATGCGTACATATTTTAAATGATCACGTGGCATGTTAAAGAAAGTAGCTACTTACATAGGCAGACGAGAGTCTGAGAGGCTTGAGAAAGCCTGTGGCAAACCAAGAGCTAAGCAAGCTAACGCTAGTAAGCCTAGCTCGCATATCTAGCCGGGAACAAAATTCGTTTGCTTACACAAATTATTTAAACTACGCTGGGCGTGTGTCACGTAATAAAAAAATAAACCCATATGCACCCCGGCTATGCATGTTAGTCACGTAGCATAGCTCTTGTTCTGCAATCGGCTTCACGGATTTTAAGAGTGTATACTTATAAATACGACCTACAAAGATACGATCATACCAATATCTTGGTTTCTAAAGTGCCATCTGAGTGCACTTGTTTTCCAATCTTTGCAATTTTCTTTTCATCAATATTCTATGTACGAATCATTACGTCGTGAATTACAAGTAAGTTGCCGCCGCCTTGCGCCTCACTTGCTTCACTCTCGGCCTTTTATGAGCCATAAACAAGGAGCCATATACTCCACAGATTTTTTATTCTAAGTACGTAATAAATAACAACTTCTTTATAATGAAAACACTTAAAATGGATGTCGCTGCCACTTGTCATTTTATTATCTGGCCGCACATTATTTCCCGCCACAATCCAAGCCGGGAGGTCTCATAATGGGATTGTGTTTGAATCTTTTAATGCAATAATTGCGGTCATAATATATAACATTATCGTTAAGCGCACTTATTTGTTTTCATGGCTTGATAGAAACCAAGCTTTGGTTTTGGGTAGATAATTGAGCGAAATTAGTTTTTTCAATTTCGCTATTGGCGCGGTATTATATTTATGTAGTACGTGGTAAGGAATGGTGGGAATAAAAATAAAGTGAGTTAGCCGGCATGCAGTGTTTCATGGAGCAGTTTGTAGTCGGTTGTCGTAACATGTGGGAGCGAGGAGCACAGGGACTTACACCCTTATTACTTCCGGGAGTATCGCCCATGTCTTGTTTAATTCTTTATTATATACTGAAATTGGAATTCTGGCATGTGTCACGCCGCAAGATGTGGAGGGCATAATAGCCGCTTTTATATGTACATCTTGTGCTGTATTGAATGTCTAAGTAGAGAAGTTTACTTTAATTTCGTCTCCGTTATGATATGGCTATTACTTTTAATCTTACTTTGTTTATTGACTTCCTGAAGATTTATCAGTCCCATAAAGAGCAATGATGAGGCAAGTTTTCGCAACCGCGACTGCAACATGTAGGTACCTACGTTAGAATCGAAATTAGCCTATGACGTGGTAGGTAGGATGATTGAAAGTGTATCAAGGTATAATGACGTGACAAGCAAGTGAAGCGTATTCTCGTTTCTGTCCAATATGCCTCCAACAAACTCGTTAAGGGGTCGACTTCTCGATTTATCTTTACCAAACTCAAGTGGTAAGAGTGAGCTACGATTATAACATTTAGGTAGATATGGGTTGATACCATTGATCACGTTTGTTATGAGTGAAATAGGCGTGCGATGATGGCATAGGTTAACACTTCATTACCTGTCTACGATTGATATATTATAATACTCAAGACCGGTACAAAAATAATAAAACCTATGATTGATCTTTATGGAACAACTTATATTAACATTGTTTAATACAAATACCCTACGCTTAACTGTGCGTCTCTGACGTAGGTAAGCCAATAAGGAGCTTTGAATAGGCAGTTAATGAAGACTTGGACGGATCACTTTTGTAAAAGGATAAGCTCTACTTTGTTAAAGACTTAGATAGTGAAGGGGCTTATAAATAGCTTGGCTGTAGTTTCGTATTTGTGTCAAGTCTTGGTAGGCGCCGACCACAGCGGCTCGGCTTTCGGCTTTCGGCTTCCGGCGCGAGGCCGCGTGGCGCGTGGCGCGTGGTTGCGCCCAAACCACCCATCTGTTCCTTGTTTATGGCTCGCAACTTTACTGTTACTCAGGCCGAACGTTGCGTTAATCGTTTTATTACTTTTTGTTATTTATTTCTGTGCCCAATAACAAATTCTGCTGAATAGACGATCTATAACGAGTAAATGTTGTTTTTGAACGAAAAAGTTTCTTCTATTGCAGACGAAGCACAAAATATCCATGGGTCCGCCACTAACGTAAAATGTGAGGATTTTAGTGGTGAAACATGGTCAAAGGAACGAACGAAATGGGTGAACGTTCATGCATGGCGGTATTTCAACAGTTGTAATTCGGCAGACGAGTGCGTGTTTTTGGTAAATCCCTCCTTTTGGTTTCGTCAGCTCTGGTGCGATTATTTCTTGGTATATTCTGATTAAATTCGCTGAATGAGCCGATGAAAAGACCCAAAGGAAACAGCTGGGAATAATGACAGGGTGCAGAAGGCAGCGCGAGTTTTAGATATAACTAGAGAACTGCTTATAGCTGGCCGGCTGTAATCAGTTCGTTGGACAAAATTATAGAGCTAGGATTGTTTAATTGTTGTTTCCTTCAAAACTATGGCGTAAATGTTCAATAGGTTTAGCCATAATGAAGAAGTCAAAAATATGATGCAAAATGATGATGAAGAAATGTCAAATTGGTTGGTAGTTAACTTTTATTGTAGCTCTGACAGGTTTATATTAACACAATTTCGTCGTTTAAATTATTTCTTTGTCGAAGTTAAAACCGTTTCATTAGGTTTGTATTTTTAACACGATGAGTTTGAATGAATTCCTATCTACTTCCGTCCTCTTCTTCTTCTTATTAATGGCTATTTATTTTATTATCTCTGCTCATAATAATAAACACGGCTCCTCGGAGTTTTGTTCATAAATCACTGATGTTCCGTAACTAGGACACAAGTGTCAGACTTTCCACTTTTCCATTTTTGTTGCTTGTATCTTTGGTCCTTGCAGAAGAGTAATAATTTATTAGTTTTCATACATGGCTGGCTTTAGAGAAAGCGGACCGTTGAGAATTTTTGTTTAAGACATTTGCCACGACAAAGTATTGCCTAGAACTTAGAAGGAGTGTTATGTAGGTAGGTATTCCAAGAAGTTATGAAAAGTAGCAGGTGCTGTGTTGTAACAACCTTAACCCAAGGGGAAAAGGCGAACTTTATAGTATGTCTTTTTCTACGCCACTACTGTTGGTTTGATGACCGATAAGTTTGTTTGATTTTTACTATTGATAGGCGTATATACCGCACACGTTTGGTCACTATCTCACAAGCGATGATGTGGTAGAACATGGAGCATGGTTTGGTGTTCTTTGAAAGCCTCTCTCTACTCGTTACACTACTGCATTATCTGTCCAAACTAATGCATCAATGTTAGAAGTTATTTCTATCGTAATGATACTATGTAGCGGAAAATGTGCTCATTCTACCTGTATAGAATCAGTGCTAAGTTTCCCATTCACACGCACTCTTACTCATTTCCCCTCGCTCTCGGGGTAAGCAGAGGTAATTACTGTCTGATACCGCCTAAAGAATGATGACATGATCGCTGCGGATCCCGTAGGGGAGCACTAAGAGAGGAAGGAATTCCCGATTTTTTTAAGGGAATGGGAAAAAACAGGATATGGCGTACGAAGTCGCGGGCAAAAGCCAGTAAACTATAACTCCGTTGAGATCCATAACGTTCTAAAAGTCGCCATTTTGGAATGGATATCGTTATCGCTTATCATTCCCTGAAAAATAAGTAGGCATAAGGTGTGCCGTACTCCTCCTGGATGCGGGCTCCTCATAATGGATGCGGGCAACTTTATCCGAAGCTGTTTATTGAAGATTGTTGGTGAAGCGTCAATGCCTTTTCAATATAAAAAATAAAATAACAATAATTTAGGATTTCTCGATGTAATAGAATATGTTAGTATTTCAAATGAAATATTTTAACTTCTCAATTGATGAATCCGCGCATTACCATATTGATGCAGCGCCCACATATTGGAAGCTTTCTTGAGTGTTCTCGCAAGGGCCTATAGATGGCGTTAGCGAGTGCTGTCAGTCTTCTGTTACCGCTTGCATATGTCGGTCAGAGCTCACCTTAACGCTTCGCTAAAATAATTCCTTTTTTGGTGAAAACTCGACGAGATTCGTAAAATAAATGGACCTTTATCTGTGCTTTTATGGAGAACTATAGTGCAGTGCTGATTTTTGGAGTTTCAACCATCCCACCGGTGGATTTAAGAAGATTTGGCTAGCCGGCCGGCAGCCCATAACCACGCGTATAACATCTCCCTGAGTCTGAGTGGGGTCTCTGGATTGCCAAGGTACGTGGGCATGTTTTGCTGCTAATAAACAACTGGGATGGTATGTCGATGATCCATCAATAAGGAAATTAAATTATTTTGAGGTCCGCCATTACACATAAAACTTAGGTCTTAAAACCCGCTCAAAGGTGCAGGCTATTTACACGCCTCACCAATTGTAAACAATGTGCCCTCTAAATAAATAGGCATTGGAAGCGCAAGGCAAGCGTACGGAGCGTAGGCGGACGTTTCCAAGAGACTGGCATGCTGAGTGTAATGATTCCTTGACTGAGCTAAAAATATCCCACATAATCATAAAACCTCTCGTTCTTGTTTGTTTCTTTTCGGGGAAAAGGTTTTTCTCTTAAAAACTCTTGTGTTTTGCGTCATCATTATTCTGAAAGATCTTGAAAAACTATGGTCAAAAGGACAATGCCTTCCGTAATGAACGAAAGATACTGAGATCTTGGAGGGTGTATCAAGAACTTAATGGAATCAATTTGACTATTGAAGTACTATGGACTAATAGCCAGCGATGATAAGACGTACGGTAATTTAGAAAACCTGAAAGTTTCTCTATGTATGTCCCTAATACAGGTATGAACGATCCCCGACTATGAAGTTTCGATCACGGCAATTTTGGGTGTTTACGTTCCTTAACTCCATTGAGCACGTCTGGTACCGACGTCTAGGATAAAGACGCGAGTACGACCTGTCCAACCACAAAACATCAGGGAAATAAACGTGTGATCTCGGCTCAGTGGGAACACATTTCACAAGACACCATCAATAGCCTGGTGGGAAGCATGACAAGACGGCTACAAGCCGTATCGCTGCAAGGAGAGGTCAAGCTTAGGTACGTTACCTAGTGTCCAAGATAGGCAAACCAACACACTTATACAGCTAAAGTTACCATGATCGAAACTTCATAGTCGGGGATCGTTCATACCTGTATTAGGGACATAGATAGATAAACTTTCAGGTTTTATGATCGTCGCGGGCTCTTGCTCTACTACGCCTGCTACGTCATGAAATGCTACACGTGCTACGAGATGAAGGGCTACGCGCATACGCTATGTAAAGCATGATGTGCTACACAATGAAGTGCTACGCTACGAAATGCTAATTATCGTTCCTTCCTGCAACTTACCTCCTTGTTGGTCTTCGTTTTTTTTCTTTCTTCTTCTTTCTTTCTTCTTCTTTCTTTCATTATATTTACTTAGTTCCAATTTTGCTCTCGCTTAGTACAGTCCTGTCCATCTGCCATAAACAAATGTGTCCTTTTAACTTAAGGTACCCTGACCAAATAACCTTGAGCATTTTTTCCCTCAATAACAGCGCAAGAGATACAATAGCGAATACGCTCAGAATGTTGAATAAAATCGTTATAAAATCTAATTTTGGTCGTTTGAATAAAATATTTCTACCAAAATGTTCATAATTTAATTGCCTATCCATTAGTGTAAGTACAAAATCAAAATAATCGTTAGTTTTCGAGAAGATGCATATTTTCAGTAATTTTTTCTCATTTCTGTGGTTTCTTTGTGAGGAGTGATTACTTAAACATTATACTTAGTAATAAAAAATTAAAATCTACTATTTTGAAGCCAAGAGTATGTAGAAATTTAATGTATTTTTTATAAGTTGATATTTCTTCTGGATAAAGAGTATATAGCTCCAACAAAAAACGGCTAGCGTTGCGTTTTGCTCGGGGACGCGCCTTAACTGGCAAGCTTTTGATGGTTATGTACCCTTTATTTAAAAAGTCTCCAATTCCGCACTTAATCATTTACAGTCAAACACATGACAATACCGAGAGATTAACTCCCCCGATTTAGGGATGTGTTGGACTGTTGGTTTCATAAATCAATTTATTATTGTTCAGAAGGGTGTAAATCGGTACCGAAAATGTAATTAGCGCGAAATACCCGAGGGCTTATTGTTTACAAGATAATACGCGTAGTGCGTATAGAATAGAGTATAATATCCTCTTATGTGTAGGTACCTATACTTGTAGGAGTGATACATTTTGACAAAATACAGCTAAGGAATGGAATTCCCTGCCGGAGTCTGTGTTTCCTGATGCTATAACCTGGGAGTATTTAAGTCAAGAGGGAATAGGTTACTTCTAGGTTCTTAGACTGCATCATCGCTTACCATCAGATGAGATAGTGGTCAAACGTATGCCTATCTATAGCAAATAAAAAATTCAGTATACTTCATCAGTGAACGGTGGATTTTTATATTCAAATGCAGTTTGCAATTACTTAAAAGCTTAAAGAGCGTCTCCTTAACACTTTGTCTTATAGCTACAACGGTTAAGGTTGTTCCTGTCCCGTTTCCCGAAATATCCACCCTGTCTTTATCAAATCCACCTAGTGTGGGTACTAACCGAGAGGAATAGTAGATAACATATTAGGGAAGGGGTACCTGCTATGTATACAAATCATCATAGAAAGTGTTATAAATGATTGTCTATCTACTTGTGTAAAGTTACAAATAAGTAGGTCCAATAGGCTAGATTCCATCATCCACAAATTGCAAAACTATTTAGTCCGTCAGTTAGAGTATTGAAAAATAATTGACACGTATTTTTTGTTTTTGTAAATCAATGAATATTGACAAAGATAAAACGCATCAAAACTCGGTAGTGGGGGCTCGTGACGTCACGACTCACTAAAAAAATGCGAAGGTGTGACGTATTGAGAATTTTAAAAGCGTCGTAACTTCGTAAATTTTGGTTCACGTAACAAAAGAAAAAACACAGGTCAAATATTTTTTGATAATCTATCTGACGGACTAATTAGATTTTTTCAGGACACAAGCCCATTATTAGTCGACGAAAACATTTCCATTGCCGAGATACAAACCTCTCTATAAGAGAGAGTCGGTCATAATCTATCATGCATCTTAGAATTTTTGGCAGATTTTTTCAAGTATAGCCCTTGGCTAGATGTGCACATATAAATAATATATATAATACTTATAAGTTAGTTGCGTTGGCGCCGATTGATTGATTGCATTCGCGGCATCTGGTAACACGGGTAGGTACCTACATATGACGATTTCACATTCGCTTTTAACTTCATATACGACTTTTTTTTTTAACTAAAGGAGAAAGCCAACCAATGGGCCCCTTAGTTTTGGTACCGTGTCAAGACTATTTGCTTCTCAAAAATTAAGTCTTATTTTTACATGTTCAAGCTAATTTTATCAACATTTCTTTTACCCTAGCATTGGAAAACATAATTAATATTTATTTCATTGAATATAAATAAGTTCCGCCATTAAAACTTAACCTGAATGTTGCCAGAGGACATACTATCTCAATTAAATAATTGTAATCGATTGGAATTATCGATATTTTACCGGAGATAGGCTACAGTAGCTTTTCTCCCGTCGTAATCTAGCTAACAATCTCATGTAACTGATTAGGCGCGAAGACGGCGGGCTTAGATAAAGAATATAAAAGCACTAACACTAACTAAAAAAAAACCCGAAGGAATTATAATTTGAGAGATTTTACAGACATAATATAATATTATAACCAGGAGATTCTAGCGGTCTTAGCTCTACGGTACTTGAAGCTAAAGTACGATCCTGAAATGATGTGGAGGTCCTCTGTCCGATAGCGAAGAACTAAGGCGGAAATAGACGCTCCGGTTAGTCTGGATAGTCTGATCAGAAAATCGGAAGAGCAACCGGAGCGTCTGTGTCCGCCCATATTTCCACATAATTATCATGTATTTCCTACCGTCAGAAATATTCCGCTACATTCATACCTGATTATTTTCTTTAAAAAACAATAGTTACACCAGACATTATAGTGATTAGTACTCAGCTTAGTAGCTCCCATTCATAACTAAATAGCGTTTATAATTATCTTTTTAATTATCTAAATAATAGAATTTATTACAAATCGATTTGGTAAATCGATTACCAAAATATTTTACATGGTCACACTTAGATAGATCTATCTGTCAAATCAATGCGTCAATCTAATTGTTTCGTGCCGTTCGTTTTACGTCGAGTTGAATTATTCCTCCGTATTTACTTCTGTTCGTTACAATTTGAAGCTGTCGAGTTGAGCGTTTCTTCCTCCAGTGGATTTGTTTTGAGATATTGGACTCCTGTTTTAGTGACAAGTGAGCACATTGACTCTTTTTAGTTTAAGTGAGCTTTGGACTCTTGTTTTAGTGATAAGTGAGCAAAGTGACTGTATTTTGGTTTTTGAATGAGCCCTGGAATCTTGTTTTACTTTTGAAAAATGTCTACACCTGGTAGAGATCGGGTAAACCGCCCTCTCTCTCGCCGGTGTGTCAATTGCTCCCTACGTTTGGCGCCTAATCTTCGTAGACGTCAAATCGAAGAATTAGATGAACCAATGCTTACCCTCCTGAGATCCTGGGTAACGCCTACCCCGGTAAGTTTATAATGTGTCATTAACAAGACTTATACGGACATTCAGGATGTCTATTTGGTCAATGACCCCTTGGGTCATCGTCAACTGTGAATCTGTATTATTTAGTATTGTTATTAAGTTTTAGGCAGTGTAAGGTGATCTTTGAGAAAATCTAGACCATTGCAATGAGCACATGAGTAAATATACGTATTATCTATTTAGGAATTCACTGATTTATTTTTGTAATCTTTTCAGATATCCTCTGATGACATCCTGTGTGTTGAATGTTTTTTACTATTACAAAACCGGACATCATCAACCACAACTCTATCCCTTGTATCTCCCGCTCTTGGACACCTCAACATATGTTTTGCGTGTGGCATGTCAATTGCAAGTCGCAGAACTCATAGGGTCAGTCAAGACTGTCTTCAAAGGAACGTTTTACTAAGATGGACACCAGCTCATCACGTAAGTGTTAATGGTTATTAATGTAAATGTGGCAGAATGACTATAATTGAACTAATGGAACAAGAATAAATAGTATGATATTTTCTTATTTTTAGGTCTTGCATTTGGAACGAGTTTGTCGTGCTTGTTGGGAGGCTGCATCGAGAGAAATACAGAGCCAGGCCGTTGCTGGCGTTAACAGTCCCACTGTGGAGTCTGCGCCAGTGACTGATAACATGGATGATAACATCGCAGATGCTGTGATCCCTGTACCACCTCCACTACCACTGCCGGTTCCACCATCTCAGGAACAACAATTACCTCGAACATTTTCAAAAATTAATTCACTAAAGTACAAACGGGTTTCGGCAAGTTCACGACATTGTCTGTTTCTTGGTTGTGCGAATGCTGAACGTCTTTTAGTACCAGGCACTATAAAAGAAGTTTTGTTGTTACATCATAAAGTATACATTCCCTTCACTGCAAGAATATGCAGTTATCATTTACATAGCAATCGTTGGGATGAACTAGAAGCCCCATATTCAGATTTTACTGGATTTCAAGTAGATGATATTTGCACAAAACTTGAAAAAGCTACTGAGAGACAGTTAGACTTCAATGATATAAACTCGATGGATTCTTGTTTATGCCATTATTGGTTGGGACTTACCGCAGAGCAATTCAATGAGCTTCTACATTGTAACCCTATGTTATATGATCACTTTCCAAATCCTTCTGTTGCTCTCAGCATATTCTTAGTGAAACTCAGAACAGGTGACAGCAATCAAAGACTGTCAACTCTTTTTAAAATGCCAAGATCCACTTTGGAAAGAAAAATGAATATTGTGAGAAATTGTTTAAATGAACAGTTTGTTTCTCAACATTTAGGAATAAATCACACATCTATTCAAAACGTAGCATCACGGAATAGAATTATACCAGAGGGATTTTTTGGGGATGCTAACATGGCTTCAAATGTTAAACCTGCCATTGTAATATGTGATGGCACATATGTTTATGTGCAAAGCAGCAGCAATTATTTATATCAAAAACGAACATATAGTCTGCATAAATATGCCAATCTTGTCAAACCGTTTTTATTTGTTTGCTGCGATGGATATATTTTAGAGTGCATGGGGCCATATGAAGCCACAAAAAATGACTCATCGATTATGAGTGCCTTGTTTACTACTGAAAATGGTCCCATGCGCTCATTTTTTAGACCCGGTGATGTATTCATTTTGGACAGAGGATTTAGAGATGTGATTCCTGAGTTAGAACGCTATAATTATAAAACTCACATGCCTGAGTCATTATTGGAAAACGAACATCAATTAACCACCCACCAGGCTAATAAATCTAGATGTGTAACAATGTGCCGGTGGGTGGTAGAGGTTGTAAATGGGAGAATCAAAAGAGATTTTAAACTCTTTCGCCAGGAATATTTTAATAGAGCGTCAAGTCACCTTATGACTGACTTTAAAGTAGTTTGTTCCCTTTTGAATAAGTTCCATCCTACAATTAATGATAGACCCAATGCTGTGGAGTACCTAAACATTGCTCTGTCCAGATTAAATACGGTAAATTATTTATCGGAATTTATTCAAAGGGAACATGTAAATAGAAGACGTACGATTTTCCAAAGCATAAACAGCAGTGCTCCCCATCTAAATAATTTTCCAAGGTTATCATTAATCGAATTAAGAAGATTTGCCTTAGGATCTTACCAATTAAAACAGGCAAGATCCTATTATGGGGAGCATGTGCGGGCGAATGGTACCTACAGTGTAGAAATAAGCAATGAGTTAATAGAAGAAGACTTGCCCTTAATATTAGGTCTAAATAATTATCTAGTTAGGGCCAGAATTAAATCGAGACATGTGAGTAGCAGGATTTATTACACATATTTATTGATAAGTAGAGATTACACAGGGCAAATTCTTTAGAGAGTATCATTGCTTATTATTGTAGCTGCTTAGTGGGAAATCGTACAGTAGGGTGCTGCGCTCATACTATGACTGTATTGTGGTATTTAAGCTGGGGTCGTTTTAATGATATAAGCGCCCCAGCGCAATTTCTAGACCATATATTCCTTGAAGAATAAATATTTTACCTACTATTTATTGTTGTTTTTTTTTAAGTAAACATCGATAGAGCAACTTAATTTGATATGGGGATCCATATCAAGTTAAGTTGCTCTATCGCTTTGTGCGGGTTGTTGTAACTTCGCTATGAGCTCCTCTAATCTAAGGCTTTAGCCGTAGGTAAGTATTTGTTTTTAACAACACTATCTACTAGTTGTGAGGGTACAGCCTACATAACGCTGACTGCCGGCACGACACGGCAAGGGATATTTGTAAGTGCAATTTGTACTTAACCTACATAAAAGAGAAGAAGTTATGTAGTACTTTCAAATATGTTTAAAACAAAAAAAAACTTGGTTTTATAACCTCAATTTCAGCATCCGAAAATATAAGATTTCTCTTAAACTAGGGTGAAAAATTGAAATTCGATTTCAGGATATGAAAAGGTAATTCTAGGTCTACAAAACCAAGTTAAAACTATCGTGACATGCGAAGTTTTTTTAGGGGCCCAAAACTCCTAACAAAATGGGCATTCTCTTTTATCTTTAGGTATGTTACGTTTTTTTTTTCTTTTATTTTCCAAAAACATTATTACAAGCTGCATTAACAAATATAACAATTGTCTGAAACCTATAAAGGTTCATGTGACAAAGTGGAGGAGGCAAACTCGCTCACAATATGTACTTACATAGAAATACAAATAGGTAAACTTATACCTACTTAAAACTTAAGTGATGTCACCAGAAAAGTAATATTTTAATAAGTTTTTACATTTTAATATGAACTAGAAACAATATTTGATTGTACATTTTTAGGAATCGGGATCGTAAGCGATAGGATAGAGTTCAAAAGCTAAACACATCCAGATTGTCACATATCCACATTATATTTTCGCGAGGAATAAATCCCTTTCATTTTATTTATGGTAGCGGTCATTTTCTTTTTATAGGTAGTCTATTTTCGGACATTGGCCGCTTCTTTTATAGGCTAATAGTTTCGCCGGCTAGGACGGCCTGCTGCGGAGCCCTAGACTTTAGTAAAGTATAATAAAGCTATTCTTAAGCTTATAAAAAACTTTGTTCATCTTCTCATAAAATCTTTTCATTAACATACTATTTTCACGTGGCCATAAATTCCGGATGGCACGTTCCAATTTAGTGAAAAAACTACGATAGTATTGCATGGCCAGCTCCGTCATTAATTATGCAGTGTGGTAGATTTTTCACGAGACAGAGATGCCTCTCGATGTCTGACCTCCACAACCCTCAGGGAAATCATGGTTTCCTGGTAAGATGTTATCATTGTACAAACGAGAGGGGCTCATGTACCTGATAACATACGATCCCTTAGCCGCCTGTGATCACATCTACGGGGAAATGTGGCGAACTACTCTTTGTGAGGCCGCAGGGTAGATTCTAATTTATGATACTTTATTTTTACAGTTTCGACGTCGTTTGGGATGACCGCGATTCAGCTTTTGGTGAACTGAAAGATTATAAGCTGCTCTACTTTCTGCAAGATGACACCATTGCGATTAAGGTAATTATTCTAACTAGCAAAAATAAAAAATGTGAAATGTGAATGTGGAAAATAAATATCCTATTTTTCCTACTCCTCCGCTGTACTTTTCTGATTAATTTTGTTGCGCGGTCCAAGAGTTGAATCGTTTCTCTGTGACTCGTCAGGCTTCATTGGCTCGGTGTTCTGGCGGTTGCCACTGTTGTTTCTGACTTTCAGGAGTTACAGTGGTTGGAAATGTGTGGCGGTCTTGTATCCTGTTCTAGCTGATCCGTGCAACTTTTCGGTCTGTGTAAAATTTTTCATTATTTTATTCATTCCGCCCCTATTGATCGTAGCGTGATGTTATATAGCCTTTTCTCAATGAATGGGCTATCCAACACAAAACGATTTTGTCAATTCGACCAGTAGTTTCTGAGATTCAACCACACAAACTATTCGGCTTTCTAATATTAGTATCTAGAGATTTTACAAAAATATAATTAAATTAAATTATTATTTATTTTAGGATAATAATATCTCTCGTACAGGTCACGATGTAATTACTGTTATTTATATAATTTAAGTAACACAGTACCTATGTATTTATGCATGCGTCATTCGAGTTTGAAACAGAATGTTAACAATAAATTAGTGTGCCAATTTAGGTACTTACACTAATTTAAAAGCAGGATACTATTTTGGCGGAAAAGAATGGGATAATACATAACATGTTGTTCCCGATCTAGCAATTGAAAAGCCACGTTTTCCATTTAGATCTAAATATAGTTGAGGTAACATGTTTCTATTTTTCTTATAAGTTTATCCCGGAACATGTAGGTACCCTATACCTAAAATAAGATAAAATCTCACCAAGTACAGGGAGAACTTAAACTGTTACATGTTAGGCTTATTGGACGACTACAGGTCTGTTTATGCTTTATTACTGTTCGTTTAAAAGCTGAAACAGGTAAAAGAGACCTAGACCCGAATACAACTTAATCTTTCATGATAACTAGATAATGATTTTATGTTACTGATATTTTTATGTAATAATTGATTTGATTTATTCGGTCAATTATATGTAGTAATTGTAGTACTGCTTTATTCACTGAATAAATACTCTATTATGTGTTTATGCACCTACTTTGTTTTTACGCTGTAACTTTAGAATCTTAATTCTTCTTTTGTGAACAGCGAAAAGCAGTTTTTAAAACTACCATAGTGCATTAAATGTAAGTACTTAATGGATTGGCTGTCCGTGATGTATGAGATTTGATTTATCTTTTAAGACCACAAAACAGATTGAGATAGCTAGCTTTGTACAAGCTATAACAATTACGTCACCGATATAAACCAAATCAACGATTTTGCCAACGTTATTAATTCTACGAGATAATTAAATACCATGGAAAATATTTATATGACTGGCCAAACAAAAGCGTGGCGAAAAGCATTCAATAAGCGAGGATTTTGGGGTTTAATTTAAAAACAAACGACGCGGCGACGTCCTTGGAAAATCAGAGCAATGAATATTTATGTGGGTCCTGGAGTAGGACGCACTCCAATTACGAGCGCTCAATAAAAATTCCTCGGCGTCCGCACACACGACGTGTGGCCACTTATCCCGATACTTAATAATTAATGCTTCATTACTTATATCAGACTCCAAGCCATTATCTACACTAAATAAGGTTCATTACATTTCCACATGTTCGAAGACAATCTTGTTTCCTTCCGTTCAATATAATCTGTATTCACTCAGGAAATCCACGACGGCAAGGGCGGAAAAGATCCTTTCCCACTGCTTCTCAAGAAAACTAAGCTGCCTAAAAAGTGGAAGGAAAAGCCTGGTAAGCAAGATGTTTGCTCTAAATACTGTGGAAGTTTAAAATAGGACGCGCTGAAGCGAACTGTCTGCGAACTTGAGGCTTTATTACTTAATAATGTAACAGTAACTATCCGTAAGTGGCAAGTGATCGAGAGCGGGTCGTAACTCGGCCCAATGCCCGAAGTTGAACGAGGACAAAAACCTTTAATGGTCTTTCAATGGTGCTTGTTAGCTGCGGGAAATACCGATAAAAAGTGTGTGTGGTAATGATATGTGCCCGGGACTACAGTGAGCTCACATAGCTATATCGAATTCCGTCACGGTAATGACTCAATCAGAATGCTCGGAGGGCTGAGGAGCGACGTCTAATATTATGACTGTGCTGTATGGGTTCATAAATATTAGGTATTTAAGGGTAGGTATTAGATCACTCTTTATTATTGCTGTAATAGTAAGGAAAGACCTGTCCAGAAGGGTTGAGAAAAACCAAAAGGTAATATAATATTATGACGATGGACTAACCGTAGTGGCCTGAAAGGCTGACACAAAACAACAGCCCAGTTCTATACGGAAAGGACCTGTCTAGACGGTTAAAAGGGCGCTAGTTTTTAACTAGAGCTAGTTTTTAAAGAGAAGATTTTGATTTTCTGGAACCACCGGTTTTTTCCCACTTGTAATGTCACAGTTCGGAACGTTTTTGTCATTGTAACGTTACTAATCGAAATCGTAAGACCCCAAATTAGTTTCAATTCTAATATGAACAACAAAGACTAAGATATATTGTCTGTATTAGCTTCAGTACCTACTTTAGAAGAGGTTGGTTTGTAAAAATCGATTTCGAGTTGACTCCACCTTTGCTGTTTTTAAATGCTTGGGATGAAAAATATTGAGTGTACGAGTAGGTATTATGAGTAAAACGTTTTCCATTTTACAAGGTTCGTTTCCGGTTTTTTAACATCACAAATAGCATTCCGATGTTCCATTGTGCTAGCGCTGCGCTGCAGCGGCCGGGCGGGCGCCGGCGCTGCCAGCCGAGCTCACATAATCCCTACGGGCATTTAGCTTAAACCGTTTGTGTTCCGCAGTTTTACAAACAAAATAATATTCTTCATTTGCGAATTATTACCGAGAACCCTCTTATGCTTTCAAGTAATTGATCTGTGGGTAATATGTTTAACTAAAGATTCTAATTGTATCGCCTTACCTGTTTTTTTTGTGCCTAATAAATAAAGGAAAATAAAGTAATATAATACGCGCTCATCCTTTTTAAGGCGGGGTTGCAGTAGTTTTTAAGATTTTTGAACGTCTGAAAATCTTATTAATTATGAGTTTTTTAATAAATAACGATTTACTTGAGGGTATGTTCAATTTTTACATAAAAATTGAACATACCCTCAAGTAAATCGTAAAGATAGAAACGCGATTTAGAATGATTGGCTCGATACTTTTTTTAATCAAACATGACACTAAATTACAATTTTAAACGTGTACTGCTAAGAGATTTCTTCACGAATATATATAAAAGTTATATCAATAGATAGAGCTTTTTATTTTGAAGTAAATGTTGAACCCATATTGTATAATTTCTTTACCAAAATAGGTTCACGGTGTGTTTATACCTCAAGTCACATGTTTTAGCTAAAGATACTCGTAATGTAACATTTAATTAGTTTTCAGTTGATTTTAAATCCAAATACCGCTTCAGAAAGCTAAATAGCGGACATAATTAATAACATCGGCACAGTTAATTAGAAAATTTGATTGAATTATTAGTAATTTGGAAGCGAATGCGAAGCAAACAGGGATACCTCGCTTTATATTAATAGCTTTAAGGGAGATTAAGCTATGAAAGTTTGAGAAGTTGCCGGGCGCTCCAACTTCGACTTCTTTGGCCGGGAGATTATGAATTATTGCAGCCTAAGTAAAGGCCGTCTGAGAAGCCTTTGTAATTTGTTGTTTATAAATTCCAAGAATTAAATTAATGAACAGGGTAACCGATATACTTCAATAGCGAGCGATAAATATAGGGTAAGTCTTAGGTTTAGAAGATTAAGCGATCCGGTTGATATTAATTTCCTTCTTCTGAGCTTAAGTAAAAAATGTTTTACTGAAGGCTTCACCAAAAGACTCATCTTATGTCTCAAACTACGCATCCTACGACACAGGTTATCAGCCCATTTTAGCTATTTAAGTATTTGGACTGAGAAGAAGTCACATACGAAGAGGATTTAGACGTCTGTCACTAAAAAATCTTACACATGTCAAATGATCACATTAGAACCAGTGATCGTTTGCTCTACACCCCAATTGCGTAAGGCGTCATTCATTTTACGACAGCGTAAAACAATGTCAAAATAAAAGCAGGGACATATTGAAATTAGGCTGCTGGTGTGTGGTGTTCAAACCTAAGGCTCAGCAGAAGGAGTAGACCAACAAAGCAGACTTAATTTAAAATTCCTTTTAAATTGCACCCGCATACCCAAGTCACCTCGTTCCACATTCTAAATACTGTGTTATATTGCGCCAGATTCTACAGGAGACACTTAATCGAATGTCAGTCAGTGATGAATGTTTTCAACTCAATATATATCCTATTGGTACGTCACCGTCGCCTCGTTTTTCATCTGTGCAATATAGTCCCCTGTGGCAGGTGTTCCTACCTAGTTGCTAGGTTCCAGATTTATTGACATAGGTATGGCTTTCCTCGCAATTCGCCTTTATTGCCTGAAAGTGGTGATATATTTTACCTAATAGTAAATAAGTGTACCGAATGCAGTCATGGATTGAAATTAATGATACCGCAGATTAATGTGCTACGTGCTACTGGGTGGTACTTAAAAACTCGCAGTATTTACAAAATATCGAGTTTTAAATAAAAACTATACTTAACTAGCTGGTAGTTAACCGTTGCTTGATAACCTGTGGTTCAGAGGATTTAAATTTTACGTAAACTAAATAACATAGTCATCAAATCTAGAAAAATCACAGCTATCTAAACTTGGTAAGCGACATAAAAAACCCACGCCACAAGGTCCCTAAATCTACGCTTTCTAGGAACAAAGTTACTTGAACCTTATTAACCCGTAACTTTCTTAATACAAATTTATTAGCTACGTGTACTTTCACCCGCTAAATAACTGCAGGGTAGGCTAAGGATAATAAAAGGCTGTAAAACGAGAGGTACGGTGTCGCACAAGTAGACAAACGACTCGAATGTTCCTCTGCCAAGTCAGCAATATGAGAAAAGTGGGGTAACTTGCTAGTCTTGCGACCTATTTTCCATTTTATGTCCCTTGAATTATTACCAATAACTTTATCTGCTGTATGTGGTGGATCAGTATGCGATGTTTATTGGGAAAGACAGAATGTATACCATTATACCGTAATCTAATAAATGTCAAAGACTACGAGAGCTGTTTTATATAAAGGCTGCAAAATTTAAAGATCTCTATCGTTTAAGGAACCCTATTACTAAGCCTCCGCTGTCCGTCTGTCAGCGGGCTGTATTCCAAGGGCTGTAATAGGAAAACAGTTGAAATTTTCATAGAAAGTGTATTACTATAGCTATAACAAATTAATATAAAATTAAGGGAAAAAGCACGATTCTTGCAAGAAACGTGTTCTTTTTTCGGTATATGGTACAGAACCCACAATTATCGCGGCCGGCTTTTTAGGGTTCCGTAGCCAAATGGCAAAAACTGAACCCATATAGATTCGTCATGTCTGTCTGTCTGTCCGTCCGTATGTCACAGCCACACATTTCTCCGAAACTATAAGAACTATGCTGTTGAAATTTGGTAAGTAGATGTATTCCGTGAACCGCATAAAGATTTTCACACAAAAATAGAAAAAAAAAACTATAAATTTTGGGGGTCCCTTAGAACTGAAACTCAAAAAAAAATCATCAAACCCATACGTGTGGGGTATCTATGGATAGGTCTTCAAAAATGATATTGAGGTTTCTGATATAATTTTTTTCTAAACTGAATAGTTTGCGCGACAGACACTTCCAAAGTGGTAAAATGTGTCCCCCCCCCTTAACTTCTAAAATAAGAGAATGATAAAACTAAAAAAAATACATGATGTACATTACCATGTAAACTACCAGCAAAAATTGGTTTGAACGAGATCTAGTAAGTAGTTTTTTTAATACGTCATAAAACCTACTGGTTTGGACGGAACCCTCGGTGCGCGAGTCCGACTCGCACTTGGCCGGTTTTTTATACGAACCATAAATGAAAAACTGTAAAATTAAACAACTAATTTCCATGTACAAGCTGTAGAAGCATAGGTTATATTACTAAAAGAACATTTATGGATACGTAGGTAGGTACGTAAGTTGATCTGTAAGTATAATAACTATTTCCCCTCTAAAAGCTTTCCTATCCACTTATAAGATTGGTGGATATCCATGATGTATAAAATCACGTAAGGTAGGTAAATAAGCTATGTAAGGTAAAAATGATTTGTATAATCCAATATCGAATATCGATGTAGCTATTCAACGTCTTTATGCTGGTGAAGGTCGCGACCCACCTCAACGCCACCCTCTCGTATAAAAAGTTAACCTTTGCGATTAGGGAATTATTGATAGCCAAGTAAACGATATGTGACATAAGCGTTAACAATAAGCATATATTTCTAAGTTTAAATAGGTCTTTGTGAATCTTACTAGAGCCGAAAATGTCCTACCAGTCTTGCCAATTTATATTGCGTTACCCAGCACCTGGGTTGTGGAGGTCAGTTGGGCAGTCGGATCACGTCTTGACGTGATCCGACTGCCCAACTGACCTCCACAACATACCACACATATCCGGTTGTAACGGAATACCAGTACTATAATGGAAATCAACACCCGTCATACACAGATGTAAACAGGATAATAATGAGTGCAAGGCACTCAGAAGCAGTGTTCAAAGCTGCTTCACTACTTGTGAAGCAGCCTTGGACACAGCTTCTGTTAGTTATACTTAGTCGGAATGATATTAAAATCTTCACAAAACAAAACACTTTGAAGATTTAGTCAGATAGCTATAGATTCTCCCAATGACATCCATCCACTTTCGGCAGTGTCCTTCCCGTCCACCGTATTGGAGACGACGGAAGAGGAGGTGACAACGGAGTACTACGCGCCAAAGGATCTGATGGTTGGCGCCACGATCTACATCCTCGGGAGACGGTTCCTCGTCTGTAACTGCGACGGCTTCACGAGGAAATATTTCAGGTAATTAGCCACAAGCTCCTTGTAAGATTTAAATGAACCGATTGATAGAGATGTGATGTGAATATATATAGCTAAAGTGGCGAGGGAGTCAGTAGTCATATGTAGCTATCAGTGGCGTAGCTAGCCCCAAAGGGGATTTTTTAAGGAGAATAGAGGCACTAAATGTATAGCTTTGCGTCCACGGGTCAGGGCCTTGTAGTCCGCGGGCTCCGTATCCTTGATACGTCTGATACGGCGGTAGCTAGGCCCCTGAGTCACATACACGAGGATCAAAAATACTTCAGGAGCTATTACATGAAATAAGAAAGAGGTGCAAGTTATTCATTGGGGTAACAGCAGCGATAGGCGACTTGGAACTAGACAAATAAAAAAGAATCGCGACCTCAGGCAGTATAATAGGTCCACTTCAGCTTAATACCAAGCCACTCATGTCATCTGCTTTTTAGTTAGTCACAGGATTTTTTCCCACAGTTTTGCTCCTCTGGCTTATAGATTTCCGTGGAAAAGTATAACACTCACATACTTCCTCCACGTTCACCTCTTTGTAATGTTGGTTATTGTTGTCCATACATTTTAGTTTATCTTGGAAAGCCAAGACATAAGTACATCCAGCAATTATTGTTTATTATTGTGAAACACAATAAAAATGATAACGAAACCATAATAGGTTTTATGATCTAATTTGATCGTATGGAATGCTCTACTTTATTTTTACGACGCATAACTTGGTCAATATATTTTTATGTTCGATATGAATGATCTAATTGAACTCCTCTAATTATAATTTAATCTTTATGTAGAATCATAAGAAAGTCGTGGCTGACGACCCGAAAGCTCCTGTGCTGAGGCATTTCATGAGGAGTCATTGTCCGCATGAAGTGCCTCGTAAGTACATGACTTACTAATTATATTTAAACTTTTTTTACTAACCCTAGTGTGTAAGTTGTACTAACATAATTGGTTCCTATTTGTAATAAAAATAATTAATTTGTTGTTGTAATGAGTAAATTGGAAATTATTGAATTACTGTGTTAAGTGATATTTCGTTCAGTCCAGCGTTTATGAGTTGGTAAATTTGAAGGGCATAAACCAGTAAAATCATAGTCATTTTGGTTGCACTAACGTATTAATACGAAGGAGACGGGTCTAAAAAGGCCACTTTAGCAGAATCATATTAGGATCATCACACAAATTTTATTTTCATCTTTATCGCTGTAGAATTAAGTTCATGGTTGATTGGGAAAAAAAAATACATTTTCAGGTAGCTTGATTTGCGGCTGATTCTACTAGTGACCTTTTTAGACCCACTGTAATAATTAAAAATGAAAACCATTTCTTTGACAATAAAAACAAAATCTGTTTCAAAGTTGACCAATGAAGCGTCACCTAATATGAAAAAAAAATCAAAGGAAGAAAAGGAAAATGTCGTGCGGGGCGCATTCGCAGAGATTGTAAACCTGTGGTTGTGTTTGTATAATAGTTTCCCTTACATATTCGTTATAGTGTCCCCGCGGGGTTTACCACGAAGCTATTTGTCTCCGTCCACTGGGGCCACTGTTTACTCGACTGCACGGAAAATATTGACCGCAAATTACAAAGGCGCAGTCTCCAGAGCTAGCAAAGATTTTATTTATTCAACTTTGTTGACATTCTGTGGCTCTTGTTGCTGCTGACTTAAGAATAATAGAAAATAATGGCTTGATTTAAATCGTATAATAAGCGCACTTCACTTTTTGCAAGTAACTTAGTGTGGGATATTAAATTCTATTCTTTGTTAAATAACACTTTTTGAACCCTTGGATTTATCGTAAAATTGGACCAAAAATTCGGTCAAATTTTACTATAAATCCCAAAAACGAAAATTAATTTACCATCGATCGGTGTCACTTAAATAACGGATATAGCGGTGTATGGATTGGTAGCAACAAGCAAACCTGATTCAGCTGCTCCGGCTTTTAATACTTAGACAGTCTCCTGTAGGTTCCTACATACACTCATTCAAAGGGTTAACAGACTATTTCCTTTTCTCTCAAGCTTTTCCAGGGTACATTTTCCGCATTTCTCTGTTTACATTTTGACCAAAGGAAAATTAAAAGCAAAGTTGTTTCCCGTTTCCTGGCTGTGGCTACCTAATTTCGTAATTTTTTCTTCAATGTTAATTACATCAAAGAGTTGGCAGTCTCTGAATTAATATAGATACAAGACGACCCCGTGTACAGCTGGACTGTTTTAGTGGGATTAATAATATTTTGAAAGGACTTCTAGCGTGATTTGCTTTGAGTGTCTAAACACACAATGCCGAAGGTACGCGACCGAAGTTCCGCGGCTGATTTTGCGCAACTTTGTTTGTATTCAATGTCTCAAACGGCGTGGCGTTGTATCTAAACAGCCGGATAGACAGAAGCTCATTGAGACAGACAAATGATTAATCAATAAACAAGGTCGCGACTTAACCGCGATACCTATTTTTTTAAATCTATCTTCTGAAACATTTTTTAATGACACAACAAAGCACGTGCGTCGTGTTCAGACAGAAATAAACACAACGGGCGGACAGATGGTGCACGGGCATACAGTTGCCTCCCGCTGCTCCCCGCCCCGGATCTTCGTCGGAAATCGAACCGAACTTCGGTCGCGTATAATGTGTGCTCTACAGAATACGTTGCCGCCGAATTGCCGCTGAAATTACGCCCGACCGCAGTTCGGCTGTATCAGTTTCAGCATAGTGTCTCGTCAGTAATACAAATAGCACTGCGGGCGTAATCATGTCGATCTTCGGTCGCGTATCTTCGGCATAGTGTGTTTAGACACTAACAGTTTTCCAGGCAGAACGGTCGAAGTGACAACTTTACGATGTAATTAATGGTTTTATTGATCTTTAACTAGAGAAGAATTAAGAAATCTTACTGATAAGGCTGCTGACGAGAATTGATAAAACTTTTTACAAAAAAATACAACCGACTTCCAAAAAAAAACACTACAAAGTAAAAAATAACTTTAATTTCGGAAATCGGTGTTTTTGTTCGTTTCTTCGTATTTTGACACCGACTTCCGAAATTAAAGTTATTTTTTACTTTGTAGTGTTTTTTTTTGGAAGTCGGTTGTATTTTTTTGTAAAAAGTTTTTTATTTTTCACTTTTTAGTGGTGCCCCACACCTACCACACCACTGCCAAATCGCAGAAAAGCAAAATACGCAATTTCGATTATCAAAGAATCATCTAAATAGTCAAATTCCAGCTATTTCGATTTAAAATCCAAAGTTCGTAACCGATTTCGATATAATTTAAATGGGACCAATCTGCAAGCATATCCTTTCAGATGAAACAAAAATTTTTCAAATCGGTTCATAATTGTCGGAGTTATGAGGTAACAAACATAAAAAAAAAAAAAAAAAAAAAAAAAAAAAAAAAAACATACAACCGAATTGATAACCTCCTCCTTTTTGGGAAGTCGGTTAAAAATATTAATGGGATCGATTCTAAAGAAAAATCTCCGCTACATGCAAACATTAGGATCTATATGTTTTCACGTCTATTTCAAAACATTACAGCAACAAACTGTTTATACTGTAATTACAAACTAAATGAAAGTCAGCCTAAATCAATGCATCTAAAATATACACGCAGCTGGGATATTTAGTTAAAATAAACAGTAGATATATCCAAATAAACAATCCAAATAGTTGCTATCAGCTCATCAACATCTATCACCAAATAATTAGAAGGCCAAAACACAAAAGTTTATTCAAACAAGTAGGTACTTGGTTCAGTGCCTACAAAGCCACACTACATGTAATGTAATGCACTACTTCAGGCTTATTCATCAACTAACCATAATTATGAGTTCTTATTGTACATTCTGATTGGCAGATTCTAAATTCGAATTCTATTGTATTTTATTTAAAGAAAAATGGAATGGAGAAAAATCAGTATCACATTTTATCATTATTTTTAACTAGCTGTATGTACCCCGCGGCTTCGCTCCCGTCAACTGGCTTCCCTAGCTACCTATTTTTTTTTTTGCTTTTAAACCTTCCCTGTATTCTGGCGAACTAAACGAAAAATAATTATTCAACTCGGCCCAGCCGTTCTCATGTTTTAGCAAGACCAGCGAACAGCGATTCATTTTATATAATTATAAGACTAGCTGTCCCCCGCGGCTTCGCTCCCATCAACTACCCATTTTTTTTTGCTTTTAAACCTTTTCTGTATTCTGGCGAACTAAACAAAAAAGAATTACCGAAATCGGCCTAGCCGTTCTCGAGTTTTAGCGAGACTAACGAACAGCAATTCATTTTTATATATAAGAAGAAGAAGATAAGTCTGATTGCCTCTGCACCTTCCAAAGGTTGACTGGCAGAAAACGCCTTGGCAATTAGTCCGTTTCTATACGTGGATATGCGACAACTGTTAAATAAACAAGTATCCCGCCCTACCTTCGCTCAAGTGTATTTTTTTACCTGACTGCGCGACGCAAATGAGTGGGAATGTGTTTATCAGTCTATGTAGTATTTATGTTCGTAATGTTCCTTTGAAGTACTAAACAGACCAAACGCCTTGGCCGATTTTTATGATTCACACGTCACTCGTTCCTCTTAGTCCGGCCGGCGAGTTTCACTAAAGACATGAACAGAAAAAGAAACAAAGACAGACGTTAGTGAAAATTCAAAATTGGGACTACTGGACGCCATACTGTGAAAATGAAAGTCAAGAAACTATGTCGTGTGGGGTTTAAGGTTGAGTAGCTATTTTGAAAACCATTTTTCAGTTGAAATAATATTTTAGGATATTAAGCGATTTAAAGGTTTTTAATTGGGGTTCTCACTAATATTCATATTTGTTACTAACTAAAAAGTTGGAATTAAATATTTTTTTTTACTCTCTCGGGTCCCTGGAGACCCGGTCCTTTGGTAGGCGTACGAGGGGTCGGGACCAACTCGCAGAGGCCCCGTTAGACATTTCAAATGTAATGGGGCACCAACCGGCGATTATCCCGGTATGCACTGTGAAAGTATTCAGTAGTATTAGTAGTAAATTATTATTATTACTAGCTGACCCGCGCAACTCCGCCTGCGTCACATTTTCCGTTACTGCTCCGCTCCTATTTGTCTTAGCGTGATGATATATATGTATATAGTAACGTGTATATATAAATGAGCTATCTAACACTGAAAGAATTTTTCAAATCGGACCAGTAGTTCCTGAGATTAGCGCATTCAACCAAACAAACATACAAACTCTTCTGCTTTATAATATTAGTATAGACTTAGAATAATTACATATAGAACGATAGTCTTCATACAAGCGCTCTGTCAAAAGTGAAGCACTAAACCGATTCACACAGGCGTGACGATTACGTGCTTACGCTCGGCGACACGCACACATACATACTTGTGAAATGTTGCCAGTGAAGGTCCAGGGGCCCGAGTCTGCTATTACAATAGTGTCAGAATGGTCGATCACTGATTTCAAAATGGTTGATTTTGACAAGTTTGTTAATCTACTAACATAATGGCATCATAATGGCGTCATTATGTCATTCCAATGATCAATCACTGACACGCCATTGAAAGAAAGCCATATGAATGGTAATCTCGTACATAATGATAGATTTAGTATTTACGAACTTCTCACTACTTCAGATTGCTTATAACACTAATAAATAATATGTAAAACTAAATATAAATAGAATCTGGCATGAATAAATGCTCAAAATTAGCTCGGTTTTATAATAATGGCAATACGGCATTCCTACCGCAATTCTTTTATGAGACCATTGACGTTCCAGTGACCGGCCACTGACGTGCCAGTGACCGTGCGATTATGAATTTAGCAGATTACGAACTTTTAGCAAAATGACAATGGCATGACAATGGGATCGTGTCGGAATGACAAATTTATAAAATAGCAGACTCGGGCCCTTTTCTCGAAAGTGGGGTAATGATTCGGCCGCTGATAACCATTTGGCAATAATGCATAAATAGCTATGTATGGTAAAGTGTGGATATGGTAATGTAAAGTTGTTTTAATACGGGAATATTTATTTTTATGAAACGAATAAAAGAAAACCACAAAACGTAAAAAAAAAAACAATTTATATTTTAATTATTGTATACAATTATGAATTTTTATACTGTGTAACTAACTCGCCCACTTGTCAGCAATAACAGGGTCGATAGGAATCCTTTAAAAAACAACACGCAATACTCCTATAAGTTGACATTTTAACAAGTGTGGAAATAAAGTTCGTTTACTTCTCAACTTTCAAATAACACAATTTCAGGTATACGATATCGCTTAATCACACAAACACCTACATTAAAGAACAACAACAGTAAGTAACAACTGTTTTAAAATTAATTAGTCGGAGCAAAAAAGTCAGTTAAAATGGGAAAATATTTTCAAAAACGGGCAACACTGAGCTTCGAATTAAAACGTTTCTATTTTTTTCTATTTTGACTTAATTAACTACAAGATACTATGAAATACTGAAAGCTTACCTGTGAAAAGTGATGTTATTACATTTCTTTTGTTTTTCAGATGTGTTGTGACACAATTTAACTGCACAAATCGTCATAATATTTTTTTTTTCGCGAGACACTTTCGTCGTGCGTTGACATTGAACACTACGGAGCGGTCCGGCGTTTGGAACCATTTATGGCTCCAATTAAGGTGCTTCAAAATGGGCGCTCGAACTTGTTTTCTATATGTAATTATTCTAAGAGATTAAAGATTAGATTAAAACAAAAAGGACCGACTGCCATCCACTTAGAATTAAGAATAGTTTTAGATGCTCAACTCATCTGCCTAGCCTTTTCCTAACTACATTGGGGTCGGTTTCCAGTCAAACCCGATTCAGCTGAATACCAGTGTTTTACGTTTACTACTGAGCGTTTACTACTGAATTAATTAATTGCGACTCAAAGGGGTTCTTAAAAATTCGAAATGGGCCTACTAAGAAATGTGTATCATATTATGAAAGAGCGCTATTTGCACATCCTCAAACTTCCTTTTTCGTTTTTAGGCCGCCTTCGAGTTATGACGAAATGTAACCCCCCCCTTATCTCTGAAGTTTGCACAGAGCTCTCAGTGCGCGAGTCCGACTCGCTCTTGACCGGTTTTTTGTTTATATAGGTAGATAAACATCACATAGATTGTTGTTGATAAATGCCAATCACTAAGTATTACTATTTAATAAGGCGTTAGTCGCTGAACATAACAACATCCTAATTTTGAGAGAAACAACGATTAGAAGATGATTTGACCTTTAATTGAAATGCCTTGTTTTCATTTGTTTAAATTGTGACTTTTGTGTTGTTTGTGTATTTTTCTGTACTTTATTGTTGTGCATTTTGCATCTATCATTGTACACCATGTTTAAACAAATAAAACTTTACTTGCTTGCTGGATACGACTGCACGCAGTCATATAGTGGTTTGTAGCCATCATCGATGAGTCCACCCGGATCTGCCACTCAATCAATTAGTTATTTATTTAATACTAGCTTCTGCCAGCGGCTTCGCCCGCGTGATCCCTAGGGAACATATTCCCGGTATGAAAAGTAGCTTATTTTCTATTCCAGACTATAATCTATCTTATTTCTAAATTTCATTAAGATCCGTTAAGCCGTTCTGGCGTGATTGAGTAACAAACAACCAAACTTTCACATTTATACTATTACTCGTTTATATTAGAGGATATTTGAAACTGTCGTAAGCCGTTTGGAAATATATTTCAGGTACAGAATTGACCTCTCTACAGATTTATTATAAGTATAGACTAACATTAGTTTTTTAAGTTTGCGTTTTACTAACAAATAAGTATGGATCCGATATCTGAAATAAATGAGTTATTTATTTATTATTTATTTAACTATCATGGTAGGCATTGGATTTGATTTAAATCCCTATAAATAATAATCTGACCAAGTCAATTAAATATGTATAAACAAGTAATAATTTGCTTTTTCCAATTTAGGTAGGTACATATTTTCAAACGATGTAGTAAAAAAATTTAGTAAAAAAGTCTAAAGGTATTTTATCATTAGTAAGTATGTTTCTTCCTAAAGCATCAGGTCCAGGCTCTTGGAAATAAATAACCAACACGTCATACACACATAAAAAAAGTTTGCGGTCACTAGCATAAGCTGATATATATTTTTAAATTTAACTTTATCAAGATAAAATCTTTGTTTGTGTTTTCTTTTAATAGAAAAACCCTGCTTGAAATTATAAAAAAAAAAATCATTTTTTTTTCTTATCAAAAATTGAGTAATTAATCAAATATTATTTGTAACAGGAATTTGATGGAAAGAAAAATACTGTGTAACCATACTTAAAAAACAAAATATTAATAAAAGGTTTATATTCAATTTCATATAAAAACCAACCCCCCGAATCCCCCGCCTACCCGTACCCCTCCTTTTCCTCCCCTGACTTGAACACATGCGGAGATCTTCCTGGACTTGCTGAGGATCAAGTTATCAAGCATTTCTTGGGGTAACCTGTGCCATTCTTGAATAGCGGCTTCCCTGAGCTCTGGCACTGTCTGGGGACATGGTTGACGGTTCCAGATAGGTCGCTTAAGAGCATCTTACGCGTGCTCTATTGGGTTTAAATCAGGCGAGCCGGCAGGCTTGTCTAATCTTGTGATTTCGTATTCTTGGAGAGCAGCATTGACTCGTTAAGCTCGATTTGCAAGCGCATTATCATCGATCAGTACAAATGGTGCTCATGGTTTACTCGAAATGGTCTGACAATTCCATCAGTAGCAACTGCTTTATACATGTCTGCTGTCATGAAGCCTCTATACGGGATCAAAGGCGTTCTAGCTCCAATCATAATACCACCCCAAAAGGACACCGATTTCCCGCCTTGCTGAAACTGTTTCAGTGGCAGTTTTTTGCCTTTCACGATCTCCTGGTCTTCTCCAGACACGGACAATTCGGTTATCTGGATGAGTGCTGATTCCTTCGGGCGTGCGATCTGGTCCTTGCGGCGGGGGTCGCCGCGCGCCACCTGTTTTCATGGCAAAAGCACAATTTTCTCGCAGTAGGTGTGAAAAGTAGAGTATGCTCCTCAGGGATAAAGACGTCTTTGCCTTCGGGTAGCTTAAATTCCTCGCTGCATTCTTGTATTAACTCATTAAACTCCCTCGCCGCGGTCGGGAGTAGGTAAACTCTTGAAACCTTCATTGCGTTCGGGATTCAATATGACGCCCGTGTCCTAAGCCATTGCTTTATCCCCTCGGCCCATAAACTTCTATTATGCAAGCCAGCAGCAAATATAAATTCAATTACGCTGAGTCGAATCAAAAACAATGTACCAAATTCAATTATGTAGTTTCAACCTTCATAGTTCAAACTAATTTAATTAGATTTGCAGCTGAATAATTAATTCGCGTACACCTGTTCTAACGCGGATAAACGTGGCATATTTTTGTTTCTGTGTAGAATAGCATGAGTGGTCGGATTTTTTTCATTATGCTACCTATACCTAGTATAGTACCATATATTTTATATAAGTAGGTATTGTTAAAAACCAACACATTCGCCGATGATTTAACAATTTAAGGTGACTTTTGCACTTTTTGTACACACAATAGGCTTAAGGCTTATGTATAATTGCTGTTTATGCCCTAACAAAAAAAAATAAGCCTTTGCTAGGGTTAGCGGTTAACCGCGGAATCATCTTATCCTCCTTAGCTTCAAGATTCTGTGTTTCCGAACGCCTACAACCCTAATCTCTTCAAAGTTAGAGTAAACAGGCTCCTTCTGGGTAAGCTCGCTCCATCGTAGTCTTCGTCTCTGTCATCTCTAACCAAGACGAAAGTCAAGAGCAAAGTAATCTCAAAAAAAAAAAAGTTGTTCCAAACAGAAAAGCCCAACATCACTTTGCATACCTGTCCGTCGTTTCTGTAAGCATAGGTATCATATCAATTCAAGTAAACATGATGGTATGACAACCGGTCGATTCTGTCGAAATCTCACCGTGTACCTACTCGTACTTACACTTAGGTGGAGTGAACGACAAGTGAGTTGTTATGCCATCTTGTTTGTATGGTTTGACAGCTCATTTGTCGCTCACTCCGCCTAAGTTTTTACTTCGACATGTTTACAGCCGGTCGATTCTGTCGACATCTCACCGTGTACACTTAGGTGGAGTGAACAACAAGTGATCACAAAGTGAACTGTCAATCCATGTAATCAAGATAGAATGACAGCTCACTTCTTGATCACTTTACCCAAGCTTTCACTTGGCCATATTAACAGAATCGACCAGCTGATTGCGAAATAATTTCACAAATTAAACAGTAAACGTAATCTTCTATATCTATATCTATATCTATCTTCTATCTATCTGTCTATCTATACTTATAATAAATCTGTAGAGAGGTCAATTCTGTACATGAAATATATTTCCAAAATAACTATCAGGGGGTGATTAGGGATCAATACTGATGCCAAAAATGCAATCAGTAATTTTTTTGTCTGTCTGTCTGTCTGTCTGTCTGTCTGTATAACCGTTATAGAAACAAAAACTACTCGACGGATTTTAACGAAACTTGGTACAATTATTATTCATACTCCTGAGCAGGTTATAGTATACTTTTCATCACGCTACAATCAATAGAAAAAATGAGAAAAAAAAAAGAAATGTGAAAGTTTGGTTGTTTGTTACTTAATCACGCCAGAACGGCTTAACGGATCTTAATGAAATTTAGAACAAAGATAGATTATAGTGTGGAATAGCACATAAGCTACTTTTAATCCTGGGAACATGTTCCCTAGGGATCACGCGGGCGAAGCCGCTGGCAGAAGCTAGTTATATATAATATAAAAATGAATCGCTAAATGTGTTGGTAAGCGCATAACTCAACAACGCCTGGACCAATTTGGCCAATCCTTTTTTTAGAATATTGCTTAAAGTACGAGGATGGTTCTTACGGAGAGAAAAAATATAAAAATTGCCTGAAAAAGACTAAAAACAACACTTTTTTATACTCCCATACAAAAGATTCGTAATAATACTTTAAAGTCAATTTGAACTTTAAAACCATTCCATAAAGTTTAAGTGTTAGTGGAGAGGTTTCGGGAAGGCAAAACAATTGAGTGACGTTTGTATCGTATAAATATTGACATTAGTCAAATAAAAATTGTCTGTGAGTAAGAGTAAGAGAGTAGCGGGGTAGGTAGGTAGGTAGACAGGTAGCCAGTTGACGGGAGCGAAGCCGCGGGGTACAGCTAGTATCGAATAAATTTTAGTAGTTTATGAATTTTGGTCCGTCCGTCGTTGGGCGAAGTACCTAAGTAACCCATTTCCTATAACAGATTGGTTTGGTTATGCGACAAGATAAGACATTGGAACATTTTTGTTGTTGCCTCACACTTCACTCTTCCCTTTAGGCGACTTTTGTATCTCTCGTGAGATAATAGGCAGCTGATACATTCCGAATATTCCTTTTACTTATACCTTCTGTATAGTTTCAGTACTGAACTTGGAATATCTAAAAAGAAAAAGTCACTCCCTAGTGCCTGAAGGCACAAACGGAGTCAAAAGGTTGTCTATTTCTAAGCTCATAAAAATTCAGAGACAAATTTGTTTCATTTATTTTTAAGTATCGTTGCAAAGATTCTGATATACCTAGAATCTTGTCCTAAAATAACATAACTAACGAACCGGCTGACCGGCATCGTAAAAGACACAAAAATAGTACCAAAATCTTCAAAGCAAGCAGTTCTTGAGATAACTGGCGTTGTCACATTAGAGTAGTCCGTCTCTGTGTTCACTTATTCTTTTTTGTTTATGACAGTGAGTGATCGCAGCTCTTATAGTACAGAGTAAGCTCAGCGACACCCTATTACACAAATTAACACCCCCACATAGTTAATAATCTTTTCTTTTGCGTCTCGTCTCGTCACGTCTCTTCGTTTTCGAATAATCCGCAGATTTTTTAAAGACATCGAAGTGATGAGATTGTTTCCTTATGAAATCTTAGTGATTGTTGCAAAGAAACCATATTAGGTAAATAGTCCAAGAATTTAGCTTTAAATATTGCAATCCCATTTTATATTTACAATAGCACAGACAAAGTCTTGTAATATCCCTACATTTTAGATCACGATCAGACTTTCTAAAATTTCTCCTATCTCGCTCTCCCAACAAATGTCCCATTAATCGATCGATCTAGAGACGTTATTCACACAGTATCAGCATTGAACGGTATCTCACAGTGGCAACTACATCAAAGCTGTAAGTACCACATCATCATTGTGCTCCTAGATAAATCCTGACATTAAGTGGGATGTGAACCGAGACGCCCCAAGTTATCGTGAATGAGCTGCCGTGCGTGATGTTCTCTCTACCGTTAATTAGAGGCATTTGTCATAATGGTGACATAATAGTATGGCGACATAATAGTACGTTACTATTACTCGATAATTACACTATTGTAGGTACTACGTGTTCTTATTTAATAGATCGTCTATCTATATATCCTCACGTTTTGTCTTTGCATACCTAGATACGAAAACGTCTCAGAAATTTAAGCGTTGTTACCAAGGAAAGGAAGAAATACTTACCAGTCCAGACCTGTCAACACCCATAAGACCCTATTGGTCCAAAGTTGTATTATATAACTTGTAGGGTCTTTATACCTTTCAATGATGATAGTTTTGAATGATACGCAAGAATACGTATTAATAAGATTTATTGATTGATAATGAAATTGATTGAATAATGAGTGCACGCGGTTTGAATGATATTTGTGTACTAAAGTATAGACCGCGCGTAGCAAGTAAAGTGCTGATACAATGATGTCTAATTTGTACGTGTTTGCACTGTACATAACTATAGTTCTTTTGATTTGCGGGTTGTATTACCTACTGTAGGTCTTTTATTTTATTTGCGGGCACTGAGAGATTGCTGCTCGAAAGCAAGAATTATGAGGAAAAGTTAATACATAGGTACTTATTACCAACTCTCTTACTTACTGTCATGCCCATGCCTTGTACTTACTATCTTTTATTTGCTAACACGCCTGTCGACCATGTACTTAGTTATAACACGCTTTAGTATGACCTACTAATTACACCTGTTTTCAGCGAACACTTAATAATGCACTTTGTGGAAATCTCAGCAGGTAGGCTGTTAACATATTATAAAGTATTCAACTTGATTAGTTAAGCTGACGAGCTTCACTATCTGATTTTAACTTAACATGCGAATGAAAACTATTAAATAAATGATGTATAGGTAATGGATTTGCTGTTATAATGCATGGGAAGTGCTTATTTGTTTATTAATTATAAAAATGAAAAACACAACTGCAAAAAGGAAGGATACCGCGCCTGTTTACTAAGCCTCGACAATAAGTAGACAGAAAGCATAGACTAGCAATCATGCATTATAGTCTCGAAAGACAAGTCCTAATTTGTCTCTAATACTCCCTTCTGGGGCAACCCGGTAAAAACATTAAGAATCATTGCAAACTATGCGTCGAGAACCATCCACCATAAGTAGTACCTACTATGCAGCCGCCAAGCAACGTATTATAATATGTTGGTAATTTTCCCCCGGCGGCCCTGTTTTCCCTCCCTTCACAAAGAATCATCAACATCTACATAACATTCATGAAAGAAACATAGTGCTAGTAATATACCAAGGCAAGAGTTACTGCTGGCAATAATATTTCTTCGCCAAAGTACCGCCAAGATTTGTGTGCGTAACCGAATTAGCTGGATTGATCGCTACATATTGTATCTAGGTATATGTTGTTTGTATTTCTCGAGGTACCGCTTAATCTAGTGGGTCCACATATATGCGCCATACGTAGGTACGTGAACGAACATAAATATTTTCATAGGCTCACTTGAATACAGTCGTTCAAATTATACTGTTTCAACACTACCGCTCTGCATGTTGTGTAGTGAGTAAGCACTTAACACAACAACTGGATTTTGTTTAGTAAGTGTCAATTAAGTGCGAACATTATAGATATCGCTCCGCTCTCAACATGCTCTCGTTACGCTCGCTCCGCTCCAATAAACTATTTTAGAATTAAAAGCTTCACTACGGGAGCTGGATTGATAAAGTGAATGCTTTTAGAAGTCTTCTTATCATCTTAGATTCTCATCTCAGCATATTCTTTCGGATTGAAAACGTAGGTACCTAGGTATCTATCAATTTCAATGAACGCTTTTTGCAAAGCTTGTCTTTCCTTAACAATTTTCTTTTACGGTCCTTATTTTCAGTTCCAGTTTGCCCATATTTGTTCAGCAGAGACCTACATATTTATGTAAATACTAGAGATATTCCACGGGGGCGAACCTTCATTACTACGCTTTGATTAAAACTTTGATGTGGGCACATTTTAATTTAATATTCAAAGGAATGGTCCCCTTTCTAATTAGAAAGAGGCGCGCGTTTTTAATCCTCTTCAAAAGAGGACGAAAAGAGTACCTATGCTTCGATGGTGCGGACATGTGTAAAGAAGGGAGGAGGAAATAACAAAAAAAGAATACAAGGGCCGAATGAACCTCACAAGGATGATTGTGTCATTTCATAGAACAGATTTGAAAACTCCATACGTTTGCAATGGAAATAAAATACTATCTACGTACCTAGTCGTTAGCGCTTTTCGCGTAGGTAGAACGAATACTTGGAAACTTAGCTGTAACTATAAATATACTATAGTAAAATAGAATAAAAATAAAATAAAATTTTGTTTTCAATACTCTTCATTGAAATCGGACTCTTATAGCCAACTGTTTGTTTTAGGTTCCAGTGGTTTTCGCTCATGTAGTTTTCGTCGTTTTTTATAGGGTTCCGTATCCAAAGACTAACGGGATTCTATTACTAAGCCTCCGCTGCCTATCAGTCCGATTACCTAGATAGTACAGCTTTATATTATAGACATAAAGCTGTACCGAATTGACTTCTATCGTGATCTTTACGTTCTCTAGTAATGTGAAACGGGTCATAATTTATTGTTCAGGAATCAACGAAGGGATATAATATACCGCGTGTATCTGACATCGACGCACAAACGATTTCCATGGGTCCAGGGCATGATTCTGGACACCCTAGACTTAGAATTTTTCGTCGGCTCTTTTCTCATTTTTTTTTCAAGGGTTTTTTTTACTTTAGACTGCTCACAATCGTTATTCTGACCTAACCCAATGAAATTTTTAATAAAAAAAAATAATAAATTAACTACTTTCACTAAAAAGAGCAATCTGCATAAAACCACAAATAGATATCAGCTTAGTTGAGCTGATGCCTATTTGTGGTACTCTTGAAAAAAATGAAAAAATGAGAAAAGAACCGACGAAAAATTCAAACAAAACAAAATCATGCCCTGGGGCCCGAGTCTGCTATTTTTATAAATTTGTCATTCCGACACGATCCCATTGTCATGCCATTGTCATTTTGCTAAAAGTTCGTAATCTGCTAAATTCATAATCGCACGGTCACTGGCACGTCAGTGGCCGGTCACTGGAACGACAATGGTCTCGTAAAAGAATTGTGGTAGGAATGCCGTATTGCCATTATTATAAAACCGAGCTAAATTTGAGCATTTATTCATGCCAGATTTTATTTATATTTAGTTTTACACATTATTTATTAGTGTTATAAGCAATCTGAAGTAGTGAGAAGTTCGTAAATACTAAATCTGTCATTATGTACGAGATTACCATTCATATGGCTTTCTTTCAATGGCGTGTCAGTGATTGATCATTGGAATGTCATAATGACGCCATTATGATGCCAATATGTTAGTAGATTAACAAACTTGTCAAAATCAACCATTTTGAAATCAGTGATCGACCATTCTCACACTATTGTAATAGCAGACTCGGGCCCCTGGACCCATGGAAATCGTTTGTGCGTCGATGTCAGATAGGTACACGCGGTATATATATAACGGGTGTAAGGGACAGCCCTTCTCAAACTGATAGGGTGATTTCAGTATATCGTACTAAGTTGATCGGTACATGAAATTATTTCAGGAACTTTATGGGAATCCAATAAAACTGAATTTTTTAATTACCTCACTCGCAATGTATCGCTACCTCTGCAAAACGCACGCAGCGAACGGCAGCGCAGCGAGCTTTCGAAAGGATAGCTGCGCCCGCGCTACGTTTTAAACGCTGATTTCATGCGTCGTTCATGAGATTTTTTTTTATTTTTTCCTTTTAGCTGTGTTATTTACATTAATGGAGTTCTGCATACAGATAATGTAACTTTACATTGAAATAAAGCAAAAAAAAATTAAAAATCGAAAAAAAACAAAAAAAAAAATCCTGAGGAAATTTCCACTGGAATATGATTCAAAATAAGGAGCTGATTGCACCCTGTTAATTTGTGGAGGGCTGTCCCTTACACCCTGTATATATTAAGGAAAGGTCAATATACTTTATTGCAAGTCTATCTGACGCCTACCATAATTAGTTGTTAATTTGAAGTCCGTCGCCGAGTGTAAACTAACATTTTGTTCTAATTATCAGGACTATGCTGAATATAGAACAACCGGAGCCTGTGAAGGTGCACAAAAAGGTCGTAAAAGAATTCCCCAAGGTGAGACTCACTTTATATTTCATAACTTTCTGGTCTTCAAAGTAATCATGTTGATAATATATTGTTACAAATAATGGAATAATAGCTGTCAGCCACGTCTCTTAAGAATTAAAGAAACTTGGCCTAAATATATTTTATTATGGAAAATAAACAATAGGTACCCATAAAATATGTTAGAATGTGATTGGTTTTGGAATTCAAAACGTGTTTGCGTTTTAATTTGGGCTACATTTTATTTTTATTGCAAATTTAGTCCTATCATTTCTTTTGTGTATGTATGTTAATTGTAATTTTTAGCACCAAAACAATGATATTATGACTAATTTTTTATTTGAGGGCCTATTTCTACGAATTATTTACAAGTAACGTTCACATTCGCATAGATCAGTCGCAAACTGTCAAAAGGCCTTAATTTCCATACATTTTTGACCGATTGCGACTTATATGCGAATGCGAACGTTGCTTATGAAGTAGCATTCGCACCTATTGGTATCTACTGTTCCGAACAAGATTCTCTGGTAGCCTTATTTATTTGGCATTGATGCAGCATGTTTTTTTATCTGTTACTATAGAGATATTACGAGCGTGTATTCCGTCCACTAGCGCCGCCAATCGTTTTTTATTATTTGTGGTAAATATAAGACACGTAGATAAAAAAGCTCTGTAGTGTACTGAAGAAATGTATTTATTATGTTTGAGAGTTATGTTTTGTACTTTAGAACATAAATAATTGCCAAAGTCGATATTTTTGCTAAAAGTGGCCACTTTTAGAAATTATTGCCGTTTTGGCTACTTAGCCATGAGTTATGTATTAAAAATAGCTGTCAAAAAATAATAGATACATTTCTTCAGTACACTACAGAGCGGTTTTTTATCTATGTGTCTTAAATTTATCACAATTAATAAAAAACGATTGGCGGCGCTAGTGGACGGAATACACACTCTTATCAGCCACCATCATCTCAACCACCCCTTTTCTAGCCACATCTTTGACAGAGTCAATCCATCCTTTATTTGTTTCGCCTCTACACCTTTATTCATCCACAGGCATACTGAAAACCCTCCTCACGACAGAATCAGATACAGACACTAAAGCACCAGTAAACGTTAAACCTTACTCTTTATTCGTTCCACGCACAGTCGATACCGCCACACATCGGCATCGGGGCTCCGGAGGACACCCTAATGTCGTGCTACGGCCTCATGCCGAAACCCCCGCATAAGGACGTCATCAAATACAACCTCAACGCTAATAAGGTAATCTTTATACAATAAGGTCGAGATGCAATTCAGTCTGGTTGTATCTGGTTAGCCGCGAAAAGTTGTCAGGAACGAGGTGCAGTATGATTTCGATTAAATTGATCGATCTGCAGTGCGATTCTGTAAACGTCTCACCATCAGGGCTGTAGCTAGAGTCGAATTTGAGGTAGGGCAGCATTGTTTACAGGTAGGGCGGAAGAAAAAAAATCATAAATGATCTGCCCCGAAGCACGGGCTCCTAAATCAATCACCATGTATATAACCGACCTCTAGGTCAGTAGACATGGTATGTTCGGAAAAGTTTAGATACCTATCGCCACAATTTTTTTATCTCAAACTATAAACAAACAATTGAACTATAATAATTTATCTTAGTTTTTGGTATTTTTAAGGTACTTAGGGCATTGTAAATTCAAGGTAGGGCATTGCCCACAATGCCCCCCCTAGCTACGGCCGTGCTCACCGTGTAGGCTTAAGGTGACATGATATGTGTTGTCATCCATACAAACAACATGTAATAAAAAAAATCTCTTTTTTTTTAAACCAAATCCCAATATTAAAATTAAATAAAGACACAAATAATACAATTATAACTTATAACTAACAATTTAATTTAATCCGTTTTAACCCAATTCAATATAATTATAATTCAATTCAATTTAATTTATACTAATTTAATATTTTTCATTAATGACAGTTCAGCTAGATTTACACGTTGAGATTTTGACAGAATAGACCAGCTGAAAAACACAAAAACATATACATTTTTTTTACACAACATATAGAATTGGATCGACTTAGCGCCATATTGTGACGTCATTGCTGTCGATTCAAACCAGTTGGGTAGGGTGAGCAAAGCAAGATTTTTTTTTTAATTATTATTTACAAATATTGAGTGAAATAAGTGTAACAGTATGGTTTAAAATAACTAATAACTACTTTAAATAATCACATATTATGTTTAGCTAATTTACTATAATAGAACGTTTTTATTTCAATTTGATTTAAGACTTAAAGTAAAATAAACCGATATGTAACTAAGTTTTCTATGCAAACCGTACTTTTCAAGAGACATTTGACAGATACAGGTCATTGACGTTCCTATTCTTATTTGAAACGTATTGTACTTAGTTCTAATTCTAAATTTGCAATTTCGAGCTATTTCTACATTGCAAAGATTATTGCGACTTTTCGACTGATATAAAAGTTTGCCTCATTATACTTTTTTCTCCCTATTATGTTGAAAACTCGTTTTCCTGTATTGCGTTTATTCTGTTACACGTTACATAAATGCATACCTATTTCATATTCTAAATTTGAAATAGTGTTTGGTTTATAATGTGTCATTAATTAGATTATCTATTAATATCCGTGGAGGTCGATAGGTAGGTTCCACTATTCATGTAGGTCGTATAGTGAATAAATAGATGAAATAGATCTGCTAAACATACCTACACTTCTTTGACGAGTTTTAGTAGTATTTTAAACATTACTTGGAACATATTTTGCTTGAAGCAAGTTAAAAACCAGTTGTTCTGTTAACGAATGTTAATATTTACGTCAGTCATCAGAACAAGTACCTAATTATTTCTGATGAATTGCTTAAAACGTCTTTTATTTTACAAGAAAAATATTGCAATAATATCTAAAAAAACATGCCTCATGTAATACTAGGTACCTATTCACCTTAAACCAGTAGTAGCCGTCTTATAAACCGTGCATCAGTAAGCCTGTGTGTGACTACAGATTTAAAAATAAATAGTCGATGTCTGTAGGTACTTATAATACTTATACAGAATTTACAGAATTCACGGTAGACGCTGCCTGAAAGTTGGCTTTTCGGAAGAAAAAAAACTAGAAACCAATTGTAAAATTCAAAGCGTCCAGGGACCCATACAATAATACCTACTTTAAAAAAAACCGTCAAAATCGGTCCTGCCGTTTAGGAGGAGTTGAGTCACATACAGATGTAGGTAATTTAGATACAGAGGCAAACAATCAATCAATTTTACCTTGTATTATATTATAATATTAGCTTTTTCCCGCGGCTTCGCTCGTGTAAGGAAGTATTATTATTAATTAGGTATAGTTTTTGCAGCTTTATTGTCTTCATCATAGTAGCTCCAATCTTTAATTTCAGTTCAATCAGTCGAAAATCTAAGATTTATACAAATACAAATACAAACAAATACAAAATCCTTTATTTCAAATAGACCAGTTTACAGGCACTTTTGAATAGTCAAGGTATGTCAGTCAAATAGATGAAGCTAATTCTGCCGCGCTAGCGACAAGAGTAGCAAGTTATTCTGCAACAAAACAAACTCACCGACCCTATCTCCAGCGCGGCAGTTGCACGTTCCAAAGAGTAGATCCTATGGAGAAGAACGTGCAAGAAACTCCATGGACACTCTTTTAAACACTGCCTTTTTACAAAATCATGGTTAGATTATTTAATGAGTCTATACAATGCAAAGATAATCTTACAATCTTCAGCAGGTCCAACAATGTTTTCACATCTTCATCAAAGTTCGGGCATTTTAGTCGTTGTGGAGCGGACCAGCATTGAGCCAAGCATTATTGTCGTCAATGTACTCCCCTAATTTATAATATGCTTGTTTGCATAGTGTGCGTTTTACACAGTTTTTAAATTTCGTCTCATTTAGTTCTAGTATATGTGGCGGTATTTTGTTATAAAACTTTAAACAGTATCCCATGAAAGATGTTGCTACTTTAGCAAGTCTGAAACCTGGTTGAACTAACTGATTCCTATTTCTAGTGACATAGTTATGTCTGTCGCCTCGTTTACTGAAAAGATGTAGATTCTTTCTAACGTACATAATATTTTCATAAATATATTGACAAGGGACCGTCATGATGTTAATTTCTTTAAACAGTTCTCTTAGAGAATCTCTCCGGCGCAGATGGTAAATGGCTCTGATGGCTCTTTTCTGCAAAATGAAAATAGACTCGATGTCAGCAGCCCGTCCCCAAAGTAAAATACCGTAAGACATTATACTGTGAAAATAACTAAAATAGACTAGTCTAGCGGTTTCAACATCTGTAAACTGGCGAATTTTTCTAACAGCATATGCTGCTGAACTTAGCCTTCCTGCAAGAGATGTTAAATGAGGACCCCATTGTAACCTTGAGTCTAGCCTAATCCCCAGGAAAACTGCTTCTTCGACTAATTCTAGTTTCTCCTTGTTCAATATTATGTCACAATTATTACTTTTGACATTTGGTAAAGTGAATCGAATGCACTTCGTTTTTTTCTCATTTAACACTAGATTATTAGCAGTGAACCAATCATGTACCTTCATTAGAGCGTTATTTACATTGTCAAGATTGTTTGCATGTCTATTTACTTTAAAAATCAAAGATGTATCGTCAGCAAACAACACCATATTGAGTTTATTTTCTAAAATATAGGGCAAATCATTTATATAAACTAGAAATAAGAAAGGACCCAAAATTGAGCCTTGTGGTACCCCCATTTTCACGATTAATCCTGTTGAATTTTTGCCGTTTATATGAACTAGCTGCTGTCTTTCATTTAAAAACGATTTTACTAAGTTCAAGGCTGTTTTACTTAGTCCGTAATGCTCTAGTTTCAGGAGTAATGTCTCATGACTCACACAATCAAACGCTTTCGATAGGTCGCAGAAGATACCTATGGCATCTTGCGCCTCTTCCCACGCATTGAAGATATGTTTTAATAAAGTTACACCAGCGTCAGTTGTACAGCGCCCCTTGGTGAAACCGTACTGTTTGTCATGTAAAATATTATTCTCATTAAAGTGACTGAGCATTTGATTTAGCATAACCTTTTCAAACACCTTGCTGAAAACCGGCAACACAGAGACGGGTCTATAGTTATTGGTATCTTTACTGTCCCCGGATTTGAATAAAGGAATAACTTTACTGTATTTCATAAGGTCCGGGAAAACCCCTTGATCTACACACAGATTGAATACAAAAGCTAAATACGGTGCTATAGTGTCAATAATGGAGGCACAAACTTTTACAGACATACCCCATAGATCTTCTGTCAATTTGACCTTGACTTGCTTAAAAGCTTTTATTAATACAGTTGGGGTTATATGCTTAAAGTTAAACTCAATTGGGCAGGCTGAAACATTCGCCTTCAATAATTCAACAGAAAGTGAGGGCGACGAGTTTAAGGTTTCAGTAGTTTTAATTGGAATACTGGTAAAGAAATTTACAAATTCTTCAGCGACTTCTTTGCTTTCGCTTATGAGTCCACGTGAAGTTCGCAATGTATAATCATTATTATGTTTTTTGTTCCTGTTCGTTTCATTATTGATAATTTTCCAAACTGTTTTAATTTTATTCTCTGCTGATTTAACCTTGTTGCTTATGTATAGGGCCTTTGCTGCCTTGCAAGTATTCTTAAAAATTTTTGAGTAACTAGCTACGTACTTATTAAAAGTTTCCGTGTTGATAAAAGGCTTAAGGCCATAAAGTTCATAAAGTCTTTCTCTACTTTTTCTGACTCCTTTAGTTGCCCAGTCACTAAATACAAATTTAGGGCATATATTTCTAGTCTGCTGCTTAAAAGTGGCATTGAACTCAGTTTGTACTAGTGAAAATAATTCTCTATACAAAATATTACCATTGTTCATTGTGAAGCCCTGGTCACTTAACTTACCGATTAAGGTGCTATTAAATTTATTTAATTTGCCGGTTGTAATTGGCCTGGATTGTATCTGCACTTTTTGGATTGTCATGTTGGACTCAAAAGATACTGTTAGTCCACTGTGATCGGAAGGCAGATAATTAACAACAGCTTTGTCTAAGAAGTCACAGCAACAAAAAACATTATCAATACATGTAGCAGTATTAATAGTTATACGGGTTGGTTCTTTGAACATATTTGACAAATGGAATGATTTAAATAGATGTAATAACCGACCACTCTCTGAATTATTTTCTAAAATATTAATATTAAAATCGCCACAGACTATCACTTGTTTATTATTACTTGCAAGTTTTGCCAGCACATCTTCCATTACTGACTCAAATATAGAGTAGTTTTGATAATTAGGGGGTCTGTAAACGCACACTATGATATGCTTATCCAGCTCAACACAAGACAGCTCAATGCTATGTTCCACTGACAGTTCAACAATGTCTTTACGCGTTTTAAATTTAATACAGTTTTTAATTAATATTAGTGAACCACCACGCAGCATTGATTTTCGATTAAAACAACTGCCTATACTATAATTGTCATAATTAATTAACATTTCAGTATCCTTTAACCAATGTTCAGTTATGCAAATAATATCAAACATTGTTTTTTCTAAAAATAATTCTATTTCCAACTGTTTTGAAGCAAAGCCTTGAATATTTTGGAGAAATAAGTTAAAGGATTTCTGCTTAGCCCCTTTTTTTTGAGTGCTAGAAGATACCTTATTGTTGTTGAGTTTATCTAAGTTGCTAATGGTACCAACTGTTGTCTTATTCCCTAGTTTAAATTATTGGATTCAGAAACCATAACATTAGTATTATTACTAATGTTGGTGTTAATTACAGGGTACTTCGACATACTAATTATGTCTGAGTTAATATAATAAACTAATAGCCTCGCTATTTGACGTCTAAAACTAATGGGCAAATACACTGTATCCCTAGTCGACCTAAGTTTATCAACAAAATTGTTGATGTCAAAAAATAAAAATTTATCACTATGATGACTAGCTAAAAAATGCATTTGATTATTTAACCTATGTATATACATATTCTTCCTATTTGACAACTGCTCAAAGTAGGGAAAAGCACACAATATAATTTTCTTACACTTAATTTTCAATAATTTATCGACATAATTAGTGATGTCATCTATTGTAACATTAGAACTATTACCTACCAAAATAGTGATAGTGGCATCTTCATCATATTTATTCCTAGTTATAGATGACATAATCTGTTTGTAGGAAGTATGTGGCATACAATGATTCTGAGAAGAAGAATGAGTCAGGTTATTACTAATTAATTTTCCTAACCCTTTCCCTAAACTATCTGAAAATATAATTGAGCAATCACTACTACAAGGGAGAGACTGACTGTCAAACTGTTCAACTTGTGATGAACCTAGTACCATATCTGGTCCATTTGGGTTGGGGATACAATGCCGAGCACTTCCTGACTGGGACATGTCCACTGTTGACTGAAGTTGGAGAGTGTCAACATTGGATTCCCATGGCAAAGAACCATTAGAGTCTGTGTCTTGGCTATCCGTGTGTTTGCTGCATATTTCCACCAATTCATTTGTAGCAAGAATATGCTCCTTTATTTGATTCTGAGACATAACATACTTAGTATAAAGAGAGTGTAGAGACTCCTCTAGTACTTGAATTTCAGACTGTAGGCGCTGTGTGTCAATCTCATAAATATTCCTACTGTCTTCTAATTTAATTTGGTAGTTGTTTAATTTATTAATGAAATAAACACGTTCTTTCCTTAGTTAGACAAACTTTCATCCCCTATTTTATCCCCTTAGGAGTGGAATTTATCAAAATCCTTTCTTAGGGGATGCCTACGTCATAGTAGCTTTATGCATGCAAAGTCTCAGCCTGATCGGTTTAAAATTGACATAGTTTCACACAAACTTTCATCCCCTACTTTACCCCTTTGGGGGGAGAAATTTATCAAAATCCTTTCTTAGCGGATGCTTACGTCATAACATCTACCTGCATGCCAAATTTCAGCCCGATCCGTCCAGTAGTTTGGGCTGTGCGTTGATAGATCACTATGTCAGTCAGTCACCTTTGAGTTATATATTTAGATAGAAGATTAGTTTAGTATAATACCTCACCGTCTTGACCTCAAGTTCAACTCTCATTGTCTCTACGAATGATGACGTTTACGGTTCTATGCAAGGTTTATATTTCTGCCTGTTTACCTACACGACTTACACACGTAGGTACTCAGGGCCTCAGGAAACCATTTTAATGACAATAATTAGCCATGATTATGCCAGCTAAATGCTAATTGACCAAGATCTATTGCCTCAATTCTGTCATTCTGTGTCACACGATAATAATGTAAGCAGGTAATCAAATTAGAATGTTGAATTGCAATAGTGAACTGTGATGTGCTTATCTACTTAATTGATTGAATTGTTAATGATGACTACTGTTCTGATCTTTATATACCTACAACGTGTGAAAAGCAAACGCAAAAAAGTAGAACTGTAAAGGGCTCATTGTACTCCTAGTGATGAACAATTTGCTCAAACCCGCAAATGCGAAAAAAAAGCCAGGTTTGCTGATGCGTGACTGTGGTCTTTGTTCCATAGTGTAGGGTGTAGAATTGGAACACACACGTGTTACAGAAAATATTACGTTGATATCTGAAGAAAATGAGTAGGTACCTACTACTTATAAAATATTTTTCAAACAACCTCGCGTATAACAAACACGAAAAGAAGATCCCGTCAGGAAGCATAAAAGTATCAATACTTCACAACTTGGATTGCTTTCCAACATATAATTCTTTGAGAAAAGTTAGTGCATGTATTTCCATCGGGCAATAAATAAGTCTTTGATATTCAAGTTTGCAACTTGGAGACCCGAGACTCAATTAAAGTTCGTCAAAGAATTGAGGAGGAAGCTTCTCGCAGGTCCCTTATCTGCCAGAATCCAGTTATTACATGAATATTTCCTGGAATCGATTGTTGAGTAGGTACGTAGGTTCTTTGGATATACTTACTTTTATTGATATTTGCATTCAGTCTATTGTGAAATGGACAGGTATTTATGTGTGGGTATTTATTTGAATGGAGAACGTGCAGGGATTTTAGTGTGAAGTAAAATATTCTAAACCTTAAAGGTTCGATACTGCAACACAAGATAGCATAGTCAACGTGGTGCACGTTCCCTGTTACGAAATTCATGCTAGTAAAGAAACTTCGCTTCAAATAATGCAAACCAATGCAAATATATAGCTCTACCAAAGTAGATACGTTATTGATGATGTCACTTTATCTTGGCCATATAGTACCTGCGTTACTTGTGCGAGCTGGACTGGATCCACCCCGAAGACGACGGCAGGAAGTTCGTGATGTCGTACAGCCTCGCAGACGGCTCCATCAAGATCGGAGAGGTTCCTCGGAGGAACTCCGGCATCCGCGAGGGGAAGTTCCTCAAGTCCATGAAGCTGGAGACTCCTGAGTCGGACCACAACTTCCCTACTTATTACACACCTGATAGGTTCTTTATTGGTGAGTAAGAGTGTCTTCGACTTTGATTAGCCCTTGTTTTTTACATTACACAGGATCGATGTTCCCAAAACGTTTAGACGCCAAGAGCAAGCTTATTTATACCTACCTTCAGTGTGACAGCGCGGCTGTCTTCCTGATTGACTTTGACTTCTTCAATGACCGATTGATCTTAAAAATGATGTTCATATCTCGTCGGGTTTGAATCACTGAGAAAACTAATAGTATTGAATTATTTAGTACCTAATTCCCACAAATTCTTCAAGCAGACACTCCACATGGAGCCGTCAGCTGCACTAGTTACTTAAATAATAATACTACGAGCTCTCTTGGATAGCGTGAAGCCGAGGACGTCTGCGCTGGAAGTTCGACACTAGAAGTTTTCGTTTTGCGAAAGCTACTTCTATATTTGTAATGCAATTTAGCTATAATTATGTAATATTGAAAATCAGCTTGCGCTTAATTACAAAGTTCTTACACTCAGTTTCGTTGCACAAGCTACAATCTATTTTTTAGTACCTAGGCATGCAACAAATTTTACAAATATAAAAATTAAGATACCTAAAGGTTCTTAAGTAACCCATTTTTACAGAGATCTTAATTATCAGCCGTACAACGTGTAAATAGGTAACAATTATCCCTGGTGACAAACTCCAACCTCCAACAATTGCTTTTATGGCGCTTATAGTTTTGATATTCATACCGAAAACATTTATGGTGAATGCTCTAACCAACCCGCGAAATTCAAAATTTGATACGTTTTTTTGCAAAAATTTTATAAATCTGAATTTCAACTTAGAACAACAGATCAAACTACACAAACCAGAATTATGATTTTTTGTTTTTTTATTTTATTTTTAAGTAAGTACTAGTGAGTTGACATTTATAAGTAGGTACCTATCCAAGTACAATAATTCATTCACAAGTCTCAACTGTATTTTAAAAGTTTACCTGCTTTTAGAATTCCACAAAAATTATTTACTGTTTTCTAGGAGCCGTAATCCCGGTTTTCAAACACCGCTTCAGGATCATAGGCTGCGACCTATTCGTGTACCGGTACATGTCCGCCAACCCGGACAAGTTCCCGCAGGAGGTGATCGACAACGTGCGCAACTACCACATGCGCGAGGGCAACTTGAAAGACGAACTTGTGGTAACTACTCATTATATGATTTTTTTACTATTGCTCACACTATAGTTCGTAGCTGCGTAAGTATACATCTATACTAATATTATAGAGAGTTTGATTGTTTGAACGCGCTAATCTCAGGAAATGCTGATCCGATTTGAAAAATTCTTTCAGTGTTAGATAGCCCATTTATCGAGGAAGGCTATAGGCTATATACTTATCATCACACTAAGAAAAACAGGAGCGGAGCAGTAATAAAAAATGTTACGCGGACGACGTTGCGCGGGTCAGCTAGTTTCTCGTATAAGAATAACAAATATGAGGTTCGGCTACTCATCAACACTGCCTCTGCGCGTTATAAAGCAATCGAGTCCAGCAATGGTTTATTTGAAAAATATTGCCGAATTCGATTAGGCTGCCCCTTGTACTATCCTACATGATGAGAAACTATTAAAACGAATAAAAAAAGTAGGTATGTACTTATACTTTTATACTACAAATTGTTTGTTTACCACCTCCAGACAGCCTTTGCGGAAGAACACCAGGCGGACACCCGTGAACAACTCGAGAAGATTGGCAAGGCACCGGTGGCGGAACCCAACGTCATGGAGCGATGCCTGACTGCCCTGAACGTGGTGGAGGGCAGCGCCACACCGTACCGGCCCCCCACTCCGCCCATGACGACCGACCACATCTCTTACGACGATTCCCTACGTAGCGCAAGGCAGAGGTAACACTGGACATGAATTTGAAAATACGAAAAGAGCTTCAGCTATTAGAAACCCCAAGAGCTGCTTCTTCTCCCATGACGCACAATCCATGTGATATTGGTTAAAGCTATAATTTAACACGTTAGCGATTATGGTTTTCCAACGATGATGACTGGCAAAACTCTTAACACAGCAGTTGGGCAGTCTATGGTGCCTTCATTCGTAGGATCCCTACACAAGTGGACACATTGTTAGAATCGAGAAACTCCCAAGTAAACCGTCGACATAATTGAAGCTGAAGGTGAAGAGCTATAACAAAAAGCTTATGCAGATCCTGATCATTAAAAACGCCGTTGACTTGACTTTATGGAGAAGTCATTTCAATAACAAATGGTCGTTTACTTTTTAAAAAAGCAAAAAGAACTATCACTGTATACCCGTCACTTACCTTTTTACCTGTAATTAACACAAATACTCGATAAAATCTATTCGATAAAAAGCAAAAAAAGTAAAACATCTACCCGTGCATTCGTATTTTGTTTTTAGTCTTTGATCGCAAAGATAGCCGCTGTTTTTAAAAGAAAAGAAAAAACAATTTGTGCGTTATCTCAATCTGAACTATCATAAATCTTTGAAGAAGATTTTATGCTATCGGGACGTTTAGGGAGATTTTAGGATAAGTCTAGGTATAACAGCATAGGTACAGCTCAACTCAATATGCAGAAAACAGTACCTACTTATAATTATTTTTTGAGGTGACCTTGCTGTCAGGTTCAATCTCCAGTCTAGTTTTTAAAACTTATCTGTCGAATAAATAATATTTTAAGGAGCATAAATTGCTGATAATTGAGCTTTAGTGCTTGTGTGTTGATGTTTTTAGAGATAATTTTTTCAAGTCAAGATAACTTGGTAAGCTTCTTCGTAGAAGTACCTACTCGATATTCGGAGAACACTTGCAAGAAACGTCTTTAATTAATCTTAATATTAATTTCTCTCCATTGCTTAGCAAGCCGACATGCGACAATATAATGCCGCTGAAGGGCATCCTAAAGTCGGGAGCGGCTCGCGACGACCACCAGAAGGTGGTGTGCTTCAGCGGTCCCTCGGCTGACGAGCACCGCGAGGCTAAGGCGAAACAAGTCACCTACCCGCCGGGGAAGCAGCCACACTTCAACGAGGCCGATGATTTCTGTGACCAGTACGCAGACCCGGTAAGTGATAGCTAACTTCTTTTTCTTCGTGTCGCTGGTACGATAGTGTCTCATTCAGCTAACTTAAGAAGGACTATGAGGAAGTCAACTACAAAAAACTATGTTTTGTGCTGAACATAGAGCACTCGGTGAAACGAAGCTTGGCAGTGAGTGTTGCCGTTTACTAAGATGAACTGCCACGCAATTTTGACTATATCCCTGCTCCTAAATCCACAGGACAAGGCAGCGCGAGCCGAGAGACGTGCAGCCGACGTGTGTCCCTACGAGCTCGTGCCCAGCGCGCAGTTAGCGGCGGCCATTGGGGACGAGAAGGTCGAGAAGCCGAAGCTGCCTGGCTACCTCGGCACCTACAGCGTCGACTGCAAGGAGGTAACATCCCTGTTAACTTAATGCGTCGTAATAGAAACATAGACTACATATTAAAATTTTACTCTGTTAACCAGTACTGCCGCATGTCGCAACAGAATTAGAAACACATTGAGAATGGGTTCCAAACAATAGGAACCACGGTTATACGGTAGACTCGGACGGAGATGTCGTAAAACGTTAGACTGCCTCTTCAGGTACTTAAAGAGAAGTTTAGGTACTAGGTGGTTGCGATCAGGACAAAACAGATATCGCTCCAGTGATACTTCGTATATTGTAGGTACAATATCCACAGAGACGACGATTTGTCGTCGAATCATCGACTTGTAGATTCCTCGATAGAAGACAAAATAAACCCTTAAGTAGGCACCTACGGCGTAAATACTTCACAGGTAGTAGTAGGTAGGTAGTCACGTTTTTGCATAAGAACAAAATTACATGTTATCTCTAACCATAATTTCAACTCGATACCTCTACCCACTCCCAACATAAGTAAAGGGTCTTGAACTCTTGACAGACTGACGGACGGACGCACAACAAAGTGATCCTACAAGGGTTCTGTTTTTTTCCTTTTGAGGTACGGAACCCTGAAAATGGACAGTGACATTCATAATTTTTTCAGTTTAACAGTTTTCCTGGCTCTCCCGCCATCGTGTATGTATTGTTTTATTTCAGGATTATAGTTGTGCCTCTCAATAAAATTTTATGTTGTAGAAGATATGAGGCTGTTGGATAGAGGTATTCCTGGCGCTTATCTGTAATAGACATCTAGGAATCTTTTATGAAGTCACGTAGGAATTGCATTCACAACGATGCATAGTGCGTGTCATACAACTATGTATTAAAAATAATTGGTTACGTACCTAGGACAACACATTGTTTACAAACGAGCTCATTAAATGTAAATTTAATAGGTAGATAGATAAGAAAACCCTTTTTTTTTCTTTAGTTGGCTCTTGACTCTACATAGTCTAGGTCAGAGATGCCCGAGACAATGTCTACGATGGAGCGAGCTTACCCAGAAGTAGCCTGTTCACTCTAACTTTGAAAAGATTAGGGTTGTAAGCGTTCGGAAACACAGACGCAGTCAGAGAGTTCCACTCTTTTGCTGTGCCCATTATGAAAGACGCTTGGAAGCGCTCAGTGCGAGTTGGTGGAATAGCAAACAAGGTAGGGATGGCAAGTTGCAGTGCGTCTCGATGTCCGATGGTAGAAGGGGGCTGGTGGGATGAGGTCGTGGATTTCTTGGGCACACTCTCCGAAGTACAATCTGTAGAAGACCGACGAGCGATACATAGTAAATAGCTACCCATTATTTGGTATCTAAACGCCAACGGCTTTCATTTCCCATAGCATGAAATGGAACATTGCGCAGCATCAACTCCATTGCGCAACGATCAGGAAAACGATCAAAATAATAAGATAGGTAATTACTGCGATCGGTTTCACAATAAGGTCTGCGATAGGAGTGAGGCGTATTTATCGAAACAGTTAAAAAAAAACAGGTATTTCAAAGTAACAACATGAAACAGGTATCTCAGAAACGAAATAACAGCTCCTACCTATTTCGCCTGTTCCTCAAACTACCGTAGTAGCCGTAACTCGACATACGAAACGACCTGGAACAGCTATGTGAAACAGTTTCAAATGAAACATGCTCCATTCTCTTCTGACTTATTATAATAGAAAGAGACAACATCTGTTCTTTGGAGCAAGCTCTTTGCTCCTCTGGTTCATTGTAATAGAAAGAGTTAGAACCTGTTCCCTGCCTGTCACTGTTTCTGACCTTTTCAGTAGCAGGTACTATTTCTGAATCTGTTGCAATCAATGAGTCTTTAGTTCCAGTGGAACAGACTGTTATTTTGGAAATGTTTTCTTCTTGGAACTGAAACAGGTGAAACAGGTTTCTAATTGTATCTGTTCCAATTCCAACCCACCCCTAGTCTGCGACAGCTCACATGATTACTATTTTATTTTATGAGCCCTAAGATTATATTATACGTACCTACTTATTTCTGACCGATGTGCCTCCATGATACTAGTAGGTTTTGGGAATATTGTAATGCTCTTTTAAGAGAGCTAAATTCAAAATTTTACATTTTACTAGTTACTGGCGAGTAACTAGTAAAATTTAAAATGAATTTAATACTGCTAGTACCTAAAAGCATTTTTCTTAATAAATGCGAAATTTCTGATGGACGTTTCTTACTCAGTCACGCCAGAACGCCTAAACTGATCTGGATGAAATTTGACACAGAGACAGATTTTAGTCTGGAATATCACATAGGCTAGCTTGTTATCCCTGGAGTATGTTCCTCTGGGACAATACACGCGGGCGAAGCCGCTGGAAGTACATAAACTAGTAAGTAGGTATAAGGTAATACTAAACTCTATGGTTACATACAAAAGAATGAAGGACAAACATTTTTAAAGCTGATATGTGACCTCTGTCATATTTTTTTTTGAAAAACTTATCTTCTTAAAGTCTGCCAAAGTATAAAGTATCTTAGCAACCACAAAATGTTACTACGGTACGGTTACTACCTGTTAGTGTTTGTCTGCTCGTTATGATGGTTAACAAAGCTTATCTCAGTTTATTATTTTGCATACCTACCATTGTTGTTACAAAATAAATAGGCATTTTCCACGCTTTCGTGACCGTGAAAATGAACCGGCGTTTTTTACGTTAACTATGTGAAAGACTATGTAGGCACATTGGCTAAGCATGGAGTAAAAGTATTCGAAGGCGCGAGAAATCCATTGATTGTTCGGCCTCCTAGATTTTCGCACGTTCTCTTACGTATGTCGTAACTTAATATTAATTTCATGAATAGGCATGTACTTATTTAATTCCTTGGCTGAATATACATGCCTAGACAGTCATAAATAAAATTTCGAATTAACAAGCTTGGTGACCGTAGTAGTTAGTCCGATTAACAAGACTGGACGTCACGTGTGTGACGACATGTGTGAAGGAGCTCACCGTAGCAATTTTTTTTAGGGAAGTCCTCATTGGATACCCTCCGTCTGGGCAAAATGAAAGAAAGAAAAACCATTATTTGGGACTCGAACAAGGCAAACAAAACAAAAAAAAATGCAGGGGAATCTATCGACTAAAACCCCTCAACACCTAATGCTATCTACCAAAGGCTATGGATTAAAAAATCACGCACTCCTCAAGCCAGTATACTACTTACACTTAAATTCAAATAAAATAGCTCTTACTTTTGCCAGGTACAAGATTACATGAAACTCGCTCCGGACGCTTACGAGCGCGTCAAGAACCTGCGACGCGACGTCCCCGCCATCTCTCCAGCCGCGGCTCGCATAGCAGACTACCCTCGTCTGCCGGCGCCCACCGTGGACACGTGCTTGCACCCGCCTCCCGAAGCATCCGGGCCCTGCGCCACTCCCAAGGAAGAAGACGTTGCCTTCGCCTGCCCGCACGTTGAACCTAAGATACCATGCTGCGACCCCGATGAGAGAGATCGGAAACAAGCTGCGGCTGGAAAATAACTTCGTGATTTTTTTATATATTTCAATCATGTTGCGAGAATTCTTTTAAAAAAATAATATTTGGTACCTACCATATCGGGATGACGAGAGCTTCGTTCGGTCGCTTTGCTAGCTCACTGTAACTCCCGTCATCCCATTCGAACCTAACATAACCTAAACTCTGCCACATCATGTTATGATCAATTCTACTATAAATGGCTAAGACATGCACCTGACTTGGGTGGTTTGTAAACGTGTTGTGTGAGTGAAGATTTAGCGTGACACTTGCAAAGTATACCATAAAATTTCTTTTTATAACCTTGTACACTTTTGCACCAAATAATTCGAAATGATTATGCTCAAATAATGTAAGTTTTTAAATAAAAATATGTGTCTTTAAAACCTGTTTCTTTTCCGTATAAAAAGTTAATTTTGTATCGGTGATGTGGTGTTCTGATTTCTTGACTTGGTACCCTAGGTAACCTAAAACCAAGAAAAAGAAGTGCAATTCTAAAATAGAAAATTTAATAAAAATATCCTTAGCTTATTATTTTACCATTTTTACAATAATTCACAAACATGTTTATATAGCTTTTCAAATACATTTACAAACAAAGTGTAAGCTCACAAACACGTGCAATAATTTAAACGAACAAAAGGAATGTCATACTTAATAAAAACGAATATTACACTACACATATATAATTAACCTATATTTCCAATAGTTTTTTTAACAACTTGGCTTATATTTAATACATTTTCAACAAATACAGGCGTGTTTGTAGCTTTACATATCACTTTTTTAGAAACAAATATTGCTTTAATCTAAACCATAATTTAACTAAATAAATAAACAGGTTTAAACGGTTGCCAACTTTTGTTTTTATAAATAAGTAATGAACTCGAGCTTCGACCAACCATCTTTATCTTCCACACGAACTTCGTTTAGATTAAGACAGAATTTACACACAAGTTATTTTTAGCACCTGATGAAACATTGTGTGTAATTTTTTAGATAGATGCTTCAACTCTGCTTTGTTTTTTTTTTATTTATTGAGGGGGAACGTAGAAAAAGATAAGGCGGGTGGATAGACAACTTTGCGTTCAGATTCTCTATATTTCATCAAAACCGGTTCAGCTGTTTAGCAGCGAAAATGTAACAAAGAGGTTAGAAAAACAGGTTTTTGGGGGCCGAGTCACCCGCGTCCGTAGCAGAATACCCTTCAGCGAATCCCTACACGTGGTCCCCGGGTGGTGCTAAACAGGTGACACTAACCGCCTCCGTGGTCTAGTGGTTATACCACCTGATTCAGACCCAGAGTTCCCGGGTTCGATTCCCAGCGGAGGCAAATTTTTTGCTTGGTTTGGTTGGTGGTAGGACTTGTTCTAAGTCCGCCTGGCAAGCTACCACCATCATGTCTAAGTCTGTCGCCATAACAACTATGTTAACAGCATTGTTGTGTTCCGGCAGTTAGAGGTATGATAGCCAGTTCCTCTGTGTAAGAGGATTCCGGGTGAAACTCGCTTCCATCTTCGGCTTTATCATCACTTTCCATCAGGTGATTTGGGCCAAGAGTTTCCCCGTTCTGTATATAAAAAAAAAAAAAAAAAAAATCGGCAATTTGGATAAATCAGAGGTGTGGAAAGATGAACTTATTTCAGATAAGCAACAAAAATATGCGTTGGGATCATAGATATAATAAATGTTGGGATAAAAGTATCTGTATGAGTTATCTGGGTCACAGACAAGGAAGATACAACAAGGCTTTAAAAAAAAGTTGAATAGCTAAAGTGTGACAGTAACCGTTCTTGATTATTTCCATACAGATGTAAGAATAACACCTATATATGCACGTACTGCCACAGACGAAACATTAATAAAAAAGTATCTAAATAAAGCAATTTGCGTAGTCATTTCCCAACTATGTTGAAGACGGCTTTCTGTTTTAACTGGTTGCAGCAGAATAACAGTATGAAGGGAATCCAAATACAAGTTATATTAACTTATCAACATTGATAGATATTATAAATGAGTCTATGATCGTCGCACAAAAACTTGTGACTATTTCGCAGCCCAATACTCTTACTAAAGTAAAAACAAGCAAGAATTCGGAACATGTTTTTTTTTCGTAACATTTTGCAAAGTTTTACATAACTAGAAATCATTGCACATTATTTCATTGACTGATTTACACAAAACGAACGAACGAACTAACGTCTGTTCTGTTCGAGAAAAATTAAATTCTAACACTGTTTCGAAACTATGATGATAATATTTAAAAACGCAGTAATAAAATAAAATATCTAAACAAACCAATAAATTAACTTGATGGAACTCTTCGGTTGAACGGACTCTTGACTCTTGAGTCATTTTACTTAATTACTGTGTAAGCTTAGCGCAATCGTTACCAAGATTTCAAATTCTTGCTGAAATAGCTAAAATTTGCATCTGATTGTACTAATCAATCTGAATCTGTGCAGCCTTTTCCAAACTATGTTAAGGTCGGCTTCCATACGGTGGCCCGTATTCAGCTGAATCCCAGTATGTAACACGGAGCGATTGATTCCACAACTGCGAAGCACGGTACCCCTTGACAAGACTGGTGTCAGATTTTCTGGCTTCTATTTAATCATAACAACTGTCAAATATCTACTAATGGCAGCCAGGATCATCTGTTTAACGTGCTTTCTGAGGCACGGACCTAACCGTGCCCTTGTAACCTTGGTCGGAATGTAACGAATGTTCACCCACCCAAGGACCGCCCTCGGCAAGTGTTGCCGGTGACCTTGAAGATCAACCCGTGCGACTGTTATTATCTAGCCACGAGCTCCTCCTAAATATCTACCAATATACGTACTTATTGCCTATTGGGTCACGACCACCGATGGCGAGAGCAAAAATGGCCTTGAATATCAGCTGTTAAACATCATAATTTGTGATGAAATCGTTACGCAGCTTGTTTATAACGATTGCGCTATGCTTAATGGGGCACAATCTTCTATCCCTATAATTTTCAATACCATGGGCAGGCAGAGAGTCTATTTTACTTCTGTGTGAAGTAATCGTTTGGTAAGATCAGCCACTGCACCCCTTGGAAAACACTATTATTCATAAAAAACGCATTGAAAGCTTTACATAATAATCTATCTAATATAACAGGATACTCGAGTTATTGCACCACGGAATACGTTGTCAACGGCTATTATTGTCAAAGAGGATAGACGAATGCACCTTTAATCGAGAACTGTCCCAACTATGTCAAGTATACGATCACAAGCACAATAACAGTCAGGGTGACGAACATGCCTCCGAACAAAACGTACTTATCCTGCGTCACCCTTCTTTCAATCAGCGAAATGGTCGCATTTGATAAACCTAACGTGTTGGCCAAGTCTATAAGTCGTCTGTGAGCACCTTTTAGTGTTTCCCGATTGTACTTCAGAGTCTCCAGGATATTTGAACCTGGAACAAATTCGAGGGTTACATTTTCAAGATGATGAAGGTGTGGAAATAGTATGAATTGAACTTTAATACAAGGGACGCAGACCGAGAAGAGGTCCTCAAGGTAAGTTTTATGCTGAATATACCAGCATTGCGCTATGGAGAATTGTCGGTGATGATGATCAAGTAATCATGCTTTCAGATTTAGCCCAGTAAAAAAATATTAACAGGGCTCTCTGTATCCAATTACTGCCCATTCCATAAGTTGCCTGGAAGAGATATCATTTAGTCCGTGTATATTTAGTATCCTTTTAAATTAGAACTACGGGGTATTATATTATATATAAGAGAATAAAATCAATCACAATAACCCTTTTAGATTAAAACAACAAACGAAAATTGATTAAATTATAACTGTTTTTAATTAATCTTTAAATATGAGAAAGTCAATTCGTAATTCTATATAAAAATACCCTATAAGTTGCTGCGACGAAATACTAATAATATTAATTAATTCAAATAAGTAGGATAAACCTGTTCTACTTATTCTTTTATTTGTATAAACTTCCTACCTATATTAGGTAGGTACACTTGTGCGTAAAAATGTTGCGAGACTCCTTGATATTCGTTTCAACTCGTTATAATGGAAGGACAATTTCGGCTGACAAACACGTGTCATACATAGGTACCTATAGTACCTATACCATTGAACCACTATAATTGGTTATTAGGTACTTTGATACCCACACTTACTGTACTGTGTAAGTCAAGGTCGTCAAGTTGGAGATTAACATTTAAAACTTTTTATAACATGTCATTTTGTGTAAATATTTCCTCGTTATTTAAACAATAGCAGCACCAGTACCTAGGTATAGTTTTAATTATAATTAAATATAATTTATTGTCATGACTTCGGAGACGGGCTGCGCGCTGCGGATGAAGTAATCTCGATCTAGGCTGTCTATTCGAAAAACTTCAACTTTGTGTATTAAGTTTACCTTGATACGGTGCGCCGGTGCGGTCATGTCAGCTGGCTTAGTCTGGTGTTATTATTTATATGACTATTCGTGATATAAGACATAATATTTGTGCGTGTGTGTTGTGAACTTGTGAAGTGTGCTACAAAAAAAAATCAAGATGTGGTAAGGGCCTTGTTTCTGTTATTTTTAATCTGTAATCCTCACTTGTTTTAATTTAGAAATTTAATCATAAATAAATCAAATTTTTCCTGCTCACATGCGTTTGATAACGCTCCAAAACACAATACTTGCAACTTAAAATCCATGTCTTGTGAGCACAAAGCGTTAAAGATTTATTTCTTAACTGACAGCGTTCAGACTACAACTTGTTATTATTTTTTGTCTATTAGAAAAACAAAATAGTACACGTGCGGTGATGTCAGCGCCACGTAGCGTTGGTGTCGCGCACCATCGGAACTCGGATCCAAGTCAAGACACATAGATATAGGTAGTAGGCAGCTATGTAGGTACGGCGACCACGGCAAATTAATTAACCGGTTTCATTGCCGTCCATCGTAACTATCTCGTTGACGGCTAGATTACTTTGTAGTGCGCACTTAAATGAGTCCAACCAATAAGGTGATCTGGGTTATGGACTCATTAATACATAAACTGGAGGTAAACTGTGCCGCTTTTAGGAGACATTGGACCGTTAACTAGTATCTTATGAACAAGTAATCCTAACTAAACAACGTCTGGGTTTAGGTTTAGCGTAACTACAACGCTAAAATAGTGGATTGTTTGTTTCCTTTTAACTTTCAGCAGAAGTCCTAATTTAATAATGCGGTATTCAAGCTCAACCCGTTTAACTGAAACCTGAATAGTGATCAGGTACTAAAATTTCCTAGCAATAACTATTATGGTGATCCGAATTCTAACAAACGCCTGCATTATTACTATTGTTATCAAAATGAGACTTGAAAGCTTTTTGCGCAATAAAGTTAAAGTTATAAACGCCTACCAAATAAACAATAGCAATACCATCGAAATGATAATTGCGTGGAATAATTTCGTCTGGTCGAAAGATACAATAAATCTTAGCCAGTATAGGCATCATTGCAGTTTACAGGTTTAGTCCCAGCTCGGCACTCATGACCTTTTATGTATTACTAGCTGACCCGCGCAACTTCGTCTGCGTCACATTTTCCATGAATGCTCCGCTTCTATTTGTCTTAGCGTGATGATATATAGCCTATAACCTTCCTCGATAAATGGGCTATCTAACACTGAAAGAATTTTTTAAATCCGACCAGTAGTTCTTGAGATTAGCGCGTTCAAACAAACAAACTCTACAGCTTTACAATATTACATTTTGTTGCGGAGTTATTTTAAAACTATGATATCTCTGAAGATATTCATTGAAATTAAATAATGCCACTGGTGATTTTGTTCAAAATGAAATACTTATGATGATTAACGTATTTATTTGGATAAGGATTAATACCATGTTAATAAAAACTTCCTCGCAAATAATGCATTATTTTAAAACAAATTTGATTTCCATAAAAAGGGTTGTAGTGAGTTAACCTTAGGGGATAGACATATGCTGTCCAGAACTTTTTTTTAGAACTTATAAAGAGGAATAATTTCGTAATACTTAATTTTTGCGTAACTTAAACCGTTTACGCAGCGCACGCAACGGAAGCTTTTTTCCCGCTTGCAACATTTCTTATTGCTGCTCCGCTCCTATTGGTCATAGCGTGATATTATATAGCCTATAGCCTTCCTCGATAAATGGTCTATCGCTATCCAACGCAAAAATAATTTTTCAATTCGAGCCAGTAGTTCCTGAGATTAGCGCGTTCAACCAAACAAACAAACAAACTCTTCTGCGTTATAATATTAGTATAGATGTTTCGTGGGAATTATGAAGAAATTCATGGGTGCCGAGATGGGGCTTAACCAATATGTATACAAACCAACTAGGTATCCGGATACACCCCCAGATCATACAAGGTGAATTTTTAAAGTGTGCCTTCATGCCCAAATCTGAGACTTTGATGAAAACTAAAACTAAGTCGTTAGAAATGAGAACTTTCCTTTAGTTTGCCTTATATTATTCCTATATTCATATTATGTTATACCTACTTCCCAGAATTGGATCCTTATTAGCTACACTTTCTAATGGTGTAATAATAGTTTATTTTTTTCTCAAAATCGTCCGGGTCAATGCCCAGGTAGGTTTTCTAAAAACCCAATGAAGCAGTGTTAGTTTTCATCAAAATCGGGCTCGAGACTCCTTTCAGTGTTTTTCTATATTTCTCATAATTACGGATTTGACCATGAAGGCACACTTTAAAAATACATCCCTATAAATGCCTATCGCCGTTGATAGTATAAATCCGCGGAAGTAGCATTGGACAATTCCGCGTATCTCACAAATGTAGCCATACAATATATGTATATATGTATCTCAAGAAGTACTAATGCTATAAACTTGAAGCTTGGAACAGTTTTAGATGACGTTTGCTCAACTATTTAGCAAATAAGAAAGCAATAAAAATATAGGTATATAATTGTTTTGCAACAACAACTGAAAGAGGTTCTCAAAAATTCAAAGTGGGGCTACTAGGGCATGTAGGGTTTCATAATTGTGAAAGAGCGCTATTTTGCCCTTCACGTATTTCGATTCGCGGATTTGCGCTACCCCCAATGCTATGATTTTGTGAAACACTTGCAGTGCCAGTGAAAGCATTTGTTTAGAAACTTCAATTTAGTAATCTTTGACCAAACAAATAAGTATTTTGCCAAGTTATAGTGCAATAATATAATTACGCCTATTTTCACTAACCCTAGGTGACACCAAAATTAACTACTAAGGCCCAGTCTCTCGACCGAAAATGATCACAAAATTATTGTGACAAGATGTCAGACGCACATCACCTGCTGCTGATTATTTATGCATCTTCATCATCAAATTGATTTGCGTTTGATTTGTCATGGGTTTATATTTTTTCCAGAAACTGGGGGTAAGTAATTGCTATACACTATTGATTTTTAACTCTCTGAGTTAGCCCAGCCATATAATCTAAAATTGTGCTAAAGGGATTAATAATTTAGGGTCACCTTGTGGTGCTAGTCCGGCTGGCTCGTTTGGGGTAAGATAATTATACTATAGTTTACGCCAGATAAACGTGGAATAAAGTACATTGACCTTTCCCTAATATCTCTTCGTAGATAATAGAACAATAAATTAAGAACTGTTTTTCATTACTAGAGAACGTAAAGGATCACGATAGAAGTCGATTCAGGACAGCTTTATGTCACTATTTCTGATCTTGATCTTAAGAAATTCAATAAATGTATGTGGATCAATGTACTTTATTCCACGTTTATCTGGCGTAAACTATAATATGTAATACAGGCAAACCTCTCCAGGTTTATTTTTTGAGCATAATGAAAAAGAGTATTGTAATGAGTATTGACAGCATTATGGAATTCTGTATTACTTACCAGTATGTAACATCTCATCAACATTCCTATGTGAATTCTGCAAGGACATCTGTTCTTGTGCCAGGTAATCCACATTGATAGCAGTGTGGTCATGACCAAATCTGCGACTCAATAGTTGCTCTCTATCCCTGAGCTCTTGTTCACGCTTAATTCTTTTACTTTGAGCGGATGACAGAGATGCCTAAGAAAAAAAAAATGGTTGAAATTGTGTTACTGTAAAGATGATCACAAGTGACCATAAACGCAACGGACCCTAGGTGGTAAGACTTTATAGAGTAAGCTAAGCTGGTGCAAGTGAGCTCTATGATAGGAAAGCCACTGGCAACTCAATTGCTCAGAAAAGGGACATTAACACTACACTATACAGACAGCTGCCCTTTTCTTTGAATTGATTACCTCAGTCAGTGGTCACAGGAATGCTGACATACATGACAATTGATGATGAAAGGTAGTGTATTGAAGCATATAACATGCCACACCATTCCAAAATAAGTTTGAAAAAGAGTAACAGCTAAAGCTCAATCCTACAACTAAAAGAACTGTAGTACCTGAATATGTTTGTTGTCATACTTTAGTTGATCAACCCTCATTTTTGCCATAGGCCGCTGGTTGACGGGTGTTTTGAAGACGTATATATCCAATCTCTCACAGTTTCTGTAATCGAAATTATAAATAAAATGTATAATTGCCAAAAAAATTACCAACAATATGTTGCCTTCGAGGTGTAACTCGTTCAATAGGAATATGAAATAGAACCACACAAATTAGGAAGATAACTCAATTAGCATGAACCAAAATGTTTTATGAAATGAACTTACGCACTAATTGCATTAATTTTCGACTGAATAGCGTTTTCTATTCCTTCATGGTTAGAAGGATCACGATCTAACTTCTGAAACAATTCCGCTGTTTCTTGTATCAGTTGATTAGTCTGATGATACAGAGTTTCCATTTTGAATCAGTTTCAGTACGTGAAATTTAAAAACACAAGAGAATTCATAAAATAATTTATCACTGATTACAAAAGCAAGTTATTATAATTCCGTAGAGAAGGTAGGGATGGGAACGCTTTGTTGTCATATAACTGTCACATGTTTTAGTACTACTAAAAACGTAGCCTCCCTTTTTTTACAAAAATGGCAATAATTTATATTAATATTGCTCACAAAATATTTGTTTTAAAAAAGGGAATTGAAGTTTAGTATGTTGAACAAACCATGTACCACCAAACTGTATAAATTCATGTCTGGCGATTTTAATCAAAAAATAGAAAATGAACTTGGAAACATTGATAATGAAAAGGAAAACTACTAATAATGCTAGGAATCCCAATGAGAGGAGCTATTAGCTAAAAAAGACTAACTTGTCACTCTAGGTATACGTAGTATCTCTATGTAGTCTGTGCTCTAGGTTAAACAACGATTGTCGAGGTCAGGTCGATGGATTGAATTCCAACATCAGTCTTGCTAAGAACTATTGACTTAATGTTATTCCATTTACATGATGGTAAAATAAGCAATTGTTCCATGTTGTGTCAAATACTGTCAGTCAGCTCCATCCGGTTACGCTAACACAATTGGGAAAACAATACACACGACACGGTTGGCGCAGTGGTTGAGCGATTGACTGCTGCGTAGCATGTCGCGGGTTCGATTCCCGCAAGGAACAAATATTTGTACGACCTACAAGTATTTGTTCCGAGTCTGGGTGTTTTTCTATCTATAATATGTATGTATTTACAAAAAAAAAAAAAAAAAGTATATAAGTAGTTTTAACAGCCATCTCGTTACCATAACACAAGCATTAGGTTGCTTAGCTTGGGACTATATGGCGTTGTGTGAAATGTCCAAGGATATTATTATTATTATTTATAATAGTTAGATCAGTTGAAGTTTACAGTGACAACAGTGTTTTACCTGTTCCGTCATGTCTACGTATGTTGATTCTAGAGCAAAATAATTTTAATGCTGATAATAGATAATTTATTAGTTTACGAGTACTTACATTATATTTAAGTCGATTTCTTAGAACAACAAGGTTCACATCACTATTGATGGAATTGTCATTTTGACGTGGCTATTGCAATTATTTGTTCGGATCGTTCGGATACACGAGTAGTTAGTGATGAAATTGTAGCTGATGATCTATGCCAAAACAATTACAATTAGCAAATTAAATATACATACTTTCTAGCAGTAGATACATAGTGAGTTGAAATAATTAATTGTTCCATTGAACGAATGAAATATAATCTGTGATTGTCGTTGATTCATTTGTCGACGAAGTCTGTGGTATTCTTTGTCTATGAATCACCGACAATGAAACGTCACGTCAACATTATTTGTCATCCGTAGAGTTGGGTAGCACACACATTTATAAAGAGTATCGTGCGAGGCACTCTTTTTCTCAAGTGTGCTAGCACACTGTGCTAGCACAATTGAGGCGAGGCTGAGGGCGGCGAGCCCGCGAGGCGTGGAGACTCGCACAGCACAGTTGAGCACAGAGCACAGGCACAGAGACTCGTGTCAAATCGTGTGTGTTCGCCGGCTGACCGGCTCACCGCTGTTCTGTCTCGCTCGCTCCCTCACGAATCGGCATTTCGGCAATGATCGGACGGAGTCGCTGAAAGATTTCATTACTGGAAATTCGGCTTTATTTCGTTACAATAAAACAGAAATTTGATTATAGTTTCGATTGAAAAGTTTTCAAATGGTGAGGCAAAAGAGTGAGTGACACGTTCGTTTTTAAAAACTCACAACACGTAAAAATGTTCTGTGGTGTAGGTAATCTGTGGTGTGTGCTAGCACATCAAAATAAAAAGAGTGAGTGACTCTTTTTAGCCAAGTGAGTAGCTACAACTGTGCTAGCACATGTGCTGAGTTACCCAACACTAGTCATCCGTTGAACGCGTAAATTTACTACTTTCCCTGTTGTGCGAATTAAACGGAAATATTTTGTGTAAATAAGAAAAAAAGTAGTGTGAAAAAGTGAGTTTGGAAACGAATAAACTACGCTAACAATGGGTGACGCGTGCCAGGCTTGTCTAACCAGGGTGCCCCATGCCACTCTCATTGCAACGATTATGTGCTGCCTGGGCGTGGGTGTGTTCTGCGGGACTATGTATCGGGGCTCAGCTCTTTCAATACTTATGTTTGATGAAGTATTTCACTTCCGCCTCATATGGATCGAAGCGCTGCAGATGATATTCATCGTAGGTAGCGCGTGTATGGCAGCTCTTGGCTTCATGCTATTGTGTTTGGGTTGTTTGACAACAGGTGCCACTAGGCAGAAAGTATACCGTGCATGGAGAGCGCGCGTCGGTGGACGGATATCCTGCGCAGTATTTATGATTATCACCTACATATTGACTTTTGTTTGGATCTTGTTGCTAGGATTTCTAGTTATTACGACTTTCCTATTCACGATATTCTGGAAACTTTGTTCGAAACCGAAAAACATTGATCTATCAACATGCATTGACTTTACTCAATTTGACTTCATGTTCCCGTCAAGTGTTAAACAGGAAGATATGAGAATCTGTGAGGCACACAAGATAAAGCTATTTTGCAAGGACTATGTTGAGAAGGCAGAGTTTATGTTCATTCTGGCGATGGTATCCTGTATACTTGTGATATTGAGCTTGGTGCACTACTTGATGTGCTTGTCAGCCAACTATGCACACATTAGGGATCATGAGAAGTTCCAAGAGTTGCAGGAGCTGCAGTACCTGACCAACCCGGACCTGCATGCCTCTAAGGATCGTTTCTAGTATATGGCCCGCGCACCTCTCCTGCGCTCCCTGGAAGCTACAACTAAAATGTGACAAAGTTAAGCAATTGACTACATTTGACAAAAATTTTGGTGTTCACTGACAAATTGAATATAAAGAAAAGACTGATGTTCAGTGAATAGATTCTACTAAAAAGTAGCTTCATAGTTGTAACTTGATCATGTACCTATTGTATTTCACATATCTTATGATTTGATGATTCTGTCCACAAATTTGAACATTCCTTTATTTGTAAGGTGTTATCAGATGATTTGTTAAAGAAAAGCAAATATTTAAATGTTTAGGTGCTTATCTAAGTATTACTTTGACTTTGTTTAATTGACTTGTATTAGTAACCTAGTGATTGTATTATTATAAGATACCACCAATTATGTTTTTGGTGACAATCCCAATTATTAATTATTATTGATGTGTCCTTAAAGTATTTAGGCTTAAATGCAATTTCAGACACATTTATTATATAAAGACATGTCACACCTATCTATTTGTATTGTACATTATAAACATTTCAGAACTGTTGACTAATCTGAATTTTAATAGAACTCTTTACTATCAAAATTGAACAGGTGTATTGTTCAAGTTTTAGTACAAGGAATTATTATTTAATCAATTTACTGAAAACAACTTAATTAAGTGACTAATATTACAGCTGTAAGGAACCATAAGTTGTTCATTTAAATATTTAATTTAATTAAAAACTAGATGTAAGTAATTCAAATTAGTAGACTGAATTTTTTACCACTTTTAAAATAAATCTTTTGTTATAAATACAACATGAAGGTCCTACTTTCAATAAGGTTTTTTACCATTCTGGTAACATTGAAATAGAATAAACTGTTTTCTTAGAAGCTAGACTGTTCTAGGATTCAACCACAAAATAATTTCAATACTCTTGTTAGTCATATTTTATTCAATACTCTACTAGTAGATCATTTGTAGATTCCCAGTAGGACCTTAATGTATTGGGGCAATAGACCACCTTAGTAAAACTGCTAAGAAATGGCTGCTCCAGTCTATTTTCTTTAAGATTATGCACAAAATCAGCTTTATGGCCTTATGAATTGGTTTTTTAATCAGGTTTTCTTTCAAACCAAAGATGACCTTGTAGAGATTTTTTCATTTTAATAAATACCCTGGCACTTAGCAGATTTACATAAGTATAGGAAAAATATAGGTATAATTGAATTTTCAATAAATGTGCCTGAATTTTTATATTAGTCAAACATTTCATTTTATCAAACAAAACTTGGGCTTGTAAAAATGCATTTATTTTGTTAAAGTTATAATTATTAGGTAACTATATTTTTTTTTTCCTTTTAGGATGATTATTCATTAGTGAAGATTTTGTACACCTATAGCAGCTACGTGATTATAAGTTGCACGTAATTATTATGTAAGTGAAAATGTATGAAATCGGATAGGTTTTATAATAAATGTTCGTTTTTATAAACATTTTTTTATAATTTTTTTTATTCAATTTTGATCCTTTTAACTGGATAGGTTCGTACATCGAATTAAACATGAGACCGGACTTGTGTATTGTAGGTGCCTAAACTAAATATAAGTACTTATATTTAGATTTTCGCGAAATCTCTTAATATTGACGTTAAAACATGATTTATACTTTACAGGATCCAACTTATACATACCTAGATAAGAAAGCCTATTTTGAGAAATGGTCTTAAGTGGCAAACATAAATATTTTTCTTTTTAAACTTTCAGGGATAAAGGTAGGTACTTACTACCATCAAAGTAATACCTACCTTGGCACTTGGCAAAAGTAATACAAAGAGCAACAAACGCCATAAAACGCGCAAATCCATTGTAAATCAGCTACGCACTTTCGCATCGACTTTCGAGTCGGTTGTTTAACCCAAGTACTTAGGTAATGATGGCAGTTTGAAAGAGGCTTGTCTAATTTGTTGAGAAATATGGCTGGAATGGAAAACTACTATAAAACAAATATATATAAGTACCTACTATCCCTTGGGGTCGGTATCTGAACATAATAGGTACTGCTTATGAAAATACACCTGTAGTTTAGTATGCTGGAATACTGCAGTAAAGAAGGCTAATGGCATTATAATTGTAAATGTAAACAAGAGAAGGAAATGTGGTGTGGACCTTTGACGGAGGGTTCAGGGGTCAATTTCAATTAGATCTCATTAGAGCACAACGTGACGCGCCAGATTGACAACGTGGATTACGAATTAGCTGGTTTATTAGACGCCATCTAATGAGTCAATCCAGCATCTAGGACAGATACGATTTAAAGGCAGGTTAATGCAAAAACTTTTTTTTTTTATAGATCTATAATAGCTTCTCTGTAAATCGTGTTGATGAAGCAAGAAATCTGGGTTTGATAATGGACCAAGAATTACGGTTTGAATCCCATATTTCTAACTGTGTAAGAAACTGCTTTTACCGTCTGAAAATTTTGTATAAAATGCGCCCATTTTTAAGCGAAGACTTGCGCGTAGGTACAGCTAGTAGAAAGTCTGGTTCTATCCAAGTTAAATTACGTTGATACGGTCATAGGGCCTAGACTTCTGGCACGTACCGAATGCCTTATCCAAAGGGTTCAAAATGCTTGCGTGCGGTTTTGCTTCAACGTACCACCAAGGAGCCACATTACGCCGTTTATAAACAAACAAAACACTCTAAAAATGAAATCACGTCGGAAGTTGCACTTGGCCTGTCTTCTATTCGGTGTCATCAAGTATAAATGTCCGTCATACCTCTATTCGAAGCTTGCCTGGGTAAATAGTCACCGTCAGCGCATGGCCAGGCGTTGTGCTCAGCAGCTGGCTACCCCGCATCACCGTACTGCAGCCTTCCGAGGAAGTTTTCGTTACGCGGCCTCCAAATGTTGGAATAACATTCCTCCACCAATTAGGGACCTTCAAAACATTAGTTTATTTAAAAATAGACTAAAGACATTTATTTTAAATGCACAAATCCAATTTAATGACATTAACATTGATAAATCGTTTATTTAATCGTAGGGTAAGGTGGGGCACAGTGTTACACGGGGTACAATGTTACAATGCACATATCTCCGCCCCTGTCTTTTAGTTTTATGATGTGAGTATACACGTTTGTCAAGCTCACAAGCAGTCATCTTTAAACAGTTGCCGTAGCCACAGTTTGTACCGTGCTTGAAAAATAACAAACAAAAAAGGTTTTTATGTGATTAAACGACGAAAAAATAGTTTCAAAGTTTTTAATTTCTTTCCGGATGTATTGTATTAAGGTAAGTGATGTTGGTTTTCCTTTATTGTTATTTCCTATATTGTATTCCTTTATGTTTATTTGGCTACATATTACCGTTAAGTAGTTTGTTGTAAACATAACTTATAAAACTCATTCGATTTTTTTAATTTGGTTTGCCTCTCCGGGACACTGTGTTACGGGGCACTGTGTGACACTGTTACAGTCAGCCCCAATTAACTTATTTTTGTACTATTTCGAGGTGTAATACGGCACCTCGTTGACCGACCCGCGTCATTTTTTCATTTTTTTGTTGATTTGCAGGTATGTTGAAATTTAGCCTTGACAGTGTAGCGTACATAAAAAACTCATACTTTTACAATTTTTATGTACCTATATTTTATCAAACATTATTTTATTTACTTTCTACATTAACATATTAATTACATGTATTTATTTCGTAGTATCTATTTATTTTATTTAGGTACCCTCGTCCGTGTGTCACTGCAGGGTGCCAACTGAAAACTAGCGCTGGGTGTCTGACACCCAGCATATGCTGAGATGTAACCCTTTCGGCATGGGCACGCTCAGCACAATTTTTTTAGTTTTTTTTTTGTACCTAATTGCTTCTTTATGTTTTTGCCACTCTTTTTTTACAATGTTTTTTTTTTGCTGTGTCTGTGTCGAATAAATGTTTTCTATTCTATTCTATTCTAAATAGGTACCTACCTAAATGAGAGCAGCCGTAATAGCGGCAAGCACGAAGTGTGGTCTGGCCAATTCTGTCTCATTTAAAGACATAAATAAAACCGGTCAAGTGCGTGTCGGACTCGTCCACCGAGGGTCCGTACAAATTTGTAGGTAGGTACTTTAAATAAAGAATACCTACCTATCTATTATTTAATTACAAAAATGTTTAGTTTTTAGATTTCCTATAGGTACCTACTTGGAGTCTATGAAAGTATTAGATACTTGCCAAATTGTATAGTTCAAGATCAACGGGAAATACCCTACCTATACATTTTGATTCCCTTGAGAGTGTCGCAATATACTTACGTTTTTTACGGTACAAACTCAAACTCAAACTCAAACTCAAACATTTATTTCAATTAAACCATTTACAGGCACTTTTGAATTGTCAAGGTCGGTCGGTCCAAAAAGATGAAGCTATTTGCACGTTCCAAAGCGTAGATCTCTATGGAGAAGAACGTGCAAGAAACTCCACGGACACTCTTTTAAAAATAATAAATTGTTACAAAGTTTTCTTGACATCGTGTTGAAATTATACATACATGTGAGAACGATGTGACGAGCATGATAAAAACATCCGAACTAAAAAAGGAACAATTCAAAGAAATAATTAAAATAAATTAAAATAAACCATGGCAGCTGAGAAATGACCAGTCCCAACCGACGGCGCCATGACATGCGCCAGGCCCATTCGTCTCAACCATTTTGAATGGAGCCACATAATTTAACGCATACGCCACCATCAGCTAGGCTTTTGAGTGAGCATGACACTCCCAACCGCCAGGGTACTTGAGTCTATACAATGCAAACACACACATATTTAAAAATGTTGGTACTATTGATTTATCAAATAAAGAACAATAAATCAGTGTGTGAGTTAAATTAAATATAAAAGTCATTAAAGACATCTATAGATATACTAAATAATTATATTAATACAAACATTATCAATAAGTTTGACTTTGTTTACTACACCTTAGACTGTCCTATGGAGCAGGACCAGCATGTTTCCAAGCATTCTTATCTTGAATATAATCATCTAATTTGTAATATGCTTGTTTACATAGTGTGCTTTTAACATAATTTTTAAATTTTCTTTCATTTAATTCTAATATGTCACAAGGTATTTTGTTGTAACATTTAATACAGTACCCCATGAAAGATGTTCGTACTTTGGCTAATCTATAAAATGGCTGATCTAATTTATTTCTATTTCTAGTATTAAAATTATGTCTATCACTAATTTTGCTAAAGAGATGTCGATTTTTCCTTACATACATAATATTTTCATAAATGAATTGACATGGGACTGTCATAATATTAATCTTTTTAAAGACTTCCCTAAGAGAATCGCGTCGACGTAGATTATAAATGGCTCTGACAGCACTCTTTTGTAAAATAAATATGGATTCAATGTCAGCAGCCCGACCCCATAGCAAAATACCATACGACATAATGCTGTGAAAGTAACTAAAATAGACCAAACGCGCAGTTTCTACATCTGTTAACTGTCTTATCTTTCTAACAGCATAAGCGGCTGAGCTTAGCCGCGCCGCAAGAGATGTTATGTGAGGTCCCCATTGCAATTTCTCGTCTAAAGTGATTCCCAGGAAAACCGTCTGATCAATAAATTCCAGTTTTTGTCCATTCAATACGATGTCACATTCGTTACTTTTAACATTTGGTAAAGTAAATTTAATACATTTGGTTTTTTTTTCATTCAATACTAAGTTGTTTGCCGTAAACCAATCTTGAACTTGATGAATAGAGTTATTGACATCATCAAGATTTTGTGACCGTCGTTCTATCTTAAATATCAATGATGTGTCATCAGCAAATAACACCATCTTTGGCTCATTTTGAAGCAATTGGGGCAAATCGTTTATGTACACTAAAAAGAGGAATGGACCCAATATTGAACCTTGCGGAACGCCCATTGTCATTTCAGACCCCAGTGAGTTCACGCCGTTTACCTGTACTTTAACCTGTCTGTCTTTCAAGTACGATCTAATCAGATTAAGAGATGTATTCCTAATCCCATAATGCTCCAGTTTCAACAAAAGTGTTTCATGGTTAACGCAATCGAACGCCTTCGAGAGATCGCAAAAAATTCCAATGGCGTCTTGCGAATCTTCCCAGGCATTAAAGATGTTCTTTATTAGAGTGACACCGGCGTCAGTTGTACAACGCCCTTTGGTGAAACCGTACTGATGTTCATGAAAGATGGAATTTTCATTAAAATGTAGTAACATCTGGTTAAGCATTAACTTTTCAAACACCTTACTGAGAACCGGCAGGATTGAAACCGGCCTGTAATTGTTGGGTTCTTGACTATCACCAGATTTAAACAGTGGAACGACTTTACTGTGCTTCATGAGATCAGGAAATACTCCCTGGTCTACACTAGAGTTAAATATAAGAGCTAAGTGGGGAGCAATAGTTTCAATAATAGATCTACAGACTTTTACAGACATTCCCCAAAGATCTTCTGTTGATTTAATTTTAAGATCTTTAAAAGCTGTTATAATGGCTAGGGGGTTTGTATGTTTAAACTTGAACTCTGATGTACAAACCTTGACATTCTTCCTAAGTAAGGCAGCAGAGAGAGCGGGTGACGAGTTAAGAGCTTCTGTAGTTTTACGAGGAATATCAGCAAAGAAGTTTTCAAATTCCTGAGCTACCTCTGCATCTGAGTTTATGGGACCATGTACGGATTTTAAATTAAATTCAGTTTCACGCTTTTTCTTCCTACCTGTTTCATTATTAATTATTTTCCAGGTAGTTTTTATTTTGTCATCTGCTGATTTTATTTTATTACTAATAAACAGAGCTTTTGCTATTTTGCGTACAAACCACGGTATAAACGGCCGTCTCTTTTTTTTACGTTAACTTTGAAGTTTAAAATTTTTTCTCAACCTCAGGGGACCGTAGACCTGAGTATTTTAATTGCAACTCGATACCTCCACGCATTCCCGAGATAAAGGGTCTTGAACGCTACGCCTGTAGGCTTTGAAGGGGTAGGGGCGGATATAAAGAGCGCCTGCCTACACCCTTATATTGGCGATTTGGATGTGGCTTTCGCTATTCTAGTGCATATTTTTTGGAAGGATATACAGGGCATCCCAAGACTGCCACATGGATGGAAAGTACCTTACATACTGTAGATAGAAAAAATACTGAATGAGGACTTCTTTTAATTTAGTTTTTTTGTGATATAGGTACTGATTTTGATTTTATAAACAATACTAAGTAGGTACTTAACTGCAGAATCGCTTTCACTGCATATTATAAAGCAAAGTCCTCCGCCGCAAAACTTATAATAAACGTAAAACAAATTAAATGATCTCTCTCGAGTCTTCTACAATAAGCAATATTGGCAGTAAAATCGGAGAACTTGATTCACCATCATTCGTTCGATAGTCGGTTTTGTTGATTTTGATTCAAGATAGGATTGTACCAGGAGATTACCTGGGCTGGTCGGCATTTCAACTGGTAGAGATGACACAGTGCCTTGCATTCTGAGAGAGATCAGGATACGTAACTGAACGTAGATTTTGTAGGTAGTTATATGCAACACATGTGATGGGCGGAGGATAAATTCTCGGAAGATATTTACTCGAGTATTTATCCGAAATGGATAAATACTCATTTTCAACCATTTTTATCGGATATTTACTCAAAATGATGGATATTTATATTTTTTTGCGAATCTGATGGTTATTTAAAAACATTGACTAGGATTGTTATTTGGGCTTTCCAAAATACTACACTATTACATTATTAGATCTACTTTTGATGTCAAAACGAAACAACGCGTTTCTTACTATTCCCTATCCCGGCCACCTTTTGTCCCGTTTCTTTTGATTCGCTTATCTTGCCCTCCACCCCCACGCCGCATAGTGTCCGTGCAGTGCCCAGGCTTAAGTCATAAAGAGCGCACGCGCGTGTAAGTATTACTACAATATAATATCTACGAGTTTGTTTATTATTTTTGAAATTGCGTTATAACGTTTCAAGGTAAGTTTACTAATTTTAATTGTGCTAATCCAAATGGTTACTTGAGTAGTGTTATATTGACTGATAACCTATTTTTATTGTATAATTAAAAATGCTTTTACAAACTCTTACCAATTTGTAACTTGCTTTCTTCCTGTTGAGCTAGAAACTTGTAACTTTGAACATAACTTAGAAATAGATGACAATACAATTTGTAGTTGTGTCAATCAGTGTACATTGTTGCATGTTTATTTTTCATCGTTTTAACTTCATGTAGAAATATACAAAAGGCTTTTCAATTAGTCAAAGAAGTACAACCACATGTTGTGCCTAAAAAAATCGCAAGTACTGGGATCAAAGCTATAGCAAATCGAGAAACTAAAGAAATCAGGAGAAAAATCAAAGCTGCCGTGCAGCACAAGATGGGGCAGTTACCTTACAGTACTAAGGAGTTTGAAAAATACAAAAGCCGCTCTCTTAGCGTTATCTATAGAAAAAAATACCGTCAAGTCAAATGACACAAAAGCAGTTTTGCTAGATGATCATTTTTGGAATTAGGTACTACATCAATGCATATCTGTACTTGGACCAATAAAAGAACCTATCTTTCAACTAGAGTCCAACAAATGCAGTGCCTATACAGTGTTTATGATCTTCAAGGATATGAAATCCAAAATGAGCTTTATTTTACCTGGTATTACGATTCTTGAAAATGAAGGCAAGAATCAAATTCTCTCAGCAATGTCAAAAAGGATGAAAACCGCATGTCATTTATCCGCTTATCTGCTTGACCCAAAGACTCAAGGTATCGAGTTAAATCAAGACGAAGAACTGGAAGCAATGGATTTAATTTACGAAATGGCAGGCGTGTTGAATGTGGAAATAATGCCAGAATTAGCAGCATATAAAATCAAGGAAGGTTTTAGGCGGAAACCATTTAATTGGCAGAACATTAACGAAATAAGCCCCATAACCTGGTGGAAAGGAATAATAATATGTTCTTCGACAAAGTAAAATCGCAGTGCGTATTTTTTCAGCACGGTGTACTTCTGCCGCAACAGAACGGTCTTTTAGTACACACGCAAAGATTCACAATAAAAAAAGAAATCGCCTGACCACAGAAAACGTGGCAAAAATATAATTGGAATATTTAACAAAATCCAAGAGATTGCAAACAGCGACGGTAACGACGAAGACTTTCCATCACCTGGACATGGTGATGATGATGATGGAAAGTCTGAAATACAGATAGATACTGATGAAGAATCAGTGGATTTGAGAGAATCGGGAAGTGAGTTCCAGTTTGTAAATTGCTTTTCTGATAATGATGAACAAGCGTCTAATAGTGATAGTAGTTAATTTAAGAAAATATCAGTAATTGGCAAAATATTCATAGTGAAGCCATTGCTATCATAATATTGTCATATTTGTAAAATGATTAAAGTAACGCACTAATCTATATTTTCATGTTATATTGACATCGATTGACGAAAAAGATAATGATTTTATGGGTATATTGTTATTTTAGTAATCTTCTCTGTATATTATGTCATTTTATTAATATTACATGATTTAAGTTAGTTTTGTGATTAATAACTTTATCTAAATTTGACAGTGCTTGACGAAAATATTTATGATTGAGTTTTAGAGGCTTTTTGTTATTATTATAGGGATTAATAAAGCACGGTACAAATCTATATTTTCCGATTTTCATTTATTTCAATCCTTTTGCTCGTAAAATAACAAAATTTACGTTAGCTAACGTTACTAAGATTGTTAGTAGTATTTATCCGCCTTTTGGATAAATACTCGAGTAAAAACGGACATTTATTGAGTATTTATCCATTTTGAGTATTTATCCGGATAAAATCCCAACACATAATTTTCCGACGTCCACGCGAACGAAGCCGGGGGCACAGCTAAGTGTGAACACATATAACCTGTCATAAGCGAATTAGGGGAACATGTGCAACAGTGGATCACGGGGAACAGTGAATCATTTGTTAAAACTCTGTATCTATTGTACTATACACGCGTCGGCTTCGCTAACGCTATCCCCTACACCGTGCTACCCGACCAGTCGCTGCCACTGAATCACAACGGGAAGACGTGGCACGGCGCGTCGGTCAGCAGATAAGTACGAAAAAAATAATTTGCGTAATGTTTGAAATTACTTTGGTTTAAAGTTATTTAGATATTTTAAAGTCTTTGCATATTTTTCTTTAGTATGTGTGTCTAATTGTTTAAAACTGTATGAAGTGGTGTGATATAAGTGATTTATATTTTGCTAAAATTATTATCTCCGTTATTAGTAAATGGGTTACAGTGAATCAAGTGGTAATGGGGATCGTTGGATCATGATTCACTGTTCCCCAAAAAGGTTCGAGCTTCAAAGTATTCCTACTTGTTTACAGTTCAACATGCCACGTGATAGACAAAGGAAAACAGATATTGGTCTTCATACAGAAGAACAAAAGCTGCCCCTAGAAAAGGTGGCAGAACAGCTAGACGAAAAGGTAAAACCATGATTGCGACAGATACACCAGAACAGGCGGAAATTGAAAGAGGAGCCGAAGAATTAAAGCAGAAAAGGCTAATACACAGATTAAGGCTGCTGTGAAAAGAAAGGTCTTAAATAGTGACAGTTCCGGTGAAGACGACGACCGAATTAGCATCTATTCTGACGAAGAACCAATGTTTGAAGAGGAAGCTGAAGTTTTATCAATTAATCCGAATAAATTTATTCCACTGAACAGTTTACCACAAGAAGGAGACTTTGTATTAATATTATTTGAAGTAAAGAGCAAACATGTTTATTACATTGCAAGAGTCATAGGGGAAAAAGATGAAGAGACAGAGGTCAGTTTTCTTCGCAAATCTACCCGTCATGCCCGATCTTGCCACAGTTCCGTTGCATGACATTAATTAAAATGATTTTACCTAAACCAGGTTTGACAGGAAGCACGAAAAGAACGCAAGGTTCGATGTTGATTTTTCAAATATTGATTTACGTTACCAATTTACTATGCTTAAAAAAATTGATAGCTCGTAAGACAGTTTTTCTTTTCTTTTGTTTTTAATTTTTGCAAGACGTAAAGTGCATTTTTGTTATTTTATTTGTTCAATTGTTTATGTTGTTACTCAAGATTTTTTAGGAGATTTACTCATGTTCAAGAAGATGTATTTTATGCTGTAAAACTTAACAAAAGTAGTAGAAGTTTCGGATTTTGTATTCTTTCATAATTTGCTATATTACTAATCTTAACAAGTATATTGAGATTTTGCAACCAAGACTGATTAAAGCAATGACTGATAATTATATTTAATTTGTAATAAATAAAGAATTTAATTAATATAATAAGTGTTTTTGATTTAAAACACTTATGATTCATAGTACCCCATTTGATCCACTGTGACTCCACCTCTGATCCACTGTGACCCATTCATGGGTCACAATGGATCAATTCGCTGTATGAGAAAAAAAAATCTTGTAAAATAAACCAAACTGTAAATGAGGCATTTGAAATAAAAACGTGAAATATTAAACATGCTTTCATATATTGAATTAAAAACCTCAGTCAATAAAGCAGAAATGTAACCGATAATGCCTTTAGAAATAAAAGTGATCCATTGAGCCCCATGTTCCCCTACTTATTATACCTACAGAAAGGACATAATAAATATGACATTGTCTTGCGATCAACACAGCGACCAACTATTCTTATCGTCTAAATAATCATGAATATGATAATTTATGCCTTCGAATAGTTTGGTTAGATTTATCCTAAGCTTTAAATGAGTTAAAAGGTAGGTCATGAAAAGAAAGTGGAAGTTTATTGTATAAACGGATACCGAGCACAGATACTGAGCCCCACAAATGGGTCATGGACCTTACGAAGTCGGTGGGGAAGGAGCATGTAGCTTGTGCTTGTTTCTGGTTCTAAAGTTATGGATTTCGTTAGTTTTACTGTATAATATGTACCTACCGTGAGAATTCAAATCTCTTTCAAAATTTCTCTTAGTTAAACTCTTTATATATTTTGTATATCAGCAGCTTTTCCCCACAATAGAATACCGTAGAGTAACGCTATAGAAATAACTAAAATTTAATAGACTAACCGAGCTGTGTCAACATCAAAAAATTTACCAACTTTCCTGACGGCGTATTAGGCAGAGCTGTGCCTTCCCGACAGGCTTGACATTATGTGGGCCTCATTGTAGTTTGGAAGCAAAAGTTATGCCCAAAAATAGTGCCATGCATGACATAGGGTCTAAAGTTTCTAACATTTGGCAAGGCAAACTTAACACATTTCGTTTTCTTGGCATTTAGAACTAAATTATTTTTCGTAAATCAAGATACCCTCTAAGAAAATGGTAGATCGTTTATGTACACCAGAAACAAGAATGCATCTAGTATTGAGGCACCCCTAAATGCACTGGTGGCCCGGAAGTTTTCACACCATTGACATCAACACATTGGAACCTATAATGTAAATATAAATATATATATATATATAAGTACCTACTCCGCTTTGGAGACCGTAATGACGTAATTACGTGTCGTGGTGTACGCAATCAAAGGCTTTAGAGAGATCACAGAAAACTCCAATTGCGTTTTGCAAGTTCTCCCATGCGCTAAATATACCTATGTTTTAAGCGTAGACAGAGTATTTCTGTCTACGGTTTTAAGAGAGGGACACCCGCATCTGCTAGTCTATTCTGTAAATAACCACTTCGATATCGACTTCACCTGAGTGACTCAGCTTACAAAGTGAACTTTATTTCACACATCATAAGGTCTTATACCTATTTATACGAATTTGAAACTCACATCGGATTCCGCTGTCGAGACACGAAAATGTTGTTACAGAATAGCACTGCTGTAGTTGAACGTCTTTTTGTAAAGCCGCGCTGTTCATTATAGAGTAGTCTATTAAATTAAAATGTGTTAAAGCCAACTGTTTGAAAAGCAGTTGGCTTTTCAAATATTTTGCTAAATGCAGGTAAGATGGAGATAGGTCGGAAGTTGTCTGTCATTTTTATTAACTGATTTAAATAAGGGTATGACTTTACCACACTTCATGAGATCAGGAAAAGTTCCTAAATCCACGCATTTATTAAACGTTACAGCAAGATAAAAGGCTACTATGTTTATTATATTATTCAAAAGTTTTATGAAAATGCCCCTAAAATCACGTGGGTTTTTAGATTAAAGTGTATTGAATACGTCAACTACATCACGTGGAGTTAAGTGCTCTAAACTAGATCAAATTGATTACACTTAGGCAAACTACTTTGTAAAAGGTTTTCAGCTTTATAAGGGGACAAATTCAAGGAGCGAGTTGTAGTTATAGGCTAATGTACTGAATTCCGGTGCGAGCGGCCGGCTTACTTTAGGCATAGATTGATTCTTTGATTGTTACTTTTATAAGCAAATGTTATACCTGCAATGTAACTTCGTAAATAATTATTTGTTTAAATGATAATTGAAAACAAATTAATTTCATACTAGTATTTGCCATATTATTATTTCGAAAGGGAAGCCGATAGGAATCGAGTTGTATGGACCCTTCGCCACTGTAGGCTATACTTAATAGGAATATCGCACTTGGTCAAATTTTTTTTGCGGCGTAATTGGCCGGTTGTTTTTTTAAATTAACTTAGAAATTTAATTTTTTCCCAGGTTTAAGGGACTGTAGACTTGAGTAGGTACCTACTTATATGGTAATTTTAACTCGATACCTCCACGCGTTCCCGAGATAAAGGGTTCTGACAGACGGACGGGCGGACAAAAACTGATCGTATAAGATTTCCGTTTTTCCTTTTGAGGTACGAAACCCTAAAAATGAATTATTTTAGGTTTTATAATCCTTGGTCCTCCACCTCACCAGCTCCAACGACGAAGTACCTACCTATGGTTAAATTTCCATCAGCAAAAACCAGTTTGATGATTAGCCAGTGACCATAGCCTTGATATTGGTAGCACCATCGTTAGTTGTTACGCAATTAATTGTTTTGTTGACTCAATTAAAATTACTCCGACTCCGGTTAATAATTAGATAATTAATATGCCATAGAATTAGAGAGCGGTTTTTGCATAAAATTCAGCGTTTCGAGGTCGAAAGTGACCACCTTCAGGTATGGTACCAATCCAATATGGTAAGTAGGTAAGTACCAATCACATTATCAACACAGTTCTGCTTATCTGATTTCTAGCGTTGAAGATATTTTAGTAGGTGCATGTAGGCGCTGTTTTGGATATAGGCATCAACTTAGCTCTACAGATATTGTCTCATTTGTCGCTGAAGAAAACTCAAAACTCTTTTACGTATAGAAATAGAAAAGCCATTGAAAGTCAACTACAATAATAGCTGATCATCGGGACGTCAAACTGCCATGACCTGCATGACTATGATCAAAACGGTCAATACACCATATTACCATCCTACATGTAGGTATACACGCTGCAGCGCTGCTGATGATCTTGGCAAGTTTCAATTTGTTTTTTTATTTCTCCGGGTTTTGGTAATCACACTCATAAGCAAGCAAGCGTCGCGCGCGGCGTGGTGGCCCGCACTAAGTATATTCAAACATGGCGTTCTATTGTAATAAGAGAGCGTTTATGGAGAAGCGATTTTACAGGCGTTTGTTTGAAATGCGGGTTGTGTGGCGTCGAACGCAGCGGCCGCCAAATCGCCTTAGGATCACTCGGGTCTGCCTGTCCGTCACAGTCACAGCCAGTTTTTTCCGGATCTACTGTACCGATTCTGTTGAGATTTGGTATAGGATCATGTCTAAGTCTGTTTATCATGTCTAAGTCTGTCGCCATAACAACAATGTTAACAGCATTGTTGTGTTCCGGCAGTTAGAGGTATGATAGCCAGTTCCTCTGTGTAAGAGGATTCCGGGTGAAACTCGCTTCCATCTTCGGCCTAATCATCATTTTCCATCAGGTGAGATTTGGGCCAAGAGTTTCCCCGTTTTGCATAAAAAAAACCGGCCAAGTGCGAGTCGGACTCGCGCACCGAGGGTTCCGTACAAACCTGTAGGTATATAATTATAAGCAAAAGTTGCGATTTACGATTTATGACGTATTAAAAAAAAACTACTTATTAGATCATGTTCAAACCAATTTTCGCTGGTAGTTTACATGGTAATACATCATATATTTTTTTAGATTTATCATTCTCTTATTTTAGAGGTTACGGCCCCCCCCCCGTAACTTCTAAAATAACACACATTTTACCACTTTGGAAGTATCTCTCTCGCAAACTGTTCAGTTTAGAAAAAAATCATATTAGAAACCTCAATATCATTTTTGAAGACCTATCCATAGATACCCCACACGTATGGGTTTGACGAAAAAATGTTTTTTGAGTTTCAGTTCTAAGTATGGGGACCCCCAAAATTTATTGTATTTTTCTATTTTTGTGTGAAAATCTTAATGCGGTTCACAGAATAGGTACATCTACTTACCAAGTTTCAACAGCATAGCTCTTATAGTTTCGGAGAAAAGTGGCTGTGACATACGGACGGACGGACAGACAGACATGACGAATCTTTAAGGGTTCCGTTTTTGCCATTTGGCTACGGAACCCTAAAAAGGTTTGTACATCCTATGGACTTCTGTGACCCGAACACGGGTGCGTTACGTAATTATTTTTTTTATTAGGGGGAAAAAGAAGAAAATAAAAAAAACACGCTATATCGTGTAACATTTTAAATGAAAGGGCTAACTGTGAGGGTTTTAATTGTTGTTTTTTCATAATTTTAAATATCAATTTTGAAGTTTTTCTAAAAAGTAGACCACAAATGAGAATTCCCCGCCTTATTTCGTAAAGTACTTACAGAGCCTAAAAATTTGAAATAAATGCAGATAATAGTTCTATAGGTACCTAAAGATGACAGGTAAACCATGAGAAGTCTGTAGTGTTAAAATAACATGTAAAAAAATTAACCCTGAGCACGCACGAGCCACATTTTGCTTAAGAGTGTGTATTCCGTCCACTAGCGCCGCCAATCGTTTTTTATTAATTGTGGTAAATTTAAGACACGTAGATAAAAAACCGCTCTGTAGTGCACTAAAGAAATGTATCTATAATTTTTTGACAGCTATTTTTAATACATAACTCATGGCTAAATAGCCAAAACGGCAATTATTGCTAAAAGTGGCCACTTTTAGCAAAAATATCGACTTTGGCAACTATTTATGTTCTAAAGTACAAAACATAACTCTCAAAACATAATAAATACATTTCTTCAGTGCACTACAGAGCGGTTTTTTATCTACGTGTCTTAAATTTACCACAAATAATAAAAAACGATTGGCGACGCTAGTGGACGGAATATACGCTCTTAGGGGCGCTTTCACATTTTTTCTTGAATTTTAGCGTTTTATTCGAATTTTGATGTGTGATTTTGCTTTAGATATAGCCTTAAAAAAAATAAAAATATGCCTAAGACAGTTTTGTCAAAGCGCTCTTACAAAATCGAATTGCTCAGGTTGACTAAAGTTGAATACCGCGCGTCACAAGATTATATTGATTTTCGACAATTATTTAAAAATATTTACTTTACTTTTAATTAGACCAATTTTTTTTTCAAGCAATATAGGAATGCCACTTTAATTATTAATTATTTTTTATTCGAATTTTGATTATAATTTCATAGATAAAAATTATAGTTTCGTACGGAAAATTGTCAATAACTCTCAGTTTTACAGAATTATTTTTGGTGTATTACTGTATGAATCGTAATAAATGGATTTGAACATTCCAAAGTAGAAGATACTGTTGCACCGTGGACATTTTTATAAATGATTAAATTATAATATCTTCGGTGTACCAAGGTATCAAAAGATGGGTAAAGCAACGTTTTGTGAAACATCCTTTGCGAAGTCAAGGATTTTACTGATGTACGTGAACAAATTGAAATATTTATTAAGAACACTCCCAAGATAAATGATCAAACTATCTTAAGCATATTTTTGTTTTTTTTTTAAGGCTATATCTAAAGCAAAATCACACATCAAAATTCGAATAAAACGCTAAAATTCAAGAAAAAATGTGAAAGCCCTCTTAACACAATACCTACAAGCGTCCTTGGATTACTTTTCGTAAATTTGGGGCTGATTTTTCAATAGTCAGATAATTTTGAACTGAAGAATAAATAATGCTATTTCACATATTTTCTTTGCGAAAGCTGACAAATCAGCATTTTTACTCCTCTGATTTTTATCTGGCTATTGAAAAATCCTTCAGACAGCCAAAGATATCTTGGACTTTGAGATATTAACCCCGTTGGACTCAACTCCCCCACATGACCAGAGTAGGTACCTACCAGAAGGGATAACAGAACCCATTTAATTATGCCCTAGTCACCTTATTATTCAATAAGTTGGTAGGTCTACCTGGTTATAATTAGGTAAGTACCAAATTAGTGCACTTCTTATATGGATATCCGTGTAGGTAGATCTTACTGTCTAGGTACCACTTATGTAGAGTTAGGTACAGCTCTGTCTAACCCAGGGACCACTTCGGTTACCCATTGAAAGGGTTTTCGATAGGGTTTTTTAAGCAGTTAATCAAAAACCCATACGATGTGGGTAACTCTTTCACTGGGTTTTAAGTGTAAAACCCCTTCAATGAGTTAGCATTATGATGATGTAACCTTTTCAATGGGTTTCAAGGCTAAAACCCTTTCAAGGGGTTATCATAACGATTGCTTAACTCTTTCACTGGGTTTTAAGTATAAACCCCCTTCAATGAGTGAGTATTATGATGATGTAACCTTTTCACTGGGTTTCAAGGCTAAAACCCTTACAAGGGGTTACATCTTGATAGTGTAACCTCATCAACGGCTTACCCCTTCGAAAGACATAACTCATATGCGGGGTTGTACGGTCCCTGGTCTAACCATCGGCACAGATAATAAAATACCTACTAGCACCTTCGGGGAATACCATCAAGCGTGTTGTTAATGTTGTTATGTTATGTTCAGTGCACTTCCTTCTTTCCAATATGTATGTCGCATGGCGACGAACGATAAACGATCGTGCCATGCCACAGCGTAAAAACATGATTCATTGTAACAGTGAAACAAAAGAGAAAAAATCCTGTGCCACAAGCACTGTAATTGCATTTCCTATATTTGCGTAAATCTGCGATTATGTGGGACCTTCGTATAATCTATGCAAGTAAGTACCTATGTCTAAATCTGTACTAAGTATTAGTAACAAATCATGGTGATTATCATTAATGATGATCAGTTTATTAATTGTCTCCTGCCATAACAATGATTTATGTTGACAGATTGGTTTGAACCGTGATTGGACGTTAAAGTTTAATAGTGGTGGCAGAGATCGTTTTCTTACGTCGCACCGTATAGTAGGTAAGTAGGTACTTAGTAGTTAACAGCGCAGAGGATAACCCACCCATGTTCCACCAGATGCCCTTTGCGTTACAAGGCCGCAGTTACTCTTTCGAACAAATTCCATAATTATTTTTTATGAGTCAATTATCTAGAGTAATTTAAAATCTTGAGCACTTATTGTTGCAGATCCAACTATGATTAATAAACACATATGAAGATAGGTACCTACTATTCTAAACATATTGTTGTATGTAGTTCCATACAATTGATTAATAAAAAAGTTACATGTCCCAAATAATAAACGTGTTTGTCCATTTAGAGGTTATGTTTAGTGAGTGTAACGAAACACATCACTAAAACGGAACCTAGGTACATGCTTATCGTCATTTTCATAAGCTTATCAGTAAACTGAAAAATGGTGTCATGGCTGCCATACCATACGGCTGCTGAGCTGTGCAGTGTGTGGTCAGGCACAGACCATAACCTCAAATCCATGAGTTCACATTATTGTATCTCTACCTGTAGGTATCTGTCGATCATCTAATATCTAATTTAAAATAATATTAGTTAATATTGTTCGTTTACTATGTATGTTTGTCGAAGGCTAGGTAATAGACCGCAAGCCAGGCTCAAATTTTGTCATACATTTCCTCCTGAAAAATAACTTGTAAAATGGTTAAAAGAGCTTTATGATGGACCTCTGTGAACGTCAGCTGCGATTCGGTGGCTGAGTTAAGAAGTGGCAGCCTCCCAATCACGTTAAACAAATTTTTTTCGACTCATTTCTTTTTCATTACGGACCATACAATGGCGCGTGCGGTAAAGTAGGTAGGTACTCACCTAATTACCTATTCTCTATTGGGTGAAAACCCAATAGAGAATAAATTTATCTGTAAAAGCCAGGAGTTTGGGAGGTTTTTTTTTTTTTTTTTTCGGGACAAGCCCGCCACACATTCCCAACCACTGCAACTCCTGAAAGCCAGAATCAACAGTGGCGACCACCAGAAAAACGCCGAGTTAATGAAACCCGACGAGTCCCGGAGAAACGATTCGATTTAGTTTGGGAGGTTGTGGTGTAACACCGCCGTGCTGCGAAAAGCTGGTTAAGCCGTCGGTTCGGCGCCAGACCTCTCTCCGGTCGTGTCGGGTTGCCGTCCCATCGGGATTTTTATTTATTTTTATAACAATTGCTTCCTACACTAACAGTTTGCACCAAAGCGTATATCAAGCCAACAACATAAAGTTCGTCCTATAAACTAAAAAACTTAATACATATTTTGATCATCGATCTGTGGATACCCGTAAACATATTTTCGGCTCATAAAATGCATTTACGAAGCCTGTATACATTGTTCGAAAGTTCTTTCTTTTTTTTTTCTTTTCTAAGTACCTACTTTACCGCACGCTCCGATGTAGGCACCGTGCGTATTCTTTACGGTATTTTTTTAATGTCCATAAACAATATAATTATAAGAATTCAATCCGTCTGCATCCGTCAGCCAAAAATGCTTCCGTCTGCGTCCGTTCCGGAAGCGTTCCATACGCGTTTATTTTTGCGAAGAACTTTTTGCTCAGGTTTGTCGCACTATAATATTGAAGAAAAAATGAGACAATAGATGTAGTTCTAATTACCCGACTGTTACACCATTGGTTTATTCGAGTTTATTTATGTATGATGTCATATTTCTTTGGCACACTGTAGCCTAACCCTGTGGCTTCATAGATTTTAGCTTGAAAGGTGTCGTTAGTTTCGTCTAAATAGTGAGAATGATACTGGATAGGTATATAAAAATTAAAATATCTGAGCTTCGGTGCCATTTTAATGACTTCAGCTTTTTTAACCTATCGAGTAGGGTATCAATATAAAGGCTCGAGGAGACAATTTAAAAAATGTAACTTATTGAATAAATTATTTTGTCAAAAAATCCGATTGGTACAATTTATTATATAATACAATTTACAATATAATATTCTACTAAAATGTTTCACGCAGACGCAAACGGAAAGCGTTCTTATTTTAAAAACGCACACTATTCGAAACACACACTCCCCATTTGCAAATTCGCGCCATTTTCAATTAGAAACGTCAAAGATAGTTGCGACTTTTAATTATAATATTAATTAGAATATGTGTTCAAGCGAGGAATCAGATATAAATATGGAATCTACTCCACCTGACATCTTGAATGAGGCACCAATTGCAGAAAATGATCTCTTGCCGCCAAAATAGCGAGAACGCTATTTAATTAATGATTAACAATAATTTTTAACGGCCTGTTATTCCAATTTTGGCTGTTTGAGACTCAATTGGAAATGCTCAAAATATTGAATTTAAGCCTGGAAAAAAATATATGTGAAGGATACATCCTTGTTCTAGAGGCAAGAGGAAGTGAAAACACGAAATACTTAGTATAATTTTCCCGTTCGATTTCAAAAAACCATTTTCAATCTCAATTCCTAATTACAGCACAAAACAATTAAAAAATTCTACGAACTGAAAGGTAATCGTATTTTGGAAGGACGAAAGCGGCTAGATTTTTGAGTTTTCTAATATTTTTTTTTATAAACATCGAATTTGTGCAGAAAAGCTTACCTTTGAAGACCGCACAGTCCTACGGGCCGTGTTCGGAGCCAGACCTGCGACACTTTTTTTCAATAGCCACTAAAAGAAACAACAGAAAAATGATGAAACTCACGAAAATACCGAAGGTTTGGCAAAATATGTTGATAGTATATTATTGTTAATTCACATAATTGTAATGGAAGATGAAAATATTTTAATTTGTTTTGTTGACAATTTTGACATCTGACAATAGGGTTCGACACATTTCAAATTTTTATCGATAAATTTAATGTAGCTACCTTATAGGAGTTTTAATACCTCTTTAATTTATTCATAACTAGCTTCTGCCAGCGGCTTCGCCCGCGTGATACCTAGGGAACATAGGTACTACCGGGATATACAAAAAAATATATGTATGGCCTATGCGTTTGCATAGAATATAAATAACTTCCAGACTATAATCTAAGCGAGGAGCGATGGTCCTCGCCTTGCGCGGATGGCGAGCTTTCACCTCGCAGACGACGCGTAGCTATCGCGCTGGATGCTAACCGTAGCCTAAATTCGAAGAGACGCCGTGCTGCTGCTGTGCCATTGCGGTGCCAGAATAATGTGCCATGACCTGTAATCATCACAGGATCAGGACCTGCGGAGTAGCATGTTAGAGAATATGTTTTTTCTCCAAAACTTATGTTTTTTTCCAATGGAGAGGGTAATTGTAGAGAGGAGAGAGTAATTGCAAGGGTCTTGTAGTCTCCTTGCGTGATGGAATCAGGGATGTTGATATCCGCTAGAAAACCAAAGTTACCGACATTGCCCAAAATATTGCCAAACTTAAGTTGTGTGAAAGGCACATTACTCGCGAACAGATGGTCGATGAGGCCGAAAAGATATGTAGTGGTGACCGCGTATCGGTAGACGTAGCTTTTGAAGGCTTCCTACTAGGCGACCCCCACCAGGTCGCGTGCAGCCGATGGATGTAACCGCACAGGTCAGGTTGGTGAGGCGACACGACTATGTCCAGGGGGGCTACTCTCTAAGCCCGTAGTCCGTCGTTTCGGGCTTAGTTGCGGCGGTATTCTAATCCGTATCAACTACAGACTAATGATTAGTCCCGAACCCGAACTAAGAATTAATGACAACACGATTTGATAGTACCTAACTGTCAAATCGTGTTGTCATTAATTCTTGGTGGTTAGGAGATACGGACTAAAATACGCCCGCAACTAAGCCCGAAACTATGAACGTCGGGATTAGAGAGTAGCCCCTCAGTAGTGGCTGTCTTTCGGCTGATATGATGATAACCGATTTATAAAGTTTATTTGAAACCATTTTCACCTTAAATTTTTCGTGACATAGTTATGTTAGGTATCAAATTAAAGTAGGTACTCGAGGAGACAATTCTAAATATGCTTATGAATATTTTATTCGATATTTTTTACTGAAGCTATAGCAGCACGACTCTAGTAGCCAAAAAAACAACAGTATAAGCGTTACAGTAGAATCATATAGCTCATTTACATATTTATTAAACACTAGCTTCTTCCCGCGACTTTGTCTGCGTAGACGTTAGTACTGGCTCGTAACTTTTATGCGTCATATTCTCATCCTTGGAAGTGCATCTTCATGATTCTGGTATCCAGATAGTGTGAGTCTTTGCGGTGCGGCTGAAAGTAATATTCAGCTCCGAAATTACTTCGACATGTTTTTTGGTCTTCTTGTAAATCTGTAGCGCTCATAATTCCAGCCCCGACAAAAGTTTTATCATGTTTCTGGTCTCCCATACTTTTAAATCCTAATCGATCACAATGCCAACAATTAGTGTTGACAATTCCAGCCCAGAAAAAACTTAGACACGTTTCTGTTCTCCTGGTAAACAAAATTCTTGCTCAAAATACTTTGACATATTTCTTGTGAATCTTTGGTTCTTTTATTATGCTTCAAAATTACTTCAACATGTTTCTGTTCTCCTGTTACTTTTGAATCATAATTGCTCACAATTACAGCGTCACAAATATTTCTGGTTCCTTGCTACTTTTGAATGCAAACCGCTTGCAAATAAAGCCGCGAAAATACTTCGACATGTTTCTGCTTTCCTGGTACTTGTGAATCTGAAGTACTAAGGCAGCAGCGGCTTCGGATTTCCTCTTCCTCCTCCGCTACTATGCCACGCCTTTTATCGGGATAGAAAGTAGCCTATGTGTTATTCCAGGATGTGAACTATATGTGTGCCAAATTCCATCGAAATCCCTTCACCCATTTTTGCGTGATTGACGGACAAATATCAAAAACAACCAACCTACACGGTGCCATTCTAGTCGTCTTACAAAGGCGGCTCACTTAATGTACCGGATATAAAATACCTTTAAGCGCGATTTTTTTTTTATATTTGATCAAGATAATGGGTACTATGCAAATATATCGCTCCTGGATGATTCAAACTACGTCATTCGTTATGAAAATGAGTGATATTTCATTTTTATAGGTGGCTATCACGTTTTTTTTGCACATTATTTGCTATTGTTAAGTTATTTACGTAAATATGTCTGTTAATTTAGGTTATTAACGTAGGTAGGTTTTAGTTATATGTTTATATCATCAAACAAAAGACTTGTAAAACTAATAATGGCTCACAAAAAAAAGAAAAAAAAAAAGCTAATGGCACAAAGTAAACGGTGCGGTTGTAATAAATGCTTTGATTTCAAGATTTTATCGAAACTTTCGGTTTTTTTCTGTTACTACCATGTTAATTTACTTTTTTCTTATAGCTATATTGTGTTAAAAAAAAACAAGAACACTACATATTATAAAACTAAATCTTTGTTTGCGCCATGTTTGCAATGTGTTTCAATAAAATGTAACAAGTTCAGTAGATCAACTACAAATATTTTACACTGTGGCGTATTTATTCTGCGAAGAAGTCGGCGGTCATCGGCAGGACATCGTATAACATCGTCGTGTTAAACATGAGGGGTCGCGGGCGGAGGTAGCAATTTCAATGCCAAAAGCCCCGAATAAGCAAGCCTTAATAGTAATAATAATAACACACGTGCTCGGGAGAAGGATGTATAATCCAGTAAGATGCTGGTAGGGATCTTGACCGCACTTCCGGGATTGTCCTGATAGCCGTGGTATACCTCTCCACTCCTCTAGCACCTCAGGCCATGTTGCCCCCTTGGCGCTACGTCACTTTGTGCTAGCGACCGTTTTCGGGGGCCCATTCATTGAGTGTGCAAGTCACCCCCTGCCATTTAAAAGCCGTGTTACATATTGTTAGTGGTCAGGCAGGGGCCAATAGTTCTATAATAAACGATTATCATTCCACCAAGCCACCCAAACCCATAGCGTTTCATTTTTTGTTTCCATATTCTGCAATAGTACTGCTCCAACCGGGGATTGTCCTTGGGAATACTTTCAGTGCATACAGGGATAATCGCCGGTTGGTGCCCCATTACATTTGAAAAGTCTAACGGGGCCTCTGCGAGTTGGTTTCGGCCCCTCGTACGCCTACCAAAGGACCGGGTCTCCAGGGGCCCGAGATAGTAAAAAAAATAAAAAATAATAATAATAATATTGGATAATGCTAAAAAAACTATAATATATCTACCTACTTCTGGTTCCTGAGCAATTAGCGAGTTCATAAAGCTAATCGCTTCGGCCGTTGGGGCATATCGAGCCGTAAGGGTACGTGAACGGAAGAGAGAGAGCTCCTGCTGTGTTTACGCACACACTTGTGGAGTAGTGGTAGTCAGGATGGGGGTCCCCCAGGGCTCAATTTTAGGCCCCTTCCTCTTCCTAATTTATATTAATGACTTGCCGTACCTCATAAAGGATAAACATGACATATTGTTATTTGCAGGCGACACGTCGCTTCTATTCAAACTTAAACGTCAGCAGTCACTGACGATATAGATAGTGCAACTGTAGTTAACTGGTTTAATGTTAATAACCTTTTACTAAACGAGAAAAAAACGAAATACATAAAGTTTACATTACCGCATGTAAAATAATTGAACACTGTTGTATCAATAAAGGGTGAAGAGTTGAAACCCGAAGATACCACAGTGTTCTTAGGCATAACTTTGGGTGCGAAGCTTCAGTGGGGCCCCCATATAGATAAATTGTCCAAAAAACTTAGCTCTGCAGCGTATGCTGTTAGAAAAATTTAATTTTTATAGGTTTTTTTTTTTTTAATTAATTTAATTTAATTTTTATAGGTTTAATAGATTTAGAGACAACCCGTTTAGTGGTACTTTAGTTATTTTCATAGTGTAATGTCATATGGCATTCTATTGTGGGGAAATGCTGCCGACATACCTACAGACAATATTTATCTTGCAAAAAAGGGCTATTCGTGCGATTTATAAATTAAGTCCCAGACAATCCCTCAGAGATAATTTTAAAGAGATTAATATAATGACTGTGCCCTCTCAGTATATTTATGAGAATCTCTTGTATGCACATAAAAATATTAATCTGTTTAAAAACTACAGTGATATCCATAACATAAATACTAGGAATTAACACAATTTTGTCGTTCCTAAAACTAGACTGAAAAAAATAGGTGGTTCGTTTCGTCTGCGTGAACTTAGCAGAACATTTCCCGGCAGAGCGTAAAAAAATGTGAGTTCTGGTCGCATGCAGCATAGTTCTAGAGTTCCTGATAATTTAAAGAAATAATTCTGGCGTTTTTCCCGGGAAAAAATACAAATGAAAATATGTTCTGCTAACTTCCGGTAGCAGAACATTTTTTCCAAAACAAAAATTTTTAAAGTGTTTTCGGTTCACTAAGGTGAGTTCTATAGTTCCTGATACGTTTAAAAAATAGTTCTGGAAATATAGACTCTAAAACAATTTTCAATCTTATTATACAACTGACACCAGAAATAAAACGATATTTTTTACCCGTCGCAAAAAAATATATAGAAAATATCCAGCACTGAGAACTCTTCGATTTTAGATAAAGACATAACAGGAACATACGACGCAGGGCAAACTAAATCCAGAACTCAGACTTAGGCATCAACATAGCATACAGGATAACACTTAATCATGAAAACCTTAAGTGTCACCGTAAAAAATTCAAAAAAATATATATCAGAAAGCTAGCAATGAAAACTCTTCGGTTTACGTTAGATCTATAGCAACGCTATATGTGGCAGTACAAAGTTTCTTCAAAACTCAAACTCAGATTTCAGCAGAGCATACCTGAATATCAGGGTTAGACAAAATCTTGACAAATTTTAGGTCTTTGCGTTAGAAATTCAGAAAAAATATCAAAAATGTACCTAGGACAGAGAACTCTGCTTCGTAAGATAGTTCTTATGATAGACTACTTTTAAGTACACAAAATGAGCTCAGAACTCAGACTTGAGCACCAATAGAGCAATGTTGAAGTCCTAGATTAGACTAAATCATGAAAACTTTAAGTGTCGCTAAAAAAAATCCAAAAAAATATCTAGAAAATATCTAGCACTAGGAACTGTCCGTTTTTAGATTAAAACATAACAGGACCATACGACGCAGGGCAAACTAAATCCAGAACTCAGACTAAAGCATCAACATAGCATACAGGAAATCCTAGATAAAACTTTATCACGAAAACCTTAAGTGTCACCGTAAAAAATTCAAAAAAAATATCTATCAGAAAGCTAGAAATGAGAACTCTTCGGTTTTAGTTAAATACATAACAGCGCTATATGTGGCAATACAAAGTTTCTTCAGAACTCAAACTCAGATATCAGCAGAGCATACCTGAATATCAGGGTTAGACAAAATCTTGACAAATTTTAGGTCTCTGCGTTAGAAATTCAGAAAAAATATCAAAAATGTACCTAGGACAGAGAATTAATCTAAAAATGAAGAGTTCCCCGTGCTGGATATGTTCTAGATATTTTTTTTGTATTTTTTTAGCGACACTTAAAGTTATCATAATTTAGTCTAATCTATGACTTCAACATTGCTCTGTTTGTGCTTAAGTCCGAGTTCTGAGCTAATATTGTGATCATTAGTGTAGTTCGTCATAAGAACTATCTTACGAATCAGAGTTCTCTGTCCTAGGTGCATTTTTAATATTTTTTCTGAATTTCTAACGCAGAGACCTAAAATTTGTCAAGATTTTGTCTAACCCTGATATTCAGGTATGCTCTGCTGATATCTGAGTTTGAGTTCTGAAGAAACTTTGTATTGCCACATATAGCGTTATTATGTGTCTAACTAAAACCGAAGAGTTCTTATTGCTAGCTTTCTGATAGATATTTCTTTTGAATTTATTACGGTGACTCTTAAGGTTTTCATGATTAAGTTTTATCTAGGATTTCCTGTATGCTCTGTTGATGCTTTAGTCTGAGTTCTGGATTTAGTTGGCCCAGCTTCGTATGGTCGTGTTATGTTTTAATCTAAAAATGAAGAGTTCCCCTTGCTGGATATGTTCTAGATATTTTTTTGGGTTTTTTTAGCGACTCTGAAAGTTTTCATTATTTAGTCTAATCTATGATTTCAACATTGCTCTGTTTGTGCTTAAGTCCGAGTTCTGAGCTTATATTGTGTTCATTAGTGTAGTTCGTCATAAGAACTATCTTACGAAGCAGAGTTCTCTGTCCTAGGCGCATTTTTAATATTTTTTCTGAATTTCTAACGCAGAGACCCAAAATTTGTCAAGATTTTGACTCATCCTGATATTCAGGTATGCTCTGCAGATATCTGAGTTTGAGTTCTGAAGAAACTTTGTACTGCTTTATATAGCGTTATTATGTATCTAACTAAAACCGAAGAGTTCTCATTGCTGAGTTTCTTATAGATATTGTTTTGAATTTTTTACGGTGACACTTAAGGTTTTCATGATTAAGTGTTATCCTGTATGCTATGTTGATGCCTAAGTCTGAGTTCTGGATTTAGTTTGCCCTGCGTCGTATGTTCCTGTTATGTCTTTATCTAAAATCGAAGAGTTCTCAGTGCTGGATATTTTCTATATATTTTTTTGCGACGGGTAAAAAATATCGTTTTATTTCTGGTGTCAGTTGTATAATAAGATTGAAAATTGTTTTAGAGTCTATATTTCCAGAACTATTTTTTAAACGTATCAGGAACTATAGAACTCACCTTAGTGAACCGAAAACACTTTGAAAATTTTTGTTTTGGAAAAAATGTTCTGCTACCGGAAGTTAGCAGATCATATTTTCATCTAATTTTTCCCGGGAAAAACGCCAGAACTATTTCTTTAAATTATCAGGAACTCTAGAACTATGCTGCATGCGAACAGAACTCACATTTTTTCATGCTCTGCCAGGATATGATCTGCTAAGTTCACCGGCATGTTCGTTTCGATGCCAATGTATATTTTTATAATTTCATTATATTTGACATATTTATTTATTATTATTTCTTTATTTTCAATTTGTTATTCTGAATATGGGGACTATGTGGGCTATTATTTTCATTTTGTTCTCTTAAAGTATTTTGAACGATGTCTGGCAGTTTGAGTACTTTTGTGGCCTACCCAAATGTCCTTTCATTGGCATTGTTCGTCGAGTCATTAAGCTCCTTATTGGTTCTAAGTTGAGCTAATCGACTACTGACCAAGGCTTGCATTGACTGGACAGGTCTACTCAAATCTGTGTGGTTATTTCCTCAAAAGACCATTTCAGACACTGATCTGCATGGTCCTCATATAACGTATTGTGAATATGAGGACCATGTAGATTGCTATGTTAGGGGTTTATTTCACTTAATGTTAGTCTGGCGGTTTGAGTTTTTTATGCGGCCTACACAAATGTCCTTACTTTGGTATTGTTCGTCAGTTCGTTGAGCTCCTTTAAGTTCTAAGTTTGAGCTACACGTTATCTGGCAAATGCTTGCACTGTCTAGACAGGTCCACTCAAATCTGTGTGGTACTTTCCTCGAAATGCCACTTCAGATATTAACCTACATGGTTCTCATATGACCAGTACGATTGTATGGACTTTAAAAGAGACTTTGACCTCCGAGTTTGTTTCGGCGTTTCTTCTCAGAGCAGTCAGCTAGGAATCGCCGGCCTCATCTAGTTTAAAATGACCACAAAAGATTGACGTGTAAAAGTGTTATTTACAACCTACTTACAAAATAAATATCATTTATCAACTTTAAACCTCAAAAGTGATCAGATCGTCCCACCATTTTCGCTGAGGTTCACGCGGACGTCAGGGTCCAGTGAGTGACAAAATACAAAATCCTTTATTTCAAATAGACCAGTTACAGGCACTTTTGAATAGTCAAGGTCTGTCAGTCAAATAGATGAAGCTAATCCTGCCGCGCTAGCGACAAGAGCAGCAGGATGTTCTGCAACGTAACACACCCACCGACCCTGTCTCCAGTGGAGAAGAACGTGCAAGAAACTCCAAGGACACTCTTTTAAACCAGTTGTCATTGTTTACAAAATCACGGTTCAGCCGTTTGAAGTACTTCGTCTGTTTCTATTTGATGAAAGGATGTGACCAACTTCTACGCATGTGATCGATGCGACTAACTTCTTCAGTAGTCCTAACCTTGACCTGATGATGTGACCTGGAATCTGCAGATGTAAATGAGGTCCTGAGCCATACTAGTGGACCATGCCCCCCTTTGCAGGTATCTGCGCCCTTCAATTTTATATTGCTGCTTGCTATAGAGTAATTGGAGAGATTAACGGAAAATAGGTACGGACGAAGTCGCGGGCGAAATGCTAGTTATTTTAATAAATACAATTCTAATAAATATACAAACAAATATACACAAATAGATTTATCTAAATACCAAATTATCTATCTATATTATTATTATCTATACTTATAATAAATCTGTAGAGAGGTCAATTCTGTACATGAAATATATTTCCAAAATAACTATCAGGGGGTGATTAGGGATCGATACTGATGCCAAAAATGCAATCAGTACAATTTATGTCTGTCTGTCTGTATAACCGTTATAGAAACAAAAACTACTCGACGGATTTTAACGAAACTTGGAACAATTATTATTCATACTCCTGAGCAGGTTATAGTATACTTTTCATCACGCTACAATCAATAGGAGCAGAGCAGTGAAGGGAAATGTTGGGAAAACGGGAGAAGTTACTCCATTTTTTAAGCTTCCGTCGAGTGTGCCACCTTAATGGTGAAAGCTAAACAGAAATCATGTATGACGGAAATGTTCTCCTTAAAATTATATAAAAAATATCCAACGACAGCATATGTCTATCTTTTATGATTGACGAACAATAACACGTGTAACTCCCGATAGCTTAGCAGTTCGAATCTCTCTGATTGTATTTGTCTACTCTTACATTTATAAAACTCTCAGTCGTCCCTAATTAACATTAATAAAAGTTAACATTATTAACTATTCCATAAAAAAATAATCATAGAAATCGGTATAGAAACACCAAAGTTATACATGAAAAACGCTAATAATAAGCCATCGCGCGTGAATACTGAATCATGCTATAAGGATTATTTTTGTGGTCGCAAACGCACAGGCAGGCGGCTAGCTTGGCGCCTAGAGGCTAGCGAGTAGCTTCGGAAAACGGCTTACGACAGTTTGCAATATCCTTTAATAATTATAATGTCGAGGGGAAGATGGTTATAATTTCGTTTTACACCAAACGAGTAATAAATATTATAAATGTGAAAGTTTGGTTGTTTGTTACTCAATCACGCCAGAACGGCTTAACGGATCTTAATGAAATTTAGAACAAAGATAGATTATAGTCTGGAATAGCACATAAGCTACTTTTCATCCCGGGAATATGTTCCCTATGGATCACGCGGGCGAAGCCGCTGGCAGAAGCTAGTGATAAATAAATGCGTATCTATAATATATACTGTATCACATGATTGACAGATAATAATCAATCGACCGGTAGATCGTAGGGTTTGTAAGTAGTAGTAGCTAATAGGTAAGTAAATAAAGTATAAATAAATAGCAACGCAACTATACCAAAATTCGCTTATCCACGAATTATGTCCTCCTATTTGTCAATCTTTGGTTTTCTTTTGGGGAGTAACAAATACCTACCTACCTACCTAAATAAACAAAAAGTACTTAGTATTGCGGCGCACTCCCGAGGACACTGAATATAAACAGTCCATATAAACACAAGCTTTGTAACAGGTAACATTGATTTGGATCAGTTTGTGGTTACTTCTTAGATCTTATATTTTTTCCATTCAAGGAAAAACACACTAAGCTTAAAATTCACAACCACAGTATTTCAATGTTAATGATAATCACCGAATCGACAAATACAAACAAATCCATGATCAGAAAGGGGAAACTTTATGGCTGCGTTTCCACAAGATACCTATATGTGCGAGGACTCGCGAGAGATGTTTTTGTTTAGAACCTGATAGAATCACTTGCGCTAAGCGATGCTAGGTAAATGAAGGGATCTGTTGGTTCTTAACAAACGCATCCCTCGCTACGCATTCTTGCACATTTTTTTTTTTTAATTTGATATGGGTTTTGCTCTTGACTTTAGTCTTGGTCAGAGATGACAGAGACAAAGTCTACAATGGAGCGAGCTTACCCAGAAGGAGCCTGTTTACTCTAACTTTGAAGAGATTAGAGTTGTAAGCGCGTTTCTCTGGTGGAAACGCTGCCTTTGGCTGTACAATGCAATTCAAATAAGAATAGGATCGACTTAGCGCCATATTGTGACGTCATAGCTGTCAATTCAAACCAATCAGGTAGGGTGAGCAAAGCAAGATTTTTTTTTAATTATGATTTACAAATATTGAGTGAAATAAGTGTAATGGTATGGTTTAAAACAACTAATAAAAACTTTAAATAATAACATATTATATTTAGCTAATTTACTACTATAGAACGTTTTCATGACTTATCGAAACAAAGTAAAATAAACCCTTATTGATTTGCAACTATGTTTTCTTTGCAAACCGTACTTTTCAAGAGACTTTTGACAGATAGAGGTCATTGACGTTCCGATTCTTATTTGAAACGCATTGTGCTGACCAAGAAATATCGCCGCGACACACGTTGGCTGCATCCTTACGACGATAATTTGAATGCATTTACTGTAGGTATAGAATTCCTCTCACATTGAACAATATGCTCTCAAGGTAGGCTCGCACCTGTTTACAATACATGATGTATATTATTGATTCTTCAAGATAAGAGTACCTTTTCCATTAGGTATTACTTATTAATTCATACGCCACCAACAGGTAAACAAGAAAATGAGATTGTTTTTCCTTTGAATATTTGATGTTAATTTGGATTATTATGTTACCATTAATCAGATTAATTTAGGTAAATATCTTAATGTTTTTGTTTATTAAAGTAATTTCCTTATTTATGAGGAAGTATTTGCCTATGATCTTGTAACAACCCGTCTGTTGTAGCACGGGAGCTACGCAGAGTGCGAGAGATGAAAATTATTTACTAACTTTTGCCCGCGACTCCCTAAGAGGAAATGTGGGCTTGTAGACTTCGTATGTAAAAAGTTATATTTCGAGGTTTGCCTCTCGCCTGTTTCCTCCTCCAATATTAAATCGATTCAATACATATTACACAAGCTGAATAAGAAGGATATAAACTGTGCCCCTATGTTTTTCTTTATTCATTAATAGTTGCCAAACTTGTTCAGTAAGGCTCTTTTGACAGCAGTTTATTGGACAATATTGAGCATGTTTTGAGGGTCCTAGTGCTTTTACGTTTAATTTATCATCAAAAATGAAAACATAGTGGCACGAAATATATTCTTCTTATTCAGTTCATGAAATATCTCTTAAATCTGTCCAATATTGAAGAAGGAAACAGGCGAGAGTCAAACCTCGAATTATGACTATTTACATACAAAGTCTCTCCGCCCGCGTTTCCTCTTAAGCGCATGGTCCGATTTTCCCATTCCCGTAGGAATTATTACAAGGAACCTACATTCCAAATTACATCTTTCTACGACCAGTAGTTTCGACGGTGCGTAGTCTGAATTTTATATATCAGGAATTTGAACATTGTTTATAAGTTATACTATAGCAAATATCACTTTTACACGTCAGTTATACAAATTAGAAGAGGTTATCATTTCAGAGTTCAAAGTCTCTTAAAGTGCACACAATGTCGTCAAATCATTATGAGAACCACGTAGGTAAATGGTATTTTGAGGAAAAACCACACAGATTTGATTGGCCCTGTCCAGAGTCAGCATTATTCAGTTATCAACTTATACTTACTTTAACCTAACTCAACGTAGTTCCTACTCAATCGTTGTTTAGGTAAATTGACATAGGTTGTTTAGGTTCCTACACTTCTGCCTTACCCTTTGAGTTTTGTAGGCGTAATGTTCGGCGATTTGGCACTGTCATGCGGTACATGTTAAAGATGACGTTCCGGTTTTTTGTTATTTATTTGTAACATTATCGCAGAAGTAAGACCTTGTCATATTTTCGGAGAACTTTGCACAAGTGATGAGATTTTCAAGGCGATATTAATTTTCTTAGAAAATCGGAAATACCGGATAAGAAGAAATCTTGTTGTTACTGTTTGTAGACACATTGTATCGCTGGTAGAATCCATGATGAGTCATAGATTACTGTGTCATTGATCTAGTAATCTAGGTTCCAGTAAGTAAACTCGTTTGCTTATCGTGAAATCCTAGTTAAATTCGATGCCTACTGTTTTTTTAATAGAATTAAAATAAATAAAGCAGAGGCTCGAATGGAGGATCGGGGTGGTCTCAACATAAATTTACTGAGATCCAGCCTGCTAACATGACAGACAGACGGATGGACGAACAGACAGCGAAGGCTTAGTAATAGGGAACCTACGGAACCCAAACATGTACCAGGAACTGAGCCAGTATGTAAATATAAGAGACAAAATTATTGTTGGTCACTAAGCGCCAATAAGAACTGCAGATTTCCTCGTTGCTCGAATACCTACCTATTAATAATTCCATTTAATAAATAACTGGCCTAAGTAGGTACTTTCATATTCCCTTGAACATGAATCATATTTATAAATACTTATTGCTAAGCCAGTAGGTAGTGGACAAATATGAACTTACTACTTAATACTCAAATAAAATTAGCTTAGTTAGATAAATGTTTGATATTTTTGATGATGACGATCTAATATTATTGAATCAAGGGGAGGGGGGGGGTCTAAGGTGCTCAAACCCCCAAAGATGCAAATTCTATACACAAACCATCCTTTTTTTTTTTTTTAGGGATGGGAAATCATCCAATGACTCCTCCCGCTCTGGGTGTAGCGGGAGGGAGTGTCAGACTTCTACTGACTAAAACCCATCCATGTTCCTTCATTGCCCTTTGTGTTCCGGAGCCACGGTGTCTCTTGCGAATAATCCCGCGACTCCGGCAGGCGTCGGCCCTTTCGGGCCCCTCTGTGTTGCTGACTCTCTTTGAGGCGCGCGTGGAACACTAACGCGCCGTCGACACGGCCTGTCGTCACTAGACGGACGGACGGCGAGCCACCCATAGCTCGCCGTCCACAGGCCCGCGCCTACGGTGGCCGGAGGTCACCAGGTGGCCCCCGACGCCCGCGGCGTCCACCACGGCGGCTGGGACGAGAGGGTCTCCTCTCCCGCTCCGCCACCTCCTTCGCTAGCATAGTCATGCTAGCGAAGGAGGTGGCTTCGCAGAAGGAGGCAACGGCGTCCCATTCCGTCTCGCTCCGGACCATGGCTTGGACCAGGGCCGGACGCGAGAGGTCGCCGCCAATCGCCGTTTCGAGGACACGGCGGTGCGCCGCCCAAGCGGGGCACACCTGCACAGTGTGCTCTACCGTGTCCTCCGGTCGATCCTCGCAGTGGTGACACCCGGGCGTTTCCTCCCGCCGAATTCGGTGCAGGAACCTCCCGAAACATCCATGTCCGGTGAGGACCTGCGTCAGGCGAAAGGTGAGGACGCCGTGGCGCCTCTCAAGCCACTCCTCAAAGAGGGGACTTATCGCCGCTATTGTGGCGTGCCCTGCGCTGGGTTGCGATAGTCGTCGTCTCCATGACGCCATGAGATCGCGCCGGAAGTCCGTCCGCTGCGCGACAATTTGCCGCGTCAGCGGAGTTTCCCCCCGGCTTAGTACCTCCGCGCGCCAATCATGCAGGCGCGCGAGGACCACCGCCTCCAGATCCCATGGCGGCAATCCGGCAAGGAGTCCCGCCGCTTCGCGCGAGATCGTGCGGTACCCTCTGGTCATCCTGAGGGCCACCACCTTCTGGGGCGCGTTCAAGTGGTTCGCAGCACGCTGCCTCAATGAACGCGCCCACACCGGGGCCCCGTAAAGGGCCATGGACCGCACGACCCCCGCGTATAGCCTACGGCAGGAGGCGTTCGGTCCCCCCAGGTTGGGCAGGAGCCGCCTGAAAGCAGCCCCGGCCCGCTCCAGTTTGGGGACCAAACGTCGGAAATGCTCCACGAAGTTCCATCGGCTGTCTAGGACGAGCCCCAGGTATTTCAGCGTCGATTCGACGCCGATGGAAACCCCTCCTACCGTCAGCAAGGATCCCGACGGTGGCGCAATGCCTCGGCCATGAAAACACATGGCTTCGGACTTGTGCAGCGCCACCTCGAGACCCAGTTGCCGGATCCTCTCCACGAATATCGCAACCCCGCGTGTCATTACGTCGGCCGCCTCCGCGTACGACCCCCCTTGTGCCAGCACCAGCGTATCGTCAGCGTAACAAATGACGCTGACGCCGCTAGGGAGGTCGGCTCGCAGCACCCAGTCGTAACCGATGTTCCACAGGGGCGGCCCCAGAACCGAACCCTGTGGGACACCGCACGACATCTCTCGCCGGTTCCACTCACCGCTGTGACTTGGGTAGATTACTGCCCGGTCGGACAGGTAGTCCCCGACCACACGACGAAGGTAGGTCGGCACCCGATGATACCGGAGTGCCTCCCCAATGCAGCTCCAGGGCATGGTGTTGAAGGCGTTGGCGATGTCGAGAGACACCGCCAAGACAACACCACCCCGGGAGACCGCATCTCCCTTCGTGAGGGCTCTGACGCGCATGACGGCGTCCACCGTAGAGCGCCCCCTGCGGAAACCAAACTGGTTGTCCGCAAGATCCGGCCCCGTTCCCGCTAGGTGCCCGGCGAGGCGGTCTGCAATGACTCTCTCGAAGAGCTTGCCCACCTCGTCGAGCAACACCACGGGCCGGAATGCGGACGGAGAGTCCGCAGGGCGCCCAGGCTTCGGGATGAGTACCAGCTTCCCGGTCCTCCAAGAAAGCGGGAACCGGCCTCTCTCCAAGCATGCGATACACAAACCATCCTCAGTTATAATTAACTCTATCTATAAATTAGGGAAATCCGTCTTAACATTCGTTCCTAGGTTGAAAACAAGAAAGCGGTAAAAGGTAGGTAGGCAGTTGAAATTTTCACCGAACGGCTACAGTCAAAACTCATAACCGGTCAAAACCATTATGACTACAAAAATCAGGCAAAAGTGGTTTTGACCGATGCCTTCAGTCAAAAACCATAAAAAGTTAAGGTTAGGTTAGGTTAGGTTTTTTTTGTCCATACAATTTGGTCACAAACACTATTACCCAATATTTTGCAGTTAAAAGTAGTGTTGACCAACGCCCTTAGTTAAAACCACTTTCGACTGCGAAAATCAGTCAAAATTATTTTTAACTAAAGTCATCGGTCAAAACTACTTTTGCCTGATTTTTGCAGTCAAAATTGGTTTTGACCGGTTATGAGTTTTGACTGTAGCCTAAACACATCATCTTTGTTAAATTTGGAATATCAATGGTAACCTACGTGATCATTTGCTACATTTGCCTACCTTAGAAATAAATTAATATGATAGATGAGACAGCGGTCAAACGTATGCCTATCTACAATTAAAATAAAAACATATGACTGTAGCATATATATTTATATCTTTACTAATTTTATGAAGTTAAAGAGTTTTTTTGTTTCTATGTAGGGTTGAACGCGATATCTCAATAATCACTGACCCAAAATTATTAGTGTTAGATAGCCCATTTATCGAGGAGGGTAGACAACACGCTTAGAGTGTGTATTCCGTCCACTAGCGCCGCCAATAGTTTTTTATTATTTGTGGTAAATTTAAGACACGTAGATAAAAAACCGCTCTGTAGTGCACTGAAGAAATGTATTTATTATGTTTTGAGAGTTATGTTTTGTACTTTAGAACATAAATAGTTGCCAAAGTCGATATTTTTGCTAAAAGTGGCCACTTTTAGCAATAATTGCCGTTTTGGCTATTTAGCCATGAGTTATGTATTAAAAATAGCTGTCAAAAAATAATAGTTACATTTCTTCAGTGCACTACAGAGCGGTTTTTTATCTACGTGTCTTAAATTTACCACAATTAATAAAAAACTATCGGCGGCGCTAGTGGACGGAATACATACTCTTAATGAAAACTGTGACGCAGACAAAGCTGCACGGGTCAACTAGTCCCACTAGTCTCCCTATGCGCAGGTTTTAGATGCTTTGATTTTGTAGGGTTCTGTTTGGAACCCTAAAAAAGTTCTTCCGTAAGAAACGGAACCCTTATAAGATCACTCGGGTTTTTCTTTTTGTTTGTCTGTCTGTCCGTCCGTCCGTCTCAGCCAGTTTTCTCCGGATCTACTGGACCGTTTCTGTTGAAATTTATTCCACATACAGACATCTCTTCTTTACTCATTTAAATAAATTAAAACACGGACGCGTTACGTAAATAAATCATTTTGAGTATGGGTCTCTTTTGGGGGTCAAACTAGAAAAATAAAGTTTTTCAAATTATAGGTATCGTGTGACATCAAATGAAATGGCTTACTGTGAGGGTTGTAATAATTTACCCCCAAAAATCAAAACATGTGAAAAAAGGCCAAGTTCCTGTCCCTTAAAAATTTGGCCTATATAGAGTATCTTAGGTATACTCTATATACGTAGTGAGATCGATAATTGGCCAAGCATTTCAGAACTTCGGAAAAGTCCATGAATCTAACATATGTAAATATACACACTGGGTGCGTTAGGCCGGAACTTGCTGGAACAGTTTTGAAGTTACTCAAGAATTTAGACCAAAAATTACCATTCCCCCACTTATCTCCGAATTTTCTGAGCCTAAAATCTTGAAAAAGAAAAATGCAGGTAATAGTTCTTTACCTACTCATAGATTACAGGAAAACCTATAGGTAAGAAGTCTATATACCTAGTGTTAATATAACAAGTTATAAAAATGAAATTAGTTCGGAACTCTAGCACGCGAGTCCAACTCGCACTTGTCCAGTTTTTTTCTTTCAGAGTAGGTATTAGTGATCTTGGTCATTCACCTAGGTACTAGAGTGCAAATCTCATCTGCATCTTGTCTACCAACGTTTAGGTGCTAAGTATCGAAGTATTTATTTATCTGCCTATTGGGTACATTTATATTGTTGAGAGGTGTTACATTCACAAGTATGTAACCGAAATACTACTAAGTAGGTACCTGTAGTAGATACTTGAATTAAGTAAATATCGAGTGAGTCACAAAAAATGGTACGACGGATATTATGCATTTGAAAATCTACATACATAACCGATAGATTAGACGTTTTTTAAGGTTCCGTACTTCAAAAAGAAAACGCGGACTCCTTACAGGATCACTTTTGTCCGTCCGTTCGTGTGTCTGTCGTTCTGTCAAGACCCGTTATCTCGGGAACGCGTGGAGGTATCGAGTTGAAATTAAAACCATATAGGTACTCAGGTCTACAGTCCCTTGAAGTTGTCTGCCCTGTATCGAGTTGAAAAATCAAACTTTCGAGTTTGTTGCGTTTGTGTCCCAATTGTGGAATAAGATATTTTCCGTTGACCTAGAACTATGAAATTTGGGAAATAATGGCGTTTTATACCACAAGTAAGTAAAAGGAAAAATCTGAAATTGTGTTTGTAATTAAATCATAAAAATATAAAATAATTATTTAAATTAATATACCTACAGTAGGACCTACAACTTTTTACGGAACCCTCAGTAGGCGAGTCCGCGAGTCTGACTTGTGCGGTTTTTTTAAGTACCTTTAACCGGACATTCTCCCATTTAATTCATGATAGTCGAAAAAAATAATACGTTACCTACATACAATTGTAGATTGTACTCCGACATTCAATTTTGATCCTTACGGGTATCAAACATAAGGTGCGTTATCACCTAATAAGGTCGCTGTTTGTTTATCAACGCGCTTTTCCTTTGCCCAGTTCACTGCAGATTATAGTATTGTAACTTCACCGCAAGCGCTACTATAGTTGAATGTGCTCATAATACTTCATCATGAATAATCATGTTTATCACGTCATCGCTACATGGTCCTGGAAAACCCTTCCTAAAATCACTCACAGTCATGACGTCCAGTACTTTGTGTCGCTACTTTACATTGCCATTCAACGTAAATATGTTAATATATGCGTTTACCCACGCTACGATTCGTATTGGATGACAGACAGTTGTTTTCGATGGGTGTGAGGACACGTTTTTTTGTTATTTCGTGTTAATACCGCGGCGCTTGCGATCGGTGATATTGTCGAACCCGATAACATGTTCAGTGGGGTCAGAGTGGAGACACAAACAACAATACGGTGGAATACCTGCGGGTGTCACGGACAACAGTCTCAGTGATCAGTCATAAGTGTACCTTCAATCCGAGCGTGCCTCTGTCACCGAGTCCACAACTTACCGAGGTATGTGCGCTTCACAACAAACTACAATTAATTACAATTTAACGATTATAGGTTAACTAATGAAGTTGATGGCCATGCAATGATGAAACCGTTTAACTATCATGTTCTGCGGGGTACGATAGGACCCGATAACTTCATCCTCTCCCAATTTACCATTTAGTGTTTTGATAACGCGCCATACTTATGTCATTCCGGATTTTTTTATGTATAATATTTTAAATTGTGTTTACTATTCATGTCCAAGGTGCGCATTGCTAAGTGTCGCCGCCGGTTCGTATAATTCAACAAAAATAATATGAGTGTTTTATAATACCTGCAATGCAAACAAACGGTAATAAACAATAATATATCTGAGACACAAATAGTTGAAATGCTGTTTTAAAGATCGGGTTTATTCTTAATCGTGATGTCTTGGAGGAAAATCTCGTTCAGGACGAAGATTCAGTTGGAGAGTGTTGACAAGCACTCAGAACCAGCGACGTTAGCGTCGTTGGCGTATCGCGTACATAATGAAACTCTTGCTACTCAAGCACCGGCACGGAGAAGAACTGCAACAATATCGAACTGTGTCGAAATATCTTCGACGAACGAAACAATGTCGCGAATTGCAAAATGTCCGGATGTGGAACTGGTGAACAATTCTGCAGATAACGCTACAACAATAGAACCGCCACAAAACATAGTGCTTGACCCTGCGCACGCGCAAACGGAAGACACCGAGTGAGTATCAGATTTATTTTTGGAGAGACTAGACTGGCCTTCAAATAAAAACTCAATATAAAAAGCAAAAACAATAAGTAATCAAAAAGTAATTTTCATAGTATTCGGTATTTACCTACGATTTTTAGAAAAACTGGACAAACTAATGTGAGTCGAGCTCGCGTGCAAAGGGTTCCGAACTAATTTAATTTTTATTACATGTTATTTAATACTAGCTACTGGCTTACAGGTTTTCCTGTAATCTTTGGTAAACAACTATTATGGCCATATTCGTTAAGGATATTTTGGAATGGTAATTTGCTGTCTAATTTCTTGAATAGGTTCAAAACTATTCATTTTGAAATTACGAAAAAAAGTATCACTAAAACCTTCACAGCCCTTTTATTTGATACTAGCTTTCGCCCGCGACATTGTACGCACATATCCCGTTTTTCCACGTTCCCGTAGGAATTTCTGGAAATACTCCCTTAGTGCACCACTAAGAAGTGTAAGGAAGCTACATGCCAAATTTCTGCTTTCTAAAACCAGTAGTTTCACATGTGCGTTGATCGATTAGTCAGTCAGTTTCTGCTTTTATATACATATATAGATACAAATTTAAAACATACACACCGAACACATAGTCACACATAGTTAAAAACTTTTTTTTCTAATTTTCTAGTTTGATTCCAAGTGACCCCCCCCCATACTGAAAATTGTATTTATTTACGTAACGCGTCTGTGTTTGGGTCACAGAAGTCCATAATTATATTTGCTAAATTTCAACAGATACAGTCCAGTACATCCGGAGAAAACTGACTGTGTCAGACGGACAGACAGACACCCGAGTAATCCTATAAGAGTTCCGTTTCTTTCAGATGTTCGAAACCTTAAAAAAATGCACATACTCGCGTATCCGCGACCTAACAGCACAAAGCAAACCACTGCTCTAACCATGTCTCAAAACACAAAATTACATAGGATTAGGTACAAACAATGTTTACAAAATGTAAAAATATCTGAATGAGTGTGGCATAATTTTAAAACTCGGTACAAAAAACCGAGTTCTAAAATTATACCACACACAATAAATAAATTAAATCCGTCATAATTATGTCAGTATAATTTCACGGCAAAAGAAAATATTCCTCTAGAACTTACTACAAAAAAACCCTGTCCTAAGTAGAATATGTCGATTTGCCGTTATAGTAATTTTAAGTCTAGTAGACTGTAACATTTACTTTTATAGAGAATGTCTTACTGATAATGAGAAGCGATAAATAATACTAATAGCGGTCAAATAATATAACTAGCTGAGCCCGCAAACATTGTTTTGGCATAGAAAAAATGGTACTCCACGACTTATTCTCAGAACTATCAAATATACATAAATAAATCAAAACAATTAGTCAAGGATTGGAGGAGTTCGATATTATGAAACACAGAGGAAAAGATTTATTTCTCCCACGAAAGATGAAATTATAATTAAGAGGTTACAAATATTGGAGACAAAGGTTTTGTGGGTCAGGAATACAAACTAGGAATTCTAACCCCATGATCTATGGACTCCTGCCCCCCCCCCCCCCTCGCTCGCCTGTATTGGGATTGTCACAATAATTGTAAAACGTAAGATATTTAGGACAGGACAGGGACAGGTAAGGAAAGAATAACGAGATAAGATACTTATAAAAAATAGTTGTATCTATTTTGTCTAAAAACCTTACCCTAAGGTGACAATAAAAAGGAAAGATTAGCTTCAATTCAGCAAATTCACCATCTTCCATTGTCCCAGTACTATTACTTTCCTCGTATTTTCTTTTCGCACTCTCCTCTGGCAACAGTCTCTCTATCATTTACTCCCTTTTCTTTCGTAATGATCGTACCTCACATCTTAGTCAATTTTTGCTTTCTTTGGCTACCTCTACCTCCGCACCTATCAACATTTTCTTTTCATCGTTCTGTCAGTCACATGCGTTTCATCCCCATTCAAATTCTGTTGACAGACGCGCGTAACATACCTTATGTTGTTTCAAATTCAGGTTTTGATCCTAGTATGTCCCCTGAAAACAGTAGCGGCTTTAGGGCCGAGCGACATGGACGGCCGCCCAGGGCGCCAGCAATTGGACGGCGCCGGGTTACCTATACAAGGCGCGGAGTCAAAGCAAGAATTTGAGTACATATTTCTTTCGTTAAGAAATACTCAGCCATTGATGGTGATTTATTGTGCGATCAAATTTTAGTTCGGCAATACAATCTCGAATACATTCGGGCAACACCTATTGAAACCTTAAACTGTAATGAAAAGCAGAATCTTCCAAGCATGATATCCCTGGATATCGCTGCATATTCTGCTAACAATAACCAGTGACTATTGCAAGTGGCAAACTCAGTTTTTCTTAACTTGAAATATAGCTCACCAAAAGAAAACCAAAACATGCCAAATAGGGAAAAAATTGTTAGTGCTGCGAATTCGTGAATAAGCACATTTTGGCATAGTTGTAGGGAATGGTGTTTTAAATAACATGGTAAAAGTACTATCAGTGTTGGGTGTAAAGGATTTTCTAAATATGTTATTTTAATAATTATATTCCTATATGAAAGGGCGCAAATATGTAGCATGACTCGCCCGGGGCGCTTAGATGGCTAAGGCCGGCTCTGCCTGAAAAGTAAGGAAGAGGAAGACATGTTGCACCGACACCAAATTAATTGATGAGGATGTGGACAAGAGAATGATGATGAATTTATGAATTGATGTTATTGATGATGATGATCTCTTTCCATCTCCTTTACAACCTCAGAATACCTTTCACCAACCGTTAGAATGTTGGTTAAAATTATCGGAACTCTGTTATTTTCCTATCATACCTACCGTTAACATACGCCAGTTCGTGAGTTAATTAAAGAAATAATCCCACGCTAAGGGAAATACCGGTCGGAGCTGATTTATTAGATGGAGCTTTATCTTTCCTAGCACAAATCAATAAACAATGTAATAATTGGTCTGTAATTCAGCATGACTCACTTTAAAAGTGGAAGGAATAAAAATCCCCGATAAATTTCAAAGAAAAAAGACTTGATAGTGTTCACAGATTCAGGGACTTGTTAGCCAGTAATCGTTTACTATTCTGTACCAAGTAAAAATAGTGTTAAGGACTCAATCCGATTAGAATCGGAGAAATGTCGGTATTACTTGCAAATATTCGAGGGACGTTAAAAAAACATTTTTATGATAACACATTATATTGCGGAAAGATATTGAAGTTCATCTTTTTAATTCAATCGCTTTCATCAAAACGAAAATTATAGCTAACTCGATTTTTCGGCGAACAACATTTCAACCGAGAATCGATTCGTAGCTGATCGGAACTGCGTGCGTTCGACCGGATTAAGTAGGTACATTTCCAACTCGGATAAAACTCTAATTGTGCTTCGCACTTACTAATTACACAAAGAAGAAAAGTACATGGTTTTGGCATCCTGACGGGGTAGCACACAATGTACATTGTGTACAAAGTACAAAACACTTTAGTACCTTGTTCTCCAATAGCCAGACTGTGAATGAGTGAATGATGAGTGAGTTTATAGAGCCAAATAAAAAAACCATGAAAGTGCAAATAATAACTAGGTTATAAAAGCAGGTTTGAACTGCCCCTGACTCTAGCTAGGTAAGTTTCTGTGTTTTTTGTGTCTCTTTTTTCCTTTTGAACACAGAACAACAACATCCAAACGGAACACTTAACATATAAAAATACGGAAGTTAATACTATATATAATAAAATGAATGGACTGCGGACAAAAACGTGAAGTAACAAAACGTATCAGTTATTAAACGTCACATTGTTATAATTTCCCAGGAGTACAGTTTGAGCAATGGGCGTGTACAACTACATACATTATAGTGACGAAACGATAATGAATTTTACGAAACTATAGTGACGTAATCATAATGCACCTGCGAATTACAACCTTTGCTGATAGTGTTTCTTATCAGTAGGTACATTGCAGGTTTCCAACTTACGAGTATTACGTGTAACTACGTAGATAAAACAAAAGATAAAAACTCTGCTACGTGCTAAGACTCCAGCTGTTCAGATAAGTACCTGAATATTACATTATAATCACAGTTTCATCACTACACCTGTAGCAACTAATTAGTCATTGGTGACAACAAACCACTGATTAGGTATTTCAAAATCGGTTGTTGTTTGGAATCAATCATTCGCATTTGGGTTTAATGTTGACAATTTCCTAATAGGTGAGTACGAATGATTCAATTTGATTCAAGGTTTACCTTGGTGTTTCCTTTTCTATAATCCGGCCATTGAGGTTGAAAAACGTTTGCAATCCTTCGCATTTGGCGATGGCTAATTCGTTGATAATTGTATTAAAAAATATGAAACTTACTATTGCGATCTTCCCGCGGCTACGCGGCGTAGAAGTGGGTGGCTACGAGCCTACGCGGCGTAGGCGCCTACACTAAGCTATGAGAGGTGCGCCTACGGTGACATCGAATGCATATAGTCTTAATTTACGAAATGTTAACCTTCATTAAAGTGATTTAATTAAAAAGATAATGAACTTCAATACGTTCCAGCAAATAAATGCCACTATAAGAAAAATATCGTGAATGTTTCTCGAATATTTTAAACTCAATGCCGTCCGAGAAATAAATAAAAACTGAACCGAGTTCCGAGAAAATACTTACCGATGACATTCCTTTGAATTGTATCCATTGCTTTATCGCGGGTAAACTTCAAGGGTAATTTCTAGAAAGCGTTCGTTACCTATAACCCTTACTTACTTCTACTTTTATCGTGTTATGACGTCCCCAAAAACGCCACGTTAATTTTGCCGTCCTTCCTTTTCGTTCTCAAACACGGAAGCCAATCCATCTTGGGAACTATCTTTAAGATTGCACAACAAGTCTCTACATAAAATTAAGGCAAGACATGAAATATAATTTTAATTAGTGCACAAAAGTTGAGTGTGGTTATTGCAGTCTCGGTAAACATTAATTTCGTTTTAATTTGTTCAAATTATAATGACAAAACAGCGAAATAACAATACAAAACAGCTCATGTGACAACGTGACACAATGAAAAAATGAATTTGACAGTTTTTTTTATCGACATCTACTCGCAGTTGCAAACCTTAAGCTGCTTTCAGACTACGCTATAATATAATAGTATATAGCTCATAGCATAACAATATCGCGCACCATACATTGTCAATAATATAATAATAGTACAGTACAGTGTGAACGTGTCCATCAATGTACCTATGGTGCGCAATATTGTTGTGCTATGAGCTATATACTATATGCTATTATATTATAGCGAAGTCTGAAAGCAGCTTTAGAAGGTTGCTACTGTTCTACTCAACACACGCTATTTATAGACGGTCCAGTGACGTGGGCACACGTGGGGTTGCCTGTTCCTTACAATACTATATAATATTACTATTAAAGCATCTTTTATTCCTTAGTAAATTATTCAAATCTATACTTATCTATACTATAATATTATAAAGAGGTAACATTTGTTTGTAAGTTTTTATGTTTGTAAGTTTGTATGTAGGGGGTAATCTCAGGAACTACGGTCCGATTTTAAAAATTCTTTCAGTATTGGATAGCCCATTTATCCGGGAAGGTTATAGGCTATCGTGCAACGTCGTTTGCGTTACATTTTTCATTACTGCTCCGCTCTTATTGGTCATAGCGTGATGATATATAGCCTATAGCCTTCCTCGATAAATGGGCTATCTAACACTGACATAAATTTTTAAATCGGACCAGTAGTTCCTGAGATTACCCCCTACATACAAATACAAACAAATGTTACCCCTTTATAATATTAGTATGTCGTAGGATAATTTGATACTTCGAATCTTCGCGGAAATCCTAGGGGTTTTGCGAAAACGCGGATAATTAGACATAGGCGAAAAATTATCAAATCTTACTGGACAAAGTCAGGATTTTTGCGAAAATACTCAATATTATCGAAAATAATACGAGTATTACAAATGCGAGAGTGATTTAGAGGCTATCGGTCCCTGGAGACGGTTATTCTTTTGTGAAAATCTATATAATGAGACCGAAGCCGCGAGCAGAAGTAAGTCTTTTTATAATGCTTAAATATGCACACTGTTGCATACCGGAGGAGAACTTCCGTAATAGAATAAAAAGTGAGGAAAAAAGTTGAGACGAAAAATATCTCAATATTGTAGGTATAAGGATCTCTACAGAACTAGATGTGAATTACGAGGAATCAATATAGGATGCTTCATTTCTTCTACAAAGTTAGCTTTCTGCAATCGCCCACCAACTCCAGAGGCTTTGGCCACCTGAATGTCGGAAATTAAAGTAGGTACGTGCACGTACTGACGGGATTAAAATTATGTCTTAATGCAGGACAACGTGGCAAGCTTCATGAAATTGTTTTTAGCTCTTGAGTCGCGACATTTGTTAATCTAATATTAAGTACTAGCTTTTGTCCGCGACTTTGTACGCGCATATCCCGTTTATTTCCTTCCCATTTAGCTTCCCCATGAATACTGCTATAATATACAAAAAAAAATCCAAATTCAATTCCGAGTATAGATGATTCTTAGATAAATAATTCCTGTTCACACTTTTTTCATTGCCGAATTCTATTAATAGTTGTCTATACTAATATTATAAAGCTGAAGAGTTTGTTAGTTTGTTTGCTTGAACACGCTAATCTCAGGAACTACTGGTCCATATACCTACAGGGTTATTTGTAAAACATCGACAAACAAATTGAACGCTCTAAATGTTACGAAGTCTATGCGCAGCAAAAGAACGCTCATTCTTTTTCTTTTTCTTTTACTTCGCATAGACTTCGTAACATTTAGAGCGTTCAATTTAAATATATTTTATTTTTGTATGAAAACCGCATGAACTAAAATATGATGAATTTTTAAAAGTCATAGAACAAAATTTGTTGGTTATGATGTTAGTAACATAGTCCTGAGAGGTTGCCGGTGTTCTACAAATAACCCTGTATAACATCACGCTATGACAAATAGGAGCGGAGCATTAATGGAAATGTGACGCATACGAAGTTGCGAGGGACAGCTAGTAGAGAGATATATTAATCAACAATGACACTTGGCAAATAATGTACAAGAGTAAGTTTTTACCTATGTTGTTGTGATTATTCTGCTAAGTTTAGCAATTGCGACGCTGAGGTCAAAATATTTTCTGGCAAATATATATATTTAGTTTTTATTTTTATTAAGGTTCGATAGCTCGTCGGTTTAAAAAATTTAATTTCATCATAAAATTTTCGTTGAAATTAATGTAACTTAGATTGTAGACATCGTATTTTTTTAAATGACGCAGCAAGCTATGGACAGATATTTCATAAATCATGGATTAGAAACGTAAAAAATAAATGATAAAGTTGGTGAAGTCATAAAATATGGTTTTAATTGTGGCTTTTTAATACTAAGGTGACGTTCTGAGGCACCTTTTGAACAAAACTTCTATTAATTTACTAGAAAAAACCCGGTGTTTTTTAAAACATTTCAACTCAAGCTGTTCAATGAATTATGTTTTTTTAGGTTATCGAAAACTAACTGAACTAACACTCATTAAGATTTGGTATTACGAACATGAAAAATAAACTAGCCTAAACGGTCGAGCCGTCCTCAAATTATATGGTACGCAACGTCCCTCCAACGACTGCATTTAATTGTTGTCAGTTTTTAATGCTTTTGTATGAAACAATTAAGTCACTTTATATTTTTTTCGTCCCCGTATAGCCTAGCCTTCCGTAGCCTATAGCCTTCCTCATAGATGTGGCTATTCGGTTATCATATACAAATTAATTTCCCGCATCTGACCGGTAGTTCCAGAGATAAGCGCGGTCAAATAAACAAACTCTTCAGCATATTAGTTTGAGAGTATTATATTAGTAGAGATACACAACGCGGACAATCGATTATAGTGCAAAAAACTAAAATCGATTGTTATAGCTCCTTCTGGGTAAGCTCGCTCCATCGTAGACTTTGTCTCTGTCATCTCTAAGACTAGAGTCAAGAGCAATACCTTATCAAATTTAAAATAAAAACCGCGAAATAAATCTCTTACTTATTCACATTGTAAGTATTCGTCATATATCACGAATATTCCATTGAAAAACGTTTCAATGGCAGACGTCGGATCTGACCTACAAAGATTTTCCTTGTTCGATGCGTGCTTTGTCGTCTTAGTTCAAAGTTTTCATTTTAGCAACGTAATGTTAAGTTATTCCAAAGTTGGTGTTGTAAGTAACTTTGGTGAGTTATCCGAGGTACCTATTATACGAACCAACGTTGACGCCACCAATGTTAAAGTGATCATAATATTTCTGTGAAAGCAACACTAACAAAGCGTTCAAATTAAACTCGCATTACCATCATGACGAAAATCAAAGTAAAAAATTTGCCGAAATGTAAGGATTAGAAGTGTTTCTGACGGTATAAAGGTGCGTTTCCACCAAAGATGTACGAGGATCCGTAGCGAGGGATGTGTTTATTAAGAACCAATAGAACCGGTTCATTTAGCTAGCCTCGCTTAGCGCAAGCGATTCTATTGATTCTTAGCAAACACATCACTCGCTGAAACGCAGCCTAAGAGCGGATTTCACCAATGAAATTGATCGCGATTAAGCTGTGTTTAAGAGTTGTCAGTGTTAATATTCCATAGAAAATAATGACACTGACAGCCCGTAAACGTGGTTCATATGCTGATCGCGTTCAGTTTCAGATTGATGAAATCCGCCCTAAGACTGCGATGCGAATGGGAATGCCATTTGAAATTACGAAAAGAGCCCCTCTGTTTGAAGACCAAGCAACGTTGACCCTATATACCCACCAATCACCGTAAACGCAGAAAAACTTAACAAAGGCGATGTAAAAACAATAATGTATGAAGTGTCAATTACAGCAAAAAGCTAAACATAGAGTTCAAGCAGTCAGAAAATTGTTTACGTCAAACATGACAGTTTGACATGAAGTGTTCGTCATTTGTTTTAACCCTAAGCACTGAAAAAAACCCCAGCCTTTGGGTTATTTTTGGAATGTAGGTACGCGACAGGTATAAAGTGCCATGTAGGTACCTGAATAAAGTTTGGTTAATGTCAGCTTGGATCACTAACAGTCTCCATGACCTCCAAACCACGAAGACGACCCAGGACTGGGCGAGATACTCTCATGGGTCAATACTAGCTTTGGTCTGAAACAGTGCTAAGTAAAATGGAATTCGGAAGTTGAATAATAAGTACCTAATAAAATCCTGGAATCAAATCCGTGTTTGATATTCTTCACCCAAGGACTAGGAAAACCAGCCAGTCACTCAAAAACACATGTTTGCAATGAAATTCAAATAAGACTAGTATTTGCTGATGAGGTTCTGAAGCAAGCAATCAACACATATCTAACAATTATGATTGCATGCATACTACACTATTCACGTTCGTATGCAGTTGGGCGAATGCCCCGTGGACCTGACTACATCCTTGCATTATGCTGTTCCCGTGAGGTACAAACATTTCCTTATAACGTGTTGTTGTCGCTTAAGGCGAGGTTGCAGTACTGTGTGTTTTGACGAACAACAGCGACTGTCCGGCGAGCGAAATAATGCCTAAATTTTGATTGTTTTTTCTTCTTGGCGAAAACTGATAAAGAAATTATACAATATGGTTTCAACATTTACTTCAAAATAAAAACTCTATCTATTGATATAACTTTTATACATAGGTATTCGTAATGAAATCTCTTAGCAGTACACGTTTAAAATTGTAATTTAGTTTCATGTTTCTATCTTTACGATTTACTTGAGGGTATGTTCAATTTTTATATAATGATTTTTATTTATTAAAAACTCATAATTAATAAGATTTTCAGACGTTCAAAAATCTTAAAAAGTACTGCAACCCCGCCTTAAATGTTATTCAGTCGTTATCAATCAATCAATCATCAAAATTTATTGAATTCTTCCGTTACTGACTGATTGAGTGACTGACAGACAACGCATCGCCGAAACTACAGGTCGTAGAAAGCTAAAAATTTGCCATGTAGCTATCTTACACTCCTTATAGGAACACTAAGAGGCATTCGCGAAATTCCGCAACGGAAAACAAACGGGATATGTGTGTAGGAAGTCGCGAGCAAAAGCCAGGTCTGTACTAAAATTGATTTTCACACTGTTTACGTCAAGAAAATAATCTTTTGAGGCTGGATGTGGTCATGTGGAGATAGAATTTTACTTTGAGCAGTGAAACCGAAACGAACTCAGTTGTCATAGTCTAGAAACTGTCTTGATCAGAACGTTCATACGGGGACTATAGATTAGTAGCCCATATTCAGGAATACTTATCATAATAATTATTTTCATAATCAAATTTTGTCTTTAACATTTTTTTATTGCAAATAATTAAGTTGATTTACTACAAAGCAATAACGTAGAGTTTATATTAATTCTTGTAACTGGCGTGTGTAAAAACTTTTTTAATTATGTTCCTTAGTTTTTTCACCACCAAACAAAGGTTAGCCATGGTAAGGACAAAGTAATTCAATTTTACTAAGTCATTTTAGATTAATTGATTTGTTTAAGTTCACTGTTGGAAGTTTAAAATGATCTGGCAGAAGGCTTTTCGATTATAACCAAATCAAATACGTGTACTTATATTTTTTTAATATTTTTTTTAAATTACACACAAAATGATGGACAGATAGATACTTAGACTATCTTAAATTTGTTAGATAGATGATTCTTGTTTTGCCTGGTCAATAAATCCTAGGTTTACGATGGTAAGGTATTTTTATCTAAACATGCGGAATTGCGGATATTTGTCAACAAAGCTAAGCTCTGAAAATTAATGTGTCGCCGTACCACCCATTCATACCTACATCCAAGTCTCGATCAAAAGTACAAAGAGCAAATGTCGGATCTCTGCCAAACAAACCGCATTCTAAGCTTATTATGTATTGGACCACATACATAACGGTCGTGCCGGCAGCCTTCGCGATCGCAGTTAACTTGCTTTAATGAACAATTGACAAAAACCAATACCAAGGGCGCTCTTAAACTATCGTAACGTGCTTCAAATCGGGGTTTAGTCTTCCTCGGTCGTCGATGGCGGATCATAGCTTCCTCATGTCAAGCAGGTGGTGTGCGGCTTTGAACCACATTTTTGTGTAAGTTTCTTTATTCGATTCGATTCGTTCCACGTGTGTTTGGTTCATTTTCGATCACTCGCTTGTTGTGCGCGCTGTGTTTACAGTATTGTCGTTAAATTGAGAGCCTTCGATCGAGCTAAGGTCAGTAATCCAGTTCAAGTTTGGGTGAAATAATTTTAGAGTGTTCTGGGAGCGTCGGAGAAATTGTGTGTCTTCTTGTGATGTGAGCGTGTTCTAGGATATCTAGAGAATTTGTTTGGTATGTAATTATTGAGTTTTTGTATTCCATTACATTTGTGTAAGACAATTTTTACGTTTAAAAAAAATAGGACATTTATTAAATCAACTAAAAAATAAAATAAGTACTTAATTTAAAAAGAGAAGAAAAATAATAAAACAGTAAAAAAAATAAAAAGTTACATAAAATACCTATGTTTACAACTCCGTATAGCGGAAGCGGAAAATTCTTTAGATTGACTTGTGAACTTCCTACAGTGCTGAGATATAATACCTACCTACCTACTTAATCATATTTCGGTAACAAATAAACTGGAACTTTAGAGAAATATTTATAAATAAACATCGGAGAAACATGTCCTCTTATGATACCCAGAACGTGCCGGGGCCGGGGTTGTCGGCCGCTTGATTTTCCCCAACATATCAGCTCTCTAAGGTCAATCGCAAGGAAGATACTGATTAAATTATGAACTGACAGCTACTTAATTCACACATCAAATTGGGGAAGTCGTGATCTATAACAATAGGGACAAGAATGAAGCATCCTCATTCAATACAATTGGAATTTGAATAAAGTTCTTAAGAAAAATTTAGGAAAAACCAGCCAGTGTTATTTTTTAGAGTTCCGTACCCATTGTTAATGAAACCAACGAGACCGTATTACTAAGCCTCCACTGTCCGTCCGTCTGTCTGCCAGCGGGCTGTATCTCATGAATCGTAATAAATTTTCACAGAGTAGGTATGTATATCTGTTGACCCTATAATAAGAAATAACAAAAATTATAAAAAAATAACGGACGGCTAGAAACGCTCGACCTTAATAATGACAACGATCTACTTGAAATACTCACAAAGCTTATATTGCTGTATTCGCTAAAATAAAAAAATATAAAATTATATGTGGACCCCATTGCCTAGGAGCTTTTAATAATTTAACGACAAAATAGCGGATTATAGTTTTTATAATAATGGCGATGGTACGGAACCCTTCACCGACTCGCACTTGGCCGGCTTTTTAGAGAAACAGTAATGAACCAAACGAGTTAAATCATACAACGTAGTTGAATTGAGCTTTTTTTGTTAAGGACATTCAAGTTTAATTTATTTAGTTTGAAAACCGGCTCTGCACAGAATAGACGAGTTTCTTTACCGATAAATACAATTCAAAGTTGCAATAGGTGCTTACAGCGCATTTTTTTTGCGAAAAACTTAGTACGGTAACTTGCGATATCGTCCTTTGCCCCATAGCGCGTGTCACCTTACTTTTTCTTTTACTGCTGCCACTAGTCTTGATTTACGAGCCTTTATGAAAAGCAGCTTAACTCGGCGGTGGTTGACCTCATACGTCACAACCTGAGTATCCAAACTTTTATCTGTACAAACAACAACCTACCTGTAGGTAGGTATTTCAAGATGTTTTAAGAAGAATTAGTGATCATTTTTAATCGTGACTTGTTCAAAATATAATTGAGAAAACAATAAAGATAGATTCCACAAAAAATACTGGCAATTTAAAACGTATTAGTATCTTCTAAAAGTTCCAAAGATCGTAATGGTTGCCTGCGCCTGCGTCGGTAATATCCCACGAGCGGATTGACGTCACACCCGAGTGCTTGACTCAATATTTGCTGGAACGAAGCGAGTTTGTGTGTGGTATTACCACAATACCATATAGGTCTATATAAGGATATTTGAAGTAATTTTTAACTTGGTTTCACGCATAGAATAATTTCCGTTTTCTAACAAAGAATATGGTTACCAACCGTCCTCTGATGACGAAGAGATTATTCATATCATTATTCTATTAATATTTCAAATCATATTTTAATATCAATTTAATCTATCTATCTATCTTCTATTTATCTATCTATCTTCTATCTATATCTATACTTATAATAAATCTGTAGAGAGGTCAATTCTGTACATGAAATATATTTCCAAAATAACTATCAGGGGGTGATTAGGGATCGATACTGATGCCAAAAATGCAATCAGTACAATTTTTGTCTGTCTGTCTGTCGGTCTGTCTGTCTGTCTGTCTGTCTGTCTGTATAACCGTTATAGAAACAAAAACTACTCGACGGATTTTAATGAAACTTGGTGCAATTATTATTCATACTCCTGAGCAGGTTATAGTATACTTTTCATCACGCTATAATTAATAGGAGCAGAGCAGTGAAGGGAAATGTTGGGAAAACGGGAGAAGTTAATCCATTTTTTTAGCTTCCGTCGCGTGTGCAACCTTAATGGTGAAAGCTACACAGAAATCATGTATGACGGAAATGTTCTGCTTAAAATTATATAAAAAATATCCAACGACAGCATAATATGTCTATCTTTTATGATTGACGAAAAATAACACGTGTAAAACTCCAGATAGCTTAGCAGTTCGAAGCTTTCTGATTGTAATTTTAGTTATTGTAAGTTATTTGTGTTTATAAAACTCTCAGTCGTCCCTAATTAACATTAATCAAAGTTAACATTACTAACTATTCCATAAAAAAGAATCATAGAAACACCAAAGTTATACATGAAAAACGCTAATAATAAGCCATCGCGCGTGAATACTGAATCATGCTATAAGGATTATTTTTGTGGTCGCGAACGCACAGGCAGGCGGCTAGCTTGGCGCCTAGAGGCTAGCGAGTAGCTTCGGAAAACGGCTTACGACAGTTTGCAATATCCTTTAATAATTATAATGGCGAGGGGAAGATGGTTATAATTTCGCTTTACACCAAACGAGTATAATATTATAAATGTGAAAGTTTGGTTGTTTGTTACTCAATCACGCCAGAACGGCTTAACGGATCTTAATGAAATATAGAACAAAGATAGATTATAGTCTGGAATAGCACATAAGCTACTTTTCATCCCGGGAATATGTTCCCTAGGGATCACGCGGGCGAAGCCGCTGGCAGAAGCTAGTACTTATAATAAATCTGTAGAGAGGTCAATTCTGTACATGAAATATATTTCCAAAATAACTATCAGGGGGTGATTAGGGATCGATACTGATGCCAAAAATGCAATCAGTAAAATTTTTGTCTGTCTGTCTGTCTGTCTGTCTGTCTGTCTGTATAACCGTTATAGAAACAAAAACTACTTGACCGATTTTAACGAAACTTGGTACAATTATTCTTCATACTCCTGGGCTGGTTATAGTATACTTTTCATCACGCTACAATCAAAAGGAGCAGAGCAGTGAAGGGAAATGTTGGGAAAACGGGAGAAATTACTCCATTTTTTAAGCTTGCGTCGCGTGTGCAACCTTAATGGTTAAAGCTACACAGAAATCATGTATGACGGAAATGTTCTCATTAAAATTATATAAAAAATATCCCATGACAGCATATGTCTATCTTTTATGATTGACTCACAATACCACGTGTTACAACTCCCGATAGCTTAGCAGTTCGAAGCTTTCTGATTATATATGTCTACTCTTACGTTTTTAGCACTCTCAGTCATCCCATTCTTTTTTATGGAATAGTTTATAATGTTAATTAAAAAAGTTAGCGTTATTAACTATTCCATAAAAAAGAATCATAGAAATCGGTATAATAGAAACACCAAAGTTATACATGAAATACGCTAATAATAAGCCATCGCGCGTGAATCATGCTGGTCGATGAACAAGAAGCCACTAATTACCCGATAGAATTTTTAAAAATTCTTTAAATATTTTCTGGACTTCCTTCTCACGAAATTTGTTTAAAAATTGGCATTCCGATTACTCTACTCCGAAATTTAAGACCAACACAACTTTGCATTGGAACTCGGCTAAAAGTAACCCAGTTAAAACAAAATATAATCGAGACTCAAATTTTAACAGGTTGCGGTGCAGGTGAAACCGTCTTTATTCCCAGAATTCCCATGATACCTACCAAATAATTTTCCATTCCAATTTAAAAGAACACAATTCCCAGTATCGGTGTCTTATGCAATGACAATTAATAAGGCTCAAGGGCAGACTTTTCGTATTGCTGGAGTAGATCTCGGTGTCAGTTGTTTCTCGCATGGTCAGTTGTACGTCGCTCTTTCCCGGGTTAGCAGTTCTAGAAATCTTTATGTTCACGTGCCGGACGGGTCAACTTCCAACATAGTTTACCCGGAAGCTTTGCGCTGAAGTATTTTCGTTCTATAGGTACTTAAGCCTCATGTGAACGTGATCTAAACAATATTACTACCAATACATTAACTTAATAACACACAAGGAGTTACACGTTGATGGAGTCGCGGGCACAGCTATTAAACAATAATATTGTGCGGTTCCGTATTGCGATATTTTTCAACAGTATTGTAGATTGACATATTATATTTTTCCCTACTAAAATACGAAAGTGAATCTGCCTGTTACATCAAAACCACTGAACCGTGAGGAAGGACATAGGCTACTTTTTTTTACGAAAAACGACAGAAACGCGGACGAAGTCGCGGGCAAAAGCTAGTAACTAATAAAAAGGTTAATTATTAATTTCACCTTCGTACAGTATGTTTTACTTATACATAAAGTTTTAATGGATACTGAATAGGAAGAGGTTATGTTACCAATAATTTATTATGAGAACTGTTTAGGTATCCACAGGTAAATAAAAACATTTGAAGGTAAGGCTTAGATTCATCAATCTTGCAGTAGTTATTTCAAAATTCAATGTCATTATAATATTATATGCGTTGTTTTAAACTGACGTTATAACAAAATAGACATTAGTATACCATTTCTATGTATCACTAGCTTCTGCGCACGTATCACGCAGGCGATGCCAGCGGCATCGCCTGCGTGATCCCTAGGGAACATACTCCCAGGATATATATAGCCTACGTATTATCCCAGACTATAATCTATATTTGTGCCAAATTTCATGAAGTTCTTTTCAGGCGTTCTGACGTGAAAGAGTAACAAACATCCATCCATCCTCACAAATTTTCGCATTTATAATATGAGTAGGAAGTTGGATAGGATCGTGGGATTCTTGAAAGTTCACCGTTACATCTGAATATTATGTACAAACACTACTCAAAATAACATCTTCAAAATCATTAGCCATGTTTAACAACTTTTTGTACGAATGGGATTTGCAAAAGTTTATCGTGCTTCAGGCATAGTTACTTAGTTTTAATCTCTAAAATGTTTGTCTTGGTATTTGCTTTGAATGTAATATAGAAAATGACCTTAAAATTAAAAACATTTGAAACTAAAATTAAGGCGCGCAAATGTTTTTATTTTATACTTGCATCAAAGTCCAATATACTTATAAAGTGCTATTGCCATTAAAGAAAAATTATCGTAAAGAAGTTCTAAAATAAAATAGGAAGTTTCACAGGTCATCACTTAATATTTTAAATTACGATAGTATAATTATTTCAGACTTGATACTTTCACGAAAACTTAGTAAAAAAAAATGAAGAAGCTTTGCATACATACTTAAGTACCTGTACATTATGGAAGTGTGATAATCTTGAAACAAAAAACCGTGATGTGTCAAAAGTGTGTTAAGAATATTATCAAACAAAAGACATTATATTGTCTAGTCCCGTTGCGACACCGTGACCTGCAAGCTCTTGCGGTATACTTATATATACTTTGTAAAGTTAAGCATGAATAAATTATACTAGAGCTCACAAGTGCATACAGACGGTCTTTTCTGTTGCCGTCTCGCAGTGTAAACGTAGCAGGTGAAGTTTACTGTCATTCCGTCTTGTTTGTATAGATTGACAGCTCACTTCATGGTCAGCTCACTTCATGGTCAGCTCACCTTATACGAAGAGTGAGATGTTTACAAGCTGTGCGATTCTGTAAACATGTCGAAGTGAACACTTAAGCGAAGTGAACGACAAGTGAGCTGTCAAACCATACAAACAAGATGGCATGATAGCTCACTTGTCGTTCACTCCACCTAAGTGATCACGGTGAGATTTTAACAGAATCGACCGGCTCAGAAACGCACTGCATTATTCCATCTCTGGTCTCCAGTAATAAGTTTTGACACAAATTCAACGCACGTTAAGTGAAGTTAACGCATGTTTGATAATTAGTCACAATTATTTTAGTATAATTATCTTTCCAGTAAATGGATCTGTGTTTTACATTGACCCCTTGAACATAACAAACAAATAACGTAAACAAATTGTACAGCCAACAAAAAAGACACACAGACAGTGGGTCTGTCCCAATGAACTGCATATACTACTGCGTTACTACCATATAAGTGCTATACTTAACACACAAGTGTATATAACGGTTTTTATGAATTATAATTCGGTAGTTTCGTCCTGCTTGAAGCGCAGACCAGTCTGTCAAAACGAGTATTTCATTATGGGAGCAGAAGTACCTTGGAGTACATCGACATGCGTCGCGCATAACGCACGCACACGGCACAGTGCGCTCAGCACGATATTATAAGGGTTGTTATTTACTATCAATTAAATTATTAATAAAAATCAATTTAATTAATTGAGCATACACAAAATACACAATTGTGATAATCAAAATCAATCAATTTCGAACACATCATACAGCCAAATGCGATTAAATTGAAAACTCTTTGTTATGATGATTACACCGACCATTTTTTGACTATCCAGTGTTTGTTGATGATGATGATCATGATGAAATGCACCTTAATAGTTGTTGATGAACATGACGCGTACCATCTAATCGGTTGATGATGAAGCTAATGGCTACTGTGTGTCCACCAGGTCGCTCGCAATTCCTGACGGATTGGTGATGGACCCTTTGGCGCCCACCGCGCTAGCCGTGTCCTCGGAGTTGATGGACCGCATCGGCAGTGGGCTGACCATCCTCAGAGACCACGGGAAAAAAGTTCAGAAGGTAGGTACGTACTTGGTAATTAGATTGTATTGTTTTTATTACAGTGAGATATTGAACATACCTGCTGTATAATTAATCGAGGATCAGCCCATGTTTTATGATTTTCAACATCTAATCTAATATATAAAAATCTCGTGTCACGGTGTTTGTTAACGAACTCCTCGTATCGGAGAAGTTCGTTAACAAACACCGTGACCAATTTTTATGTTTTTTTTTTTGTGTACATTTGGAATTTGTCTAGGAATTGGTCGTAGGCTATTTTTTTATTTGGGAAAAACAACGTTTGCTCGGTTAGCTAGTATTTTTATAAAAAGAAGGAGGTTAGTATTTAGAGGTCAGTAGAGATTTTTCTTGCAATGATTTTATTCTTGCATGAATCCGTAAGTTGAAAACACTGAAGCTCAAAAATATATTTTTTTATCATAATTTCATATGTTTAATAAAAGTCATTACTTGCAAACGCTGTAATCACGAATGTTGTCATACTATTAGATATTTTGAAACCTTCACTACGTAGGTACATATGTTTAGCATAGTATGATAGTATGATGTCACGCTCTCTACAATCATAGTGATATGAACAATATATTAAACTGCAAATTGTGCAGTACTGTTTAGTAGGTATCTGATCAAAAATGTTTTCGCTGATGGATAATTCTATGATTACAACGGTATGTAACTTTTTCTCTAAAGACTTGTAAAAATGCCAGTGATGAATAAAGATATGGAAAATTGTAATTAAAAATATAGGCACCTATGTACGATGTGAAAACAGCTGCACTCATTCAGAAAAATACTGTGAGTCCAAATATCTATACATAGTACAAAATAAAATACAGGAAAAAATACCTATGCAAGCAGGTAGAACCTTTACTTCCCAGCTGAAATAATAAGAAGCAACGAGGTGTGGGCAGTCTTATATAAAAAGTGCCTATTCACAGCTTAATTTTTATGACCTTGAATTGATGTTAATTTTCTATTGCCTGACAGTATGTTTGGAAAAGCAGAAAATTCGACATTCTCAAGAAGTCATGGAAGTCTATGGTGAATGTCGTTTTGATCGATGCCAAAGATACGCCGAGCGGCAGTGCCAATGGACTATATTGTAAATTCAGGTAAGCTCCTAATAATTTCGTAACCCCACCGCATTCCCGCATTACGTATTAAAATTATCGTATCATTAAGCTACCTAAACTTTAATACTTTTTACGTTACCTTTAAGTTTTACCAACAACAAAAACTTGTTTTGCTGATATACTTTTTTAATATCCGTTATTTTATAATTGAGCTAATATTTGAGGGCGTATAACCTTCCATCTTTATACCTACAAACGTCAATGCAGTTTTTATCATACCAACTTATTATTCTTGGGCAATCAGAGTGAACGAGAGTAAATTTTTCCATGTTTTTTTCTTATTAATGCTTTTCTGCGTCTTGTTGCCGTTACGTTTACAAACCCGTATATTTTTTAAAGCTGTCTCGATTTTATAAATAAATAATTCTTATTGCTACAAATAAAAATAAACAACATTTGAAAAAGGTTTGGTTGCTGCAGCCTTTTGTATAGCTAGGTACATTAATGTTGTAGTGAAATATTAGTTTACAGTAGGTACCTAACTACCTACGCAGGTATTTGTTTTTATATGCCAATACTCTCTTAAAAAGGCCATTTACATAACCAAGAATAATACTTTCTTTAGTTTAATAAACCCTAGAAATATAGATACGATCTGTCTCATATTGTGTTGTTGGACAAATGAAAATGTTAGGTACTACTCTCTTCATTATAATAATGTCTTGATTATAATACATTCTTAAAATAAAATAAAAACTAAAATGAATAAATGAACCAAACTAAAAGCAAACAAAACCAAAATAAATTATGAATGCTCGCTTCGCACTAATTTCATAACTTATCGAGAAACAAGGCTAGAAGGTCAAATATATCCCTATTTTTTGTTAAATTCACTAAACTGTTTAATATTCAGTCAATTTATTTTCAATTCCTTATTATGTAGATGATAAATTACCGCCTACAATCTACTCATATCTACAAACAAAAATTATTGATTACAATCATGTTTTCACGCCGTTAATGTTTTTTTTTTCTGTTCAAACAGGCTGGGCAGTGAAGGTCACAAGTCGAAGCAGCTGTCAAAGTCAAAACCGTCGTGGTGCGAACGATTTAACCTGTACTTGTACGATGACAATAACCTGGAAGTTACCGTCTGGCACAAGGGGAAGCAGAAGAGTTTTATGGGCAGGTAAATTAAGAAACTCTCTTTTTAAATACTGTTGAACGTAGGTACAGACTGTATTAATTTACCACATCTGACCACACGACTGTTTTAATTTTCATATTCCAGGCCCTCTGTCGTGCTTATTGATGAAAACAAAGTCATACTTATGCCGCTATCCCACAGGCGTTTTACGAGCGTTGGCGTTTCTTCAACGTCTACGCAGCGTCAACGCTGCGCAGATGCGATGTTGACGTTGTGGTTTTTGGCAACAGGTACAATCATGCCGTCCCGTCCGCGCCCATACGGAAAGAGCGAGGTGGCGTGATTGTTAGCAAAAACGCAAGGTTAACGTCACATTGACACGAAGTTAACATTTGCCACTACAGACTTGGACGTTGGAGAAACGCCAACGTTCGTAAAACGCCAGTGGGATAGCGGCCTTAGTCCTCTTGAGAACAGTTATGCATGTCTCATTTTACTTTAGGGTTCATTATTAAATAGTAGTAGTATCCTTATTCGTATCTTTATAATCTCTAAACTGGATCTAGAATTATATTTCCTACCAAAAACTATGAGCAAAATATTTAAAAAAGCACAATAAGGGGTATGCCAAATAAAATTGTGTACTTCGTAGCGTCAGTGGATTTAATTAGTTCGGATTAAATGTTTAAGTAGTTCTTTTGTAGGATAGAAATAAAGTTAATCGTAGTAAATCTTTTACCTAATAGATTTTGAACTCCATGAAAATGATGATTCACTTTTCCTTACCTACCTACGTGTGTTCGTTTTTCTTAACTTAAAAACATAGCGTTTGCCCACGTTATTCAATCTCGCACCTGAGTGAAATATGAATTCTGTTATTCCAACAAAAAATAATAAAACTACGCTTCCTATAAAAAATTAAAAACATGTTAATTAATTTGTTTATTTCTCAAAGTTAGCAAAGCACGTAAATTTATCACTTTTATGTCTATTTAGAGGATGTTAAACTTAACTACCTAATAACGTACATACCTATAAATAGTTTGGATGTTATGTAACCATTGAAAACCGGTATCAGGTACTTATTAAAAACAAAACTATGTTAACACCTACTCGGAAGCTACTCATTTTATCATCAGGACCAGATAGGACACTTTACTTATACAGAGTTGCAATATTTTGAAATTTAAACTGCTAAGTATTCGAAAGTAAAGCGTTCGTCTTTTCAGCAAACCTCTTATTATGCATTAGCGAGCAAGCTTTTCCATTTGCTCGATAGATGGCGTTGGAGCTTTTGTCAGTAACCCTGAATCGCTCTTTGGTACATCATGATTATAGATAAAATTATGGATAATGATTAATTTCTGTTTTTTTCAATACCAACTCTGAATTCATTTATATACTAAAACGTGTACTGTTTGTCTTTCGCTTGCTATGTTCTGTATATGTACTGGAAAAAGATGCCTAAGGCATTAAATCCACCATTTTTCAGTGGGTTTAACTTGGGTCTTTAGTTTTCACAATACACAGAGGTACTAGAAATATCCCAAAAACTATGGTTGTGAAGATCATGAAGTTCAGTGACTGCAAAAGCAATACTGGAGGTTCCCATCATCAAGGCTCAATTTGATGGTTCTACAACTGTTAATTATAGCATCCGCCAGGTTTTAATGACCAATAATAAATATCACCAGTAACTCTATACTTTTATTGTGTTTTTTACAAGAATGACGCACTTCCAGCTTTGGTGTTTAGACCTAAATTCTTGAACCGTAACGTAATTTTTTGCTTTAGAACTTATGATAAAAACATCTAAGCGTAGCTTTACTTGATTTATTATGAATGCATATGATTATTATAAATATTGTACACTGATGTTATCTGAGCTGGATCTAGAGGGTAAAGTTTTATACCTGTGGACAATTTCATTAGCTTAACATCCTTTGAATGAATTTAAAGCTTCCTGCAGACGAGAGCTTTGACACAAAAGCATCGACGTCGAGGCCGACCTTGGCTTTTTTGTGCAGAGCCTTTTACGAAATATAAGCCAATAAAACAGTCGTTCGTTTCATCTGTAAATGTGAATTTAATAAACTTGCATAGCTACCTCTGTAAAAAACAATGCGTTTTTTATATTAAATTGAAACTGTCGTTGCCCTTTAGCATTTTATTCCCCCTTTTAAAAATGCGAAGAGGCGTTCAGGGCCGTCCAGTCTCGGACACTAGTTTTGAGATTGTCCATAAACAGATGGCTTGCTACTCAAGAACAAACACAACGTTCCGGGTTAAACTTCATCGGAAAAATACAGATATCGGCCGTGGTAAATATGTTGGACAGTAATATTTGGACAGCTTATAATTAGCAAAATATTTATGACGATATTCTACCAGCGTGTATGACAAAAACAATCCGAATTACCAATTTGAACTAAGTTTTTGTCATGATTACCTATATCATTGTTATATGAGTACTGAACGTGTAGTAGTATAGTAATACACGTGTTTTTTCACTTGTTATACACATACCTACCTCTAAATTGTCTAGAAAGATATCACTTATAATTACATCGACTTCGAAGTAGCATATATTGTTTCTACGCATCTTGAGCTACGCGCGTAAGCAACTCTCAAAAAACGGCCAAAGATTTTATTGCTTTGCCAAAAAAATCTGACGTCTATAAGTTGCTTAAAATAAGCCCAAAAGTAAAACAAAAAAATTGATGGGTTTAGCCAACCTTGCTTACCTCCTTAATCAATCTATCTTTAGCCCGGTAATTTAACATTTGGTATTCGCAGGTGTGTCATCGACCTCTCGCAACTCGAGAAAGAGAAGACCCATGAACTGTGGCAGGAGCTAGAGTGTGGTCAAGGATCCTTGCATATGCTGGTCACGTTAAGTGGGACCGCGAGAACCATGCCTCTAGACAACGTGCCTACAACGAATGGTGTCCATCACGTCACTCCCGAGGAGGAAAAATTCGTAAGTAGAATAAAGACAAGGTATTTTTAAGTATTGGGAAGAATCATCAGGAATCATTAGATTTTTTTATATCAATCAAATTGAATTAACATTCGTGAACACAAACGTTCCATTCCAAAGCCAACGAGTTGGTTTAGATAGTTAATCTATGAGGTCCTTAAAAAAAAAATAACTCAAATCGGATGAGAAACCTCCAAGTAATCGTTGTACATACAAAAAAAAATACCCGCCGCATCGTCACTCCTCCTTTTTTTTGGAAGTCAGTTTAAAATGTTATAATGAGTGTTAATGACACACCAGAAAAGATTGGAAGTAACGGGTTTAGACTAGACTAGCTAAAGAGAGATCAGCGGGTTTTTCTAGTTCATGACTAATCTACTGGTAAACAAAATTTTAATCGTCTAGTCAGTAGGAATATTTTAGTTGCTAGCACTTTTTGCATTCATTAGTTAAAACTTATGTGATTACTTGATAAGTCAGGTTGAATCTGGGGTTTTCGCTTAAAAGTTATAAGTAAATAACTACTCAGTTGTAAGTTAGATCGTACTTCGCGCCCGCAGTTTTTTTCGGCCGCCTTAATTTAAATTAATCAAATATTTTACAATTATATTAGCCTTAAATTCAAAAGATGGTCAAGTTCAAGGTAATGTTTGACCAGCAAACCAAATAATATATTCTGTATATTACATAAAGATTATGTATAAATGGAAATATGTTGTCAGGCCTGACTAGGTATATTTGCTAGATTTATCGGACATAATATTCAAGAACCTTAAGGACAGAACAAGTAGATAAACAGATAAATTAAATATTTTCTTAGCAGCAGCAAGAATCAGGTTTTATATTTTTAGCAAAACACGTGGTAAAAATTTTGAAAATCTGATAAAAAAAATATGATTGGATCTAATACTTATTTCTAGAAGGTATATACAAAATCTTTGGCGCAAACCCACCGCGGTGCACGCTGTGCACGGCCACGCGCATTTTAGCTCGTTTGTTTAACAACGTGGGACTACGTTTCCACTGCAGTACACACTACACAGTCGTGGGGACTATGTACAATCGCGGCACACGGAGAGGCTACGCACGTTTTTTTGCAAGAATATAGTTTTGACATCGTGGGTACAGCGTGTACCGCGTGCACAGCGTTCATGACGTAGACAGCGTTCAGATATGTGATTGCCATAGACGAGCAAACCACAAGTGTACCAATGACGTCAATTGATGTGTAACATGTCCATAGGTTGCAGTGGAGACAATCTCATACATTTTCATGCAAGGCGAAGCCTCACAAACGTGGTTAGTCTCTCCGTGCGCCGCGGTGGGTTTTCGCCTTGACTGTCAATATTCAACGAAGCTTCAAAGTCATGAACTCATGACATACAAAAAGTTTCAAGTGAATAAGAACTACTTTTTCCTCCTCTGAAAATGCACTCGGAACAAAATAAATTATAACTTGACTTCATACTTCCTCTTTATTTAGTAACAAAATACCAACGAATGTACAGTAAGTTAAAAATAATGTGCATTAATCAATACCTCTAGCTGTTGTATGCTTAATTATAACTATTAAAGAGAAATGCCAATAGGCGGACATTTTAAAGTTCAAGTTAGCTTGCGGTTTCACTCAACCGCGAGCCTTGCTTACCTACAACTTTACCTAAGGGCCTTAGGTTTTTTTGAATAAAGTGAACTGAGCCTTAGGCTAAGGCTCAGTTCACTTTATTCAAGTAAGAATGGCTAGTGGATTTATTAGCCAGCGTAACTAAACGTAATGTGGCTCTCGGCTGACAAGATTATATTTAAAAGCTACTGCCAAATTTAGTTCTTTAACCATCGATTTCTTGATACTCTTTTAAAATGTATCTATTTGCCAAAAGACTTTGTTTATACTTGGTAAATCAACTAGGCTATTGGTTTGGGTTTTGATGCTCGAACAGGCAAAGAGAGCTTTCAATCCTAGTTTAAAGTGGTTCAAATGACAGCCGGTCTTTTTTTTTCTAAACGTCTCTCTGTGTTAACTTGTGTAAGGAACTGTCATTCCCATCGATATCGTGTCTGTCTGTCTGTCACAGCCAGTTTTCTCCTGATCTACTTGACAGATTATGTTAAATTTTGGAATTCATATAGGCTTCTCTGACCCTACACAACATAAATAAATACATTTTAGCATGGGGGTCACTTTTAGGGGTCAAACTAGAAAATTACAAAAAAAAAAATCTTTATCTTACTGCTTACTGTGAGGGTTATAATTAGGTTTTTTTTTCAGATTTATAAAATAAATAGTTAGAAGTTATTTAAGAAATTAGACCGAAAATCACCAATTCATCATTCACGAGTTCATTATCATTCAGTTACGAATTATTACATTTGTCTACTCGTTTGTAAAAACCAACTTACCGCACATATCATTATAAATAACTATGAATTTAATAAGCAGATGGAACGGGTCGAGAGTCGGGATCACGGGTCACTTCAAGCGCACTTCACCTAAGTTTTCATGATGTGAAGATTACAGAATTTATTCCATGCCCTCACTACACCTGCATTTTCATGGTGTCATTTTAAAAGAATAGACAGACTGACTATATCGTGATCGTGACTTGTCGCACTTGACCACTAATTCTGTCAATGTAAACCAAACTTTATGCGTTATCCTTTGGCATTTACGTCGTGACTCACAGACATGAAGCTATACTAAGTTCGTCGGTCTCTCGTAAACATTGAAAGGCTGGTTTTTTTCATGGCCGTAATATTCCTGGGTTCCAATAACTGATGACGCAGGTAAAAGTGGTCGGACCGGCTAAGATCCGAAGATAACTGCTCAACCGTATTTATTACTCCACTTTATTTATCAACAATGAAATTATGGTCTTTTATGCATATTCATTCCTGATTCGTTCTGTGTCGTTCGTGTAGGTGTACCCACCCAAACAGTTTGCTTATATTGTTCTTAATTCATTCAAATGATATCTTAAAAACATGTAGAAGACGAGCTGTTTGAATTTTTGTTTGAATAGTTCTTGGATTTTGTGATGGCAATTCATAGCGGTCTGTAAGGATGGGGTCCTGATCAAATCCTATGTCCGGAAATTAGTTATAATTGTCTTACATACCTCGGTCGCTACATCTTCTTCTTTACTAGTAATAATAATAAAATAGTTTATTGTCACAAGAAAACATACATTAGTATACACTGTGTACCAAGACGCTATCTAACGCTGCAGCAGTCTGTATACAGATATTGTGAGCCCTGCCTCTCAAACTAGGATAACCTGTATCTTAAGAGACAGTGTTCAGCTGTGAGGTTACTTAGAAATAGGGATTATACAACTGCGGACTGTGGCAACTTATAGTACGTGTTAACAAATTAACAATGAATTTACTTTTAAACATAAACATATTATATTTAAGGAAAAAGAAAGGAAAAATAGTAAAAAATTACATTTTGATACTTATAAATGTGAATGGGTGAATGTGTGTGAGTATGATTTATGATGTATGCATGTGTGGTGAGTTTTTGTATGGGAGTAGTGAGTGTGAGGTGTAATATGTGAGTCAGTAAAAGCAAATGTAAGGCAATACTAGGCAATGCATTTTAGCAGAGATTCAGTTTTTGTATAGTCCTGTTGAAGTAACCATTCCATCAGCTTAGCTTTCAATTCAAACTTATTGCAATCCATTATATTTAATTCTTTATGTATTTTTTTGTATATCAGAGAACTTAAAGTGAAGTACTGGTATTTGGCAAAAGCAGTTTTGTGTCGTGTACCTGGGGGAATGTTAGGTTCGTTTGGTGGGATTAGACGGTGGGACACTGGAGTGTCTTCTGAGAATGGATTTCAACACGAAGAGCTGTCGAACTGTTAGTACCTTACAATCTGAGTAGAGTTGAGTTGTTGGATAACGATAAGGTTTCCGTAGCATCACTTTCAGTATTGCTCTCTGAGCTCTCTCCACTCTAAGAAAAGTAGTTTTAGCCGCACCCCCCCATACACTAATACAATACCCAAGAACTGACTGACACAGAGCATAGAACACCATTTTTAGAGTATCAGGATTTGTGGAAGCTCTAAGTGACTTAAAGATATGTATTAGTCTCAGCGTTCTCGAGGTTAGGACATCAATGTGTTGATTCCAGCGTAATCCGGCATCAATTTGAACACCCAGGTATTTGACGTGATCGGTACGCGTGAGTGTTGGACATTGGCATGAAGATGACTGTTTTAAGCAAGTGTGCGCTATTATCGAAAGGGTGTGGTCGATGGTTAACTCCTTAGATTTTTGAAGTCAGTAGGTGGTCACGTCAATTGCAGCGTCAGTGACATGGCACTTTACTCAATACTCAATACTCAATAATTTATTGCATTCCATATGTATTACAAAGATGGTTTAAAATGGTTAAAGAACAAATATGGACCCTGTCGTTGCCTGTTATAGCAGTCACTTTACTGGCACGATATTAGCGCTAGTTTCGGCATATTTTTAAGGAGACGTCACTGAAGGAACACAAATGTAATCTTATGTTAAACAATTCATTATATCACTAAATAATACTAATATCTACATAAAATTCTTTCGTTCCTGGCTGATTGAGTGACTAAGTGACTGAGTGACACAGACAGACGAATGGACGGACAGCGGAGGCTATGTACTTAATAGGGTTCCGTTGGTTACCTTTCGGGAAACTAGACACATCGTGTACCCCTGCACCTTAAGCACATCGCGGACTCGCAACACACCAAGTTCAGTGAACCTACTGAGCAGTATCGGTTCTCTCGCCAATCATCCTTAAGAAACTGTTCCCGTCGCCGGAGTGGGATGTTTGTGAAAAATAAAGATTGTGTTTACCGATTGACGTCATTTGACGACCGGTTATCCTACCAACGGAAAGCAGGTCGCGAAACCTACATACATATGTGATACATTGTGGTTAATACATTCATAACAGCACTTGTGCACTTAATTTTATTATCACGTTCCTTAATCCACGTCATCGATCTAATCAAATAAGAAAAACTAAGTATTCAATCAAAAGCAATCATGTGCCATACTTAATTAGACAAGATCATTTTTTTTTTTGAAAATGGTAGACATTTGACGTCAATAATTTTTGATTTACAGAGCAAAAAATAGCTAAAAAATTATGTACGTAGATAGTTTTTGCGTCCCGTCCTAGATAGACGGGATCAAAGTAGAGTTTACTAACATATGATAAAAAGAAATATTGGTTTATTACCGACAATAGATACCTACCTCGATGACCCCATGATCTGGTGCGTACGTCATTAAACAAAAACTTTGATGAGATAATAATTAATTTACAAAAAAATACCGACGTCATAGAAAAACTATCTAGTCGTTAATATCATGGTTGTCAATCATCAATACAAACCATTACTTTTTGTCTCGTATTCAAAACGCAAATTGAAATAGACGATTATATATTTGTATGTTAAATAGCGCTAATATCTAACACATTTGTGATAACTTATTAAGCAAACTTGAATTTACGAGAAATACAGTAAGTTCTTGTCGTAATAAGGCAAAAATAAAACGACAAACGGAAATACCTAGTGAAAATCATTGGTGGAAATCCTGAAGCTTCCTCGGTATTATACCCATCTAATTTAGAAATTACCAGGATTTTATTACAAACAAATCTCGAACAACTTAAGAAATGAATATTTTTTTATTCTAATTACCATCGAACATGATATTTTTTGAATAAATTAACTACATGGTTTGTACCACATTGTAATTCAATTAACTTTTTACTGTAGTAATTTTTTTGAGCTTCAAAATCCTACAACTGACCTCAATTTGTTGGTATTTTTTCAAGAAAAATTGTTCTTTTTTCAAAGGATTTAAAGATATTTGTATAACTTATACTAGGTATTGACTACCTACATTTGATTCCGGGTGGTTTTCAGTAAAGATTAGATACGAAAGCGTGTTATTTTTTCTTTTCAGAGCTTAAAGCTCAAGTTATTTTCAGCTGCTGAACTTTAACAGGGTCAACAAGAAAAGGATAAAACTAAATTAATAATTTCAAGTTCACTTTATTTCCAACGCGGTTAGCGGTTGGTGAAGTTATAGTCTGTAGCTGTGCTTTTTAATGTCTTTAGATTTATCACGTCTGCGCGGGCTTTCGTTAACTGTTTTAATTAGATTCTGTCCACGTACCCAAATTATGGTCTCTTGTATAGGTTTTGTGTTTTTGGCGTTAAATGGCCAACTTTGGCTTTCTTATTCTTAGAAACTGAAATGTATAGACAACTTTGCCTTATTGGGTAGTTGAGCATAGTTATTAGTACCTATAGTTTATAGCGGCCTCAAATTTGCATTTTCTCTTATCTATTTGTAAAAAGCCAAAAGTCCGAAGTAAGTTTCTCATAAAATACGCAACGAGTACGCACTTTTTCGAGTTCGTGGATTGAACTACTATACTACTCAAATGAAATGAAAATATATCATAACATGCCTTATACAATGGTTTAGTTCATAGCGATTTAAAAAAGAATGGATTATCCATAAAACAATATCCCATTGAAATCCATAAAACTACTAAAACGCCCAGAATGTACCTACAGTAGATATTTACTGTCAATTCTGAGCGTTTTAGTAGTCCTTAATAACAATATTATTACGTAAAAAAGTTCACAAGAAAAAAAAAATTAAAATATATTCACTAAATAAATTAATAATAACTTGGTTTATTATTAATTTATTTCTCTTTCTCTTTATTTATTGGTCTATTTTGGTATTTAAATAAACATAATTGCAACTGCCTAATTTCTACGTACAGCGATGAGTCGGCACTTTTGTGAGCGAAAACGCAATTTTGTGATAAGGCTTTTAAGAGTGTGTATTCCGTCCACTAGCGCCGCCAATCTTTTTTTATTATTTGTGGTAAATTTAAGACATGTAGATAAAAAACCGCTCTGTAGTGCACTAAAGAAATGTATCTATTATTTTTTGACAGCTATTTTTAATACATAACTCATGGCTAAATAGCCAAAACGGCAATTATTGCTAAAAGTGGCCACTTTTAGCAAAAATATCGACTTTGGCAACTATTTTTGTTCTAAAGTACAAAACATAACTCTCTAAACATAATGAATACATTTCTTCAGTGCACTACAGAGCGGTTTTTTATCTACGTGTCTTAAATTTACCACAAATAATAAAAAACGATTGGCGGCGCTAGTGGACGGAATACACGCTCTTAAATTGAAAAATTAACCCCACATCTTATTCCTACAGTCATGGTACCGCCTAGACAACAGCTGGGGCGAGGTGGGCGAGCTTTCAGTGACGGTGTACGGCGCCGAGGGTTTGAGCGCGCTCAACCTCAGCGGGAAGGCGGACTCCTACTGCGTGCTGGAGCTGGACAACTCCAGGATACAGACGCACACCGTGCCCAGCACTACCGACCCCACCTGGAACAAAAGTTACAAATTGTGAGTTGACCTGCGAAAGCAACTGCTTCGATTTAAAAAGTTTAAAATTAAGTTTAAGATATTTAAAATTATTTTTAAAATTAAGTTTATTTAGGAACAATAACACAAGATTAGTACAACAAGTAAAATTATGATAGCAGCAAAAGCATAAAATATACCGCAGCTAACAATTTAACGCCCTTCTCCAAATACTTACAGACCTGTCCTATGTCGGTGATTCCATATTTGGTTCTACTTCTTCTATATTGCGGTGGTTCCATATTTCGGAGTAATCAATATTAGCCTATGATTAACGGAAACCGAAATAAGTATGTTCCTATTTTGACGTTGTTATTGAAATTACTGTTATCCGTCAATTTCGAAAACATATTATTTGTATTTACAGTACTTTCCAAAATGACCTCTGTGTGTACGATTAAGGAGGATGTATGACTAACTGACAAAGACTGCTGTTTGCTGTCAGAATCCTATACCTCTTATAAATAATGGCCCATTTGTTTCGGGCAGTAAAAACAATATCATCTGAATATTTTCTTAATTAGTATTTTTTTTACTGCAGCCCCGTGAATGACGTAACGTCCACACTAACAATTACGGTAAAAGATGAGTCGATAATCAACACGATGAAGGACGAGACGCTCGGCAAGATATCGATACCTCTGCTAACAATAGTGAACGAAGAGAAGGCCTGGTTCGACCTCAACCATCGATCCAAGAAACACACCATGAAAGGAAACTCCCCGAAAATTCAACTACAAATGTCCATCGCGTGGAACCCGGTAATTTATGTTTTATAGCTTCCAATGTTTTCCACAAATCACGTTGAAATCATGTTTTTCTATTCTATTAATATTAATAGAATAGAAAAACATGATTTCAACGTGTAGGTGTGCTGGTTGGTTGGTGGTGATATATTTGTATATCACGTCTCAACGGTTGGACGGGTAACAATTAAAATTTGGCACACAGGTAGAATATGACCTAGATTAGGACAAAAAAATATCCAGTTAGTGCGTTACTATGGGATTATTTTCGACTATCACGCGAGTGAACGGGGTGAACCTGCAGGTGAAATCTAGTGTCAACATAAATACAGCAATCGGCATTCCAACTAGCCGACCTGTCTCTCACTTTGTTCAGGATGCCGGCATTCCAACTAGCCGACCTGTCTCTCACTTTGTTCAGGATGCCGGCATTCCAACTAGCCGACCTGTCTCTCACTTTGCTCAGGATGCCGGCATTCCAACTAGCCGACCTGTCTCTCACTTTGTTCAGGATGCCGGCATTCCAACTAGCCGACCTGTCTCTCACTTTGTTCAGGATGCCGGCATTCCAACTAGCCGACCTGTCTCTCACTTTGTTCAGGATGCCGGCATTCCAACTAGCCGACCTGTCTCTCACTTTGTTTAGGATGCCGGCATTCCAACTAGCCGACCTGTCTCTCACTTTGTTCAGGATGCCGGCATTCCAACTAGCCGACCTGTCTCTCACTTTGTTCAGGATGCCGGCATTCAAACTAGCCGACCTGTCTCTCACTTTGTTCAGGATGCCGGCATTCCAACTAGCCGACCTGTCTCTCACTTTGCTCAGGATGCCGGCATTCCAACTAGCCGACCTGTCTCTCACTTTGTTCAGGATGCTCGTATGAGAATTTAAACTGATTTAATTTATTTTTTCGCTTTTTTTCTTATTTTCCTTCTTGAGTTTGTTGATTTTTTTTTATTGTTTCAGATAAAAGCCTCGGTCCGGTTACTGAGTCCTAAAACCAACAAATACACGGAGCCAACGCCGAGAACTTTCAGTATTCCCCTCATTTACAATAACTTGAAGTTTATCAAGGACATATTTTATGCTGTGTACTACGGAAATGAGCATTTGAAGTAAGTATGTAGATAACATAGAACAAAGTATTATTTATTCGTCCTATAGAGTCTTGTGAAATTAATAATAGTAGCGTAATTTTATTATTATTATAAAACGCGCTTTTGGTCTCCTAAGGTTTCTTGTCATTCTATTCTTCTTTTAAAATAGGATTTTTTGTAACAAAATATGATTTTTTGTAACAAAAAATCATCGTGATCATCACAAAATTATCGTGCGTTCTTATTTAATAATCGTGTGCCATTTACTTCATCTCTCTCTCTCTCTCTCTCTCTCCAAAAAGGCGAGTTGATATGCTTTGCAGTTTCTATTCCTAGCGAAAAAAAGGTAGATTACATAGAGTCCAGACCTTTTATAACTTGCTAGGTGGACTTTTAACTTTGTACCTATTGCTCGCTTCGTACAAACTCGCTTCCATCTTCGGCCTAATCATCACTTTCCATCAGGTGAGATTTAGGCCAAGAGTTTCCCCGTTTTGTAAAAAAAAAAAAAAAAAAAAAAATATGTTTTCGTAAAATTGTGTATACTGTTCCGTGTCAATGAATCGCGTCCATTGTCTGTATTATTTTGACATAATAGGGGCACAGTTCCGTATCCAATGAGGTCAAGTGGTCAACTTTATCCATCCTGGCGTGTTCGAACGCAAATATTATTTAGCCATGCTCGTTTTCCCAGTCTGTTCATGGCATGCCCAATTTATGAGGTGTCGTAAATTAGCAACTTATTTCTGTTCCGGTAAACTGGAACTGCTACAGATACTCACCATCATGATGAGTCTACTGCTTAACATAGGCATCTCCAATAGCAAAAATTCAAAATTGCCTGTAAATGATCTAATTGATATAAATGCTTCGAGTTGAAATTCATGCCAGTTATTTCGATCCTCGGTAACTCTCATACATCTGCTAAGAGCCATTGAGATCGTCTTTCCACCTAGCGTGAGATTGACAAACCCTTCGTCGGCCGATGTTCGCTGTCTCTAGACACTCATACCTACTAATTTAGAACTACGACTATTACTCACCGCAATCTATCCTCATTTCATTTTGACTGTTAGGTTCAAATCCTAGTATATTTTTTATTTTTCATCAATATTAATGTACCTGTCTAATTATGCCGGACCTGATTGTTTAATTATTTCTATGTAAATAGTTTAACACAGTTTTACGTATCGTTCGTTGACCGGTCTGGATGTCGCCATATAGAACGGTGCATTTCTTTGATACCCATTATGTTGATTAAGTATTTGCATTTCCTTTTAATAGTAGGTACAAGGAAATTGTAACGACTATGTACCTACTATTCAAATGAATAAGATAGTATTGCCGTGATGTTTCAAATTTTGGTGAAATAATATATTGTGTCATAAGACGCATAAGGTACTTACCTACTTACAAATCTCATTACCAGTACGATGCCCAGTAACATCATTAAACAAAGCCCAATTAATATTTATATATCATAATAAATAATGTAATTTATAAAAGGGCGTTAAAATTTTAACTCGCTTACTTTAGTACGTTATAATTTATATTTTTATGAGAAGTCATTAACTTTATACTTTCATTCATTTTAAAAGCGTGATGGCTGGAATGATTGATCTTCTGGTCTAAGAATGGCACCTTACATACACGGCATAACAATAAAACTATATTACTCTATTGGAATTAAAGACAACAACCTATATTTAAAGTACCAACTGAAGGTATGGTAGGTACTTACGGGTACCTTCGGATCACGAAGTTACATTCTAATGGCGATAACGATTATCAAGAAATAGAAACATGTCAATCCCTAACTTTCTATTTCTTGATAATTCTTTCCCTAGCTTCCAAAACTGGACATAACCTTACATTTTAGCACTAATATGAAATATTATTTGGCTTCTAGAGCATATTTCAATGTAGTCTCGTAGCAAAGTCTACGCGCGTAGCAGTATGCTACGCACGTAGCTCTTTGTTATAAAAACTGCAAAATAAATACAACCCACAACAACGATAATATATTCAAGAATAATAGAACATAAGTATTACATTGAATCATTGATTACCGATAAATTAAGTTATGCGTATCCTATTTATATAAACGATACGTGTTGTAAATAAATCATTATTTGTGCAATAACACTCTTTGTCCTCTCTTTGTCCTATTCCGTAACTGACACAAACAAACGCAAATGAGTAACATTTTCACTTAATTAGAAAATTAGTCATCATTCAGTAGACGCCGTATTATTCAGTAGGCGTCCCTTTTAAATAGGTCTATTCAAGACAGAACTGAATTAAAACCTTTGGGTATCATGCATATAATTATAAAGTATAAAGGAAACCCCTGCCCATATTTCATTGGATAAAAATAATCCTCACTGCAGCTGTGTCCCCAGACAACTTTATCCTGTTCGTTTCCAGCAGCCATTGCTTACAGGTTGTGTCATTTTACCTTATAAAATATAATTATTATATCAACACCACCAAGGAAGCGAGTAATATGTACTTATTTAGAAAGTGATTAAGTTTACCTCTGCTGGAATACTTTGTTCCTAGTAGTATATCACATAGGTGCATAATTCTCATATATATTTAATTACGTTGTACATCAAACATTGTTGTTGTTTTTTACCATAAATTCAATTTTATGAGGAAGGCTAATTCCGATCATTATGGAGTTTGTTAGATAGATCATTTAGTTGAAAAGTTACACAGTTTTGTTTACACTGGGGTCACAGTTGTGAACAAACTTTTTTTTAATCCATAAAAAATAATAGATTTATTTTTAATACGTTTTCCATCGATAAAATTAGGTATAGTTTATTTCATTACCGTATGTGCACATTACAAAGACATACACTGTAGGTATATAATCTGTGAAAATGTTTTACTAACGTTTTGATGGTGAAACATTGCGTTTTATGGTTTATCTATCTAATCTAACCCCGATTTTATAAATAAGACAATATTGTTATTTGATTTTGAGCTTTTTCTATGGGTGATGGCATAGCCCTTTTACCTCGAAATATCTCGACAGCGTGTCACTTTAGGGCACCATATTCCAATTTTTGTTTGTTTGTTGAAGTGTCATCCACCCATATAATATGCACGTTTAAATCGCGCTCCGCAACTTTATACAATAAAACAAAATGTCTGCGGGGAGCTATCATATGCCACAATGGTTCTATTCCCTTTAATATCCCATCTGACAGTCAATAGGCCTCATTCATAGGCCTAACAATCTACCTTTCCTAAATATAAAATACGAGTACAGGGGCAACTAAAAAGGCCACTTTAAGAGAATCATAATATTAATCACAAAATAATCTTTTAAGTTTCATTTTCATCTTTATCGCTTACGTATTAGGTTCAAGGTTGACTGGTAGGGTGATTTGTTTCTGATTCTGCTAAAGTAGCCTTTTTAGATCCGCTGTTCAATTTTTCATTAACTTACCCGTGCAATGAATTAAGATAGGTGCATCTCTTAATGGAGGTTGGATTATAAATAGTAGATCAGCTACTGTAGTACCTATTTCTACTAATAAGTACTATCTACTTATCCAGGTACTTGTTCGAGTGGGACAACCGCGAGAAGTCTGCGCTGGCGCTGTCGGCTTGGCTGCTGTTTTGGTTCTTCTTCCGGATGTGGATGACTCCTCTCCTGGCTGTCATACCATTCCTCTACTTTTGGGCGACACGCAGTAAGTCCTTAGCTCTAGATATATTTTTTTTACGTTGGGTGTTTTTAAGTAGTCTTCTTGGTCAATCTCCCATGAAAACCAAATAAGGCACGCACCGGGAAAAGAGGAGAGGACTAAAATACCTTTTTTTTTTTAAACTTTGCCCCACACTAGGAATTTCTCCTGTATCTTGGGTGCGTTCACTAACACAAAAACTCACGTAAACAGCCAGACCCGGAACAACTATCTATAGGCAATGTGCTCCGTGCTGGAATCGAACCCGCGACGAAGGGCAGCAGCTAATCACTCAACCACTGCGCCAACCGCGTCATCTTTGCTCAACGAGCGGGCAGTATATAGCTGGCCAAGGTTAACTTTACAAAAAATAATAGGACCAATTCTACAATATTTCAAGCAACGTTCGCATTCGCATGTCCGTCGCAATCTATCAAAAAAGCCTCAATGTCAATACATTGTACCTAACCTAACCTTCTTATTTTGTGCACTTTCAGACACTGCAAACCTGATTCCTATCTCTCACTTCGACGAAGATTCATCAGAAGAGGATCTGGATTCAGCTAAGGTAGGACCAATAGCTAACTTATTTTTCCGTTCCCATGAACGATGAAGTCATACAATCCATTCTATACCTAATGCACATTGTTTCGAGTTACTAGAATTACATAAATCTAAAGGAAAATTCACCTATAAATAAGCGATAACTAATTGAATAAGACATGAATTGATAATGTTCTGAGTGGTATCTAATATGCTGTGTTTTATGTATGATCTGCTTTATTTATGGTCTTGTAAAAGAGGAACAAATGGCATCCTCGCCTCAAACGTGTTTAAACTCACTGAAGACTGAAGAATACCTATAGGTAATCATAATTTGGTAGCGATTAATTTCAAATAAAAAAAAATGTTAATAAATTGATTCATTTTCTGAGCGAGAAGAGCACGCCATTGCGTGCTCTCTAAATGTTACTTATATTTATAAAAAAAACGTTTATTTTTTCTTTTTGAAAATTCGTCCACTTACATAAGTGATGAAAGTGTGTGTAGAAATTATTTTTTGCCGATGCTAAATCCTGTCCCAACGCACAGATTGTAAAGGCAGTGCAGGACTTGATAGAATCTAGATCGAATGAGAATTAGCCACATGGAAAATTAAAACCGCCTTGGGTGGGTGTAAAACCACAAGGCACTTTGTACCTTGATGGACTAATAAATAAATGTAGATAAATTGCTGATTAATACTTAGTAGTGTTTATGGAAGAACAAGCGTATTGAAATGTAATGTTTGCTCTTTGTATTCAGTCATTACCATTTTATTATCTGTCATCTTTATGAAGCATAATTAGGTACTTACTTAGTTCATTCATTTCTATTACTAGAAAAATATCTGCATGGAGAAAACCATTATGACCCATGAACTATAAATAATATTTCATAATAACAAAATAGGTACCTACTACATCACCGTCAGCATTGATAAGAAAAACGACGAACGTAACCATGATTTTGTAAACAATGACAACTGGTTTAAAAGAGTGTCCATGGAGTTTCTTGCACGTTCTTCTCCACAAGATCTACACTTTGGAACGTGCAACTGCCGCGCTGGAGACGTGGTCGGTGGGTGTGTTATGTTGCAGAACAACTTGCTGCTCTTGTCTCTAGCGCGGCAGGATTAGCTTCATCTATTTGACTATTCAAAAGTGCCTGAACTGGTCTATTTGAAATAAAGCATTTTGTATTTGTATTTTGACTGAACTATAGCCCCGTTATGAGAAAATATAAAATTTGTAAAAATAAGATCTTGTACTAAGTTACCACAGCAAATAATCCTAACCCAAATTCAATCAACTAAAAGATATTTATGTGTATTATTACAAAACTAACGAACAATTTCACTTTGACAGGTTATATTTCATCGATGTCTAATGTTTTGTGGTACTGCTTTGTTATATGAGTCAGACGCGTTCAAGTACACTTCTAGGCTAAATATCTCTGACCAATTTTAGCTTTACGGTGCCTTTTTTGGGAGAAAATTTCATATATGTGATTTACTTACCTACTATTTTTGTTTGTTTCAGGACGACAAAACAATCAAGAACCGGCTATATGAACTACAGGATCTCACATTCACGATAAAGGACGGAATAGACTACATTGTATCTCTTCTACAGAGGGTGAAAAAGTAAGTTACAACTTAACATAAGATTATGTAGATAAGTAGATATTGCTATTTTTAGACACTAGGTGTTCCCACGGCTTCCTTCCCGAAGCCTATTTATTCTACACGAACCGTGGGTTATTCCGAAATTCAAAATATAACTCAGCAATAAAGTTTTTTCAATCAAAAAAATTACCTATTCATAATACCTTATTAAGTATTATTTCGATTTAAATAAGGATCTAAACCAAGAGGCTTCTTGTATCTGTGCAATTAAAATATCATACATGTATTTTCTCAATCAATTTGGGTTTAGTAAAGAGCCATAAATAATTACTAACAAGTTAAAAATAGTAGCTGGATTTTTCTTAAAAACCGTAATACAGGAAGTAGGCCTCATTTGCGTTTAGTTACTAACAATTTCACAAGTCGATTGTTACGCAAATTGAACCATTGTTTATTTCTACTGTTTGTCTAGCTTTAAAAAGTTACTTAATATTGTATTCGTGTTAAAGAGCATTGAAATCACAGACATTCATTATGGAATGAGCTTTCCCCATACAGTACCAAGTATCTATTATACTGTAAGATACTCACCGTGAAAACTAAGATAAAGTGAACATAATGTTTGCTGTCAATCCATACAATAAGGTGCAATGCTAATAGGCAATTTACATGCGATTTTTTTATTTGCTAAATGAAATACTCTTTAGTTCTAGTAAAAAATCGTACCTTCATCAGCGATGAAGTTATAAAGCTTCAAAGATTATAATTAGAATTAGAAAGAGAGTCCGATATGGACTTTGACGTCAAAGTCTATATAAAAAGTCAAAGGTATTATATTTTTGTATAGGTAGTTGTAGATAAACAGTATAGATAATTAAAAAAAAATTCATACATGTTCCCTATTAACTTGGGCTTATGGCTTGGGTTTATTCCATCTAAGTTTTGGCCTTGAGATGTTAACCCTAATAGATATACCTATGAAGTGAATATTGCGAGAAAAGCGATTGTGCGGCCAGTAGTTGACTTTTTCTCCAATTCCGCGTCACAGGCTCAGTGTCACCTTCGTCACTACGACATACAGAAAAGAGTTAGCCAGTTACTGCAGTCACTTTATATCCTTCAAAATATCCGTAAAATTTGTGAAGCTATTGCTCAGTCCATTCTGCTAAGTCTAAGGTTGAAGTTGGTTCAGTTCGTTAGTCGCAGGAAACTAAAAAATACGTACCAAGGATTATAAAAGAAAGCTGACTTATGGTTTTATGTTACTTATAGATACTTTTTTTTTTTCAGCTTGTTCAAGTTCGCGGTGCCGTATCTAAGCTACCTCGTGATGACCGTGTTGGTTGGCGCCACGATCGCAATCTACTTAATACCCATCAATTATATATTTATGGCATTAGGTACGTATACTCCGTTCTTGTTCTTATTGCTGAAGGTGGTGAATTCACAGACGAGCCGCTTCCATAAGACTCTAAGCTGTCTTCGGCTCTTCTCAGAGCAGTGGCCACAGTGGATCTGACCAGAGAGTAGGGAAACTCTCGCACGACTTTTTCATCCACTTTAGTACCTATTCTTCGTATTATTCTTATTTTTTGTACTAATATTTTTTTCGGTAATTTTTGTTGTCAAATAATCTGATGCAGTGTTATTCTTTTGCCAATTACAAGCTAAGAAACTTTACTTAACTACAGTTTGTCAGTTAATTGATAGTTTCAATTTTGATTCTTGCTGTTTCAGGTATTTACAAGTTCATGCGCAAAGTGCTGAATCCTGACAGAGTCCCAAACAACGACATATTGGACTTCATATCACGGATACCGGACGACAAAATGTTGGTTAGTATTTCAGAACTGCTTTAGTCGACGATTAGGTTTCGAGATCTCAAGTTCGTTACTGCACTCATTTCTGTCCATTCCAGTAACGAATAAATTACTTCAACATGATTGTTTTGAGTGGTTAAATTATTTAAATAGTTTACCTAATAAGTATTTATTTTAAGGACATTATTAAATTTACTCTGTCGACAAAAGTAAACCAATTCAACCATTTAAAAACTATAATTCTATTTTCAGAAACAATGGCGCGAACTGAGAGTACCCGAGTCAAACTTCCACAGACAGTATTCTTCGAAGAGGCGATAAATTGAGAGCAGATGAAAGGCGCACTACACACTACGTTAAGTACTGTAGCGCTCCGATGTAGCCCGCCTTACGACTGAAGAGCACTCAGCGCTGGCTGCTAGGCTATGACGTCACAAGATATCTCCGGCTATGACCGCCTCAATGCACAGAATTGTGCAGCAATGAAAAATAAATCAGGCGTAGATGGCTCAAACGTTATTTATGTATAAATATAAGTACATTATTTAAAGAAAATAGGTGATATTAAATATATTTTGCCGTTTTAGTTTAATAAGCATTTAGTTCTAGATCCGCATGCATTTTAAAATTATTTCATACTGGAAATATTACTTTTTATAAATGGTTTGCGGATTTGTCAATAAGTCGTATTGCATCATGTTTTACATCTTCCTATCAACTCATTGACAGATAAGACCTAAAACATGATTATAATTTAGCCATTTTTTTACAATTATTTTAATGAATAATGTTACAGATTGTACAAATAAATCAGTATGCAAATACCTCTAAGCCGTTAGAATAATAACAAAAATGTGATGTTTAGTTTTAAGAATGAAACAACGAATTATAATAATATTCTTGTAAAAAGTTATTCTATTTAATAAATTAACATTAAGATAACTTGTCGAAAGCAGTACGACAAACATTTTTGAGCATAGACAACAAATTCGTAATAAAAACTGCGTGTATCTTCACTTTCCACTATGGTTCCCGAGGAAATAGACCTTCCTTACACATAATATCTCCCTGGACTAGGATACTACCTACTTTAATAATATCGGACTATACCTGTAGTACTAACTAGCCTACTTTCAAGTCGAAACTGATTTTGAAAACGTAGGTCTTGTAGAATTCCTGTGGTTCTGCGGCTCTGGCACACTTAATTCTTTCCAATCCCTCTGAAAATGTGAAAAAAGCAAAGTTGTGATAATTTTGAAGAATCCAAGTACAACTTCATAAGACGTCTTCGTACATAGTCGTGCTAAACGTGCTTAAATAAAATTCTGAACAATATTCAATCAAATCAAAGTTATTCATAATCTGCTCAAATTTATTCATAATTTTGAAAATGAAGGCAGTATTTTGAAAATTGAAATTAAAAGCCCAGTGTGCCCAGCTCTCCGTCAAAATGAACAAAAGGTAACAAAACGGCTACTGTAGTCGACTAGATTGCACCAATGTGTATTAGCTAATGACATAATATATATAAAACAGAAAGTATTTTTACCAGTATCTTGTTGTCCGGTACTCTCGAAATGAAGTCCAATATGTCGTTATTCAGCACTCTCTCTGGATTTACCCTTTTCCTCGCGTATTTATATATTCCTGTCACACAATATAAGCTAAGTAAATAGAGAACCTAAAATAACTACTAAATATTCGAGTTACAATTTGTCTCCAATTCCCAGTTTCTCGAATGAAAATTATCACAAAATTATTGGAAAAAATTGTCAAACGCACGATATTTATGTATTGGAATCTAGTAAATTTGGATGGGATATATTATATACGCAACGATTTTTTCATAATATTTCGAGAAATTATATTCTAATCAAGATTTATTACATTCTTACGGTGTCTGCCACTTTCCGGTGACATATACATAGCTGTGATTGGGCTTTGACTGTGACTGAGTTTTCAACAGTCAATCGCATCACTTGAATTGATGACGGGACCAGAAACTGCAGCTAAAGGGTGAAAACAAGTTCAAAATAGCTTACCAAATCCCATCATGAGATATTTATAGGGAACGAAGTAGAAGAGAGCTGAATTCATTGCCATCAACAGCATTGATAACACAGTCAAAAATGGAACTTTGAATGTTGCTAAACTGGAAAAGAAAAAAGTTTCGTTATGGTTAGGTAGAAAACCCCATACAAATTCTGAAGACATTTATTTTTTTGAGTATATTTGTATCTATTTTTAAAAACCAATATTAAATAAATTACCAACCGTAATCTGAACAGGGAAATAATTAATTGGGCATCACAAAATTCGTTCGCGTCGTTTTCAGTGCTCAGTGGCAGGCAGCATATTGCCACGTTGAATGGCAGTGCTGATTCTTAGACCAAAGAAAAGGCCAGCCTTCTGGTCACGTAAAAAGTTGACTAACCGTTAAATGGTGTTCACAAAAACTCGATGAGCACTTGCGGCCATGGAATGAGTAACTTCAACCACAAATAACCCCATTTAAGTTTTTTATGAAATCTTTGGATTGCTCTAGCCTTCAGGTTATTCTTCTAGGTAAGTTATATTTCAATCGTTAATTTGTTTTAAGTGAAACATTTCTAATATGTATTCTCGGATACTCACTTATATAGTCTTTCAGCTAATGATACCATGTACTCAATGCCATCTGTTATGATCAGCGTCATTTCCGGCAAACCTTTGATTTTATCCGTAACAGACTCTCCGTTTTGCACGTCATCTGCGGGACCCCAGTCCTTAGGATCTTCCTCATTTTGATGTCTTATCTCTTGATCTGGAATAAACATAACAGAACTCTTAATTAGGTACTTAAAGAAACCGAGTAAATATTCAAATTATATATTTAACTTAAGAACGTTTACGAAGTACGGCAATTCCAGGTTGGCATATAATAAACTTTCAAGTCCTTGTTTTTCGATAATGAACCTATTTAATGAATGTGCATTCGTATTTTCTATTTATATAAAAGCAAAAACTGACTGACTAATCGATCAACGCACAGCCGAAACTACTGGTCGTAGAAAGCTATTTTCGGAAATTACTACTTGAACGGGAAAAAACGGGCGCACGAAGTCGCGGGCTAAAGCTAGTAATCAATATAATAATATAACATAGGTCTTAAAAGTTACCAAAGAACATTTTCAAAATATTGTAGGTATGTAAGAAAATAAAATTGCTAATCTCTGTTTCTATGAAAATCGGTCGAATTTAACTGTAACACTATTTTTCGAAAATGTTCTCAATTAACATTAGTTTATAACTCAATTCACGTTTGCCGAGTTTCCCAAGTTAATATTTGTCCAGAATTTTAATCTTAAATTTATCAGTAGAGCAGCTTACTTTGCTTGTGATCAATAAACCACATGACTGGGAACAACGCCGCAATAAGTAATGGTGCCATCCATGGATCGAAATAGTACCAGAAGATGAGCCAGGAAATAAGAATGGTTGTTGATAACTCTCGGTCTTCCCACTCCAGGAAGCTCCTGCAAATAGTTTTCGAAATCAGTTAAGAAATCTCCAAGGATACAAACATTACATTGAAGATCTTTGCCTGTCAATGAAGATTCGGCAGTGGTGGTTTATCATATTGCTGAAGTATTGAATTTGAAGAAGAAAGCATTGTTGCTACCCATACCTTTTACAATAGGCTATATTTGACTGTTTTTTTTTTACATTTAAAAATATTACTTAGAAATCTCAAAAATGGCGGTGTTGTTTGAGATGTGAGATAAACAGAGACACCACTAATGGCGTGACGTCACGTCACTCACAAGTACTTAGATAGTTTCTTTCTGGATGACATCGAACACCGACTTACGTTACGTTACGTTTAATTTCTATAAGACAGCTTAAGATAATCATTTCCCACGTTTGCGGATGCTAAAATCTGCCGTTATCGCCTCAAGCCTACTGAGTCGTCTGGTAAATCCGCCACTGGCTCTTGACCACATCCCTGACTACATACGCCACCTAGTTTCAGAATCAACAAAGCATCATTATACTTATAAATCAATCATATTATTGTAAGTCTTCAAAACTACTGGCTCATTAGATTAGCTCCTTGGTAATAAGATTTTTAAGACAACGCATTATTAAGATAATTATAAACATTACCTACCAGGTGAGTATGTACAGGTACACGGTATGTATATCTTGGTACAAAGTGATTAGCACATAGATAAGATACTATTCGTAGGTAATTAAAACTTTGTACCTACAATATGCCTAATCAATAATAGGTAAGGGATTCCCTACTTTTTATTTATTTAACAATTTATGTAAACACATTTGATAAAAAGAAGGAAATAGAAAAATAAGTAGATACAATGGTGTTGCTTATTTCTATAGAAATCTCTTCCAGCACACCTGCGAAAGGAGATTATAAGTAAAAAGAGATGTAGACATCGTTTGTAAAAGTTATAAATATCTAAAACGAAAATAGTAAATTTTAAATATATCGTACAATACATAAATAAAAAACTAATACATACTAAATAATATTAAAACTTTTTAAAGTTTTGAACTTAATGAATTTTAAAGTATGGGTAGATGGAAACAAAAAAAAATATCCGTAACTATGAGGATACTTAACACTCTAAAAGGATTTCAAATTTCAAACCCGATTTTGATGAAAATTAAAACTGTACCTACCTATCATTGGATTTTTTAAAAATCTGTATTCATAGCCAGGAATAGAAACGGTTGATTTTGAAAAATAAAATACACAATCCGAAACCGCCCCTAAGACGACCCACTGACCGAAAGTGTTGCTAATAAAGATCTAATTCTGGCAAGTAAAATATTGGTTTTTACACGACTACCCAAAAAGGAGTGTTATGTTTTTAGCGATGCATGTTTGTGAGTTTCTTTATTCCACCATAACTTCTAAACGGCTAAACCGATTTCAAGGTATTTGTATCGTTAGAAGCGTTATCCCGTCATAAAATATAGTGGGGAGCCATGGTTCATGAAACAAACTGGATTTTTTATTTTATTTTATGAGAATTGGCGTGCCACTACCATTGTCTAGAACTTGCTTATTACATAAAAATATATAACAGCAGTATTAAATTTGCATTCGTTAACAAATAAAAAATTCAATTAAATACAAAGTATACAGCGTTATTTGTAAAACACCGGCAACCTCTCAGGACTATATAACTAACATCATAACTAACAACTTTTGTTCTATGACTTTTAAAAATTCAGCATATTTTAGTTCATCAGGATTTTATACAAAAATAAAAAATATTTAAATAGAACGCTTTAAATGTTACGAAGTCTATGCGAAAGCTCATTATTTTTCTTTAAAAAAAAAAGCGTGCAATTTAAATATTTTTTTAGAACAAAAGTTGTTGGTTATGATATAAGTAAGAAAGTCCTGAGAGGGTGCCGGTGTTTTACAAATAACCCTGTATAGAAGTAGCAAATAACCCACAAAAAAACCGTTTTTTTATCAATAAAAGGTATGAGATAAAAAATATATAAAAAAAGAAAAGAAACACGCCTGATGTCTAAAATTTAACTAGAAAATGATGAACAAACATTCGCCCAAAATTTTAAAACGTACATAAACACAACTTCGTTGCAGACGGACCTTTACAGAAACGTTCCAGAGTAGGGCACCTACACTACAGTCCCCCGACTGCAAGTAAAAAGTTTGATGAAAACTAAAACTGCATAACTATCTCAAGCCGTAAATTAAGGTTAAAAACTACAATATCATCATCTGACTAGCCTTTTCCCAACTATATTGGGGTCGGCTTCCAGTCAATCTGGATTTAGCTGAAAACCAGTATTTTACGGGGAGCGGCTGCCTACCAGACCTCCACAACCCATTATCTGGGTAACACGGTTCTCCTTGGCAAGACTGGTGTCAGATTTTCTGGCTTCTGACTATCCGTAACGAGTGCCAAAGATCTCCAAATGACAGTCGCTTAATGTGCTTTCCGAGGCACGGAGAAAACTCGGTATGTTAAGATGGTCATCCATCTACAGACCAACCTCGGCAAGCGTTGCTTAACCTTGAAGATCGACTAGAGCGGTTGTTATTATTTAGCCACGAGCTCATACTAACTCCTACTACTCCAAAAACTACAATAGTAGGTACAAAATAGGGCCAATTTTTTGTAAAATTTAACTAATAACCCACGTCTGTTCCATATAGATCTATAATGTTACCTAAATATAGATAGGTAGGTAATTAGGTATCATAAGTTATCTACAGATCCAAAATAGTTTAATCGCGGATCTTTTCACGCACAAAACTCTAATACCTACTTCGTTAGATAACTTCGCTATGAATAGTTAAAGGTCGTTTTAATGTTATCACTGCACATGGATATTACTCGATCTCTAACCACTCGATATAATATATCTTAGGACAGTAGGTGCACGTGACCATTACTGTGTAAATACAATCACTAATAATAATCAGTCAATCACGCAAGTCATATTAAAGATAAGGACATTACGCATCCTGCTTGCATTGCGAATTCTTTTATTGTGCTGCGTTGATAAGGGTTTTATAAACAATAAATTTGACAAGCCTTTTCCCAGCAATACCTACCTTGGGGTCGGCTTCCAGTCTAACTGGACGCAGCTGAATGCCAATATTCTACTTGGACCGAGTGCCTATCTGCGGATCTAAAAAGGCCACTTTATCAGAATCAGAAAGGACATCACACTCCCAGTCACTGTCAAATTTTCCCAATCTACCTTGAACCTAATGCATAAGCGATAAAGATGAAAATAAAATTTGACAGGTTGTTGTGTGGTTGATATTATGATTCTAAAATAATTCTGCTTAAGTGGCCTTTTAAGACCCACTGTCAAATTTAATTTTGGCCTTTTAGACCCGCTGACCTCCACAATCTACTGGGTAACACGGTACCCCTCAGTAAGACTGTCGTCTGATTTTCTGGCGTCTGACTGTCAAAGACTTCAAATATCAGACGGGACCATCGCGGCAACGGCTTAACGTGCTATTCAAGGTACGGTGGACATTCGGTTTGTGATCGATGGTCCGAGGAGCGACCTCGGCAAACTCGCTTTACCTCCAAGAACAACCCGTGAAGCTGGTTGTTTTTATTCACGAGCTCCCCATGCGATAATTATAAATATAAATGTTATAATTACTTGAAATGTTCATTGATAAGGAAGAGCGCCTCAAATGTTTCCTTGATAAACTTGCAGTTCTTGTAAATGAGCGGTATGTCGAACTTAGGCTGCTTCGCTATGTACTTGACCTGTTTCGGTCTAAACAGTTTCAATGAAGCAATCACCTGAAAGATAAAACATCATTAGTTTATTGTTTATCCAATTTCACAATGCCACATGCGTCGCAAGGTTAATAAATCCTACGGATTAGCTTCACAATCAAAACAGTTATCAAGTTTATAATCACGCCTAAAAAGTAATTTAATGTGAAAAGGAAAATTTCATAATACTTACGTATTATGAAATATACCTTAAGTTAGGCTTATAAACAGGGATACTTAGGAGACAGTGCGCTAATTTCACGTGTATTCTAAACGATACTGATTGCAAGGATGAAAACTCACTGCCTCCTAAGTACTCTTGTAAGAGGCCAAGCACAGATGAACATTCAAGGGTCCTCCATTCTCTAAGGCAGCCCTTCAATATCTTCGGGCCCCTTATCATGTTTCAGAGAACCGTCGCCGCCAAACCGCAAGGTGAAAAGTTTGTATCATGGTAGACGTTTTTCAGTCACATATTCCCTACTTAATTTTTGCCCTTACGTTCTGAGCAAACCAATCTTACACGAAAAGGGTTAAGAGTGATAGGGTATTTAACTGATATTTTATATAAATTCTCGAAAACTTAACAAAAGACAAGACAAAGTAAAATCACAAAAGTGAAAAATTAAAAGAAAATATAGCGCCATAATTTCGCGTGCCGCACACTCGCAAATTCACGCCTCGTAGAAAATTTCACCGGCACAAACTTTACCATTTTATTTGATAGCATCTTTCAAATAACTCCACTCTACAGGTTCAGTTTTCGGGTAGGTATGTAAACACTTACTGGGTTCCAAAATATGTTCATTTCCAACCGTACTCGAGGGCAATTTCCTCGGGCACCTTTCTTCTTACAGCTGTCTTTAAGTGCGTACCAGCATGCTTCTCCGCTGTTTATCCTGAGCAGTGGTATCATCACTCTACCCAAGAAATCGTACAGCAACGAGTTTATCGAGCGATCATATACTTTCAGCTCAAAAACGGATGCAACGTCGTATATGTTGCTGGAAAATGTAATTTTTAATTAAGTTTTATGATATTTCGATAACCCTATCCTGAAGCTGCAGTATTGCGCTGTGTACCGCGCACAAACCTTTTTTTATAAGTTACTAGCTGAAAAATACCGCGCTGTGCTGTTGGGCGGTATTTTTTGGGTGTATTTAGCGGGCGATTTTTCGGGTTAGTATATAGTCTATGACACTCACAAATAACATGGCTTTCCATTGGTAAAAGAATTTCCAAAATCGGTTCAGTTGATCCAGAGATTACCCTCTACAACGTCACAAACGCACACGCTTTACCTCTTTATAATATTACTAGCTGACCCGCGCAACTTCATTTGCGTCACATTTTCCATTAATGCTCCGCTCCTATTTATCTTAGCGTGATGATATAAAGCCTATAACCTTTCTCGATAAATGGGCTTTCTAACACTGAAAGAATTTTTCAAATCGGACCAGTAGTTCCTGAGATTACCCCATACATACAAATTTACAAACATACAAACTTACAAACAAATGTTACCTCTTTATAATATTAGTATAGATTAATATAGATTTGTCAATCTACTGAAATGTCCTGCATAGCTGGTGCATAAGCGCAAAATACTCGAAAGACATTTAAATAGAATAGGTTTCATTTATTTCAATTTCCTTTTCTCCCACGTCAACATTGCATTTTAATTCGAGTTAAAGGTATCTATATTATCGTTGTATAGTACATTACTGCAGCGGCCAGCAAAAGAGGCACTGAAGGACGAACGTGAACCTAAATGTAGGCCGAGGCGTAGCCGAGACACACATACGTAAGTAAATCAATGCCTAGTTGTGGCCAAGGCTTGTATAGAACTTTTTCAAATAATGCGCGGGAATTAAAACTAAGTACTACCTACGCAGAATTTTCGAAAAAGAAAATCTCGAAAAAGGTTGTCAAAATAATGCTCAAATTTCCAAGCATGTTTGAAAACAATGAAATACTCACAAAAGGTAGCTCTTATTCCACATAGGTTCAGCACTAGAACTGACCGACGGAGTTTGTACCCTCTCATTGTCCAGCTCCAGGGTACAGTACGCGTTGGGCTTTCCATATAGCCCTCTGGCACCAATCACTTTTACGTGTAGCTGACCGACTACACTGGTGTCTGGGGTCAGGTTGTAGAAAGCCTGGAAAATGATCCCAGGATTAAACCATTGATATAAAAAGTAATATATGGACTTATGGTAATGCTACACTACAGCACTACGGTAATGCTACGCCACAAGCTTACAACAATGCTTCGAGTCTACGAGAACGCTACGAAAATGCATCGCCACTGGTAGATTAATATCTATCTATCTTCTTCTATATCTATATCTTCTATCTATACTTATAATAAATCTGTAGAGAGGTCAATTCTGTACATGAAATATATTTCCAAAATAACTATCAGGGGGTGATTAGGGATCGATACTGATGCCAAAAATGCAATCAGTACAATTTATGTCTGTCTGTCTGTCTGTCTGTCTGTCTGTCTGTCTGTATAACCGTTATAGAAACAAAAACTACTCGACGGATTTTAATGAAACTTGGTGCAATTATTATTCATACTCCTGAGCAGGTTATAGTATACTTTTCATCACGCTACAATCAATAGGAGCAGAGCAGTGAAGGGAAATGTTGGGAAAACGGGAGAAGTTACTCCATTTTTTAAGCTTCCGTCGCGTGTGCAACTTTAATGGTGAAAGCTACACAGAAATCATGTATGACGGAAATGTTCTCCTTAAAATTATATAAAAAATATCCCATGACAGCATATGTCTATCTTTTATGATTGACTCACAATAACACGTGTAACTCCCGATAGCTTAGCAGTTCGAAGCTTTCTGATTATATAATGTCTACTCTTACGTTTATAACACTCTCAGTCATCCCATTCTTTTTCATGGAATAGTTAATAATGTTAATTAAGAAAGTTAGCATTATTAACTATTCCATAAAAAAGAATCATAGAAATCGGTATAAAAACACCAAAGTTAAACATGAAATACGCTAATAATAAGCCATTGCGCGTGAATACTGAATCATGCTTTTTACCCGATAGAATTTTTAAATTCTTTAAATTTGCCCGGACTTCCTTCTCACGAAATTTGTTTAAAAATTGGCATTCCGATTATTCTGCTCCGAATTTTAAGACCACCACAACTTTGCAATGGAACTCCCCTAAAAGTAACCCAGTTGCAACAAAATATAATCGAGACTCAAATTTTAACAGGTTGCGGTGCAGGTGAAACCGTCTTTATTCCCATAATCTATACTTATAATAAATCTGTAGAGAGGTCAATTCTGTACATGAAATATATTTCCAAAATAACTATCAGGGGGTGATTAGGGATCGATACTGATGCCAAAAATGCAATCAGTACAATTTTTGTCTGTCTGTCTGTCTGTCTGTCTGTCTGTCTGTCTGTATAACCGTTATAGAAACAAAAACTACTCGACGGATTTTAACGAAACTTGGTACAATTATTATTCATACTCCTGAGCAGGTTATAGTATACTTTTCATCACGCTACAATCAATAGGAGCAGAGCAGTGAAGGGAAATGTTGGGAAAACGGGAGAAGGTACTCCATTTTTTAAGCTTCCGTCACGTGTGCAACCTTAACGGTGAAAGCTACACAGAAATCATGTATGACGGAAATGTTCTCCTTAAAATTATATAAAAAATATCCAACGACAGCATATGTCTATCTTTTATGTTTGACGAACAATAACACGTGTAACTCCCGATAGCTTAGCAGTTCGAAGCTTTCTGATTATATTTGTCTACTCTTACGTTTATTAAACTGTCAGTCGTCCCTAATTAAAGTTATATTAACTTTTCCATAAAAAGAGTCATAGAAATCGGTATAGAAACACCAAAGTTATACATGAAATACGCTAATAATAAGCCATGGTCGCGAACGCATTATAGGCTAGCGAGTAGCTTCGTAAAACGCCTTACGACATGCGACAGTTTGCAATATCTACACTAATAATATAAAGAGGAAAACTTTGTCTGTATGTTTGTTTGTTTGATTGTAATGAATAGGCTCAAAAACTACTGGACCGATTTTAAATATTCTTTCACCATTTGAAAGCTACATTATCCACGAGTAACATAGGCTATATTTTATTTTGGAAAAAATAGGGTTCCGTAAGATATTTGGGTTTTTCGGACACAAGGTGTAAAAATCAACCAGAAAAGTTACTTATTTTGCGTACGCTGCCTAAACTATAAAAGATAGAACCATAAATTATTGTTCTAATTAATTGTAGATCTTATAAGTATCTACAAAAAAGTCCGCGACACACTGTACCTATCTATGTCGAGTGAGGCACAACAACCATTTTTTTATTTAAAAATCTTGATTTTTTTTTACTACATTTAAACGCGTTTATTATACTTATGCTATTAATCCGTATCAAAATAAAGTAATTCATCACTAAGTACAGTTTATGTAGATAATATTTGGTCTTTGAATGATTAAAATCGGACGTTTGGTTTTGAAGTTATGGCGAAATTAAAATATTACGATTTCTGCTGTTATTTAATGTAATAAATGCGAAAGTTTGTGAGTTTGTGTGTAGGTTTGTTACTCAATCACGTCAAAACGGCTGAAGGGATCGGGGTGAAATTTGGAACAGGGATAGATTATGGTCTGAAATAACACAAAGGCTATTTTATCCCACGGGAACGCGTACGAAGTCGCGGGCAGAAGCTAGTACCAAATAATTTTCAATTCCAATTTAAAAGAACGCAATTCCCAGTATCGGTGTCTTATGCAATGACAATTAATAAGGCTCAAGGGCAGACTTTTCGTATTGCTGGAGTAGATCTCGGTGTCAGTTGTTTCTCGCATGGTCAGTTGTACGTCGCTCTTTCCCGGGTTAGCAGTTCTAGAAATATTTATGTTCACGTGCCGGACGGGTCAACTTCCAACATAGTTTACCCGGAAGCTTTGCGCTGAACTATTTTCGTTCTATAGGTACCTAAGCCTCATGTGAACGTGATCTAAACAATATTACTACTAATACATTAACTTAATAACACACAAGGAGTTACACGCTGACGGAGTCACGGGCACAGCTATTAAAAATAATATTGAGCGGTTCCGTATTGCGATATTTTTCAACAAGATTGACATATTATATTTCCCTACTAAAATACGAAAGTTAATCTGCCTGTTACATCAAAACCACTGAACCGTGAGGATGGACATAGGCTACTTTTTTTACGAAAAACGACAGAAGCGCGGACGAAGTCGCGGGCAAAAGCTAGTACATATAATAAATCTGTAGAGAGGTCAATTCTGTACATGAAATATATTTCCAAAATTACTATCAGGGGGTGATTAGGGATCGATACTGATGCCAAAAATGCAATCAGTAAATTTTTTGTCTGTCTGTCTGTCTGTATAACCGTTATAGAAACAAAAACTACTCGACGGATTTTAACGAAACTTGGTATAATTATTTTTCATACTCCTGAGCTGGTTATAGTATACTTTCATCACGCTACAATCAATAGAAAAAATGAAAAAAAAAATGAAAATGTGAAAGTTTGTTTGTTTGTTACTCAATCACGCCAGAACGGCTAAACGGATCTTAATTAAATTTAGAACAAAGATAGATTATAGTCTGGAATAGCACATAAGCTACTTTTAATCCCGGGAACATGTTCCCTAGGAATCACGCGGGCGAAGCCGCTGGCAGAAGCTAGTAATTCAATAAAACTAATTCAATACCTAGCTTTTGTTTATAATATCATTTTTCAATTTTTTCTATGCATAGACTTTTCTATGACGCAGCACGTCTATGAAATCTGCATCTTACGTAGCGCTGCTACGAAAGCTACGAAAAACAACATAACTTTAAACCGTTTTTTGTTTTGCTTATCTTATAATTAACATGTTAGAAGTATTTTAATAGACGTTTGTTACTAAATTATATCACTTTATAATAATAAACTCATTTAATTAAATAGGTACGTACATATTTAGATCGTAAGTCGTCCACATTTAGTTCCACAGTTGCGACTGCTTGGCTTGGATCGCCTGCACTGTTTCGGATGGTGCACAACGTAACGGACAGATGTACGGATCCGTAGCCCTCGTCCAGGTCTTGCCAGATATCGTGTGTGCGCTCCCTTTCCCGCGTCGACAGGTCTAGAGCACAACTTTTAAAATAATTTAACTAAGTAACCATTGACACAGGACTTGAAAAATACTTGAATCTTTTTAATCTTATCGGAAGATTATTTCGGGATAAACACAATCTCAGCCCATGACCTACAGCGTTTTCTGTCGTTCACTCAATTGACGTCAAATGCAGTTTTTTAACGATATTACGACATAGACAATTGATAAAATAAATGATTACCATTTCTGCGTTCTGCTGTTCATAAAAAAAAAACAATAAAAACTGTCAAGTTCACTAATACCGCACAGTACCTACTGCCCCTGATCCCAGGGGAAGGTCAGGAGATAACATGCACGTTTATACAAACAACTAATCAAATCACGACTACCAGACACGGTAATTAAGTAGATCAAACTCTCGTGCATTATAAGTGATAAAATCATCAATATTAATGGAAGTTTATACTTGTTTCGCAGACTGTTTAGACAGCTTAGAAAAATGTCTACTATCGCAGCTTTACAGTCCACTGACTGAGCTAAAATATCTAAGGGCGAGAATCGATTCGATAACGAACATGATTGTTTAAAAATATTAAGGGAAAATTACATAAAAATTAAGGTAGGTAATAGAAAAGTAACAAAGACATTGTGTTTAAAAAAAAATAACGAAAATCTTTTCCCTTACCTGCCCATGAAATTCTTCCGTTTTCCTTTATCCCATAGAGATATATTTAGCAACTGATCATTGCGCAGATGTAGACTGAACCTCTCCCTCCATTGAGGTTGTTTTGCTGTCGTCACAGCCTTGGATTTATATGATTGAGCACCCAAACTGCAACAAGAAGTGGAAATCAATGGACTGAGTAGCAATGTAATCAGTCCTAAACATATTTTTTTATGAACCTCTGCAAAATTTTAATTTGCGTAAACTATGTATATCTAAAACCGGTGCAATATAGGAATACTGCGGTTCGAACCAGCTGGTCTATTCTGTTGGTATCTCACTGTGTTCACTTAGGTGAAGTGAACGACAAGTGAGCTGCCGTTCCATCTTGTTTGTATGGTTTGACAGCTCACTTTGTGATCACCTCACCCACGGCTTCACTTCGACATGACAGAATCGACCGGCAGATTTAGGTACCTGCAAAGATTAAAGATTACTACACATAAATGATTTCTCCAAAATCAACCAAAGGTAGTGTTAACAGATAATAAATAGATGTCTGATGGTCTCAAAAGTACTTAACATAAGTAGTAACTTAGGTATTCATAAAATAGTATCTTACCGGAATTTACAATAAACTGAATGAGAATGGCTGTCCTGTGGCGGGTCTGGCAGACCTTTGGCTTCCACAATGACGATATCAACCACAGTGTTCCGTATAGACTTATCCTTTTTCATGGAGGGCGTCGGTGTTGGTGCTGATCGTACTGATGGTGTAGGTGTTGGTTCTCTTGGCTGCAAAGAGATTTTAAAAGTTAGAAACACGTGACTCCATTTGTCAAGTCATCATCATCTGCCTAGCCTTTTCCCAACTTTATTGGGATCGGCTTCCAATCAAACAGAATTCAGTTGAATACCATGTATCACGAACTCCTCGTGACTCCATATGTCAAGTAATATACTATATACCTACTTATTTTTAATTCCATACTCGCTTGTACCTAAACCAGGAAGTTCTGATCAGATTACGAAAATTCTTTCACCGATAAAAATATGCACTATCTCTAAATGTCATAGCTTTGTTGAACCGTTAGTAGCTTTAGGTGATTCAATCAGTAGAAGGCCGTGGCCGTCCACGTGGAAGCATGCGAACACCGCGCGGGGCGCGTGGTATCCCTCAGCGCTTTCCAGCTACCATTAATTTCCAGAGTACGCCCCTAAAAGAAATTTCTTTAGGACAGCGAAGCATCGATTTAGTAAGACGTTACGTAGAGCGTGACTCATGTACATTCACCCCTAAAAGCGTCTACCTGCCGCTAAAATGGCGCCAATTGTTTATCCAGGGTGTAGTTTATTTTTTACTATCTGATGCCCGCAGCTTCGCCCGCTTGACAAATTACATAGGTACTAAAAACTTCCCCGAGAACCACTCTATCCATTGGTGAAAACAGCATGAAAATCGGTGCAGTATTTTTTGAGTTTATCGCGAACAGACAGGAAGACAACGCGGCGGAGGACTTTGTTTTATAATATGTAGTGATTTCACAACAAACCCGATCTGGATCACGCCTGATGGGAGACGATGAATGATTCTGACGCAAGCAATGAATTAGGTGCACCTAGGAGGTGACTATTCACTCTTGCATTGAAGGCTGATGAACATTGGGCTATAGCTGGTAGAGACAACAGTCACTGGGAAGGAATTTCACAATTTGGCTGTGCGCATAATGTATAAGTATGGCGAATAACATCCAAGAACGATATACCCTGGAATACGGCTGTAACGTACGTTATGCGTACCTTTCTTTGATTACCGTACGCTGTAATGTACGGTAATCAAAGAAAGGTTGTTAGATCAGGTCTAACTTCTGCTAACGTTTTTTTTTTTTTTTTTTTTTTTTTTATACAAAACAGGGAAACTCTTGGCCTAAATCTCACCTGATGGAAAGTGATGATTAGGCCGAAGATGGAAGCGAGTTTCACCCGGAATCCTCTTACACAGAGGAACTGGCTATCATACCTCTAACTGCCGGAACACAACAATGCTGTTAACATTGTTGTTATGGCGACAGACTTAGACATGATGGTGGTAGCTTGCCAGGCGGACTTAGAACAAGTCCTACCACCAACCAAACCGAGCAAAAAATTTGCCCCCGCTGGGAATCGAACCCGGGACCTCTGGGTCTGAATCAGGTGGTATAACCACGAGACCACGGAGGCGGTTAGTGTCACCTGTTTAGCACCACCCAGGGACCACGTGTAGGGATTCGCTGAAGGGTATTCTCCTACGGACGCGGGTGACTCGGCCCCCTAAAAAAAACGTATTAGCTAACTTACATTATCAACTTAACAACCCCCCCATTTTGTACCTTTTCATGTTTGGGTGTGACTTGTGGAGTAGCTGGAGCAGAAACTGCCGCTGGACGTTCCTGGTTAGTGTTGCTTCTGATAGAGTTGTTATTGTGGTTCGCTGTTTTACCATCTAAAGAATCCAGAACAGGGTCTGGTTTCTTGAGATAATCGCTAGCTATATTTGCGATGGAGCTAGGGCGCCATCTGAAAATGATTTTTCATTTATTTGATGATTTTATCACATTCCTGAGCGGAATGTTGTCCTGCCAGTGTATTCTCTTGTATCAGGGATTTTATAATTTTTTTCAGGATCTTTTCCATAAACTATGATTAAAAAAAATCTCCTTCTTACTTCATTCATAGGCATTGCTCTCTAACCAAAATCTGAATTGGCTCTAATCTTTTTTAAGTATTGATGAGGTACCGACTTGTGTAGGTACCTAATCAATACTAATAATAATAAAATCCGATTCGCCGATCAATATCTTTGTGCAGCAAAATAGAGTAAACTAATTTCTTATTTAATTTTTCAGGCATCAAATAAGCAACTGGATCAGCAATAACAATAAGCCCGTTATCTATAGAACATTTTATAAACTGTTAATTAAGTTTTTACAAATGACTCCGAAACAAAGGAAAGAAACTCTAGTAACATTAGGTTTAAACTCCATTAGATTTTGACATTTAACTTACTTTTGGCGCCAATATTTAATTTATTGTAAAAATAGTACTTACGACAATCTTGCTTCATTTTTATCTAATAAAGCACTATCAAGAGAATGTCTCGACTTTCGTAAAGTTGTATTAATTGATTCCATATTTGTCGAACTATAATTTTTTTTATCTTTGTTTATTAACACCACGATAATTCACAACACCACACAACATAAGAGTAACGATTTAGAGCATCTGAGAAGTTATGAGATGTTGACACATTGGTATTAGCCTTGTAAGTCCGATAACAAAATTATAATCATATTAATAATTACTAGATATGATATATGCCTAACAAAATAATATAAATCGAATCTTATCGACTTAATTTCAATTCCAATCATTTGTCATTCCCATCGTTTTTGATAACTCCTTACAATAGCAGATGTTAGGTAGTCATAAATTATTAAACATTTGGGTATGGACAGGTGACTCCACCTTATCTTGACAGCTAATAGCCAAAGTCAAAGCCAGGTCCAAAGTGTCGTTGATTGTGCAAGGCTGATATCAGGTGCTCATCTGGCACATGCACTGAAAGCTATCGACGGCGATATCGTAAGAGCTTGAAAGGCGGTTTGCAAATTAAATTCCTCGGAACCTAGTGGAAGGTGCATCTTCCTACAGCAAAATTAAGAAGCAAACGTCGTCCAACGATAAAAATCGTCACGACAAAGTTAATTTAGTGCCGGTCCAAACCGATATCACAAAATAATACTAATACCCATAGGTAGTTCTTTATCATTAATTACTTTCTATAATTTATTGGAACTAGTGCCGTGGCCAGTACCTAGGTGCATTCCATACACACGGTTACTCACGCACACTTGCATTAGAAATTCGGGAAACCTTATCGGGTCACAGTCACTTATAGCTGTTTGTAGCAGTGTGCTATGAGTATCCGCATAGATAGCATACTCATTCAGTATGCTATGCGGATTCTACGGTATACCACCTTGACTATGCAGGTGCTACCTACTTACCTGTTAAACTTATGTAAGTAGGTACCTTTCTACTCACCATTATTTTCATTCAGCCAAAATTCGTCCACTATTAGTCAAGCCAAACAACTTTTTTGGGAAAACTATAGCATTTTTGAGAAATCACTAGGTACACCTTCAAACGGCTGAACCGATTTTGATAAAAACAGGTCTGAGAACCACCGCCAAAAAACCTACATTCAAATAAAAAAAAACGCATACTTATTTGTAAATCGGTTCACTCGGAGCTATGATGGTGCTTATAAAACCCCTCTATCTTTTTATTTATTATTATCCTCTATTTTTTTACTTAACCAGTTACATTTTTAAAAGTTGCTCGATAAGCCTAGGTAACGTTGATAGTTTTACTTCGTTAACCTCCTGAGTCCGGAGTGGAACCATTGGTTCCTATATCACAGAAAAATAATACTAAAGTATCTAGATGTACTACTATCTTGCATACTTTTCATATCTCCTAAAACAACGGTTACCAAAAACAATGGCTCGAACAAAAAATCTCTTTAAGGCCTATTATTTCGTCGAGGATCGACCAGAGGACACGGTAGAGCACACTGTGCAGGTGTGCCCCGCTTGGGCGGCGCACCGCCGTGTCCTCGAAACGGCGATCGGCGGCGACCTCTCGCGTCCGGCCCTGGTCCAAGCCATGGTCCGGAGCGAGACGGAATGGGACGCCGTTGCCTCCTTCTGCGAAGCAGTCATGCTAGCGAAGGAGGTGGCGGAGCGGGAGAGGAGACCCTCTCGTCCCGGCCGCCGTGGTGGACGCCGCGGGCGTCGGGGGCCACCTGGTGACCTCCGGCCACCGTAGGCGCGGGCCTGTGGACGGCGAGCTATGGGTGGCTCGCCGTCCGTCCGTCTAGTGACGACAGGCCGTGTCGACGGCGCGTTAGTGTTCCACGCGCGCCTCAAAGAGAGTCAGCAACACAGAGGGGCCCGAAAGGGCCGACGCCTGCCGGAGTCGCGGGATTATTCGCAAGAGACACCGTGGCTCCGGAACACAAAGGGCAATGAAGGAACATGGATGGGTTTTAGTCAGTAGAAGTCTGACACTCCCTCCCGCTACACCCAGAGCGGGAGGAGTCATTGGATGATTTCCCATCCCTAAAAAAAAAAAAAAAAAAAAAGGCCTATTATTTCGTAAACGAATCGCTGAATCTAAAAATGGTGTTAACCAAGGATCTAGGGGGGGGGGGGGGGCATGTCGGGCAAATGCTCAAAGCGGTAAAAATTAGGAGCGGCAAAATTGAGAGAAATTGATAAAAATTACCATGCCTAATTTTTCCTGATTTTTTGAGACGTTAGTTAGAAATTGTAGAGAGCCCAAATAAAATAGTAGTTTAGAAATAAAATAGTAGTTTTAAGCATTTCTTCTTCTTCGGACTGGTCACAAGCCAGGCGGTATGTGGGCTAAAAGGCCCACCCAGCCTGGGGCGCGGCTCTTACTGCACAACCCACATATTAAGTTGATAAATTATCCAAGGTGCAATAATTTCCGAGCTCGCTTCGCTCGCTTTTGCATTTTACACTCTCTAGTGCAAGAAGTTTTGTGCATTTGTCAAAAAACTTTCTTCTTTTAATTAAAAATCAAACCTAACGAGATAGATTGCATACCTAAATATTGAAGGTCGCTTCGCTCGCTCTTTCATTTTACGATATCTCAGTTCTTTTCTATATGAGGCAAAAAGTTACTTCTATTTAGATGTTAATAAGAATATTAAACCTATACGATAAAGGGTCCTAGGTTTAATATTCTCCCACAATCCGTAAAAAACATTTTATTTTAGGGATTTATTTATTTATTTATTTGGGACAAACAAACAGTAACACATTATATCTGCGCAAATAATATAAACAAAGATATTACAAATGTGAAACTCACACCGTTATCCACAGCACATACAATTCATAAGACTAGGTATACTAATGAACAATCTATGCGAGTAAGATTTTGCGAGGGATTGTGGGGAGGTATCAGCTACCTGGGTCTTCTGACTGGCCTTAAATTCCACTTTTGATCATGCACCACCACAACGATTTTTCTTACTGGGTGTCGCATCTTAGTAAGGGGCCCGGTCCTACTGAAAAAAAACCCTAGATACGCCAATGCTTTGTAGACTAACGTATGTGAATATTATACAATTTAAAACAATATCACATAAATATCATCCGTTCTTTGGAATAGCAAACTAATGACTTAAATGGTCAGTGTAAAGAGATGTTACCCAACCATTCTTATTTTTGAATGATCCTGTCGTGTGGTGTGGTGTAATAATGGGTATAATATCCACAAATGTTTTCCAGATTTTATTTTACAAGTTTCATAATGCGACTATCCAAGTGCTTCACACAAGCTAAAACGTTAAAATTTTGTACCGTAGGTATTTGTGTAAGAAGTCACTTGGAATACGCATCGGAAATATGGAATCCATGCTATCACAAATATATTGAGTGTATTGAGCGTGTACAAAAACAATTTATAAAATTTTATGCTATCATCAGTCCAGTAACTATCTCAGTCTCTGTAAAAAATATCATCTCCTACCATTGGTTAATCGTCGTGAGATCTCTGACTGTATATTTTTGTTGAAGACGGTTCGAAGCGAGATAAATTTTTCTGGATATTTATACGTAGGTAGGTACCGTAAACCAAGCAAGTCCAAACGGTTCAATCCACCATTACAGGTGCCATTTGCAACTACTAAATACAGACAAAATTCGTACGTTGTGCGTGTGCGTAGATATCAAATCACTCAGTTACCTATGTGCTTATATGCATTATACCTACTCTATCATAGACTAGTATGCATGAGAACACGTGAAAACCACTTTACTTTTTGCGATTTTCTAGTGGTCTTCACGTGTTCTTATTTTTACTTTCCTCCAGAAAAATATTAAATCTAACTGGAAACTAGTATTTGAAGTAATCTGTCAGCGCCCGCAAATTAAAAGAACAATAGTAAGAAAGACAATACCAACAACTTTGTCCCAATAGGGCCTTACGGACAATACAACTTCTTCCCGATAGGTAATACAACACGCCCGCCCGTAAGGCGTTTTCTGCCTACACGGGTGAAATTCATATTTTATGAATTTCATTGCTCTCGCGTGGTGGCTTTACCTTCAAATATCGCGGCAATGTGACACTTTAGGGCAACACGTTGCTAACATTTTTTTTATGTATAAGTCCTCTACTCTGCCCCTATACCAGTGTAACAGAATATCTGGTAATGTGGCATTTTACTCATTATTATGAATAACTTTCATTATGGGACCAATAAAATTCAAAAATCATAAAAAAACGTTTCAAGTTTCTTCATGACACACTTTAGATATCTGAGGTCATCGGTAAACATGAGATTACAGATGTCGATGCATTCCACCAGTTTCTACGACAAATTTTGGTCAAAGCCAGGCGCCTTCTTATTGTCAAGTTTATTTAATTGTCTAATCACTTCTCTGGGATTAGTTGGCTTCAGAGGGGTGTCTAGTTGAAAGTCTAGGTTTAATATTTTGTTCATTACTAACTTGTCACAATTTATGTCGTCATAAGGTTTAAACACGGCCGCAAGGTGATTTGCAAAGGCGTCGACTCTCTGCTGTCCTGTTCTAGGTGTTCTAGCCCATTTGTTGTTGTCAAGTTTAAGTGGTGGATAAGGCATTTTTGGTTGATTTAAGATTGATGTAGCTTTCCACTGTGAGTAATTTGTTGCCTTAGTTGCTGTCATTGCCTCTAGTTGTGATTTCAATGTGGCGTTTTAAGCATCACTGATCAATTTCTTCAACTCAACAATAGCTTTATTGTATGCTCGTTTGTCATCTGGCAGTCTACTACAGTGCCATACCTACTCTACGTAATCTTCGTTTTTCGAGTATAGGTATTGGACCGTATCTTCCACATTATTTAGAATTGAACCTACATATCTTTAAAAGTTACAATTTGAGTGACTTATTATCATTTTTAAACCAATGACGGAAATATATTTAATGTAATTCGAAGCAGCGAGGTGTTCTAGCCCATTTGTTGTTGTCAAGTTTAAGTGGTGGATAAGGTATTTTTGGTTGATTTAACTTTAATGTAGCTTTCCACTGTGAGTAATTTGTTGCCTTAGTTGCTGTCATTGCCTCTAGTTGTGATTTCAATGTGGCGTTTTAAGCATCACTGATCAATTTCTTCAACTCAACAATAGCTTTATTGTATGCTCGTTTGTCATCTGCAAAGAGATATAAATTTAATGTCTTTGGTCATCTGGCAGTCTACTACAGTGCCATACCTACCTACTCTACGTAGGTAATCTTCGTTTTTCGAGTATATTGGACCGTATCTTCCACATTATTTAGAATTGAACCTACATATCTTTAAAAGTTATAATTTGAGTGACATAATATCATTTTTAAACCAATGACGGAAATATATTTAATGTAATTCGAAGCAGCGCGCCACCATTCGCCTTCAATCTTGCGCGCACTCTAGTGAGGAGTAGATGGAATTAAAAAAACAGTTACAACTACTTACCGCCACGAGCGCTGCGCGATGGCGTCTCTGGCTTGTATCGCGCGTCAGCGTCACTGAACGTTTGATATTTGATTACGTTTGTGGTGGCGCTAGTGTCAATACAAAATTCGTTTGTGAATATTGTGAAAATGGTGATTTTTGTGCTAATCGAAGAGGTTATGGAGTAAAATATAAATTTTATTTGAGTGAAGTGACGCGTTGTGTTATTAGAAGTGATAACAATGGAGGCAAGAAAGGACAGTTTGTCTTCCATTAAACTTTGTCGGTTTTGTTTAGCCCAAGGCGATTCCCTAACAAGTATCTATGAAAAACGATCTACAAAAAACACTATTAATCTTTCACTAAAAATATTATCATGCGTCTCTGTTGAGGTACGTATACTATTCTTTCTTTTAAAATATTAGAGAGCACATGTTTACCGATACAATTCGTGATAAATAATCGTTTTTGTGTACGTCTATCATGGCGCTGAATGTATGAACAATAAATATATAAAATATGTTTGTTAAACCTTTCTAGAAATTACTTATTGATTATACATTTATTAACGCGTTAGAATTATTTCGATGTAAAAATGCTCGAGACAGGAATTACATTATTTTGTCGATATTAATGTGTCAATTATTTTCCTGCAGGCGCCATCTGGTGGACACTGTGGGCACCACAAACCTTTTCTAATTTATTAAAAAATCTGCTTCTCTTTCAGGTGTTTCCGTCTGATAGAATGCCCACATATATTTGCAACCGCTGCAAATTTTTCATGGAACTGAGTTATGATTTCAAGAATTTCTGTCGGCAAGCTGATGAGCATATATTGCAGTTCATTCAGAATGCTACTCCCATCACACCTATGAATTGGCCACAGTCGCTGCTCAAAGTGAGTGTAAAATAATGTACCTTCCTGAGACAAATTTATGCAATTATTCTATCTAGGTTACTGAAATGCTACAAAAGGCAACAAAACTTTCCGATGGCTATGAAACTATTTGTTAATGACTTGTAACTATTAATTACATAGTTATTTGTAGTCTTATTCAATATTATATACTATTAATTAATATAATACTTCGTATACTATGAAGTATATTATTAAATTGATCAAATAAAGTAATAAGGGACTTGTTTTTAGCAAATTAGTATCATTAAATAATAGACTCCATTGTTCACCACAAATGTAGATCAATATTTAAAGCAAGAAATATGGAACAACTTTCTCTTTTTTATTTGAACATAGCTGTTGCTAATTTGTTATATACTAAAACATTCCTCAAGAACCACTATCCATTGGTGAAAGCAGCATGAAAATCGGTGCAGTAGTTTTTAAGCTTATCAGGAACAGACAGACGCTATGGATGACATTGTTTTATAATATATTGACTATAATTTCTAAGTTATTTTAACTCTTTCAGGGCCACTTTCATATAAGTTATAATATTTGTGTCTTTATGTTTTTTCTAGTTATATTTACGCTTAACAATACTGAAAAAATGATTGCAAAAAAATATCAAAGTGAAGGCTTTTGAGGAATCACATGGTTAGCTACGGTAACCACCGCCACTGTAGAACAAAACAATACTATGAAAAATCATAAGGACCAAATTTTTATCTTTCTTCTTATGAAAATCGTAGGAAGTTGGCAGTAGTATCATCACAGCGCTAATTTTGGTTTACATAAACTGTTCAAGTATATTCGCAAACTAGTTTATTAATTTGACTATATATTGTAGTGTTTTATTGTATGTATAGTTTATATGTATTTATTTATCTTTGTATTATTTTTACAATTAATCGTGCTTCTGGTGTCTGTTTATCCATTTTGCACCTACCACTATGATTCTCTGCATCACTCAAAGGTTGACTGATAGAAAATCCCTAAGCATTAAGTCCGCCTCTGTACGTGTGTGTGTAAAGTATTAAATAAATAAATAATAAAATCTTTGAAACAGGACTTTACGCAAATATTGTAGAAAATTGCAGGTTTTGCTTTTTCAAACAGTACTTACTGGTACTGCATTTGGCGTATCTCTCTCTGGCTGGTTTATGCCGTTTTATTACGGCCGGACCTGGAAAACGCGCTCCGGAACAGTGGTCCACCGAGTGAGGCTTGCGCTGATTGACATACGCTGGAGCTAAGACAACTTGGTACAGAACGAAGAAATTCCTTCAAAGTCAAAGATTCTAGATCAAGCTGTACAGTGGATTGTAATTATTTGTTCACCAAAAACAAATTGACCATAGAACAGTCCAGGAAATGGTTCCAAAGTTTTTGTGACTTTGTGTCAATTTCATAGCAGTTGCTAACCACTGGCCCTGAAAGATTTAATACTTATGTCCTTGGTATTCATTATCTGTAAAAAATAAAGGATTTTGGTAGTAGTAGTAGCAGTTAGTGGCTACCTAAACAGGTTCACTGTCTGCGCATCAAACTCAATAGTTAAACAATAAGCAAATACTACATGGAGCAAAGCAGTTATATTTCAAATGTTATTCAAGTTATCTCTATCTTAATTAATATTATTTCAGTTATTTCGTTTGGCTAACAAAGCACCTGAAGTCCCTCTGATGAAGACTGTAATAGAGGGTGGGACCACAGTGCAAGTCACTGCACAAGAGTCAGACACAGATGAAGAGGATGATGAAAATGTGTACAATGTTAAGGTAACTTGAAAACTGAAGCTTATAAAGTAAACATTTATTCACACAAAAACAAACTTAAATACTTAACAGTTCAAAACTTTACATAGCAAAGCAATCATTGCTCCCTTCTTATCTCTTCTTAGGGTGAGTTTTGATCCGTAGTAACCCATTGGTTAAAAATTAGGGGCACTTAAAGTTTGTTGATGTGCATTTTTCGATCAATATTTAGCTTGACCAATGGTCACATTAATAACTTATAGATTAAGAATTGATCGAAAGAACTCGTTTTATCACTATTTTAACCTTTGATTGACATAACTTCGGATCAAAAAGCTCACCCCTAGGAACTTGAACAATAAACCTAGTTAAATAAAATTGTTGACATACAAGATAGTTTGATAATCAGAAGAACTGTCTTTATTTTATTTAACCATGCTCAAAATGGTGAGGACACAAAACATAAAATGACTCATTATAAAAGCACTTAAATATAAGTATAACCACATCATCTAAATTTTGCTTTGTTCCAGATTGGAGATGGTTCTGACGATGGATCAAAAAGTGCCCGAATTAAAGTAGTAACTGGTGCTGATAACGAGAAAGGGAAAGCAAAAAGAGGCAAAGGTAAAATAGACCTTAATTTAATACAGGGTGTTTCAGAAGAGCGTGTTCATATTTATTTTATGATGTCCAGTAAAGAAACTGTAAATCAGATACAGAACATCACCCATATATACATAGGTCCACAGAAATAAGGTTGCCAGGTCTTTAAACTAGAAAGCCGATCAGACCAGCTAATTTAGCCAGACTTTGAGGTAAAATTTAATAAAACAACAAACTTATCCCAGGCAGGATTTTGTCTTTAAAATAATATTTTGTAGCATTATAGTAAGTAATTCCAGCTTTTCAAAATAATACCTTTTTAGGGTTCCGTACCCAAAGAGTAAAAACGGGACCCTATTACTAACTTCGCTATCTGTCTGTCACTAGGCTGTATCTCAAGAACCGCGATAGCTAGACAGTTGAAATTTTCACAGATGATTTAGTTGCCGCTATAACAACAAATACTAAAAATACAGAATAAAAAAATATTTAAGGGGGCTCCCATACAACAAACTTGATTTTTTTGCCGTTTTTATAGATAATGGTACGGAACCCTTCGTGCGCGAATCCGACTCGCACTTGGCCAGTTTTTTTTTAATTATACGATGGAAATGCAATTTTCAGTGAAAATCTAATAAATTATTATAAGCCCAACAAAAGCCGGCCAGGCCGGGTACAGTTAATTTGGCTTTATACAAACGCCTGGCAACATAATGTAGATAGCATATTTTTATACTTGTATGTCATTACTTTAAGTGAATGTCCCATTTACGTGTGTTCATAGCTTACGTATTTCTATCACATCACATATTACATAAGTACTTACGTAACGCATGCGCGATGGCTTGCGCGTCGTCTATTCTAGAAGTCTTACTTATAAACATTGTTAAAATGAAGTTATTTTTGTTTCGAGACCGCAAATTGTTAAAAAATCGATGTGATTTATTTTCAATCTCGTACTTTGCTGTTTGGTTGAGTGGGCGTTCAACAGCCAGTCATATCACTCGACTTCCGTTAAACTTTGGCGTGTTGATAATTTCCTTCCAAAAACAGATGATTAGATTGACTGCTCCACCAGATCTGGTTTGGCATAGTAACTTCAAGCAATGTTTATAAGTAAGGTATTATCATTACTGCAAACCAGCTGGTCAGAACTGAATATTGTGAACCTTACTTCCCATCCTTAATATTGGTAAAAAAAACTTAGTGAATGTTTTTACTCTTAATTCATAATATAATTTGTATTTATACACTCCTTTTTACCATGGGGTAGCACCTGAAAAAGTTACTTATGTATTTCATCAAATGTGTTGCCTCATAAAGACCTGACAATATGCTGTAGGTACTGATGATCTTTTGACAAAATTATTTTAGTTTGTTACTAAATTAATGTTAATTTTCAAATTCACTCAAATTCCCTCCCACAGAGATCACCTGTGTCCTAGCAGTGGGAACATAAAAGCTGATTATGCTTAACCAAAAATATTAATGTTTAAATTTTTACTCCAAACAAGATTGTATTACTTTCAGTATTCGTGTTAATACTGTTTAGTGACCTATTTAACTATTAAAGTATTATTCTTAATAGTCTAAAAAACTTGATGGCCTATTATAATTAAAATAATAACATTACATTTTGAAAGAAAAATATGTCTTACATGCCTCTGCGAGTCAGAGACCCAATGGTTCCTTGACAGGAAAAGACATACATATTATTAATATAATATTATTTTTCTTTATCCAGGGTTTTTATATGATAAATTTCTTGATAAGTAGTATGACAGTTGTATTGCTTAAGAATTTAATTTAAATTGTATGCATTTATTAAAATGATTGTGACAATATGCTGCTGCTGCGGTCAATCGTACGCCATCCAAAAATCCCGGTCCCCATGGTCTGGAGAGAAGAAATGGCATACAATATATAATTATAAATTTATTTCCAGGATTTTTATACTATTTATGTAATAATAAATTTAGTTTTCCTCAAATTATCTTATGATTATTTAAGAATGTGTATAATCCTAATTTGTAATACTAACTAACATTTATTGTGTAACGGGTTCCTGCGAATAGGCATCGGGCAATCGTACGACTTCTTAATATCTGGGACCCCATGGTCTTGAGAAAAATATATATTTTAGTATGTCCCGAAAATACCCCTATTTTATGTAACTGCTTTATTTACTTGTGTTTATTTAATATGTACTGCATAGTTTCCCTGAACAAACTGATAGTCAAAACACACTTTCGAACCATCGCGTCGCCCAACTCAAAAGTTAAGGATATTGTTTACATCGTTCGTATTTTTTTGTAACTAAACAATTGCTCATAGATCAAGTGCCTTGTTTCAATTTGAAAATAATGGCGTGGTTGAAACAAAAGTGAATTACTTTTTAAAATGTTTTCGCAATTATAAAGTGACCGTTCTATTGTAATAATTAAAAAGTAAATTATTAAAAAAAAAAACTAGGAATTAAAGTGTTTGCACACTTGGTCCCAGGTTTCGTATCATCCAGAGTTAGGGTGATTACACTAGATTCCAGACATGACTGGTTGAAAGTGCGTTATGACTATACTACTAGAACGATAATGGAGCTTGTACACTGCGCGGGTTATATGTATCATGAAAGCTACAGGTCGCGCGGCGAATTAAGATCGCTCGGCAAAAGTGGAAGGGGTATGCGCAGTATTCAATTCTAAGGTCTATTTAGTGACGTGCGGGGTGAGGGGGGCGGGTATGCGCCGACGGCGACACGTCATTGGTAGTTTCAATTCCCGCGTTGCGTTCACGCGCTTGGGTACTGTTGCGTACAGCTTGTGTTATCGTATTAGTAATACGTAGTGGTAAAAAAAAATGGTTAAAAATAAAGTTTTAAAACGGCAAGCAAGAAAAATTGTTTACGACGTGAATTGTTACGTTAAGAAAGAAACTAAGAAAATCAATAATACTGAATAATGATTACCACGACAACATGAATTACGAAAACTACGAAAAATGGTTGAAAAATATACTTTTGTTTTTAATTTTTCTGAATTTACCTACTAACAAGATAAATTACAAGCAAAAACTAGTGTTATTAAGTACCTATATGTATAAGTTACTAAGGTACATACAAAATAAAAAAATCCCTTAAAAACACGCAAAGTCTATAAGGAGCACTATCTGTCAGATAACCTGTGGATAGGCTATCAGAGAGTTTATCAGGAAGTGGTGAAACAGGCCTAAGAATTTCTGTACGCGATTGTACACATGCGCCGATTGCCCCCACTACTTTCATCGAGCGATCTTAATTCGCCGCGCGACCTGTACCGTGACTGGGGTTACCATCCATACATGTATCGACTAAAGATGATTAGAAAATAAATTAATGAATTCGGGGTATTGATTTTCCGCTATGAAGTGCGCGTTTAGCTTACCTCTACATTCTCACGTGACTTGCGCCGTGTACAAACACCATAAATTCACAAATATTTTTAATGTTATTTTTATTTCTGATTTAGCAAAATCCAATGCGAATTGTGTAGTCATTTGGCAAACTTTTTAATTTCCCAAAGTGGCGCTTTGTTTCAAAATTTGAGAAAAAGTTACGTAAATGTGGTGTAGTAGTTTAATAATTACGTTTTTTTGTTGTGTGGCTGCTGTTTAGTTTTGGTTTTTTGCACCCTAAGTAAGTAGTATATCCATGTTGTATTTATTTTAATTATTTTCTATTAACAGGGATGTTGACAACTTTGTCTACTTACTTTTTTTTATCTCTATGACGTTAAAAGTCATTGACGAATCTATCGAACAGTAACGACACTTGCTTGTACCGTTACGCGAAAACAAAGTCGGGAAATACCCTCTTAAAACTCAAAACATTTGCGTTCTCAAAAATGTTTGCATCAATTTAATGGACTTGTTTAATTCTGTTTTTATCTTAATTCTTTGTATGTATATTCGTCAACATCCCTATTATTTTTAATAAAGTGCAGTATTAATGAGATATTCTAGTGAATATTGGCGCAGGTAAACCCGCCGGATACTACGCGAAACTAGAGCTGCGGGAACCCAACCCTGACTTGTGCAAGTAAGCGGACTTATTTACTCCGTAGCATGAAGCGCTTTATTACAAAATAGACAAGTACAGCTTTAGTTTATTGTAGATTTATTATTATAATACAGCCTGAGTTTTTGCCAAATCCGTGAAAAATAAATTATACTTATGTTGATAAAAAAATCAAGCTTTAAAATCGATAAATTTATTTCATTCGAGTATAGGTACTCATTTCACACCATTCTTTCACAGGGTGCACAACAAGGCCATGAAAAAGATAGCTGCAAGTCGCCGGCGCCTCCATTCATGCTCATACTTCACATCGTGTAATAAGCAGTAGCGATTACCATTAATTACTTAGAATAAGTGAACATCATTTATAAGCTATGAACATGCGAATTGTCTATTTTTTACCTAAAAGTTTAGTTATAAAAAAAAGAAATCTAACATTACTTATGCGCAGAACTGGAAACTGAAAAATATGACCGATTTTTTGTTCAAGGGTTTTCAAAGGTGCAAAAATTAGAAAGAAACGTCCGAACTCATCTTGATGAACGGTCGTTCCCCTGCAAGTACTGCAATAAAAGTTTTGTCAAGGCTAACCACCTCACAAGGTAAGATTTACAATTCTTTTGGAAAATATGTGATTACCTACTACTACAATTTGTTACATTTCACGAGTGCGCGGCATTATTGTAATTTAAACCCTATTGCAATAGACATAAAAGCCACATGTCGTGCTAGTGATTTCTGATGTGTGTTTTGACTAATGACATTTATCTCTGAAAATACTATTTTTCGTTTGCCTTACCACAGGCATCTTCGTCAAAAACACCGTGAGAACATACGTACTTGCCGAGGCCCGTTCGGGGAATCAGACCAGTACCGTTGCGAACAATGTGAGGACAGCTTTGCGACGCAAGACGAGCTGATCTACCACTCCGCTATACATGCCACGCAGAACCTCATCTGCCCTCTCTGTCAGGAAAAATTCGAGGATGTCGACGCGGTCACGGCACATATTAAATCTCACGTAAACGGTATGAAGCTTGTTTGAATGTTTTGCTGAAAGATCATCATTAGCTTGACCCCAAATCAAACTGACTTGTTTATATTGCTACAGCTTTTTGTACTGGTTTCCAATAATATGACATAATTACTTTTGTTCAAAATAAACCAATTCAATGCTGAACGGAACTATTGTTGCTGCCTTGGTAGTGGGGACTTGCAATGTAGGTGTGTCAGTCAACCACTGTATGAAGCACAACACCTGGTGTGTCATTCTCCATTGTACCATAATTTGTGTAATTTGACATTTTCGCAACATAAATACAGGGTGGTCTATTTCTTTCCGGTCTGGACAAAAAATGGGCTGCTCGTAAATGTATATAATACTCGACCCGCCTGTTATTATTTGAAGGGAGAGGCAACGAAATACTCTTTTTCGTTTTAGGTAAGCATACCAAGCAGTGGGGGTAATCTATTGAGCATTTTTTTTAGCATGACAGTATTATACGTTTTTGATTAATTCCATAGGTACTGAGTTCATGTGTGACCTGTGCGAGCTGGTTTTCACGACGAAAGAGAAGCTGGACAGCCACATCGGGATCGCTCACCACGAAGAGATACGCAGTGTGCCGGTAAGATTAACTCATGAATCGATCAGCGACACAAAGTCAATGATTCACTTTTAAAGCTTTCAAACAAACATGTTTTGTAGAGTAAGGCTAGGCGCACACTGGTGACTTTTGTCACCGTGACATTTATCAATTATCTGTCTGTTGCACTTCACAATTGCGAAAGAGAGAAATGTCACGGTGACAAAAGTCACCAGTGCGCGCACAGGCTTATAGTTTAGGAACAATTTCTAAATATTGCAGCCATCTAGATTATAATATATTTGTCTATGTATTTTTTATGTTGATCAATCTGTCGTAGAATCTACTGCAGGATGATTCATCGACTGAGATGGATGTAGAAGAAGATGAAGAGGATTCTGCAATAAATGGTGAGGATGTGTAAAACTACGTAAAGTGTGTTTATTTTTCATTTAATGCTTTTCTTAAAAACATGGTGCTCTGTGATTTAATTTTTTATTTAGATAACTCTGTATGTTGTTACTTTAGAGCAATTTGTGTTTTGTGAAATTTCACGAAAGCTAAAATTCATGATCTTAGGTCTGGTTTACCAATAAAAGCAGTTATACCCTGCAGTTATACCGCGTGTATCTGACATCGACGCAAAACGATTTCCATGGGTCCAGGGCATGATTCTGAACACCCCAGTGTTGGAATTTTTCGTCGGTTCTTTTCTCATTTTTTTCAAGAGTACCACAAATAGGTATCAGCTCAGCTGAGCTGATATCTATTTGTGGTTTTATTCAGATTGCTCTTTTTAGTGAAGTAGTTAATTAATTATTTATTTATTAAAAATCTCATTGGGTTAGGTCAGAATAACGATTATGAGCAGTCTAAAGTAAAAAAAATCCTTGAAAAAAATGAAAAAAGCCGACGAATAACTCTAAGTCTAGGGTGTCCAGAATCATGCCCTGGACCCATGCAAATCGTTTGTGCGTTGATGTCAGATACACGCGGTATTATCCCAGTGTTATTTATGTCGTTACTCATAACAATATTTGCTTTCAGTAAAAGAACTGGACGACCATATGGTAGTTGAAATAAAGAAGACAAGTGATTATTTGGTAAGAGTTTTTACTTACATGTACACCAACTAATTGAAAACAATATTGTTTAACTAAGTTATTTTTCAAAACTGCATTGCTTTGTTTACACAGATACCGAATGTGCAAGAGGAATCGCAGGAAAAGCTTGACAATACTAATTCTGAAGGTAACTAATTAATATGTAATTTTGTATCTATAATCTCTTTATTTTTTGCTTGTAATATAGAACTTCGTATAATGATAATTAGTTTTCTGTATCTGTAACACGTCATAATAAGCTTCATCAATTCAACAAGTTTTTGTAAAAGTTAATCAGTGAAACATTTTCAGAAAGCGACTCTGACATGCTCTTACCGGATCTCGCTACCGCGTTAGCAATGGCGAGTAAAAACACTGGGAAAGAATCAGCCGAAATTTCAATAGCTACCGTGGGTGGTGCGACTATCACCAAGACTGTGACAACGCCTAAGAAAGATGACAAGATAATTAGTGATAATAATCAGGTAAATACTTCTACCGAAGTTGGTTTTTAGGGTTTAAAAGCATTCTAAACAAATATAAATCCTGCGATAGGTCCAGTATTTTTGGATAGAGATTATATTTTTTGATGACGACAAAATACAATAATGTTGTAATGTTAAAATGTATTTTGGCATTATAAAAAAAAAAAAACATTTATCACATGTTCCTGATTACCACCGTAAGAAATTATTTAATATACTTAAATACATTAAGGTCTATAATGTAAATTTATATGACTAACTGTTTAATATGCTCAAATACGTTATCAAAAAAAAAACTTCGGCTTGCGATCACGTACTAATCTCGAAACGTATTCCGTAAGAATTCAAACCCATATTATGACTAACAACATAGGTATATTATGATCATAAACACCAAAGTATAAAATAATGACATCAGCCGGTCAGAAATTGTGATAGTGAAAAGTTAATTGCAAACATAGTCAAGTATAATCTAGTCAAGACGGAAATGCCGTCTTAAGTCATGATCAAGGTGATAGTTATCATAGGTACGCAAATGTCATTTCCTCAATGAAAAGAAAAAAATGCAATAAGGGCTTTTTTGTATCACAGACTGCCAGCATCCTTAGAAAAGCCGAAGAAGTCAAGAAAAAGGTTTTACCACAAGTGGCACCAGAACCAAGTTAGTAGTTTCATCATCGTTATTGATACATTGACAAGAACTTGCATATTAATTTATATAGAAACATACAATTTTGCAGTTGCTGAGAAGAAGACCAACAATAAGACTGAGAGTAACTCAGCTGGTACCAGCGATAAGTCGCTGCGGATGTTAGAAAAAGATTTACAAGAACTGAAAAGGGTAAATAAATACACTAATTAACACTTAAAAGCTTATTGGCAAAACCAGATACTTTCTGGCAACGAGCGAACGAAACCTTGCTTTAAGAAAAGTAAAGTTTGTATGTAAACTATATTTCAGACGCATCCACGCAATGAAATTGCTAAAACTCCAGTAAAGCCCTTGGAGACATTAAGAAGTAGACGGGCACAGATTCACACTTCCACTCCAAAACCGAGGTAAGCCGTAAGAGATATAAACCAAAATAGAATAAAATACATATTATATAAATATTATTCATGTGTATTCCTTAAAATTGTGTCATCATTCCACTGCAAGTTGATACTTAACTACAATTTCCATGTTACAGAACTCCAACAGATGATAGGAAAATACAAATCATTTCTAAGTCTCCAATTCCTGAAAAGAAGTTACCGGAACGTCGCATAGTCACCAAAGAGAATAAGGAACCCAAAGAAAGTAATGCGAAATCAAATAATGGCAATGGCAAGGAAGAGAAGCTAGCTAAGGAGAAGGAAGCGAAAGAAAAAGAAGCCAAGGAGAAGGAAATGAAAGAGAAAGAAGCCAAGGAAAAAGAAACGAAAGAGAAGGAAGTCAAGGAAAAAGAAGTAAAACAGAAGGAAGTGAAAGAAAAGGAAACACCGAAGGTATGCCAGCCTTTTTACTGTCATGCAGGTTATCACTTAGAGATGAGAGACAAGCCGCCGCCCGCGTGAATGTCGAAAATGGAATACGTTCCCTTGGAATATCCTGTTTGTTATTGCAGACTCTCTTTGTCAAATTTCATCAAGATCCGTTCAGCCGTTCTGATGTGTACGTAAATTGAGCGGGCGACCGGGTTTTTTCCACTTCCCCTTTCTGCAGCCTCCCTCCGCTTCCCGGTTTTGTTTGTATTTTTAAACTAGTTCACAAATCCATGTTCACTGAAGCGGAGCGGAAATTTTAGGCTATCCCATTGGTTAATATGGTACAGCGCCGTCCCGCTTCTCTCCTCCCCGCTCCAGTGGACAGTCAGCCTAATGATTTCCACTGACGCTTAAATCTTACTGTTAACATTTTTTCCAGAATATAGTCAAAAATGGAAACGACAAGAGCAGTTCTGAAGAGGGCATTCGTCGATCGACGAGACCTTCAAAGATCAAGGATTATGCTAAGATGATTAGGGACAGGTAAGTAAAATTATATATACAATACTACTGTAGAATCCTACAATTAAATAACTTAGCTATGACTCCATCAAGAGCGAGACTCAATCGGAATGAGAATGATATGGGGGAACAAACTTCAAATGTAAAGTTTCTAAGTTATTGTACAATTCTAGAGTACTGAACTACAATATTATTTTTAATTCCAGGTCTCAGGATTCTGATGAAGAAAACGACGATTCAGACGACGCTGATGATGAAGAATATAAAGAGGTTGAGAAGCCTGTTGAGGTAAGTTGTTAGCATTGGTAACCACAATTTTTGTGTATGGCTGGAAACTAAAGATGACGTAAAGCGGTACAAGTCAAGCTTATGCGAAATGAATTTCTATTACGCAAATTCAACGGCTATCTTGAGATTTGATTACTTATCTAGACAACCAGTCCTTGGTTAACCCGTGAAGGATCTAACGAAAGAATAGCTTATTTCCTTTAATTTTCCGCTGCAGTCCAAGCCCATAATAGGGAATATGCATGAAAAAAGTATTTGTGATCTGAACAGTTTATCTAAAAGTATTCGAAAACATAATACTAACAGTGAAATTAGAATACATTGCTCGAAAAACGAACGAGATACAATTATTTTAAACAAATATATCTGTCCCTCTCGCGAAAACGCTGTTTTCTATGGCATCTGTATAGTCGTCGTGTAATTTGACGTCACAATTCATATCGGACTTCTCTTTCTAACTGTAGTCTTTAAAGCTTTATAACTTCATAAATAATGAAGGTATTTACAAAATAATTTCATGATTGTTTTCTAGAGCTAATAAGTACTTTATTTTACAAATAAAAAAATCACATGCATATTCCCTATTGTGATACTCATTCAAATTGTTCCAGCCTAAACCCCGGGCACGCAGAGCAAGTATGAAGACGCCGGCACCGAAAGCGACTCCTTCGCCCACTACGCCAGCTCCCAGGAAACGAGGGCGACCGCGCAAGGACGCGGTATTAGCTGTGTTAGTACTAACTATAATTGACCAAGTTTTTGTTAAACCAAAAAAAAACGTCTAGTCAGGCAAGATACATTATGGCCCACTCTCTCATAGAGAGAAGGTCAGAGTGCCAGCAAGCAGTGTGAACATGTTAATTCAACTTCCATAATAACTCATAGGTCTAAATATCTATTCTTGTACCTAGGAAAAATTAAAACTGTGCCCTTGCTGTTCGCCTATTTCCAGCATTAGTCTATTGCCCACATCATGCAGGAAGAAAAAAATTGCTTGGTGGATTTATGAGAATATGGATGGCAGTATAGGCTTACCTTGTGAGACGACCCTTACCGTATTCGCATTTTGATTACTTAAGAATTTTAATGTTTAATGGTCGTTATTCTCACTCGACAGAGCCGCTAAGGTGCGGAAGGAAGAACTTGAAGATAATGAGGATGATGACTCCGGGAGCGAAAAAGAAAAGCCCAAGACTCCTGTTGTTGTAGCTGAGAAGCAGAAGGAAAACAAGAATACTTCTGAAGCTTCGGTAAGCAATACATTTTATTTTATTAACACTGGATTCAATTGCTCTAGTTGACAAATCAGTGCAAATATCAATAACTATCTGCACGTCCCGACTTCGTACGGGTATACCCTTTATTTTAACGAAATAAAATATAGCCTATGTTCATACGGACAGTCCATTCTACACATTGGTGTAAGAATTTTTTAAATCGGTCCAGTAGTGGAGCCTATTCAATTCAAACAAACAAAATCAAATCTTTCCTCTTTATAATATTAGTGTAGATAATGTTCAAAGATTGGCAATGTAATGTTTGAGTATTGGTATCAGCAATCAATATGAGATGTGAATAAAAATCCAGAATTAAACAACTACGTATTTTACCACGATATATAAAGTCAATCCAAATGTTTCAGGAGGCTAACAAGTCAGCAGTTGAACAGAAGCCTTCAAGCACATTGGTGTCGCCAACTGGACAGACCCTGAAGAAAGTAAGCACACATATTTGTACTACAACTTGATATGTAGATCAGTAAGTTATGATCGTAAGAAACCCGCAAAAGTAAAAGCTCGAGATATTTATTAGCACGAGGTTTCATACCTCGTGCTAATAAATATCTCGAGCTCAAAGTACCCACAGTGATCTAAACCTTAGAATAATAACGCATAGAAGCCGCGTCTAGAACAAAACCGGAGCAAAATCGTGTGTCCACTTCATTTTCTTTGTGTGCGTGAGCCGAATGTGTCTACGTTCCTCTAACGCACACAGATATAGCTTTCAGTGATACCATTACTAAGCCGTTACCCACAAAATATGGGAAGACGCATTACTATTTTGCTATCAAGGCAAGTATTTTATGTTGTTGGGAACTGGAAAAGGTAAACATGATTTTTCATGTAATATGACATATTTTTTCGGAAGGTATAATCAATTTATTTCAAAATAAAAGGAAATAAATCGCATAAAGAATGAGATATTGTTCAATGCGTTTAGAATGTTTGATGGGTTATAATTATAAACAATGACATCGGGTTTGATATGAATTACCAGTAAGTATTGTATTTTAAAATTACAAAAATGAAAAACATGAATGAAAGCAATGTGGGTATTTTTTCCTCACAAATAGCAACACTGTGTTATGACAAGTTAGGTTATTAGAATTTTGTTTTATTTATCGATTTACGTAAAAATAGTGCATAGAATGTGAGTACTTATTTGTGAAATGTTATTTTATCACATTTTTTTTGTTTTCCTGATGTGCTTTAACATCCTTTCACGCAACAAACTGTCATTTTCAATTATTTACTCGCGAGCTGTGTTCGACGGAACGTGACATTGAGTACTGACGGCCTGGTGGCTAAGTTTGACGGATTAGGCTAAGTTTTAGTTGCCTCACTTTTTGCACTCGTACTAGGTTTCTATGCGTTATTATTCTAAGATCTAAACATTCACATGAGCTGACCATTAGCTCTTTTGAATCATGGTTTGTTACAATAAGCTGAATATTTTCAGATTCCGGTCAGGGCTCTGCCTCCTGGAGTCAAACCGATGCCTCTACCAGTAAATGCGAGAAGTGAGTACTCAAATACCAAAATGAGTTCATGAAAATAAAGATCATTTTTTATATTTTTCTTTAATTTTATTGTTTTATTCCACAGCAGTCGGCGGGGAAATATGCGAGATGCAAATTGGCAAGAAGGTAGTCAAAGTTCAGAAGATTGTGATGACGAAGGCTGAAGTTGAAGCTATGGCTAAAAAGGGCATGGTGGAGATGAAGGTAAATCTCCATTCTATTCTTAATTTAACTTTTTATGCGAGTGCACATATAGAACCGACCAGTTTATAGCTGTGGCTGAATCGCTGTTTCAGTACAATTACTTACAACTTCATAAAGTCAAATGTTTAATTTTGGTTACAGGATGGTACCATGGTACTGAAAGCGGGTGTCAAGATCCCGACTTCAGATGCGTCGGTACTCAAAACCAGTCTAGTCGGAGAAGGTTCGTGACAATTTAATTTTCCTACTCTTAAGATATTTTAAAATTTCTAGAGCTAAAAAAGTATTGGTGGAAACCACCGCAATGCACGGAGAGGCTACGCAAGTGTGTGAGGCTTCGCCTTGCATGAAAGTATATAAAATTCTTTCCACTGCAACCCACGACACGCTACGCATCAATTTACGTCATTGGCACACGCGTGGCTCGAATATGTCGCCCACGTAGCTCAACGCCATGCACGCTGTGCTTGCGGTAACGCTGTTCACAAAATAAATATTAACCCATGACTATGTCCAAAAAAAAACGTGTGTAGCCTCTCCGTGTGCCGCGGTAGACCACGCTACAGTAGTACATAGTCGTGGGCGTCTAGCGTGTACTGCAGTGGAAACGTAAACCCACGTTGTCAAAGAAATTAACACACGCAGGTAAAATGCGCCGCGTAGCCGTGGATAGCGCGCACCGCGCGCCGCGGTGGGTTTGCGTGTGTACAAATAAAAAATAATGCTTATTCTCTATTGCTATCTTGACGCTTATATATGTTTGATTCTAGATTTAAATAAAAAGAAAAGATAATTGTGCTTATTAGTAATATAAGTATTTATTATTTATCCACAGATAAAGAATCTCCTAGTAAAAAGATAGCAGCACCGTCGCGATGCGACTTTGGTGATGACGCGTGAGGTGCACGCAGTTAAATATTGTGTTATGACCCTGATTGATCATAGAAAGACATTAAAGTCATTTTATAAATAAATAGTTAAGATAGTGTTAAACACCACTGTATTTTTATGAATAATTTCTCATAGATTAATGATACAAACTGTTTCAGGTATTGAACTATTTATGTAATGAATCTGTTCCACATAACTAGCCAGGTTTCTTCTTTGTAATTTATCAAAATATGTATTTTGCTTTTTATAAAACAATCACCGTATGACTATTATAATTAATTGTAAAGTAAGACAATGATCTAATAAATGGTTTTTGTGAAGTTCAATTACACAATGAGTTAAGTGTATAAAAATAATAAAATATACATAGTTGCAAACAATCCTCCTTTTTTGTTTCCTTTATTTTTTTATTAAGTACTAGCTGACCCGCGCAACATCGTTTGCGTCACATTTTCCATTAATGCTACGCTCCTATTTGTCTTAGTGATAATATATAGCCTATAATCTTCCTTGATAAATGGGCTATCTAACACTGAAAGAATTTTTCAAATCGGACCAGTAGTTCCTGAGTTTACTTCCTACATACAAACTTACAAACAAATTTTACCTCTTTTTATTATTAGTAGGTATAGATTTTTGACTATCAAATTTTTGTGCTGATGAGTCTTTGGGCAAACCTCCCCTATTTCCTTCCAAACAATCTTCTCCTGCGCAACCAGCCTTCGCTGTGTGCGCTCGCCACTGCTTTCTGAGCCGACCTTGGCGACTCCGTCCATACGAGGAGACTTTTGCCCAGCGGTCACCATGCATGCGGCCGGTATAACCTGCTAGTCCCATTTCAGCGTGGCATTTTTTTGGGCACGTCTATAAAGCTCATAACCATTCTTTTTATACCTAGAGTACTGTGCTCCATTGCCCTTAGGCTAATATTATTGCTCAAAATATGACTAAAATCTATACTAATATTATGAAAATGTTTGGTTTATGGCTCAACTCACACTGGCACAGAGTCGAGGCGTCGCGAAGCGTCACGTTTTTCAACTGTTCTAAATTCATCTCTATTCATTCATCTATAAATACGATACGAATTTGTGTTGCGTTTCTTTGAAAACGCTCGGCGACGCGCTAGTACGCGCGTTTTCGCCTGCAAAGGTCGCTCTGCGCGCAGACGTGCGTCAGCCGGCGCCGGCAGCACAGAGCCGAACTGAGTGGAGACAACGCGGATGCGCGCGTCAATGGAGCGAAATATTTCCAGTGTGAATTGAGCCTAACACGCAAATCTCTGGAACTACAGGTTCGAATTGAAAAATTCTAGTTATGGATAACCCATTTGTCGAGAAAGGCAACAGGCTATTTAACAACACTGTACGACCAACAGGAGCGGAGCATTAATGAAAAATGTGAGGTAAACAACTTTTATCAAGTTGTCTGCGTCACTATTCTGACTTTTCTTTGAACTACATGGAAGCCAGAGAGTTGAGTCTATTTTGAAATAGAATACTTAGACTATACATCCGTACACTCGATGTTTACACCGAGTGTCTGTGCGAGCACGGTGGGTAAACGGCGCCGTTCAATGAAACGGCTGGCTGCGAAGTATCAGGCTGGTCTTAAAGTAATGATAAATAGGTCCATGTTTTCTGTATTAATAATAAAGCTGAAGAGTTTATTGTATGTATGTTTGAACGTGCTTCTAACTGTGAAACTACCCGTCGGGTTTGAAAAAGTCATTTTACATTTGATACACATTTGATAGTCCAATTCTTGAGGAAGGCTACAGGCTATTTAACATCACGCTAGGGCCCATAGGCACCGAGCAAAAATAAATAACCGATATCATTGCTTTTTGATCCGCCTAATATTATACAATGAGCGTACGTTGTATACTTTATGGTGTCGTAGACTTTCACCTTTCCACGACAAAAATCTATACTAAGACATTATATTTCGAGCTGACTCGGCAAACGTCGTTTTGCCAAAACAAAACTTTCCAAAAAACAAAAACATACCTTTATTTACCTACTCTACGACCTATTCTCAGACCTACCAAATATACTCAAACCGTTTCGATAGCAATAACTGTGACACAAGATTTTTATGTAGGTATTTATTAGATATTAATATTTTATACAGCTTGTAACACAGGGCCGGCCTTAGGGCGTGCTCACATTTATTCAGCTCCATTCAGCGTATGTCCATAGAAAACAACGATTTTGTATGGAGACGCGTACGCATCCGTTCAGCTTTCGCTGAAATGAAGAAGTATAAAATGAGACAAATGTGACTGCTATAGCCGCGTACAGTTCAGCCGCGTACAGCGCTGTTCCGCCGCGATCAACGCTAAATGCGGCGGAACAGCGCTGTACACGGATGGTTCTCGACTTCTTGTATGACTGACACTGCATGGCATGGCCACCATCAGTTATCTTAATTTAGGCAACAAGAAAAAGGTCGCCAAATATCAGCAATATTTTTTGTTGCCAATTTTTCGTAATCTCTTCGAACTAGCTTTTGGCCTGTACCTTAAAAATTTAACTCATTATATCTTCTGAACTAAAACCCGACTAAATCTGTGACTTGGCGAAAAAATGCGACTAATTAGCGCCTTTAGAGAGAAAACAAATCTTCATTAGGTGCCTTAGTATTTAATTGAGATTCAAATAGGGTTTTAAATTCCAAGCTGGGGTAGGCGCACCCCAGATCGACCACCTATAAACCCTCATAACTTTTGAACCAGTGACCGACTAAGGCCACGTTCACACGGAGACCATTCGATTAGATTCCCATCTCAAAATGTATGGACGACTCAACTAGCCATGCCATATCTCGTAAACTACTAGAGTACTAATTTTAGATTTTGGGTATTAATTTTATTCTATGTTGCAGGAAAGCGAAAAGCTCATCAAGCTTGGAATCAACATTCAGTCCTGCTGAACGAGCGCGCGAAAGTTATCATCGTTGATTTCTCAGTAAATACAAATGTTTCTGTTCTGTTTATTTACGAAATGAATCACATATAAGGTACTAATTATCTGTATATTTAGAATAGCTGTAGTACCTATGCCTCTTTTTTCGGCGCTCATGGTGGACTTGATGAAAACACCGCCAGACCAAATTCAAGTCGATTTTCTCGAAAACTACGAAGGTTTTTTGTTTGAGTGCTAATAGTAAATAATTAGTAGGTACTTAACCTACTAATTATTAACTCCTATTCTCTATTCTATTATTTCCTATTAAATATGAAATCGATTGGCGTCGGTGGTCCTGCTGTCACGGACATCTTAAATACCGTCTTCGTAGCATAATATATTCTGCGCCTCACGCAGTAGATAGAAGCGTTTCAGTGGAGGTAGCACGCTATGACGGCTTTTCTCATTCTTACGACGCTGTACGCGGCTGATAGAAGCAGAACTGTATTAGTGTGACCAAAATCGTTCAGCGAAACGTGAATGGAGCTGATAAATGTGATTAGTCCCATGTATCCGGCCAGGGCGAGTTGGCGCCCTTTTATATTACAACATAATTAAAATAAGAAAAACCTTTACACCCAGCCCCGATAGCTTCACCCCCACCTATTAGTACTTTTAGGTACTATGTTGTTTAAAACACTATTCCCTGCAACTATGCCAAAATTCGGTTAAACACGAATTCACAGCACGGATTATTTGCTGTTTTTGGCTTTCGTTTGGTGAGCTATACCTAATTAAGTTTAGCGAAACTGCTCTACTTGAAAAAGTCACTAGTATAGTTAGCAGAATACGCAGCGATATCATGGATAGACATTCTTGAAGTTTGTGCTTTTTATAAAGTTTCAAGTTTTAATAGGTGTTGCCTGAATGTCTTCAAGATTTGGTTGCCGACCTAACATTTTATCGCACACACTCATTTATTTATTTATTTCGCCATCAATATCTGATTTTTTCCATATATCGAAAGAAATAAGTAGGTACTGCAATTACGTGCAGCGCCCAGTATGACCCGGCGCCGTCCAGTTGCCGACGCCCCGGGCGGCCGCCCGTGTTGCCTGGCCGTAAAGCCGCTATGGCTGTAACAGAATAAACGCAATACCTCTTAAGGGGTCATTGTACTCATCATTATGAACAACTTGCACTATTTAACTAACACTAAAATCGCGATTAATAGTAACAATTCGAAGGCGTGGAAAGCCCCAAGCGAAGACAGTGAGACACAACAGCTGTATTATTTTTGAGTGCAGGCACTTTGGTCTGACTGATAAAATAATGATGTAATTTAACTCATTATTCATGAAAATTGGCTCAAAATTATAGATAACTCGCATTGGAGGTCAAAAAAACATTCTCAACGGGGACCGTACACTGCGGTCAAATTAGTTTACGCTACTGCATGATAGATGGCGGTTTCATATAAATAAATTAAGTTGTAGTTGGTGTCGCTAGTGTTCACTATTTGCCGCCCTTTTTAAGAAAGCCAAGAGGCGGCTGGTTCAAAACATTTATTCAAACGAGATTAAAAACGCGCGACAGTCGGTTGCGGCAGACGACATCGTACCGAAATACGGATTACACTTTAGTTTTAACACTTATCCAGAATAATAAAATAATTCTGATTTTTAATACGATAAGTGTGGTGTTTTGCGTTGTTTAATAATAAAACTTCGCGAGTTTACACAGTTCAGCAGAGGAAACTTTGAAAGGACTTTATTTTGTCTAAACTAGGTAAGTCCTGCATTTACTTATTAATATATTTCTTTTCGAACGTCTTTTATGTACCTCCTTTCAAAGTTAAACTTGCAGCACAAATAATTAATGATTTAACCGCTAAATGAAATTAAATCAGAATTATTTTTTCTCAAAATAGCAGTAGGATGACAAATCATAGTTACTTAATTTTTAAACAAACCTACCTACCTTTAAAAATAGCAATTAACATCTATTTGGTAAAGAATTATATTAGAATCATTAATTTAAAAAAAAAAAACAAGGAGTTTTAGTTCTTAACGTAAACTTCTGTATGTTTAATACTTTGATATACACAAGTTTTATTCTGTATCAGTACCTAACACGTAGATACTTCGATTTTTAGGCACTTAGGCACAACATATTACACAGCTTCTGCGGGTGAAGCCCGCGTGCAGAATTGAAATTATCCCAATAGAACATAATCCCAGGCTAAAAAGTGTGTGCCTATATGCTATTCTAGACTAAATACTATCTCTGTGCCAAATTTCATCCAGATACGTAAAGCCATTCTGGCGTGATTGAGTGACATACATAAGTACCTACAACATATAATAGTAGATAGATATATAAGATTTTACGATTTTTCCTGCTTTAAAATAATTACTTATGTACCTATCTATTTTAGGTAGGTACTTAATCTATCTATACTTATAATAAATCTGTAGAGAGGTCAATTCTGTACATGAAATATATTTCCAAAATAACTATCAGGGGGTGATTAGGGATCAATACTGATGGCAAAAATGCAATCAGTAAAATTTTTGTCTGTCTGTCTGTCTGTATAACCGTTATAGAAACAAAAACTACTCGACGGATTTTAACGAAACTTGGTACAATTATTATTCATACTCCTGAGCAGGTTATAGTATACTTTTCATCACGCTACAATCAATAGAAAAAATGAAAAAAAAAAAAGAAAATGTGAAAGTTTGGTTGTTTGTTACTCAATCACGCCTGGACGGCTTAACGGATCTTAATGAAATTTAGAACGAAGATAGATTATAGTCTGGAATAACACATAAGCTACTTTTAATCCCGGGAACATGTTCCCTAGGGATCACGCGGGCGAAGCCGCTGGCAGAAGCTAGTTATAAATAAAACTGTTTATTTTTTTGTTAGATACAATCTAATTTAGTTTAGGTAAGGACGTACCTAAACTTCATAATTTTCACAATTGATAAATCTGATAAGATAAGATATGACTGAAACGCTAGTCTTGGTGGTTGAGTTTCTAACAGCCCCTTTTTTCTTCGTAACCTTGTAATTAAATTAAATTAAGCGGCTAATTATTTGATGAGAAATTGATTTTAGGTCCTACATTCATAATATATTCAATGGATGTCTGCCTAACCTCGCGGAGAATACAGGTGTGAGGCTACGTGTTGATATCCAATAGCAAACATTAAGAACACTTATTTAGATACCGATGACCAAAAAATAAATAAAAATATAGGTAGATATAGTTTTAAACACACACATTTCTTTATAGTGTCCTAATCGAAGCTTGCAAATCATCGCGCGGGCACAGTAATAATTTTCATCGCACGACAAATTATATCGACATGTATACCTACCTAGCTCCTTGTAATAAGTTTTTGTAATATTTGTAGTATTTCAAAAAATTCAAAAATTTCAAAATTCAAAATTCAAGCATTTATTTCAATTAAACCATTTACAGGCACTTTTGAATTGTCAAGGTCGGTCGGTCCAAAAAGTTGAAGCTATTTGCACGTTCCAAAGCGTAGATCTCTATGGAGAAGAACGTGCAAGAAACTCCACGGACACTCTTTTAAAAATAATATTTTTTTACAAAGATTTATTTACATCGGGTTGAAATTATACATACATGTGAGAACGATGTAAAAGACGAGCAGGATAAAAGCGTCCGGAATAAAAGAGGAACAATTCAAAGAAATAATTAAAATTAACCATGGCAGCTAAGAAATGACCAGTCCCGACTGACGGTGCCCGTTCACGAACATGACGCATGCGCCAGCACCATTCGGCTCAACCATTTTGAAGGGAGCCAAATGATCCAACGCATACGCCACCATCAGCTAGACTTTTGAGTGAGCATGACACTCCCAACCGCCAGGGTACATTCAAGTCAAACATACCTAAAATTGATAATTAAAGTTAAAGGTACACAGTACTCACACATGTGCTGTTAATGGCTGAAATTATACAATGCTAAGTAAGTTGATTCTAACAATGCAAATTTTTCTTACAATCTTCAGCCGGTCCAACAATGTTTCCGAACTATTTACAGATTAGTTTGGGCTCCCTAGTGGCTGTGGAGCAGGACCAGCATTCAGCCAAGCATTTATATATACAATAAGGCAACAACCACGAAGCTGCTTTTAACATTTTTTTTTTTTTTAAATCGCGTTTCCGTAGTCTGTTAGGAGCGCGCCCGCTTTTACTGCCGCACAAAACAGTAAACACGTTAAGCTAAAAGCTAAAAAAATATGGATATTGGATATACTTAAGTAGCACAGCTCATATTGGAACTCACAGTAATAATGAGGCTAAATTTTTGCGGAAAATCAAGTAAGTAGTCACCACACACGTACCTAATGATAATAACTTGACTTGCGCTTACCCCTAATAAACTAGTGCCTTTGTTCACAATTATAGGTATATTATATGTATAGGTTCATTAGCCTTTCCATAGGGAGGATTTAGGTAGGTAAATAAGAACCAATTTATTAGATATCGGTTGGCATAATCGCACTTTGTGTCCCATATTCCAAGATGTAAAATCTGCGTTCACAAATATGTAACCAGAATTCTTACTTTAATTCATAAGAACGTATAGTTCAAAGCGGTACTAAGAAGGAAACTCGTGTCCGGTATTTAAAACCAAACGCTATGTATCTCGACAACCAGAATGAATTGCAAAATCAACCTATCTTTGCCGATCCATCTTAATCCGGTCATATAAATGTTATTAGACACGCTTCACACGCCGATAAGTTGCAAATCGAATGACGTAACTATGAAAAATCACTACAGGCATGAAATATTTGCCAGCAGTTGACATTGAGACATGAAAATCGTGAGGTAATTGACAATAAAATATACAATGTCAACACTGGGCAGTTATCACAGTGGTGCTACGTTCAGTTGGCCCAAACTTGCTAAACGATTAGACATGCCTGGTAGCAGGAAGTTGGACGTGCTTGTCGCTAGTTGACACTGTGTTTCGTATCGTGTTTCAGCAGGTTAAACTTGTCCATCATTTAATAGAGCGAGCATCATTTACTGACGATAGTAAGAAACTAGTTCTTCGGTAATCTTCGAAGGACTTAAGATGAACTGATTTTCAAAAGAGCGAAAGCTATAGACAACACGGTTGGCGCAGTGGTTGAGCGATTGACTGCTGCGCAGCATGTCGCGGGTTCGATTCCCGCACGGAAGAAATATTTGTACAATCTACAAGTATTTGTTCCGAGTCTGGGTGTTTTTCTATCTATAAAATGTATGTATTTACAAAAAAAAAATGTATATAAGTAGTTTAAATTATCAGCCATCTCGTTACTATAACACAAGCATTAGGTTGCTTAGCTTGGGACTATATGGCGTTGTGTGAAATGTCCAAGGATATTATTTATTTATTTATTTATTTATAGAATCTCTGTTTCCACTTCTTCTTTGTCCAGAAGTGCAGGGACAACGTCACAGTCGCCGCGACGATCGTGCGATCCATTTGGGGATTTTCCAGCTTTCATGTGTCTTGATCTCGTTCAGTCTTAGGTAGTTTTTTATTGGTTTCGTCATACACAATGAATTATTGATACCTACCAAACCCCCTGTAATCAACGTTACACACGGGTTTTTCCTGCAATATTATTCCAATAATTCTTGATCTAATAGAAAAATGGTCGAAGGTTTATAATTTAGGAATTAGATAAGGCAATTTATGGTTTACGTCGTGAAGATATTGCATTTTGAATGCATCAGCACTATCCTGAAAGTTAGGGTCACGTAAAAATTATATGAGTAGGTATTTAGGAGAAATTCTATTCTCGAAGTTTTGATTTTAAGTACATTTACATACATTTTACTGTCGGTCATAATGTTGTAAACTAGTATGCCTCTACTCACCGGCTTCCCGTAGAATAATAATTATTTAACTAGAGTCTGGTTTATTTGAAAGTTCCTGTTAACCTGAAATAGAAAACTATAAATCTGTCTTCTTCACCCACAAGCAAGCTCGTAGCTCTTAAAGAGTCGCTAAGGAAAAGAAAAAGAACTGAGTTGAATAGGTTGTCTGAAAACTTTGAACCTATTGTCACCCCGCCATAGCAGCGATTAAAATGTTATAAAAGGATGTAATCAATCAGATGCCTTTTAGAGACTAAATATTATTCTAAATAAATAGCTATAACTTATCTTGACATTTTAATTATGTCGTACTTATAAATAAACAAAGCATCAAATTGGCCAGACATATGTTACGAACGATGACCATATGTGTGATTCTAGTCGTTTAACTGATGGTGACAGCTACTGGATGCTGATTGGCCGTGGCACGCTTGTTCTGAAACTACCTATGCCTAGCGCTACTTCTCATTTGACAGCTGTGACGAAGAGCGTGCAAAGCGAGTGAATTCATCGACGACGTTTACGAACACCGTGGATAATCTGCTTTTCAAATGGATCACGCCTCTGTCACCTCTACTGCTTCATTCATTATTATAATGTGTAAATGAGTACTATTTCTGCAATAACATTACTTTAACACCGTTGGAATGTTAAGCCTTTTTTATAAACAATTTAGTATGGGGAACTCCATACGGGTCGGTCGAATAGTTTTTGTTTTCATAGGCTGTTAGAAAATGTACCTACCTATCAGCACTTTCTAACGATGCGTTTTCGTAACTGTATTGCCGTAATGTAAGGTTTAAACGAGTTTTAACTTACCCTCTATCAATATACCTATACAAACAATAAATTGATGATAAGTACCCACCCTATGCGTGAGATAAGTTTAGGTACCGAATAGCTTGGACGGTGTCCATCATCTGGTATGTTTCTGTTCAACACTCGACCGAAACGAGTGACAGCTGTTACCCATACAAATATTTGCCGAAGTTTATCTTTCAGCTTGTAAAGATTACGACTCTACGAGTTACGACATGCTGTTTTTTCAATCGGGTTGCCGCCACACCGCCACCGCCTCGTTCATCATTTTGACGTAGCTCGTAGCACTCGTGAATTTTTACACATAGGATTTACGTCACTTTAATATATTAGGTAGTAAAGTAAAAAGTAAATTAGCTATGCAAATTAATGCGGTTCTTTGTGAGGCGAGTTGCCAGCCGGCAAAGTATATTATGGGGAAATGCGGACCGGACATCCGACTGTGTACATGCTTATATATGTGTAAATTACAGGGTACTGAAACGCCTATTATAGTTGTCACCTTGAACTTGCGAAATAAAAAAAACAAAGCATAGTTTTTCAGTCTCGTAGCAATGCCGTGGTAAGGTAGTTCTAAAAGTTATGAAAAGCGGCTTTGTTTTTTTTTCAGCGAACTACCGCTGAACTACAAGGAATTCGAATTGTATGGCGGGTAGGTCGATAAATGAAAATATGTCCTGCTTTACAGTCAGCACTTGTCTTATATTCAGGCAATTTCCCCAATTTGCAAAGAAGTTGTCAAGATTAGCTGATAGAAGAGATAATTGAACTATCTATTGTGTTTCGATGAGGAACCTACTGTACCTACCTAATAAGTAGTTAAAGAAATTCATGAATTTGACAGCAGTTCTCATCAAGTGGACTGAAAATAAAAACCACATAATCCGTTATTTTTATAGTATTATGTAAGCTAGACTTCTTATTTTCTTTTCGAAAGTTGATTAAAAATCAACACATCACTTAGTTAACGGATAAGCAACAACCTGTTAGTTTCAAAACCCTCTTAAAGTAGCGCAAGCAATCTAAAAATTGACATAGATAATATACGTACCTAAGTATTTACAAAAAAAAATGTATATAAGTAGTTTATCAGCCATATCGTTACCATAACACAAGCATTAGGTTGCTTAGCTTAGGACTATATGGCGTTGTGTGAAATGTCCAAGGATATTATTATTTGTTGTTTTCTTTCTCGGTCTCTAGAGACCCGGTCCTTTGGTAGGCGTACGAGGGGCCGAAACCAACTCGCAGAGGCCCCGTTAGAAGTTTCAAATGTAATGGGGCACCAACCGGCGATTATCCCTGTATGCACTGAAAGTATTCCCAAGGACAATCCCCGGTTGGAGCAAGACTATTGCAGAATATGGAAACAAAAGATGAAACGCTATGGGTTTGGGCGGTTTAGTGGACTGATAATCGTTTATTATAGAAGAACTATTGGCCCCTGCCTGACCACTAACAATATACACGGCTTTTAAATGGCAGGGGGTGACTTGCACACTCAATGAATGGGCCCCCGAAAACGGTCGCTAGCACAAAGTGACGTAGCGCGAAGAAGGCAACATGGCATGAGGTGCTAGAGGAGTGGAGAGGTATACCACGGCTATCAGGACAATCCCGGAAGTGCGGTCAAGATCCCTACCAGCATCTTACTGGATTATACATCCTTCTCCCGAGCACGTGTGCTCTAGCGAATCTCTACTCAGACCGGCCGATTAAGGCAAGAAAGAGGTGGGAGCTCTGTTCCTCGTCAGTGTTCACTCTGGCCAGCCAATAAAGGCAAGCCGGAGATGAGGAACAAGACTTCTTCCGGGAGATAAGGTTCGTGGGGTCGCTACTGCCCAACAGTTCGCCACAAAACTGCCTTGCGATTGTATCTCTCTTTGTCTGGCCCCTCACCCTAGGTATGACCTAAGGTCTATCGGGACGCGCAAGCCCCACCACGACGTCAACGTAAAGATACTGCGGTAGGGATATATTATTATTATTTCCATCGAGATATAAAAATACGCACCTTGTCTGCTAGCAACACTTAACAAAACACCTTCCTGGTTGCATTTTGATACCTTTCGCTTCCAACAAATTTTGTTTGTTTGTTTGTTTAGTTTTTTTTTTTTTAAACGTTACCCCACACAAGGAATTTCTCCTGTATCGTGGGTGCGTTTACAAACATACAAAGTCACATACACAAACAGCCAGACCCGGAACAACTATCTGTAGGTCATACAAATATTTGTTCCGTGCGGGAATCGAACCCACGACACGCGACGCAGCAGCCGATCGCTCAACCACTGCGCCAACCGTGCCGTCAAAAAGCAAAACACAAAACAGTGAAAATGCAGGACACAAAGACCGGCCATTACCCTGTAAATTTTCCACCCTTTTTTGCTGTTTACTCAAATGAACGTAGGTATACCTATGATTTGATTTAAATACGTTGGGAGGAATCATATATAGATGTTTTTTTTAATATTTCTATGGGAGTAGGAATGAAATAAACCTTGAAAATTTCTGTAGATACTAACAATTTAATAGCCAACCCTGCTTAATCTAAACGCGTCAAGCTATGTTGTCATCAGCAAAGTAATTAAGTGCATCCATTACCAATGCATTCTAATTTATTTTTCCGTTTAATTGAAACAACATGAAAGCTTTTCTAACCGATGACGACATATGTCATTTGCAGTTCATCAAATAAATTAATCACTAAGTATAGTTAAATCTAAAAATTGCAAAAGAATAATCTGCCATCAAAGTTGCGATAAAAATCTATGAATGGTTCGATCGTTCATCCTTTATTTGGGCCAAACAAACATTGATGATATTAATGCTAGGATGACTTTATAATTAGTTAATTAGAAGGTCGTAATTGAAAAAACGTCACTGCTCTGCAATAGTTATCACGCGATGTTGACGAGATTGTAAAATTAATTTATGTTGTAGCATTCAGGATATGTTATAAATTAGGTATCAGAGTCGTTGATTCACAAAATGAACACGTGATTGGTTTCGCGGTATTCGAGACCGAACTAGACTAATAATAATTTGAGTACCCTAAAATAATCTAGAAGCAATTATTTCAAGGAAGCCAATTTTAGCCGCATTCGATTACAATCACCTTTTGAAGCAATCTGATCAATCTCGTAGTTCTAACCCAGACATATAAGGTCCCATTATGATGGACAAACTTTTAGAAATCATTTGGGTGGACCACCAAAGTTAGGACCACGGAAAAAAAATTAAGAAACTCTCATTACAATTACAAACCTTTTTTTTGCGAAATTCCTGCATCGTCTAGGTGGAGATCGGCGCAGCCTTTGCGTCCAGTCCAAACCTAAATTACAAACTGCATTACGCAACTGCATAACTACATTACAAACCTAACCTAACCTAACGAAAATCCTACGCAAAAAATGCTAGCATTTTATAATTTTAGTTCCAAATAAAATTATCTACTTACTTTAATCAGTGTATTATACCTATTTGAATGAAAAAGCGTCGCATTGTCGTGTTTCTGTAGAGCATGTTTTTAATTTTTAAATCGCATCGTCGTTTCGTTGTCACAATTGCCTTTATTGCCATTGCTTATGTAGTTTTTTCTAATGTTGGCACGGATATGTTCCTCAAGCTAGCCTTTCGTGCTGAAACGACAAGAATAAAAGATGATTCAGCGTTTAAACCTGGTTTATGATCAAGTGTAATTGAAGCATAAAAAAACGTAATTGGCAGTAAATTCTTAGGATTTATACTTGCAGAGTAATCCAAAAACAGTATCGCGTTCCAATATCCATTTTATTTCTAGATAGGTGTATTTTTTTTCAGTATCCTACTGAGTTTTTCAATTTTCCTTTTTCATATTACACACAGCGTCTGTAACATAAACATATTATTATTTGGTCGGAAAGTCCGTCGCGTCACTTCGTTCCACTGCTCCGAACATTTCGTAGAGCCTTGACATTGGGAAGTGGGAACAGAACCAGTTTACCGAGAGGTGATGAACAAAAAATATGAGTTACGTAGCTAATGAGACTGAATCACACCAATAGTTTTTTGTGAACTAGTAATTGCACGAACACACCTACCTACATTGTCTGACTATAGTCGTACAAAGTAGATATAGTACCTACGTGACGTAATCAAAATATTACCAACCAATTTGGGAATTCTATAAATAAAATGCTTGAAATAGTAAGAAGGCGGTCCTACTCACGAATATTGCTCGGGTCCATTGCGATTCCCACGTAGGGACATTTGTATTTAGCCAGTGCCTTATAAATTTATAATAGTATCACATCTGGTTCTATTTATGTATTTTGTGTCATAAACACCCACACGTGTTAGGTACATTACATCGGATAAGTTCTTTTTATTTTATTTTTTAATAACTTTCTTTGTAACAAAAGAATTTTCCGTAGCAGCGCAACACCGCTAAACACTTTTGAAAACAATATCACATGTTAAAACAGTGCCATTTAAACATTATGAGCGGCCAACTTCCAGATGAAACAGATTTATGAAATTATTGACTCATTTCATAAAGATGTTTCGTACTTACGATGTTTGCTCCTGTAACCTCATTAAAATTTTTATATTTAAAATGTCGAAAAAGAAAACAGTTTTACTGAGCATATATATATAAGCTTGTTAAGCAGTGTAGTGATAAAGTGTTACAGATACTGAAGACAATTATTTACCTGGCCAGATCTTAAGATAACTTGCTTCTCACATATTTGTAATGTCCAAGACGATATGTACTTTGACTCATTGTACAAATTGCTACTACGTTTGGAGCTGAAGAATGCGTGCCTATATGAAAATGTTTTTCAAGATACTTATGAAAAATTACAGAAACGAATTATTGATGTAATATTTCAAAAAAAAAATATTTTGTACGCTGACCGATGAAAAGACGGCAATGACAGATAATATCCTAGCTGATTGTTTGATTTCGTAGGTATAGGACCAAAGAGATAACGATACAAACACTTATAGTACCTACGGAAGCTTCTATAACTCCTCTAGTCCATTAACGCACGTGTTGAGGAACGAAAGGCTTGAAGCCTGAGGGCACTTATAAAAAGCCGAAATACCTATTTCATTTCTTGTACAAAGGTTTTATAACAATCAGAGCGTGTCGGAATAAGAAAAAAGTTAATAGATATTGAACTTCGTAGCTCGTCTGTCCTTCTCGAACTAGTACCGTCAGACAGAGACGTCATTCTCCAAAATGTTTTTTTTTTTTTTCTAACAAAATAACCGAGTCATGGGGGCTTACGGAGCGTAACCCCATCGTTTTCCTTCTCAGTTCTCGGGATGCAATTATGGCCGGCCCGGAGCCACGACCATTATTATCTGAGAGGATCAAAAAACACGCGAGTGAGTAGGAAGGTAACATAGATAATTGGCTCTACCTCGCGGCAACCGAGCGCGCCAGTTACGTCCACACTCTCATACCAAATTATGATTATTTAAACGCTGTACCTACATTATATTTTCGTGGCTACTTTAATTATTTAATTGAATGCAATTATAATACAATTAGAACTTCCTAAACATTGTATAATTTGTACCTTATGTCAGTCATAATAAGGAACAAACATGGTTTATTTGAAATTAAATATTTATGTACCTACATCGCTTGCTGCCTTCAAGTAGTTTGACGACATTCCCAGATAACTCTATATTTGTACTTTGCTCTTTACATTATTCGTCTGTATCGATTGGATTCGTGATGGGATTAGAAAATCTGTATAATAGACCACATAACTCAAATATATCTTCGAGTGCTACGATTTCAGTACTTACCGACTAAGATTTGCAGCGCTACATTTTCAGTGCTACGGCCTACGATATAGTAGTACGTAGACATTTAAATTATTATATCTTCTGCGAAATAATTATTAGTTCCATTTAGATATTATTGTTATTATTGATTTCGTCATAATGTTGCAGACAATAATATTTTATCTAATAACTAGCTGACCCGTGCAACGTCGTCTGCGTAACATTTTTCATTACTGCTCCGCTCTTATTAGTCTTAGCGTGATGATATATAGCCTATAGCCTTCCTCGATAAATGGGCTATCTAATACTGAAAGGATTTTTCAAATCGGACCAGTGGTTCCTGAGATTAGCGCGTTCAACCAAACAAACAAACAAACAAACAAACTCTTCTGCTTTATAATATTAGTATAGATTAGTATAGATTTATAATATTAGTGTAGATAGAAATCGTGTAGGGAGACAAATATTTTGGATATCAAAATTCGGAAAAATAATTCATCATAAAAACAAATGACGTTTGTTTACGTCGATTTATAACTAACCGATATAATTTTTATCTACTAATCGAATAAAATAGTATTTGATAATGAAATAAATTAGGTACCTTCATTTTTAAATAATAACTGATAAGCTAACAATGTTCATTAAGTGCGCCCACAGGTAATTATTTCCGCATTTTCTGAATTTTTACCAAGTATAGATCAAAATCGCAATTTATGTTTTAAGAAATTGCTTTTTGTGCCTATACAGAGGAACATACGTATATACCTTTACATGGGTAGGTACGCACTTACTTGCTATGTAGGTTCAATACTCAATGAGGTATCTATCAGTAATCCTAAGAAGTTTATATATCTGCCCAGATTATACACGCACTGTAATTCCCTGATCTAAATCCACTGAAATAATTCCATGATCTCTATGTTCCTAACTTAACTCCTTGGTGGGGTGTAAATCCGTGTAGGTCGAACAATAATTATTATGACCGCAGATCGAGGAAATGAGGGTCATTTATTATCTGCAGACTCTCAGCCTTCTTGAATGCAAATGTAATTGTAGGTCAGGTTTACTGTATATGAAGTCATTTTATACCTTAAAGTAAGTCTTTTGCACTTCCGACCTTGCTCGAAGTCGTGCCTTAAATAAGTGCCCTTAAACTTTTGTAAACAAGTTAAAATATGATGGAGCAAACAAATGTGGTCATATAGTTATAAAAATCTGCTACCAAAATCGACGAAAACAAGGAAACATTAACTATTGAATGCCCAGGTATTTCTGAAACTCTATCAAAATTATGTGTTCGAGTTTGGCCACTCGGAAGTGAAAATTTAACCGAATCCTTAAAAAATGAAACCATTCAGCACTCGCTCTACATAAACGTAACTATGCCAAATCTTACGATTTTCCGTGTGCCAATATAATCTCTAATAAATAAGTATATCTGTGTGTAAATATAATATTATGCTTCTATACTAATATTTTAAATGTGAAAGTAAGTCTGTCTGTTACCATTTCACGCCTTAACGGCTGAAAGGATTTGAATAAAACTTGGCACACGGGGATATTCTGGTAGTACCTATGTACCCTTGGGATAATTTTCAACTTCATCGCGAACGAAGTCGCTTGCAGTAGCTGGTTTTTAATAATTGGGCGCTCGGAGGACAATAAGACTTTTAAAGAAGTAGATTCTTCCTTTTCATGTATAAAGATTGTCACATTTGTTAGAAAATCCTAGGTGCCTATTAACTATTAATTAATTAACTTCGGACGTTATGCCTTCCGAAGGTAAGGTATGTGTCAATAAGCAAGGCTACTAGCGATGCATGAAGAATCAAATTACATACAAAGGCCCTTTCGTCCTGCCTACGTTACGCAATTAAACTGACGTAGAAGGAACCTTTGTAGAAGAGGATAGTATTATGACGTCGTCTTAGTGGCAATTATTATCTAAACTGTACATTACATCGTACGTGTACACATTTAAAAGAGGTAAAATTGCTTATTTGTTATCTCTGGACTTGGCACTTGTAAGCAAAGATCCGATTTCGGAAATTCTTTTTTCAAAACTTTTTGATTCTAATAGCGATAGTACCGCTATTAGAATCGCTTCATTTAGCGCAATCGATGGGGTATATTGGTTCTTAACAAACACATTCCTCGCTACGCATCTCTGGTGGAAAAACAGCCTTAGGCTACCCAGCAAAAGTACTTTTCCTGTGGCTGGGACACGGAAACCATGCCACGTAAAAAACTCATTTTTCTGTTAAAATACACGTCATAAAGTTTTGGTTAACTTGTAACAAAAACCCTTTTCAGAGACATTAATAGTGCCGCGGGCAGGTGGAAGGGCGCCGATTCGTACCAACCAGTGTCACTCTGTCAGGTCCTTAAATGACGACCCGGAAATAACAACCGGGAAACCGGACTTATAATTTTATAAAGATGTTTAAAGAGATGTCGATATCTTTGTTGAATTAATTGGGCTTGTAGTATAAAGATTGTAGCAATTTTGGTAATTTACCTACGCAGCCAGGAAACCGATCGGAATTTTAAGTTTGACTACTTTAAAGTTGCGCAAAATAATGTAGGTCATATCTATAGTAAAACGATAGGAACTCCCGCAACAGTTTTCCTTCATTAAAGTTTTAGCTGACATAACATTACGCAAACCTAGGCAAAGCCCCACCTTCCTGAGTTATTATAATAGCGAAACAATAAAATATTACAACCTTCTTAGAATATTAGAATACCGGTGTGCGGTGTCAGCGGGCACTCGGCAGTCACGTCAAACAGGCGCGCCTCGGCCGCGTCGCCTCCCCCGAGGGAAGCCGACGATTACCTCATTGCCATTTGTGGCGTTTGAATCCATTACTATACACACTACGTTCAAACTCGATCACTAGGTGTGACTCCTGTGTCTTTCTAATGGACATTAATTAATATTCACATAAAACGGACAGGTAACATGCAGTAAATTAATTCAAAACACCTCTAGAGACGTGACTCATGTTAATCGGTGGGTTTTCGGTAGTGCCAATTATGAAAGTCTATTACATAGTTCGCGAAATATGACCAATTAGAAAGCCCCAATAAAATTCCCCAAGGTATCTGTAATCGATGACGCAGTAGCTCGATATCTGAGCACCGTAGAGGAAATTCTGTATCTAATAAAAGAGAAAGTTTTACGTAAAGCAACCTAATGTTTTATGGAGAAACAACATTAGTTACCGACGCAAATCACAATATGGTGATTCCAAGTCCAAAATTCAATCGGCCACTGGACCACGACGTCCATCACGAATCCAACTTGAGCGAGCAACTTGAAGACCAGCCTTGAGAGACCATTGATTGACTTGATGACCATCTGTATAAGCGAACAAAGTGACCAAATAAATCCATGTCATGATGCCTTGAGCGACTTTGTCCTCAAAATAGATCAATCAAACAATTGTGTGGTCCAAATGTGGGCTATGACTTCTATGAGTTATATCACCGTTTTGTCAGATTCGTTAAGTAGCATTGTATCTATTTAGATCTTGTTATAAAAAGAACATGACCTGGACCACTGTGTATTCATCCACGCCAATGTTGTAAGACAATTGTAGGAAGAGGATTATTGTGCTCGTAGGCGAAGATGGGTTAGCAACCTGGGGACTGGCCTGCTTAGCGTTGATCGCAAGATTAGACGAGTTGCTGTAGTAGGTAGATTAAATGTGGTAGGACACGACCACAATATCATTTCTGTGAAACTTAATAGGGCAAATTCTAGCTACAGTCAAGATACCTAATAAAAGCTTCCATTTGGCGAAGTCATTCTATGAAATAAGATGACGTGACCGCATCTGTCACGGTCACCTTACAGCTCCACAACTAACATATCGGTATTAAAATCTACCTTCCTATAAACTTATAAAGTGATTTTACATAATTATATTTATCATTCAAATGATTCATGCAAACGATTACTACACTATGCAGATAATATTTTCCATTCATTAGTAATTATCGCGTTCCTTTTCTCACTAATCATTAAAAAAATACGATTATTTCCTTTGTTGTAATGTTTTGTATCCGCTGTGTGTCATAGAAATCTTTTTACCATTTAAGCGGGTTTTTCTCATTATAATAGAGCCATGTTTTGAATAATTAAGTGGTTCTGGTAATGATTGCATGCGGGTAAAGGCCGCTGTGTCTGCGCTAAAGACTATTATGGAAGCTCGAAGGCTGCTCGATGCGAACAGACGACATTTCATCCTCTGGGACAAATTGTCATTGTGTATTAACATTGAATTCCTTAAGATGACCATCACATAACATATTATTGGTCCTCTGTAACAAACAATATGAAACAAAACAAATAAAGCAAAAAAGAATGTTAATTATATTTTCGGCCCAATTAAAAGTCCAAACTTACGTAGCGGTATGCCACTGATTTACCATGGTGTAAGGAACGTGACCCTGTATGCTTATTATTTCTGATAGCGCGATTATTATTTTATCACTGGCAAAAATTACGATCAAGCATTTACAAGTTTATCCAGTAATAAATAGAGGCGTGACGGCGCTACGCCAAGAGGATTAAAAATAACTTTTTCTACAAACAAATTCCGTTGTGATAACACGTTGATATGATTATGTAGACTCAGGCATGACGTAAATCTTTTGGAAAGGTGTAGCCAGATAAGGCCAAGATCATCTCAATATAGAACTGAGTAATCACCATCAAAATGTTTTTATAACCAATGTTTTTTGGAAGTACTGATAATGAAATCAATACCTAGTAATTCTATTTAAATAGTTTTTTTTAATAAAAAATAAACAACATTGTGTTTGTAACAGTTCATCCGTCAGTACGTCTCTGGAGAGTATGAGGTGATAAATAAATTATTATAGTGAGATTAAATCATATTTAGAAATCTAATAATTAAAAGTAGAGTTCTCTCCTGTGGCTCCCTTGAGTCACACACCTAAAATTGTTTTCAAGTACTCGGTTAATCTCTTATTGTTTATTTCAGTGTGTGTTTAGTATTTAAACAAACAAAAATTTATGATCTTGGCAAGCCTATCGGCACTGGGGGATCGTCGTTGTTTTTAAAGCGAATCGTAAACTTATGCATTACGACCGCATGCATTTGTTGGCAGAGCCGCAGACCTTCTTCTATGTCAACAGCATTTAAATAAGATATACTATGATTTGTTATACATTGTTCCTTCAAAACCTTACCAGTCTTCAACTAACTACCTTACTTAGGACATGTGTAAATGCGGGTATGTATATTATTATCTCTATGTTTAATTGATTTGGTCCAGTCTTGTTTGCCAGTTTGAATTTAGTTCACGACGCATTTACCTAATTGAAAACCATAAATATTAAACTAATTACCTACAAACTTCTAACAGTAAGTTGATTAACAATTCGCGATGGATTCAAAAGTAGGTTTAGCCGCCAATTAAAAACAGGTCTTTTTACAAATATTTTTAGAATAGAAAGCTTTGTATGTATAAAATGTACACTTAACGGATCAATGCATAAAAAGTAGAACCTTTTTGTATATTCACTCGGTCACATATCGGGAATTTCTACGTGCATCGTAGGTCAGTGAACCTTGTTTGAGTAAAGGAACATATTTAACGCCACGGCGGTTATTTCACTGTGGTTGTCAAAAACCTGTTATGATATTCATCTCGAGGCTCTCTGCATGATATGAGCTCGACATTATCTACCTACTCCAGTGTTCTTACCACTGTTTTAACTTATTTTATAGAAACTGCCTTTGCGTTTCTACTTTGGTTACATGTAGGTATCTAGGTTTTGTAAAAAAAACTGAAATAATAGGTATTGTACCCAGTGCCAAGGGTTGACTGGTTGGGGCACACAACCTTGAAGAAATAAAAACAAAAGCCAATAAGACGCTGCGCTGTAGCGGTTATTTCAGTCCGAAGCTTAGATCTACAAAACTTTTACGACTACCGTCAATCGCTAAGTTGAAGTCGTTAATGTTTACTTAACTTATGAACGACGACTATTTGAATGATGCACGTTCGATTCCGACTGTAATCGATACGAACTTAGAATAAGGTAAGGTAAGGTTATAAGGTTGAAAATTCTCGCCAAATATAATCGCTAACCAGGCCTATTATGATAAAACAGCTATTTTGTATAGCCCCACAAAGTACTACTTGTTCGGTAGGTATGCATTCTTAAGAAATCGTATCGCGAATGTCAATGAAATGCTTAAAGGCAAATCAAATTCTGTACACGATTTAAATACGAGACACCGTGGTAATGTGGCCTTACTTACACTGTAATAATAAGCAGCTGAGTGAAATTACAATTAGGTTCTACTACTAATTAATTAGTTGCAACTTGTGGCTTATTGACTATAGGGTGATATAACCAACCAGTAATTATTTATTCACTCAAGTAATGCATATTTATTGTTTGGATGAGCTCATATTTCCTAGAGACGAGGAAAAGCTAAACTCTATGTAAGGTCTGAAAATGTTTTCCGTTTAATCTAAAAGGCTCCATCGCATAATTCAGCATAATATACAACACTAGCTGTCCCCCGCGGCTTCGCTCCCGTCAACTGGCTACCCATTTTATAGCTTTTAAACTTTAAAACCTTCCCTCTACCCTGGCGAACAAAACAAAAAATAATTACCGAAATCGGCCCAGCCGTTCTCCAGTTTTAGCGAGACTAACGAACAGCAATTCATTTTTATATATATAAGATTTATAACTCTAAGTGTTAATAAATCGCGTTCACATTTTATCATTTCACAATAAGTATATTATAATTTGATATTTGGGTAACGGCTCTTGAGATATGTTTAACTTAGCGATAACGATAATTTTCAATGGATTAACTTTCTGAAGTAACGATAAGAGTGAAGCACTTAACTTGTCTAATAAAATTTGTTTGCCGCGCCCAAATTTTCTAGTAAATATTTGACTTCCCTGGCAATGTCAATCGATAAGGGTACCTTATAAATCGAAGTAACACTATCTTCGGTTTTTAAAATCGTATGTAAATGACATCTGTAGGATGTGGGAAACAATGTGAATATCAACGTAAATAAACATTTAACAGTGTCATACATAATATAACTTATCTTAAATATATAAAGTGTCACATTCCACCAGCTCGCCATGACCTCATTCATTTCCAGTAGCGTTTTCCAGTAATCACTTTATCACTCGCTGATTTTCCCTGTTGTTTAATTGAAACAAAGCGAGTCTTTGTTTTAAATGAATAAGTAAATTGAAAAGAATCTAGATCTTTGCTTTCAAATGAACTCGGTCCTCCTATTATTTATCTATAGCTAAATAGTATTCGTGGATGTTTACCTCACGGTTTCGTGACAAAGAAAGCTTGCCATTCCTAATGTCGCTTCAAAGGAAATTAATTGAAAAGCTGCAGAAAGTTACGTTTAGTAATGGCTGCCTTGAACCTTGAATAACTAATGTCTCCGCTGTGTCAATACAAAATGCTGACATGTCATGTCGTTATAATCACAGTGTTTCACTACAATATATTTTAGATCTAATCGTAATGACTGTTCTTGGTTCTGGAATAGTCAAGGCCAGACACCTACTCCAAAATCGTCTGTTATCATTTTCCATTAGATACTAAGTAACAGAAAAAAACACAAATTTTCATTTATATACCCAATCTTAAATCAATTTATTGTGACCGCGAACAAATATTTGGGTCGTTTCTACTGTATTGTAATAATATAGTCAGTTTATAATTTCCAGTAGGCTTAGTAGGCGACTCGGTAGCATACCATTAAGTGGATAGATATTTTTGACATCAACAATGGATTTAACTATCTGTTGATTAGATAGGAATCGTTGATATCGTCCTTAAATTAGTAGCTTTTGGTACACGAGCATAATCTACGTGGTCAATTCCATGGGACATCGTGGAATATTTCAATTGGAAACTGGATACCATATCCAAATAAAATTAGGATAGTTAGACAGGAAATCAGTTTTATGCTAAGTAATTCTATATTTTTAGATAGCCGGAAGTTTTTACAATAATGATTACCATAAATAGTTGCCAAACTGTATTTCAAAATAATCTACTTTCATAGTATTCAAACCACGTTTAATAAATCCGTTGCCATTTTTATGCACTCTGTCATTGCGGAAATGGATATCGTAATTTGCGACCGAAATCATGAGGCATTTACATTGTAATTTGAAAGTGTCCAAACTGAACGAAGATAGCATGCCTGTCACGCGCTGCTGTGTTCTGTGACAAGACATGTGTCTCGGATTTTTGCCAGAAGCCAGACGTGAAGCAACGGTTGACAACAACGCTCAAGGGTCGTTCTCAAAAAAGTGGCACGGTTTGAATAAATATGTCAATTTAAAAAAATGTTTCAAATGTCGAGTTTTTTTTATAGAAATCTATTGGCAGTGTTTTACTCACACTGAATTAATGAAAGGGAAGCAGATTTACTGGAAATTTAGTGGAATAGAGCCTTCCAAAAAAGTGACCGCACAGGTTATAGAGGTATTGTACAGGTTAATGAGATCTGGTTATTTTTCTACTTTGATAATTAAGCTCCGCGGAAGTTGATGGTTGTTCTCTAAGGTCACTAATATTATTTATATTCATGTTCTCGATATCACTGGTAGGAGGACTGTTGCATTCAATGAAGCGCTGTATTCTTGCATTTTCTTCTTTTTTACGTTGATAGGACCGTTTAACATCTTCTCGCCACTTTTTTCTTAACATTTTTTGATCTCTTGGTGTTAAATTATTTATAATACTACTTTTCCTTCATTTTTTCGTTTCTGATATTTTTTCTTATTTTATTCCGTATATTTCGCGTTTAGTTCTGGGTAATTTTTACTTTTTTCATTATCTCTTTCTTTCAAGTTCTCTTTTTAGCGCTAACATATTATTATCTTCTCTCTTCTTATTTTTTGGCGTTTTACCTTTGAAAATATGAAAAAAAAAAGGTTTAAACTGTAACCTATAGCTGTAACCTGTAAGCTATAGCTGACCTAGCTAAAAAAAAACGAAATAGTAATAATAAATAATTATATAATAATTTGAAAAAAAAAAAACTAAATTCATTTATTTAAAGGCTGATAAACAGCACTTTGCATTGATATCTATGTAATTATAACTGAATTTCATGAGTAAAATGAATTTGTATTTAAAAAATTGGGTTATATATCTTTAACCTGTTAGCAATCTCTTTAACCTGTGCATTTTCAACAGGGTAAAGAGACACAGGTTACTGAGAAAACGTAGGTAAACATTCGATACCAACAAAACGGTTAGGTTGTTTTAAGTTTCACTTATAGAATCATATACAGACACCTAATGACACATTTTAGCATAAAAGATTTCAAAGCAATTCACACACAAACAAAAAAAAATGGGTCAGATAATAGACAACATACCTGTTACAAAATCCGATTGCGATGTATCGATGTAATTTCTAAGAAAACAGCACACACTGAACGCGTCTTTCTTTGACAGCAGTTAGCCAGATATTATCGGCCCATTTCGCGCGGGGATAGAGTGTTGCTAACGTTATAGTGTGTGGGTAATAGACAGTAGTATGCAACGCCAGATTGTGGAGAAAAAATCTCTGGACAGAATTTGAGATTGAATATCTCAAGAACTATGTGTATTTATGTGCAACAATTAAAATCACGTTAAAAACAATCATATAACGAATTGTATTTTATTTTATTTAAGTGCTTATTAAAAGGTATTAATTTTTTATTTCACCTCAAATCAGACACATCGTGTTTGGACACGACAAGTTACTGAGAAAATGGCATTACAATTTTCTTTTTCTTTTAATGTATGACTCTAAACTTCTCATTATCACTCGGCCTTCATAAAAAAAGTCTCTTTATGTATAATGTTGTGTAGAAAAAGACCAGTAGCCCTAATAAAAATACTCGTATCCACTAAAAACTGGCCGACAGGTTACTGTGCCACTTTTTTGAGAACAACCCTCAACTTGTCACTTCCGCATCCTTGCACAAACTTGTAAAGCAGACCTTAACAGATCCGTACTAACTAGATGCACTCGACCAGGAGAATAGTATGGATATGTCCTGTCTAACGGAACGGGTAGTTCAAACTTAACACCTTCAAACCAGCTCATTTTCGGTGAACTGAATACCGTGACAGCGTGACTGACTAATGCAGCCTCATTGTGACTCTTCCTGTCATCATGTCCCTGTATTAGACATCGTATGACCGCTCTCCCTGCTCCCATGTTTGCCCGTTCGGACGTGATCACCGACAATGGTGGCACTAGATATTACCATAGCAATCAATGCGTGACGCTGTAGTAAATAATTATTAACACCTGCACGCAGTAACGCAGTTGTCATGTTGTCAGTGGATCCAGCCTAGCGTAAACACAATCTCTGGTAATTAGAATATGGATATATTCCATTCGATACGCTTGTATTTAAATACGTACACTATAATAGGTACAGGGCTAACTAGCAGTGGCATATCATACTAGGAGCTTGTATCTACCTACTGTAAATTTCCCTAACTATAGTAGAATTCTTTCTTTCAGGCTTAACAGACAGTCTAACCAAACAGTACCATTGATTTTACCATTATCATTGTTTTGATTCTAAATTGAACGTAGAATATTTACCTACCTGCTTGGTGTATCAGGGACTAAGTTATACGAGTACACAACGCAAGTCGTAAAAATCAACTCGAGGTAAATGGTTTAAATATTGATTTGTACCAGCAGGTCATAGTCATTCAACGTGACTCTAGCTACCTACTTTTTTTTTAATATTTTCACTTTTGCAACGCATGAAAATGAAATGAAATAATTGCAATGTTGACACCTTCAAATCGTCAGAATCTGCCTAACATACTCAACAATATCATTATCAGGGCTGTTCAAATATATAAGCCTAACAAACACTTATGCTGAGGTAGTCACACACTCCAATAGGAGACGCAGCGGCTCAGTTGTTATCATAAAGTATTATCACATTCACGATAGCTAAATCTAAATCTAGTACAAACAGTGGCTACTTACTTACATCTCTTGTATTGTTGTTAGTACAGATTGTGTGGACAGGCTAAACCAGTTTGGGAGAACAAAATCAGTACCTATTTCGACTCAAAGGAGAGGATCTATCGCAGAGACTTTTAACTATGACAGCACCAATTCATTAAATCTATTGTTTGGAACCAGTTATTTTATTAGTCTTGTTAAAAGGCTAGAGAGAGGATAACAGCAACATAAAAACACGCATCTGTCTGAGTTAGTTTCCCCTAACAGATAGGTAAGTACTACTATAACCAGCATTTTCGATACATGTACCTCATCCGTCGTTTCCTATGAGATAGGACAAGAGTAAGGCATTCAAAAGACAGCCAAAAAACAATATTATCAAGCTGGGGCTGAGAATACGTATAAATGAATCAGTTAATTACTTCATAAATTATCACTCATTCTCCTCCCAAAAATAAGATATTGAGTCCAGTCCGGAAGTGCAGTGCGGTTAATATTCATACTATAATAACTTATTTTCCAAGAAACAGAGAACATAAAAGGGTTGGAGGTTACTGAATGCACAAACGCATTAAATTACCGAGTACCTACACGCTGTACAGGTGTGGTACACGTAGTTTTGCGCCCTTTAAGAGCTGACATCAGGCTTTTATGGCAAATAATTACTCAGTGGTCGGTCATGGTAAACGGCACAGACCTTGTGATTACTTGCACACACCCGAAGGAAATATGGATTACTGCCCAGGTCTGGCTGAGTGGTATACAGATTTGAGATTTTATGTACCTACAGTGATTACTTATTACCTAGTTAAGTTTTAGGAATGGCTCGTGAATAATTTCTGAAATTACAAAACATTAAAAAGGGATATTAAATTTTTCACCGGTCACTGCTCTCTGGACAAACACTTGCACTCGATAGCTATTACGGACAGTCGTCTGTGCAGAGCATGCACGGAGGAGGAGGAAACGGTATCGCACGCACTCCTTGAGTGCACAGGCGTTACCGAAATACGTCAAACAATAGAGAAACAGAACTCGCTTACGGATGTCCTGAACACACCGGCAAAACTGATCTGCGTCTGGAGGGAGGTTGACTGGTTGGAGTAACGGCTGCTATGGCTCATGCACAGTAGTCCAACATCAGGACTAAGTGCGGAAACCAAATCCCAATGGATAGATAGATAGAAGGGATACTAAACATATTCGAATGAAGTAGAAGAATGAATGATGAATGAAGAAGTTATAAGGAAAATTGCAGAACTTATGTAGCGGTTATAGATAGATAATAGACAATAGGTCTTCAAATAAATGTTATTTCATCTCCAAACTCACCACATTTTCCTCAATAAAGAGGTAGATCATATCTATCCAAGTTTTAATGACCAAGTTGCAGTCAAATCTGCATTTGACTTTTGCGGAAATTAAAAATATTATCTATGGTAACGAATATACCTAGCTGTGACTAAACCGTCTGTTTTTATGTAGATGTTAGGTACCTACTACGATCTCCGGAACTTCAAAATACAATATCAGACGGAAACAACATCCACGCATATAACGAGATAATTATAGTACAAATCACCATAATTAAAACTATTCTGTTAAGGTCTCCCACAGCAGTGGCCCTGACCGTCCGAGCTTTATCTGGTATCCGCCGCTTTCCCAATTTGATTTCCTGTGAATTGTTCCATTCAGTTCCGTCACTATGCGACGACTGGAGCGTTCACCCTATACCTAGTTAATTAGTATAATTTGTCGGCTCCGTCCGGTCATCAGTCCATTTCCCTAATAAACTTGACCAGAAGTTATTACTGAACCACAACACCCCATAGCAGTCCCATTGTTCCAATAGTCGAGAGCCAGAACAGTGAAAAATGTTAATCACCGAACTGTAAATGTTATCAGATCTAGTGAACTAGCGATGTATATCGTAGCCTTTGGAAAAAGCTGTGCTTTTTGTAATAAAAGTTACGTGAACGGAGCATCATAATTTTACTGTTTGTAAAGATTATTAGACCCGACAGTCATAATTCTTTTGTAAGCTGAATAAGTAATTATGTTTTCCATTTATTTCCATTTATAGACTTACTCAATAGTTACGATAAAGCTAAGTTAGATTGCAAAATGAAGAACGTTGTAGGCACGCGATAGCTAAACACGCATCAAGCTCGCGTCATCTGGTCTTAATCTGATGATTAACGGCAATTAAAAAGCTTGGAAAATTGTAGCCATTTTTTTTCTTTTGTTCACAGAACCATGGGAGAACTCGGAGCGAAACTTGGGCTCGACGAGCTGACTGGCGGAGCAGCCGGCATCAGCCGGGCTCTCCTGGCAGAGTTTATTGGTAAGCCGATATTGCAAAATGTTTAATAAACTCATCGGAGTCTATTTATTCACAAAAATTAATAACCTGAACTCATAGGTACTTAAACTGTCATGATTACTTAGAAATATTATACCGGTACCTGGCCGTCCATCCGGCAGAAGAATTCCACGTACTAAAGAAAACTTTAAATTATATAATTAGTGCAATTATTAAAGAAACAACATAATACCTGAACCACAGATGTAAGAATCAACTCACAGTTTTTCTGTGAAAAATAACCTAACTTAGGAATGATGAAATTCCACATTGTGTTGACTGGCAGCACCTTAAACGGAGTCATCTAACAGCCCTAATAGGTGACATCAGTGAACACTTGGCGAGGCTGCATACCTTACTAAGTTGTGTCATACGATACAATGAATAATGTACATTACCATTATTTTATTGAAAATGCAAAGATACGCTTTTGGACATGAGCGACAAAATGTAGCTAAAGTAGGGATAATTATGAAATAAGTATTCAGACATGAACTCACAATGGAACAGCACAAACATTCTCGAACGAAAATGGATTATCTGGATTACTTTGATTCGCATGTCTCAGGCTATGAAAGAGCACTATCTTTATAGTTATCCTAAACTAATATTGCATAATTTCTCATTAAGACAGCCAGACGAAAATGGAAGGTTAGGTTAATGCTACTTTTAAATTGCAATGAAGAATCTGCAGTTATCATTCTTTTTAACTATTCTATTAACACGATCAGACTGAATAAGGAAAACTCTAGAATCGATCATTTCTAAAAGGATGGTTTGAGTCATCTTACTTTACAACTGTTAATAAAAATGGACGATATCATCAGTGCATTGATGAAGTTATGGAAATAAATTACAGTATTAAATTAGCAATAACTTTTCCTATAATTAAAAATAAACATATAAGTATATATACTACCATTTGCACCTGTGGCGCATAGTATAATTACTACTAATGCTTAGGTATAATTTTACCTTAACCCTTCGACGCCAACTAATGCGAGGAGTCATAAGAAAGGGCGCCAAATGTATCTCGCCCGTGTGATTATATGAATAAGTCCGGCCCTGAGTCTGGAAGACTAGTCTTCAGTTTTCTGTACAACAGGCTCCTCTTTATTAAACCATGAATCTCTCTAAGCAGTAATTTTTATGTGCAGGTAACCTATTACTGAACCTGTTCGGTTGCGGTGCCTGTATCAATATCACTCAAGGCGTCAATGCGCCAGCAGACATCGTACTCATCGCTCTTGCCTTCGGTCTCGCAGTCTTCGCCAGTGTTTCAGTAAGTATCTATCTACGCTTATTGCTAGATTTACCCTTAGGCTTAGACGAACTGTTCAGAAAAAAGGGTCTAATTAACTGTAAACCACTTCAGAATCACTATCTTTTTCCACAGCTTGCGAAACAGTTTTCTTACGGAAAAAGGTCGATACTAATATCCCAATTCCCAACAGGCGATAGGTCACATCTCCGGCGGTCACATCAACCCAGCAGTGACCTTAGGTTTAGCATCAGCCGGCCGCGTGAAGATTGCGCGTGCAGTGCTGTACATCATAGCTCAGTGCGCGGGCGCAGCAGCAGGGTCTGGCCTACTCAAGGCTCTGACTCCGGAACGCGCGGCTGGCAAGCTCGGCGTCACCGGCCTCGGCACTGACGTCACTCAGCTGCAAGGCTTCGGCATCGAATTCTTCCTTGGATTTGTGCTTATCTTCGTCGTTTGTGGGGTGAGTTACTTTGAACTTTAAAAATTAGCTTGTTTCCTGTAGATTTCCCCAAAACGCAATACTTAGGTGAAATGTAACCAACAGGATTTGACGGTTTCAAACTTCTAAATTACGGACAAATTTGACAAGGAAATAAAAATCAGCAACTATCTTGCCAAGAAGTAATCACTGACCTCAAAGGCAGTTTATCGGAACTACGAGCGGTGACTAACGAAATTCCGAAAAAAATATTAATAAATTGAGATAGTATTTTTATAACGAGCGCTATTGTCGGGGTTTTCCTATAATATATTACTAGAATTATTGTTGGACGAACTCCTTTTCCTAGTAAATTCGATGCTATATCAAAAACGAGCATTAAAGCAATAAATACTAACAATACTGGGAACTACAGCGGACAATAAAATCAAAGATTACTTGCTTGCTCTATAGATTAGATATTACGACACAGAATCCTTAGGTAACGCCTAAAAATAAATATGATCCTTTGTCAGTCTGCCGGTCGATTCTGTTGACATCTCACCGTGATCACTTAGGTGGAGTGAACGACAAGAGACCTGTCATGCCATCTTGTTTGTATGGTTTGACAGCTCACTTGTCGTTCACTTCGCCTAAGTGTTCACTTCAACATGTTTAAAGAATCGCACTGCTGGCATTAATCCCACTTCCGATAGCAGAACTCAGCAATTTATAGTTTGTCAGACACACCTCAACTGAATGAAATACTTATTGGAAGTGGAATCCGATTGGCATTCTCACTGTAGACTGCACATAAAACGCATCATAAAAACGATAATATAGCTACACTACGCTATTAATAGCATATTTAAAGTTAATGAGTTAAACCATGCTGGGCCATGAAATAATCAGCTAATGACAATTCTCGAACAAATCTGACGTCGTCAGAGGTCGCATCAGTCGTATCGTGACACAAAGTAGCGGAAACGAGCGCGGTAATCTGCCTTTTTGTAATGAAATATTTAAATGGTCTCTATACACAGACAAAGGAAAAAACTAAAGGTATTCGCAAAATAAATCACATAAACATAATCGCTTCGTGCAGCAGAATTATTGGTTTTGTCTCAAGTTACAAGCAATGCTCTTAACCCGTCTGTCGTACAAGTTAAAAGCGATAATGGTAGCTTTTTCTATACCTACTTCCTTCTTACTATGTAGGTATTATAAAGCTTGCTTAAATACAGTTTTTTTGTTATCCGAAATGAAAAAATATTCAGTTTTAGACCCATTTATCAAGTAATCATCACGCTCCGCGATGCAATAATCAATTTTCATAGCGTGATGATGATGAGTGTGATGACGCAGACGAAGTTGCACGGGTCAGCTAGTCAGTATAAAATTCATGGAAAGTCGACATTACTTATTCAAAGTAGGAAACTCACCAGATTCCTTTTCTAGGATAGGCGTGCTACCTACGTAGCAAATCAGTAAGATATGTAGTGAAAAATGATAGACAAATTTGACTAAAATGTTTCACGCAGACGCATACGCAAAAGGAAGCGCGTTCTTATTTTAAAAACGCACACGTTTCCCCATTTTTGCAAATTCGCACCATTTTCAATTACAGACGTCAAAGGACGACACGGTTGGCGCAGTGGTTGAGCGATTGACTGCTGCGCAGCATGTCGCGGGTTCGATTCCCGCACGGAACAAATATTTGTATGGCCTACATGTATTTGTTCCGAGTCTGGGTGTTTTCTATCTATAATATGTATGTATTTACAAAAAAAAAATGTATATAAGTAGTTTATCAGACATCTCGTTACCATAACACAGCATTAAGTTGCTTAGCTTGGGACTATATGGCGTTGTGTGAAATGTCCAAGGATATTATTATTATTATTAAATAAGACAGTCATAGTCATGATGACCTACAGTGTCCTAAAGACTCTTGGACAACAATAAAACCGTAAAAATACAGAATTGATGATAGATTGCCATTGAAAATAATCTAATAAGAAACGAGCATAATAAGCTTCTATAGTTATCCATGATGACTCGCTTGCCACGTCTAGGTACTCACCAGAAAAGGATATAAAATATTACCTTACACATAATATTTAAATATTAATGCATTCGTGATCTGGTTGAGGTAGGATTGTAATAATTCAATGTCACCAGAGTAAATAACTAGTGTCCTTACAAACGCCTCTTGCGCTATAATTATATATGTGGTTAATACCGATATGACATTGGGCTGTTCTGTGTTCAGTCGCTTCGTGTAGTAAATCATTCTTATTCAGCTTTTGGAAAATTACATTACTGTTTCTGTGCCGGCAATCCGTCACGACAAAAAGTATTGAGTAAAAAATGTATCGGTAGATTTAAAATGTAGTACCTACGTTGCATGTTTATGATAACGTGGTGCCGTGGTTCCGTATGGATTTTGTGTATTTCCAAGTGCACTTCGTTCTATCATTTTGAGGGTGGCAAACAATGTTGAGAATGTTTTCTTTCCTAAACCATAATTATTATTAAAACAGACACAGCTATTTTTTGTTGTACATCTGTAATGTGGAGCTAGTTAAGGAATGTTACATTTTTTAATCTGATCCGAATTTAAAAGACTAGGTGAATTAATTTTTAATATTTTTTAGGAAGAATAATAAAAATAAAATAATTATCTATAAGTCATAATTATGTTCGGAGAGTAACTTGTGTCTAGATTTTTATCAACATCGATCAACACTAATATTGTATCTAATGCATGTTGTGCTTACCTACCTACCTATAAGAAATTGGTACACTAGTAAATAAGTTTCTGTGATGTATTTTTAGACTTGGATATGTGTATTCAATTGTTGGTGAGCCAAATAAATAAAATAAAATAAAATTAAGGATAATAAATAATGTTACTAAAAATAACCCTATATCGAAGATTAGGGTTGGCAGGTACCTAGTTATTGCTTGTTATCTATACCATGTTATGATACCTTGTATTATATGTAATACCATGTTATGATATCTTTAAAATAGCTGTGAAATGTTAAACTGATGAAAAAAGGAACTTATTAAAATAATGTTATTAGGAAAAACATCGAACGTCTTATCTCAAACAGCTTTATTACAGAAACAAACGATTACGCCTACTTACTTAATTCGAAAGACTATACCTAATTAAAAACCCTAATAAATTTCGCGAGATTTTCGTGTAGATTCCTAAAATAAAAAGACGCAGACAAAACCCCGCGAAGTAACTTTGCGTGACGGAACACAGTATTTTATTCGCGAAATAGTAGGCAACAATTTACAACAGATTAACATAATCAATATTATAACGCAGCTGTGTGGAACACGTTTGTATTCATTGATATTCGGTGGGGAATCATAATGATAGGTACCTGTCCTAGGTGCATCGGAATCTATGAAAAAAGAAAGCGTCGACAGACCGACAGTCAATTATTGTTTCTCAGCCGGAGTGAGTAGGTAGGAGTTCTCTCGAGGAAACTGGTTCTTGTCTTGTAGGAGATGAGTCGGCAATCCGTCACTACCTACGTTATACTTTAATGTCTGCACAGCCACAGCGCTTTTATTTAAGTCTCTCGGCTTTGAACAGCGCCAACGCAGTCAGTTTTATTAGGCACAGCTTTTTTTATTGACTCGGAAAGAGTCATTTGTATCAAACACGAATAATACTAGAAATAAGTATAATTATAGATCTAATATTTCTAGTATTATTATAGTGTTTGTCAAGATATCTTGGACACGTAATATCTAGGTATGCAATTGGATGAAAAGTAACAAAATATAGCTAGCTAATAGCTCAGTTTATTATGGCTCTATCATATTATTATACTATGATGTTTGCAAGCTCTCCTCCTGATATATATTTACTAGGTTTAGAATAGCTTTAGGTACCTACTTATATCATCCGATTTTACAGTCACATACGTGGATCAAATTATACTTCTAGATAGCCTTGTTACATACTTGAAGGATTGACCAAAATCACTGCGAGCGGCAAATCGTAGCCTTTTAGAGTGACATAAAAATGTAGTAGACAGTGTTTCTGTTTACTTATCACTGAAATATTGGAGTATTTACAATATCTCTACGTGCCTGCAACGAATAGTTACGGCTACCTAATAAAAACATAGAGAACTGTACCTAGCTAGTAGGTGTCTAACTATCTATAGGGGTAAGAATACCAACCTTATAGACAATCTATCTATTTGGTATAACAAACAAGCAATCTGCCTAGCCTTTCCCCAACTATGCTGGGGTCGTCTGCCACTCCAGTTGAATGCAGCTGAGTACTAACCGTTTATCTGACCTCCACAACCCGGCCTAGCTTCTGCCAGCGGCTTCGCCCGCGTGATCCCTACGAAACAAACCCCCGAGAAATATACATATTGCCTGTGTTATTCCAGACAGTAATCTACCTTTGTGCCAAATTTCACTCAGATCCTTTCCGGTATTCAGACGTGAAAGAGTACGTCATCGGGGTTAACCGTAAATCTATCCATGTTCATTATGTGCGGGCAAAAAAACCGTTACCTTATAATCTGCCGGTGCAGCTCAGCGATGTCTGCGAAACAAAACAAAACTAATGTCTTATTTCACGCTCCGTCGGATTTGATTGATTTCTGGGTTTTTGGGCAATTTGTTACAGTTACCTACTGGTTAAGCAGTACCTAGGTAGATATATCAACTTAATTTATGCTCCGTATAATTTATACTTCTTAAAAATGGCGTTCATTTACTAATTACGTTCACCCCAAAAATATGCGGTGGGAGGTAGAAGTCGTTACTATATAACTCCTATATTATAGTCGTTACTAGATATATATATAACAACCACATTTTTGTGCATTGTTTTGTTTACGTTCGTGCCCAGCGTGGGCAATTGGTTACCATACTTACCATAAAGAAATAATTCACATTTACTACGAGCGGTTCGTATCGCCCGTATCGCAGATAAGTCAAGTGGTAAACAACATTATTTTGAATAGGTACCTATCTACTTAGGCAAAGACATTAAATTTATATATTAATAGCAAAGGTAATGTATCGGGTACTCATGATTTTTACCGACTCTCAAGTGTGTTTCTTGAAAGATTCATAAACATTTCATTAATGGTTAGCCGAAAAAGTAATCTAAGTAATCTTATAATAAAACCGCCAACAAGCCCATGTTTGATTTTAAAAGCGATGAGTGCCGCCATCTATTGTCGAGTAGCAAAATCTAAACAACGAAATGCTACACAATGGCCCATTTTGTTTTACCACTCATGTTCCGTCCAAAAGACCATGGGATTAGTTATTTTCCGATAAATCAAATTTATCAGGATCACGTATGTTTTTAAAGTGTTGTGATTCCATGACAATTTGCGCTTACCTATTATTTCGAACCGTTTCCACAGTCAGTTACTTTTATAGCCCTAGGCTGGCACAATAATATAGTTATTATAACGATGTTATCTCCCCCTCAGGTATGCGACCCGAACAAGCCCGACAGCAAGTCCACCGCTCCCCTGGCTATCGGCCTGACAGTGACCCTGGGCCACTTGCTCGCCGTCGACTACACCGGGTCAGCCATGAACCCCGCCCGCTCCTTCGGCTCCGCTCTCGTCGCCAACGAATGGGCTGACCATTGGGTAAGGAACTTTACAGCATGATTCATGTTTCCAGCTAAATAAAAGAAACAGTTTCGTAAGGTAACTGATCCATCTCATCAGCAATGTTCTGCCATGCTTAAGCAGTTTCTGGGATACTTAGGTAGTTTTACTTTGATCACATGAGAAAGCCCTCGAACTTTTCGACTATCGAGCAATTAGTCCGGCTACCTTTGGCCGGCTTGTCTACTAACACCAAGCAACGGATCCGGATTGATCACATGAAACATAACCGTCTCATAAGGCCAAGACCGTGACTTGTAAGTTCGCTGGCTCACCGGCTAGTCGGTGATCAGCCCCTGTGCTTGACTGTCTGCAAGACTGGCTCTACCAATGGAATAACTAGATCAGTATCCTTGAACTCTGAACCAGGAACAACTTCACCTGTATCTTTCGAAGGTTCCATAGAACATAGTGTAAAGCGTCGATTCGTACAGATATACTGGGCCGGCCCCATCGCCGGAGGCATCGCCGCCGCGCTGCTGTACGTGCACGGCTTCTCCGCGCCGCCCGTGGAGACCAACACGCCGCCCCGCTACCGCGCCGTCGCTGGAGACGAGAAGGAGGTAATGTAACCATCGAATTTCTTTCTTTCTTACAAAACTTCACTTCTGCTCCAGTTTATGAATATCTCCGACTCAAGGTTCAAAAATTACACACGCATCTTTCTGACCCAAGCTTGTCCTACTTCCTAGGAAGTAAAAATTAGACCCAAACAATATTTCAGTCTGGTCAAGCTGCTTAAAGCTTAATGCTTCGATAAAATCTAATTAGCTGGCCTTACTACACTAAGGTACAACTCTAAATCATACACAAAGACAGATGGTTTAATCACCATAAAGTTCATTGAATATTTTGATCCTTTACAAGCGTACTGGACGCCTAGCCCCAACTGCTTGGACAGTAGAACAAAGCGTAAGTAACCGAGCGTGCACATGATCATCCACATCCCATCAATTTAAACTAAACAGACCGATAGAAATCACTCACTCACTCCATTGGTCTGATGTGTGATGAACCTTAATGATTTTGTGTGCCTTCTTATTCCCATCTGCCCACTTCAACAGGGTGGTTTTATATAGGTATGTACTTAGATGTGGTATAACAAATCCGTCGGCAGTCAAGATGAGAATTAATGTTGTTTATTATTGTTTAGCTGAAGAGGTTGGATAAAGGCGACGACATGGCTTGAGAGCGTCCGCGCCGGCTCCCGGGCCCCCGCGCCGCGCCCGCGGGCCCCGCGCCCGCCGGCCTGTCGGTCCCCAGCGACACGCGCGCAGGGCCCAGCCTCCACATCACCACCACTTACCCACTCATTCAAAATAAACGACAGCTTTAAGTGTACAAAAGCTGAACAAAACTATAGTGACCATTGAAGGACGCTATGGTATCGAAATCAAACCACATCTGATATTTTGAATCTTATCTCGCGGAACTGTCAAATCAAGCAAGTCTCGGGGCCATTCTCATTACTCTACAGAGTACATTGCGGAGTGGACTAGTGCTAGAGACTTCTTAATATTAAGCCTCAACCACCAACCACACGACCAGTTCTAGTGCCCATACTTAGGTACATGTTTTGTACATTGTAAATATCTTTACAGTCATCATATTTATGTAAACATACAAACTTATCTCATTATAAGTATTCAATAATTTTTGATATCCGCCCCATACTTTAAAGTTAATTTAAATGTTTTTGAAATTGAATACTTATAAGTAATTAAACGTTTTATACTATTTGGTATTTGAGATTATATATAATTTTTTTTATTTTACTTAAGTTTCAGGGGAGTCTAGAAGTTTATTATTATATTAAAAATCTCACTCAGTGTGCCTCCCTTGATTAGTGTAGTTAAAATATAAATCGACTTACATTCACATTTTACTGAAATAATCAGCTAGCTGTCCATAATAATTATCCATCAACAGGGCAGAACGAAGATGACATCATTTCAATAAAATAATGGGTCCTTTTTGTGGCCTTTCCATACAAGTGCATGTGTGTGTTATGTAAGTCACTTTATGTATAAGCTAATATTAATAGTACCTAAGTAGAACCTAACGAGTTTCAAACCGAAGTGTTCAAAAATATACCAACTCGAGTTATTGAATGAAATTATTTTGTAATTGATATGTGCGAATGTCAAATTAATAGATTATAATAATTATAAATATGAATGTAAACGTTTTGTCTTGATAATTTATGATGAAATAAAAAATATGATATTATTTTATTTGAGTGTTTCATTACTATACATACTAACACCAACAAACTTTTAACCATAGAATGGGCAAAAATCGAAAAAGTAGGTATTTAGACAAAAATAGTATCGATTACCTACCTATCTTGTATTTGGGACATAATTATGTGGATTTATTAGGTCAAACGCTACTGCTTGAAATGGCCAGGGTACATCGACGCAGTCAAGTAAAATAAAAATAGAAAATGTACAATTTGACCCCTATCTTTACAAAGTACTACAAACATATCCATCGAGATAAAATAAACCACTGCATTCGATAGCTTTTTGATTTGCCAAGGTATAGTAGCTGTCAAATAATAATAATTTTAAGGAAAACTTAATTTCACAGAAACATAATGCATTAATAGTCACGCTATAAATGGATTGGGAGTCAGTAAAAGATTGAAATTGATTCTTTACATATTTTATTTCGTGGCTTTAGTACAATACCTACATATTTACAAAACATAATATTATACGAGTATAGGAGCCATTATCGTTCGATTACAACATAGGTACATTCAGTATTTTTTGTAGCAAGGACATTTTTTAAGTGAAGCTATAATATAATAAAAAACGCCCAGTTTATCTATCTGTTTTGATAAGTAATGAATAAAAAAGTGGGGACAATTTTATAAGTGCAAACGGAAACGTAGGATTCTACGTACAGCATGATAACAGCACATAAGTTCCTGTGTAAAGGTATACAGTTCATAGTATGTACTGTCGATCAATATCGTCGATGGAGATAGATCTATTATAATCCGCGCGCAATCAGAATGGGATGGAACTTTGTCAAAGTTGGTAAATCGAAAATTACAGTTCTTTCTTCAAGTAGCGTTAGCAGAAATGTTCTGATTATTGATAATAAATTAGTTATTTCTACGATCTATCTTATAAACAAAAAATATTCAGAACATTAATTTTGCTAACATTACTTAAAATAAAAATAAAATAAAATAAAAAATTATTGAAATAACATGTTTACAAAAAAGTGTACATTATAGTGCAGTTGTATATATTAATCTAGGTCTACATTAGGATAATAATTATCTAAATTTAAACTATGGAAGACAAATATGAGTTTACAGTCAAAAATAGAACTCTGAAAGTTATGTAGTGCGTTGCCTGATCTAGGTTTACAAACCTGTGTTTCAGGCCCCCTCTCTGCGAAAGTATTTGATAAATGGGAAAGTCATTGAATTAAATAAAAATAAAATATTTTCAAAATCTAAGCAGATACAATATTTTGCACTTGAAGAAACTGTAATTTTAGATTTTCTTTGACAAAGTTCCATCCCATTCTGATTGCGCGCGGATTATAGTACGGTTACTCTTATACCTAAGTACCGAAATATTTAAATGCCTATCCAAAAAAAATACATACAAAAAAAATTATTACTATACCCGGCCGTCACAATTACTCGTGGAATTAAAACGTGTGAATTCTGCCACCATAACAAAAATGATGTATCTACACAATCGAAGTAATCGATTTTCAACCTTAATATATTTTTTTAATGTCGGAAATCGGTTACTTTGTTTTGTAACTTCGTTTTTTTTTCTTATGACGGCAGAATTCTCTAGATAGCAGATTTTTTTCTAAAACTACATGCGCTTCATCAAAGGGCCGAGCGTTATTCTTCGAAACTAAAGAACTATAAATTGCAATTAGAGTTTTATAAGCACCACGTTTTAATAAAAAAATAAGTTGCAAATCATTGAAAAAAAAAACAAAATTAACTCAACCTAATGGGTATTCGACAGTTATATAGGATAAATATTTATCCAGGAAGCCCATCCACTTATCTGATTATTTGCTTAGTTCCAATAAGCTGGAATGGGGCAGTTTTGATAAAAAAAACGGCTGATGCCAAGTTTTTTTTATGATAACAGCAACTAAACAGTACACTATTGATACCACAAATATCAATAGTATTCTGTTCATAGGATATCTTGACATTAATAATTTGATGGATTGATATTGACATAAAAGTTATCTGGCGAGTTAAGTTTGGTTTAAATCTAATTTAATGACATCGTTGCGTACCACTCCCACTCAACCCCTCCTGTCACATGAATTGACTTCTACTCAGCGACTCGGCCATTGAGATTGAAACGCACTATACTGCCCTCCCGAACATAAAGTGCACTAGCAGCAGAAACTTAGTTTAGAACTAGCTGACCCGCGCAACTTCGTCTGTGTCACATTTTTAGGGTTCCGTACCCAAAGAGTAACCAACGGAACCCTATTACAAAGCCTCCGCCGTACGTTCTTCCGTCGGTCTGTCTGTCAACGGGCTTTATCACGCGAAATTTTCACAGATAGTGTATTTCTATGGCCGCTTTACCAACAAATAATAAAAATTAAGCTGTATGGTACGGAACCCTTCGTGTGCGAGTCCAACTCGTACTTGGCCTGGTTTTTCATTAATGCTCCGTTACTATGGGTCCAGTGTGATACATATCCTTCCTCGATAAATATAAGCTATCCAAAACTAAATAATATTTCAATTCGAACAAGCAGTTGCTGAGATTAGAGCGTTCATCCAAACAATATTAAATATTAATATTGTATATGCGAAAGTTTTATGGATGTTCCTCAATCACACCAGAGCGGCTGAACGGATCAGGATGAAATTTAGAACAGAGATAGATTATAGTCTGGAATAGCACACAGGCTTTTTATTCCGGGAGTATGTTCCCTAGGGACCACGCGGGCAAATCCGCTGGCAGAAGGTAGTAGATTCAATCTTTTCGAGTGTTTGCTGTACTGCTTTAGGTTCGCGAAGGCAGTATACCAGAACTAAATGAAGGGTCCACTGCCATAACGATTATTGTGCTTATTACCTAGTTTTGAGATTATTGCGTTTTAATTGTAAGAATAAGAAAAACGAAAGTCTTGTTCATAGCCTTTTCCCAACGATATTGGGATCGGCTTCCAGTCAAACCGGATTTAGCTGAGTACCAGTATTTTACGCGAAGCGGCTGCCTACCAGACCTCCACAACCCATTAACTGAGTAAACACGGTACTTCATGGAAAGACTGGAGTCAGATTAACTGACTTCTGACTATCCGTAAAGACTGACAAAGATCTACAAATGACAGCCGGGACCAACGGCTTAACGTGCTTTTCGAGGCACTGAGGAAACTCGGTATGTTAAGATGGTCACCCATCCACAGACAAACCTTGGCAAGCATTGCTTAACCTTGAAGATCGACCCGTGCGGCTTTTTATTAAATAGCCACGAGCTCGAAAATAGCTCGAGCACGAAAGTCTTGTTATACAGACATGAAAATGATATTTTTATTTGTTTTGTTACAATAATATTTTATTATCATTTAATATTTCTTTATTATCAGCTTTATGAACTAGAAAAAAGGAGTGGTTTTGAACTAATTATTAAAAACCAGGATTTTATTGAGTATTGTGTTTTTGTCTAATATTAAGTATCATTCACTGTCAATCATTGTCAATTATTTTGTAATTGTAAGTGATATTGCTAAGTTGGTCATCGAGATTGCCACACATATATTCAGTGGTAGAATGACAAATTTACTTAGATTTTTTCAAAAAATGGTCTATCATCATTACTACAGTGGACCCTTCAAATGTGTTGAAGGACACACCGAGGGTCAACGGTCATCAATACAGCCACTAAAGGATGCACATGACCTCATGTAATTACGTATAACTCTGTAATTTGATAACTGAAGATCACTAATACTGTCTCGTATCTCGTATCGCCACCGCAATTGGTCATCACCTCACTAGAATATGCAGGACACGTCATTTTCAAGGTACTGCATTGATAACGTACCCTTAGCACATTGCAATACTTTAATCCTGGTACTACACTTGAGGTATTTGCTATTTATACATAATCTATTTGGGGTCAGCACAACAGGTCTTCTTCTTATGCATATATCAAAACGAATATATGGATTATAACTAACAATTAACAATTAACAATTTCATTTAATCCGATGTAACCCAATTCAATAAAATTTATTTCAATTGAATTTAATTTATTCTAATTTAATATTTTTCATTAAATCCAATAGAATTAAGAGAAATCAAACTAAAACAAATTCACACATTAAATAATTAACGTCGGTTGGCACTCCGGTGGACTTCGAGCGGCCAAGCCAAGCAAATAAGCCAAGTGTGATGATTTCAGTGGTTACATTGTACAGAGAGATGTTTAATATCTGCAATTTAAATCTTATGTCAACGACATAAGGCCATAAAGCGCGCTCGTGGTTTGTAACGATGATGGAAAAATGTAATATCAATAAATATATACAATTAAACCTAATTAATTTTACAATGGTTCTGTTTCTTTCGATGTTGAAATATTATGACTTATTACGACCTACTAGCTAAATGATATAAAAATTATAAATGCGAAATACTCTCAAAAATTATAAATGGACTTGATTTACTTAAAAAAATATAAAATAATTAATTGATTGATTTTCACATTAATTCTAATTGGGTAAATAAATGTATCTTTTGTAACCAAATTGTGTGAGTCAGTCTTGTTTTACAGATGTTATTCTTAAAAATATAGTATTTATGGTGAATGTTCCAACCAGCCCGCGAAATTAAAATTTTCTTACGTTTTTTGCAATTTGCAGGCCAGTGCTAGTTTGTATGTTGATTAAAATATTATTCGCGGCTGTAAGACATAAGTAGTTACAGAATTATAATCAGCAAAATCATCAATCGCTCTAAGTTCATAAAGCTCTAAGAATGAATTTTTCTGTTTTCTTTTTGTTCCTACGCCTTTATGAACTTCGCCTTTATGTCTTACAGCCGCGAATAATATTTTAATCAACATACAACCTAGCACTGGCCTGCAAATTGCAAAAAAACGCAAGAAATGTTGAATTTCGCGGGCTGGTTGGAGCATTTACCTTAAACATAATGATTAGAAACAAAATACAACATATAAACGAAAGCACAAAGTTTCAATTAATTAAACGAAATATTTGGCGTTTTCACTGACTTTAAAATATTTTTGTTCGCACTTAGCTACACTTAGTAGGAGTACCTAAGGGAACTACATTTAAAAAACAATCAGGCTTTAACTACACTATACAATACAATATTCAATATCTTTAAAGAAGCGTTAAACTTTTCAGAATGACTATAATGTTGAATATTTTTACTATCAGTTAAGTCTCTAGGTTCAAAATTCTGCAATCTAGCTGCCCTTTATTCAAAATCGATTTTATATACTTTATTTCAATATTATATACAATAATGTGTACTTGAATCTTATTGTCATTATGCAAAGTAATTTTATTTTGATAATTCTAATGTACAATCTGTCATTTATCATTTTAGAACACAATTTATTTTTTTAATATTATTTACAACGCAACGTTCGTAAAGTCGTGTCTACCAGTTATTTTTAATTTAGTCATTAAATTACTTAAATTATTTACGCACCATATATTAAATTACTGCTATTATAATTACTCAATTCCATTAAATTAACAAAGGGCGTTTTATAAAACTGAAAAAATCATTATAAAAAAATACGAAACTATTCCGAGACTCTCTGTGAACTTGTTCTAACCTATTATAAGATCTAGACTAAAATATATTTTTTCTTAATTTAATTTCAAATATTTACAAGATTTCAACTTTCAGGTTCATAATCCATTTAAAAACGAGTTTGAATAGATCAAAATTCAATTAAATTACATATGTGTACGTTCAGAAATTAATGATTCAGTTATGTTGATACGTACCATACTTTCACTTTTGCTTAAAATTACACATTCTCAGTAAAAATCAACGGAAAAAAAATAGCCCGAATTATCATTATAAATTGCTGTAAAATTGCCCTTTACTAACCTAACTATTTTCTATTCTTTTTTTCGATATAGGTATCATTCGCTAACGAAGTAAATTAATAATTTACTGTAATGCAGTCCACCAATGTTTTAAAACATGTAACTAAAACCTGTGACTATATAAACTTGAAACATTTTTGTTTGTCGTGTGGTATCCGCGTCTTAAAAAGCACGGAGTCTGCTCGGTATTGCGTCGTTAAAAGCGGCGTGTAGCCCATAACCTGAGGAGAAAATAAGCGTCATATTAGTATCTTAAAAATCCGTGTTAAATTGGGTGCACGAACGAGTGCATGCAAAATTTTTAATTCGTACTAAAGTTATCTGAATAAATCACAACATCTGTTCTAATATGCCCATTTTCTAGGGTGCCATACACGAAAGGTAACAAACCCTATAACTAAGTTTCCTCTTTGCTTTATTAAAAAATACCCCACTCTAAGAATTTCTCCTGTATCGTGGATGCCTTCACAAACGTACACACTAACATACACAAACAGCCAGACAAACAAACCAGATAAATATCTGTTACGTGCGGGAATCGAACCCGCGACACGTGACGCAGCAGCCAATCGCTCAACTACTGCGCTGTCCGTCTGTCCGTCTATCTGTCTGTCAGCGGGCTGTATCTCAAGAACCTTAATAAGACAGTTGAAATTTTCAGAGTGTGAATTTCTATTGGCACAAAAACAATAAAAAATTAATTAAATTTAAAATTATCCTTCGTGTGACAATCCGACTCGCACTTTTTATGTATACTAGTATACTTACTGTTAGCATTCATTGCGATTTTAAGCATTCATAGTGTAGCTAATCTCCATCTATGGTTGTAGCGTTGCACTGGAGCATGACTCATACTAAATTTAACTTTATTTGAAGGGTTTACATGTAGTCACGAATTTATTTTCTTAATACCTGTATAAATTAATAGTTACCGGCAACATGAAACAAAACGAACCAGGGAACGTAGCCCGTTACGATGGTCTGACCAAAGAACATAGACATTAGAATCTCTGATGAACAACAACAGGCCAAAGATGAAATTGGGGGTGATCGTTCGAAGGGTTGGTCGAGCCAACTACAGCACACCAAGGAGCTCAGCCTTGAGCAAACGCCTGAAGGAAGCAGAAATTCTATATTTAACTAAATAAAAAAAATACGTGTGAAGAAACGTTGTAATCGAGTTTTTCTTACCTGTGAAAAGAACTGTATGCATTTATGTCTTTCATGGAAATGCGTTTCGTCTGCCGACAGCGTCACAGGACAGCCGGGACACCGGAACGTCCATCGCGACGTCACCTGAAAAATATTTAAATCTTTCATAATGTCCAACAACGTCGTGCTTTGAAAACAATAAGGTGGTATTTTTTTATTTTTAAGTTTTACGCCTTTTGCTTTCAATGCGCAAGCCTCTATCTACATCATTCAATCAGTAATATGCATAGCCTCACAGCTAGGATAATTTTCGGAAGTCGTGTCCTTCGCAGTTCATTGACTCAATATGGCGGCCGGTAGAGTGCGCCAGTGTGTATGTGTGACATAGGGCGGGTTGTATCAAACAGTTGGTTAACGTAACATACGTACGTCAAAAAGTTACGATTACGGACGATGTTTGACGTTCGTTAAATTAGAAGCGTTGTTTGAAAACATTCTGGTATAAATTCCTGCTCATCCCAATAGCTAAGTTATTGACACGGGTCCTACCTAAATAGCTTTTTTGCATTCCACCACTTATTTGTGTCATCAGAAGAACTGGTATTGAGGAATTCAAAAGAATTTTCACAATATTGTTCTATTTGACGCAACTAAAGTTACGTTAACGAGTGCTCAGACCATCTGTTAACGTAAACGTTATATTTTACGTGCGTTAACGCTGACATTTTGTGAAACAACCCAATTTTTTGATTTGACGATAGTTAGCACCATTTTTAACGTTTACGCGTGCGTTAAGTGTAGTTGAAACAACCCGCCCATAGTGAAGTAGAACAAGTGAGCTCACCTTGACCGGAGGCTTCCTAGTGATGTGCGAGACGAGGAAGTTCATGGCGATGTCCTCACAGTTCATGTACTCGTCCACATAGTCGCGGATGGCGGCCGGTAGAGTGCGCCAGTATGCCCATAAGTAGTAGCGGTGGACGAAAGCCGCGCCGGTCAGGACCATGCTTAGCTCGCAGCTGTATAACAACCATATCAAATGTTATTAAACTAGTGTTTGTCAAAAAGATGCAGACGGATATATTGTAGGGTCCGAATAGGATTCTCACATTTGCATTCAATGCGTTTTGGGGAGACTCACATTCTCTAGTTGATGACAGATTTTACAGCTATGGATTGTAGAATTTTATGATTTTTTTATATTTTTACCAAGTGAGCAAAGTAAATAAAATATAAAATAATTATAAAATCCTATGGATTCATTTTATTTTATGTTAAAGTGGGTCAGCTCGTTGCTATAACCACACTATAAATATGGACAGTACGGAAACTAAGCCTAGTTGAGCATATAATAGGCTTGTTTACTGAAAAAATCTAATTAGTCCGTCAGTTAGATTATCAAAAAATATTTGACCCGTATTTTTTATTTTGTTACGGGAACCAAAATTGACGAAGTTACGACGCTTTTAAAATTCTCAATATGTCACGCCGTGGTATAATTTTTAGCGGCTAGTGACGTCACGAGCCCCCACTCCCGGGTTTTGATGCGTTTTATCATTGTCAATATTCAATGATTATCAAAAACAAAAAATACGTGTCCATTATTTTTCAATACTCTAACTGACGGACTAAATAGTTTTGCAATTTGTGGATGATGGAAACTAGCCTATTACCTACGCTCCATTGAAGCAATAGGGTTGTCACTAATGTTTATGTTATTTATTTTTTACATTTTTGTTCGGTAGTGACTAAATTATAGCAGCCGCACAGATCAATCTTCAAGGTTAAGCAACGCTTGCCAAGGTTGGTCTGTGGATGGGTGACCATCTTAACACACCAAGTTTCCTCCGTGCCTCGGAAAGCACGTTAAGCTGTTGGTTCCAGCTGTCATTTGGAGATCTTTGGCAGTCGTTACGGATAGTCAGAAGCCAGAAAATCTGACACCAGTCTTGCCAAGGAGTACCGTGTTACCCAGTTAATTTTTTTTAGTTAAGTTTTACGACACGGTTGGCGCAGTGGTTGAGCGATTGACTGCTGCGCAGCATGTCGCGGGTTCGATTCCCGCACGGAACAAATATTTGTACGACCTACAGGTATTTGTTCCGAGTCTGGGTGTTTTTCTATCTATAATATGTATGTATTTACAAAAAAAAAATGTATATAAGTAGTTTATCAGTCATCTCGTTACCATAACACAAGCATTAGATTGCTTAGCTTGGGACTATATGGCGTTGTGTGAAATGTCCAAGGATATTTATTTATTTTATTTTATTTATTTATTTAATGGGTTGTGGAGGTTTGGTTGGCAGCCGCTCCACGGAAAATACTGGTATTTAGCTGAATCCGGTTTGACTGGAAGCCGACCCCAATATAGTTGGGAAAAAGGCTAGGCAGATGATGATGTTCTGTAGTGATCAATCAATCGAATTTAAATAACTAGCTTACAAATACAATTTAAATAGGTAATCTCATGGCGTTGGTTAATCTCAGCAAAAGACGATAGTTTAAACACGGAAAACAATTTAATATTAATAACAACCAACAACTTGTAGCACTAACTTTTTCAAGTTTTGGCGGGAGTGTACGCGAGCCGCGTTTGGACGAAAACGTTTCGGGCGCTCGGTACCTTTGCAGCCGCCATCTTTGATTCCCGTTTTGACAGCACTATCGGCTTCTACGCCCTCGAAAACCATGAAATCGACACCCATGACGAAAAATTGATACCTATTGCAGCCGCAATCTCGGATTCACGTTTTGGCAGTGCTATCGGCTTCAACACCCTCGAAAACCGCAAAGATGACACCCATGACGAAAAAAATGGTACCTATTGCAGCCACCATCTTGGATTCACGTTTTGACAGCGCTATCGGCTTCAAACCCTCGAAAACCGCAAAGATGACACCCATGACGAAAAAAATGGTACCTATTGCAGCCACCATCTTGGATTCACGTTTTGACAGCGCTATCGGCTTCAACACCCTCGATAACCGCGAAGATGACACCCATGACGAAAAAAATGGTACCTATTGCAGCCACCATCTTGGATTCACGTTTTGACAGCGCTATCGGCTTCAACACCCAAAGGTTGACTGGTAGAGAATGCCTTGTTGCATTTAGTCCGCCCATGTACCACTATTGTGCGTAAAGTCTAAATAAATAAATAAACACCCTCTAAAACCATGAAAACGACACCCATGACTAAATAATTGAAACCTTTTGCAGCCGCCATCTTGGATTTACAAGAAGTAGTAGTACCTAATAGTTTTGAAGTTCACGAATTCATTTTGATCGAACACACGGACTTATAATTCGATAACGATTATATATTATAATAATATCATTAGATTCTTTTTTAAAAAGATTGCGGGGCTAAACTTAAATGTAACCACTCGTCTTGACGCGGCCGGCGGCACTCACTACTGAGAGTACCGCGACGGGCACCGAAAAGTCTCGCCGGTGCGCATGTTTGTGTGAGTGTGCCGTTTCGAGCGTTTGTAGGTAGTTTCCGTACTGTCCATATTTATACTGTGCTATAACTGATGTACGTAATCGAAGGAGATATAATAAAGATCTAATTATTACATCGCTTGCATCATGTCTCAAAACTCACAAGCTTTTGAATTTCTAAATTGTTTGTTATCGAGTCACCCTCAGCCATCGTGTTAGGAAATTAGGAAATATACTTCGGCGAAAAAGCATCTCGTGTTTGCGTGTGGAAAATGTACATAAAATGAGAGCTCACCTGTAGTTTGAATTGTAGAGGAATCCGTTGTTAAAGTTGAGGTCCCAGGCGTGGTATCGACCGGGGAACCCAACGATTCGGTCGCGATGCTCTCTCCACACCCTTGAACAAAAAAGTCTCATCATAATTTTGTTTATTGCAGCATCAATGACATTAACCATCATTTCCTCAAAAATTTATGAGCACCAGCCGGTTGCGCCCGGAGTGGAACCATTGGTTCCACTTGACGTCACTGATATAAATCGTAATGTCATAAAAATAAAGTGTAAAATCGGCGGCCTTAATGGTTCAACAAGAATAAGAATCATTATTTGTAAACATAGGTAGTTACATGGTGTGTGTTACAATATCAGTTTGATTCTCTGTTTTCCCGTGAAGCGAGTGCCGTGATTTATCAAGGCAGCGCAAAACTTAATGGAAAAAGGTCCGAACGTTTAAAAAATAGTGACTGAATTTAATTAATGTATATAATTGTAAAGTTTATTTTATATATTAGTTATAACACCGCCTCGGATGTAATGAAACTGTAAAGGTGTTATAATTATTCAATGATTAATTAAATAAATAAATTGAAATTAATTAAATTATAAACAATTTATCAGCAGGAGAAAAAAAACAACCTGATAAATAAATAAATAAGAGTTCCATGAAGTCATTCTAAATTATAAGAAGAACTGAGAAATAAAAAGTAAAATGAGAAATTGACAATTAATTAAATAAACATTTAGAATTATGAGTCAAATAATTAATTACAACAAATTTATTAGTATTACCAATACACAACTGGATGTCAGAACGATATTGCAATTAAGTCAAATAATTAAAAACAGGTCAATATAAAAATATCACGAAAATTAGGTGTCTTTCAAGTAACAATAGTTAAACAGTGGTCAATAAAATAAAAAAAACAAAATGTTAAATCAGTAATACAATCAAATAAATCAATTGTCAATAATTAAAAATTATAGTGATATTTTATCCTTCAGAAACTCATTTATACATAGATAAAGAAAACATTGACTTAATGCACTTTTTTTGGGCTTTAGATATTATGAGTTCCCTATTGGATGATTTTCCCCAAAACATGACTCCGTATCTTAAAATAGAACCAGCCAAACCATGGTATACTGTAACAATAGCGTCCGTTCCTGTGACTGGCCCAAGTTTATACAATGCATAATAATATGAGAATTTACAAAGACGCTTCGCCAAATCCATCGTGTGTGCTTTCCAATCTAGTCTTTGATCTATGGCTAACCCTAAAAATTTCGTTGTGTTAACTTGATGTAGTTGGTTGTTTTCGTAATGAATATTCATAGTCCGATTTTTGCGTTGGGTGAATGGCATTAATTTGGTCTTGTCGATTTTAATCTTCAGGTTATTATTATTTAGCCATTTTATTATTGAATGTAGAGTATTGAGAATGTAGTTATGTCATTTTCATAGATTTGTTTGTCATAATTTAGATAATCTTTACAGCTAATAGTAACAGTGCTGTCGTCGACAAATAGCGTCATATTATGTTGCGTCACTTTAGGCAGGTCATTTATATAAAAAATAGAGGCGGGCCAAGTACGCTACCCTGGGGCCCACCATATACGATTGTTCTATCACGCTACCGATAAACCCTTCCACTCTTGGATTTTGGATCCACTTGTGTAATTTCCACGTATTGTTTTCGATTTTTTATATATGACTCGATAAGCCATAGGATATTTCCTCTGATTCCGTATGCTTCTAATTTGTGTAGTAAGATATTGTGATCTACGTAGTCAAATGCTTGAGTCATGACACAGTAAATAACACATACCGGTATATTTCGGTCAACATTTGCGATAACTTTGTTCAAGAAAGGCCATATTGATTGTTTTATTTTTTATAAAACCTTTTTGTTCGTCAGTCAAGATGTCTTCCTATACTAAATATTTATTAATTTGTTCGTAGAAGTATTTTTCAATTATCTTTGAAAGTATAGATGGAATGACAGTTCAATGCACGCTCACTCAACCTAAAGGTACAATTCCCATCCAGGCAAGTGTTTTATGGTAATTCATACAAAGCAGTGGGTCGCGGTCGCACGTCATCGTCGCCGGTTGTGGTCGCACGTCGCGGTCGCCAAGATGGGAATCGTACCTTAAGTGTTCCATAGTAATTCATATTACATAGTGTTAGCCCAGGCTTCATACATTTCTGGAACATCTCTTTTGACAGATTGTTGTATGATTCTGCTAAAGTGGCCTTTTTAGATCTGCCGCCCTACGTTTTTTAATATACAAAACGGGGAAACTCTTGGCCCAAATCTCACCTGATGGAAAGTGATGATTAGGCCGAAGATGGAAGCGAGTTTCACCCGGAATCCTCTTACACAGAGGAACTGGCTATCATACCTCTAACTGCCGGAACACAACAATGCTGTTAACATAGTTGTTATGGCGACAGACTTAGACATAATGGTGGTAGCTTGCAGGCGGACTTAGAACAAGTCCTACCACCAACCAAACCGAGCAAAAAATTTGCTTCCGCTGGGAATCGAACCCGGGACCTCTGGGTCTGAATCAGGTGGTATAACTACTAGACCACGGAGGCGGTTAGGCGGTTAGTGTCACCTGTTTAGCACCACGCGGGGACCACGTGTAGGGATTCGCTGAAGGGTATTCTCCTACGGACGCGGGTGACTCGGCCCCCAAAGCTACGTTTAGTCTAGGAGATGAAGTTCATAGAGTACCTTCTTAACCCCCGCGAACGAAGTCGCGGGCGAAGTGCTAGTGTATATCTATAATAATATTATAAAGAGGTAACATTTGTTTGTAAGTTTGTATGTAGGGGGTAATTTCAGGAACTACTGGTCCAATTTGAAAAATTCTTTCAGTTTTAGATAGCCCATGCATGTATCAAAGAAGGATACAGGCATAGAGTATATAACCACTAGAGAGCGTATAGGCCGATTTCTTCTAAGTACGCGGCTCACTACAGCGGGCCGGGGGACGAGGAACAACGCGCGGCTGCAATTGGTCCGTTCAAGGTCAAGTTGCATAGGTAGCCTATGGTTAGTGGTGGCACTACTTGATTAAAGGAAAATAGTCGATATCGATAAAATGGATTTTAACATTATAAAAATACTCAATCCAAACAAACAGCGCTATATCTTGTTTAAACAAAGTTTCCCTATTAACCTTATCTTTCCACTTTTATTTTAATTCTGAAATCTTCGAAAATCTAAAATGAAAACATGTATGTCAAACACACAGATGAAAAATCTGAGACCCTCCTCCTATTTTTAAAGTCGTTTAAAAGTAGTTACGTGTTTAATGTAAGTATGTGAATTGATTAAAAATTGTATTAGTTGTAATTTTATGATCATCGATAAATCGACTTCAATCATTAAACGTAACAGCACAGATTTTTACGATAAAAATACAAAGGGGAAGAAAGGGATAAAAATATAAGTATTTCCTAATGAAAGAAAGAGACTTTTCCAAAAGACATCAACGCGCGCTTCTCACAGTGTGCTCGTTCACCTAACCACCATTTTATATAGACCCCTGCAGTGGCTCATCATCTGATTCAAATCAAAAATATTTTGCGTAGTCTTTACTCTCCGATGAAAAGTTATGCCATCATTTTTGTAAAAAAAGGTCTAGGAATGTTTCCCACACAAATTCACCGGGTATGAAGGCATTTTTATGCGTTATAAATTGCATAAAAATTAAAACGATTTGTAAAAACTTAGCATGCCCACAGGTCTAACAATTGGTCACAACTAAAATGGTTACTAGTGCCTGCTGCCTAACATCTGAGCAAAAACACTAATAGTTTTCGTGCGTCGGGGCACTGTATGCGCAGTCAAGTGGTTTAATAGTCTTTGGATATAGGCTACATATCATCACGCTAAGACCAAAAGGAGCCGAGCACTGATGGAAAATGTGACGCAGACGAAGTTGCGTGGGTCAGCTAGTATATATTTATTATTTTAGATGGGATTGCTCTTGACTCTAGTCTAGGTCAGAGATGACAGTGACATATTTCGATGATGGAGCGAGCTTACCCAGTAGGTTTCACTCTAACTTTGAAGAGATTACGGTTGCGAATGCAGTTTAACTAAATAATTCTTAATTACACCAAGCCACCCCGACCTTTGGGTTTTTAACTTATGTACTAACCTGAAAGCGAACACAATCTCGTCATGCCGCAGATGCGCGTCATCGTCTACACACAGCACGGCCTCAGTGTCAATGAGGTGGTAGGGCAGGAAGCGGTTGTTAAGCGAGTTGCGGGGCGCGCGTACCACGGCTACGGGCGCGCCGCTCTCGGGCCACGCCGCCACGCCGCCCGGGGCCGACGGCCCGTTCCACACTACGATCACCTGCGTTACACAACAGGGTAGATGAGTAAACAAATCTAATAAGTCCGTGAGATAGATTACCAAAAATTGTACACTTATTTTTCCTTTTTTCACGTAAACAATAAATTAAGACAATGCATACAGTATGTTGAAAACTCGTGTGACGTCACTTGTAAGTACATTTTTTACAAACAAGCGACGTCACCAGCTCCGCTCCTGATCTTTGGTGCGTTTTATCTTCGTCACTTTTATTGATTTAGTAACACAAAAAACGTGTCCTTTATTTTTTCTAAAACTTAACTGACGTTCTGATCTCTGAAATCATTTATTTTTTTTACTCAGGAATCATCCCTATTCATTACTTCGATATCAGAAAAATTTAAGCAATATTGCGATTTCTGGCTTTGCATTTGAAATTAAACCCAAGGTAAGTAAGTGATAAGCATAAAAAGCCTTTAGCAATCCCATATCTGGTACACATCATCCTTTCTCCGAGAGAGAGTAGGCCGTAATCCACTATGCAGACCCGGGGTGAGGGTCATGTACTCATGTCTTTCAATATTTTAGTTATAGGAGTATCAAAGTTATGTTCCATACTAAGTACTAACCTTGTTCAAATACGGCAAGCCTCTTAACCTCGCCAGCGCGGCCGCCAGCACAGCCTCCCTCTCGTAGGTGAGTATGACAATGGTGAACTGCTCGCGCGGCCGGTCGCCGCCCAGCGCCTCGCTGAACTCCCGCCCGGAGCCGCCCGCGCCGCCACCCACGGGTCGCATGCCCGCCGCCGACCCCACAAAGCGCGCCTCCGACGTCACCGCCGGGTCCCACGGCAGCTGCGGGTACAGCGCGAACGGCTCGCCCCACTCGTTCCACAACTCGTATCCGTGGAGTAACGCCACGGAATAGTTGCGACGGTATGCTGGGCTGGCGTAGGGCGCTTCGAGAGGGCCGAGCGTTTCCTCTGGCTCGGCGTCTACTGCGGGTGGCTCGACTCGCGGAGGGAAGAACGAGTCGTTAAAGGCAGGTGTTCCAGGGGTCGGCGGTACAGGCTGCGCAGGGATGTGCAGGCGCGTGCGCAGCGTGGCGAGCAGGGAGTCGACGCTGGCCTGCACGGAGCTGAGGTAGCGCTCCCACAGCAGGCGCGCCTGGCGCCGCATGGCCAGCACGTCGGCGTCGCCCAGCGCGCGCAGCAGGAAGTGCAGCTCGGGCACGCGCGCGCGCGGCAGGCTCAGCGCCGCGCGCCGCCAGTCCAACACCTCGTCGTACGGCAACCTGATCCGGTCTCCGCCTACTAACACCGGTATCGCACCTGATCTCAGCGCCTCATACAACCTCGCCTGGAGTAAAGCCGTAGTCACATATGTCCTATCAGCTGGAGCAAGTATTAATGCAAACGTCGAATCCCTTAGGACTGCGCGTCGAGACCGGTCTGTACCACATAGCGCCCAGTCGCCGATAGGCAACACCGCGCGCCTCTCCACTGGAGGATCACATTCGAACTGCAGATGGAACAAATCCGAGACCGGAGCCGTGCTCACCATCTTCTGCAATGCTTCGATCAGAGATTTGTCTTTATCCTTGTCTATACCTCGCGGTGGCGGTTGTGAGCCCTGAAAACTAAATGTAGCTCATGAATTCGTACCTAGGAATCTATAGCACATTCTTTATTTTGGCAAACCTACTACTGTGAAAATAAGGTCCTGATTTTTCATTCCTAGATTGGGCAATTTTGTTTACTGGGGTTTAAAATCAGAAAGTTCTCCACTGGAATCTGGATTTGGATGGCAATGGGCTCGTCCCTTGTTACATACGACATTAACGAGGCTGCCGAAATGTGGGTATAAGTCCATGCCTCAGACTAATACTTCGACTGTGGTGTTATTACGTTTTGCGATTCTAGGCATTTTACCTTAGCAAATATTTCCGTCTGGCAGGCGCAATAGGCGCGCAGTCTGCCCACACGTCTCCGCCGGGCGGGCCGAGTGCGGGCGGCGTGATGACGTCGAACCCGGCCCGGAACTGTTCGTGCGTGAACGTGGACTGCGCGACCATGGCACGACCTATCGACGCGCCTCGGAACGCGTCGCCCGAGCCCACGGCCAGCTCGCGACGCGCCATGTTCAGCAACACGTGATTGCGACCGTCCCCACCCCAGTAAGGCAAGCTCTTGATAGCTGTCTCGTTCAACAATAGCTTGTATGTATCTATTGTTGGTCTGGAAACAAAAATCAATAACTACAGCTCCAGTTGAACAGCACACTAAATAATAATAACATTTACAAGTGCACTTACGCGGGAGTCTTCTCAAAAGGAAAAGCTTCACCTACAATGACGAGATAAACGCAGGCTTCGTTTGGATTGCGTGTTATGTGAGTATTATAACCCAAGGTCTGCTTCAGAGTTGTCTTTAGGAAGCCGTCCACTTCAGCGCCGGCTAGTGGCGCGAACACGTCGGGGTCATAGAGGTAGACCGGGAAGCCGGACGTTAACGAGCATCGAGAGTGGTCGAAGCAGGAAAACATACGGCAATGGACTTCGGACGATGGGGCTATAGGGGGTAGGATGGGTGGTGGTCGTGTCGGCAGTATTTGTAGCGGAGGGGCCAGTTCGGGCGAGTCTCGGCGGATGGCTTCGAGCTGCGCGATGCGCGCCTGGTCGGCGGAGACGCGCAGGCGCTGCAGCTCGGCGGCGGCGCGCGCGTGCTCCGCCTTGGCGCTGTCGGCCTTGGCGCTGGCGGCCGCCGCCTCGCGCTGCAGCCGTCCGCGCTTCGCCTCCAGTTCCCGTAGTTCAGTGGATACTGAAGCCTGAAAGTATACAGAAAAGCTTACTTTACCTATTACCATACTAAATTAAAGAAGAATAAGATTTTATTCATCTACATCAATGAGGGTGCAAAATTTGCGGAGTTGTAACGTGTTCAGTGACTTAATTAGTTTAACCTTACTAGAGGTGTTGTTGTTTAGAAGCGTGTCAAAGTAGAACGCCTCACGATAATTCGCTGTATGAGCATTATTGGCTCGTACAGTTCTCGTTATTAAATCATTAGTGTTTGAACTATCGCCGACCAAGCAACCTAATCGGTAGGTAAATAAAAGAAAAATATAGGGGAAGAAAACAGCGCGTGTTGTAATTTTGGACCTGTGAGGTAAAGATAAGGAAAGATGTACTGAGTCAAATTGTTACTAGACATTAAACTTGACTTCATAATTATGAACTTGAGTCGTAACAAGACTGTGCAGTGATTTCAGAAGGACACAGCACTAATCTGTGACTTCAAGGTGTTATAACCTCCTCCTTTTTGGGAAGTCGGTTAAAAAACAGCTGTGACTACGGTTTTATGGGATTCATAAGTAATTCTGTTGAATATGACCGGATAATATTATGCTTCAAGGAAATAAATGCTTCGAAAGGTATCCTGCTTTTGCTGCTGCATAACATGGGGTTTGATATTGTAAATCACACACCCTGTGGTCCAGTCCTGGCCTCGAGAGATTAGTATTAGTAGACTTCTTCATTTACTTCTCAAAAATCAAAAATTAAGGATGCAGTTACATCGTTTTTAAAAGACAGATTTAAAAAAAATCTGAAAAATTTGATAAAAACATCCAAAAATGTATTTATCTTGCAAGAATGAATAAGAAAAATACTATAATTTTGTCCATTTATCTGAATATATTGCTGAAAATAACTGGAGAAGAATTTAAAAAACTACTATACACATGGAGACCAGCAGATCACCCCAACAAAGTGCACCAGTGATGCTCATTGCAGACTATAATGCAGATAGCAGCAAGAGTGTGAACAAACAGAAAAAAATTAGGCCAGTTCTGCTATTCTGCAAACTTTAAATGCCCCTAATGTTTTTTATGGATTAAAATTAAATATGGCAAGCTTCTAACACAGAGAATTTATCAAATGGTGACAGTAAAGATGTTTAATTTCATATAAAACTAGATATTAATTGATTTTGTGCTAGAAATCTTTTGCAGCTGTCACACAGGCTAAGGGTAGGTAGGCTAAAATAAGAAGATTCTTAAGAAGAGAGAGATAAGAAGATATTTAAGGATTAGCAAATGTGTATAAAGTTTAGCTTTCCTGCAACGAAAGACGTTCACTGCTGAACATAGGCCTCTCCCAAGCATCGCCACAATGACCGGTACCTGTGTGTCTCACATCCACCTTCACCAGATCATCGGTAAGTACATAAAATAGTAAAGCAATAAAATGAATTACCTTTATCCTCAGCATTTCTTCAATCCTCAGTTTTAAATCGGCTGCATTCATAGTTGAGATATCTCCTAGAGCTTCCAAAGTATGACGCATTGGATTATTTGACAATGTACCAGTTTCATCATACTGTAAAAAAATTAACAAGTTGTTTTCAAAATCAACTTTATAGTAATAATGCTAATAGGAAGTCTGTAAGTGATTGCTGACATTTGTTTAAATCATCATTATCATAAACAAATGCTAAGGTACCCCAAGAAATTTCATAAACTTGATTGACTATTTAATGCAACCTGATCTGATTCACCAACACAGAAACCAGTAATATTTCTAAACCTGCTAAATGGCTCTTTAACTTCATAAATAAATAAATAGGCAAATCAAATCTAAATGTTCTAACAAAACAAAGAATAAGAAGAATAAGAATAAGAATATTTTATTTGTATAAAACATGGTAAATATTAGCTCTTAATAAGTATACGAAGATCTGACATGTTTCGCCATTCACTGGCATACAAATTTTTAAAGTAAAACTTAGTCTAACCAAATCCAACATTACATATTATAAGTGCTTAAGTAAATAGATTAAATTTATTTTAATTCTAATTAGAATTAAGTTTATTATATAAAAAACGTTTTGCAATCCCCTAACCATAAAAGTTAGCAAAAGTAAATAAATCTTTACTTACCTTAGACAAATAATAATGTGTGAATAGAGGTACAACAAATAATATTAACGACACCAGGAATATGACACGGGATAGTTTTAAATGCCCTAACCACAGGCAAAACCGTTCGTAGAAATACATTTTGACAAAATTATGTGTTATAATTAACTGGATAAAACTTATTTTCGATTTTTTGTCATTTTTATGCATACGTTTATAGAGTAAGTGTTATTTTCATTAACGGTTTGCTACTCATATTGTATACCGATAAATAATAAATATTTTTTGATCCATAGGTACGTATTCAACTCATCTAAATTATTTTGACAATTGCACCACAGAGTTTTTTTTTTTTTTTTTTTTTTTTCCTTTTGTTCCCTCTGGAACAGGCTAAGGTCGGAGACCATGCTGCCTAGTCATCAGTATATTCGTATTTTTTTTGTAAAGTCAGTTAAAGTCATTAGTTATATATTTTTCCTTAGGTAAGAAAATCCAGGTTAGGTCCTCAGTTTCATATTTTTCATAAGTAGAGTAATCAGTTTAAAAATATTTTTCACTATAATCCATGTATTAGACTTCTTATTCTCAAAATCTAATGTAAAATCCTCAATATTTTTTTATTCACAAGTTATAAGAGCCATGTGTCAAGTCATAGTAAGAGCCATGTGTCAAATCATTGTCATTTTTTTTTTTTTTTTTTTATTCCCCCTACCGACGATCAGGGTTTTTAACAGTGTTGCCAGAAGGTTACATTTCTTACATTTTTCGTAACTTTTGACCCCCTCGCGTAACATGTAAGTAATTTTTGTATCTAAGGCAATTTTCGTAACTTTTGAGAACAACGAGATTTGTAATACTAGATTTTTATTGCAAACAGTTTACGAACGCATTTCAATTTATCGCACCTAAAACTGCGCATCTAAAAAGTATTTCTCTCCATATCACGCTCAGAGATCGCTCAGAGATGGCTCTGAATGGAAAGCGCCACGACAAAATGAATCGTAAAATCTATGCTTTAAAAGTTGATTTTGCTTGAGCGTGTGCGCGCACTTTTCGTACTTCGCAAGTTCCCGCCGTACGCGGTTTCGTAGCTACAGAAATGACTGATTGTGATTTGTTTTGTTTCCTTGCGTTTTGTTGTATTACGTGCGTGAGTGACGTTCTGATGAATACATTTATTTCCAACTAAAATTTTATTTTGTTGGTAAACTCCATGTCAAAGTTTGCAACTTTTACTAATAAAAATAAAAATACAACATCTGTATTTTATTGCAGATGCAAACAAGTAAAATATCTACACAGAAACAAATCAAAGATTTTTGATTAGGTACTGTGATTTAACCACAACGAGTATTACATTACAATATTAAAAAATAACTGATGCCAGGTTCAGGTTGGCGAATTCGATGTTTTTTTTTGTCTCAAATTCGTGATTGAAGAAAAAAAGAATAGAACAAAAATTAATGAAGAAAGAGATCACCAGTATTTAATACACAATATAGAGTGATGACAAAGTTTTATCCTAAGGTTAAATACACCATTACACTTCATAGATTCCATTATATTCCGCCATTTTCCCCGCAGACCCCATCTACCTAGCCTTTCTCCCAACTATACTGGGGTCGGCTTCCAGTCAAACCGGATTCAGCTGAATACCAGTATTTTACGTGGAGGGGCTGCCTACCAGACCTCTACAACCCATTTACTGGGTACACGGTAGGTACTCTTTAGCAAGCCTGGTGTCAGATTTTCTGGCTTCTGACCCCCGCAGACCCCAAAAACACGTAATTTAAAAAAAATACAATAATGTAACTTTTGGAGCAAAAATGTAACATTTTAGGAAACGAAACGTAACTTACGACTCAAGGGCCCTGGCAACACTGGTTTTTAAATTCTAAGGTTACCGTCTTTTCAAGTTATCATAAACCTATTACTTCCTAAATATAACCAAAGTACTCTGTGCCTATTACCTAGTACCTATTATCATAACATACCGCTAACGTTTCTTATCAATATTACGAAATTCAATAGAAAACTGTTTATATATAGAATTACAAGTTATATACAGAAAATATACATCTATCCTATATACACAAGTAATTAAATTTGCCCAACTGTACTATTAATGAAATTAAACAAATGTAAATACGTCGAACTATTTACAAGGAGAGCCTGAATGGAGCGCGGTACCAAATCAGGACTACCATATATTTCAATAAGCTCATCCATTAACACAAGGCGCTGGATGCCAAAAGATGAGCAGTCAAAGAAAATGTGAGCTAACGTTTGCTCAACTTGAGAATTGCAATGATCACAAAGAGGACTATGCACAATTTTCAAACGAAACAGATGATAATTAAGACGACAATGACCAAAGCGAAGCCTGAGTATAGTGGAGTAAAACTTCCTATTCATGTAAGTATTGATTTTACAGAACCAAGGCATGGTTCCTATGGGAACATTAAATACAGCATACCATAAACCTTTATTTTCAATTTGAACTGTGTGATTCCAATGCCTTTTCCATATACCAGTGGACCGTTTTTTCAACAAAGGGACTATGTCTGTGCATGGAACAGATATATTAAGGAAACTACTAGAATCAGGGACATCATCAGAATTTGTTAAAGTTCTGGCTAAAACGTCAGCCCTTTCATTTCCCAACACACCAACATGTGAAGGGACCCACATGAACAAAACCTTAATATTATGAGAAGACAAATGCAGCCAGGATTCTTTTATTAATGAAATTAGATAGTTTGTTTTAGCATTCAACCCATTGTTTTTGAGATTTTTAAGAACACTCATGCTGTCACTAACTATTATCCACTCACAACATCCATCATTTTTATGTTCAATGTGTTTTAAGGCAGCAAGAATAGCCACAGCCTCAGCTGTGAATATACTTGTGTTTGAATTTATTTTATAACCAATACCAGTATTCAATAACCCGTCGTAAATAGCAAATGAGACTGCAGACTCAGTTTTGGACCCATCAGTATACACAAATCTATAATCAGTAAACTCAAGGAATTTACTATGTACATCTTCCTTGGTGGATAAATTGTGCTCAATGATGATGTCAATTGCAGGAAATTTGCTGTTGAAATCCCCCTGATAACATGGAAGAAGAGATGACTTATAAATTTGCAGACTTTCAAGAAAGTTTACATATTGAGAAAAACCTTGAAGTATATAAAGAGAGTTACAAATAGGTGGTGTACTACATTGTTTTAAGTTTGAAAATAGATGATTATTAATTTTACTATACAGTTTTAATAAAAACCTTTCTTTCAAGTAGGAGAATCTTATACTCAATGGAGGAAGTTTACATTCAACTTGCATTGCATTGATTGGAGTGCTTTTAAATGCTCCAGTAATAAGTCTCAAACTTTTGTTTTGTATTTTATCAAATAAATCAACTATCTTTCTATCACCAGCAAAACAGAGAAAACCATATTCAAAATGACTACGGATGAGAGATTTGTACAAAAGCAACAATATTTTTGGATCAGCACCCCAGGAGGTTCTACACAAAGATTTCAACATATTGAAAACTCTGTTAGCTCTTGAACTTACCAATTCAACATATTTTTTCCAAGAAAAATTATGAGTAAAAGTGACTCCTAAAAACTTAGCTTCATGAAAAATAGGAATAGAAACTTGATTGTAACACACAACAGGACTGAAGTTGCTAGCTTTGCCAAAGACCACTAGTTTAGACTTATGTGCATTTATATCTAGATTTAAATAAGAAAAGTATGTATATAATCCATCTAAAGCCTTATTTAGACTATTTGCTATATTTATTAAATTTTTTCCAGACAAATACACAACCAAATCATCAGCAAATTGAAGATTTTTGACCTCAGAACCTAGAATCAAATTCAAACGACGAATATACAGAATGAATATTAATGGAGAAAGTATTCCTCCTTGACAAACTCCAATAGAAGCTAATCTTGGCCCATATAATTTACCATTATACTTAACATAAACTTTCCTTTCAGTTAAAAATTCATGGACCCAGTGAACTATTTTGTTTGGAATTCCTATGAGAAGCAATTCAGAACAAAGTACATCAATATTGACACTATTAAAAGCTCCAGCAACATCAAAAAATACCGACATTAAACAATCCTTATTAATGTAACTATTTTGGATATCAAGCTGTAACTGACAAATACTTTCACGAGCCGATGTTCCCCTACGAAAACCAAATTGATTAGTAGGTAAAATATTGTTTTGTTCTATGTAAAATTCCAACCTTTGTTTTATTAATTGTTCAAATATTTTACCAACACAAGATGTTAATGCAATAGGACGATAGGAATCAGGATTTGACCGAATTTTATCAGGCTTCAAAATAGGTATCAAGCAGTCTGACTTCCAAGGGTGAGGTATGTCATTGTTCAACCACAGGTTATTCAATATCTTGAGAAAAGTGTGCAAACCTCTATCACTAAGCTTTTTCAACATAATATAAGGAATACCATCCAGTCCAAAAGCACTATCTTTTCTAGAATAGACAGCAGCCATGAGCTCCTGTATTAAAAATGGTTTTATTAAGAAGTTATTTATAGAATTTGTCTCACTGACAAGAGGAAAACTTGATTTACTATTTACATAGTCTGGGGTATATTTTTGCAGAAAATCTTGAATCCAACTATCATCATTATTTTTGCAAGAATATGTTTTATTAAATTTCCGCATGTATTTCCAGATTCTCGACAGAGGTGTACATCGATTAAAAGAGCTACAAAGTTCAACCCAACTGTTTGATCTTTCTGTTTTCAATGTAAGTTTTTTGAGGGCTTGTAATCTTTTGAACTGTATAAATGTGTCATCAGAGGGATTGTTTTTGAAATTAATATAAGCCAGCTTAGATTTTTCAACTGCTTCTGAGCATTTTTTATTCCACCAAGGAAGAGCAGGGGATTTAACCAACTTCCTATGAGATGAGTTATTCAAAGAAGAATTAGCATGAAAAGAAACTGGTGTATTACAAATAGGAAGACATTTGTCAATTGCAGCATGCAAAATTTTGCAGAACGCAGAATAAGTTTCCAATGGAGCAAAGTTTTGGTCCTGAAAATTTGATAATTCTAAATCTACACTTTGTTCATATATATTCCAATCAACCAATTTAAAGTTAGGATATATGGGCAAGTTATGTGTGTTGCTATTAGTGTTTCCTAAACTACAATTATTTACAAAAACTTTAATAATTACAGGAAGATGGTAGCTGCCAAGTGGATCATTATGTACAGACCAATCACAAGAAAGTGACAATGATGAGGACACCAAGGACAAATCTAAAGCATTTGGACGCCACGTCAAAGAACCAACTGTTGTCACTTCACCACTATTTAATAAAGTTAAATCATTATCATCAATAATTTCCAAAATATCCCTACCTCTTGAATTTGTAGAATTACATCCCCATGATGTGTGATGGGCATTGAAATCACCAGCAAATATCATCGGTTCAGGCACTGATTTGATTAAAGATTCAAATTTATGTTTGTTAAAAGAAGGAGTGCAATTTGTTGGACAATAAAAACTTACAATACTTATTTCTGTATTATTTACAGTTATTCTTACACAAATATTTTGTAAGGAATTGTCAGCATATGTATTTATGTTTCTATAATCTATACTATTATGAATTAAAATAGCTAAGCCATTATGTTTGTTACCAATATCATTTCTTTCTATTCTGTATCCTCTAATTTTAAAATGTTTAATAGGTGTCAACCAAGTTTCTGATATCATTGCTACATGTATGTTATGGTCATAAAGAAATCTAGTTAATAAAAGCTTATTACTTAAAATACTTTGTGCATTCCAATGTATGATATTAAGATCCATTGCTATGAGAGGAAGTACTATGTCTGAATGTGTGCTGAAGAATTTCTTTTATAGATGTAGAATTTATGGGTTTGTCTTTTTGGCTTACTATAATTTTTGTTATTGCGTTTGTTAGAGTATTCATGAAAAAATCTGATTTAGATAAGTTCATAATTTGAGTTTCAATATTTTTGTGAGTTATTTGTGGAAATGAATTTTCATTGAATAAATCTGAATACTTGACGGCTCTGGATTTAATTTTACTTTCCTCAATTTTTTGTTTTTTTTGTGGACAAGTGTTTGAAATAGCGACATGATTACCACCACAGTTGGCGCATTTCGCGTTTTTAGGGTCTTCTTTGCATATCTTAAAACTATGATTGTATGTACATACAGAACATACTAGATCATTTTTACAGTATTTTGCAATATGCCCAAACTTCATGCATTGAAGGCACTGTTTTACAGGAGGAACGTATACGCTTACCTCATGTCTCCAAGAGTCAAGATAGACATACTGAGGCAATTCTGTGGACGCAAAAGTCACCGCCACAGTTTGAGTGGGCTGATACATGACCGCACCACCGGCACTCTGACTCTGCACTCGACGCATGAAGCGCCTCACCTGAATTACATTTCTGGAACTACCAATTAGCGCACATATTCTTTTATTAGATAGGTCTGTAGGGACCGATGTAAGAACACCAGTTACCTCAGTGTTGACTGCAGGTATTGTAGCTTTAAAGCCCATTTCGTCCAAAAGTTTTTTGTTTTGTAAAAAAACATTGGCATTATTTGAAAGATCAAAAGTGATACCAATTTTGTATTTATTTATTGACCTCAGGTGTAGTATCCCAGTCACGCAATATTTCCGTATGGCATGGGATATGGCCAGCCTATCCTTGTCCGTAAACGTTTTGTTCTCAGTTTGATGAGATAAGAACACGATATATTCCGATTTTTTACTATTTTCAGGGTACTTTCTTGAGTATCCTGGGACTTTAAATATGTTGTATTTGTTGTTGCAGTCTTCATCAGAGTCAGAAAAAGAATCCCTATCTGATGCTCGTTCGTCAGGGGGCTCCTCTTTTTTCAGCTTCTTATTTCCCATCTTCAAATAGGTACCTAACTATTTACAATTATTGACAATACCTAACTATAGAGTTTAAATATCTAATACCGAAAATATACAAAATTAACAATTTAATTTAAAACAATATCAATTTTGGCGCCTTGTTCGTACGTTTCCCGCGCGTTTTTTCTCTAGCAGTCTGATTATAAAGTCTGCACCACAGAGTACATTACTTGAACTGCACAGACCACATAGAGCAAAGAGTAGTATTATATATAAACATAGAGGCTGACAACTGTCAAAGTGTCAATGTCAACTATTCTGAACTCTGCTTTGCAACTTAGCGCCTCCACACTGCTCCCGAAGTAGATCGAAGTTGAGCGAATACGATAGTGTAGAGGGGCACTTCGCTTCGCCTCGTGCAACTTTGCCTCACCTCGGGAGACGCGCGACGTCCAGTTGTCGGTTTTTGCACCCGAGTCAAAGGACTCGAAGTGTAAAGCGTCCTCCAGACCCAGTATTATAATGTATAATCTATGCTCCAGACTACTCGCGAAATTGCACGACAAGAGGCGAAGTGCTCTCCGAAGTTGACCGAAGTCCAAAGTACGTGTCCACACACTCGAGCAACTTCGCGAGGGAGGAGCTCAGTCGCCCGTTCCCCTCGTTCCCCGTTCGTGTACGGAACGGAAAAACCACTGTTTTTTCTGTTCCGTGGTAGGTATAATGGATAACGTTCTTGTGGCAATTGCCGTTGCAATGTGTACTCTCGCATAATAAAAATACGTGCGTATTTACTATGACTGACGCGAACCGAAGTGAGCCGAATAGTGTGGTTAGACGCTTCGTGTTCGAAAGTTCGAACTTCGTGACACTTAACTCGGGCGCAAAAACCGACACTGGAAGTTGCCTGAGGCCAGGCGAAGTTGCACGAGGCGAAGTGAAGTGCCCCTCTACACTATCGTATTCGTGCGCGAGTCCGACTCGTACTTGGCCCGTTTTTTCCTATCTTCAAAGACGAAATCTTTATATTAGAAACTAGCGTACTCGACAAACGTTGTTTTGCTAAAATAAAAAAAATAGCCTACTACGACCTATTCTCAGACCTACAGAAGGTACAGTCGACAGCACATCAAGCCACCCTAAACTGTCATATTTTCCTAATCAACCTTGAACCTTATTGCTTTCGAGTAGCGGTTGAAAATTTATTGAAGAAATTTGACATATTGTTGTAGCTTGATGTGCTGGCGTCTGTACCTACACAAAAAAAACATAAAAATCGGAAGCTGTTGCGGAGCTCACCGTGATCACTTAGGTGGAGTGAACGACGAGTGAGCTGTCATGCCATCTTGTTTGGTTTGACAGCTGACTTGTCGACATGTTTACAGAATCAACTGCAGTTTGATAACAAACACCCTGACACGAGATTTTTATATATTAGAAGATTAGACTATTTCCCTTGGTCACGGCATCACGCATGAACGGCTGATCCGATTTCGCTAATTATTTTTTTGTTGTGTTCACTTGTTCAGAAGGTTCTTATGAAAGAAAAAAATAAGAAAGTTGCCAGATGATGGGAGCGAAGCCGCGGGGGACTACTAGTACATAATATACGAAACACCTCTCTAAAGAGCCGTCCACACACATCCGGGTTTCCAACCCTGACGAGACAGAGAACGGGACGGGGAAAAATCAGTTACATAGGTACGATTTGTACAAACTTGCCTTTTCTCCGTCCCGTTCTGTCGGCAACCCGGATGACGTGTGGGCGGTGCTTAATGACCTCTATTTTTATAACTAACTTTTGCCAGCGACTTCGTACGCGCGTATCCCGTTCCCGTAGGAATTTGTGATTTGCCTATTTTTAGGAGGTTTGTCAATTTGCCGTGTATGGTTTTGAAGGCTGTGTCCCCTACGACCCCCCTCGGACCGTTGTGTTGTTTTGATATTGGGGTTGGAAACCATATTGTCGACTGCAATACGTATACTTAGTATAGAATATGCAGAGTTTATCAGATTACCACCGTTGAAATCGGATGCGCCTGAACCGTACACGAATTTTTTTTAAATTGCGTGTTCGGAGGAACTTGTGGCCAAGGAGGTCCTGGCATTCTTGCAGTATCGGCAGATTGTCATGGACGAGGTCAGTACTGTGACTCAGATCTGCAAGTCTAACTTCAATGAAGGGGAGATACGCAGGGCGAAGACCCTGTTGTCGCTACCTACATATGGCCGACCATAGGAGGGGTGAAAACAAGGTTATATTCTCTATGGGTGTGTAGTGACACAGTACCTGTCACAGTTACCAGCGAACCACAAACCCACAAACCACATAGAGTACTACTATAAGACTACAAACCACCATACCGTACTACCTTATCATCACACCATACCAATTACCAATACCTCAGAACCAATTACCATGGTTTACCAATTTACGTTTTATCGACAAACTCTGATAAAGAAACAGTGAAGCAGCACGTTTTGACGTATCCTGATAAAGAAATAGTATGGGCTCGTAAGTGCAAGCAGAGCAAAGCAGAAGCACCCTCCGTGATCTTCACTTCAAGCTTCAGAACCGCGCAGATTGAACTCGTGGGCTCATGCAGAGATCTTCACTCGTCGAACGCTCCCGCCGAAAAGGATCGCGCTCTTTTTTTTTTTTTGTCGGTGGCCTCTCGCAGCTATTGACTCTACAGGGTGTAAGGGACAGCCCTCCACAAATTAACAGGGTGCAATCAGCTCCTTATTTTGAATCACATTCCAGTGGAAATTTCCTCAGGATTTTTTTTTATTTTTTTTTCGATTTTTCATTTTTTTTGCTTTATTTCAATGTAAAGTTACATTATCTGTATGCAGAACTCCATTTAATGAAAATAACACAGCTAAAATGAAAAAATAAAAAAAAATCTCATGAACGACGCATGAAATCAGCTGTTAAAACGTAGCGCGGGCGCAGCTATCCTTTCGAAAGCTCGCTGCGCTGCCGTTCGCTGCGTGCGTTTTGCAGAGGTAGCGATACATTGCGAGTGAGGTAATTAACAAATCAGTTTTATTGGATTCCCATAAAGTTCCTGAAATCATTTCATGTACCGGTCAACTTAGTACGATATCACCCTATCAGTTTGAGGAGGGCTGTCACTTACACCCGTTATAAAGCCATAGCTACTTACCGGACTTTGCTGTGGCGGCCTAGGTGAATTTAAGGCCCCCAGCCAGGGCTACATACTAGTATACTAAAACTCCGCTCGCTGAGGGCACCCCCTGTGGAGTACGGACCTCGACTCAGCGGCATCGTTTGGGGGAGGGCAGCAAGGGACTGGCTGGGTCATGTTTCCATTATTTGGGGAGTTTAATGCTATTGGCTCAGCTTCGCGGGCTGGCTCGTTTGGCAAAAGACGGGGGGGAGATTTACAGGGTCGTCGCGATGGACCTCGGCGGCGAGGTCGGAATACGGAACGCGGTCTGTTTTTGTGTTTTCTTAACGTACTGGTTTCCCTACAACTTTCCTGGAGGAGGGTGATGGGATCGTCAGGTTCTACTAGGGTATGCCGTGGACGGCGAATCCTACTTATCTGAGACGGAGTGTATCGGGTAGCCGATGCGATTAGACTGTTCTGATGTTTTTTAGCAGATTCTATTTTTTTTTTTTTTTTTTTTTTTTTTTTTTTTTTTTTTTTTTTTTTTTTTTTTTTTTTTATGGCAACTGAGCCGGTTCCGACTATTCTGCCAGTGTCACGTGGTGACGGTAGCACAGAGAGGCAGTCCGTCAAACTTTTTTTCAGTTTACTTCGTGGTAGGTGTTAGTATAGCTGAAACGAACACATGGGTTAGTAAAACATATAGTCTAATTTACAAGCACACTACAACACTACTAGTTTATACTATATACAGACTATTTACACACACGTTACGCACTAATTAAAATTTTAAGTCATTCTCGTTTATGAATGTGGCCAAAATGTTGATTAGTTTAGGGGAGAAGTGGGAAAGGAGGGTATGAAATTTGGTTGGGAGGGGAATGTTAAGTTTGGAAACTTTATTATATAGGTCAAAGGATTTATTATTTAGGGAGCAACAGAAGAAAATATGGTCTAAAGTACCATCCGCAAGGCCGCACTCGCACAGGGAATTATCCCGGACATGGATTTTGTTCAGGAACACAGGGCTACAACAATGTCCGAGTCGGAGTCTACAGAGGGACGAAACAGTTCTCTTCGACAATTTAGGATATTTAAAAAACCAAGGCCTACGCTGGATTTCAGGCTGTATGGCAGCGTAGTAGAGGCCCTTGGTTTTAGAAGTCGTCTTCCATGTTTCAGTCCACGAGTTAAATAACTTGGGTTTGGCACCATTCCGCAAATCGTAGTTATGCGCTACGTAGTGCTTTTGATCAACCGGATTCGATGTGGCATACTTTGCTAACGAATCAGCGCACTCATTGCCAACAATACCCGAGTGACCGGGGATCCAGGTTATCTCGATGTCCAAGCCGTTTTGGGAGCAATCAAATAACAAGTTCTTTATATCTATAATGATTTGACTATTAATTTTACTGTGAAGTTGATTTTGCTTAAGGGCCTGAATGCTACTACGGGAATCTGAGAAAATGACTGACCTTGTTATCTGATGAGATTTAATATAGTGTATGGCTTCTAAAATACCAATACACTCTCCTGTAAAGACTGATGCTTCTGGTGGGCATTGAAAAAGTAAAGCTATTTTGGAATTTTGAAAATAAACTGCCACACCAGTACATTCGGTTTCAGAGAATTTTGAAGCATCCGTGAAAAAGAAATTCCATCCTTCCCAATAACGCTTGACAGCTGACTCAAAGTCATGTCTAGCGTCTTGAGAATTCCTAGATAAACCTAATCCCAAAACGACTTGTGGTTCGAAATGAATCGCCTCGTATGCGGCGGAGAAGACCGGAAGAGTAGGGTATTGGCAAATAGGCGCAGAGAGTTGTTTAAGCTCTCTGTACCTATTTAACAATAGGGGAACCACTTTATGGTTCCAATAGGAAGAATTATTAAAAGAGAGGTCAATTAGTTCTAAAATTGGAAGCAAGGGATGGGATGAGAGGGAAAATACCTTAGTTAGGAAGCGATCTGCCAAGTACTGTCTCCTAAGGTGTAGGGGTGGGTCTGCACATTCCACTTGCAGCGCATTTATGGGAGATGATTTCATAGCCCCAACTACAATTCTTAGGCATTTAGACTGGATGCTGTCTAATTGTTTAAGCGCTTCTTTGTTACAGGGCTCAAGAAGATAGCTGCAGTAATCCATAGCACTTCTGGTCAGCGCATTATAGACCAGTTTAAGGGTGTAGGGGTGAGCTCCCCACCATACCCCAGCCAAAGCCTTAAGGATCGACACAGAACGTTCACATTTTTTGACCGTGTTGTTGATGTGGTCGACCCCAGACAATCTTGAGTCTAATGTTACTCCCAGAAACCTAGCCTTATCTTCGACCGGAATGCTTTGACCATTGATGTTAATATCTATTGGAGGCACAGAACGCTTGCGTGTAAAAATGACAGCTTTACTCTTTGGAGCACTTAAGGACAAACCATTGTCAAGCAGCCATTGGTTTAATGAGGCCAGAGAGACATTCATCGAAAGAGCGGCATCCTGAATGGAACTGCCACATACCATTAGTGCAATATCGTCAGCATACTGAAGGATTTTACAGTCAAAATTAAGGGAAGAGGGCAAGTTGGCTGTATAAATGTTATATAATGGGGGACTGAGAACTGATCCTTGGGGTAATCCTCTCCAGGCCGATCTTTGTTCAGAGTCACCCCCTGGTATTCTCAATTGAATTGTGCGATTGGTAAAAATGCTACCAATAATACGACAAATCCTAGCCGGGACTCTCAGCTCATGCAGCTTTTGCCTGAGATTAGGGAGGAGAACCGAATCATAGGCAGCTGATATATCCAGAAAGACAGCAACCACAGACTCATTCCTACTAAGGGCCAGCCGGACCTCTGACGTGAGGATACCCACACTATCAGCTGTGCCCAGACCTTTCCTAAAGCCGAATTGAGTCGTTGGGAGCAGTTTCCTGTTTTCCACCAACCACACTAATCGATTTTTAATTAAGTGTTCCAAAAGTTTGATGAGTATGGACGATAAGGCAATAGGTCTGTATGAGCAATGATCACTAGGATCTTTGCCTGGTTTTAGGATCGGAATGACAACTTGAACCTTCCACTCTGTGGGAATGTAGCCAGAAATAAAACAGAAATTAGCCAGGTCCAGGTAATATTTGTGAGTTTTTGGACCAGCTTTAGAAATAAAGGAGTACGGGAATCCATCCACTCCCGGCGCGGAGTCCTTGACGTGGGATAGCACAGTTTTTAGCTCCTCCAAGCTAAAAGGCATGTTCATTGGTTCGTCAATGTTGTCTGCATCATAAATGTCAACACTGGTTTCCTCAACACTTGGAACATAAGCTGGAGCGATTTTTGAGAAAAACTGGTGTCCCAGTTCTTCCGTGAGGTTGTTAGAGGAGGAGGCAGGTGCTAAACTGCTCCTAAAACGTCTCACCTTTCGCCAAACCACGGAAACCGGGGTGGACGGACTCAGCGAACTACAATATTTTGACCAACCTTCGCGTTTTTTCCTTTTAAGGAATTTCCTGGACTTAGCTAGTATCTGTTTGAAGGCAATAAGGTTATCCAGGTTCATATTGCCGTTGACTGTCTTTTCAGCCTCATTCCTGGCCTTGACCATGTTAGTGCATTCCCTATCCCACCATGGCGGGGAAGGAAGTTTACCAGAATGAGGTTTTTTGGACGGGAAGCAATCATCAGCAGTGGAGGCAATGGTGGAGGAGAAGGACAAGAAACAATCCTGGGCGTTATCCCTGTTAACTTCTGGAAGGGAAGATATTCTTAGGTCCAGAATTTTAGCATATAAATCCCAGTCTGCAGAGTTCAATTGGTGTTTTAAAAGAGGGGGGGAAACTTTAAAAGGGATATTCTTGGTAGGAAATTCAATTATGATGGGGTAGTGATCACTTCCATAGGTCATATCCAAGCGACGCCAAATGAGAAGGCTAGCTATATTGGATGAGCAGAATGTTAAATCAATGCAGCTATTATTCTGACCAGGTGCAGATCTACGCGTAGCACTGCCATCGTTGATAAGGGAAAGATTGAGTTCATCCAATATATCCAGCAAGCCAATGCCAAAGTTATCACAAGTATCTGATCCCCAACGATAATGGTGACAATTAAAATCACCCATGACAAGCATTGGACCGCTAACACTGCATAATAAATTCCTAATTACTGAAAGATATTCTAGTTGTGGGTGCGCAATATAAAAAGAAAAAATATTTATACCCTCAGCCTTCACAGCAACAACATTTATGTCATCGCCAACAAAGGTTAGAGGAATCTGAGAGAATGATACCTTGCTATTGATGAGCAAGGCACATCCTCCGTATCCATCAGATCTATCATGGCGTACACTGGTAAAACACGGCAACCTGAAATTGCTTCCAGGCAAGAGCCACGTCTCAGCAATGCCACAGATTGATGGTTTAAACTTATTAATTAAAAAAGAAAGATCAGGCTTTCTGGGAGTAATACTCCTCACGTTCCACTGGAGAAATGTCAGGGGATGGAATGTTGTGGATATAGTTTAGGATAGTGGTCAATTTTGATGCAACGTGGTCAGGTATAGCTTGGGATGGGTTTGCAAGAGCAGACATTAGCATGTCAGTAATTAAATTTAAAATATTTGTTGAGGTATTCTGTCTGTGATGCATTGGCTCTGGAGCTTCCATTGGAAGGGCACAGCCGTTTTGTGATGGGGAAAAGGAGTAATTTTGGGTGAGGTTCAGGTGAGCTTGTCTATCATAACCGGGTGAAAGGGAGATATGGGGTTTGGGTTTCAAAAATACCGTTTTACGGTATGAATTTTGGGTTACTGGGATGGGACTTGAGGACTGAGATTGCGATTTATTTGCAGTTACTTTGTTCCGTGGGAAAGACTTGGAGACTTCAGCATATGATCTGGAAACAGGTGGGAAGACCCGACTTGCCTCCGCATACGAGATCGATTTATCCGCCATCAGAGCTTTTATGCTCTTCTGTCGGCCCAATTCAGGACAAGCACTGTCATTTGCGAAATGGTTGCCACTACACGAAACACAGAAACTCAATTCACGGGTGACTTCACATCCATCACCTGGATGATCTTCACCACACTTAAAACACTTAGGTTTCGATCTGCAAAGTGTGCGGGTATGTCCATAGCGACAACAATGATAACACTGAACCGTTGGGTAAGTGTAACGCTCAACTGGGAGAGCCGAATAGAAGCTGTACACACGCTTAGGTAGTATTTGTCCGTCAAAAGTTAATACAACAGTCTGTGTGGGCTTCCACTCAGTCACACCAGAAGAGGACACCTTCCGGTTCATCCTTCTGGCTTTGATAACCGAGCCACATCCCTCTGGAACCTGGATATTTTTAATGATTTCCTCTTCTGACCACTCAACTGGTATATCCCTAACAATTCCCATTCTTGTTATGTTGTATTGTGGAATGGCAGCCATGTAATTGTGTTGGGAAATAATTTTATTGTTGAGAAAACTGTTTGCATCCTGGTGCGACTTGAACTCAACTGACACACGATTTCTGCCTATACGTTTGATCCCATCGAGACGTACGTTATTCACGTTGTTTATCGTCAAAAACATACCAAACTTGATAGGTTGTAGCACAGTGCCTGAGGTTTGTTCGTCTTTGAGCGAAACATTCACAATATATGGTGGATTGTCTCTAGCTGTGTAAGAAAGCCTGCCTAATACGTTTTTCGCAATCTTGGGTTTGACATTGGAAGAAACTGGGGGCGAACTAGCGGCCCTCTTGCGACTAGGGGTATCCGTATCCATAATCGGGTCCTGTGGGGTTATTGCGATGTCATGGGGGAGGGTAATTGTTAGTCCGGGGGAGAGATCAAATAATTCATCCGGGGGGTCAGGATCAGGGGGCTTTTTTGAGTTCATCTCGAATAACTATTGTTAAAAAGGACACTTACAACGAAAAACAAACCTTACACCAAGAACACAAACACAAGGAACACTTTCGATCGAGTTTCACACCAGAAAAGCCCACTATAATCGAAAATATTCGTAGCACTGACAAAAGCACGTGTTATACCTTTACCACTACCAACGAAAAGTCCCAGATTCAATTAAACGCTTGGTAAAGCGCTTCATGAACTGCTTGACAGTCGGTATTTTAAGGTCGACATGGAGTCGGTCATTCCTAACAAACCACGGGGCGCCCGTGGCCTTTCGGAGAAAACGGTTTTGAAGCGTTTGCATCCTATGGATATGATGTGACTTAGCGTGGGCGAAAGTAGCACACGCGTAAGTCATGATCGGACGTATGCACGTAGTGTAAATGCGCAGTTTGCATTTAAGAGAAAGCTTGCTGCGTGCATTCAGCATGGAGTGAAGTCTACCGAGAGCAAAGGCGGCACGCGTGCGCGCCGACCTTATGTGCTCTCCGAAGCTGAGGTTTTGATCGAGTATGACACCCAGGTACTTATTTGGCTCGCTTTTCCCAGGGGATCGGCTTACCAAACATGGTGATAGGACTGGGGCGCAGAGGTGTTCTAGCCCGCGGCTTGTAAAACAATACCACCTGGCTTTTCTGAGGATTTACCTCGATCCTCCACATCCGAAACCACTCACCTAAGGCAGTGGCGGATTTCTGGAGATTCTGGGCAATGGCTTTAGAGCTCGTTCCGCTGCAATAAATGGCCGTATCGTCGGCAAATATTGCTAACTGCGTCTTAGGAGTTTTTGGAATATCGCTAGTGAACAGCGTGAATATCAGGGGGAGAGCACGCCGCCTTGTGGCACGCCTGCTCGGATAGGATGAGGAGAGGAAAGCGCCCCATCGATGCGATATTGAAAGGTGCGGTTCGACAAATAGTCTCGTAAGATGAGCACGAGACGATCTGGCACACCGAGTTGATATAACTTGTAGGTATATCAGACCGTTGTGCCAGACCTTGTCGAAGGCTTTCGCAATGTCGAAGAATAGGGTTCCCGTCATCTGGCCGCGCTGAAAACGACCGCTGATGTGCTCAGTGATGCGGTACACTGTTGGACACAAGAGTGGCTAGATCTAAAGCCGAACTGCTCTTGAGGAATAAGGCTCTTGCGTTCTGCGTAATCCTTGAGACGCTTATAAATAAGCCTCTCGTAGATCTTGCCGAGCGCTTTGAGCAGACTGATGGGGCGGATCGCGCTCGCACGCCACTCATATTTATAGATTCGCGACAGAACAGTGCCGTGTGCAAAACAGCGCCCCGCGCCCCGTGCGCGTCTTGCCCTGCGCGCGTCGCTATTGGTAGATTAAACGTAGTGTATTAAGAATGATTTTGTATATAAGTAGGATGTTTTAGCAAATAAAGATCAGAGTTAATCAGACCTTCATCTTGCTTATTTTATTTGCGACTCAACGACGAGAGCTCCAGGTCCAGTTAGTAACCTCAACACTAAAGGTGAAAAGGAGAGATGAGTTATAAAAGCGTTGGAGGAGACCGACCTGGACGACCGACGTGACGGCTTTCGTGGCGAAGGACTTGCGCAAGCTACCCCCGTCTCATTCGACCACGTCGACATCACCAGGCTGTTGCGGGACAACTCCGCCCTCAGATCAAGTTTGGTCGAAATACAGTTGAAGTTGTAAGCATCCCAATCCACCATCAGTGATCTACGTACCAAGGTAGAATATTAACACAATACGGTAGGTATGTAGGTCACACGAGCCAACTACCAACGTTAACACACGTCACGGTGCGTTCAATGCATCGCAGCTGAGTTTGGTATTGAATCAGCAAAATTCGACTCGTCGTCGCCGGTAGCCGTCAATGCGAACGATGCACAAGCGCGCCCTGTAGTGCGATTCACTAAGGCAGAACATCTTTACAACCAAGAAATCATCTTTGAAACATCTGATGTGGCATCTATTTATCAGATGTTTCAACGACGATTTCTTGGTTGTAAAGATGTTCTGCCTTAGTGAATCGCACTACTGCTCTCCCTGTGTTCCCCGTCGTTGGGGCGTTAGCACCACAACATCGCCACGTGCTTATTCTGCTGCCGTTATTGCTACTCCTGCAAAAAATCTGTTAAAGTTAATGGTGGCAGCCTCGTGGAAAGATGGTGCGAAGAATATGATCTGTCAGTTAACCCCACGAAGACTGAACTAGTCATGTTTACTCAAAAGCGAGCACTAGGCCACTACCGGCTACCTAAGCTCTTTAACACAGAACTCCAGTTGTCTAACGAGGTAAAGTATCTAGGCATTTTACTAGATAGTAAATTAAACTGGAGCTCTCATCTAGACTACAAACTAAACAGGGCTTGCATCACCTTCTGGCAATGCAGGAAAATGATAGGGAAGAGGTGGGGCCTATCTCCCAAAATAATACTATGGTTGTATAGCGCTGTAATTCGGCCTATGATTGCTTACGGGGCTATTGTGTGGTGGCCACGTGCAAAGCTAGTTACAGCTATAAACAAGCTTCAACACATGCAAAGGCTAGCCTGCATGGCGACGACGGGCTGCATGAGGACCACTCCGACTTCGGCGCTGGAAGCCATGCTGGGACTGCCCCCGCTACACTTGTTTATACAACAGGAAGCGACGATGGCAGCACTGCGCCTTAAAACACTGGATCTCTGGGGTAAGAGAGAAACACGACACACCGTTCTGCTCAAGGAGCTCAATAATGATCTCCCCTTAACAACAGCACTAAATGACCGGGTACCCAAGCAATATATCTTTGATAAAAAATACAAAATCCAACTGTATGAGGATCATCGCTGCGAGGGTCTAAGCCCTGCAGAGCTGCGGATCTTTACCGATGGATCAAAAACAGGTACTGGCACTGGGGCGGGAATCTTCTCAGAGGATCTCAATATCCATATAGCCGCACCATTGGGGGTCCACAACACAGTGTTCCAAGCTGAATGCATGGGCATTTCTCTGGCGGCATCAGCCATCCTAACCAGGGAAGTTAAGGATCATCCAATACGTATACTTTCGGACAGCATGGCCGTCCTGCAAGCTCTGAACAGCCACACAGTTAACTCTGGGCTGATTCTCGAGTGTCACCAGCGTCTCAACCAGGTTGGTAGGCACAACAAAGTAACCATTCAATGGATCAAAGGACACAGCGAATCCCGAGGCAACGATGCAGCGGACGAGCTTGCCAGAAGGGGTTCGAGTATGACACCAATTGGTCCCGAACCCATCGTGCCGCTGCCTTTCGGGCACCTTCGCAATCTGGTAAGGAAACGCACCAGAGACAAACATCACAAGCTATGGGCTGACCATGGTGAGTGTAGGCAGGCCAGAGGCACTTCCCTCTATTGATGGCCGGTTCACAATACAAGCCCTAAGACTGACTAAGCAACAGTTGCGCTCAGTCACAGCCGTAACAACTGGCCACGGGTCTTTTAATAAACACCTCTATGCTATAGGAGCCACTGACAGCCCACTGTGCAGAGCCTGTATGGAGGAGGATGAGACAGCAGCACATCTGCTTCTAAACTGCCCGGTAGTCGCGGATTACAGGGCCAAGTACTTCGGTAACCCAGGTACCCTCTGTGAAATAGTTGGTAACACCAAGGCGTTGCTGGCCTTCCTCGGGGAGCTGGGGTGGATCGAATGACACATTTGTCCCACCTACACGCAAAATACGCGCTTAGTCGTGGAGTTGCGGAAACCAGCCCGATTTACATACATACATTACATACATACATACATGGTGGCAGCCTAAGCAATACAGGGGTGCCTGCCCTGCCCAGAGACTCCCCGATCTCGCTCGAAGCTCGTTAGCATTACCGGGGCGGTAACAAGCCAAGGACAGGTAGATGAACAAGGCTTCATTCGTGTGGTGAAGAAAAAGAAGAAGCCTAGGCCTACTTGTGGCAATCAGTGCGAGAACGCATTGAATGGACCGAACATGTTGCCGCGACAATTTCCGACGACGCGACGCAGCTGTACAGGTACCTACCTGTACTTACTCACGTTTCGCAGCTGTATCACACCACGAAGGAAAAGGAGATCGTAGAGTATATAAAGTTGAAGACCGGATTTACCCCGAGACTCGAAAAGTTGGAGTCACGCCATAAGAGTAACTTCAAAATCTTACCATATAGAGATTTTAATGAGGCAGAAATTTTGGCTGACGGGTGCTGTGTATCGGCGTTTTCACGGAAGGCTACATGACACCACGACTCAGTCACAGTATATTATTTTATACTGTGACTCAGCGCAATACTTTGCTTACCCAACGTATTTCGAATACTTACCTAGTTTTTATTATGTAGGTGCCTATTCGTTTGTTGCAGAATTTGTTCGAAAGAGTTACCCCGGGCCTGGAATGCAAAGGGTACTAGGAGGAACACGGACGCGTTTTTGTCAGTAAGAGTATGACACAGAAGTCGAGTTTGTCTGTTAGGCTCGCGCCGCGGATCACAGCAACGATGGCTAGGGTTCCGAACAACGGAACGCTGTTTGTCTGTCTGTCACAGCCAGATTTAGAATAGAATAGAATAGAAAACATTTCTCGGGGTCCACTAGACCGATTCTGTTCTAGTACACATATATTATGGACTTTTGTAATCCAAACATTGACGCGTTACGTAAATTATTACATTTTTAGTATGGGGGTCACGTTTGGGGGTCAAACTATAAAATTAAACTAAAAGTTATTTGAACATTACTGTGTGACATCAAATCAAGGGGCTTGTGAGGGTTTTAATTATATTTTTTTTCATAATTTTAAAAGGTTTTGAAGTTATTCAAGAAATTAGACGAAAAATGAACATTCTCGCCTTATTTCCGAAACTACAGGACCGAAAATTTTGAAAAAAAAAAATAAGATGATTGATCTTTACCTATAGATAACAGGAAAACCTATAAGTAGCCGGTGTCGGCAGCCACTCGCTGCATCAGTATCCGGGACTCGCCACTTGTGGTCGCTGCAGCCACACACACAAGACGCCGAAACCAGCTACGAGCTCGCGCTACTTCACTCCCACGCATCGCACGCGTCACCATTGTGCATGACCGTCGATGGGACGTCTCAATGGATATCGATACTCAGATATTAGGTAGACTGCGCTGAGGAGAGCGGGTTATAAAACGTGGCGGCGTTCTGAACACCGGTGGCTGTGGTCGATGACTCGTTTGCGCCGAGCCTTACACACTATATATAAAATCACGCCCTTTTCCTTGGCCTCGCCTTCCTACCTACTCTTTTCCCACAATTATGTTATTTTCTGGTAATATGCTTATTCGGCGTTTATTAAGTAGGTAGTGTATGTACATTTTATCATGAGTGGGTAGTTCGAGAAAACCTAATCAGTAAACAGTTTGATTATAATGTCAATTTAAGAAACTCAGCGTTGTACGTTATGTACTAACTTAGGTACCCACAGAACAAATAAGGATCTCTTTTATCTGTTCTGTGAACAAGTACCTTATTGTAAGACGGTACATTCTGTTCAATAAAATAAATCGTAAGTACACACCACACGCATTTATAAAAGCTATTTTTAACCGACTTCCCAAAAAGGAGGCGAGGTGCTCAATTCGGTTGTAAGTTTTTTTTTATGTTTTTTACCTCATAACTCCGTCAATTATGAACCGATTTGACAAATTCTTGTTTTATCTGAAAGGATATAGTACTTACAAATTGGTCCCATTCAAATTTTATCAAAATCGGTAACGAAATTTGGATCATATTTGCCCTCAACAAAACCCCAAAAAAGAGAATAAAAAAATAAATAAAAAAAAATGCTTTTCTGCGATTTTGCAGTGGTGTTGTTAGGTGAAGGGTACCCCTAAAAAGTGAAAAATAAAAAACTTTTTACAAAAAAATACAACCGACTTCCAAGTAAAAAAAAACACTACAAAGTAAAAAATAACTTTAACTTCGGAAGTCGGAAGTTTTTGTCAGTTCATTTCACTATAGGTACAAAAACTACTCAAACATTTTGCAGCTCTGCCTGCCCTGAACTTGCAAGCGTCGTTTGGTAGCTATACGACTAGAACCTCGCGCACCGAGGGCTCCGTACAAACCTGTAGGTATTATAAACAAAAGTTGCGATTTATGACGTATTAAAAAAAAACTACTTATGTACTAGATCTCGATCAAACCAATTTTCGCTGGTAGTTTACATGGTAATATACCTAATGGTATATCATCATTTTAGTTTTATCATTCTTTTATTTTAGAAGTTACGGGGGGGGGGGGGGGGCACACATTTTACCACTTTGGAAGTGTCTCTCGCGCAGACTATTCAGTTTAGAAAAAAAAAAAATATTAGAAATCTCTATATCATTTTCAAAGACCTATCAATAGATAACCCACACGTATGGGTTTGATAAAAAAAAAATGGGGGCTTAGTATAGGGACCCCCAAAATTTATTGTTTTTCTTTCTATTTTTGTGTGAAAATCTTAATGTTGTTCACAGAACCCATCTACTTACCAAGTTTCAACAGCATAGTTCTTATAGTTTCGGAGAAAAGTGGCATGTGTGACATACCTACGGACGGCCGGGACAGACAGACAGACATGACGAATCTATAAGGGTTCCGTTTTTGCCATTTGGCTACGGAACCCTTAAAAGGATGTGGAAATTGAAATACTGTTGATCATTTGCATATTTTTATTAAGTTATTTACATTACAGCACTTGTGAATACGTCTGCTGAGTACAACTAGGTCGCTCAAACAATAACATAATTATGTATTGTTTTTGCAATTATAAAAAAAACTTTAACATTTTTTAAATAAACCTTCTAACCCATGGCAGGGTGTCTTCACCATAACGATCGGCTCGCGAACAAGTAGGTAAATAATTTTTTCGACCAATAGAAAGTGATCATCGCTCGCATAGCTAATCCCGTCGCGTTCATTTATATCGCAAACCCGAACGCGTTATCGCTATGACAGAGGGCGCTCGCGCTCTCCGGTTTCTCCAAAGAAATATTTGCGACGATCGCGTATTCACGTGATTGCTTTCTATTAGATGACGTCCGACATGTTGTCTGTCGCTTTTTCTGGTTTTGGACTTGATATCGGCGACCGGCGCTTTAGTTAGGACAGGGATTCAATCACTAAAAGTAATCCAACACTTTTATCTTAAGTACAACAGATAGCACCTTGTTACAAATATTTTGTATACTTAAATACCAGTAGGTAATAATTACTAATTAATTTATCAACATAAATGTACGATGAGAGTTAATTGGCGAGTTTTCGATTTCTTTTCTTTAACAAAGCACTTAGTACCTATAACTACTACCTACCTACCAGTAATAGGTAGGTAGTAATTTATGTATCTTATAATTATCTACCTTCAACATATGTAATATAAAATGCTTGTACCTACTAAATATCTATAGCAATTTTAACATATTATCATGAGAACATAATATTTACCTATCAACTACATAGAAAACTACATTTACTTTAAACAAAATAAATAATGTTACTATAAAATATTTTGATGCGAGTGGACGGTCACTTTTTCTTTGCGTCCGAGGCGTAATTCACATTATGGAACCGACAACACATTAGCAATGACCACTATCCATGTGTTTGACGATGTTTTACAACACACTTTTCTAAGAACAATAAATAACATTCCGTAAACACAATAATTTGTAACAAATTTAAAGTTTTTTTTCGTGGAGGCTGACCAGCTTGATTTTTTAAATATAATAAATTGTATAGGTTGGGGCTGGCCGCCACGGTTAACCGCACAAGTACGAAACACAATCCATTTGCGAGCCTAAAAGCGAGGCGATAAGAGACAATTTTCAAGTACTTAAATAATATGTTAAGCAAACTACATAAGTACTATATTTGAGTCAGAAGTGACATCTAAACAACTCTCGGTGCTGAGACAACCGTTGATAATAAAACAATAGCGCGCTTTTATTTATTTGCATCCGTTTGTAGTTTATTTTTTTTGTGAAAACGGGCATGCGTGCAAAGCCTACCTGTTAAATCATGATCAATTATAAACATGTTACCCGCGGAAACTTCATTCGTTCGACAACTGTCAGAGGGTGATATAGGCACGGTTTTTTGAGCAACTATGTTCAGGGCGAAAAGTTGATGCAGCTTGTTCTCTCAGCCCGAGAATATGTTAGAAATTTTGCTAAGAGCCCTGTGTTCAGGGAGCTTTTCGTAAGAGCCCTGTGTTCAGGGACTTCTAAATTTTCCAAAGTGCACTTTTAAGGTAATCTGATCTGCAATGTGAACATGTTGACGTGAAAACTTAGGCGAAGTGAACGACAAGTGAGCTGTCAAACCATTTTAACAAGATCGAATGACAGATCACTTGGCGTTCATTTCACCTAAGTGTACACGGCGAGATATCGACAGAATAGACCAGCAAAACATCCAATCAAAAAGTTAGGCCACTTACATGAAGCCAAATATTTTGTCTCGATTCTACTTTTTTTTGTTTGCACTTATGAGAACTATATCAAACTTGAAGTGTAACTTTTTGTCACAATGGTGTTTCAGCAAATGATTGAATAACTCCCCCGGAGTAAACAATAAGTCGCATCTAATACAACTTTGTTTTGAAATTTTCATCCGTGGATTACAGTTATTTACATGTTGTTGAGCATTGAGCTCTTCCAAAAAATGTAAACCGCAATCACATCTATAAATTATTTCTTGTTTCTCCGGGCTATCACCTGTATTTTCTACTACAAATTCTTCCGACTGCTTGGCGAGGTCGCTATTTTCCCCTAATTTGTTATTAGAATCAACAGCAAGGTTCGCAGATAATGGATCAAAAGTTACAATGTCCATACTTAAATCATCAAAACCCAAATTATTTTGATGAACCTCGCCATGATTTTTGAAATCGAACTCCGAGAACGAAAGTCCACATTTAGAACATTTACATTTCAAGTTTTCTAAAACACAAACGTGTTCGGATATACACTTATTTGTTCTGAAGCATAAGTCACAGTTCTTGCATTTATACAAGGTATAATCATATTTAGTACCATTGAAAGTCGAGCTCAGCTTCTTCTTCCCTAGATAACACAGTTTTGGTTTTCCAAACATTATTACAATTATATTTTCGACATCAAATTGTTCTAGCTCTTCATGTCTAATAAAGTGTAAATCAAAATCTTGTTTATCAAGTAGCAAGCCACAGGTAGAACATAATTTTAAATTACTTCCATCACAGTTATGAGCATGACGGTCAAATTTATCAACGACCTTTTCACAACTTCTACATTGGTATAAAATGTAACGATTACTTGCATCATACATTATTTTATTATAACTTTCATGTTCGTTCTTATTATATAATACTATTTTGTGCGACTTTAAGTTTATTTCTATGCTTTCGTGATCTTTTTCGTGGGCGTTTCTATAAGCTTTAGAACCAAAACTTAAGCCACACAACGCACAAGGATGCTTTCTCAATTTAACACAAGATTGATCCCTCGAGTTCACAGCGTGAGTATACAAAAATTGAGGATCAATATAAACTTGACATTTGTCACATTTGTAAAGAACAGAGTCAATTGATCCAGACTGAATTTTCTCCATTTTAAGTCTGCACTCATATCTATATATAGAATTACGAAGAATTTTGCTGATATCTTCATCTGCTACATATGCAAAAATGTGTTTTGTCCAAAAATCATTGTCATGACGAAAATAAAATGGATCAAACTCAACCACTTTAATGGAGTCGTTTTTGCACTTTCCATTCAAATGGCTTTTATAATCACTTCTTTGGAACATTAAAGTGCATTTCTGGCATTTCTGCGTAAGCAATTTTACCACATCGGAATTGTAATGGTCATGACAATGCTGCACAACTGTATCATATGTGTTAACTGTCAGTTGGCAACTTTTACACGTGTAAAATACATCTGTAATATGAGGATCATCTGAAACATTTGAATTTGGCTCAACGTAATATGATATTTTATTAGAAATGTTAGCTTGTAGTGCTGTGTCTTTAACTTTTGTATTTACATTCGGTATTGAATAACTATGAAAATGTATATGTAATTTGTAAGCATCATCAATTAGTTTCATGAAACAAACATTGCAGGTTATATACTCCTGTTCTTGGCATGAATGTGTTTTTACATCACAATTTCTTAAAAAGTGTACTCCACACGAGTTGCATTTAGGATACTCGGGAACTGGAGGGCAGATTCGTTTTTCTGTTTTGAGGTCATAAAATGAGTAATCATGCAGACTTATTTGCTCTTTCTTATGATATTCTTTATGTGTTTCATGAGTTTTCGTTGTCAACAGTAGACCGCAGCCTTTGCAAACTAATTTGAGCATATGACCACATTTTCCCTCTATATGTAATTTTCTTAAATTCATATTACCAATAAAACACTTGCAGGTATGGCAAAAACTCAATGCTAACTTGGAATATTCCACCAAACCCTCATTACCGAACCGAGATTTCAGAAATCTTTTTACGATGTTGTTTTTCGTTTTAGTCCTGTTTGGACTTTCGTATCTTCTATCGATCATATCGGATTGGTCATTTTTCTTTATGGTTGTATTTAAATTTATATTTCTGTCATCCAAAATATCGGATTTGTCTTTTTTCTTAGTTGCTGTATTTGGGCTTAAATCAATCTCATCTATTAAATCGGATTTGTCTTTTTTCTTATTAGCTGTATTCAGACTTAAATAAATCGCATCTTTCTTATCAGCTTTGTCTTTTTTCTTAGTTGCTTTATTTGAACTTAAATCAATCTCATCTATAAAATCGGATTTGTCTTTTTTCTTAGTCGCTATATTCGGGCTTAAATAAATCGCATCTTTCTCATCAGCTTTGTCTTGTTTCATAGTCGCTGTATTCGGGCTTAAATAAATCGCATCTTTCTTATCAGCGTTGTCTTGTTTCTTAGTCGCTGTATTCGGGCTTAAATAAATCGCATCTTTCTTATCAGCTTTGTCTTGTTTCTTCGTCGCTGTATTCGGGCTTAAATAAATCTCATCTTTCTTATCAGCTTTTTCCTTTTTCTTAGTCGCTGTATTCGGACTAACATGTCTCTCAACTATCATATCAGCAGTGTCGATTTTCATTTTACTCATATTTGTTGGCATTACATGTCTGTCATGTATTAAATTGGATTTGCCGTTTTCCTTTTTATTCGTATCAGGACTTTGATGCTCGAGATCTATTATATCAGGTTCGATTATGATAAAATCACAACATGTTATATTTTTTTCTTTGTGATTTATTACGTGGCGTTCCATATCGTCTGTGTTGATTATAATGTCACAAACTTTACAGTATAGTGAATTTGGTGTTTCTGAATCACATTTGAGATAATGATACAAAAAGTTTTCTTCACTGTAATGTATAGTGCAATTAGAGCATTTGTATAAAATCTGTCTAAACGCAGATTCAGTAATAGTGTGCACAGTGAATGTTACAGAAAAAGTGTGTTGTTTTTCATGCAACAGCATATCGTCTCTTGTAAACAGTCTTTGGCATGCTGAACACTTCCAAGTGTCTGTAATTCCTAAGTGTTTTGAATGGTCCATGGCTGCATTAGAAGACAAAAAATATAAATCACATTTCATACATTTAAACAGAATATTTTTTAACGCAAACTGTATTGGTTTGTTTAGTTTTTCGTGGTTTTTATTGACTGTCTGCTCTTTAAGAGGAAAATAAGCTTCTTTTAGTATCTCCTTGTGATATTTGAACAAATGAACATTATAAGAATTAATTCCTGAGAATTTTGAAGGACAAAATTTGCAGTGTGAGTCAAATGGTACCTTTCTTACTTCAGTTACTTTTTGTATGTTATGATTTTTAATAATGTGTCGGGAATAATACTCGAATGTCACATTATATTTAGAACAAACAAAACATTGGTAAAACTTTGAATGTAATGGTTTTTTGGGAAAATATAAATGGCGCGTTTCTTCCCTTGGTTTCAAATTAACTTCGTTTGTTTTTTCTATGTGTATTGAGTTTATGTGATTTTTTAATTTCTTCTTGTTATCAAATAGTTTTTTACTTTCCTTACATTTCTTCGTTTTTATTCTCTTTCTTAAATTGGTGTCTCCATTATGTAATGGATCGCTAATGCCTTTCCTTTTTTTCGTCTTGATATTTTCGTCGCCATATTCAGCTGTATTATTACTCCCAGAGTCACTGTTATCGGTATCCACTTTATCACGATTACGGGGACTAGTTACTTCAACATTATTGTTATAGCTTACATTTGATTTATCCAAGTTTTTGACATTATCATCCTCTATAAATCGATTATTGCAATTCACTTCTTTGTTTGGTTCTTTTGCATTTGTTGAATTCATAGCTCTGTCACTGGGTCCAATTTTATTTGGATCTAAAACTTCATATAGATGTTCAATCAACAAGCTCTGAGTGGGGAATAATTGTTGACAATGAAAACAAGAAGGCCCTCTGGTTGCTTTACTTTGAGTGGCTTCATTAGCAGCTATTTTGTCATTAGACCTCTCTACTGTTCGTGATGTTTTAATATTTCCATGAAGGTTTCTAAAGTGTCTCCATAGATTACAACTAGATGATAAAAGCTTGTCACAAGCATTGCATTTAAATAATTTATAAGCAACTTGCGTTCCCATAAATGCCATTTGATGGTTTTTTCTTTTAGTATGTACGTTAATCATATGAAGGTTGAAAATATTTGCTTTTGGAAATAATATAAGACATTTCTTACAATATCTCTTACACCTATCCAAAAAAGAATGAACATTCTTTAATATTAACTTAGGTTCTTTCTTTAAACTATTATGATTATTTTCTTGACACTCTAAATTAGGTTTTGTGCCAAGTATGATTGTGTTTTCATACAAACACTTTGATTCTTTTTGAGTTTCTAAGGCTTCAGAGGCATGAAGAGGGCTGGTGTTGACAATTTCTTTGCTGTTTCGGATATCCTTACGTAAGTGGTCTTCCAAATCTTTAGCAATTGTATCTCCTCGACCCAATTCTTCTAGTAGTGCAGGCCCTGTTGGTGAATTTAAATCTGAAACAATAATATTATTTGCTGCTCACTGCAATAAAGTAATCGTTTTTGTATTTCATTCTAACACTTAAAAATTGTTAATTATAAAATTTACTGAATGCAGATAGCACAATATTATTTTTTCAGAAAACATGAAATCATGTACTTATGGTAGTTTCTCAGAAAAGAATAATGTGTTGTAGATTTCTTTTAATTATTTATTCTCGAACCAAATTAGAAAATAAGCACTACTTATATCAAGTTGATTGTACAAACTATTATTATATAAATACAAAACCTAGCGAAGTACTGACTTGAAAAAGTGAGTATACATTGTTGGACCAAAAATGTAGCCCTGAGGCACTTGTGCTTTTGTGTATGGAAATCAAAATGTGTAGGTATTGGCTTCATATAGTTTTTTTTTTTTAATTTGGGCAAGAACAGGCTGTGAATTACAGACTAGGTATAACATAAAAATGTCATCAATTTCAGTTTGGATATTTGTAGAATATTATCATCATCTCTTTCAAAGGCCTGCCAATAATTTAAAAAAAAAGTTTGTGGTGACTTTCCTTTTGCCTTTTATTTCAATTGGTGAGCACTAGAGCAGACACTGAAATAAGCAACATGAAATAGGCAGTGTAAAATAAATTGAAATACATATTATAATATCAAACAATGGTCATATAATTAAACATTAAATTTAAAAAAAGAACTAACTGTAATTAAAGGCTACAAATATGCGAAAACGCATATTTATAGTCTTAACACATAGAATATCAATAAGTTCAATACTCTCGGAGCTTTCACAAATACTGTATTTTTCTTCTCTACATTTTTATTGATCCTTGTTGAATTCTTTATTTTACGTTGCGCTTGACTATTTAACGCAGCAGTTTACTAAGTACTAGCTTCCGCCAGCTGCTTCTTTCGTGTTAAATTCATAAATTATCCCTTTTTCATGACTCCCCGGAAACATGTAATCCAGGGCATGGTCTACACATGTGCAAGCTGCTATGCATTGAGTCATGAAGAGATAATCAATAAACTATCAATATAACACACTTCATATATATAATACAATACAACTATGTATCAATTTTATTAAAAATTAAAAAAAATCTGTAATTCAAACTTTAGCAGTTCCTAAATTGTCTTTTGGGGGTAGTTGTATTAATTAATACTAACAACTTTTATTATTTACTTTCATCAGTATTCATGCATCCGAAAATGTAATAATGATAACCTCTATAGTTTACTGCTGCTAGTATTCGTAAAAAGTTTTAAAAAAATTTGGCCAATGAAATAAGATTATTCATACAAACTGTTTCAGCCCCTTAGAGAATAAATTTAAAATTACACAGTAAGGAATACTGCCTTCAAACTTCATGATCTGTGCGGTTTAGTTTGTGCAATCCATCAGTCAGGAAAAAGTGCTTTATATATAACTAGAGGCCGCCCGCGACTTCGTCCGCGTATAATGTAAATCCCGATCCCTCCGGAATTCCGGGATAAAAAGTAGCCTATGTGTTATTCTGGGTCTTCAGCTACCTACATACCAAATTTCATCGTAATCCGTCCAGTAGTTTTTTCGTGAAAGGGTAACAAACATACATACACATACATCCATCCTCACAAACTTTCGCATTTATAATATCTGATGTGTCTGACATCTTATTGATTTTTCTATTTATTCCACAGCTTATCTGTAAACAGCGTTGTGGGCTACAATACAGCTATTTGTTTTGTGTATCTTTGTTTCTATGTTTAATATTGTGGCTTTTTGTTGTACTTTTTAGATAAAAATAAGAACAAAATACCTTCATCATAGTTATATTGATTGATTTCCTTCTTTATCACAGACAAGTCTGGAAATATCCTCTTGAATGTAGGATCATCCATGACATCATGCTCCTCTATGTCAATTTCGTCCGACATTTCAACCTGGAAAAAACTTTCTTTGAAAAAAAAAACAACAGAGAACGATTTTCTATGAACAAAAAAACCGAAAATAAAATACAAAACAATATATAATATAATAATTATTAGTTTTTAGTTTTTTACAATTTTCATGGCTCAGTTGCAAAACTTGATATTCATTTATAATATATTGTGCACCATTTATACTAATTCGTTTCTTTTGTTTTATTTTTCCTGAAACTTTTTAACATATTAAAGTTCTGAGAGTATCAAACATTAGTAGAATGTTTAAAATTGTAATTTACACGCAAGCAAGAAGGCTCAATTTTTAAATAGACCAAGTATCCAAGACCAATGATGACCAACTTTCTTCAAATAAAAATTGCTTACTTTGTACTATTGCACTAAGTCTTGCTACTAAACGAAATCCACTGGAAAACTAGCAAATTTGTTCCGACAAAATGTGTGAATATTATTTGACACAAATACAACAGTACGGTGAAAGAATAATTATAAAATTAAAGTAAACATTTATTTCTTCAACTTAAATAAAACGACAAAACGTGAAACACCGACAACCGACAACACAACGGGAGTTAACGGGATGCGGGTGCAGTGCGTGCTGGTGCTGCCACTCTCAGACTGTATGTATTCCCCCCAAGCGGAAGGACTTCGGATTAGCTAACTGCCGTTTTTAATAGTAGGTATTTTTTTGGGTAGAATGCACCTTTTCTATAGTAAATTTGAAAGTACCAAAACGCGCAAAGCCATAGGGGCTGAAAAAAAAATCGCCAATACTTTCTTTCGGGATTGGTGGGATAGTGGGAGTATTAAGGGTGGGGAAGATTACGTGGTGACTCTATATAAGCTTTTAATCTAAATTAAGGTCAGGGGCATCTTCAAGGTCAAGGTCAAACACTTCAAGGTCAAAATATGCCTAAAATCGTAGAATATTGCCCTCTATCGAACTCCAACGTCAAGAATATACTCAAGGTCATACTCGAACCTCTCAAAAATGTTAATTTGAAAGAAAATGTCGACGGCTCCTCCTTCTGAGTGGTTTGTAAAAAAATAACCTCGAAGGGGATGGCGGGGTCTATTCGCTCGCTTCACTCGCTCACTCGACCCCGCCATCCCCTTCTAACCTAACCTATCCGAGTCGGGGTGCCCCCAAGTCCAGAGCTCGCTCCGCTCGCTCTTGCACAACACTCGAAGACGCAATCCTTGGTGTAGGTGTAGCACGCACAAGTGGCTCACTTGAGTCCAACATTTGCACAACACTTAGCACTTCGGGATCGCGAGATGACGTATCAGAAGCCGGGGACTTCGGAGACGCCATGGTGTCATTCAATCGTTGAAACAAACAGGAGTACGATAGACGCTCTCGACTGTGAGTACAAACGATGAATGAATGACAACTATCAAACATAAACGTCGCATACATCAAATATTTTGAAATTACGTTTCGTAACCCAAAACCGCGAATTTTTTTATTTTTTTTATTTAATTAATTTTATTATTTGCTTTTTATTTGAAAACACAATACTTGCGCAACTATTTAAAAATAAAATAAAGTAAAAAACTATAATATTCAATAAAAAAAACATTTAAATGTGTGGTCACTTAGTCTGACCGTAAAACGAAACGACCTTGGACCGATTTTTTAAGTTATCTGTGGCAAATTATGTCATTTTTTCGTAAATAGCTCAGAGAAAATGGAATTTTTAGGATTTTTTTTCTCTAAAACTGTGTGGTTGCGCGCTATATAACTTTGTGATAGTGTTCTACAAAAAGAGTACTCTACCCAAAAAAATAATCAAGCTCCAAACCCACAGTTGCTAAAACGAAGTTGAGCCCCCCAAGCTCCTAAGCGAAAACCTCGTAAATCTATCACCTGTCCAAAATTAGTTGAAAAATGCATTGGTTTTAAAGTTATAGGTATATAGCTTGTAAAAACTAACATAACCGGATGAGCGCGTTTATAAAGACTTCAATGTTTTTTGGCTCCTAAATTCACACTTCTAATTTTGTTTCTTTTTTCTATTCGATATTTTTACACTCTTAATGAAAATAATCCTATGTAACCAAAAAAAACAAGTCCATGATTTAAGGGAAAAATACTTATTGTGGAAACACTGAGCCAAACATAGACTAAATAAACGCTTGACACTGACAGAGACTGACAGATTCCTAAATACTATCTCTATGCTAAATACCGGCTAAATACCAATGGACAAAGACTAAACTTTTATTATAAATCTGGCATTCAGGCCTTATGGCCGAAGTACAGTTTTTTCCCTCCGCGGTTAATCGCACATAACACCGCGAAACCGTCCGGAGCGAGAAGTACGGGAATCAGTCGTGGGAAAAAACTGCAAATGGAGCCGCTTATAATAATTTCCTTGACTTACATTTCAGGTTTCAAAACCGCGATGGTTTACCCGTGCAGCGGCCTAGCCCTAACTTGAGGCCTCGAATTTATCTAGCCAAGTGTAGACATTTTAGTGTCACGTGAACACTTTGACTTTATCAGAACATTTAATTTGGCCGCTAAAGTGGGTAATAGACGTGCGAGCAAGTACGCGGACTTATAGCACGGCGACCTTTTTCACGCGTGTGTCACCGTAAGTACGCGTACTATTTAACCTGTAGATGCGTAGAGAAAAAGGACGTCGAGCCATAAGTCCGCGTACTGGCTCGCCCGTCTATCACCCACTGAACGAATAGGAGAATCTTGGATCTACTCGGAGTGCGTAAAAGTTGCAGCTGAACACTTGCTCGTCTATACCAGCTTACCAGCAGAATAATAAAAAAAAATTGTATGTAAGGTTCCTCTGGTGTGGTTCCACAATTCTATGGATAACTAGAATTTTATTTTTCTTTGAATGTAGTCATATTCATACGAAAAATAAAATGTCAAATTAAGAATATTTTTAAGTTTTTTTTGTTTCAAAGCCTATAAGTGCTGATAATTATTTGTCTGTGTGATAACCCCATATCCCCCCTTCACTCCACCTCACCGCACAGCTGATCAAATGTCAAGAAAATGGAGTTTTGTTACGCATTTTATAATTCAGATTAGGAAAAAGTTTCATTATGAAATCAAATAACAATATTTTTATAACCTGCTTGGGTTAGAATGGATAGCACAAGTCCATTTCAACCTTGGGCCACCGACGATAGTGCAAAAAATGTTAAAACTGAGAGAGAACTAGTGGATGACGCGAAACTTCATCGGGAAAATGTCAATCATCCAAAACATAGGCATACTGCGTCTTACAATAAAGAAAGTGTCGCCGTCCCAAGCAACGCTCCGGGATCGTCGAGCTCCACGGCCCCCGGTGGCGAGCCGGCGCGGGACAGCGAGTCCAACATGGACTCGGGAAAAATAGCTTCCATGCAGCAGATAGTCGAGAACACCCTCAGGTAACGTCAGTCATTGCAAACTAGATTATACAAACCTCGCGTAGTTTTTGCGTTCACACACCCACACTTACCTAATCGGCGAATTTCGTTTGACCATGATAGTGAGCCATTGTTATCAGCAACACAGCTGTTGGAGTTGCTTTAGGTACATACTCCTTTCATTTGTTGACTTTCTACCAGACAGTATTGATGTTGGTGATCATAAAAAATGGTAAATAAAGCGAAATCTGATGCATTTTCGATTTACACCAAAAAACATTATTTGGAATTATATCCTAATGTTTCATCTATTGAGAAAAAGTGCTATGCAGTTTCTTATATTAGATATCTAAATTTGACTTTAACATGTTAAAAACTGAGCTACTGAAAGTGTTCTCACATTGGTAACAATCCAAGCTGTAGAACAAACTCAAAACTGATAAAAGTAATATTGTTACAGTCAGGAGGGTCGGCAGAGAGTGGCCCAACTGCTCGAAGCAGTGGAAGCACTGAGCGGTGCGGAGAGATTACTGCTTTACCTACGCTTGCCCACTGGAGTGCCGCAACATGATCCTCTCAAACAACCAATCAATCCACTGGGCTCACGGTATGTATTCATAATTCATTTTATGCCATTGCATCAAAAATTAAAACATTGTTTAAGTTTACACTAGTGCATTATTAGAAGAACATCTTTTGTTAATCATCCTACTTTAGTAAATCAAATGTATCAAATTATCAATATCTGAAAATGACAAGGGCCCTTTATAATACAGTGAGTACATGATACTTAACTCTGAGAAAATGACTTTCAGTTTCAGTATTGTTTGTATTCAATTTAATATTATCTAAATTATTTAAAGTATCCTCATCCTGACTCATATTTACAAAACACTCGGATGAATAAACAATTAATTTACTTGTCAAACACAAACCATAAAATTTGTAATAAAGGCTTTTAATTAATGGAATTCACAAAGGTAGGGAAAATGACGTCCTGCAACCATCATCATAACAGGGCATTTATAAAAAAAAAAATTGCCTATCATATCATGCGTGGAAATGTGCCCTATCTATACTAATACAATAAGGGCTGATTTTTGAATAGTCAGATAATGTTTATTGGAAGAATAAATATGTCATATTGACATACTTTCCATACAAAAGCTGTCAGATGGGCATTTATATTCCTCAGGTAACATTTATTGCAAACACAGCTCTAAAACTGAAGAGTTTGTTTGAATGCGCTAATCTTTGGAAGTTGAATTGGATTTGAAAAATCTTTTTGTTAATGAAGGCCACATTCATGAGGTTATATGGGAACGGGAAAAACAGTATATGCAAATAAAAGGTTGAGGGCAAAAGTTTATAGGAAATAATAAACAACATGTACCTTGAATTTCCAAACATTCAAAGATGTTGGACAAGTTTTTAGGAAAAAAGCTATCATGTTTTAGCCTACCAAATAGTCATAAGGAACCAGCCCATTATAGAGCCCTTTTTAATTTATTAAGGAAATCATGAAATGACTCCTTCCAGTCTGGGCGGAGCAGAAGGGAGTGTCAGACTCTTACTGACTCAAACCCATTTGTGGTCCTCCTAATCCCCTTTTCATTTCCGCAACCCTGGATTATTGTCCCCAGTGGGCCAATAAAATGGGCTGCTTCCTTAGGATCAAGGCCTATACTTCAAAATGAACTTAAACTGTAATGATTTTGACACAACTTGCCAAAAAAATTAAGAACGAATACGAATTGAATACGATTTTTGTGTTTCTTATACTCTATATCTAAATACATTCATGTGTTTCAGGGCTGAACTTCAGCAGACTGTCACTTGGATACAGACCCACTTGGAAGTTGACCCGGATGTATCATTACCTAAGCAGGATGTGTATGATGAATATATGTGAGTATTTCAATTAAATTATTTTCCAATATATATCTTATCATTACCATCATATCAGCCGAAAGATTTCCATTGCTGGACATAGGCCTCCACCAAGTGTCGACACAAAAACCGGTCCTGTGCATCTCGCTATCGGCTACTTGCTACCCTCAGCGGTACACGTTGCGTTTTCTAGTGTGCAGTCGCCACCCCAGAACTTTTCGGCGCCATCGACCATCTGAGATCAGATGGTCGATGGCGCCGAAAAGGAAAATCTTATAGGAAGAAAAAATAAGAAATATGTTTACATTGACAAACCCTACTAACCTCTTTGATATTCTATTAAATTCTTAGTTTTAATTTTTTAGCCAATTATGTTTTTTAAACAATCTTTTGAGTGTATTTCTATGGTCATATTGATTAAAAATAGCTAAATTGCACTTGTAGAATGATTCTATAATTTCCTGTTGCTGTTAAGGTGTCAATCTTAATATAACTCCTGCACGCGCCTGTCTAGCACCCACAGGAAATGATATGAGTAGCTTATCCCTCACTAACGACCATACAATATACAAAACGCAAGTACACATGACTGTAAGTTGCTAAATAAAAGTGTAAACGTAACTTGCATGCCACTGTGCACTGTTCCAAAAAAACAATTATGGTATGTGTAGAATGCGCTTCATTGTACACACAAAAACATAAAAATACAATAGGATAGCTTATGTACCAATGCGAGCTTTACCCAGCATTGTTCTCTTAGAGCAAACCTCAGTGCAATCAATAGATTTATAAGTGCACATCAAAAAGTTAAATATTCTTAATACCTATTCAAATACTTATTTAAATTAAATAAACAAATATGAATACAACACAATACATGAACATAATATACTTATGCATATAATAAATTATTATTTATACTAATATTAAGTTGTTTGGTTGGTTGAACGCGCTAATCTCAGGAACTACTGGTTCGAATTGAAAAAATATTTTAGGGTTGGATAGCCCATTCTAAAGAAAGGCTACAACTGTATCATAATATCACGCTACGGCCAACAGAAGCGGAGCACTAATTAGGAATGTGACGCAGACAAAGTTGCGCGGGTCACTTCCTACACATACCTATTTGAAAATAAGCGTAAATAATAATATTGAAAGTAGTATTTATTAAAAATTCAAAAGTAAGTAACAAACAATGTTTTTTGGCAGTGCACATTGTATGAGCAGTAACATGAAACCACTCTCTACGGCGGATTTCGGGAAAGTAATGAAGCAGGTGTACCCAACTGTGCGGCCACGTCGTCTGGGAACGCGCGGCAATTCCAGGTAAAATACTATTATTTTTCTATTTATTTATTTTTTACTTTTCAAATCATAGCCCATTTTAGGAAGAAAACCTAAATTGGTTAGAGGCAGGTTTGTGAATAGATCCTAAATTGATTCAATCTAAACTTAACAATCACTACAATAGAAATAAACTCAGCCTATCGCAGACCTCGGCTGGACAAACGCTTCCTTCTTTTTGTTGACTCTATTGCAGCTTTAAGGAAGTTCAGCACACAATACGGGGACTGTATTTCGCATACATAATGCTGTCTGTTTGCGTTAATTAGTCCTAAGTATAGCTTAAAATGCTGGGCGGATGATGATGAACTTCAAAAAGCTGCAAAAGCTTTTGGTTTTCATTGAGGAACCTACATTAGGTATTTGGCTTCCTACACGCCTTCTTTTGACGCGTTTTTTTTAGTGATCCATTTATAACAATGATAGTATGCATATCACTGATCTTAGGCCGTGGGCAGGGGCAGGGTTATGGGGTGTTCAAACACCCTTTTTTTTTTTAGGGATGGGAAATCATCCAAAACCCATCCATGTTCCTACATTGCCCTTTGTGTTCCGGAGCCACGGTGTCTCTTGCGAATAATCCCGCGACTCCGGCAGGCGTCGGCCCTTTCGGGCCCCTCTGTGTGCTGACTCTCTTTGAGGCGTGGAACACTAATAACGCGCCGTCGACACGGCCTGTTGAAATGCCTTAATCACACACTTTACTAAAACGATTAAACTAATTTTTCGGACCTGTGAAAATCAGAAGATCAGCACTCTAACCATTCCCTGGCAGGGTGCAAAAATTTCCGAAGTCGCTTCGCTCGTTGTTGCATTCTGCATTCTCGCTAGAATAAAAAAAGTATTTACAAATTCCTGAGAATGAGGAGCTATTTTCGAAGTCGGTATTTTCGGTAAGTACTACGGTATTCTAGCAGACTTAAGAAATAATAATATGTAAGAAGCAAGCGCTTGTGGTTAAACCTAGTTCAAATCCATGTAAGGACTCGGGGCCACAGTTCGTGCATCATTCACTTGCCAGTCTGCGGACATACCTAATTTTCCCTAAACATGAAGGATATTAACAGTCGGTACTTAAAATGTTAACGTAAATTAAACTGCATCATACTTGCTTTAATAATCAGAAATGTATCTTTCCGTTGTATCTTTATGGTTTCATTAGGTTGGGTGTCATAGCATTTTTATGATAATAAATACAGTACCTAGCTGCAGCATGATATTTTGTTACAAGTTACACTTACAAACGTTCACACACACACAGACAAACTAAGGCGTTTCCTTCATAGAGTCGATAAGTAAACATACAATGATATCATGCTTACGATCACTAATTGATTAAGTAAAGTCGCAATCAGTGCTGCGCGTTTCGTCTCTTATAATCTACTATCTTCTTATATATCTTATATATAAAACTGAATTCCTTTTTCCCTTGGTCCAAGCACCACGCGTGAACGGCTGGACCGATTTCGCTAATTCTTTTTTTTTTGTTGTGTTTTTGATTATGAGTAGAATGTTCTTATGAAAGAAAATAAAAAAGTTGACGGGAGCGAAGCCACGGGGGACAGATAGTCTGTATAATAGGTATATAAAAATGAATCCCTATTTCCCTTGGACCTTGGTCATCGCATTACGCGTAAACGGTTGGACCGATTTCGCTGATTCTTTTTTTTTATGTGTTTGTTATTGTCAGGAGAAGGAATGAATGTGCTAATCTTAGGAACTGCTGGTTCGCATTGAAAAATTCTTTTAAGTATTGGATAGCCCATTTATCGAGGAAGGCTATAGGGTATATAACATTACGCTGCGACCAATAACAGCGGAGTATTAATGAAAAATGTGACTAGAAAAATCTATCTGTGAAAGATGTGACGAAGATCTATCTATTGAAGAAAAAATAATTGCCAATCAATAAAATACCACGAGTAATTTTATCCAATGACTTTGGCACTGGTTAAGCACTCTCGCGTGCGGTTCTGGGTTCAATCCCCAGGATCTTTATTAGGAACTGACCCGTGCAACGTCGTCTGTGTCACATTTTTCATCAGAGCTCCGGTCCTATTGATCTTAGCGTGATGATATACATATAGCCTAAGTATAGCCTTCCTCGATAAATGGGCTATCTAACACTGAAAATTTTTCAAATTGGACCAGTAGTTCCTGAGATTAGCGCGTTCAAGCAAACAAACAAACTCTTCAGCTTTATAATATTAGTTTAACTATGCTCCTGCTACCGCTTCCGCGAATACATTCGTTATTTTACGCTACTATGATGATCGGGTTTTTTAGTTTACATTTTAGCAAGAAACTTTTTGAAGCTTTCCTTGTTTGCCTCGCTTACCAAATTACGCAATTGCCTTTCAAAGAAATGTTTTCCAGTTGATTTTCCTAAGAAACCCATGCATTAACAGTAATAATGCCCATAGTTGTGTAGTTATCCGGTTGAACATATTATTGTGGGAGTAAATTAATAATGCATTACGTAAACAATAATAATTACGAGCACTGCACTTCACATAGATATACTGTGATGTAGATAAAATGTACTACGCTACTGGAAAATGACTAATCTCTACACGTGTTCTGTACAGTTACGTCAAACGCATTTATGTTAAGGAGCATTATCTGCAATAAACTAAACTTTATTTTAAACAATAATACAATATGTTTTACTGCTTTAGAATTTGGGTAAAGAATGTCACAATCGGTCAACGTTTCGGGTGTGCCCAATAAACGCATAAAGCAGTTAGGCTGAATGCAGGCCAATAGCAACTCGGCCTACAATATTTGAATTATAAGATGAGCGTCGCTATGAATCGACATAAATGCATACAGCAGTGGTGTTAATCTTAAACTTTCTAACTTGTATGTATGTATTAATTTTGTTTGTGAAATATACTGGGGAAACTCTTTTATTGTTCGACTATCGGCTTTGTTATTCACAACATAGTTATTGGTGTGGTATGGGCGTGTCGTTGTGCGTTACTGTACACATTTTCCTGTTACAGGAACACAAACTTTGATTTATTTTATAGAAATAGTAATTACCAAAATACCTAATATTTAACTTGGGTAATTGAGTAAGATCAGTGAAAATGCCTGACAAATAAATTTGCCGATAGCAGATACCTTTATAAATATATATTCTTAGATACGTGATCTCTAGGAACGTTTATTACATTATGCAATACCTGCTTATAACTCGCTATCGAATTTTCTAAGGATCTACAAGATAACGAAGCGGGCATTCAGTGTTGCTGTGTATTAATTTAGATATTATATTCACAAGATTGCTTGTCACTTTGTTATTATTTTCTTAGCCCTTGTCTGGAGCTGTACATTTTGATTAGATAAACAAAAATATAGGGTTTTTTTTTTCAACTTATGATATTGGCTTCAAAATCTAAAAACTAACTAGCGAAACAATAAGGACAAATCAACTAGTGAAACTCCGCAGATGTGATGAGTATAAAAAAAGAAAAACATCTCATAATAGTGTAACCGACTGAATTATTTTATTGCTTTTCTCAAAACTAACGAGGTAAAACAACATGTTTAAAAATAATAAAAAAAATCAATGGTGAACAGATAGTGCATTCATTGCGTGTGACGACAATTGCAATTACTCCATATTGAATTAGCGCCATCCATCCAGTACACTGTACGACGTTTGCCCGACTAGGATAGAAGAATAACTTCAAAACTTGTCTATTGTTCCACCAATTTTATTTATTTTTTCACAAATCGTAGGTAGGTACTATTGTTTTTTGACAGCAATCAAATATCCCATTACAACTAACTATAGCTGATTACGGGGCCAATGATGGCTTGTAGTGATGGTACTTTAAATGCGAACATAACCATCACTTTTATGAACTTTCACTAATTAATTTCATTTGACCGTGCATATACATATTTATATTTTTTTATAATATGTTTGACAGCTATTAAACGTGATTCTCGTTATGAAAGATTACGTAAAATAACGTGTGACAATAAAATTAATAACGAGATAACCCTTCAGAGCACAGTACATTGATCATTATTAATTATGGTTAAATACCTACGTGTATATTTATTTTTGATTTATAAATTAGCCACATCATCTTATTAGGTCCCGCGCACTTAGACTAGGTATTTCCATGTTGAGCGATGTGGGGTTGACTCCTGACTGTGAATCCCGCATCGGACGTGTTTTTCATCAGAAATCTCAATATCAGAACAGTTCATGGATTGGTGGGTGTCCAGTGAATGGCAACCATATCCGTTACCACCATCATTCTCCTGCCATTGCCATTGGTGTTGGCGCAACGTATCTCCTACTTTCTTATCATATCTGTTTTCCGTCATATCAATACACCTTCACCATTCCTACCATATATCATCTCACACGCGATCGATACTTCTACTATAATTATTATATTTATATTATACTAACTTCTGAAAGCAGCTTCGCTCGCGTAAACCCTAGGGAACATACTCCAGGTATAAAAAGCAGCCTATGTGACATTCCAGACTATAATCTATCTCTGTTCCAAATTTCATCCTGATCCGTTCAGCCGTTCTGGCGTGATGGGCGTGATTGAGTAACAAACATCCAAACATTCGCATAAATTATAATATTAGTTAGAAGTGAGATTATATTATGACTGTCGACAATTCGACATCCGTACGAAAACTTTGCTTCTCCAGCGTAACAGTGAGGCTGGAGAGTTTTTTGGTTTACCTACTACACTTCTGCCTACGTGCTCGGTGAACAAAGCGTTATGCTAATTACAATAATGGCTCTCAATTCAGCAATAACGTACGATTAATTTATCAGTGTCCGATCAGTCGCGTTTGTTGCAGGACCATCACAATTGGCAAGTTTATTATTACATGCAAATCTTCTTGTACACTATCTGTGACGTAAACCAAATAAGATATGCACTGATAAAACGATTGTTTCGAGTCATTGGTTTTAAATATTATTATTTAAATTGATAACCCTACGTGTGATCGCGGTGCGGTTCCGCTTGGAGAGAATATCTCATACATACATATTACATAGCGCTCATGACTAAATTGTGAACTTGTATACAAATATGTAGGTATTTATAATGCTAATATTTTCTTGAATTAAGTTCAAGGTCTAGGTGTAGTAATTATTTATAGAAGCGAATGAGTACCTAGTTGTAGAGAGCTTGAATGCTCTTAACAAAGTAGGTTGAGCCGATGGCCCCGTCTAATATCACTGGGTGAAGTAGGTACTGACGTCGACCGAGCATATCAGTTGTTTACTACTGACACGTGGGCCAGGCTGAATGAGACTTAAACAATGAAACACTGATTATTTTTTATTTAATTGTTCAAAGAAAATGTTGAATGATTTAAAAAAAAAGTTTTTATGTCGGTCGTATTTTTTTGTAAAAAAAGTTTATTTTTTATTTTTCACTTTTTAGTGGTGCCTGCTTAGGCTTACCCATCCACGGGGTTCCGGCGTAATTTTATGCTATGGACTGGTATAAACAACAAAAAGACATGCGATTTCAGCAATCCCGATTCATTTGCTAGCATTTATTGAAGAGTTCCGTTGCCTACCTCCGAAGTTCTTCATCAGATTTACACCAAATTGCAATGGGAATAGTCTGGGAAAATAGTCTTCCAAACAAAACAAGAATCATTCAAATCGGTTGACGATTGGCGAAAATATCGCTGAACAAACATTTTTCATCATCATCAGAGCCTCCGCAGTCAGTCCGTCGGTCGCGGGCTGTATCTCAAGAACCATAAAAGGTAGACAGTTGAAGTTTTCACTGACTGTATATTTCTATAAAAACAAATAATGAAATGACATGAAACTAAAAATTTTAAGCGGCGAATACAAGAAACGTGTTTTTTTTTTCGGTTAATGGTACAGAACCCTTCGTGTGAGAGTCTAACTCGCACTTTTTATTTCTTTATTTTGGTTCTTATGATAAATCACTCTTGGGAGTAACTTGATTCGGGGCAGCCAGAGTGCCAATTACTACTATTACAAAAGCTCCTAAAGTTTCCAACACTAAACTAGGTTTAATTATGTTTTGGTCATAAATTCCCTGTTAAAATGCGTCCCACAGATGCATTTTACACATAATGTATGTACATACTTAGGTGCACTATATGCATTCACGATACACGTGTAGCCTATTAAGAGATACGTAATGAAAATAAATCAGCATTCAACAATAATGCATGAAAAAATAAACGTTTCTGCTTGATGATTTATGAGGAAAGTCTACTAAGAAATCACAACAACATCACGCCTGTATTTCCTGAAGCGGGGTAGGCAGTTGTACCTACAATGCATTCTGTTTTCGCCGTTATGTTCCATGTAATAGGGGACGACCCTATTGCTATCAACTTGGTACAAAATAACTGAACTCGGAGCCAAGGAATCAAATATTTTAATAGAAACACGCGTTAAACGCACTCGAGTTAAATATTTTGACTCGGATCGAGATTACATTTGTTAAGAAATATAATTATATACTAGCTGACCCGCGCAACTTCGTCTGCGTCACATTTTCCATTACTGCTCCGCTCCTATTTGTCTCAGCGTGATTATATATATATATATATATATATATATACGCCTATAACCTTCCTCAATAAATGGGCTATCTAACACTGAAAGATTTTTTCAAATCGGACCAGTAGTTCCTGAGATTAACGCGTTCAACCAAACAAACAAACTCTTCTACTTTATAATATTAGTATAGATTGCTGGTGGTAGAGGTGCTGAATCAAGTGGATTCTTAATTTCGTCCAGAACAGTCCAAAAAGAAACACATTTTCTCCGATTTTTACTGACAATATTGCTGATCGTAGACCACTGATAAATATAGTTTGTTTTAAGATTTTATAATATCAAAAAAGTTTTACTGGGTTCATAGAATCGATTTATTATAGAGGAGCTCGTGGCTAAAGCCGCACGGGCCGATCTTCAAGGCTAAACTATAACAGACGAACGCATCGATCTTCAAGGTTAAGCAACGCTTGCGAAGGTTGGTCTGTGGGTGGGTGACCATCTTGACATACCGAGTTTCCTTCGTGCCTCAGAAAGCACGTTAAGCCTTTGGTCCCGGCTGTCATTTGTAGATCTTTGGCAGTCGTTACGGATAGTCAAAAGCCAGTAAAATCTGACTGAAATCTTGCATTGAATGAGTTGTGGAGGTCTGGTAGGCAGCCACGCCACGTAAAATACCGGTATTCAGCTGAATCCGGTTTGTCTGGAAGCCGAGCCAATATAGTAAGGAAAAGGCTAGGTTGTTATAATGGTCACCCATTCACAGACCGACTTCGGCAAGCGTTGCTTAACCTTGAAGATCGACGTGTTCGGCTGATATAGTTTAGCCACATTGAAACATAATACCAAATATTCATCTCTTCTGTTAGTAAAACAGTTTACTTATGGATACAGGTAACTCCGGACTCCGGAGGAGACTCTCCTCTCCTCCCAGTAAATCGAAAAACAATCTAGTAATTCAATCAAATCCATACTTCCATCGCTAATAATTTCAACATTATACGTCTTCAAGTTAAACAACATAAAACATGGGGCTGACCTTATGCTACTGCGGAGAATCTTAACACCGCGATTCAGAAAAACGCGTCATAAGTACAACGCCATCTATCGATCTACAACGTAACTGAACTGTCTTTATGCTCATAACTACTCATAAGTTCAAACTTAGAAGCTTACACGTTACGATAAATAATGATAATATAATAACATATAATTATAAACATTATGTGTTTAATTAAAAAATAACTCAAAAATACATTGTTTCGGGGTCTTTTCACACATTTCTTATTTAAAAAATTCTCAATAGATGGCATTGCAAGTATCTGAAGTCTCAATGAAAACAACCTATTTTAGCGCTCGATGAAGTTTCTTCGTAAACTTTAAAATTCGATATCTTTTGATTTTGTGGGTCGATTTTGATGAAATAAACACTAAATGTTGCTCCGATTATCACTTAATATTTCGAAGTACCTAAATTTTGAATCCAATCAGTGGTTTATGCGTGATGCTCCTCCAAACGCACAGACATACAGACGCACAGACAAACAGAAAAGAATTTCAAAAACTGCTTTTTTGTGTTCTATGTCATTTTTCTGACATTTCTATGTATTTTTTATGCGAAAATATTCAATGTACAGACACGGCAACTCTACGATTTTATTATATGTATAGAATAGATGATCTTTCTTTTTTTCTAGATATTGCTACGCGGGGCTAAGGAAAAAGATTAAACTAGAAGTGCCACAGTTACCTGATTTGGGTGAATCATCCAAGGTATATTTTTGAAATATTAACATACTTAATAGGTATGATTTCTGAGTAAAATAAATATGACTGTTTAGTCCGTCAGTTAGATTATCTAAAAATATTCTAAGACACGTATTTTTTATTTATTAAATAAAAAGATAATTACGAAGATAAAACGGACAAAGATCAAGAGTGGGGACTTGTGACGTCACTATTAGGTAAAAAGTGTTCTGAACTGCTACGGCACACGAGTTTTCAACGCACTGTATCGTCTTAATTTTTCGTTTCCTTGAATAATAAAAAATACGTGCCACTATTTTTTTGGAAATCTATCTGGCGGACTTATTAGATATTTTAGTCATCTACCCTATTGCCATGTCCTTCAAAATGTTTTCACTCATCGAAGACTGCGGTGACAACTTATAAATTTAATCTTAGAACATTATGCGCGCCCACTTTTTAGATGCTCAAGAATATCATGATGTTTTTTCAGGAACCAACTGCGGCATCCAGAGAAACGGAGAGAATAGTTTGTGATTGGGCCGAAACAAAATTAGGTATGTAATCAAAATTATAAACCAAAATTGAATAGGCACAAAATAATAATAATTTAATTCGTGACATACCTACATTATACACAGTAACAGGTTCGCTGGCTTCCAAACTATGTTTATTGCCTGTAACTTGGGAGTTTGGGAATCAGTTCCCCCATAGCATATACACAACGCACATAGGTTTGTGTTCGTCTTCGCTGATAACTCAAAAGTGCAAAAATCTGTGAGGTTTCATTGGTAACATTGTTTAAGTACCTTTAATTAAAATAACTGGTAAGTAATGTCGTAGTGTGCTTGTGTAAAAATTGTGTTAATTATATCTGTCCTAGCTTTTGCCCGAGACTTCCTCCGCGAAATCCTCTTTTAGTGAGGGAATCACTAAAAGAGGATTTCGCGAAGGTCAAATTTCAGCTTTCTACGACCAGCAGTTTCGGCTGTGCGTTGTCTGTCAGTCAATCAGTAACGGAAGAGTTGTATGTAAATATTGGTTATTCAAAGAAACGTCAAGGATTAATCTGTATGTTATGATCGTTGTAGGCATGAAGTTCTCGAGTGTGTCGGAGCTGTCCCGGCACCTGGTGTCGCTGAGCACGCAGCTCGCGCCGCCCGGGCCCGCCAGCGCGTCACCGCCGCCGCTTCCGCAGACACACGGTACGTAGTAGGGTAATCTCTCCAATGTACGGTGGGCAAACGACTTGCTAGCCCAATAGTCGAAGAGGATTGACTGACGAACCAATAACGTGAAGCGTCAGAGCTGTCGTCGTCAAACTGACCGACCACTGGGGAGAGTGTGCTCACGACTCATGCCGGTTATTATCCAATACGTAACGTTTATTTGTTACTAGCTTCTGTAAGTAACTCCGCCCGCGTGAATGTCAATAAATTCAAAACTGTAATCTATGTCTGTGCCAAAGAGACGTCCTATAAATGTATAGAGCTTGAACTAAAATAATTGATAATTGAAACAGCCTTCTGAGAGTGTAATTATTTTAAAATGTTTGGGCATTTAATTTTTTTTACACCCACCCGTATTTTTTTTAACTAGTGTTGAAAATTAAAATGCTTGCATCACTAAATTCTAACAATATTTATATTTAAAGGATTGGCAATCCTGTGGAAAATGATTTGACAATGATAGTGACAGTCTCAGTCAGCAAGACTCGGATCTAGAGATGTCTAATATCGTTTTTACACTATAGCAAACCTTATAAATGTAGCGGTTTAGAATATCAGAAATTGCATTTGTATATTTCGATGTTTTGGCTGAATCTTTGTGGAACGCAGAAGTGGTAGGTTAGGTAAGGTACTATGATTGTTAGGTTTCGGTTTTTTTTTATGGATTTATTTACATAGGTACATCATTGTTGGAACAGTATACTCGAAGAAGTCCCACGCGTACACGGTAGCACAGTATTTCAAGTAGTTGCCCGACTCGGTTTGAACCAAATATCATAGCGCGATACGCTTTTGTGTGTTACTCTGAGACTCAAAATTAACCTTTAAGATACGCGCATACCTGATATATAGTAGATTCAGCGCAATCAAATATATAGGTACAGAATATGCTTATTTCACTTAAGAGCGCTTTTACAAAATCGAATTGCTCAGGTTGACTAAAGTTGAATACCGCGCGTCACAAGATTTATTTTGATTTTTGCATTGCATACAACAATTATTTAAAAATATTTACTTTACTTTTAATTAGACCAATTTTTTTTTTCAAGCAATATAGCATCGCCACCTTAATTATTAAATATTTTTTATTTGAATTTGGATTATAATTTCATAGATAAAAATTATAGTTTCGTACGGAAAATTGTCAATAACTCTCAGTTTTACAGAATTATTTTTGGTGTATTACTGTATGAATCGTAATAAATTAATTTGAACATTCTAAAGTAGACGATACAGTTGTACCGTGGACATTTTTATAAATGATTAAATTATAATATCTTCGGTGTACCAAGGCAACAAAAGATTCCCTAAAGCAACATTTTGTGAAACATCCTTTGCGGAGTCAAGGATTTTACTGATGTACGTGAACAAATTGAAATATTTATTTAGAACACTCCCAAGATAAATGATCAAACTGTCTTAGGCATATTTTTGTTTTTTCTTTAAGACTATATCTAAAGCAAAATCACACATCAAAACTCGAATAAAACGCTAAAATTCAAGAAAAATTGTGATAGCCCTCTTAACCCGAAAGTCATGTTCTCAAAACTATACGGTTCATACATTAATTAAATAAATAAATATTTATTCATCAAAATTACAGATACATAAGTACAGCAATAAAAAGTAGGTTGAGAATACACAATTCCACCTTAAACCCAAATATTTCTATAAGTACCAACTTTAATCTCACTTAAAACCCAAAACGGTAAAGTTAATCCTTCCTAATCCGGTCAGTAGTCTATAATTTAAAACTAACCTCACGGCACACTAAGCTACAGCATGGTATTCATGGTGCAGGTGGTCAGGTCGCAGGATAAGATCACAATAGGGAATATACATTAATTTTTTTTTTTATCTAAACACTTTATCTAAAAATATACAAAAATATATTACTAACAGTGGAAATAGAATCAAAATTGCTCGAAAAACAAACGAGATATAATTATTTTAAACAAATATATCTGTCCCTCTCGCGAAAACGCTGTTTTCTATGGCAGATGTATAGACGTCACGTAATGTGACGTCAAATTCCATGTCGGACTTATCGTTCTAAAAGTAATCTTTGAAGAGTTATAACTTCATCGCTGATGAAGATATTTAAAAAATATTTTCTAGAGTGTTTACTGGAGCTTATAAGTAATTCATTTTATAAATAAAAAAATCGCGTGCATATTCCCTATTAACACATACAGCCATTCTTTTCTAACCTAGTAAAAATCCAAATCACCAAGAATATCAGCGGTCCAGTAAACACAAGTGGTAGGTTCATCACAAAGTGGAGCATACGGTGGAGTTCTGCCCTGCGTGGGTGGAGCAACGCCGTGTCCTCGTCGAAGCGATCGGCGGCGGCAACCTCTCGCGTCCTGCCCTGGTTCAAGCCATGATCCGGAGCGAGGAGGCATGGGAAGCGGTCACCTCCTTCTGCGAAGCAGTAATGCAAGCGAAGCAGGAGGCCAAACGCGTGAGGGAGACCTCGCGCCCCGGCCGCCGCACCAGAAGAAGACGCCCCGGGCGTCGGGAGACGCAGGGCGATTCCCAGCCACCGTAGGCGTGGGCCTGCGGACGGCGAGCATTGTCTGGCTCGCCATCTGATCAGAATCAGGACCGGGACGACGGCGCGCTGTGTTCCACGCGCGCCTCAAAGAGTTGTCAGCAAAGCAAATGGGGCCCGCTAGGGCCAGTGCCTGCCGGGATTGCGGAATCAGTTCGAAAGAGTCACCGCGGCCCTGGAACGCAAAGGGCATTAGGAGGAACACGGATGGGTTTTAGCCAGTAGGAGTCTGACACTCCCTCCTGCTTTACCCAGAGCGGGAGGAGTCATTTGATGGTTTCCCATCATTAAAAAAAAAAGGTTCGTCACAAAAGAGAGTTCGGAGTCCGTAGGGCAGATGCAGAGGTCAAATGGAAGAAAGAACATAGCAACACAACACTCAAAGCACAACGAAATTACGAGAAACAATACGACGCTGTCGGTAAGCCGTCTGACCCGAGTAGGAGTGGGCGATACAAATCGTATTTAGATTCAATACCTATGTATCGGCACAATATCCAATGACTTATTTGCCAAACCCCAAAGCTTACCGTACCGGACCGTAGAGTTTTGAGAACAATATCAAAACTCTACCAATTTGATGGCACTGAATCTATATTTATTTATAATATACTTTATTGTAGGTACACCTCATAACAAGCACAGGTAAAACGCTCATAAAACAAGTGTACATTGGTGGTCTATATATCAGGTGTTGGGAGTCCTTAAATCAAGAGTGAATAGGTTATTTCTGGGCAAGCGTGCTCCATCTTCTACCTCATCATCGCTTACCATAAGGCGTGCCAATCAATAGTAAAAAAGGTATCCGCGTAACTAATACTTTGATGTTGATATGAGTAAAAAAAAGACAACACCGTATTGCACTATGATTTTCGGTTCAAACCGATTCGGGTAGGTAGCTAGGTACTTGAAATACTGAGCTATGTGTGTGCGATTGCGATACGCGCGGGACAGTTACAAATAAAAAATACAATGAATTATGTAAATCGATAGAAACCGAAACCTATAAAAAATCATAGTACCTTATCTACCACTTCCGAGTTCCACATAGATTCAGCCAATAACATATAATAATAAATCACGTGTCACGTTGTTTGTCCGCGATGGACTCGTAAACTACTTTCAACGTCATTTTGATGTTTACAGATTTTACCTTTTTTCGACACGTTTTGATATTTTCCGCATTGTAATGATAATCAATATTTTTTGTCTCAACTTCTTATAGCCTGCAGCTTAAATTATAATAAAATCCTAAAGATTTAATACAAATAAAATGGAAACTTACTATAAGCCACATTTAAAATAATAATATTCCATAGAAATGAATAAATAAAGTCTATGTGCGTTTTGTTTACACTGAAACATTCTTCCCTTTTTTTAAAAAAAAAATTGCTACAAATAAAATCATATTTAACTATCGAGTAGCTTGATAAATAAGCTTTCTAATAAGATATACCTCGTGTATCTGACATCGACCCACAAACGATTTCCATGGGTCCAGGGCATGATTCTGGACACCCTAGACTTAAAATTTTTCGTTGGCTTTTTTCTCATTTTTTCATTTCCTTCAAGGGTTTTTTTACTTTAGACTGCTCCTAATCGTTATTCTGACCTAACCCAATGAGATTTTTAATAAAAAAAATTAATTAATTAACTACTTTCACTAATAAGAGCAATCTGAATAAAACCACAAATAGATATCAGCTCAGCTGAGCTGATACCTACGAGCTGGATCCTACTTCTGAGTGATTTATAAAAAAATAACCTCGAAGGGGATGGCGGGGTTCGCTCGCTCACTCGACCCCGCCATCCCCTTCTAACCTAACCTATCCGAGTCGGGGTGCCCCCAAGTCCAGAGCTCGCTCCGCTCGCTCTTGCATTTTGAGTCCTTCGAAATGTTATAATATAATAGCCTTTTATTCCTAAAAATAGGGTTACAAGAGGTCCCTAAGTTCGGTGTGCCTTTTGGCATAGGCCTCCTCCAATTCCTTCCAATGGGTCCTGTCCCTTGCTACTCTCAACCAGAATGGTCCCGCTGTCCGTTTCAAGTCGTCTTCCCATCTCCTGACTTGCCGGCCCCTACCTCTTTTGCCGTCTCTTGGTTGCCAGAGGGTGACTTGCTTGCTCCATTTGTTAATGGGGTGGCGTAGCATATGTCCAGCCCATCTCCATTTTTGGACGTCTATCCGAGTGAGAATGTCTGTGAGTTTTGTTCTAGTTCTTATGTCTACGTTCCTGACTTTGTCTTTGATTTTTATCCCTAGCATGCTTCTTTCCATGGCACGTTGGCATTTTGTTAGCGTTTCCCTGTGGTGAAGTGTTGTTGACCAAGTTTCACAGCCATAAGTAAGAACTGGTAGAATACAGGTCTCGAATGTTTTCTTTTTTATGTTATTGCCTAGATCCTTACTTTTCACTATTTCCTTCAGTGACCAGTATTTTCTCCATCCTTGGGCTATTCGCCTGTTTATTTCCTTTGTCATTTCCTCTGAAGGGGATATTATCTGTCCTAAGTAAATGTATTCTTTGACATATTCGATCTTGTTGCCATTTACCATAACATCTATTTCCCTTGAGTTTGTCATCAATTTTGTTTTACTGGCATTGATTTCCAGACCAACTTCTCTACTTATATTTGCTAAGCTCTGCATCATTTGTTCTATTGCTGCAGGATTCTCTTCAAGAAGCACCAGATCATCGGCAAATCTTAGGTGGTTTAGGCGAGCTCCATTGATGTTCAGACCTAGATGGTCCCAGTTTAACTGTCTAAAGATGTGCTCAAGTACGGCGTTAAATAGCGTAGGGGAGAGAGGATCGCCTTGGCGTACGCCTTTTTTGATAGGAAATGATTCTCCTGTTGATTCTAGTTTAATACTGGCCTTGCTAGATTTGTATATGCTCTTAAGTAATTCTATATACTCGCTCCGGACCCCTTGTTGTTCAAGGCTCCGCCATATGTAATGGTGCCTGAGGCTGTCGAACGCCTTTGAGTAATCTATAAACGCCAAATAGATTTGTTTATTGTATTCGTTATACTTCTGTATTAACTGTTTTATTGTGTGAATGTGATCTATTGTGCTAAAGTCTTTTCTGAATCCTGCCTGCTCTACGGGTTGGCTTTCGTTTAGTGTTATTCTTTCCAGGATCACTTTAGCAAATACTTTATATATGTTTGATATTAGAGAAATTGGCCTATAGTTCCCAATCTCGTCTCTAGGGCCTTTTTTATGTAGTAGGATTATGTGACATTCGGTCCATTCTTTTGGAATTTGTCTTGTTTGAAAAATTTCAGTGAAAAGTTTTGCCAGCACAGGACTGATTTCCTCTAATGTTCCCTTGAGCATTTCATTAGGTATCTTGTCCGGCCCTGGGGCTTTCTCGAGTTTTTGGGTTTTTATGGCCTTGACTACTTCTGAGGCAAGGATTTCTGGCACTTCGTCTACTTTGTTTTCTTTTGCTTCGTTTACTTCCGGAATTGTGGCCAACCCTGAATCGAATTTATCAGAATACAATAGGCGGTAGTAGTCCGTAGCTAGTTTCTGTATTGAGAGTCGATTAGTTAAGTAAGATTCGCGTTGCTTTAGTTTCGATATCCATTCTTTCCCATGCTCGCTTAGTTGTTTCATAGCCTTTTTTGTTCCTCCTGTTCTTTTTATATCTTCTTCCAAAACTCTGTTTCTTTTCTCCTTACGGTCTTTCCTCATATTCTCCTTAATTTCCTTACTAAGGTTTGCAATTTTTTGGCGTCTTTCTTTGTCCCCTTTGTTTGATATTAGTGTTCTTCTTTCTTCTAATAGTTCCAGTGTCTCTTTGCTTAAATAGCTTTCTTTACTTCTGGGTTCGCTGACTAGCATCTCTTTCAATTTGTTTTGTAATCTCGTGTATTTAATCCCAGTTTCTGCGTCGGAGGTAACAATTTCATTGAGTGATTCTGTTGTGCGGGAATTAGTGGAATGACTGTGTTCTGATATTTGATACGGCTTATTATTATTTACTAGGTTTTTCCTGGATCTTTTGGGTTGGATTAGGCTTAGGCAGCTTATATTGGTATCTGTGAATGCGCTTGCTTTGTTGGTTATAATATAGTCGATTTCATTTTTGAATTTTGCACCTGGGGAAGACCACGTCCATTTGCTTTTAGGTTTTTTGTAAAAACGTGAGTTCATTAAAATAAGATTGTTTTCCATCATGAATTCGACTAGTTTCTGACTATTTTGGCTTCTTTTGCCATGGCCAAACTTCCCGATTGATGATTCTTCTCCAATTTGCCTTTCTCCAACCTGTGCGTTAAAGTCGCCCATGATCATTAAGTTGTTGTTGCAGTACGGTCTTATTGCTTCTGAGATACTCTCATAGAAGTATTCTATGTCTGATTTCCCCGCTTGTTCTGTTGGGGCGTATATTTGAAAGATGGCCCAGTTTTTCTTGTAACCCGGAAATTTTAAGTGAACTACTGCAATTCTGTCAGAAACTCCTTCAAATCCCACAATGTTCTTCTTCATTTTAGACTTAATAAGGAAACCTACTCCTTTTTGTCCGGTGTGTTCTCCTTTGTGAAACATGATATAGTCGCTCCTCTCTTCTATCACTTCTCCTGGCCTTCTCATCTCGCTGATGCCTATTATGTCCCACTTTATGTTGGATATGGCTATTTCTAGTTCTTTCAGGCTCTCTTCTGTTCTTAGTGTCCGGGTATTCAGTGTGCAGACGTGTATATGTTCAGTGGTTTTTTATCTTGTTTTATCTGTATTGTTTTCTTTTTGTGCATATTTTCTCTAGGTAGGTTTGCTTTAGGGTGTTTCGAATTATAATGTTTTGATTTAGATGGAGGGTGTTTGTCTACTTCCCCCACGGTGACAAGCCGGATTGGGGTGCAATTTATGAGTGTTGGGTTTGGTAATGTGGTTGTTGGGGTTGATTGGCTCCGGGTGTCGCATATTAGTTTTTTGAGGGATTTGATAATGAAGCTGATCTCCCGCGCTCTACTTTGTCGCAGTTTTAGAGGCGGCGTTGTTCAAGGTGGGCAATGTACTCTGGGTATTACATGCATTGACTTTCTTTTGTGGTGGTATTTTCGGTGATCCTGAAGTCTCTCTCTTCCTCTTTTCTCTGTTGCTTTCGTGTGTTTTCTTTATTATCAGTTTGTCGTATTTTATGAACGTTATATTCCCTTTTTTCTTTTCCTCTTCCACTTGCAGCTGTAGTTGTTTACGTTTTTCTATTATTTCTTTAGGGTAATCCTCTTTGATATTAACACCTTCTGGTAGGTTAGATCTGTTTCGCAGAATCATATGTTTTTTCCACGTAGTTGTGAGTGAAACTACAACAGGGCGATTTGATTCGAAATGTTACCCACTTCTTAATGTAGGTGTGTAATTCTGTGCGTTGGTTATTATGTAGTGTATGTAGGTATATAGGTTGTAATATCAAATATTTTGAAATTACGTTTCGTTACCCACAATCGCGATTTTTTATTGTTTTTTATTTAATTAATTTTATTATTTGCTTTTTATTTGAAAACACAATACTTGCGCAACTATTTAAAAATAAAATAAAGTAAAAAACTATAATATTCAATAAAACATTTAAATGTGTGGTCACTTAGTCTGACCGTAAAACGAAACGACCTTGGACAGATTTTTTTAAGTTATCTGTGGCAAATTATGTCATTTTTTCGTAAATAGGTTAGAGAAAATTGAATTTTTAGGATTTTTTTCTCTGAAACTGTGTGGTTGCGCGCTATAAAACTTTGTGATAGTGTTCTACAAGAAGAGTACTCTACCCAACAAAATAATCAAGCTCCAAACCCACAGTTGCTAAAACGAAGTTGAGCCCCACTTTGAACGTATCCTTTCCTTCAACTCCGTTCAGCCTTGATTGAGTAACAAACATCCATCCAAACTTTAGCATTTTTGATAGTATTAAGACTACCGACGCAGAAGAAGTTGCCCGAGTCGGCTAGTTATTTCATAGTCTATGTGCTGTCAATAAGTCAAGCTGTCACATTGCAAGATAGTTTAGGAATTTTGATAAATTCTCTTCAAATATGAAGGAGTTTCGTGACTCAATAGCTCAGATAATGGCTTATCTTTATCTGTGCTATAATCCCCGAAGATAAAGGAGAAAGTTTTTTTAGATGACGGCAGATTTTAAGCATCTTTTCACTGATCAATTCGGACCTTATGAAGTTTTAATCCGAACCAAGTAACTATAAGCTAGATTTTTATATTTGCAGAAACTCCGCCTTTCCCAAAGGCATATACTACAGAACTGGACCCTGCTACTGCTACTTTACATACTCCAAATACTTATGTAAATTCGGAGATTCATGATCATGTTTTTACATTTAGAAATTACCGAGCGTAATTTTGTAATTTGTTTCCTTTCAGCACCTGCAGATGACGCAACGAGTCGACAGTTAATAAAGCATCTAAAACGAAAAATACAAGTAAGTGATAAAAATACATTACTTACTTTAGGATACAGCTCCAGTTATTTGGTCGAAGGCGACTTAACCTATATATTATTTCATCGCCAGACTCAAGGAACTCCTGGCCGGCCTAAAAAGAACAAGGGCCAGGAAGTGGCGGGCGAGTCGCCGCCGTCCACGTCGTATGCGCCGCACCACCAGCCGCTGAAGCACGAGAGCGAGCCGCCCGACATGACCTACTACCCGCAGCCGCCCTACGCGCCCGTGTACGACGTGCGCGCGCCGCTGCCCTACTCCGTGCCGCCGCGCGCGCACCCGGCGCACCCGCCCCTCCCGCCGCACCCCCTACCCCCGCATCCGCACCCGCCGCACCCGCAGCACCCCGCGCACCCGCCCGCGCCGCACGCCGCGCCGCTGCACGACTACCGCGCCGACCCGTACGCCTTCGAGCCCACGTACGCGCCGCGCGACCTCACGCGCCCGCCCGACACGGCGCACAACCTGCCCATCAACCTCAGCAGCGACGCGTCGCTGGACCTGTCCACGGAGCGCACGGAGTGGGCGCGGCGCCGGCCGCCCGAGCCGCCGCCGCCGCCGCCGCCGCGCGCGCTGCCCGGCAAGAAGCTCATCCTCGAGACCTACCACAGCGAGACGCGCGCCGCGTCGCCGCGCCAGCCGCCCGCGCCCGAGGACTTCGTGCGCACCGAGTACCTGCCCAAGAAGATGCGCGCCGCCGAGATCCTGGGCGGCAAGCTGGCGGCGGCGCGCCAGGCGCTGGCCACGCCCCCCGCGCCCGCGCTGCCGCCCCCCGCGCCCCAGCCCGGCGCCGCGCCCGCTCCCGCCGATACTCCCGTTCGTCCCGAGGTTGCTTTTTTAGAGGATCCAAAAAACTTAACGAGCCGGTCCAAAAGCACCGCCGCGGCGCTGGCCCGGGAGGAACAGGAGGCGGCGAGTCCCACACGGTCGGTGAAGGCTCCGACGTCTAAGTCCGAAATGCTTCGCAATAAATTACGGAAATCGAGCGGCCGAGCCAGTGGACCCTCGCCGGATCGGGCGGGATCGCCCGAGCGAACCGTGACGCCTGATTCGTGTTGCGGTCTGGATGGGATTAACATCAAAACGGGGATGATCTGTGAAGAGAAACACTCGGAGATTCTCAACAGGGAACGTGTGATCAGCATATGTAACATTGATAAACATGATTTAGACGACTATTTGAACGAAGGCAACAGTCAGGAGCACGAGGAAGAGTTACTGCAGTATTTTCATCACCGCGCTAATCAGGCGCAAGCACAAGCAAACGCCGCCTCTGACAACTCAGCTGCTTTTTTAGAACGAGGCCAGGACCCACACGACGACCATAGTCAGGGCAAAAATGAAAAAATATCGCAGCTCAGGGAGTTGTTAGCTAAAAACTTAAAAAACCAAAGTGGGTCTAGTTCTCAAACTATGCAGATCAATGAGGAGTCTAAACTTTCTCAGGAAAACTCGCACGAGCCTCCGCCCATGAAGACTACTATTTCTGAAGGCGCCTTCAAACCGCTCGGGACAAATGAACCAGAGATGAATGGGCCAAGCTTAACCAACCAAACTACTATGAACGCCAACAAGCTCAGTAATTCGATTCCGAATCAAAATGGGACATCTTTATCCTACGTCAATGATACTGCATCCAATCAAGTGCCTGGAAATGTCGGAGGGCCACATATGTATAACGGGCACTGTCACAATGAACCACAGAGTCCAACTACCAGAACACAACAATACGAGTTTGTGCCAATTTCTGATGGATGCCATTCTCCAGGAAACTTTCATTCCAAATCACCACTAGGATTCGGACAGAGAAGTCAAAGTCCGACCAAGGTGAATAAACAAATAGTAATGGGCGGGTCGCTGCAGACGTCTCCGATCTCGCACTCGCACAGCACGGCCGCCAGCCCGTTCGTGAGCCCGCGCAACACGCCGGTGCCGCGCTCGCGCCTGTGCCCGCGCCCCATCCCCAAGCACAACGGCCGCAAGCGCCGCAACCCGCTGTCCCTGGGCGTGGCGGACCCGTGCTCCAAACAGTTCGCCATACCCAACGATCAAAAGTTTATGAGCAAGGCGCAACTCTGTGGTCCTGGCAAGTACTGCCAACCGATCTCCGCCCCTCCCTCGCCGAACATTCTTACACAGTATAAAACTCATATGTATACGTGCCCCACGGGAATGTCTAATGGAGCCAATAATCTGTGTTTGAATTTTTTACCCAATACACCATTTCGAGATCACATTAATGGAGACCAACCGTTGTCTGCTGATCCTTTGTCGAGTGAGGTTAGTCAGTTTTTCCAAGAGTCACTAGTTAATTACAGATCAGGACCCGACACGTTTAGATCCCAATCGGTTCCCTTGAAGCAGGGTATAGGAAATATGGGACTATTGAGTTACAATAACACTCCGGTGGGGTCAGTTCCCCCGACACCGGTGCCCAATGAGTTTTGTGACTTCGGATCTCTTGCCGATACGTGTGACATATCAAAAGCTGGACTGAATCGAGAAACGCTTGACAAGATATATGACGCTATCGACAGCAGTAACGACGTGCTCACCACTAGCGCCACACAAAGTATTCTTAACCCTAATGACACTTTAAGCAACGGTTGTGACCCCCTCCCTGAACATCAAATACTGTCGGATGAGCAACTGACTTCAATAATACCGAGTGGTGATGATCTTCTCGAGAGAAGCAATCAGTTCAACCAGTCGTTCACTAACGACAGCGCCGGCGCTGACAACGTCGAAGATTTCCTTAAACGAGCGAATAGTATCGAGTTTGATTTATCGGAATTAGTAACAACGGATAAAAATAAATACTACACATCACGTTCGGTCCCGAGTACTCCGCTGCCCTACAAACGCACCGCACCAAACTTGCAGATAGATTCTCGCCGCTCCAGGGAACTATTCACTGCCGAGAATTACTCCACCGCATCGAACGGCATATCGTCAAAGTCAGTGCCATCGACTCCTCAGTTCGCGGAGGACAGGAGCGTGTTCAGTTACAGCAACAGAGACTTCCTGATCAACGGCAACTCGGTGTGTGGCGGCGCGCAGCTGCACGAGAGCGTGGCGGAGGGCGCGGCCGGGCTGGCGTCGCCGCTGCACGACATGCTGCGCGAGGAGCTGCTGGCCGAGCCGCTGACGCCCGCGCTGCTGGCCGACCTCGACAAGATGGACCCCACGCCCTACGTCGACCTCTAGTCAGCTGTTTCGATATCACCACTTGTATATATATGTAGTATAATTAAATAAGTTTCAATTTGTTTGTACAGATACCGATGAATTGGATATCTACAGAGTACAATGTATTTGTATGCCTTCAGTGAAGGCAAGTGCTAAGTTGTGCATTCCTAGTTAACATTTGGATCGCACACTCCCAAAAATTGAGTCAATAATAAATCAATGCACTATAATATTGTGATAATAATAAAAGCTATGTGACATCAATTATTAAGAGTAAGCAAAAGCAAAACTCTAAATTAATTTTTATTTTTGACGGCTTCGTCTAGGTTGCCTATTCGTTAGCCACCAATAAATTATCACCAATATAATTTTCTTGTCATAACATGACGTGACAACATTAGGTTGAGAAGTATTTTAAATTGAACATGCTCTATGAACTTTAAGTTGCGGATATGTATGTTGCTGTTATCTTAGCCCAATAAATTGGCATGTTAAACATAACATAACAGTGATGGAATTTAGAGTTGAATCATTATTTCTGCAATCATTATTTTATTTGAAAATAACTTAGAATGTGATTATTAGGCGTTGAACCGCGGCTCAGCTGTCGACATGCGCGGAATGCGTGTGATGCATCGGACCATATAATATAATAATATATATTTATATATTTTACATAAGATCCAACTTTTACAAAAGATTAAATCAGCATACGAGACTATAGAATGATATGACACGTTCAGCCTGATGTGAAATTGACTAATTATACATAATCTATAATCATATATTTGCAAAGATACGCGCTGTCGGTAGATACGTAATTATTGTTATTTTACTAGCTAGTTTTAGGGAAGCTGCATTGATAATTTTAGTGTTTACCGACTGTATACGTTATTACAATATTAGGCATATACCACCTGCAAACAAACAAAACAATAGAAATATATAATTACATATTAAGCTGAACGTAAATCAGTGTAAATAATAAAATATTCAATGCTAATGAAATATGTTTTTCACCAATATTAATCTTGTAAGTACATTTTTAAGCTTGCTATGTGCTATTAATACTGTTTGTGTAAAGTCCATGTTGTACTCTAATAGATTCGACTTCAGTATTTCCTGCAAGTATTCTGGCTAAAAATGCATAACATTTCGATCTTCAATTTATAAAGTGAATGGTATGATAATGCACTCTAAGGAACGTGATCATAGGCTATGTGTTATTTAACAGATTCTTCGCAATGCTTCTATTGTAACATAAGTTTAAGTAAAAGGTGGTATGTGCCTCGTGACAATATCTGCGCTCATTGTTATCACAAAGAAACATCGAAATTTTGATACCAATTTTATATAAACTAGTGAGATACAGTCAATAGTGATACTAGCTAACCAGTTCCATCATCAACATCATGTGAAAGTAGCTAATGTATGTAGTTATAGTGTTTAACCAGACCAATGCAGCGTGCCAAGCGCGCTTAGTAAATTAGAATTGGTTTTTCATAAGAAAAATTATAAAATAGTATATATAGTTTATGAAAAATGAATTTATTGTAAGTTAGCACAAAGATTTAATATATTTTATTATCACATAGGAGTTTTACTGATATACTAAATTTACATTGATCGCATAAAATGCGGGGAGAAGAGTTGAACCTGCCATGGGGCCGCAGTGAGCTTGTAAGGCATGACATTACTATTGTGTTGTTCATTAGTATCGAAGCCGGTCGCACTCACTTCAAATGGCAATTGACAATTCTTGCTAAAAGTGTAGTGAAGATTAAACTACAGAATAATTAAAATAAATTCGTTTGTTCATGAAATCACATTTAAAATATAGATAGGTTATATTTAATTCTTCCGCCTTTTGCTTCTAATTTCATAATTCTCACTACTCTTTGTTTATTATTAGCATAACTTGCATGAGTAAATCACTCAGTGGAAAGGTATTTGTTTAAATTTTTTTTATAAAATGCAAGAGATAAAGTATTTGAATGTGTATGTAAGAAGGTATGTTTATTTATAGACTACATTTTAAGGTTCAATTTACACCGCCGCGGAACGAAAGCGTCAGTCTGAAACTTAACATGGCAAATTCACCCTTATCTCTTATAGATATTTCTTTGCGCGATTTCCGTGGAATTCGAGCGTCTTCTTTTTATCTCAATAGAAATATGTACATTACGTTATAGAAATAAGGGTGAATTTGCGTTGTTTCAGATTGACGCTACCGTTCCGTGGCAGTGTAAATTGAGCCTAACACAATTTAACAAAACAATTACTTAGTAATTAAAAACATTCTGACGCCATAAGACCGGCTTCTAACATGATGTAAAGTTCAAAACTTAAAGGCCTAGCGAAATTGTTGTATATTTTGTTGTTTTTTATCATGTTACTTTAACAATGAACTGGTTCATTAACATGTAAAAGAGATAACAATTCTATAATCATTAAATGTTCTCAACCTGTGCCTCAAAAACGAATGCTGAAGTAAAACTGTCCTTTTAAAGCTTAGTAGTTGGTTTGTTATAACGCTAGTACAAAACACACTGATTCGACAGGGATATACCTAGGTATATGTAAGTGAAACCGAAGACTGTTTAAAGTTTGTAGAATATTTTCAACACAAATAAATAATTTGTCATGATCACTTCGTCTCGAGGAACACATGGACACATGTACACAACGAATAACCTCAGTGATCAGATCAGTGTTATTCCAGTTTGGTACAACTTACCAAAATCGACTAGTACCTAATTACTGTTAAGTTGTAAATTTTGTTAAGGGTCGTCTCTCGTAAGTTAAGAGTTAACACGTTGGAACACTTTGTAAATACTTTCAATGTTTATTCCATTTGTCATTGTTTCTATACGATAATCGTCGAAATTTAAATTAATTAACATTCATCAAACACCTAATTTTAGTCATTATAGATGTCAGAATATAAATGTGCACTTCAAAATGGCAATGTGTAATGAAAGAGAATTATTGTGTTTATTAGTATGGTAATTATCTTCTTAAAGTGTGTTGTGATTTGATTTGCATCTCTTCTTACACCTATCATAATGTTTAAACTAATTTTTATATTTTCTCTGTTCATATACAGCCGATTTATAAAATCATTATAGTAAAATATATAATTCTGTCGGAATTGCAATACTATAATTATAATCGCGTACGACGTTGATTAACATCACTTAACGAAATACCCACACTGATATAACTTATAATGTATAAACCTCCTACCTTATCTTAATGAAGCATACCGAAAGTTAATTCAATAAACCCATATTATGAAACGAGTTGAATTTGATATACAGTGCGTATATGTATTTTCGTATCCTTTTAATCAAATTGAATGGCTTTGTGGATTTAATTAAACGTAAATATTAACTTTATAAATATAATATTTTATTTTATCATTTCTTTCGTGCACATTGTTAGAGATTCGTATACTGCGATACATTTAATTTCATACGTGTTTTAAACTATGTTAATAGGTCGTCGATACTAACTCTTACCAATGTAAATGGCGTAACACTGACAAATCGCAGAGGCAATCTTTGTAAAATGACGTAGTGTTAAAGATATTTTTTGAATATTAGCATCGCCTTTTTTGGGAGTGTTACGCTCTTATGCTGGTGGTCGTTAGCAAGTCTTCATGCCATCTAATAACTCTCAGACATGTACAACGCCATTGAAAGCCAGTCGATTGCAAATGAGCATGAAATCAACATCAGCACTCTGCACCTTCATCCAAGATCAGTAGTAGAATTATAACGTTAAAATATTATTTGATTTTGGATGCTGTTGTAGTGGATTATGGCTCTTATGTCATTCGCCATTTTAAACATATTTTTTATCAATTTTAAACAAATAATAAATTTACATTAAATGTTTTTAAGATTAGGAGACATTTGTTTAAATATTAATGTGTACCTGTAGATAGTTATTATTTGTATTGATGTCTACACTGACGACAAAACAAGATTTAAGAAAAAATGTTTAAAATAATTTTATAATTAATATTTTTTCCAATCCAAATATATTTTTCCAGAAATGAATTATTATGATTTATAATGTATGTAACTGATAAAATTCAAGATTGGTAATAACATATTTTTTTTAAATCTTATTGTTAAAATTAATACATTATATTAGATGATATAATTTTAAATAGTAATAACTATGATTTTTTTTAGGAATCCATGTTACAATTTGTTTTTTTTTTAAAGTACCAATATCCTTCAGTGACATGATGGAGTTTTTGTTGCTAAAATAAATCATTGTTATGTAAATTCAGCATTAACATTGGTTGACACGTATTAATACATGACACCATTTTATTTTTATTACAACTACGTTGTTCTGTTAATTATTGTTTTTATTTTCTAATTTTTTTTTATGAATGTATGATTATACATATTAGCTATTTTAAGCATATCTAATTGTAAGTGAAGATATCCATGTTGTTGATTAGTCTTTTATGGATGTTGATTTACACCATTTGCTATGCAGTGATAATAAATGGTACGATAGTAAATGCCAATTTTTTATTTAAACTCCCACTTAACTCTATAATACATTGTTAGTTATAACACTCCAATAAAAAGAAATAATCCATCTGTACTTAAGTATAAATAAATTAATAAGTACTCTCTCGATAATCCACCACATGTTAATCCAACAAATAGGTTTGCAGTAGTATCGCAATTTTTTCGATAGTTTAGTTTAGATAATGCAAAATTTTATGAATTTGACTAAAAAAATACAACTTCTTGCGACGTGGGAACATATTAGCATAAAATCGGGTCGTGCCAAGTTACACGAGAAATAACATTCTGGCAAAAACAAGCCCAATTAAAAAAACTAAAATAGGTACTCGTTAATATTTGTTGCATACAGGGCCGGATTTAAACATAGTGGCGCCCCTGGGCACTCAAGAAAATGCCGCCGCAACACAAAATTTTTCTTATAGTTTTGATAATCTTCTTTTTTGTAGTTGTAAGTTTATTTGATTAAAAAAATAAGATTTTTCTTTAAAAAAAAATGAATAGATCGTCATCATGTCAGCCAATGGGGTTAAAAACTACAAACATAATGTAGGTGGCGACACTGTTGAGTGTTCCTAACCAACCGCCATATTGTTTGTATGCGACTTGTTTGTCTTAGTTTGTTTATGAATTAAATAGCTAAAATGTACGCGACTTGGAGTGTAGTTAAGTTAAAAGAAGAGTTAAAAAAGAGAAAAGCTTCCACAGCTGGCAAAAAAGCAAATTTTCGACCATTTTGCCTCGACCATTTTGTTGGCTTCCAATTATTTCTCCTAACAGCGTTTTCCCACAGTTTTCTTCTTTTGGCATCTTTAGGAAATAAATGTATCCCTGTATTTTTGCAATCAATAGCAGCACAAAAATGTCATATTCAGAAAATATAACAAAAATGCCGCCCACTGCTGAACGAGCGCCAACTATCCCGTCTTGAGCAGTACGCGTCCATCCACTGCCAGCTACCTTCTATAAATCATCAATCCATTCTACTCCATCGGCCATCTGTCCGTCTGCAGACATGGCCGGCCCACTCCTACTTCAGCATGCTGATTATATACGCAATGTCGGTGACTTTAGCGCGAATTCTATCCTACAGAGAAACCCCGAGCATCGCTCTCTCCATTGCACGATGAGCAACCTGGGATTTATTGACCATGCCTTTGGTGAGTGTCCACGTTTCGGCTCCGTAAGACATCACGGGTAGGACGCTCTGGTTATAGACCCTGGTCTTTAAAAAAGAATTTATTCCACGGAGCAAATTTATTCATTAATTGAGCAATTGTGATAACACAAAATAATATTTTTTCAATTTATTAGTTTTGCCTACTTTTGACTTCCCTAGTGTAAATCCAGCATTGGTTGCATACCTAAATACATAAAACTGTTAATAATTAAATATGTTGTTCCACAATAATCCGCGCCGATTTTAGTAAACCGTCCTTGCATTTAATTTTATGGTGGTGGATTAGCTAGAGAGTGCTGTTTAGGAATATTTAAAATTGTTCTTATCTAAGTAAAATAAAATCATAATTTCACATAAATTATCAAGTTTTGTAAAAATAAACTTTACATCACATTTGGCAAAGTTCACATTCCATTGCAACTATTTGTATAGGACCTTTTCATTAAAAAAGTCCACACAAAAATCAACTTTAAGTAAAGTGTGTCTGTATAAGTCTAGTAGTGAAGACACGCGGCAGCGTGTGCAGCCAAGTTCAAAGAAAAAAAAAGGAACTGGCGACGCAGCAGCCGTGTGTATTATCACTTACACGAACCATTTCGAGCTACTTTGACCACTTCACAACTCGAAACCTATTGAACCTAAATATATAGGTAAATTTTTTAAAGCTCCTCTGCTTGTCTAGAATCCAAAATTTCATAAATGAAGCTTGATCCCACCCCTAAAAAAAAAAAAAACTACATGCGCCTAGGCCTAGCCTTGGTACTTTCTGGGCTTCTCAAGTGAGCCTACATGATAAAAAATTGATGCACGACTAGATCAGACTTAATTTGCCTGCAACTTCAGTTCACATCAATAAGTAATAGGCCTTGTGTACAATATTGCGCGTCGCATTTTTTGGTCCTCTTTCATAACGCTGAGAGAAGGAATTCTAAGGACTTGTTACCTTACCAAAATTATCTGTAAACCATGGCATTAGTATAGGATCATCTTGAGAGGAATAATTTTGAGCCACCTGGACAGGCATTCCTGGGCTCCACTCAAACAGCAATGTTATCATTGGCAATGCTTGAAGATTGTTTACGGCCTTCTCTCCATGTTTGTATTTGATTTCTCTTGCCAAACATCGCTTCACATATATTAAGAAAGTATCTAAGAAGTTGAAGCAGACATCTGGATTCCAAAACCTCTGAAAATTAAAATGATTTATTTCAATTAACCTGTTGAGCCTAGTTTAACGGCTAAGATTTTCAGGATGAATATTATCAGCCAGGGTTGATAAATAAGGTTAACCAGCGCTTGCCGAGGTCGGTCCGTGGCTGGGTTACCAGGTTAACATACCGAGATTCCTCCGTTCCTTGGAAAGCACGTTAAGTCATTGCTGTCTCAACTGTCATTTGATGATCTTTCATAGTCATTACAGATAGTCAGAAGCCAGAAAATCTGACATCAGTCTTGCCAAGTAGTACCATTATCCCCAATTATTACAGGTTTGTAGAAGTTAAATAGGCAGTTGTTCCATGTAAAATTCTGCTACTCAACTGCATCTGGTTTGACTGGAAGCTGACCCCAGTATAGTTGGGAAATGGCTATGAAAATTTTTGTTTGGTTTATTGGACAAGCCTACTTACCTATTTACCCTAATAACAGCTTACTTTCTGCTGCTAGATATACAAAGTATTTCACTATTTTATAGTTGTTTATTTGGGAAAATATAAATTATTTTAGCACCAAGCAGGAACTAATTGTAGATTATGATAAGATAATAATATGAAATAGTTTCAGGCCATAAAATATATTGAATAGCCACAACTCATCAATTACAACAACATTGAGTTATTCTGTCTTAAGAGCGCTTTCACATTTTTTCTTGAATTTTACTGTTTTATACGAATTTTGATGTGTGCTTTTGCTTTAGATATAGCCTTAAAAAAAAATAAAAATATGCCTAAGACAGTTTTGTCAAAGCGCTCTTACAAAATCGAATTGCTCAGGTTGAATAAAGTTGAATACCGCGCGTCACAAGATTATATTGATTTTCGACAATTATTTAAAAATATTTACTTTACTTTTAATTAGACCAATTTTTTTTTTCAAGCAATATAGCAATGCCACCTTAATTATTAAATATTTTTTATTTGAATTTTGATTATAATTTCATAGATAAAAATTATAGTTTCGTACGGAAAATTGTCAATAACTCTCAGTTATACAGAATTATTTTTGGTGTATTACTGTATGAATCGTAATAAATTGATTTGAACATTCCAAAGTAGAAGATACAGTTGTACCGTGGACATTTTTATAAATGATTAAATTATAATATCTTCGGTGTACCAAGGTATCAACAGATACCCTAAAGCAACGTTTTGTGAAACATCCTTTGCGGAGTCAAGGATTTTACTGATGTACGTGAACAAATTGAAATATTTATTTAGAACACTCCCAAGATAAATGATCAAACTATCTTAGGCATATTTTTGTTTTTTTTTAAGGCTTATATCTAAAGCAAAATCACACATCAAAATTCGAATAAAACGCTAAAATTCAAGAAAAAATGTGAAAGCCCTCTTAACATAATATTAAAGACTGTTAGGTACCTGGGACATTTTGACTAAATCTTTAATTTGCCATTTCTTCAGTTCTTCTACAATTCCATCATCATTTCTGTATCCACATAATATTGTGTCTACTCCAGCAAGAAATGACTGACACCACCATTTCTTTGACTTGAATCGCCTGTAAGAAGTGCATTTGTTATTTCCAGAACATTTAACTTTATATTAAGGTCCATAAATGATATTTTAGTGTAGAAAGTAAATGAGAAATGCATTAAATAGCTCAGGTAGTAGAGATTCAAGCACCAAAAGTGTACTTCTTTTAGATACACGGCATATTTTTAACGCGCCGACGACGCGCGTTAGTAAAACGCCGTGCGCAAAGGCAATTATTTATGTGTCAGTTTTTCATTTTAAGAAAGCTGTCCTCACAGTGTATATAGGTTGTCCTCTGGGGGATATTAAATCATGTGGTGTGTCAGTGTAACTCTCTCCAACTATCTAAAATTACAATACAGTTTACAAACCTAAAACTAGTCTCTTGTTTAGGATGTTCTACATGCCTATTGGTCTTCAGCTCTATAAATTCCTTAGTAGAAAAATATTTTACAATAGCTTCTGGTCCAAGTTCCAAAGGAGGTTTAGAAACAGCTGTTTTATCACATCTGATCCCATCCATTTCAGCACCATACACTATTGTATGGCGGTTCAGTTTTGTTTTAAAAACTAATGAGAACTCTTCATTCTCATCCACAGGAACATCAGGATTTGGCTCAGAATCTGGTTCATCTGGAATTTTATTTTGAAATATAATGTTATTTTACATAGAATCCAATAAATGACATAAAAGAAATACAAGTAGGTATAAATGGCGATATAAGTGAGTAACTGAGTACTACTTCAACTTTTTTTAAATATTAATTTATAAAACTAGAATACTTACCAGATAAAAGGTACTGTTCAAACTTATAGCCCCATGAAGTAAACTGTTTATCTCTTTCTGTCATATTTTGTCTTCTTTTAAGTTTCTCCTCTGTGTCCCTCGCACATAAATAGATTGTGCCTTTGAATAAAATAGCGACAATCTTCCAGGGCTCCCGGTTTTCATATGGAGTGCAAGCTACGCAAGTCATTAGACCGCGGTAGCAAAAGAAAGTTGCTTTGTCTAAACTTGTCTCTAATGGAAAATTCAAACGACGTTCATGCTCCAATAGGAACTTTAGCAGGTCCTTCAACTTTACATCCAGATCCTCCGGTTTACGTACTACCTTGTCTAAATGTAAATTCAAGTCTAAATGTACTCTATCATTACCAATAAGACGCGCATACTTAAGATTTTCAAGACCAATATAACCAATAACCATTGGACGATCAAAACGAGGGAAAGGCCTCATGTAAATATTTGGACTAACGTGGAGTTCTGGCTGCATCTTTATTGCAAGTTTAATTTGTGTAAAAAATTATTGTTCTTGTAATCTAGATACGTAATTTAACGCAATTTTCCCAAAAATTAAATAACAAACTAATAAAGTTTTGTTTATAATTTTAAATTGGGGTTGATGATTTGTTTACAATACATGTGTTTATTTTGTTGACAAATGACAGCTAACTAATGTCAAACAAAACAGCTGATTATGCTTGATATTCTCAATAATGTTAATGATCCAAGATAGATTTGATATGCACTGGTGTAGCAGTAAAAGCCGATTCTGAGAAAAGTTCGCTGAATACTCTTTGCGCTGAATGCTATAATGTCTCATTACAAGCTACCACAGACTACATAGAGATACTACGTATCAGACGACCCACTCCCATAGAAAAAAAGTGGTAAGCAGAGGTTGTCAAAAATTGGAAGATTCGAACATGACAGTTTGTTTTTTTTTAATTTACGTGTTGAGATTTTGGCAAAGGCCCACACATAAAGCCTCAATTACCCCGTTGTACTGTTTGTAGATCTAATTCAGACCTCAATTTTTTTTTTGCTGGTAGCAGCAAAACATGTTCATGAAATATCTAAGTTGTCTAACTCTTACATACTGACTAGTGGGAACTACTGAGAAATATGTAAATAAAACACAACAAATACTTATTTAGATTTTTATTTTTTTAATTTAGTTTTAAATTTAACGAATGCTTTAGATTGCATTCTCGGAAGAGATTTACCGATTAGTCGGGATACATCTGTGTCTTTCATAATTTTATGTATCGTACAACACCAGTTAAAAATTACTAAATTTACCCCATGCTCAATGAATTTTCTATTTCTTTTTTATGCGTTTCACAAAAAAGGAAGTCGAATGAGTACTTGCACATAATTCTGCTTTTAATTCTTTTTGAAATATTATTTTTTGCTGGTCAATGCTCTAAGTACTCATTTGCTTCCTCTGTGACTACTCCGAACGCTCTCACTGCATTTTCAGAAGGGTAGTCAATTTAATTTTTTTAGTGTTTTAAACTCTTTTTTTTTGCACCCAATTATGTACATTACTGACCTCGCGCGTAGTTAGATCGGCAACGCAATCGCCACATTTTATTTTTGAAAAAAAATTCCTTGTGACCACCCTGCTGTGTATGCTCTTGCATGAACATTGAGGCGTTCTTGAGCAACAGATCGCGGCACCGTTCCTGACGTATGAGGTTCTACATTAATTTCACTCACAATGATTTTTTGGAAGGTACAAATAGCTGTTTCAGTTTAACTAGCTGGTTTGCGGGATCATCTTCACAATTAAAAGTATCGGAGTGAAATTTTATAAATCTCGTTATTAGATATGAAGGTGTTGACAAAGGTGTGGCAATTCAGGTTATTATTTCTGCAATTATACGCCCGCACTTGTCCAAAAAAGTTTTCCATTGGATCAGAGGTGAAATAGTACGGGCGCATTAATTTTACATTTTTCTTTTGGAGGAATTGCCACAGCCATAACTTTATAGAATTACAATCCAATTTTTTAATGAAGGCACAGTTGTCTCCCTACCTTTGACGTCCACAAAACGTATTTCTTTTAATTTTTTAATGGATTCTTGCCAAAATCTTTGGTGCGGTGACCCTGTTGAACAAGCTGCGCGTAAGGGTTTCCCTCTTGCCGTCTTACTTTATAAACTCGCACCATTCACTGAGTCAAACAGGTCGTCACAAAATGATCTTGTTTCAGCAGTGTTTTCGAGGGTGGACCTAACTCTTCTCCCATCAGCATATTGAGCTGGAACAATTGACACTTAAATTAAAATTGGTATACTATAGTAAATTAATAAACAAAATTGATTTGAGAAATTGAATTGATCAGAAAAATTATAAGAAATTTTAAATTTTTAATGATGAGATTAATCGACTGGTATAAAGAAATAATCAAAATGGCTTGATTTTATTATTATTACTAGCTGACCTGGCAAACGTTGTTTTGCCAAATAAATAAAACAAAATAGCCAACAACCTATTCTCTGACCTACTAAATATACACAAAAAAAATTATATACATTAGTCAAGGCGTTTTGGAGGAGTTCAATAACAAACACTGTGACACGATAGTTTTATAAATTAGAAGATTAGAATAAAAACAAATATTAAAGGGAATGCCAACCAAAGTATGTATTTTAGGCACTGTTGGTCATAGTTAGTTAATTTTTCATCAATTTAATTATTATGAAAGTAAACTCCTAAATAAACATTTTAAACATCAAGCAAGCAAGATTTTTTGACATACTAATTTTTAAAGTATAATGTTAACATGGGTAACTTGTACTGATTCAGACAGGATGCATAAAAGGAATAAAAATATTTGAATTTGATACATACCAATAATACCCAATTCATTGTCTTTGTTTGTTGTACCAGAAACACTTGATATAACATCATCATTATACCTCGCTATCTACGATGTTGAAGGCATTGTTAATGACTGATCTGTAAATATATTACATCAATTAGAACTATGCACAAATATCGATAGGGAATTGAAACTAAGGACCATAAGTACCGTAAGTACATACCTGTTACATTCCCATTGTTTTCTGTATTGAAAATTGACTACAATTCAACATTAATAGTTGTATTTTCTGATGACAAGGGCACTGGAAGTGAGTTATCTGAAATAAAGTTCATTTTATTCTTTTAATGGTTTGGTAAAAAAAATACTTTAGTTTCATTATAATAATCAATAATATGTTCACAGGAATTTATTTAAAACTTTAAATAGTTTATGAAAATAACAGTCTTACCAGGGAGACGGGCATAATAGTATGGTCATCATGTTTCCTTTTCCGAGAATAATATTGTGATCATGATTCTGATATACTTCTGAAAAAAGAAATGCACAGGTACATGAGTTTTCTATATTATGTTTACCAATATGCGCTTATGCGCTATAACTTGGGTAAGTGGGTCGTCTCAGGTTGAGTGGGTTATTATGGAATTTACTTATTTTACATGATCAGCAGATATTTATTTAATACGTACTAACCTTGCTCAACTTTTATGGGTATTCCAGAAGCAATTTCACCGGCCGAGAACAATGATGGATAAGAACCAACTAACCGATGCTTCTCACTGATGAACCTTTTTTCAAAGTGTTTCTGGCACACACATAGTTTTTGAAGTGCTTGCGCGCTTAAGCTGCGCAAATAATCACTATTAATGCTCAGAACCCACATGTCCTTCCGTTTAGTACCACAATTTTCGATACAACACTTGTTGTACACCTTGTACTACCAATGCAAAATATAACATCACTGTATACAATAGTTTAAAATCACTGAGGGGATAAGTACGGAAAATAATCTAATATGAAAATAAACTAATATGGTGGCAACAGAAAAGTTCTAATTTTGACAGTGACATTTGTCAATTATCTATGGATTTGGCAACGGGCGTTAGCGGGGTGAAGAATGACAGAAGGGGGCGAGGCGATCTGTTAGGTTCTTAGATTATATACCTCTAGATGTAGCGATGAGACTGTAGGGAAGTGTGGAAGTGAGAAGCATATATACGAAACGAGTGAGAAAATTGAGACAAAACATAACATGCTCTGTCTCATACGGCGTGCCGGTTTTTTGCTTGGCGAACTTTGGAAAGTTAGCCAAACAAAGGCCTGTCACTGTCACTGAGAGGTCGACTCGAGTCAGTTTCTTATGTTTTTAGATAATTTCGGCAACTAAAGTAATAGTTTTAGTGCATTTATGAGAAAACTCCAATAGTTAAGTGTTTTGTGCATTTTGTGTGCTATATAATGGGATGGTGCAGTATTTTAGGCTGCAAAAGCCGCACAGAAAGAAAGGAAGATGAGAATGTTACTTTTCACTCGTAAGTATGCAAATGTGAATAGTTATTGTGCACTGATTGAAGAAATACATTTGTGTTTATGTAATGACATGGCTTTCGATGACAATTAGACGTAATTCTAGCGATATCGTTTATTTTTCTTTCCACATAACCTATAACTTGATATTCGTTGTGTTGCCATACCTTGTCATCTTTTTTTCCCTTAACTCTGTAATAAAAAGTGCAAGTAGTTTAATAAATAAAATTCAATAAAATAAATAGTTTGTTCACCAGATTACTTTGAATTATATAGTTAACTTCATATTAATCTAATATATAAAATTCTCGTGTCACATTGTGTGATACAAAAACTTCAATTCAATGTGCAAACAACGAGGCAAAAATATTTCATAAAATAGACCTCTCGAGTCTCTGCGATTAGTTTGTTCAATCAAAAATAAACCATCAAAGTTTTAATTCTGCTTTGTAACAATAGTTACGTAAGTATTTAAAGTATCATGTAACATGTTCCAAGATTGTTTTACTAAAATGTTACTGTTAATATCATTAGAATCCTGTTGACAATTTTATATGTTGAATAATATTAATAATTTTACACTCTTCATATGAATGACATTATGCGACTCTTATTAATACATTAATAATAATTTAGTATGTAGTTGTTACAACGAAACACCCTCACGTTTTTGGTCATATTTATGGAAAAGTTTCCATAATAGCAACATTGAAGTTTTATAGTGCTGTCTCATGTGCGGCCACGAGGTGGCTACATCTAGAGGTATATAATCTAAGGTTAGGTTCAAAACTTCCAACCATAGAGTATACGGTTGAAATTTTTTGTTCTAAGTTTGCGTGCCGTGCAAGCTACCCATACGCTACAAACCAGAAAGTATGTGCACAGAGCAGAGGCAAAAAGCCCGGAATTTTGCCGAAACTAGTGACCGATTGGACTGTAGCATAGAAAGCAGTTAATGCAGTTAATAAATCGTATGATCGCATCTACTAGTCATTATTAACTTGCTGATTTTCGGAAATAGAAGAGTTTATTGAACCATCCATTTTTTCAACTGGAAGTACTACAAAATGCATTTCCGACTTCCATGGTCATGAATAAAATTTAAAAAAAAAACATTTCCGACTGTCACTGTCAAATTTAAAAACGGCGAACGGTTAAATTGGGTGTAATTCTTGTTTTTGATAAACGTGATGTCGCATTCTAAGTACCGTTCAAAGGTGTAAATTCTATGTAAATAGTGAGCAATGGTGCTAAAGGTAGTGTGTACTAGAAGTTGTTGATAGAAAATGGATTCCCGATTTCAGAAATGCAGGCTATGCTTGAAACTGGGTGATTTTTGTTCAATATTTGAACAAGATGAATGTGTTAAGCTATCCGATATGGTTATGTCTTTTACTAATATTCAAGTAAGTACTAAATGTTGTTGCAATGACACCCTATTAGCCTATGTGTTACAGGATCCCCAAACTTGTTTGTCTAACTTGTGTTTGCTTCTAGATTTATGAAGGTGATGGATTGTCAGATCGTGTCTGCTCGTCATGCATAGAGAATTTAAGCACAGCTTATTTATTCAAACAACAGTGCGAAAGAATTGATAACTTGATAAGAAAATGTCCGGGTAATGTGTTTTTATACATCTGGGTTTGCAACTAAGTACATGAGTACCTATTAGCAGTTTGATTTATCATACTATACCATAACATATTAAATTACCTTCATCGTCTATTAACATTATTTGTATTTTTCTGTTATTAGACACCAACATAAACAAACCATCCATTAGTGACTATAATGACCTCTTCACTAAGGAGTTTCACATGCATGATGGTACTTCCATGGAAGAATATGTGTCTGCTGAGGGTGATAACAATGAAAACTTTTTCAAAGACAATATGGATAGTAACATGGACAGTAACATCTTCCATGATATTAGTGATGAGACTGACAGTGATGTTGATTCCATTAAATGTGGAGGGTGCAATGAGTCCTATAGCAAACTGGGAACACACACCTGCCGCACTACATGCACTATTGAGCGCAATCAACTGCAAAGGTCAAGCAGTAATGAAACTCTTGTTGCATCAGATATTGCTCCAAATCAACAGCCAACTAGAGCAACCCAGTCATTGCCTCCCCGCCATACTCAGCCTCTGCCAGATATACCTGAAGATATGGATGTCACATGTGTATTATGTGATGAAAAATTTGACCAATATGATAATTATGTCATACATTTTAATAGGTGCACTACTAATGTCAAGTTGCACCATTATGTTTGTCCTGTGTGCCATGACATATACACTGAAAAACTGGCATATTTGGAACATCTCAAGGCTGAACACTTTAAAGTAACTTCAAAAGAGACTGTTGTGCACTACACAGCTGGTTTTATCAATCCAGGAGAGGATTGTGTTGATTTTGTGCCATCATTAGAAAAGACTAGGAAACCGAAAGCTGTGCGTCGTCAAATAGGTTGGTCTGTTGAGGATATTTATCAAGAAATTGATTGCAAAAAAGTTGAAGAGAAAGTTACTCCCACATCAAGTCCCTTTAAAAATTTTTTTTCAAAGTTAGGGAATGAGTGAGTTACAAATTGACTATTGGCATGTCTGGGATCTACCTAAGTATATTTCAACTGGATATTTTTACTAATTACTTCATGCTTTATCTAATTGGAAACTGAAAGCTTTGTTGCTCCAAAAAAGATACAATATCTATTCTATACCTTCAGTTCTGGCTGATTTACTACAACTATGTGGATTAGCTTTAAGAACAGACATCTGTCTGTAATGTGATACATTTGTTGTGTAGTCTTTTAGATTTAACATGCCATGGTGTAGCTATAGATTGGGTTATATTTTAATCTGCTTTGTTTGCACTGGAACTACAGTGTTTACAGTGAATTTATTCTTATTTCTATCATAGTAACTAACTTAATTTCTTATCTTGTTAGTTAAAAATGTTTTGAGACAATCTTACTATTTTGAACAATGTTTACAGAACTTTCAGTAGGCAGAGTACACCCAAAAAAGTGAGTTTTCGAAAATTAATAGAAAGTGGCAAAGAAAAGACTGCCAATTACTTGCCATTCCAGAAGTACATCCAGAACTACAAACTGAAGAAGAAAGGGTCCAGTTATAGCCCGATAAAAGGAAAGATGCAGGTGTCCACTAAAATCAAAGCCAGTCTTCAGGAGATGACTTCAGGTACCTAGAATAGTTGTTTATGATATTAGTGTGGTAAGTTGGTTTTTAAACATGAGTAGACAACCATGGAAAGTTGAATATAATATTGTTAATAATTAATTGTGCATTATTGAAAACTATAAGGTTGGTTTAAAAAGTATAATGCTCTTTATTTCACCTCCTAGCTTTAATTTTTTTTCTAATTCTCGTATCGTGAATCTCCTTGGTGGAATTCCTGTATGTTTTTTTAGGAAATTTTAAAAAAACTCCGTAAAGAATATGCCCGCTGCATTGTGTGGTGATTAAAAGGAACGTGTGGTAAAGTAGGTACTTAAGTGAAAGTACCTACTTTACCACACATTCCATTGTATGGTGCGTAATGTTTAACTTTCGAACAATGTATATAGGCTTTGTAAATGCATTTTTTGAGCAAGTGTATTGTAAAAGTATTTTACCACGCCAATCAAACAACAAACAATCAAATGGTGTGGTGTTGTGTGTTACATACATTCAGATACATAAAAAGATCATAGGAATAAATCTTCTGCAGATTTAAATACAAACCACAAAAATAAAATACAGCATTTTTTTTTCAATGTTCTGTTTCAGACAGTGATTATCATTCTCCAAGTGGCACATCTGAAGAGTCATGGAAACTGAAACAGAATTTAATATGTGCCTGTGAGAAGAAAGTGTTTATGCTTTCTGAAAGCATCAATGTAAGTAGAAAATTACAAACATTATTTAGTCTAACTAAAAACATGCATTCTCTTTGAATGCATGTTTTTAGCAACGCATGCATCATCATTTTGGTTTTGTATATTTTTTTAGGGTTCCGTACTTGAAAGGTTCCCAATGGAACCTTATTACTAAACTCCCGCTGTCCGTCTGTCCGTCCGTTTATCTGTCAGCGCGCAGTATCTCAAGATCCATAATAGGTAGAAAGTTGAAATTTTCACTGAGTGTGTATTTCTATTGCTGCTATAACAACAATAATGAAAATTAAGGGGGGCTTTGAAATAAGGAATGTGTCTTTTTTCAGTTTGTGGCAGAGAGGGAACCCTAATTGGCTTGTTTTTTGCGTTTTGAAAACCTGTGGACCCTCATCTAAAATAATCTTATCTTAATTATATCGTTTATAGAACCGCGAAAGAATCGCAGCGATGATAAATGAGTTAGGTGGAGTTGTAGCAGAAAATACAAAAATGGAAATGTTGGCAACACATTTCATAGCAGTGTTGCCAAACGACACGTTCACTGGTATGATGGTATGCGCCCTCGCTACAGGCAAATGGTTGATTCATGTCAACTTTATTTACGACAGTTTTAGATGCAAGAAGTTCCTACAGGTATGTTTTAATCGTCTTTGTGTTTTTTAAATTTAGGCTTCGTGCTAATACAAAGCGACCATTCGTGTGAATACGTGATAGTCGCGTTCCCATGTACGGCGAACGCAATCGCGTCGTGGCGGAAATTGAGGGCTACTTCGTGTTTTGCCGTAGAGATACATGAAATTTTGCTTTTTTAGCTAGCTTTTTCCCGCAGCTTTGTTCTGATTTCAATGGACTATCTCATAGAAACCCCTACATTTGCCGGGATAATAAGTAGCCTTAAAACTCGGCGACAGTGTAGCCTGTAAAAAATACTCGTAATCGGTAAATTACTTCTAGAAATTACTTCCTTCGAACAAACGTATGTAAAATTCCTTGGAAATAGTAGTTTACATAGAAATAGTATAGGAATTCATTCCTCGACGGAGACATGATTTGTGACTTGACCTCACCCCTCATTTAATGTATGTTTCATTTAACAGGAATATCTGTATGAGTGGCTCAAACATCCAAAAATATTGGAAATCGACTCAACAAGCGTGGAAGTGTCGAAAGCAGCCGTGTACTGGCACCTAGAGCTTGACGCACTTAGTGCTAAGTACCCTTTCGAGGGCAAACAAATTGTACTCATAATGAAGAGGAAGTACAGGCAATATTATCAGATGATATTCAAGACTTTGAAAGCAAGAACTGTTACTTATGATCCACGGTCAGTAAGCTTATTTGTTATGATGGAAAAACCATCATGTTTACTCGTTAAAATATAATTTTGATTTAGGTGTCCTCTTTTTCTTGTTTGTTTAATAATGTTCTCAGAAACCGTTTTTTTTTTTCGGAAACGGTCTATTCTATTAAATTCCTTTGAATAAGAACAAAGGAGCTTTTAGGCCGGCGCAGACCCAGCGAGGCGCAATAGGCTAAACGTTTGCTAAAATTGCGCCTTTTAAAATAAAGTTGATAATATTTAAGTTACCGCGTGGTCTAATGGAATTTCATTAATTTTAAACTTAATTTCAATTGGCGCAGGGTTGGTATTTGTTTTCCAGAGAAAACCGCACCGACTTGCATCTCGCCAGATGTGTGCCTGCCCTACCTCCATGGCACCTATGGAACCTAGAAACATTATTATAACTCAAATTTATTTTTGCAGGACCCCAGGCAGTTGCTGCACGGCAGATTACTGTTTCGTCGACATGAAAATTATCGAAAGAGTTAAACTGCGGTTTTTTGCACGACATAATGTTCCCGTTTTCCCATATCAGTACATATTAGTGTACCTGCTAAAGAGGGGTCAAGTAGAAGATGAATACAAGTATCTTTTACAAGATTGCAAGAAATATGCAAGAGACACAATGTTCTTGCTGAACGATACTTATTAGTCTAACTTCAATTAATTGAAATTCCTATATTTTGTTATTTTTATTATTGTTGCTAAGGTGTATGGGTAGGTAGATTGATATTATACATTTTATATAATCGACATAAAATTATATTTTATACAAATAAGCCATATTATTCTAAGGAATAAAGATATATTTCTATAAAATATTTGGTTTAATTTATAATTCATGAGGTGCGTGTTTTGCGTGCGGGAGCCGTCACTCTTGGTCTCTGCATGATCATTTGTTGGTCTTGATACCTTTTTCTGCCGATCCTTATCTGTGAGAAGAACAAATAGAACAATAGTGATTAGGAAATTGTCAATAATAATTGAGTCAGTGTCGGACCACAATAGCAGTTTTGTTATGGCATAAATATGTCCTTGGGTATACTTTCACAGTGCATACAGGGATAATCGTCGGGTGCTACCCCATTCCATTTGAAATGTCTACGGGGCCTCTGCGAGTTGGCTTCGGCTCCTCGTACGCCAACCAAAAGACCGATTCTCCAGGAACCCGAGGAGAAAGTCGAAAGATTGCACTGGAACATGCACCGCACTTGCATTGAATCGCATGGCGCACCTACTCTCAAAGTTTCCCTACGCCCACTATCCAACCTATTGCATTTTTTCAAAACCTGAAAATGGTGTTCAGGTAATTGCCGTAAGATTTAGCGAGTACCGTACCGTATACTGTTGAGTACTTGAGTGCCATGTTTAACCAGCGCCAGCGACAGACTGTCGCGACATTTATACTCGTATAAATAGAATATAGGTGTTCGTAGGTACCTTTGTATACACAATCCAACACGCAACTGTTGCTAGTATAGTGCCTACCATTCCCCAGATTTGTTCAGAACTGGGAAACGTGTCGTCATTCAAATTAGGTTGGAGTTCTGGTTCATCACAGCTACAAAAAGAAACTATGTAAGGAAACATTATTACTATAATTTTATCTGTCACTTTATAACACTATTAGACATTGCCATCAAATACGGTTTGTATCTGTTTTTATTAGTAGAAATGAGTGCTGGTTACTGTCTATTATTATCTGCGGAGGTCGAATTCATTTATGGAAAGTAAGAGCTACGGTTCATGTTAGCACAAGGACGTGATTCTCCTTGACTAGTAGAGTGGATAGTGTGGATCCATCGGGCCTTTGGCTCCCGATGCAGCAGAACCGTTGTTATGCGGCGTCGCACATACGCATTGCAATATTTGGCCTGGCAGTTTCAGAAGGTTCGACCCCTAAGTCAGTCAAGTCCCTAACAAAACTTGGCAAAATGGAGTTTCACCCAAAGTGAGTCCGGTGGTGCTCAGTATATGAGCCACATGTTAAAGTGCCCCAAGTGCCTATAATCCTATATTTTGGAGGATTTAATGGATGATAACGATGCCAAATTCCTCTGGCTCCCCGGCGGTTCCAAATGGGCACGGTAAATTCATATCGCTGTTGAGTCCCGCTGGTTCCATTTGGAACCAGCATACCGCGACTGATTTAAACTTTATTTTTGTGTAAGATAAGGTTTAAAATCGTTTGTGAGTGAATGTTCTCTACGGCGGATAAAATTTGCCAACCATAGACCAAAACAGAAAATAAAAACATCGTAGCCAACATTACAAAAAAACACAAAAAAGTTTCTATAGGTACGTAACGGTGACGTCGCGCGTGAGATTTTAGTGTTTTTTCTGTGTCCTAGGGTAAGTGGATGAATATTCGTTAATACGTGTTTCTTGCAACTATGTAGATAGTTTTTTGCGTGTCCGTTACCGCAGCAAAATAATGTCGAAAATAGTCATTTAAACCATATACATAATTAGTTGGCCAGCTTCTTTAATTGTTGCACACATTTTTAAATTTGTTGCATTTATAGGTTTTTAGTTATTTCACAAAAACATTTTCTGCTGGGATAACGTTACTGCAGCAAAATGTTTTTCTTCCTAATGGGAATATTGAAATAAATACTAGCTATATAATTAGTTGTCTATACGAGGTAAATGTTGCACCTTATTTTGTATTTGTTATTTCTTCGGCTGCGAAGTTATTCAAGATTTTGCTGGAGTAACGTTTTTGGTTTTGCTGGATCTCTGAAACGATTAAGCAGATTCTTATCATCTTTTGTACACGACTTCTTAGGAAGTAGTTTAATTTGTTGTGCAATAAAAAATACAAAATATTGCACCTTTTAAAGGTTATTCAATTAAATATAAAAACACTTCAATAGATCCTAACACTCTGAATAAGAGCTCTAAAGACTTGCTTTAAGCGTTATTTTGTAGCTTGTAACTGCCTTCAAATGTTTGTGAAATTACATTAGTATCCTGCAAGTAATTAAAAAGTTGTGATGATATTCAGTTCTCCATTTTCACGATCACAATGCGCGCGTAGTTATTTGGCCACTGATAAACCTGTGTGTGGATATACAAACTGGATGTTATTTCAATTTTTAGTTGGTTAGTTCAGCTTTACACCTGTAAAATTTCAGCGTACTACATACAATAATTAACGAGATAATAAAATAAAAGTCATTAGGAAGTGAAAGACCGTGGTAACCCGACCAAGTTTAGGTGGTAACAAAAAAGCGAACGCGTAGTAAAGTAGTAGTAAAAAAAAACGATTTAAAGTTAAAAATGAGTTGATGAATATATAGGTAGTATTCTACAAGCTTTTCCCACTGGAATCTGTTTGATATAACTCTGATAATCGTTATCGAAATAGCGCATCGAATTACGCAAAAAAAACGGCGCCGCGCTTTATGAAGTTTGAGCTTGAATATTGCTGTAATCGGCTATAGAACTCATAAAATATCATTGTGTCTCATAAAATATAATTACTTGTCTTTTCATAAGCTAGTTCCCAAATTTTGGTGTAAATTGATCCAATAGTTTTGTCAGAAATAACATAAAACAGCAACAAACTACATTCAGCAAGTTCTCTCATTTCAATAGGATATTATGTTTATTTCTCGAGTAAATAAGAGTCTTGTTTATATTGTATTTCATGACGACATAATTTAAGAACCAAATGCCATTTCAAGTGCGTGGATACAAGCTACAGAAACGCTGCAATAACGTTTTTTGTGGCCGGGGTCAGATTACACTACACCTACTAGACTACACCGAAAAAGAAGAAGTCAAGTCCCTTGATATGACTAACTAAAATAATAAAGGTACCTGTACAATATTCGTGTTATTTCATTAATTAAAAAAGTAGATGTACTGCTACTTTTTGCAAATAGATATACCATAATATATATTAGCTTATTTTATCCTTACCTTATGAAGATTGAACTGACTTAAGGCCTACGTAACCTGGGACGGCATGGCAAGGGATTTTGCCGTGAGTCAGCGCACACTGGCCGCTTAGATACCGCGGCATTCCTGCACTTTGCCACGGCACGCCGCACCCCGCAGTATATCACTACGAGCGCCGGAGTCCGTGGCATGCCGTTGCCTACCGCAGTATGCCACGGCATCCCGCCACGGGAGCCTGTGGCGCGTCTTTTAATGCCGTGCGATAAAATCCCTTTCAATGCCACGGCATCATTTTAAAGCATAGCAATTTATGTCGTATTTCTGTAACAGTACGGTTGAATGTCGATTAGTAAAAATTAAAATCCCTTGCCATGCCGTCCCGGTCTGCGTAGGCCTTATATTGATGTTTTACAAAAGGACAGTCGGGATCCAATCTATAATGGATTCAGTCAACGAGAAAATAAGGGCCTACGCAGACTGGGACGCGTAAAACCAATCCCTGTATATGACCCAACACTGGATGGTGCTGAATAGTACACAGACATTGTCCTGCACAATTTTGAAAACAAGCATACAAACCTGTTTCGAGCCAGCACCTTTAGTTGATGAGTTTTTACCGCACAGAGTTTGGCCCTCATGTTTGCAACAATCATGTTCGCTCTCAACACTTTTCTATACCTACGCGCTGTACCGCAACATGATTGTAAAGGCGTCTAGGAATAAATCTGTTGATGGTGGGCTTGGGCGACGGAGCCCCGCTTCGCGGGGCTCCTACTTATGTGTGGTTTATAAAAAAAATAACCACATCCATGTCCGGTGAGGACCAGCGTCAGGCGGAAGTTGAGGACGCCGTGGCGCCTCTCAAGCCGCTCCTCAAAGAGGGGACCCCCTCTGGGGGACCAACCCCGCTGCGTTGCGATAGTCGTCGTCTCCATGACGCCATGAGATCGCGCCGGAAGTCTGTCCGTCGCGCGACAATTTGCCGCGTCAGCGGAGTTTCCCCCTGGCTTAGTAACTCCGCGCGCCAATCATGCAGGCGCGCGAGGACCAATGCCTCCCATGGTCCCATGGCGGCAATCCGGCAAGGAGACCCGCCGCTTCGCGCGAGATCATGCGGTACCCTGGCACAAGCGTGTCGTCAGCGTAGCAGATGACGCTGACGCCGCTTGGGAGGTCGGCTCGCAGCTCCCAGTCGTAACCGATGTTCCACAGGGCCGGCCCCAGAACCGATCCCTGTGGGACACCGCACGACATCTCTCGCCGGTTCTACTCTCCGCTGTGACTAGGGTAGATAACTGCCCTGTCGGACAGGTAGTCCCCGACCACACGACGAAGGTAGGTGCCGACCCCGATGATACCGGAGTGCCTCCCCAATGCAGCTCCAGGGCATGGTGTTGAAGGCGTTGGCGATGTCGACACCACCAAGACAACACCACCCCGGGAGACCGCATCCCCCGTCGTGAGGGCTCTGACGCGCATGACGGCGTCCACCGTAGAGCGCCCCTTGCGGAAACCGAACTGGTTGTCCGCAAGATCCAGCCCCGTTTCCGCTAGGTGCCCGGCGAGGCGGTCCGCAATGACTCTCTCGAAGAGCTTGCCCACCTCGTCGAGCAACACCACGGGCTGGAATGCGGACGGAGAGTCCGCAGGGCGCCCAGGCTTCCCGGTCCTCCAAGGAAGCGGGAACTGGCTTCTCTCCAAGCATGCGCTAAAGAGCCCCTGCAGTCGAGGCCCGAGAGCCTCCAAGGCCAGGGCCCTGGCTTTGCCAGGCAAGCCATCGGGCCCTGGGGTGGTATTCTTGGCCTTGAGCGTTCGTACCGCCGCTCTCAGGTCTACCCCAGTCACAGCCGGGATGTCGTCGTCGTCGTCCTCTAGGTCCTCTTCCGGCACCGCAGGCGGCGGAGCCATAGGCGGGGGAGGATGTTCCCCTCGCGAAGGGTATATGTATGGCTAGATTCTTAATATGATTACATTGTAAGTGTGTGTGGTAAATATAAAACTACTTAGGGCACAAACTACAACTGACGAGTGACGCCGTGATGCAAAACATGATCGCGTCAAGAAGTCAAGGTCAGCCTAGAGCATAGAATAGAATATGGGCCTCAGTCTACTTATGTTTCATCTGAACGATAGCACGTTTTTACTCCAAATTCGAAATTAATACTGTATTGAATTACAATCGCGCGAACGCGCACGTCTGCGCGCGGTGACGCGTGAACCCGAGCGACCTTTGCAAGCGAAGACGCGCGTCTCCGAGCGTTTTCTTTCCGCAATACAAATTCGTATCGTATTTATAGAGAAATAGAGATGAATTAAGATTTTAAGAACAGTTCAAAAACGTGACGCTTCGCGACGCCTCAACTCTGCGCCAGTGTGAATTAAGCTTTAGCATCATTCATCCTTTCTAGGTCAACGGGAAGTAGGTAACCATCATGGTTTTCACTTACTTGTGAGCCCCAAAAATATGTCGCCCCGTCAATATGTGTGATTTATAACATTGAGATCACACAGGCAAATACGAAATATTATAGGATGAGGAGTGTGGGGATAATTGAAAAAAGTAATAGTCAAGCCTTTATTTATGATCAGCTTGCCTGTGCATTACGTGTTATTTCATAGTTAATCACTTTCTACAAAGTGTTTAGCTACCCCATAACCTCGTACTTTTCGTAAATATTTTTTTTAGCTTTTAAAACCAAAGCCTTCGTATTTTTAAAGCCTTCGGTATTTGATGCGTTCCAATTTCAGAGCATTTAGAGACAATACAGCGCGTCATTGTAACTGTTTGAAATTATTATCTATATTCGACCATTAAAAAGGCAATGTTTTGGGAACAAACTACGCTAGCGCCACTTTGACAGTTGCCAACCCCATTTCATTAAGTTTTTCAATTTTTCTGCTGGCCACACATAATTTCAAATAAGAGGAGATTTTGCACTGACGTATAAATCATAGATTATAGTCACAAAACACGGGATTTACCGCTACCATAGACAAGACACGTTTTGCATTTTCGACATAAATGCAGTGCAATTTAATTCTTTTCGAGTCATCAAGATTTTGTTGAGTACCTACCTATCTATTATAAAAGGTGTTGTGTTACGATTCGAGTAGGTACCATTCCATTCCTTACCATTGTATTGACGATATCTCGCAGTAAGTGTGTCTTTTAATATTAGTGGGTACATTTAAAGCAGTACTTTTTAATAAGTACCTGCGTACCGTACCTACTTTAAAGTGATTTTCTTAAGATAGGCAGTGTTATTTGTATTTTACTTTAATTTTGTGATATAGTGAATCTGTACTTTCAAAATGGGATGTTGTTATTCATGTGAAGTAAGTTTTTTTATGTTAATTGCATTGTTTTTATTTCAGACTCAATAACTCATATCTGATTGTCCTGTAATGGATACAGTGAAAATTATTAGAGATATTGCTGTGTGTTAATTTGAAACGTTGATAATTTCTAAACATTTTACAGCAATTATATTCGTTTAGGTTTACATAATTTTGTTACTTTAGTAAGCCCTCCGACCGAACCTATCTATACTTAGAAACCTAGAACTTTAGATTTTGTAGTAGTTTTCCACAAAAATATTTAAAGAGGAAAGATTTGATTTTTTGTTTTTATTTTTGTCAATTAACTCAAAAACTACTGGACCGATTTCAACAATTCATTCGCTGTTAGAATTCTACATTATCCCTGAGTAACAGCTATATTTATTACAAGAAAAAATTAGGGATCCTTAAGAAAACTGCAGCGCGAACGAAGTAATAGTATCTCCAATTGGAGCTTAATAATAATAATAATAATAAGTTTTATTTCAAATCATTTCAGGTTACATTGCATGTCAAGGAGTCTCCATTTAGGCATGGGAGATGCCTGTAGTTGAAGGCTCCGCTCTTCCTTTATAATATAAACTTATAGCTTCATAACATAAGAAACCAAATAGATAAACAAAACAGAAGGGAAAAAAATAAATAATAATAATTAACCAAAAAACAAATCAACATACAAAAATAACCACGATCAAATGTAGTTGAGTGTGTGTTGTGTGTGTGTGTGTGGTGTGTGTTATGTGTGTGTGTGTGTGTGGTGTGGTGTGTGCTAAGTGTATTTCAGTATTAAATAAATGAATGTTGTAATTTTTTAGGAAGATGATGGTCGTGGCCGTGTACCGTACGAGCATCGCCCGACTTCGACTTCGACACCGTATAGAGGCCCTGTGCCAACACCAAGACACCCTACGCCGACCGTACATAGTTTGCCGAGCACGCTAAGCAGCTATGATCCCTATAATTACAGGGTAAGGTTTTATTTTGAATATTAGGTATAGTACCTAGTATGTATAGTACAGATAGGTACCGGCACGGTTCATGAGCGCTCGGTGGAAGAGTAGGGATCACTTTGCGCATCGTACACCTTATGACAAATAAAACGTCCTCGTGAGGTTGTACGTGCAGCAAGAGTAAATAACAAATCCCGAGTGACGGCTATGACGCGCGATGCGCTACGGGCCAATCACTGCACTTTCCCCGCCCTCGCGCCTCCGCGCCTCACTTCATACCACCAAAGGGACCCAATAACTCACTTTTGCGCAGGTGAAGGTCAGCGCTCACGAATCGTGCCGATGCCGGTGTGCGTTCGCGCAGCGGAATGTTGTTGAATTTAAAGATTTTAATTATGCAGATATTTAGTGTATGACGTCGTATAATTGTGTATGGTAAAAAAAAAACATGTGCACGCAGCCTTTGTGGAAAAAATCACCAAAAACTGATTCGGCTGGGCGAACGTTGTCCTGGCGGAACATTTTTTAATCCTTAGACTTTAGAATAAAAGAGATGTGTCCAAAAATTTGTGTGTAATTGTGTATGTATGAATAAAATTAGTGCATGCATAAACTTCGGAGAAATTCAAGTTTCCGCTACGCGAACGTTTGGCCATTAGCTAGTTTTCATATAAAGCGCTTACATAGAGAGCTGTAGATTTTTACATACGTTGTTTTGAATTTGTTTATATTTGTTTAAAAAACAGATTTAGAAAAAATCGTCGGGCTTAAAAGATAAAAATATAAACGTAAAATATGCTTATTAGGTTGTCGGCGATAAGACCCCTTCTGCGTCCCTAGGCGCAAGTAGTGGTGGACGCGACCGTATGAAATAAGGAAATTTGTAAGGAAAACTAATTAGAATCTTAATTGAATCAGATTAGATTAGTTTAACATTCTTTAATTAGTGGCATAAGGATATTTTCGCATCATAGGTTTAGTTAGATTGTAGTTTAAATGCGAATTTAATGTTTTAGTTTATGTTTCGTTTGTACAGAAAGGTTTAATTAATTATTTGATGAGATTATGTTTTAATTACCTTCTAATTAGTTTAATAAGTTTTATGTATACATATTAGGTCCAATAAAACTCTAATACGAACGAACTTTGATAGTTTATAAGGATATTTAGATGTAAGGTTTTTGTATTGAGAATAATTACGTAGTTTGAAAATGTGATTTTTTAAGTGATAGCGTTTTGGAATTAGTGTTAAAATAAAGGTCTTGACCCAAAACCACTTTGGCAAAAAGAATTGAGTTGATAGGACTTATGGTTTTCGAAATATTTCCTAAAAAGCGTAGTGAAAATTTGTTAAGGTACAAAATTAGAAGTCTTAGTTCTAGAAACTTTTTGTATTGTAAGGATATCGAAATATTTTGTATTTCATATTGTTAAGCAAGGTTTAAGGAATCTAAAAATATATATATTGTAAGGGTTTTTATATAAAACACAATAAATAAAGGCTCCAAAGGTTTCGGCTCATAGAGAAAATGACACACGAATCGACTTCAAAAATCACGGTTCTCAATAAGGTAACGACGGGTAGTATATAAACAGAGCCGAATCTCGGCTCAATGGCAGGATTACTACGTTACTGGCGTGTGGACGTGAATACCGTAATATTCACGTCTACCCTACGCCCGCTCGGACCGCGCCAACCGACTACCCCACGACTGTGTAATCGGACTTGTTCGATTGCACAGCCGCGGGGCCGTTATTTCGTTTTAAATTCGAACTCAAAGTACCCACTTTCGGTCGCGTTGTGTAACAGTCACTTCTCGCGATGCCTAACACCGGCGCCCGCGGCCCTCCAGGCCGCGACGGCGCCCCAACGGAGGATCCACCACCACCGAAGGTCCCCCGCCCGCCGCTGGGCCGGGTAGCGTCCCTACCGAATATCGGCGGGGCGCTGCCCGGCGCAATGACGGCCGCCGCCCCGATGAAGGGGTTGCAGCCAAGGCCGCCGCCACCAGCTACTGCACCACCACCAAGTCAGCCTCCGAAGCCCCGAGCACCATCTGCGCGCACCACCGTGCACAGCGCGCCCGCGCACGTACGCGGCGCTGCGCCCCCAGCTCGAGGTAACGCTCAATCCGCGCGCCCCGCTGCTCCACACGCGCCCGCCGCGCGCCCTGGAGCCCCGCAGGCCAGGTCGTACGCGCAAACCGCGTCGCCAATTAAATGTGCGACTACCCACACGTCGCCGCCGCACTCACCGCCAACCGCAGCCCACAGTGCCGCGCTAGCGCCAACCACCGCGGACTATACCGCACTGCGCGCTGCGTCAGCCGCGCCCCGCAGCTTGCTGGCGGGCGCAGCGGCACCGACCGCGCGCACAACAAGCCGTGACCCGCGCTTGCAAAGGGGCGCTGCGCCACCGCGCGCCGCCGCCTACGACGCTCCCGCGACCTACTCGACCCAATCGTCGCGCGCGGGGCCGAACACATCCCTGTCGTCCATGGACGAGGCGCACTCCGCGCCATCGTCCCCATCATCAGAGGAGGAGGAGATGGCCTTCTCCTCTCAGGAGGTGAGAGCCCACAGAAGGAGAAGAAGCACCGATGAAGAGGAAGAAGAGGCGAAGCGGTATCGCCTGAACTCGCCACGCTCGCACGATAGTGAGCGCCTGTCGCTGGGTTCGGGCGCCGTGCCGCCTAGCACTTCGCAGACCGGATATCACGGGGTAAGTCAGACCTGCAATACCCCAGTTTCCGAGGCAGCCCCTCCCAAGGACGCCGTCGCGAATAACGCGACGTCGGGCGTCCAAAAGGACCCCGAAGAAGAAAAAACCCCGCTACCCTCCGCTGGTAGTGGAAAAATTACCTAACTGGGCCCACCATTTTAGGGCCCTAGCCGCCAAGCTGGGCCGGCCACCCAACGCTCGTCCCTACGGATCCGGTGTACGGTTCCTACCGGAGTCCGAGAACGAGTACAGGCTGGTTCAGCACTACCTCACCGACCTCGAAAAAGAGGAAGGAGTAAGCTGGTTTGCTTACTCCCTACCAGCGGACCAGAAGTTCAAGGTAGCCATACGGGGGCTGCCAGCGGAAACGGACCCTCAGGAGATTGAGGAGGAGCTCCGTACCCTAGGGTACGAACCCGAATATGACCGCCACATTAGGGCGAGACAAGGAAGGCATGGCTGCGTATTCTACGCCATGCTGAAGCGGACGCCAGATGTGCGCCGCATCTTCGACACCACCGTACTACTGTTGATGCGGGGTGTCAAGGTTGAAGCATGGCGGGGAAACGTGGGCCCGCTCAGTGTCACCGGTGCCAGAAATTCAGGCACTCGTCGCACCAGTGCCACCGACCGCTCGCTTGCGTACGCTGCGGGGAGGGACACGCTGCTCGTGATTGTCCGCGGCCGCGCGAGGAGCCCGCCACCTGCGCAAACTGCGGGGGCGCGCATCCTGCGTGCCACGTCACTTGTCCCATTTATCAAAAGGAAATGAGAACCAAGCGAGCGGGGACTGTCGCCATCTCGACAAACTCCGCGCCGCGCCGCCAAACTAACCCCGATGGTCCACTAGGAGAGGCCCATGGCGGCGCCTCACTGATGGCGGCAGCCAACGGGCCCACGAACCGGGACGGAGCCGCCTCCTCACAAGGTAGGAGGAAACATAAGAGGGGTGGAAAAGGCAGAAAGCCCAAACCCCCCACGACCCAAGAGGCAAATATGCAAGTTGTCACTAAGGCCGCCCCTGCCAACAACACCAACAACAACAACAAAGCGCAGGCAGTGAACTCAAACTCAATGACGAACGAAGCCAACAAGGTCGCCACTGTTAGCACCGGCAACGCGCGACAGTCGCGCCACCCAACAACCGTGCAAGAAACTACGGCGCGACAGTCGCGCCCCCTGCCGTCGAAACCCAAAACCTCTGGCGCTGACGTAGCCGGTGGCCACGAACGGAACCAACAATCAAATTTAAATTCAACATCAACAGGTACAAAAACCAACTCAAAGGAATTTACTGCCTGCGCTATCAAGCTACTGATGGAGCTACTGAGAGCTATAAGGCAGGGACAGGATGCTGGGCAAGTCATCCTTGACGGTCTGGCCGAACTTCTCGCTCTTTATGGATAGGCCGTTAAGGATGGTTCACTGGAACGCCCGCGGCCTTAGGGACAAGGTCGCCTCCCTTCGACATCTCCTGAGGGATCAAAACATCGACGTGGCGCTGATAAGCGAGACGCACCTGAAACCTGAAGACGGGATAAGGTTTCCGGGCTATCTCGCTTACAGGAAAGATGAACGGTCGGCTCAGAACAGCGCATATCGCGGTCTGGCAGTACTGGTAAGGCGAAGAGTCGTCCACCAGGAGCTCCCCCCGCCGTCACTGCAGAGCCTGTACGCGCTGGGCGTACAACTGCACGTAGCCGGCGAGGACATAGTCATTTACGCCTGCTACAAACCGCCCGCAACGAAACTCGATCCGACAGAGTTGCGGGCGATTATGTATAACTCCACTCACGCAACCGTCCTCGCCGGCGACTTGAATTGCAAACACCCGGCGTGGAACTCGAACGTCATCAACCAAGGGGGAAGACGACTCCTCGCTGATGCCGAAGCCCTCGGCCTCACGGTGTCCGGCCCTGAGACGCCAACACACTACCCGGATAATGCCACCTACATACCCGACGTGCTGGACATCGTAGTCCACCGAGGGCTAAACTGCCAGATCACACAGCAAGTGATCGACGACGAGTTACAGTCGGACCATCAACCTGTACTCGTCGTCCTATCGGGGATGCCGACCCGAATGAAGCCGCCAGCGCCACGCCGATTACTGGACTGGACTAAGTTTACAGAAAAGATTGAGGCCACAACACCGACTCGGCCTATCACTACCGCCGCGGACGTCGATCTGCTGGCGAATGACGTCACTGCTTGCGTAAAATGCGCCTTAGAAGAGGCCACTACGTCACTGCCAACGGAGGGGAGAGGGCTACTGCCGCCCCTACCGCCACGACTACGCGCGATGGTTGCCGAGAAGAGGCGCCTACGCAAGCAGTGGCAACAAACACGCTGCCCAACTCTAAAAGCGGCACTTAACCGACTCGCGGAGAAGGTAAAGGCCGAGTTGCGAGCACAGGCCGCCGCGAGCTGGGAGGAACGCATAGACGCCGCAGTGAGCGACTGGTCGTCTGTGCACACACTGTGCCGTCAGCTCACTCGCACCCCGGCTCCGGTGCGCCCTCTACAGGATAGCGACGGGGCGCTCAAGTACGTCGCGGAGGAAAGGGCGGAGGTCTTCGCCGCACACTTGGAGCGTCAGTTTCGTCCGAACCCGACCACCGAGCACGCGCATGTCGCGGCAGTCGAGCAACACCTTGGGGACTACTTCGCCACGCCACGCTATTGGCTATCTTTTTCATCGTCAGTGACTAACTGGCTTCAGTTGTACACCGCACTTTGATGACAACTGAGAATTTCATAACATTGGTATTGCGTATCACATTGAGTGGATATCCAGTTACGGTGACTTATAGACGGGTAACGGTGCTCTTCGTAGCCGCACTTGACGCCTCTATTTTTTATCGACTATTATGCTGCTAAGTTGAAGAACGCCTTTTGAGCATTACAATACTACATTTTAGAGATCATTTGATTTTAAGCGGTTTATAAAATACTCTTGACATAATTTTACGTCGAACAAAAACAAACCGGCGGGTTCATTTCATTCTTTCGTAATTGCTTAAACTTGCGAGTTGTGCGACTGTGTTTACTAGTTTTTTGAAAATAAATCCTTAAATAAAAGGTAAGTAAAACCACTAAATAATACCTACGTAGGCTCCCGATAGATCGAGTACCTAAGTTAATTACTTATTTTGTATGAGAGTTTGTTTCGCAGTTTATAAGTACGAGTATAACTTCAACTTATTAAAATAACTCTATCATTTATATTAATTATGGTGTTATAAAAAAATGTATATGGTACTTAAAGCCAAGTGAGCAATTTTAGATAACTACCTCTACCTATACTTTATTGATGTAGAATATTTAATTTAAGATGCCTGCACGTCGAAGAGTTTCCATAAGGCAAATGGAATTACTTGTGGAGTTTGCGGAGTCCAATCCCGATGTTGCATTGGGCCGCTTTCCGGGAGGGCCACAGGCTGTTAGAGTCACCCGAGAAGTATGGGACACTATAGCAGTCCAACTAAACTCAGTGGCAGAGGGAACCACTAAAACACCAGACCAATGGCGAAGAGTAAGTTTACATTAATTTAAAATATACCTACTCCAAAATTCACTACCTCATACATTTTTTATTCTCTTCATCATTACTAAAAATACGTATTTTAATCCTGCATTCTTTTGCATTTTTTGTCACATTATCCATGGTCCCTTTTGCCCCACTTAAGAAGTCTCTCCACTCAAGACTCAACAAAACGCTCAAGTAGGTACTTCTGATAAAAAATGACTCTAAAAATAGCTTGCATTTTGAGTTTGTTGTGTTTATGTTCTTAGAAGTAGCTTGGTTTAGGATAGTATTTGATGAAGGTATACCTATTATTCTAACATACCTAGTTACAAAATGTTTTTTTTTTTTTTTTTCTATCAAGTACTGGATAGAGTTTAAGGCCAAGACAAAGGGCAAAGCTGCAGACTCAAGGAGAAATGCATCAGCAACCGGTGGAGGGCCTAACAAGCTTGTTCCTCTGAATGAGTTAGAGAAGAGAGTGTTGGCAATATTAGGCCCAGTAGCGGTGGAGGGATTGCGTGGAGTACGCCTGCCTATTGATGTTAGTTTCATAATTATTGAATGCTTTTATGGGGAAACATAATTATTATGACTAATCATACTAAATTCTTTCATGTATAGCCTATTATCTAAGCCTTATTTTTAATGAGATTATTTTTCATATTTTACAGCCATATTTTGCAGATGAGGTTGAGGCTCCTGTGGATTCTGGAATTGTAGCACCCGATCCTGTATCCTATGATCCAGTATCCTATCCCAGTACATCAGCTCCCATCTCTCAGTCCTCGGCTCCTGATCCTATATCTTTACAGCCCATGGATGAGGAATGGCTTGATGAAGAGTTATCCGACATACACACCTTTAGGCTCCCACCCTCTGCTTCAACACAGCCTGAATTCCCACCCTCCACAGAGACACAGCCTGCATCGCTGCCTTCCACACAAACACAGCCTGAAATGCCTCTCTCCACTGAGGTACAGCCCGCCGAGCAGCAGCCCCCAATTACTTCGAGAGATGATAGTAAGACAATCATAGATTTATGACAGAAATTTTAACATTCCAGTAACAGTTTTAATGCGATGATAAATCAGTGGTAGTGACATCAAACACCGCATATGGCGAATGTAAACAAAAAATAAGAATTGTAGAAAAACCAAATGATAAAACTAATATTTATTTTTAGGGTATGCTCAGCGCTCCACTGCACCGGCCAGACGAACGAGATCACACAGACAAAGTTAGTACCTACATTGTATTATAAAGTAGTAGATCTTTTTAGGGTTCCGTACCCAAAGGGTAACCAACGGAACCCTATTACTAAGCCTCCGCTGTCCGTCCGTCCGTCCGTCTGTCTATCAGCGGGCTGTATCTCAAGAACCGTAATAGGTAGACAGCTGAAATTTTCACAGATTGTGTATTTCTAATGCCGCTATGACAACAAATAATAAAAATTAAGGTTTATGGTACGGAACCCTTCATGTGCGTGCGAGTCCTACTCGCACTTGATCAGTTTTTGAGAACTGAAATCAATATAACAAATTTATAAATTACAGTTCATAGAGATGAGGGGACGCCGCGCTGGGCCTACGAAATAGAATCTCGACGCATTGCTGCTGAAGAGCGTCATGCAGCTGCAATGGAAGCACTCGTCAATATAATCAGAGATATAAGGAATGATGTACATAGTTATATAAATCGATCTCAATAGTTTTTCTACTTTAGTAACGTAAGTTTAATTTATTTGTTAGTTAGTTTATAGATATTAGTTATAATTTAAAGTAAAATAAATAACTTTATGTTACCTATTCCTATTCACTGTTATTTTTTCAACATTATTCACATCCAAATTGTAGTTTTATGTAAGTACTAGTTGACCCACGCAACTTCATCTGCTCCGCTCCTATTGGTCTTGGCGTGATAATATATAGCCTATAGCCTTCCTCGATAAACAGGCTATCTATCTTACACTAAAATATTTTTTCAAATCGGATCAGTAGTTCCTGAGATTAGCGCGTTCAAGCAAACAAACAAACTCTTAGCTTTATAAAGTAAATATAGATTAAATTAAATAAAAAACAATATTATTATTATTCATGTTATTATATTCAGTGTGTAAGTCACCATGTTTAAAATATGTTACAATAGGGATGTTTATACTTAGGTACAGTTATGGACCTTGTTAGGTTACAGCAACAATTTAGGTTCTTGTTTGATTAATGAATACTAGATAGCTCTAGCATTCCATAATCTTTGGACTAATATATCCCTCGAGTTGTCTGCTGCAAATGCCTCAACTCTTGGTACCTCTCTGAAGACTTGGCTCTGTTGGTCACTGTCAACATCATCACTGTAAGGCTCGGGCATTGGAACATTCCGTGCGTTGGCTATGTTATGTAGAACAACACATGCATTAACTATTTTAGCTGCTGTTACAGGATCATAGTGCAGTACCCTGTGTGCTAACAAGCACCGCCAACGTCCTTTTAGAACTCCGATACAACGCTCAACAGTGTTTCTGACTTTACAATGAAGTTCAGTATAGTGTTCTTCTGGTGAACCCGGAGCCGTGCCTAAGATAGGTGTCATCATCCAAGGGCGCTGTGCATATCCAGAATCACCTTAAACATTAGTAATAATGTAAATATTTCAAATTGGTTATTTTTACATTCCACATAACACAGCCAGCCAAAATAATATATCATACCTAATAGCCAACAGCGCTCTCTATTCCTTTCCAGTCTTTCTAAATGAGCTTTTAAGTGGCATTGATTCCAGACATAAGAATCATGTGCTGCACCACCAAATGATGCATCAATATGCAGTATATTTAGATTTGAATTACAAATCTGAAACAAGAGTTTTATTTTAGGTTCTCAATATTAATTTTGGTTAAAACAAAAAACTTGGTAGTTTTGTAATATTAGGTACTAATCACTTACTATTAAAACATTCAAAGAATGATAATTTTTTCTATTAAAATATGTCTCCTCATGATCTATCGGTCGTATCAAGGCCACATGTGTACCATCAATGCACCCAATAATGCCAGGAAATCTGAATTTTTCCATAAACCTTGAAATCAAAAAGGCAAGTTAAATATTTTTTAGTTTAATTTTTAGTATATGTACCTACCTACTGTTTTAATTAAAAACACTTACGCACTTACACGACTTACCCTTTCATAATAATTTCCCTCTCTTGCTGAGACTTAGGGAACTTTATGTACTTAAGAAGTACTTCCCTGACATTGAGTGCACCAGTCACTTCATGTAGACACTTACTTAATGTGGGCTGGGACATATTGCATAGAAAGGAGGCACCTACATTGCGTTGGTATGACCCATTGGCAAAAAAACTTAAGGCAGCCAAGATCTGTAATAAAAAATGAAATTCATTATATTTCTCAGGCAACAAAGCTACCTTATACTATTATATTTTCTCAACAAAACAAGAAGGATTAGTTAGTAAGGGTACTTACTTTTATTTCATTGCGAACAGCCGTTTTTCGTCGAGCTTGTGGCAGGTATGGACGGAGTTCTTCTAATACCTGTTGGAATGCAGCTTTACTCAAACGAAAATTCGCAATAAACTCTCTCTCTGGCAACTGCAAGGGATTACTAGCGTCACGCAAGCGGCGCCTCTCAATTCGCAAATGGTTTTGTTTTCGCTGTTCTTCAGCATGACTCAACAATATTAGACGTGACATTCCTCTTTACTAACAAGAATCACAATAATTTAACACTTATCAAACACAAAAAAACTTTTAACGCTACTTTATCCCACACTGTGCTTTGGTGTTAATCACTAGAATTCATAAAACACTACCTAAGAGTAGTGTCTTTCACGAGAATTGTGACAAGTTACGTGCTTATCAATTTGATGTCCATTCTAAGCATTAAAAGCTTACACAATCGCAATCTTACAAGTATCGATACGTAAACATCTGTCAAAATATGTTACGGTGGCTATCAGCGATACTGGGTGCTCATGACGTCACCCTTGTTAGTCACTGAAGATAGCCAATACGAAACTAGCTGTTTGACAGTTAATCGTTGAACACTTAGCCAAGTGATCTTCACTTTGAGCTGTCAACTGAGATACGCAATAGCACTGAGGAGGACGCCATATTTTTCTCGCCGGGCGCAGTTAGACGCGCCCTACGTCGAACGAAACCCCGAAAGGCCCCCGGTGCCGACGGTATCACCAACACAGCGCTGCGCCACCTGCCGCACCGAATGGTCGCGGCCTTGGCGCGCCTGTTCACAGGGATACTGCGCACGGGGGCCTTCCCCACCGCATGGAAGGAAGGGCGCGTCATCATGCTGCCCAAGGCGGGGAAAAACATCCTGAAGCCAGAGAGCTACCGGCCCATCACGCTGCTGCCCACTATCTCCAAGGTGTTCGAGTCGCTCCTGCTGCGACATCTCCAGCCACATATCACTCCACGACCGGAACAATTCGGGTTTCGGTCGGAACATAGCACGACGCTCCAACTGTCGAGGGAACTGCACCTGCTGTCGTCTACAATGAACAGAAAGGAGTACGCGGTCGCAGTATTCCTCGACATGGAGAAGGCCTTCGACCGAGTTTGGCACGACGGCCTTGTTTACAAGCTGGCCACCTCCGATGCGCCCCGCCGCATCGTCAAAGTGGTCCAATCTTTTCTGTCCAACAGGAGTTTCCGGGTGGTGGTCGAAGGCGCGCTGTCCTCCCCCCGTCCCGTCCGGGCGGGCGTGCCGCATGGCAGCTGCGTCTCGCCAGCGTGTTACTCACGTTACACGGACGACATCCCCACCACGCCACACTCGACGCTCGCGCTGTACGCCGACGACGCCGCGTGCATCACTACGTCACTCAACACGAAGCACGCGGCGTCCAAGATGCAACGCGCGCTCGACTTGCTTCCCGACTGGCTCGCCAAGTGGCGACTATCCGTGAACGTGAGTAAAACGCAGGCGATCGCCACAGGTATGGCGCGCCTCCCACCCCCTTTGAAGTTCCAGGGAGCCGACGTCGCGTGGTCCCCCCGGGCGAAGTACCTGGGTGTGACCATCGACCGGCGGCTCACGATGGGGCCGCACGTCCGCAATGTCGCCGCGCAGGCAAGGGCCGCCCGCGCACGACTCAAGCCAGTGCTCTCGTCCCAACTCCCGGCGCGCGTCAAACTGGGTGTGTACAAGACGTACATCCGCCCGGTCTTGACGTACGCCGCCCCCGTATGGTTCGCCCTCACAGTGGAGGGGAACCGCGTGAAGCTCCGCGCGCAGCAACATCTTGCGCTGCGGACAATCGTCGGCGCCCCCTACATTGTGAGGAACGCCGTCATACAACGCGACCTCCGGATTGAGAGCCTGGACGAGTTTGTGCAGCGCCTCGCGAAAGGTATGTTCGCGCGTGCCGACGCATCTGGCTGGTCGCACATCAAGCAGATCGCGCCCTGGCATGCGCGCCCGCCTGACGCGTGGCGCCTGCCCCGCGACCTGCTAGGGGATGTAGACGGCCCCGTCGCACCGGATATGACGCCTGAGTAAGCCGCCCCCAGACTACACGCGGCCTACTCAAACAGTAACACTGCCCACCCCACTCGCATCCTCGGCGCGCAACTTGTTCTAAGTTAATATAGGCTTATTCGGTGCAGATGCACTGGGCGGTAGTACTCACAATACACGACCGTCCACACACAAACACAAGACTGCTCCGCGGTCCGGATCGTGATCGGCTAGCTCTGAGATCGTGACGGACGGGAGCCACATACTTACTCTGTAGGTGTGTCACCAAAGTCGGCACCCTCGTCGCTGGTCGTTCTCGCTGGGCCTCCCCCGGGTCACTGGGGGTCTCACTCGGCGGGGACTGACCGCCGCAGGTGCCGTGAAGAGGCGGCGCTGAGTTAACAGCGTCGCGACGCGCCTACAGATACCTACACAACAGTTACACCAAAGGCGTGCGTTGCTATTTTATTATGGCAGGCGCACGCCAACACTCCAAGTTGCCTTTACGTTTTCTTGACTTCTAGTTAGGAAACGTGAGGTCAACTCACATGAACCAATAATGGCCCTGAAAAGGGCCTTTTGTTTATGATTCACAGCCGTATCAAGGCAACCCAACGACCAGCCCGTAGTAACGGGCCGAGGAGCGCCACCGCGGTAAGGGGACTTCGCCCCGACACCGCTTGCCGCGCCCCCTAGGGGTCGCAGCGACAACCACGAAAGCTCAATGGCAGCAGCACAGCCGTCGAATAGGCAACACTACAAGAAGATAGGAGCCGAAACCTGCGGGTCAAGATTTCCTGTGAAGAGTTGTTTTATTGCCTCCCCGGCTCTTCGTCTCCGTCTCCCGAGGTCCCTTAACAGTAGTCGAAAAACGTTACGCATTCAGGGGTGCGTGGTGACGTACGTAACCAGCGCAAGGTAGTACAAGGGGCGTACGTCAAATTACGTGGGAGATTGCCCCAGGACGACAGCGCGAGCATTGGACGTGTTCCTGCCGTCCGAAACATAGGTCTTAGTTCTTAAAGTATGCACTTTGGGGTCTAGATTTTCAAGTTTATACAAACCTTGTAAGTGTCTGCAATATGTTGCCAAGTATCAATGATGTTCTGTTAGTAATTAAAGAGTTATAGGACAATTTACCATGAATAGACCACTGTTTATAAAGCAGTCAAATATCACGACGTTCTAAAGGAATTGCATGGTAAAATGTATGCCAATAATAATTTATTCATTCAACTATTCACATGCAAAATTTCATGTCATTAAATTCAGTAATTAAAGAAAAACAATTATAATACTGACGAAGCATCGAAAACCTACATAACCCGACCAAGTTCGGATAGCTACAAAAACGCGGCCGTGCAATATATTTAGGTAACATCCCAAAATTTACAGTATAATACCGGTATTGAATTGGTATACGTGATAACACAATTGTTGTTTCGATATAATTTATAGGTCATTTATTTTTGTACACCTAATTTTTTAAATGTATTTGACTATGACAGAAAACGTACGTGTACTTTCGTAGGTACTATTTACGTAGGTACTTTATGCGCTTGAGACTTGAGATATAATCTAGATATACCTATTATTTGAGAAAAATAAAATTCATACTGCTAATTTCTATTGAAGATTTCACGGATCAGGATTCTAACTATAGACCCCTTAGGGAAATTAAATAATTACCACAAGTAAGTACTACTGTTTAGGTAAATATTTATCATATTGTAGCTTATTACACTATTTAACCAATGGACTAGGCATGCACGTCTGCACGAGCGTTCCCCTTTTTTCTTGAAAATACCTTTTTTATACCAATGTTTTAGTTTATAAGCCCTTTTTTAATGTTGATCAAATCTAAACAACTGAATAGTCTAGTTATGTGATGTATTGCTGTCGTTGCAAGCGTTTGTTAACGTTATCATAATTACATAATTAAGTATTATATGTAATTAAAAATATTTTTGTACACGGATATTTAAATAGAGGAGAAGTACTTGTTATTATTAAAAAAATATTTTTCATTCAAGAAATGCAATTGTTTTATTTTTTCCTAACGCTTGTGTACGCAACTGTACCATATTAATAAATACTATATTGCAACGTTTCTTAGATATATGGCACGGCCGCTTTTTTGTAGCCATCCGAACTTGAAAACCTACATAACCCCACCGGGTTATGTAGGTTTTCGATGCTGCGTCAGTATTATAATTGTTTTTCTTTAATTACTGAATTTATTGACATGAAATTTTGCATGTGAATAGTTGAATGAATAAACTAATTATTGGCATACATTTTACCATGCAATTCCTTTAGAACGTCGTGATATTTGACTGCTTTGTAAACAGTGATCTATTCATGGTAAATTGTCCAATAACTCTTTAATTACTAACGGAACATCATTGATACTTGGTAACATGTTGCAGACACTTACAAGGTTTGTATAAACGTGAAAATTTAGACACCAAAGTGCATACTTTAAGAACTAAGACCTAATAAGCGTATTTTACGTTTATATTTTTATCTTTTAAGCCCGACAATTTTTTCTAAATCTGATTTTTAAACAAATATAAACAAATTCAAAACAACGTATGTAAAAATTTACAGCTCTCTATGTAAGCGCTTTATATGAAAACTAGCTAATGGCCAAACGTTCGCGTAGCGGAAACTTGAATTTCTCCGAAGTTTATGCATGCACTAATTTTATTCATAGGTACATACACAATTACACACAAATACACACAAATTTTTGGACACACCTTTTTTCTTCTAAAGTCTATGGATTAAAAAAAGTTCCGCCAGGACAACGTTCGCCCAGCGGAATCAGTTTTTGGTGAATTTCTCCACAATGGCTGCGTGCACAATTTTTTTTTATACCATACACAATTATACGACGTCATACACTAAATATCTGCATAATTAAAATCTTTAAATTCAACAACATTCCGCTGCGCGAAAGCACACGATGATAGTACCTACCTGTGATGTCATAACGTGGCGAGTCCTAAATTCGGTGATAGACGTACGAAATTATAGTACGCGGGTTAAGATAGCAAACTTGCTCGGCTCGACGTTCGGTAACAGACTTGACAGCTTGCTCATTACTCTGGTACAAGGGGGGTCCCGCTGGTACCTGAGTGATGAGCAAGCTGTCGATGTCGTCAATGGAGGAAACTTTTTGTTATTCAGGCAGGAATAATATTTTTTATAGCCAGACAGGATACTTTGTATGAGAGAAGCAACAATTCACATTGAATAGCAGTTGACTAGAGTGCCATAATTTCGGCACATAATATTTGGTCGAGTGTTGAACCAGTTACAATCGTGTTCCTGAAAAAATCAAGAATTCTGTTCATAATAATTAGTGTGAATAGCTTTGCATTTTTGCAACAAAATAGCACTCAACGTGTCATAAAACAAGGATGGCTCGCTCGCGTTGATGTCGTCGGCGTGCGAGCCGAGGCGACTCAAGCTACTACCTACCAGCTAAATTTCAAAACTGTTGGTTCGCCAACGAACTTAACTCGTTGAGCCACAATTCCGCGTAGTTACGGTGACACACGACCGAAAAAGGTCGTCGAGCCATGAGTCCGTGTAGGTACTTGCTCGCCCGACTATCACCCACTTAAGATACACTGGTGAATGATAACAACCATTAGTGAATAGTTTGTTGTGAAATCTTTGACGATTTAACTATTATAGATTAGGTATAGGTACCGAAATTATCTATATAGAATATATAGATAATTTCGGATAATTTACTCAGAAATAGACCTTTTTTTTTTAGGGATGGGAAATCATCCAATGACTCCTCCCGCTCTGGGTGTAGCGGGAGGGAGTGTCAGACTTCTACTGACTAAAACCCATCCTCGATCCGACCATGGCTTGGACCAGGGCCGGACGCGAGAGATAGCCGCCGATCGCCGTTTCGAGGACACGGCGGTGCGCCGCCCAAGCGGGGCACACCTGCACAGTGTGCTCTACCGTGTCCTCCGGTCGATCCTCGCAGTGGTGACACCCGGGCGTTTCCTCCCGCCCGATTCGGTGCAGGAACCTCCCGAAACATCCATGTCCGGTGAGGACCTGCGTCAGGCGGAAGGTGAGGACGCCGTGGCGCCTCTCAAGCCACTCCTCAAAGAGGGGACTTATCGCCACTATTGTGGCGTGCCCTGCGCTGGGTTGCGATAGCCGTCGTCTCCATGACGCCATGAGATCGCGCCGGAAGTCCGTCCGCTGCGCGACAATTTGCCGTGTCAGCGGAGTTTCCCCCCGGCTTAGTACCTCCGCGCGCCAATCATGCAGGCGCGCGAGGACCACCGCCTCCAGATCCCATGGCGGCAATCCGGCAAGGAGACCCGCCACTTCGCGCGAGATCGTGCGGTACCCTCGGGTCATCCTGAGGGCCACCACCTTTTGGGGGGCGTTCAAATGGTTCGCAGCACGCTGCCTCAATGAACGCGCCCACACCGGGGCCCCGTAAAGGGCCATGGACCGCACGACCCCCGCGTATAGCCTACGGCAGGAGGCGTTCGGTCCCCCCAGGTTGGGCAGGACTAGCCTGAAAGCAGCCCCGGCCCGCTCCAGTTTGGGGACCAAACGTCGGAAATGCTCCACGAAGTTCCATCGGCTGTCTAGGACGAGCCCCAGGTATTTCAGCGTCGATTCGACGCCGATGGAAACCCCTCCCACCGTCAGCAAGGATCCCGACGGTGGCGCATTGCCTCGGTCATGAAAACACATGGCCTCGGACTTGTGCAGTGCCACCTCGAGACCCAGTTGCCGGATCCGCTCCACGACTATCGCAACCCCGCGTGTCATTACGTCGGCCGCCTCCGCGTACGACCCCCCCTGTGCCAGCACCAGCGTGTCGTCAGCGTAACAGATGACGCTGACGCCGCTACGGAGGTCGGCTCGCAGCACCCAGTCGTAACCGATGTTCCACAGGGGCGGCCCCAGAACCGAACCCTGTGGGACACCGCACGACATCTCTCGCCGGTTCCACTCACCGCTGTGACTTGGGTAGATTACTGCTCGGTCGGACAGGTAGTCCCCGACCACACGACGAAGGTAGGTCGGCACCCGATGATACCGAAGTGCCTCCCCAATGCAGCTCCAGGGCATGGTGTTGAAGGCGTTGGCGATATCGAGAGACACCGCCAAGACAACACCACCCCGGGAGACCGCATCCCCCGTCGTGAGGGCTCTGACGCGCATGACGGCGTCCACCGTAGAGCGCCCCTTGCGGAAACCGAACTGGTTGTCCGCAAGATCCGGCCCCGTTCCCGTTAGGTGCCCGGCGAGGCGGTCCGCAATGACTCTCTCGAAGAGCTTGCCCACCTCGTCGAGCAACACCACGGGCCGGAATGCGGACGGAGAGTCCGCAGGGCGCCCAGGCTTCGGGATGAGTACAAACTTCCCGGTCCTCCAAGGAAGCGGGAACTGGCCTCTCTCCAAGCATGCGCTAAAGAGCCCCTCCAGTCGAGGCCCGAGAGCCTCCAAGGCCAGGGCCCAGGCTTTGCCAGGCAAGCCATCGGGCCCTGGGGCGGTATTCTTGGCCTTGAGCCTTCGCACCGCCGCTCTCAGGTCTACTCAGAAATAGACCTAAGAAACAATTTCATACCTACTTTCACCGTCGAAATTTGTGATTTTCGACGCAAGTTACGTAGGCCCATAGCGGTCTATGTACCTACGTAACTTGCGTCGAAAATCGTCGGGAATCTCGAGGCTGCATGCACGAAGTCAGCGGGCGCGTAGCGCGGGCATCGGTGCGTTCAAATGCCATAATTATAATATTATGGAACTGGCCAAAAACCGACGCTTCAGAATTTGTATCAAAAAGATGTTTTTGCCAATTTCGCACATTCACAGTAACATATAAAATAACAAAAGGGTTTTGATAGAGCGTCGGCTTTGTTTCTTTGGTGCCGATACTGGACGAACGGACGGACAGCGAAGGCTTAGTAATACTTAGGGTTGCGGTGGTTACCCTATGAATACGGAACCCTAAAAAAGAACTATTTTGTTATTGTGTAGTACCTATTATTCATTTGTTGTTGTTTTAATTTTAGGTAGAGGTCTTGAAACCAGAAAGACGTGCCGTCCCGCAACGTCCAGCAGTAAATGTGATAAGAGAGCCTACGCCAACTGCGTCAAGTTCGCGAAGTAACTTTGTTCCAAAACCCATTGAGTTCAAGGTAAGGAAACCTAATAGCACCTGTAAAAAAAAAAATCTTTTAAATATAGAACTGACGCTAACCACGAACGGCCGAGTGAGCTAAGCAAACGTGCCATTGTCAGTTACAGGCTAGGGCAGTGTGCCCATTTTTTATTTTCGAAAAAAACTGGTTAATGTTAACTTTCTTGTAACATCAAGTGACTTTTTTCATAAGCATCATAGGATAACACACGGTGAGTTAAGTTGCTAGTTTAATTAAATACAAATTTCAGCCTCAACCTGGAGCTTTATACGGGGAGTACAAGTGCCGTTGCGGATACTTTTGGGTCAGCCGCCTGTCTTGGCGCGACAGATACCAACAGTGTAAACGTTGTGAGGCACAAGTGCGACCAAGACATCAGGTAATTGCTATACCTATGCTATTTTATGGGCAGGCATCTTCTGCTTCTGAAAGTGCGTTTCTATTTTGGACGGATTCCCAATCCTTTTTTTAGACTTAAAGTAGAAACTATAAAATTAGCTATCTGTCAGTCAAATTCCCGTCAAAATCAGTGCAGCCGTTTCCGAGGTTGCCTGGCATGACAGAGATCATTAAAAAATATTGTTTTTTATTATAGGTAAGTATTTAATTATAAAGTAAGTATATTATGATTACGATTACATTAATTATCATTCATATGCATCTATTAAAAAGATGTTATTCTGATATTACTCTTATTCTGTTATTATAATATATTTATGTAGATGTTAGTACCTATTTTATAAATATGTACGGTAAACAACAAAAGTCGAATAATGCATCGAGTTTCGTAACCGTAATAAAAATCATATTTCGATGATTAACATTGAATTCGTCCTCTATTAAATATCTGTCCAGCTAAGACCATCAAAAATCATTTAGTTGGAACCGAACCCAATACCTGCAGCGAAGGGAGGACCTGATAAATTTCTTGAAACAAGTAGCTAAGTATTCCTAAATAATATAATACTTGCTTTCATATTTACAGAGAGAGCTGCGGCCTACTGACTTCACATCACGCGACAAAGTTGACGACAGTTTGAGCCACCCCCAGGAGCTATGCGAGATGTGCAAGCAAGTGGGAGGTTACTGTGGCAGATATAATAAGTCCCTAACCGAAACTCGTGCATAAGGACCTAATTTTATCGTTCAGTGTTGGCGAGCAGATTTGGGATACAATCAAACTGCTGTACAAGCATATTTGGGCGCGTGGCGTGGCCAAAATCGGAACAGTAGCCGCCATTTTGATTTTTTGGTACCTAATTTATAGTATTTTAAAGACTTTTCACTTTTTTTTATCAATAGGACTCACAGAATCACTGTAAAATATCGTGTTATTTAATTAAATAAATTATCTGACAGTGACTACCATTCATGTAACAGGGGCCAACTTGATTAGACCCAAGATTTAATTTTTACTGACGAAGCTCTGAGCGATTTACCAATTACATACATACCTACTTCTTAAAATTTTAATGAAACATAGTTCAGTACATATATATGTTATTATTCTTTTTTTTTAATTAGCGCGCATTTTCTATGTTGTTTAAAGGCCTCATCCTACTCCTTCCAGATATTTATAATTATTTTCTTGCGCCACCTCGTTACAGCTTTTACGGTTCGTATCCAGGTCTTTTCGCCACCCCTTTTTGAACCAACTTCCGCAGCGCGGACTTCTTCGGACATCCATTGCGTGAAGACTTTTGCCCAAACGGTCATCGTGCATTGGCCAAACAACAAGGACTGATCGGCAATTCGACAGGTAAAGTGAAGAAAAAAGAAATTAAAGATATTAATCTCTTTTCGTCACTACATAAACTACTCATAGTTAGAGCGACGAAGTCTCCCTATTTTTTTTTTTAAACTATAAAGTTGCCAATGACCTGATGAGGGCCGCGAGAAGCAGATGGATGAGTGGCGACACTTGGGGGAGGCCTATGTCCAGCAGTGTAGGTACAACTTTCGGCTGATATAATGATTGATGAAGTTTGTGAACTCCTCCTCTAAATGAGCCATAAGGTTAATTTAATTCAGTTTCGGTAAAACTAGGATTAGTAAAAAAGTTAATTATTTTCCCTCTGTTTGACATGAATTTCCATTGAAACGATAAGACGTAAAATGGTTTTATATCCCTTTTGGATTATCTATATCTAATTATCTATACTAATATTATAAAGAAGTAACATTTGTTTGTAAGTTTGTATGAAGGGGGTAATCTCAGGAACTACTGGTCCGATTTTAAAAATTCTTTCAGTATTAGATAGCCCATGTATCGAGGAAGAATATCACACATATCATCACGCTAAGACTAAAAGGAGCCGAGCATTAATGGAAAATGTGACGCAGACGAAGTTGCGTGGGTCAGCTAGTATACATATATAAACAGAGATTACAATGTAAATTTAAGAATACCTTTAATTGCTATTGAGTTATCCTAATACATGTGTTACCAGGGAAATCTATAGACTGCATAGTTTATGCAGATGTAATACTGTTGAAACTTGAAAGATAGTACTTAATATTAGCTTGTGTAATAATAATTATCTAATATCAGAACAGAAGACTTTAATGTATGTTTTTTATATAATTTTGAGAGAATAATTAAAAATATTGATTTAAATTGTATATTTTTATTTTAAAAAGCCATAAATCAAACGTTTTACCCGTAATAATTTACACATTCAAGAATCGCAACTGACACAAAAAATGTATTGTACCGCAGCTGCGCAAAAGCGAAAGTCGAATGACACTGTTACTTATAAATTGTTTCATAATAATTTAAAATACGGGTTTTCAACACTTTTAGTATGTATGAGATATTTTAATTTTACAACTTTATCGATTTTTTTTCAATCATCATCTAGCCTAGCCTCTTTCCCAACTATATTGGGGTCGGCTTCCAGTCAAACCGGATTCAGCTGAATACCATATCGATTTTTTTTCAATATCGTGTCGATTAAAAAGTTATAATTAATTTAAAGATTAAACACAGCGTTACTCGACTTTCGTTGCTAACTGTCCTTCGAAAACGAAAACTGGTCACAGTAATTTTACGTGTTGTCATTATCTTGACCATCATTTCCATTGAATGCTCTGGATACTAATGAAAAATAATTTGTATTTTTGAAATAGCCGGGCACATTTGTGGAGTAGAGGTTTTTCTTTTCGACCAAATAGGCAAACAGTGGCATCAGTCTGGATCCGATCTCTTCGGCATCTTCTACGTTGGTTTCTTTTAAGAACTTGGACAAACTGAAGGCGGCGCTTAAAACCTGTCGATCCGACAACGGTACTTGAAGGAATTTGTACTGAAAAAAAAAAAACGCACTATATAAGGTATTTTGAAATGCATAGCCTATTCTTAGATATGTACTAGAATCGAAGTTCAAGCTTGAATTTCGCTAGGTACAAGTCTGACAGATTTCATGATAATCTCATAGTCAAACAAAACTATTAAATTAAACTTGGGTCACCCAAGGTCAAAGATCAATCTGAGAAAGCACTTCAAGGCAGCTTAAGCTCGAAGACCGATGTATCTGCACGAATTCTCTGAGGCAAGGAATCACGTATGAATGTTTCTCGCTTAACAAAAGGCGAGACTGAAGCGAATTCGTGCATAAGGAGTCAAAAAAAAAATACAACCGACTTCCAAAAAAAAAACACTACAAAGTAAAAAAATAACTTTAATTTCGAAAGTCGGTGTTTTTGTTAGTTTCTTCGTATTTTGACACCGACTTCCGAAATTAAAGTTATTTTTTTACTTTGTAGTGTTTTTTTTTTTGGAAGTCGGTTGTATTTTTTTGTAAAAAGTTTTTTATTTTTCACTTTTTAGTGGTGCCCCACACCTAACAACACCACTGCAAAATCGCAGAAAAGCAAAATACGCAATTTCGATTATCAAAGAATCATCTAAATAGTCAAATTCCAGCTATTTCGATTTAAAATCCAAAGTTCGTAACCGATTTTGATATGATTTAAATGGGACCAATCTGCAAGTATATCCTTTCAGATAAAACAAGAATTTTTCAAATCGGTTCATAATTGTCGGAGTTATGAGGTAACAAACATAAAAAAAAAATAAAAAAAAAACATACAACCGAATTGATAACCTCCTCCTTTTTGGGAAGTCGGTTAAAAATACATACCCGTATAATGTAGACTAGATTCTGAATGCAGTAAAACAAGCAGGCCCTGGTGGCAGGGGTGCGGGTGCCCTCTACAGCTTTCGCGATCATTCGTAGGGCTTCGTGGAAGATGCACAGCACGTCTATGTCTTCAATGTGTCTGGCCAAGTTGTCCCATACCACGCACCATTCTTCCTGCGTGCCGGAACTAAGGATCTGGAAAAATAACAGTATTCTAAACAGAATTCTGCGATTGTCATAAAGTAGTTGACAGAAACTAATTATATACTACGACAATTTTGCTATTTATATCTTTAATTTCACTAACAAATTACATAATTATTTTGCGTCATTCCGATCTAAGGTTTGGATATTTTTTCTTTTTTTTTTTCTTTTGATAGGCACGCGTTTGACCACTATCACACCTGATGGTAAGCGATGATGCGGTCTAAGATGGAGCACGCTTGCCTAGAAGTAATCTATTCACTCTTGACTTAAAGTCTCCCAGGTTGTAGCTATCAGGAAACACAGACTCCGGCAGGGAATTCCACTCCTTTGCTGTACGCACTATGAATATATGTATGTGCACTATAATGTGTTCCCAAAACGTTTTTTGCGTGTGGGTGGGATGTCCACCATGTACCGGTGGCGCATCGCCGTTCGTCTTTTGGTCCGATGATGGAACGGGTTTGGCGGAATTAAATTATGCAATTCCGTCGCACATTCCCCAAAATGCAACCGGTAGAAAACCGACAGGCTAGCAACTCAGCGTCGATGCTCAAGGCTTTGGAGCTTCGAGTCGACGAGCCTATCATTGCCGATAATCTTCTTGGCTCGTTTCTCAATTGACTCAAGGGTATCAAGCTGGTATTTGGCAGATCCATCCCAAAGATGAGAGCAGTACTCCATACACGACCGAACTTGCGCTTGATAGAGTTTGAGCAGCTGTTCCGGCGTGAAGTACCGTCTCACTTTTGCTAGGATCCCCAACTTTTTTGCAGCCACTTGAGCTTTTGCCTTTATGAAAGGGCCGAGTATGAAAGAATTGAGGGTAGATGTTAAAGTAACCCCAAGAAGATCAAGTTGATTGGTTATAGGCACGGCTACACCTCGAAAAAATGGAGCTGGGTGGAATTGGCTCCTTTTGGCGGAAAAGAGACACGCTTGGGTCTTAGTAGCATTGAACCTGACCAGATTGGCATCGCCCCATTCAGAGACAGCCCGTAAGGACACGTTCAAACGCTCAACCATAGCCTCCCGGAGAGACCGGATCTGCGACCCACCAGCTCGTGCGTCGGACACGTATCTCTCAGCAACGGTGCTGTCATCTGCATACCCAAAGGTACCGGGTTTAAGCAGGCAAGCAGATAAAAACACGCTGGTTGCGAGTAACTACATACGGGGTTATCAGGAGTATTGTCCCGTCCTCCAAGTTGGAGTCCATTTATTTTTTCTTTTAATTATCTTCTCACGGGTCGAACTTCGTTTCTGAGGAGGGTTCGTGAATTTGAGACCATCTGTTACATACCGAGATTCCTACGTGCCTCGGAAAACACGTTAAGCCTTTAGTTCTGTTTGCTATTTGGAGGTTTTTTGTAGTCATAAACGATTGTCAGAAGTCACATAATCTGACACCAGTCTTGCCAAGTAGTACTGTGTTACCCAGTTAATGGGTTGTGGAGGTCTGGTAGGCAGCCGCTCCATGTAAAATACTGGTATGCAGTTGAATTTGGCTTGACTGGAAGTCAACCCCAATATGTGACTGTTCCTAATTTACCCTAGGCTGATAAAATTTTCGTTTTTCCTAAATTACCTATTATTATTTCCTAATTTTGGTAATTTAGGAAAAACGTAACTTAGGAAGTCACATTTGGTGTATAGTTGGAAAAAGCTAGGCAGATTGATGATCATGACCACAGAATGTAAATTCCATGGTTAAACAATATTTTACCTCACCTGGGTTACCCAAATGGATATTTCGCTGCGACTGGTGTCCTTATTCACTTGCATGCCACTGACTGCTTGAAAGAAATTTGAGCTATGGCCACCTAGTAGTTTTCTAAAATAAAAATTGTTTTGAGGTTGCATATTTTTTCGTCTCAACCTGATTCTTAACCAGTCTCCTTCATCATCTGTAATGTAATACAATTTTAAGATTACCAAAACAAATATTGCAACACTATGCCTGATTGAGCCAGTTCTTACTTACTTGGTATAACACTATCATAGGTTTCTATTAAACATTTTTGGAAGTTCAATGTGAGGTGCAGTGTAGATGAAGCCTTTGGTACAAATGACTTAATGTTCCCCCAGCGTACCACCTCCATCACTTGACTCAACATAGCCAACATAGGCGCCCTATATTCCAACAGTTCTCGGATAGTGTAGGCCTCGTTTAAGAGCTGGATCTGAACATGTATCTTGCCAATATCTTTGTGTAGAAGTGCCTTGTGCATATTTGGCATTATAATCAGAAGTAGTAACTTTGTTCCTGGGATTATATCACACTTTTTCAATCCACTTAAAAACTTCACAATATTATCTTGTTTACTTTCGTTTTCCAAAGAATTATCAAGAATCATTTTAATAATTCCTATTATGCAAGGCTCCGTTTCAGACACATAATAATAATTGGAATAATCCTTGAGTAAGTCCATAAGTTTCAACATTGTTTTTGTAAGCTGGGCATTCTCTTGCGCCAAAATAAATATTTTATTGAAAACCTCCCTGGGGTTCTGTAGGAATACATTCAATACTTCTGTGTAGTCTACATTAACATCAGCAACGAATTTGTTGAACATTTCAGTTAGAGACCTATGAAACTCTTCATCATTCCTCAGGTCATGGAATTCCTTTTCACTGAAATGTTCTTTTAACAATTTATGTTTGTCTAACACATTGCAGTGTTGGAATATTTTGATTGACAATGTTGTTACTATATCTCTGTTCAATGTGTTGCTTTTATAGTAATGAGTAAACATGTGGTATAGCTTCATACATTCCTGTTCATCAAACATCTCTATGTTAGTGTCTATGGCATTGATCAGGTCAAGATGCTGGCACAGCTGCTCTTTGTGTACTAATGCATGTATCCATGAAGCCTTCTCTGCATGATTGCTGTTTATATTTTGTATTATGACATTGGTGTCAGTTAAATTGATAATGTCGCTGATGACTGCTGGTTTACGAGCCATCTGTTGTATCATGCCAACAACAGGGTGCTCAGCGGCACTGCTAACATTCAACAATTTTGTTTGTACTTTATGACAAAGCTCCCCTAAAGTTTGTTGCATGCTTTTGCCATCTTCTTCGAATTCACTCCAAGCACAAAATATGTCAACACTGATTTCCATTACAATTTCTTGGAAAATATCTAATAAAATAGTGTTACAGTTGTTCAAGCAATCAGATACTGTGGTATTGGGGCACTCGCAAACTTTGTTTGTGGGAGGATTGTGTTGAAAACATCCTTCCTTATATGTGGACTTGTAGATGTCATTCACACAGCTTGAGTTTACCTCTTGAGTGAAATAATTAAAACATTCGTAAATCAAAAGTAAAATTGTTTTTAGACATTTTCCTTTGTATGTGTACAATTCGTCTTTACTTAGTAAGTTCAATCTATGACTATTTGGTGGGTTTGTAAAATATTTCAAACATTTTTGTAAAGTGTCATAACTAGCAGTCAATAAGTTATTAAGGATCTCATCCTCAAATTCAAAACAGTGTAGCCGACAAATAAGCGAATAACATGCGGCTGACAAGTTGTGCAGTTTCTGAAGACCCTTGGTAGGATTGTTATACTTGTAGTTTTCAGCAAACGCTCCTGCTACCTCTATTGCTAGTGGGGGATAGCAATATGTGATTATTTCATATGCAAAATCCTCCATGTGAAGGTTCCATAACATTTCACACATGAGATATTTAGGTATAGTAGGTATTGAGTGTATGACTAGAAATACTCCTTCCAGTTCAACCATTTCATTCAATGATTTCAGGTCTGAGTTCAAAACAATATACATAGCAAATTTACGTGTCTTTGACACCATTGTATCTACTACCCCATTTTCATTTATGTACATTTCACTCCTTAGGAACCTTGTTACGGTTTCAATAACTGATTTAACTTTCTCTTCATTGCCTGCAAGTCAAAACATTAAAGTTAAATAAATACTATGCTAATAGGTAAGAATATGATGTAGGAGTGTCTTTATATAAAGGTTAATACATAAAATAATAGCAAGAAGAGGAACATGCTGGAGAAATTAAAATTAAGGGTCATCTTAACGCTCTAATTAAAATATTGTATTTTTACTGATTCCATGCTTGCATTAAGGAGTAGCGCGCAAAAAGTTGTTTCAATATAATATCAACTGTTGTGAAAACGATCAATCATTTGCATTAATAGAAATATAGGTTTTACTATCAACAGTCAAAGTTTTAGAAGTAAAACAAACGTAAGTTAAATGTTTTTTACCGCCCCTTGACGTTATTCTTGAAAAACTGTGAGAATGGTTTGCAGATACAATTAGGCCTTGAAATGCGGAGAGCTCCGGAGTAAAATCCATTGTTGATTTGGTAAATTTGTTCAAAAATATTCAAGTTTTCTGTGTTTTCAACCATTCACCCGGCAAATCAATAATTTTTTCAATGACATTGTGTGACTTTGAAGTTTAATTCGACATTGACAGCCGCCAGCCGGTATAGCAAAGGATTGTTTTTTTTTTTTTAAGATTTTACAACTTTGCTACTGAAGCTTCTAAGTGAAGTCCTTAGTTCGTGGAAACATAAAAGACGTAAAAAGTACAGGATTGCCTCTTTGCCAGCGTACAAGTAGGAGTTTTAAGCACTTCATTTTTTATTTGTCTAAATTATCATCATCATATCAGCCCACAGACATATAAATAGTAGCAGACCAAACATTAATACGTAGATATATTTTTTTATATGGTATGATTCTTTATCCTTTTTTTTCTAAGTGACAATTCATAAGCATGTCTCGTTCTGTCACGTGTTGTCACACTGACTCATACATAGACAAAATTTGACGCGTAGCTTGTCTGCCATATTGATAAGCATCAAATGTTTTTCAATCGCGTTTAAAATTGATAAAATATTACTTGTTTGGGACATAAAACACACGAGGACGGTAAAATAATATGGTGAAGTGCTGTGCGTATCGCTGTGACAGTGCTAGCTACCACAAAACACCTGGATTGACCTTTCATCGGTAAGTTTTGGGAAATCTTAGTGTTTTCTTTACTAAATTCAAATGTTTCCATACTGTTTATTCGTATTTTACATACAGTTTTTAACAAAGATGCGATTTGTCTGTACCGTTAGCCTACAACTAAAGAAATAAACCATAACAAGGACAAAATAGTCAGAAAGTGGCATCAAGTGACAGCTCAAGTACCTGTTCAATTAGTCAGGGACGAATTAGGCAACAAAGACGAAACTTTTAGTAAATTGCATTTGTTGTATGCATTTATGTAAAATATTTATTTCCATTGAATTATCAAATAAATCCTCAGTTTAATGTATGATGTTTTATTCTTTTTTGGTGATACAATTCCAAAATACGTGTAGTAGTTTCAGTGTATGTACACATGTCATGCTAATATTAAAAATAAATTATAAAATCAATATTATGTTACCCAGTGTCTGTGTTATGGAGAACATGAACATAGGCATATGTATAAATACAGTATAGGCTACTCACATAACGATGAATTTTCATTCAGCAGGCAATAATTGAGCATACTAATATTTTTCCAGGTTTCGCAAGGATGAAAGTTTACGGAATGCCTGGATTAAAAACCTGAAAACTCCAGGATTGGCAACCAAACCTTCAAGTGTACTTTGTTCAAAGCATTTTGAGAATCACTTGATCGATCCCAGCGCTTTTCGAACAACATTACGTCCCGGAGCAATTCCTACACTGTTTACCGAATTTACTCCATATGTAAGCATTATGAGAGTGTAAGATAGAAGAGTGTCCCTGGAGTTTCTTGCACGTTCTTCTCCATAGAGATCTACGCTTTGGAACGTGCAAATAGCTTCAACTTCGACTCGGGGCTCGGCTGGGTTGTCTCCCCATGGGAATACATGTATCCCCGTGGAGGGACGGCACAGACCGCCAGGCACTTCTTCTCGTGCAACCGAGCGGGTGGGCAGGTTGCGGATAGCCCAGCTCCGGCTGGGGGACCGCCACCTGACTACTCGGTGTCGATCCCCCGGTCGAAGTGTCTCATACGAGACTCCGGACAAGAGAAGTATCCCGAAAGCCAGTTCCTAGGCCTAGGGTCAACCCAGCACCCCACTTCCCTAACTTACCCACTCACTCCAAACTCCACTCCCTCCTTACTCCCATCTTCCCATCGGTCCAGAGGAGGGGTAACCTCGATTCCAAAAAAGCCCAAAAAAAAACCCAACCATCATCATGAAGCAGGAAGTCCAAAAATCTACCCAGGTGGGTCCCGGCCAAGCCGGGGAATCCCACACCGACACGTCGGTCAGCTCCCAACGTATTCTGGGGGGGAGCAACCTACTGCTAAGTGATGACGCGCCTTCAGCGCGTTCGGCTGCTTTTTCAGCGCCACCAACCCAAGACAACACAAACTCGGCTGCGACTCACGCGCCCACATCACAGATAACGGCTGCGACACACGCGCCAACCCCCACAGATCCGGCTGCTACTCAAGCGCCACTATCGACACAGACGAAGCTGTCCGCGAGCGCCTGGCAACAGTGCATTGTCCGGAACAGCTTCAGGAACAACCCAGACCATGACCAAAGAAATACGGGGGAGGCTGCCTGTTCAGGTGGTTCCATCTCGACCTCGGCGGGCGAAGTACGCATGCGTAAGCGCGAAAAAGCCTTAGCTGGGGAAAAGAAACACGGCGACCGGACGCGCACAATCTGCGAAGGCACTAGCCAGCGCGGCGCGCGAATGGTTGCCATAGAGCAAGTACGCGACCAGCCGCGAGTCCGCGAAGGGTTAGCCCAGCGCGAAAAGCGGCCGGACGCGGAAACGCGCGACCGGGGACGAGTCCGCGAAGGGGAAACCCAGCGCGAAAAGCCCTCGGAAGCGTTGGAACCAACCGGAACGGAGAGCCGGAACCCTGACCGAGACGGACCCGACACCAAACGACCGACACGGAAAAGAGGGAGGGGAAGAAGGTCCGGAACTTCACACGGGGCGGACCGGGAGCCGGGAGCTGTTCTGGGCACCTCCGAGCCACAACCTGGGCCGAGCGGCTTAGGGGCGGCAAAGAGGGGACGCCCGGACGATACAGCCTCGCCAAGCACACTCCAGGGGAACCCGAAACGTGTGAGGATCCAGACCACTCAAGGGGAGCAGAAAACCTACGCGCGGGCAACAAAGGATATCCCGGCGCGGCTCGCCGTGGCGATCTGCTTCCCCCCCCCCCTCACGAGACCTGACACAAGCTGAAGCGATTTACGTTCGGACTGAACTGACGAGACTCGTCATTGAGGCTGACACGACACAACCACTCCCGGCCTTCCGCGGTTACCCCAGGGTAGCGGATGGCACTGTGCAGATGTGGTGTGAAGACGACAACGCCCTGACTTGGCTTAACCAGACTGTGCCGCAAATGAGACTCCCAGACACTGATCAGACACTGACCGTCATGCGACAGGACGAGATACCGACCCGTGTCCGAGCCGCGCTCTTTGTTCCCCAATATAATGGGGATATAGCGCGGCTCCATAGTATTCTGATTCGTCAGAATACTTGGTATGACATAGGGAGGTGGTCTCTGTACAGGGCAACTTCGGTCGGTGGGGATAACCACGGGACATACTTGACCGTGGGAATCCCGGCCGATGAAGTGAAGAAGGTCCTGGGGCGGGAGCGGCGTATATCGTACGCCCTTGGCTCCATATACGTCCGTTTCTACTCCGAGATCCAGCCCTCTGACGTTAAGACCGACACCAAGACTGACACGGAGACGAAGACGACCAAACCGACCCCGACTGACGACCGTGACATGGCACGACTGGAGGAGGAAATGGCGAGAGCAGCCATGGCCGATGCAGACGTCGACCCTGCTCCACCCACATCACCCGGGTGGTCATCGCAGCTGCTCGCATCCTCACCCACCCGCGACAGCTGGCCCGGAACGGAGGAGGGAGGTAGACAATCCGATGGATCCGTCTCCTCCTAATTCCACAATACCGGCGTTGCCGCCCACACCTAACACCATCCAGATCATCCAGACGAATCTCCAGCATAGCCAGGCAGCCACGGCTAGCCTGCGCAGGGCACTGGAGGTACATCCCCGAACAATCGCACTGATACAAGAGCCGTGGATCAGAGGCGACAGGATATGCGGCCTTGGAAACATCGGAGGTAAATTAACACTTAACACGCATAATGCCCAAAAACCACGAACATGCATTTACACCCCCAAAGACGTGACTATCGCGCCCCTAACTCAATTCTGTTCCAGAGATCTCACAGTGATTAGACTCCACACCGGCAGCGATACCCCAGATCTCGTACTGGCATCAGTCTACATGCCCAGTGATGACGAGAACTGCCCACCGAAGGAGATGACTGATCTGGTCCAACACTGCGAGACCGCCAATCTGGACCTGATCATCTGCACCGACGCGAACGCCCACCACTTACTTTGGGGCAGTGAAGTATCGAACACCAGAGGTGAGACCCTAACCACATATCTATTCTCGACTACCCTTAACATCGTGAACCATGGCTCTGAACCCACTTGGGTCACTGCCAGGGGTCAAACGATTATAGACCTTACTCTAGCAACAGAAAATGCAACTAATCTTATCTCGAATTGGCGAGTATCCGATGAGCCCTCTTGCTCCGACCACAGGAGAATTCGCTTTACTTTAGTTGCCAAAACAAAAGAGCCCACACCCCGGCGAAATCCGCGACGCACCAACATTCCTGAATTTAAACGCCTTCTAGCCTCTTTACTAGCCAAACATAGTATACCCCAAACCTCGATAACGGACTCCTCTGAAATAGAAACCACGGTAACAAAACTAACTGACTACATAATAGAAGCGTATCATGCCTGTTGCAAACTAAAGCCGACAAACGCCAGGGGTCAGGGTAACCCCTGGTGGAATGCTGAGCTTGGCAAACTCAGAAGCACATTACGCAAACAATTCAATAGAGCAAAAAACAGTAGACTTCCAGAGGACTGGGAAACATACAAAACTACCCAATACACTTTCAAAAAGCATATCAGAACCGCCAGTAAAAAAGCCTGGCGGAACTTCTGCGAATCCATAGAATCAAACAATGAGGCCGCTAGAGTGCGGAAAATTCTATCAACTGAACACGACCGCACTCTCGGCGCACTGAAAAAACCAGATAACTCCTACACACAAACAGATCACGAGACAAGTAGGGTGCTTCTGGAAACGCACTTCCCAAACTGTAACCTCTTAGAGGACAGGACGTGGACGCGCGACTCGGGACGGCCCCCTACTGACCAGGACTGGTCTACAGCACGTAATATAGTGACAAAAGAACGAATAACATGGGCCATAAAGACCTTTCAACCATATAAATCCGCGGGTCTAGATGGCATTCTTCCCGCCTTACTACAATGGGGGGAGAGTGTCATAACACCATGGTTGATAGCAGTCTACCAAGCCTGTATAGCACACCGATACGTACCCTTAGTATGGCGCGAGGTCAAAGTCATTTTCATTCCCAAACCTGGAAAAACAGATTACACACAACCCAAAGCATATAGACCAATAAGCCTAACATCTTTCCTACTAAAAACCCTGGAGCGGCTCTGTGATAGGTACATTAGGGATGGGCCTTTGTGCAAATATCCGCTACACAGACAACAACATGCCTACTCCACGGGGAAATCCACGGAATCTGCACTGCACAGCGTAGTCTCAAAGATCGAATGTGCGATAAACCACAAGTGCTCTTCACTAGCTGCCTTCATTGACATTGAGGGCGCCTTTGATAAAACCATGTTTAGGAGTATTAGCGCGGCCCTTGGAAGGCACGGTGTAGACACAACCCTGAGTGGATGGATCACAAACATGCTCAAACAAAGAGCAGTACAAGTCACAATAAATAACACAACTCGGGCCATCGTGGCGAAGGGTTGCCCCCAAGGGGGCGTCCTATCGCCACTACTATGGAACCTCGTCGTTGATAATCTTATCAGAAGACTCAACGATAAAGGCTACTTTACCGTTGGCTACGCTGATGACATAACTATAATAATAAACGGAAAACATGAGAACACACTATGTAATCTCATGCGCCAAGCCTTGAAAATAGTAGAGGATTGGTGCAGAGAATATGAACTGGCAGTGAACCCCACCAAGACTGAACTAGTTCTCTTCACCAAAAAGAGGAAGTTGTTACCACTAACATTACCACACTTCTTCGTAACCACCCTAAGCCTCTCAACTGAAACCAAATACCTGGGAGTCTATTTGGACAAGCAGTTGAACTGGGCAAAGCACACTGAATTCACCACCACAAAAGCCAGTATTTGCATGTGGCAATGCAAACGCATGCTAGGTAGGAACTGGGGGATTAGCCCCAGAATCACCTACTGGCTATACACCACGGTTATTAGACCAATAATCACATATGGCTCTCTAGTCTGGTGGCCCAGGACCGACTTGAGCACGGCACAAAAAGACCTTGAAAAACTGCAACGTCTTGCCTGTGTGGCAATCACTAGCAGCATGAAAACAGCACCTACTGCGGCCCTGCAGGCCATGCTGGGACTACCACCACTGCACCTTATAGTGCGTGAGGTGGCGGCCCTAGCGGTCTTCAGGCTCAGCGCATCTGGAACCTTAGGTACAGACTCTAGAATAAAGCACACGCGCATCATGGAAGATGCTGTTAAACGACAACCCATGATGACATCACCCAACGACAGAGTTCAAAAAACGCACCACTTTAAGAAACATTACAACATAGTCCTAGCAGAGGAATTGGACGACCACTCAGGTCCCAATGAGCTAAGAATCTATACTGACGGATCAAAGACAAGCACTGGTACGGGAGTTGGAATTTACTCCAATGACCTCAATATTAAAATATCAAGATCGCTAGGTAAGCTCAACACCGTCTACCAGGCGGAATGCGTGGGCATTATCCTGGCAGTTCATGCCATAGAGGCCAGGGAAGTCACGGACACCCACATCCGGATACTTTCCGACAGTGCCTCAGTCCTCCAATCCCTAAAGAAAAACTACACTACCTCGAAACTCATACAAGAATGCCACAATGCACTCGAACACGTCACGGTGGCCAACCGCAACACCGTGACGCTGCAGTGGATAAAGGGGCACAGCGGATCACTGGGAAATGACGCGGCCGATGAACTGGCCAGGAGGGGATCTGGTGCCGTGGCTGTTGGACCCGAACCCATAGTACCACTCCCCTTCGTCCAACTGCGCACATGGCTGCGTGAACACACCCACAAACAAGCGGAACGCTGGTGGACCTTGGCACCAGGCTGCAGGCAGTCCAAGGAAGCCATGCCAAACCTGGACCGAAAACTAACCAGGCGCCTTCTGCGACTGGATAGGCGGAGCCTGCGAATGGTGACGGGGACCATCACCGGTCACTGCTCTTTAAATAAACACTTGCACACGATAGGCATAACGGACAGCCCTCTATGCAGAGCATGCATGGAGACGGAAGAAACGGTACCGCACGTACTCCTTGATTGTGAGGGCGTTGCCGAAATACGGAAGCAAACTATAGGGTCATCAAACTTGCTCACAGATATCCTGAACACGCCGAGAAAACTTATCTGTTTCTGGAGGGAGGTTGGATGGTTGGAGTAACGGCCGCCATGGCTCACGTACAATGGTCCAACGTCAGGACTAAGTGCGGAAACCAAAACCCCCTAATAGAATAGAATAGAATAGCTTCAACTTTTTGGACAGACCGACCTTGACAATTAAAAAGTGCCTGTAAATGGTTTATTTGAAATAAATGCTTGAATTTTGAATTACATACATTACTTTTATTTAAAAAATCCTGATTTATTCCTAAACTAGCTTTTAGGCATACTAATACCTTGACTCTCGGTTCTACAAAACATGGCATGCGGGTTAATGACTGCAGTGCCAGTTTTTCTAGCTGATACTGACGTCCGTCAATGGTTTGTAAACACCGTTAAAAGATAAAGAGTGGACTGCTGCCCATCGTCCTCTTAAAATATTCCCTTAGTCGCCTTTAACAATAACCACGGGAATAGAGTGTGGTTCTATTCGTTAAGACTATTGATGAGTAATCTATATTTCATGTACCCAGAGAATATAGATTTTCAGGGATTTTCAGAATATCGTTAGATAATACTGGCAACCGGTCCTAATTCGGCCCTGTAATGATATCATTCCCTAGGTGTGCGTAATGGCTACGCAAATTTTAGCGAATGTTTGGTCTGCTACTATTTATATGTCTGTGTATCAGCCAAAAGACGCATCCCCCACGTGTTGCGACAACAACTGACCCTGTGCGTCTCGCATCTATTGGCTGCCCGTAACCCTCACAACACATGGGATATCAGTCTTGTGGGAGGCCTCGTAACACTGCGTCTTCCTGTACGCGGTCGCCACTCAAGAACTTTTTCGCCCCATCGACCATCTGACCTAATAATTATAAACAATCAACTTTATGTTTTCACAGATAAATGCGATATACCTAGTCTTATTTATTAATTTACTAGCTGATGCCCGCGGCTTCGACCGCTTGGCAAATTATATACTAAACCTTTCCTTGAGAACCACTCTATCCATTGGTGAAAACAGTATGAAAATCGGTGCAGTAGTTTTTGAATTTATCGCGAACAGACGGACAGACAGACAGACGAGGCGGAGGAATTTGTCTACACTAATATTATAAAGAGGAAAACTTTGTTTGTTTGTTTGTTTGTTTGTTTGATTGTAATGAATAGGCTCAAAAACTACTAGACCGATTTTAAAAATTCTTTCACCATTCGAAAGCTACATTATCCACGAGTAACATAGGCTATATTTTATTTTGGAAAAAAATAGGGTTCCGTAAGATATTTGGGTTTTTCGGACACAAGGTGTAAAAATCAACCAGAAAAGTTACTTATTTTGCGTACGCTGCCTAAACTTTAAAAGATAGAAGCATGAATTGTTCTAATTAATTGTAGATCTTATAAATATCTACAAAAAAGTCCGCGGCACACTATACCTATCTATGTCGAGTGAGGCACAACAACCACTTTTATATTTAAAAATCTTGATTTTTTTTTTGGACTACATTTAAACGCGTTTATTTTACTCATGCTATTAATCCTTATCAAAATAAAGTATTTCATCACTAATTACAGTTTATGTAGATAATATTTGGTCTTTGAATGATTAAAATCGGACGTTTGGTTTTGAAGTTATGGCGAAATTAAAATATTACGATTTCTGCTGCACGGCCCGTTGCGAAGTGGACGTCACCAAGGCCCCCGGGTGCGCGTGCGGGAGAGTTTAGATCTATGAGTAATATAAAGTGTCCTCCACACTATTCCGAAGTTGCACGAGGCGAAGTGCTCTCCGAAGTTGACCGAATTCCGAAGTAGGTGTCCACTTAACGAGCAACTTCGCGAGGAGCTCAGTCGCCCGTTCCCCCCGTTCCCCTCACGATAGGCATAATGGATAACGTTCATGTGGCAACTGCCGTTGCAATGTGTACTCTCGCATAATACAATTCCTGCATATTTACTATGGCTGACGCGAACCGAAGTGAGCCGAGTAGTGTGGACAGACGCTTCGTGTTCGAACTTCGAGTCCTTTGACTCGGGCGCAAAAACCGACAACAACTGGAAGTCGCCCGGGGCGAAGCGAAGTTGCACGAGGCGAAGCGAAGTGCCCTTCTACACTATCGTATTCGCTCAACTTCGATCAACATCGGGAATAGTGTGGAGGCTACTTAAGGTACACGCGTGGCTCAGACGCGAGGTGGCTCCCTACGCAGCGGTTGTGCGCGAAGTCTAATAATTTTAGTGCGATTTTTTTTAGATTTCGTTCTTAAAACTATACCTACGCAAAAGTTCTTCTCAGAGCTAAACAACAGTTCTTCTCAGAGCCAAACAACAGTTCTTTTCAGGGCTAACCAACAGTTCTTTTCAGGGCTAACCAACAGTTCTTTTCAGAGCTAGAATATTACACGCTATTAACATTTTCTTAAACATTTGAAAATGCCTAAGAGAGCCAGGTCTCAACTTACTAAACATAGTTCTCAAGCACGGGCAGCAAGAATACGCCGTATGGGAGAATCTTCACCTGAACGTTCACAACGCCTTGCTGAACAAAATCAGAGACACTCTCTGGAACGCGCTCGAGAGTCGAGTGTCGAACGTTCGCAACGCCTTGCACAACAAAATCTGAGAACCTCTGAGTTATAACATTATAAAGCAGAAGAGTTTGTTTGTTTGTTTGGTTGAGTACGCTAATCTCAGGAAATACTGGTCCGATTTGAAAAATTCTTTTAGTGTTAGATAGCCCATTTATCGAGGAAGGCTATAGGCTATATGTATATCATTAGGCTGAGTCAAAAAGGAGCGCAGAATTAATGGAAAATGTGACGCAGACGAAGTTGCGCGGGTCAGCTAGTAACATTATAAAGCAGAAGAGTTTGTTTGTTTGTTTGGTTGAGTACGCTAATCTCAGGAAATACTGGTCCGATTTGAAAAATTCTTTTAGTGTTAGATAGCCCATTTATCGAGGAAGGCTATAGGCTATATGTATATCATTAGGCTGAGTCAAAAAGGAGCGCAGAATTAATGGAAAATGTGACGCAGACGAAGTTGCGCGGGTCAGCTAGTTTTATAATATAATAATAATGTCAGTATTTTTTGCACATACGAAGATGAGGGGAACTATACCCAGTTGTATCGATGGAAAAAGTTTTTACCGTAGTTGTCGAAAGATTTTTTTTTTACAAGATGTTATTTTATATTTTTAACACAGACAGCCGGACGAGAAAAGGTAGGTAGGGTTATTTTTGAAACAAAATCTTTTTGATCGCGCCTTTTAGTAAATAAAACTGCAAAACTTGAATAATTTAATTTATATATCACAACTACTTACAGTAATATTCATTACTTAAAAATACACCCCAGCGTTTATACGTTCGTAAATTTTGAAAGGCTAACAAGATTTGCTCGGGCCGTCTTGAATGTAGGGTCAATTTCCAGCGCATTTCTGTACATGTCTTCTGCCAAAGTATATTTCTTCCATCTATGATAAAGTACACCTAGAATAAATAAAAAAGATGGGTATACATCACCAAATAGTTAGTATACTGGCAAGACTAGCCGGCAGTAACAGAGAGAGGTTTTTTAGTTAACCTCGTGTTAGAAATTAACTCTGAGTTAAAAGATCACTCTGGTTTGCGCAAACAGAGTGCCAATTCTGTTCTACTAATTTTCACATTCACATCTCAATCGGTCAACAATGTATGAATATTATGGCTTTTTTGACAGTTTGCTATTGCCATGCGAATGCGAAAGTTGTTTAAAAATTTGTAGAATTGGCCCACACGTCTAAAGTTTTAGTATACGGCTGAAAAACGGCTCTGTATCCCATAAAGTGGGTGATAGACGTAACAGCAAGTACGCGCACTTATGGCTCGACGACCTTTTTCGCTCGCGTGCCACCCTAAGTATGCGTACTTAACAACAACGTACGCGTACCGAAAATGGTCGTTTAGCCATAAGTACCTACGCGTACTTGCTCGTACGTCTATCACCTACTTAAGGCCTCCACTGCTTTAGACGCTTGAAAATTGTTTTCTCACCAAGATTAGCGTAATGTATGGCTTTGACTTCTGTATTGAACAGCTTAATTGCTTTAATAAAGTGCGACTCAGCTTCTACGTATCGGTTTATTTTCCCATACATGTTGGCTATAGCAAAATGAATTGACGGAGCTTCAGGAAGTTCCTTCATAACGTTTGGTATGATCTTCAATGCTCTGTCGATTTGTCCTGGAAAATATAATAAAGTATTATTTATGTATTTCCACAAAATATTTTGCAAATTATTATCTAAAATACTGGGTAAGTGCGGATCGGACTCTTACACGAAGGGTTCCATAAAACGAGAAAAAAACACGTTTCTGGTATGGTAGTCCCTTTAATTTTTAGGGTTCCGTAGCCAAATGGCAAAAAACGGAACCCTTATAGATTCGTCATGTCTGTCTGTCCGTCCGTATGTCACAGCCACTTTTCTCCGAAACTATAAGAACTATGCTGTTGAAACTTGGTAAGTAGATGTATTCTGTGAACCGTCTTAAGATTTTCACACAAAAATAGAAAAAAAAAAACAATAAATTTTAGGGGTAAAAAATATGTTTTGAGTTTCAGTTCTAATTATGGGACTTAGAACTGAAACAAAAAAATTTTTTTTTCGTCAAACCCATCGTGTGGGGTATCTATGGATAGGTCTTCGAAAATGACATTGAGGTTTCTAAAAACATTTTTTTCTAAACTGAATGGTTTGCGAGAGAGACACTTCCAAAGTGGTAAAATGTGTGTAACTTCTAAAATAAGAGAATGGTAAACTAAAAAAGAATGTATATTACCATGTAAACTACCAGCGAAAATTGGTTTGAACGAAATCTAGTAAGTAGTTTTTTTTAATACGTCATAAATCGTAAATCGCAACTTTTGCTTATAATGTTTGTACGGAACCCTCAGTGCGCGAGTCCGACTCGCACTTGGCCGGTTTTTATTGTTTGTTGTTATAGCGGCCCAAGAAATACACACTCTGTAAAAATGTCAACTGTCTACCTATTACGGTTCTTGAAATACAGTCTGCTGACAGACAGACGGACGGCCGAACGACCAGCGGAGGCTTAGTAATAGGGTTCCGTTGATTACTCTTTGGGTATGGAATCATAAAAACAAGCCAGAAATAGTCAAGCACTCGGTCTAGGGTAACAATTATTACGTAAAAATTGAAAGAAAAACTGCTTATTCTGACAGAAAAAAAAATAATAATATAAATATAATGTAAATAAAAAACTAAATAGAATATATAATACTGTTAGACATGTGTGCACGATAAGCTATTACAAATTGTCATATTTTTTATGCAATTTATAAAGCATATTACTAAAAGTAAAATTAAAAGCCTGCCATTTTAAAAGCCGTGTATATTGTTAGTGGTCAGGCAGGGGCCAATAGTTCTTCTATAATAAACGATTATCAGTCCACTAAACCGCCCAACCAAACCCATAGCGTTTCATCTTTTGTTTCCATATTCTGCAATAGTCTTGCTCCAACCGGTAATACTTTCACAATGCATGCAGTGCATATTTGAAATTTCTAACGGGGCCTCTGCGAGTTGGTTTCGGCCCCTCGTACGCCTACCAAAGGACCGGGTCTCCAGGGACCCGAGAAAGAAAACAAACTCTAAAAACAAACAAATAATATTTTTAACCTATTATAATTATTATGGTCACATATTATATTATGTAAGTTCAAATATTTTTATTTTCAAAGCGTCGGTCGTCGTGTCGGGGGACCGCTATAGTTTGTTGTTTTTGCGAATTTTTCGGAGTAAATTCTTTGTTGCAATCTGCAACTACACCTGTTTTGCTCACTTAGCGGCCCCCGACTCGAAAACGCTTGGAAAATAAAAATATTTGAACTTACATAATACATGTGACGATAATATTATAATAATAGGTTTAAAAATATTATAGGTTAATAGGGAAAATTGGCTTTCAACAAAATACAGCGCTGTTTGTTTTGATTGAGTTTTTAAAATTTTAAAATACTTTTTATCGATATCGTCTATTTCCCCTTAATCAAGTAGAGCTATCAATCGCTACTTACGCAACTTGACCTTGAACTGACTCCTCGTCCCCTGGCCCGCGGTAGTGAGTCGCGTACTTAGAAGAAAACGGCCTAACCACCCTCTAGTGACTATTTTCTATACATTTGGTGTGCAGGCCAGAAGTTATAATTTGTGTCCTTACCAGTGTTATCTAATAAAGCCATTACGTTAGTCCACGCTAAGACATGCTTAGAATTCTGATTGATCGCTTGGAACCAACTATCTATTGCGTCTTCAGTTTTGTTCATCTCGAGGTACTGAAAGAGGTTACAAAATGATAAATGCTGGTTTCTGAGTTTTAAAATATCATCAAAGTAATTCCTACATTTAGATAGGTATAAATTAACGCATCGTTCTCTAGGTATATACGCATCGGTGCAACTAGTGTTGCAACGCGTGCTATGTTGGTACAACTGGAGTTGCAACGAAATACGTACCAAATTGCCCAAATTATAATAGCAGTCAGGATACTTCCGGCGGTGACTTAAAGCGGTCTTGTAAGCTAATTCAGACTCTTCAAAGCGACGAGTTGTAGCTAGAAGTATTCCTAAGTTCATCCATGCGGCTGGGAAATCCTCTCTGTCAAGGCAAAACAAGTGATGACTGCAAACACTGGCAAACCCACTGAAGTTATAAAATAAAGCTCAGAAGTTATAATATAAACAGTATAAAAATAAAGCTCTCAACTTTTATACAGCTACCCATATTTTGACTTCAACTAATAACAAATAAAAGATGAAAAAGTTTAGTATCACTTACTTGGTTGTAACAGCCAATCTCAGAAAAGATTCTGCATCATCATATTGTTTTGCATTTTTAAGTAAGTTGGCCAAATTGTTCATAGCTTGGTAATATTCTGGGTATAACCTGTAAAATTATAATTCAAGTAAATAATGTTACGCGCCAGAATTAATGCCGGGTACACAACGTACTACTAACGCCATCTAGTATCGAGTAGTGGAACTAATTGAGTCACGATCTTTCTAGACTTTTCGATGCTAGAACATTCTCGATGTTTCGACACCTAGTCGGGACCGGTATGTTCCCGAACTTTCTAGATATTTCCATTCTCGAAGGTTCTGGAAATTACTGTGGGACTATATAAGGTGCGCATCGCTCGCGACTGGGTCAGTATTGAATTGGCGATACAAGCGATACATCGGAAGCGATCTTCAACTGCGAAATAAGTGAAGTGAAGTGTTTAATAGCGCGATTGTGTGTTGTAATTAGTGTGTTTAAAGTGTTAATTAGTGTTGATTATTAAAGTGTCATTTTTGGTTAATTAATCGGCTTTTTTTATTGTCACGAACCCCAAGCTCGTAACAATAAAATAACAAAGTGGGTATAATCAATTGGGAAAGGAGCCAAGAGGATGATCGGCAATGATAGGCTCTTTGATTCGAAGCTTCAAAGTTTTGAGCATCGACGCCGAGTTGCTAGATTAGTCGGTTTTCCAGCGGTTTCATTTCGGGGAATATGCGACGGAATTGCATAATTTAATTTCGCCAAGCCCGTTCCATCATCGGACCACAAAACGAAAAGCGATGTGCCACCGGTACTTGGTGGACATCCCACCGACACGCACAAAACATTTTGGGAACACATTCATAGTGCGTACAGCTAAGGAGTGGAATTCCCTGTCGGATTCTGTGTTTGCTGATAGCTACAAGCTGGGAGTCTTTAAGACGAGAGTGAATAGGTTACTCCTAGGTAAGCGTGTCGTAGAGTCCATCTTCGACCATATCATCGCTTATCATCAGGTGAGATAGTGGTCAAACGCTTGCCTATCAATAGTAAAAAAATACCACTTGCCCAGTGGTCATTATGACCGCTGGGCAAGTCTCTCCGCACTTGGTCTGCTGGCTGGTCCAGCAAGAGATGGCGTGAAAACCCTAAGTGCAGTCTACCATAGATAACGAACGATCGAGATGAGTGAACGAGATTTCGGTGGCGGATGTCAATCCCGTACATTTTGGAATAAATATAAATAGTTATCGCCGCACTATAGCTGATAGAACGAACTTTTGTCAAGAGCCTTTGGTCGCATTTCGCAATGACTGATTCGACACTTCCTGTCGCGGCGAGACGTTCATGGATGATACATAGATGTCTGTATAATATTCAGTAGGTACCTGATTGCTTCTTTGTATTCAGCTAACGCCCACGCAGTTTGGTGCTGGGCATCCGCGACCTTAGCAACATTGTAATGTACTTTAGCATTTGAGGGGCACACGGCCAATCCGCTGGTGAACAAGTTGTATTCGCTCTGCCAGTCTTTGGATCGCTGCCAGCTCCTCAGAGCATATATCAACACGAGTAACATGAACATAGACACACCAATCTGTAAAAAATAGAAATCGTTTTCTTCATCATCATCTTCATTGGTAGCTTAGTTCTAGCCACTGCTGTATATATACCTCGGGTACTTTTTATACCATGCTTTACAGTAGTGCATACCTACTCTTGTTTTAAATAGATTATCTTTTATTCTATTTGTTTTAAAATAAAGGGTAAATGTGTTTTGCTGGTTGAAACTAGTACCTACTTAAAACCATGACCATATTTGTGAAATTGAAATAGACAATGTATTTATTTATTTATTTATTTATTTAAATAGAACGGCCGAAACCAATTACACTATTTAACATAATTAAAATAGATTTCACTCAATCATGCTTCTTCTCACAAAAATTCAAACATTCTGACATTATCATCTTCCATTCATCCGCAAACATATCAAGACCTGTTCTTGAGTCCAGGAGAGCGTTAATAGAAGCTACAGTCCGAGGAATAGGTGATTTGGAGTGTGCAATAGTACGGCTAGTTGGAACAGCCAGTAAGCGGTGCTTTCTGCCACGACAGTAATTGTCTGGGACAAATAGATTGCAGACTTCATTATGCAAATCAGGATCATCGATAATCCCCCTAAGAATTTTAAATATTACAGCCATCTGATCACGCGACCGTCTTACTTCTAGAGAGTTGAAACTTAAGCAACCCAACAGGAATTTAGTGGGATACAAGTAGGGATAAAACCCGTACATGTGCTTGTAAAGATATCGGAGGAATGCTTTTTGAACTTTCTCTAGAACCAACGCATACTGCTTCTCAAAGGGATTCCATACGCACGCACTAGACTCAAGCTTGCTACGAACCAATGCCCCAAACACAAGCCTGATATGTATGAATAGTGTCTACAATTTTTAATTAAAATGTTAGTTAGTTGCAAATTAGCTGCCAGTACACTTATCTCTTTCTCATCATACTTGCCAGATTACGATGGGCCAACACAGCATCGTGAACTACTCATAATAAATTCATGTTTTAAGACTTACCTTGCAGACTATAAGTGATCTCCTGTGAAGAAGTTTTTTTAACCCAATTCCTACCAGCAGACAGTAGCCAGCTGATGGTATGTACAGAATCCTTTCAGCAATCACAAAACCCACTGGGTAGAAAACATTACTGGCTGGCAAGAATGGTATGACTATTAATGCTGCTGCAAGTAACATCGCCCTGCAAAGTCAGTGGTATTAAGACAATTTATCATTCTAAGTAAAAAATGGGGGCCTAAAGTAATTAATGGGGCTCACTCGTTTGGAGACACATAATAAACATATACAAAGACCCTTACAATATTTTTCAACACGGTTACTCCAAAACTCGTTCGGTTTTAGGCACGAAAATGAAGTGTGTTTGGTACCTACTAGGTTGGAAAAGTCGCTGACCTGCCCCCGCTATTCAATAGGCTTGTTTACTGAAAAAATCTAATTAGTCCGTCAGTTAGATTATCAAAAAATATTTGACCCGTATTTTTTCTTTTGTTACGGGAACCAAAATTGACGAAGTTACGACACTTTTAATCAAAATGTCACGCCGTGGCATAATTTTTAGCGGTTAGTGACGTCACGAGCCCCCACCCCGAGTTTTGATGCGTTTTATCTTTGTCAATATTAATTGATTTACAAAAACAAAAAATACGTGTCCATTATTTTTCAATACTCTAACTGACGGACTAAATAGTTTTGCAATTTGTGGATGATGGAAACTAGCCTATTGATTGTATTTATCACACCAGGGTAGTCGCCGGCAGCCTCACCGCGAACCCAAATCGGCATCATTGAAGGAAAAAAATACCATCGCTCACCATTTTTCACATGAATTTGTTAATGTAAATGTGGAAATTTGTTCCTTGTAATTTTTTCGCGTAGGTGTTGAAAAACGTCGTTTGATGCACGTGGTCACTTGTCATTGCAGTTTCAATGGCCTCGCATTCGGCTCGGGCGTCTATTCTGCATTGCTGCAATGACAAACTTTCCCCACATGCATCAAAATTTACTTACCAAATTACTGATTAAAATATTTGCAAAAGCGTGGCTTTATAACTTCAAGACAGTAGTGTTGTTTTTAAAATGTGTAATAAAACATTAATGTATCATACAAGGTAAGCAGACAAAGTAGTTACTGTTATTTACCTTTTAGTTGATTTTTGGTTTTTATTCATCCGAAATATGGCGTCTAACAGATATAGACCATATAAATACATCATGAAAACAAAAATCATTCTACTATCAAGTACATCCTCAATCAGCTGTATGCATCCCATTGACCAATCATAACAGAGCCATTGTGGCCAAATAAATAAGAGAAGATTTAAAGCATAAACATAGTTGTATGTGGCTATCTGTAACAATTTAAAACAATAATTAACTTGTCTTCATTTAAATCTGTTAGAAAAAGATACATTTTTTAATTGTAATGATAGTACAAGAAAGGCTTATTCATACAAAACATAATAAATACCTTTGAAAAATTAGAACAGGTAAAAGCAGCAGGGTTATCAGTAGGTTTGAACTCAGGCTTAGTTCCTCCCATCACATGCCACCTTCCATACAACAGGGCAGCTGTACTTACAGTGATAGTGACGATTCTATATATTGAGTCAGCAGGGACATTATCTATGCTTAAGATCTTTGCATGCCTGTTTTGTGTTTTCTTAATCTTGAATGATTTTGCTACTTCATATACCAAACAGAAGCCCTGCAATTAATTTAAAATTTTAAGAACTTGTTATTGGGGAAAGAATTTAAAGGAGTTTGAACTTTTTGAACTTTTAGCTATGGGAGCTGGCTTAACACCCCTACTGCCATTAGATTTTTTTCAGTCTTCTTCTTTTTGTGTGGGCAGTAAGGTCTAACAACCCCACCCCCTACTGTCAGAACACCCTACTGTCAGAGTTTCTAAACCACTTCAAGGGCCTCTGACATGGTTTATTTGATGACGGCCATTTGGCGGGCAGGACCATCGGCTTTATATGCCATCTAAAGCACGGAATAATCTTTTTTTAAGACAATCAGGTGACTTTTGCTTGAAATTTCACGGTAATGTGACATTTTAGTTAGAGTTCCTAACATTTTATGTTTGTTGGTCTCTACCCTTATATGCATGTTAGATAGTTTGCCGCAGTTTTGAAAAAACATCAAAATGCCAGTATAAATGGGGGATGTGCCACAAAGGTTCCATCCCCTTTTTTAATTATTCAGTTAACTTACCAAAACTGTAACACCATTTTCTTTACACAACATAGAGATTCCAGCAAAAATCACTGTTGAAAACAAATAGCTATTGCTATATCTCTGGTTAGTAAGTGACTTGTGATAGTTATGGATTGCTAGAAAAAATGTTATAGCAGCCAGGAGATCAGCCCTGCCTACCACCCCGCTCACTGCCTCCACATGCACTGGGTGAACAGCAAATAATAATGCTGACAAGAATGCTGTGTCCATCCACCACTTCTTACTCCCGTCATTCTGGTCACTTGCCGTCTTATTTGTTTCCTGGTCATTTGATGTTTTATTTGCTTCTTCATTGTTACTGATTCCGCCATTTAAAATAATTAAAAAAACTCCCCACACAACTAAACAGCAAAACATATGGCATATTAACAGGTTTGTAAACTTGAAATCGAAGGCCGAGAGTTTTTGAGATATTAGATAGTCTAGCCTGAAAAGTGAAATTAATGCAGGATGTTTTTATCAAGTCTCCATAGTATTATAATACTTACGAAATTAGGAACTGTGAATTTACCAACCTGTATGATAAAATTGTAAGCGGCCGGTAAGATTTATGACTTAAATTCGATTTGATATCTGCACCCCAAAAATCATGGTAAAATGGTTCAGTCCAAGACTCCGAGGTAACGTCCTTGTTCTTGACTACTGCTTCAGAGTCGTCGAACACAAAATCACCGTTTAAAGTGAACAGTAACGGTAATGAAGACGAAATACATATGATTATCCATTGTGCACCCTTCATGTTCTTCGCCATTCGGAAATATAATTTGTTTCTGTCACGCTTGACTTAACGCTGCGAGAATTCGTTCATTGATTTAATTCATAACTACGCGTTTTCAATATAATATACACTTTCTTTTTTTATTTATACATATCGGTTCGAGGATTGCAATCACAATGGTTTATTTATTTTGACTTGTATGCCGTTTGACGTTTTTTTTTTTTTTTTTTTTTTTTTTTTTCCCTCAGAGGAGTTTGGCTTCGCACATCTTGTGCATTTGCCAGAGTCAAGTTATTTTCTGGAAGGTCTTGCTGTCTCAGGCTTGAGTTGCATTTTCTTGGGTTATGGATAGGATTTATAGGAAAGACGAGGAAGTGTAGGAACTTTTTTTTTTTTTTTATATATACAAAACGGGGAAACGTGTGTATAGGAAAAAGATCGCGGACAGACGGGAATAACATTTACAGAAAATGGTCAAGGAAGGAACAATGGAAAGGGATAAGGAAGAAAATAAATGAAAATAATCAAATTAACTAATCTAAATACAAAGAAACTAAATACCACTAAATATTAACATTATTACAGGTTTATGTCATTAGCTTCAATAAATGAAGCTAAGACTTTATATATCGGAATGGAGTTATTAAATAGTAAACATGGTATGCTAGTTGGAAATGGTACTTCTAAAAACGATAGCCCCGTATAAAGCAGACTATGATCATACAGTGAACATCTAAGAAAAATATGATTTGTGTCAGCATCCTCTTCTCCGCACTCACAAGTAGCATTGTCGATTATGCGAAACCGAGCGAGATGTGCAGGGCTGCACACGTGACCCAAACGCATACGGATCAATACTGAAGTAGCTCTTTTACCAAAATTTGTTTTGAAGAACCAAGGCTTGATAGGGACTTCAGGTTGAATAGCAAAGTAATATTTGCCTTTTACTTGACTACTGCTCTTCCAAGCCTCCCCCCAAGATTCCTTGAGGCGGACCCTGGGAAGAGCAGCTAAGTCCTGGGGGTAGATTTTAAAATAAAAAGTATCGCCACACTCAATGGCCTCATTAGCTAACTGGTCCGCTTTATCGTTACCAATGATTCCACTATGACTAGGAATCCAAGCTAAGGACACCGAATATCCCTTACTTTCACACTTAAGTAGTAAATCTCTTGACATCAGAGTTACAGGGGAAAGATTGTTTGATTTGAAGGGAAATTTCGCTAAAGCCTTTAATGCACTCGTGGAATCTACGAAAATTACTGTTTTGGAGAGTTTCATTAGAAGGACATATTCCAGGGCCTTAAAGATACCAAAACATTCGGCAGTAAAAATAGAAGTTTCTGGAGGGAGTTTAATTTTTTGAACAATTTTGTATTGAGAATGGAAGACACCGACACCAACATTTAAATTTCCTGTGTGTTTTGAGGCATCACTGAAAATATGGTGACAATCAGGCCAAAGCTCGTCAATTTTAGCTTTAAAAGAAAAGTTGGCATTAGGGTCACCTTTTATAAGACCATTATATAAGTGTATTTCAGGTGAAATTATTAACGCTTTAAAATCAGATTCAAAAATAGGAAAAATTGAAGAATGGATTATGGGTGTAGTTATGATTTTGTGTGTTCTAAAACTAATAACTAGATGCGGTAAAGGTTTATGTGTCCAGTATGGCGATGAATTGATGAAATCTGAAAGTTGATGAGTTTTCATGACTAATGGGTGGTTAGACAACTGTAGGATGCGGTAGAAAAATCTGTCAGCCAGGAACTGTCGACGTAAGTTGAGGGGAGGATCAGCGCATTCGACCTGTAATGCGTTTATGGGACTAGATTTCATCGCACCAGTTATAATTCGAAGGGCCTTGGCCTGGACGGCATCAAGTCTCTTCATTCCAGCAGCGCTACATGGCTCCAGTAAAAAAGTGCCATAATCCAATACACTCCTTATCAGTGCATTGTAAACTAATTTTAGTGAAAAAGGGTGTGCACCCCACCAGACACCTGACAGGCATCTAAGGATGTTTAGAGCACGTTCACATTTTTCAACAATGTAATTACAGTGTGGAATACCAGTAAGTTTAGAGTCCAAAACTAGACCTAGAAATTTAACATGAGATTTAACCGGAATAGGCTCTCCATTGTATTTAAGAGTGATTGGGGGAGGCATACGTTTTCTAGAAAAGAGAACCACACAGCATTTATTTACGGAGAGTTCTAGTCCATCTCTGTCCAAATAGATCTTAAGAAGATCTAAAGCTTTGGTCAAAGAGGCACAGGCAATATTAATGGATTTATCAGTACTGTAAATAACCACATCATCGGCGTACTGCAGAATTTTGCATGTTGCAGCCAGCGAGCTTTCAAGGTCATGTGTATATGTGGCATAGAGAATAGGGCTGAGTACGGATCCCTGTGGAAGCCCTTTCCACAGCATTCTGGTCAACCCATTAATCGATATTTTACGACCAGACAAAAGATTAATGATAAAACGGATAAGGTTTGACGGAATTTGTAACTTTTGTAACTTTTTCTTTAATATTGAAAGACAAACATTATCGTAAGCTGATTTTATATCCAAGAATGCGGCTACAACAGACTCATCTCCGGAAAATGCCAGACGAATATCTGAAATTAGTAAACCAGCATTATCAATGGTGCTCTTTCCCTTTCTGAAGCCAAACTGTGAATTTGGGAGTAAATGATTTTTTTCTAAAAACCATTCTAATCTATTTTTTACAAGGTGTTCTGCTATTTTCGCTATCACGGGAGAAAGAGCTATGGGGCGATAGGAGGTACAATCTGATGGATTCTTATTAGGTTTTAGAATGGGCAACACCGTCTGTAACTTCCATGAATCCGGAACGTCACCTGTCAGAATTACGGAGTTTATAACCTCTAAATAATAAAGTAAACTATCATCACCGAGATTTGAAAAAAAGGAATACGGAATACCATCTTGTCCAGGAGCAGAATCCCGGACATAAGAGAGGACTCCTTTGAGTTCTACCAGACTGAAGGGTCCATCAAGAAAAGAAGTACTTACATTTGAAGAAATTTGAGGAGGAACAGAAACTAATTCTTGTTGTGGAACAAAAGGAGGAGCTAAAGACGTTAAGAATTCCTCAGTTAAGGGTGAAGGAATAGTATAAAATGTGTTTGGAGAAGTTCCAGTTCGGAAACGTTTTATATTTGTCCACATAACTGAAGGAGGCGTTCTAGGAGAGATTGAAGCACAGAAGTTTCGCCAACTCGTAAATTTCTTTTTCTTAAGAAGGTTCTTTGTATCTGACATTATATGCATTAAATTATTAAAGTTCTCGTTGGTCATGCTTAATTTGTATATAACCTCTGCCTCTTTCCTTCTTTTAATTGCCAATGTACATTCGTTATCCCACCAAGGAGGTGAAGGTATTTTACCCTTACAAGAATTTTTTATAGGAAAGTATGTATCAGCTGCTTGTAACATTAGTTTGGAAAATTCTTTAGAGCATAATTCTGTGTCACAATCTTTGGGTAAATTTGAAATGTTAGTGTCCATGTAGTTCTTATACTTGGGCCAATTGTCATCTACAAGTTTATATTTAAGTCTGGGTTTAGTCGGGGTAGTTTTCACTTTCTTGCCTGGGAAGGATATAAGTATAGGAAAGTGGTCACTGTAATAGGTAGAAGAGAGTGTGTGCCATGTAAGAGAAGAAGCCAATGAAGGTGATGAGATGGATAGATCAACAGCACTGAGATGTTGGGAAGGATTTGTACGACGTGTTGGAGAACCTGTATTAAGAATGCAGAGATTATGTTCGTGAAGTAAGTTGAGAAGTTCCTGTCCATTGTTATCTGATTTTGTACTGCCAAAAGATGTGTGATGAGAGTTAAAATCACCTAATATCATGAGAGGCCTAGGAAGAGACTGAAAGATGTTGCTGAGCTGTTGAAAAGTAGAAGCAGAAGGTTTAGAAATATATATAGAAACGAAACATATACTAGTAATAATTGCAGCAACTGCTGTAAAATCTTCATGAGAAGGGAGAGGAATAGGTCTATATAGAAAATTGTTTTTAACAAGTAGCGCTACTCCTGCATAGCGGTCACTCCTATCTTCTCTAAGACAGGAGTAACCTGTTATTTTGAAGACAGAGCCTGGCCTAAGCCAGGTTTCTGACAGGGATATTATTGTGGGGTTGTGTTTATTGAAAAGGTGTAAAAGTTCTGATTTTTTATCATTTACACTGCGGCAGTTCCATTGCAACACCACATGTGGGTAATGCAATGAAGCTGATACAGAGCTATCATTATCAAAATTATTTGGGACATTCTTGGTTGCATACATCATGAGAGTGTGCAAGTTTATTTAAAGTTTCAACAATGGATGCAACGTGGTCAGGTTTAATGATTGTTGAGTGAGAAAGGGAGCTAATTAGAGTCAAAATTACATCAATAATAGATGGAGGATTTTCTTGGCTTGATTGGTCTTTAAATGCACAGCCATTGGCTGGACAGGGGATTTGATAGTCTTTGGTGAGTTCTTTATGTGAGGACAGGTGACTGGATGGATGATGTTGACGTGGACTGGGCTGTCTAGTAATGGTCTTTTTATATGACGTGGACTTTAATGGAGATGACAATGTGGGTGATGAGGCAGGAAAGTTGTTAGTAGACCGCCCTGCACTAGAAGCATGATTTGATGCAATCTCAGCATATGATCTTACAACAGGTGGATGTATTTTATTAGCCTCAGCATATGAAATGCAGGACTCAGCCATGGATCGTTTTATGCGTTTTTGTCTGTCAAGCTCTGGGCAACTTTTACTTGTTGCAAAATGAGACCCTGAGCAGTGACAGCAGGTAGCCTTATCTTCACTGATATGACAAGTTTCGCCTGTGTGTGCTTGACCACATTTATAGCAGCGGGGCAATGATCTGCATTGTAATTTAGTATGCCCAAACCTGGAGCAGTTGTAACACTGTATTGTAGGGTATGTATAAAGTTCAACCGGGAGAGCGTTGTAGCACATATATATTCGTTTTGGTAATACCTGACCATCGAATGTCAGGACTACAGTTTGTGAAGGCTTCCATACTGGAGAGCCATCTACAACAGTCCTATAATTCAAACGCCTGATCTTCAATATTTTGCCACAACCTATAGGTACTGAGATGCTCTCACACACCTCTTCTGGAGACCATTCTGATGGAACGCCCCTAACAAGGCCCATGCGAGTGATGTTAAATGTTGGTATAAATGTCCTAAATCCATTCTTTTTATGGCTTTCATGAATTAGAAAAGAGTTAGCTTTTTCGAAGTCTGTAAAAGTAAGGGCCATACGATTCCTTCCAATTTTTTTTAAGCTACCATTAATAATACCTTTGAAATTTTCTTTCCTTAGGAATTTTCCAAAGGCCACCGGGTGCAAGGATACAGAGTCATTAGGGTTAATGTGTTCTCTTTGAATGTGAACGATATAAGGAGCTAGATCAGTATGCTCGTAAGTAAGCCGTCCTACAGGCGTAGGTTGCGGGCGGGTTGGTGATGATACTGGTTGTTGGGGGTCTGGTACTGCTAGAATATTTTGTGTCGGATGGGAGATCGGAACCTGGTTCTTTTCATTAATTATTTCGATTGAGTCACATGTGCAATCTGTTTCCTTACATTCCGCAGTGGAATTGCGTTTTCGTCTACGCTTGTTGCAATGGCGACAGGTTTTGTGAGTGCGGGGACGTTTTAATTTGCGTGCATTGTTTAAGGAGCCTGTATTACCAGACGCAATTGATGTGTCTGTTTCCATGTCCGATTCGTTCGACGGAATTGACACAAAACATGTCGCTTGGGGTATTGAGCCCCCAGGATCGGGGGGCTCCTCCATCAAAAAAACCAAAAATAAGAAAACTTACCACTAAAAAAGATGAGACAATAAACTAAACACAAAAAATAAGATAATTATATACAAACTACACCCTCCAGACCACTATTTACAATATTAAACAAAATTTTTTTCAAAAGGGTAAAAATTCGCGCCTTTCGAGTCGAACGTTTCCCGCGCTTTTTTTTCCCGTTTGACGTTTCATGAACCAAATAACTACACTGACGTATAAATCATATTTATACGTCAGTGAATAACTACCACTGACCACTGACGTATATGATTTATAGATAAACGTCAGTGATAACTACAAACAAGCTGAGTGAAGAGTAAAGGCCAATCCGCACACTACAGTGCCGGCACAGTGCCGACAGTTCCGTACCGTACAGAGTCTACTCAAAAAACTTTTATTTATCATCTATCCTCAATACTCAATACTCAATACTCAATAATTTATTGCATTCCATATGTATTACAAAGATGGTTTAAAATGGTTAAAGAACAAATATGGACCCTGTCGGGCACTGCAAATAATAGGAGAGAGGAAGAGTGCTAAATAGTATGTCAAGGTATGAAATAGTATCAAAAATTATTAAAAAAAAAATGTTAAATTGGATGTATAATTATGTATATATTTATTAGGTCTGTGTTTATTGGTATAGTATATTTATTGAATAGGAATAGTAAATAAGAATTATTGTAAAAATTGTTTGAATTATTATATGTAGGTATTTATATTTGGTTTTTAAAAGTACCTACCTATGTAAGTAATTCAGGTTTTATTATATATGTTTTATCATGTTTGGTGAATAAGTTTATTGGTATATAATAGTATATTTATTGAATAGGAATAGTAAATAAGAATGATTGTAAATTATTTTTATTTATTTTTTTGAATTGTTATTTATAATAAGTAATTAAATTTTGTTATTATATGCAGGTATTTTAAGTTTTATTATATATATTTTATAATGTTTGGTGAATAAGTGACAGAATAATTTTACTTTGTAATCGATTTGTCCTCAAAAAACTCCTTAACTGAGTAATATGACTTGGATTCTAGAAATTGTTTCAATCTATTAATAAATATGTTTGATTTTTTTATTTCTCTAATATCATTTGGCAGTTTGTTGTAAATTTTTGTGGACATTACCAAAGGACTGGTTGAGTGCATTTTGAGTCGGGATTGAGGTACGTTTATTTTGTTTTTGTTGTGTCGAAAATTGAATCTTGTTTGTGTTTCTTCGCAAGTTGTGTACAGATCTGGATGTTTTTTGACAAATTTACATAATTCTAATATGTATAGGCAGGGAAGTGTGAGTATTTTATGCTTACGGAAGTATGGTTTGCAGCTATCTATTTGATTTATGTTTGTTATTATTCGAATTAACTTTTTTTGTAGAATGAATAAGGTTTGTGAATCTGTACTGCTACCCCACAACATGACCCCATAGCTGACCCCTCCTATGTGCATCTATCAGATGTTTATGTAGGGTGGCGAACTCTCCTTCTTCTTCTCTTTTCCTCCACGCGTTATGAACCCATTGCCTTCTTCTCTCATAAATTTCATCGTCTTCATTTAATATTAAAGCAATCTAAGCTAATATGATCTTGAATATCGAGGCATTTTCACGTGAAACTGCTGTGAAACTAGGTGTAAAAACAAGAATTTTTCAAATCGGTTCATGATTGTCGGGGTTATGAGGTAACAAACATTAAAAAAAATACAACCGAATTGAGAACCTCCTCCTTTTTGGGAAGTAGGTTAAAAATCACTGCACCTGTCGGCACGATACTCGAGGGCAATCGCGCTAATAAAATTCGGTTGGAACGCAACTGAACTGTAGCCATTTCACAACTTTTTTAAACATTCCGTATCGCGCTAAACGTTTGACAGAAACTTGGAACGCAATTGCATCACAACTGTAACGTTACCGCTGTCAAACAAAAAGTTGAAACAGTGCTACTTTTTCGTGACTTTTTCTCAATCGTTCGCGTTGTGTTGTTTGGATTTTGAAGGAAAATACGAAAATATTTGTAAAGGTTACGATATAGTTTTGACGCAAGTTTGGTTGAAGTTTAATTAAACTTTAGCGCGATACCAAATTCCTTACAGGTGAATCGAAATTAGATCATAACTAAAACTGAATTGGAAACGAATTGCAAGCGGACCTAAACTTTTAAAATTAGCGCGATTGGCCTCCTGACATAATTATCTGAATAGCACGTCACGGAACTGTACGGTACGGAACTGTGCCGGCACTGTTGTGTGCGGATCGGCCTTTAGACTCTATATTTACAACGTTTGGTTTTCCACGATTCTTGGTGTCGATTAATGGGACACAGTTTACCTCCCGGGAATTCCAAAATTATTGCAGAGACAAGGGAATCCTAAATATCAAGTCATTTCCTTATCACCCGAGGGAGGACTAATGGCTTGGCAGAACGTCTGGTTCGTACTTTCAAAACTAGAATGGCATCAAGTGCGAGCGATGGCATGAACCTGAGAAGGAGACTAGAAAACTTCCTATTTTCCTAACGTATTACACCTCATAGTGCCACCGGTAAAGCCCAGGTGAAATTTTGTTTGGGCGTCGGTTGCATAGTGCTCTCGACAACGCGCGGCCTAACCCTAAAAGAACGCTTCAATACAAACAGATACAGGCAAACATTGAATCTGAGACACAAACCCTATCTTTTATTTAAAGCAGGTGACAACGTATTTGATCGCGCCCGAGATGGATCCCGATGGATACCCGCTACAATATCAAGGCGTACCTACGCACAAATTAATATTCTTACGCGCTGTGAACACTTCAGACGGTATAGAGAGGAGATATCATGCAGATCATGTGCGTTCCCGCTTAGCAGACCCAATGAGTCCAGCTGTTACTGATCTTCCTTCATTACCTTCGTCAACACCCGTTGGACGCCCTCTAATACCTCCATCCACACCTACGCCTCATCCACTAACTTTTTCCACACCTATCAGACCACAATCACTATCACCCACACTTAGTAATCAGTCAAGTCACCTCACCCAACGCCTCAACTAACCCAACCATCAATTTGGTCCTCCTGCCAGGCTACTGAAGACTCGCCTGATATAAACGCCGTCACTTCGTGTGTCTCAGTATTTCATATGTTATATGTATTAGTTTATTTTTATATTTTGTTGTAAAGGTGTATTTTATTTTGTATGGGCTACTGTTGCCTGAAATAAAGGAATAATAATAATAAATCCAAATGTGATGGAGCATCGTACCAAGTTCATCAGGCACACAGAATCAAGCAGGCACTGGCCACGGCTGTCTTGCGGGGAGCACCAGCAAGGCGCAGTGGGCGCACCACCACGAAGCCACGACGACTTATCGAGGAGATGTCGTCGGACGAATGATATATACCTGGCCTCTATGGTTGTGTTGTCAGTTGTCACATACTCTACAAATAAAATACATTCTTGCACAATGATATTAATTTATTTCACTTTTGTCAGGCGGAAATAAGGTGCGCGCCTTCAACGGTTGGGTCATGCCGGTCATGCCCACAGAGTACATTATACTATATACTGAAAGTCATGCCGGTATTAAAGTATGCCGAGAGAGTACACTTTTTCGGCATACTCAAATGGACTCAAACCGAACTCGACGCCCTGGATATGAGAGTCCGCGTACATTGCTGACCGCAAACCGGATGCATCATCCACGATCGTCGGTGATGAGACTGTACATCCCGCGGAAGTGTGGAGGTCGAGGCTTTTTATACGCCAAGACTCTCCACAACCGCGACATGTGCAGTCTCAGAGAATATTTTCTCAAAGCTGATGAGGGTATGCACCGAGATGTGGTCGCAGTGGACAAAGGAGTCACCCCGTTGTCCATGGCTAAAGAGAACTGGCGCAAACTTCTGTACTTACAACAGATGATCGCAGGGAGGTATAGAGAGCAAGGACCTTCACGGGCTTTTCTATCGGGCTCTTCATGGGTCCGATGGGGATTTCTCTGCGTCCGTGGCCTGGCTGCGTTTTGGTGATCTCTTCGGAGAAACCGAAGGTGTTAAAATTTACTTTATAGCCCGCTGATTTAAGGGTCGGGAGGGGGTGGAGGGGGGAGGTGGGGGGTAGGGGGTGCCCTCTGCACCACCCCCCCCCTCCGGAGCCCCACGGTTATGGAGATATCCATGGTTAAAGTTTTGAGGTTAGAATAGCATTTGAGTTAGAAAAACAGGTAAAATTGAGTATCGTTTAGCAGGAGGGACGGGGAGGTGTCCCCTATGCCCTAGCACCACTCCCATGTAAAGGCGACAGACCGGTCTTGAGAAAAACTAATTATAGTAACCTAACCTCAAAAAGTTTTATATACAGTCCGGAGGCGCAGTCGACGGAGCCCCGCTTCGCGGGGCTCCTACTTCTGAGTAGTTTATAAAAAAATAACCACGAAGGGAATGGCGGGGTCTATTCGCTCGCTCACTCGACCCCGCCATTCCCTTCTAACCTAACCTGTCGGGGTGCCCACAAGTCCAGAGCTCGCTTCGCTCGCTCTTGCATCCAATGGCACTTCACTTGGTTCACATTTATTCCGTTCTAAATGAATATAATATAAAAATATTATATTTATGAAAAAAAACAAGACATAAAATTGAACAAAAACACTTCTAACGTCAACGGAACGTGAAATGTCAACTTTGACGTCTATCATGACAATTTATCTATTTATCTAACCTAAAAATTTGCAAATGGCGTACTATTTTCGTACTTTTTTGAAACTTTAATGAATTTTATCTCGTAAATCGTGATTCTCCGCATCTTGAAACTTTGTAAAAAGCTTTTTATTTGTGAGAACTATCTACAAAAAAATTACGAACTTCCAAAGCAGCGGGCTATAAAGGAAATTCGAGCCGAATTAATATTATATTTGGCTAATTTAGTACCTACTATTGAACATTTTTATTTAAATTCGATGACTTATTCAAACAAAGAAAAATAAACCGTTGTCGATTATGCAACTAAGTTTTCTTTGCAAACCGTCTTCTTTTCAAGACACATTTGACAGATAGAGGTAATTGACGTTCCTATTCTCATTTGAAACGCATTGTGTAAAGAAATTGCACTGACGTATAAATCATAACGTCAGTGAGAAATTGGTACAGACGCCAGCTCAACAAGCTACAACAATCTGTCAAATATCGTTAATAGATTTTCAATTTTATTGCTGAAGTATTAGGTTCAAAGTTGATTGGGAAAAGACAGTTTCGGATAGCTTGATGGGCGTTTTTCAAAAAAAATGGCCCGTTACTTATGTGGAAACCTTATTTCTAATGAACGGAATCTACACGTAATTGATGGTAAACCTACAGATAATGAAATAAATTAACTAAATTTCATAAAAATTATATTAAATATATGAAAATAAACACAAAAATATCATTCTTGTTTCAGAAGCTATGCACAATTCGTTCCATTATGTAACTTTTTAACTTGGCATTTAGACAAATAAAGCGATTTGTTTAAAATCACTAACTTGTTTAGTTCAACTAATAGCATATTAATATTTAAAAAACAGAACAAAGAATTGAAGATTAATCATAAATTGGCGAGTAATTTTCGGAATAACATCCATTACGTCACTTTTGTGCCGGTAACACCATACAAAATATCTTTTATCTAACACAACAGTAAGTTTATAAAGTTTTAGGGTAATACAAAATGAAATTTGGAGAATTAAAACAATATTATAATTGTAATTTAGAGCTCTAAGCTAATACAATTAAAAGAAATCTTAAAATTTAAATCACATTTTAATAGGACAGTTACTTAGGTGGAACACAAAGTTACTAATAGGAAAAATTAGGCTACGTGTACAATGTACATAATAATAATTAATAATCTTAGTCCGTCATCATTAGTCTTGGTTTTTTATTTACTTTCAAACTGGATAGCTTACCGGACCGGGATTAGAACTACGGAAATCCTCTTTTTTGGTTTCCACTATAGTTCCATTTTCTGCTGCTACAATTAATTGTAACTCAATATTAGATTGCTCTAAAAGTATTTTATCATCAATTATACGGCATTATCCGTAATGTTTTCATGGAGAACATGAAGTGCATCATCGCCGAGGATATTCTGTGAGCTGCTGGCCATTACAGCGTTGTCAATTTTAACGGCAGTATCCGTCATGTTTTAGACAGATAGATCACATAACGCGCTTCCGCTCCCCGTCAGCTCTAAAATGCAAAAACTGTATAATATTTTCGCAATCCAAAACGTGTCCTCTCCACCACATAATTAGATATCAGAATGAACCAATCGAAAATTCTAAAATTTACAATATAGATCTGTATTGTTCTCCATTTGACACATACATTTACACACGGGCGAAACCGCGGGCCGTAGCTAGTAAAAAAAACTATTATGCACACGTCCTTATTATTCCATTAAGTAACGTATTCGGTCCGCTTATACGTTTCGTTACTTAATGGATGTTACGAATCATAACCTCATCCTATTGTTGGCAATAATTTTATATGAAACATCATACATATTCCTAATTTGTATTATAAAAATTATTCACGGATAATTAAAAAGCAAATAAAGAATAAGTACATATTAATAAACTGAATACTTACCAGTAAAAAAGCCGTTCTTAGTGGATAATTTTTTAGCACCATGCTACCACACAACACAACGTAACGGAATGCGTCAAAAACAAGCGGGAAGAAGAGGACGGGGTATTCTGAATGGAAATAATGTTGCAATCACTAAAAATTACCACAGAATGGTAGTATTTTTTTTGTTTTGTAATCCTAGTTTTTGGCGTTACTTAGGCGGAAATTCCGCCACTTCCGTTTTTTAAGGACAATCTTTAAACTGATATTGTTTATTCAAATTCCTTTTTATAGTATTATATTAAACTTGTAATTAAAATACTAACATTGAGGCTTCGATTGCAAACAAATTCATTAAATAAATTTAATTTGGAAGTATTCTAATGCACCTGCAAAGTTAACAAGCTGTAGGGTGGACATGTTAAATTGTGTTTTTTTGTATTACATTTTTGACAATATTTAATTTTTACGATGTGTTTCAGTAACTTATTGTATTTAAACATAATTCTTCATAATTTCTGTATTAGAAAAATAACTCTAACTAATGAAATGTGTTAAGGTTGCTGAGAAATTTACTGTCAAATTTGGTGGACAACACATTTCTGGGGTGCTCATTTTTTTTGAAAAACGCCCTGATGTACTGACGACTGTTCACTAAAAAAAAGTATTTTATACAAAAAGCAAAAAATTATTATTTACTTATTTCTTTTCTTTTGAATGAATTCAAAGTGGGTTTTTTATATAATTATGTACGTGCTAATTAAATATAGTCCGGCATTCCGGCAATAGGGAATATGCATGAAAAAAATAATTACTATCTATAGAGTATATCTAAAAAAATACAAAAATATAATACTAACAGTGAAATGATAATCAAAATTACTCGAAAAACAAGCGAGATATAATTATTAGAGAAAATATATCTGTCCCTCTCGCGAAAAGGCTGTTTTGTATGGCAGCTGTATAGTCGTCGTGTAATTTGACGTCACAGTACGTATTGGACTTCTCTTTCTAACTGTAGTCTTTGAAGCTTTATAACTTCATAAACGATGAAGGTATTTAAATAATTATTTCATGATTGTTTACTAGAGCTAATGAGTATTTTATTTTGCAAATAAAAAAATTGCATGCATATTCCCTATTGAACTGAAGACTTGTGCGCATGCGTTGTCACGCCTATTTTGTCTTTCGTTTGAGACTGAGAAAGTGCAAAGGGCACCCAAGAAGGGTATTCGAACTGTCCTGTCGAATTATAGACTCATCTCAGTGACGTCCATACTCTGTAAGAGAATGAAACGGGTGCTGAATCGTAAGCTCCTGGCATATTTAGAAGAGAACGATATCCATAGTGACCGACAATCTATATCTATCTATATCTATACTTATAACAAATCTGTAGAGAGGTCAATTCTGTACATGAAATATATTTACAAAATAACTATCAGGGGGTGATTAGGGATCGATACTGATGCCAAAAATGCAATCAGTACAATTTTTGTCTGTCTGTCTGTCGGTCTGTCAGTCTGTATAACCGTTATAGAAACAAAAACTACTCGACGGATTTTAATGAAACTTGGTACAATTATTATTCATACTCCTGAGCAGGTTATAGTATACTTTTCATCACGCTACAATCAATAGGAGCAGAGCAGTGAAGGGAAATGTTGGGAAAACGGGAGAAGTTACTCCATTTTTTAAGCTTCCGTCGCGTGTGCAACCTTAATGGTGAAAGCTACATAGAAATCATGTATGACGGAAATGTTCTCCTTAAAATTATATAAAAAATATCCAACGACAGCATATGTCTATCTTTTATGGTTGATAAACAATAACACGTGTAACTCCCGATAGCTTAGCAGTTCGAAGCTTTCTGACTGGATTCGTCTACTCTCAGTCGTCCCTAATTAACATTAATAAAAGTTAACATTATTAACTATTCCATAAAAAAATAATCATAGAAATCGGTATAGAAACACCAAAGTTATACATGAAATACGCTAATAATAAGTATTATTTTTGTATAAGGTCGCGAACGCACAGGCAGGCGGCTAACTTGGCGCCTAGAGGCTAGCGAGTAGCTTCGGAAAACGGCTTACGACAGTTTGTAATATCCTTTAATAATTATAATGTCGAGGGGAAGATGGTTATAATTTCGCTTTACTAAAAACACCAAACGAGTAATATTATAAATGTGGAAGTTTGGTTGTTTGTTACTCAATCACACCAGAACGGCTTAACGGATCTTAATGAAATTTAGAACAAAGATAGATTATAGTCTGGAATAGCACATAAGCTTATTTTCATCCCGGGAATATGTTCCCTAGGGATCACGCGGGCGAAGCCGCTGGCAGAAGGTAGTACGGTATAAGTGTATAATATCTCCCTTGACGTCTCAAAGGCCTTCGACAGGGTCTGGCACGATAGCCTTGTTAATAAGCTTCCTTCCTTCGGTCTGCCCGCCGGATAGTGATTGGATTGCAGATTTCCTGAGGGATCAGTCTATCTGAGTGATCATAGATGGCTGCTTGTTCGAACTGCTGGATATTAATGCCGGGGATCCTTAGGGGTCGGTGTTCTCGGCAACAGTGTTCCTGCTGCATATTAATGATCTGCCTAAACCCGGTACCTTTGGGTATGCAGACGACAGCACTGTTGCTGTGAGATACGTGTCTGACGCACAAGCTGGTGGGTCGCAGATCCTTTTTCTCCGGGAGGCTATGGTTGAGCGCTTGAACATGTCCTTACAGGCTGTCACAGCACAAGCTAGCCTATTCCACCCAGCTCCATTGTTCCGAGGTGCAGTGCCGGATTAAGCCACCGCGGGGCCTGTAGCAAATTTTACGAAGGACCTTAAACGAAAATATCAAGTTAACACTTTTTTGGCTTATGTAAGTGAATCAGAAGAAACATAATAATTAATAAACCATAGGTATGCAATGCAACGTGGAAAATCGACCAGTCATGACGGCGTCAGCATATTATATGTTGCTGTTAATTTGCCGCGTGTGTTATCAATGTTATTTAACTTTTATATGTCCCATTCATACCTACCGGAGTCGCTAATGCGTAGGTACTACTGTGGTGCCTACCTATTTTAAAAAATGGGACAGGGTACTCATCTGACAGGGCTAACTAAATAGTCTACCTGCATGATATCCAGTTTGGGTTCAGAGCAGGGTTGTCTACGGAGAGTGCCATTTTAAGTCTAAAGCATGCTGTCGGGTACTATACAGCCAGAAGGACGGCGTATGCGCGTGCTTCCTAGACTTGTCCAAGGCTTTCGATCGTGTCAGATACGACCTTCTGCGGGACAAACTGTTGTCTGTGTGTGAGAAGTACTTGGAGGCGCATGGGTTCCAATATACCTAACTCTAAAAAGCGTGAAATTTAAAGATTTAATTCTGGCAAACAACAGCTAACCCATGTGCCTCCTGTATTTCTCAATTGAATAAAACAGGTTCAAACCTTTAAATATCTGGGTCACATTGTGACAAGTGAGCTCAAGGACGATGAGGACATTGAGCGGGAGCGCCCTGCGCACTCAGTACAATTTAAGGCGTTCAGAATATTGTTGGGTCTGCCGTGGCGATGCAGCGCATCTGGGATGTTTGCTGAAGCGGGCACTGAGAGTTTCCAGGCCATCATGCGCAAAAAAGCAGCTTCTCTGCTGGGCGGTATGCGGGGTAGCAACAAAGGCATTCTGAACGTAATAGCTGTACGTTTCGATTGTGCCTTCTAAAATCGTTGCCACACCACACACCACACCACACCACATAACCTAGTCTACACTCTTATTTGCTACTAGCTGCCGCGCAACTTCGTCTGCGTCACATTTTCCATTAATGCTCGGCTCCTTTTAGTCTTAGCGTGATGATATATAGCCTATAACCTTCCTGGATAAATGGGCTATCTAATAGGTACTGAAAGAATTTTTCAAATCGGACCAGTTGTTCCTGAGATTACCCCCTACATACAAACTTACAAACAAATGTTACCTCTTTATAATATTAGTATAGATATAAATATAGATTTATAAAAAAAAAAATATTTTGTTGAGATTTTTATTTGTGAAGAATTCATGCACTGGCACGTTTTACTGATTAATGCTGTAGTTAATTAGGTAGGGGATACTGAGCAAGGACCGATTCTTTTATTTAATTTTTAGTTAGGGATACATAATTTTTTGTGTTTTTAGACGTCATTTCTGATGGACGTGTTTTCTAACTTTTTCTTTAATTTTTCTCACAACTTTAGTTGTGTTTTAACTCCAAGCTGGTAAGCAAACATGGATGGAATCTGATGGATTATATTATTTTTGAGCGTTAACATTTTATTAAAAAAAACTCTCGGACCGAGTTTTTATTTTTTTACATATCCCACGTCTAGAAGCATGTAGCCCAGAACCGGTCAATGTCCTTTGGTTTATGCTATAGCATCTGGCAAGGCGAGACCTGTACAGTACGTTTAGATAAAAATCGTATCATAGTTAAGACACTGCTACTGAGACACTGAGTAAAAACGGAGTTAAAAAGACGTGAAAACCACTTAAATTATTTTATTTGCTAAAATTGATGAAATATGTATACTTCACTGAAAAGGTCATAAAACACTGTTGGTAATTTTTTCACTAGGGGACAGAAACATTTCGCTTTTAGATTTCATAGTAGGTAGTTCCTTTTACTTTTTTTATCTAAGAAAACGAAGTATGTCATCACTATCTTAGATGGACTTTTCAAAATGGCTTCATTGCCACCGGGGCCAGTCATTATGGAGCTAACTATATCAGAAAAACTTTAACAGAAGCCAGAGGTACAGATACCGGCACGGTTCTTGAGCGCTCGGCGGAAGAGTGAATCGCTCTGCGCATCGTACACCTTATGACAAATAAAACGTCGTCGTGAGGTACGTGCAGCAAGAGTAAAGAACGAATCCCGAGTGACGGCTATGACGCGCGATGCGCTACGGGCCAATCACTGCACTTTCCCTGCCTCTGCGCCTCACTTCATACCACCAAAGGGACCCAATAACTCACTTGTGCGCAGGTGAAGGTCAGCGCTCAAGATCCGTGCCGGTGATTGTAACAAGGACTAATGTGTCATCGGGGTGACATTATAATTAGAGCCCAGAGGTGTGAGCGTATGTTTAATATCTAATGCAGTCCTTGGGTCTCGGAGGGCGTTTGCAGCGTGGGCGAGTTGTAGCGCGCATTCTGGAGGCGCGTTCGCTGGCAAAGCTGTACATTCTCGTTCCAATGCGTTTCCGATTGCTGTCAATAATTCAGCGAAGCCGAGCGAAATGGCTGCTCGACGAAGTCTGTTCAGTTCCTGGGAAAACAACATAAATGATAAATAGTAGTATTTTTTCTCTCTCGTTTTCAAGCTCATTCCTAGAGTTATCATAGTGGGGCCCAGGAGACGGGCGCCGTCGCCGAGGGGGGTTTAGCAAAAGCTGAACGTGATGACTTAGCGGTGTTACAGGACGTCAGCTGAAGAACGTGTGGCCGAGAAGTGTGGAAGGTTGTGTGGAAGACGCTTCTACAATTTTAATTGCTGCTTGTTCTATTTTGGCTGATTTCATACATTATTTCCTCTTTTTCTGTCAGCGTTATTAAATGAAGAGCATCCTGATTGACTCACTAACCTTAAACAGATGCTGCGTTTTGTCAGGCAGTTTCCTGGCGTGTCGCAGCACTTTCTGCACGTCCGCGAGCAGAGCGTGTGGACGTGCCCACGCGCAGGCGGACCCACCACTACTGTACGACCGCCACGAACGGATCGGAAAGGTTTCCGCTGCAGAAGACCATACATTTTAGTAATACATGAGTTCATTTTCGTTGAGGAAATAAATTAAATGATTTCGATTATTATCAAGAAAGTCGTTGTTTAAGTAATAAATATGCTTTATAGTGAGAACCAAGAGGGTCAGCTTCACCCGCAGACGAAGTCTAGCTGGAAGAATTTGGAGACGGCCTCTGCCTGACAGGCGCGGCGGCGGCTCCGGGCTTCATCACACTGAGCAGCAGACAGGAGCGACGCCTCGCACGATGCTGTGAGTACTTACCAGGAGCAGTTCCCTCTTCAGACGGTCCCAGCTGGTCGAGCGCGCCGAGCCAGAGCGCGGCGGCGGCTCTGGGCTTCATCACACTGAGCAGCAGACAGGAGCGACGCCTCGCACGATGCTGTGAGTACTTACCAGGAGCAGTTCCCTCTTCAGACGGTCCCAGCTGGTCGAGCGCGCCGAGCCAGGGCGCGGCGGTGGCCCCGGGCTTCATCACACTGAGCAGCAGACAGGAGCGACGCCTCGCACGATGCTGTGAGTACTTACCAGGAGCAGTTCCCTCTTCAGACGGTCCCAGCTGGTCGAGCGCGCCAAGCCAGAGCGCGGCGGCGGCTCTGGGCTTCATCACACTGAGCAGCAGACAGGAGCGACGCCTCGCACGATGCTGTGAGTACTTACCAGGAGCAGTTCCCTCTTCAGACGGTCCCAGCTGGTCGAGCGCGCCGAGCCAGGGCGCGGCGGTGGCCCCGGGCTTCATCACACTGAGCAGCAGACAGGAGCGACGCCTCGCACGATGCTGTGAGTACTTACCAGGAGCAGTTCCCTCTTCAGACGGTCCCAGCTGGTCGAGCGCGCCGAGCCAGGGCGCGGCGGTGGCCCCGGGCTTCATCACACTGAGCAGCAGACAGGAGCGACGACCGCGCGATGCCTCGCACGATGCTGTGAGAGTGCCCCACCAGTCCGCGCCTAAGAGGACCACGGCTGCCATTCCTTCCACCTGTTTATGTGAAGTTTATTTATTTAGTACATGGAGGACTTACGGTTACGTTATAGGATCTGGTTGTTGCTCGCGACTTCGTACGCGCAAATCCCGTTTTTTCCCTTTCCCGAAAGAGTTTCGGGAAATTCTCTCTTAGTGCTTCTCTGAGTGTAAGGAAGCTACTTGCCAAATTTCAGTTTTCTACGACCAGTTAGTTTCGGCTGTGCGTTGTCTGTCAGTTACTCAGTAACGGAAGAGTTTTATATATTAGAATTTTAGATTTCAGAAGTACTGCAAGGTGCTTTCTGATTCACTAAAACATATTTCCATAGACTTTCTGCTTTACGCTAGGTCTGTCCCGATATTGGGATAGCTACATTAATGTGTAAATGGGATCAATCAATAGGGTCTTCAAAAGTTATAATGACATTTTTGTTGTACTTTATTTTATTCTTAAAACCCCTTATTTCTTTGACATAATGTTTCAAATTCTTTGTATCTTTTATGCTTCTCTTGCCTCATATTTTTGATGCTTATATTAGAACCGGAATTAGAGAATTTGAACATAGTTATTTAGATATTTTGTTACCTTGAGTGCACCATGAAGCAGGACACAAAAATTGGGAACTTTACTTGGGTCTGACATGTCTTCTTCTGTGGCAGAGCCATCTGTACTTGAACCTTCCTGAAAGAGATGCTAATGTTAGAAAACCGATGTTCTAATATTAACAAAGTGCGAAAGATTTCTGCTGTCGTCACTTCTCACGCCAAAACGTGGCATGAATATACTCATGCTGTCTTTTCTCGCTTTTTTATGAAATTTTTTTTTGTCCCACTCATTTTAAGCCAGTTGTAATGCTTTACCTTAGTGGGAGTTTTGGAGTCGTAGTTTTCTCTCGGCCCCGAATTGGCTCCTGCTTGCGGCTGAGGTATCACTAAGTGTTTACTTAGCGCTATAGGAGTACCTGTTAAAAAGCACAAGGTTTAAAATTACTCATTCATAAAATGTTTACTTGTATGTTGATATAGTTATGGGGTATTAGCAAACAAAAGCCCCAAACAAAAAAGATATGTTTGTTTTATCGGCCAGCATTTTATATCAACTGTGGTCAAGCTCAAAAGGAGGGTAATGTTTTTAACCAGTCTGTCTCGTTGGGCTAGTTGTCGCGAGCGCTACTCGCCTCATGCTCAGTAAGGTTTTGGGTTCGATTCACTGGCCAGACAAATTGTAAAAGACTGTGTTTTCGCTTGGTTGACGACAAAAGGCTCGCCCATTCAAGTGATTTAAACCTTAAGTGGCAAAATGTGTGTCTATACCTAGATACACCTCTGCCTAACCCTTCAGGCAATATAGGAGTGATGTTATGTCTACCGTTCTCGTTAACTTACTAAGCTCCTGCTGTTGTAGGAATCCAATAACATGAATTTGATTGGCCAGAGTGTATGTAGCTGATAGCTCCTCGAGGGAGATGGTCTGTGGCGGCGGAAACAACTGCACGCGAGCTTCCAGTTGACCACACTTTAGCGTGCACCAAAATTCTTGATAGTGCTGTTCACATAGCCGCGTTATTGCTGTTACTACCTATTAAAATAAAAAAATGGAACCTCATCATGATTTTTTTTTACATTCAATGCATGTTTATTAATTTAAATTCAATGTCGATACAATGTGGAACATAGGTGTTCTTTATGCCACTAGGCATTCTCTACTATTGATACTTTTTTATAGGTACTAAAAACTAGATAAAAACTCAAGGAGATATAAGTCAAGGAGAAAATGTCTCGGAATCCAACTAAAGACTATCCAATATTATGGCTTGCATAGATTTTTAGGATTTTGTACCCAGGGGGTAACCAACAAAGCCCTATTACTAAGACTTTGCTGTCTGTCTGTCTGTTAGCGGGCTATATCTCATGCACTGTAATAGGTAGGCAGATGAAATTTCCAGTGTGTATTTCTGCTGCTGCTATAACAACAATTAGTAATAAATATACGATGGTACGGAACCCTTCATGCGCGAGTACAACTTGCACTTGGCCGGTATTTATTTCTCGTGTCAGTGAAGAGATAGGCCAATAACACCATTATAATTTTGGGAAGTTTAAGAATAACCGCTTTATCTGAATTAAATGAAGAAGAAAATTATGGTCCATTGTAACATCAGATAGTTTTGTGGCTAGATGGTGCATACTTGTCATTGGCAGTCTATATTATACTTACGCCAGGTACAGTAAGCTGATCAGGGCAGTAGATAGAGCCACGTGACAAATTGCCATTGGAGTTACTTGTTGTGTTATTGGCTAGGTCCACTATTTTCTGATAGAGTGGCATTGCTGAAACAAAATTATCATAGTGTGTTTCATATAGTTTACAGATTAGACTTTATTTCTTCCTTATTGAAAAAATAAGAGATAATATTGTTTATAGGCTCAAACACATATTGGGTGACTTTCAGACAATGGCATGTCAGTTGTAGTTATAGTGTATTCTTGTTGTTACTTAAAGATTGTCCTAATTGTGTATAGTATGGAAGATACTGCGATTTAGAACTCAAGGAGTCAAACACACCTTTGTGTATAGTAAAGTGCAGCCTTACTTATGTTTATTAAAAAGGAAAATGTAAACAAGTTTGGAAAATGTAGTTAAACTTTTCCGAGTACAGTAAAAAAATTCGAATACCTTTGGTTGTCTTTTTATGTTTAGAAAAATAAAAGTTGCTTTTACATATCTCCAGACTGTGTTCCTCGAATGTACTTACCATGTTGTAAACAAGATTCATGTGGGGAAGCTATCGGCAGCACATGAATTTTTGCTGGATATGAGGGAGGTAATGGCAGAGCCTGCACCATTCTGCTTCTACCAATAGAACCCACACCACTGCTTCCATCTGTTATCTGCAATAGGCTAGATTCCATCATCCACAAATTGCAAAACTATTTAGTTCAACAGTTAGAGTATTGAAAAATAATGGACACATAATGTTTGTTTTTGTAAATCAATGAATATTGACAAAGATAAAACGCATCAAAACTCGGAGTGGGGGCTCGTGACGTCACGACTCACTAAAAATTATGCGAAGGTGTGACGTATTGGGATTTTAAAAGCGTCGTAACTTCGTCAATTTTGGTTCCCGTAGCAAAAGAAAAAACATGGGTCAAATATTTTTTGATAATCTAACTGATGGACTAATTAGATTTTTTCAGGACACAAGCCTTTAATATTGAATTCTGTATTTAATTGATATAAAATATTTTTTCTTATTATTATTGTAGGTATTAACATTTAGGTACTAACTTATTGAGTTTTAAACAAACTTATTATTGACTTAGGCTGTAATTTATTCATACCAATATTATCTGCACAGGTGTTTGGCATCCTCCCCACTCGTTAAGTACCAACTGGTTGACACCAAGGAAAGCGGTGTCTATGCAGGTTTTATCTCCTTCCTCCAATACCAACAACTTACTGCGTATACTATCAAAGTCCCGGGTGAAGGGAACGGATACTGAAAAAGAGTTGAATTTTTTTTACAAAGTTAAAACATGGAAATAAGCTATTGTGAAGTATTGTAAATGTATTGAGCGCTTTACCTTCGTAAACTGATGAAAATGTGACCAATGCAACGTATTCTAGTTTAGCATGAACGCTTAAATAGTCTAATAACGTGTTTACAGCCGCCGTAGCAATCGTATGCCGGGTGTGTGTCTCTGTTGTGTCGGATGTCGGCACAGGACGCGACATCGATAGTGAAATATCCAGTAATAACACCGTAGGCATTTTGTTAGTTTAAACTTTTAACATCAGCTCAGATTACGAAATCATATATTATTTTTGTTTTGAAGCCAACTCCAGATTAATCAAGCATTTAATGAAGTGTCTCGTACAAATGTCTTGATTCATAACACAACATTCTTTTTCTGATTGGAAGGACAAATACGATTTTCTTTTGTGCAACAAGAAAAGCGAAAATATTGATGCTAAATTATGCGTCATTCCATATAACTAACTGGAAATGGAAAGCAAAATAACATCGACATTGAACGTCAGTGGTTTGACGTTGAAGTCTGTCTGTCCGCACCATGAAGGTATAGGGTATAGATAAATATGGAGTCCAGACTTAGAACAACTGTTTGAGTCAAATACCTACGCAACTCTATCTCACTCTATGGTGGCCGACTTCTCTTTCTTGTGTGGACTTAGTGTGGATATCTCTTTTATGAAATCTCCTTATAACCTCTTAAAAATACTCACCAAACTAACAGAATCTGAAGTAAAACACTTTTAGATAATGTGTCTACAAATAAATAGCTGAACTACGATTACTGATATAAAAAAGTCTAAAATTGTAGATCACGGATGCTTATCGTGATTGGCATACAACGTGAATTTTAATCCCATTTCCTTGGGATTTGGTAATGTGGCAACATTGGCCGCCATATGTCAAGTTGTCAGTAAAAATTTTCCAACATGGCGCTTGTTTACATTACGGTTCACAGCTTCGTTTAAAATATTTGTCTGTAATTGAAGGTATAATCAAAGAAATGGTGCACAGTTGTGAAGAGCATGGTTACGGTAATACGTGGTGTCCAGGAGGTGATATACAAGTTCACGTGAAAGTGTTTAAATCGTGATTTCTGACATTGAGTCAATTTAAACATATTTCTTTGTATTTTCTATGAATTACTTCACATAACGCTTAACCAATGTGTTCAACATACTAATAAACGAGTATACTGATAACTGTGTAAAGATCAAATAGGTTTTCATCGATTTTCATTGACTTAGTGCAATTTTATCTTTTTGTTTACATCGGAAGTAATTTTGAAGTAGTGTGACCATATTGAGGATATATCTGGGACTTTCTCCGGGATCTTTAATATTAAATGTGAACATGTTTCTTAGTAATTAAATCATATAAATACTCATACGGGGAACGAATGTCTGTTATTCGATATTTTATAATTAATTATTTAGAGCATAAAATAATATGCCAACAATGTTTTTTTTTATTTCCTAAAAATAGTACTCAGAGGAAACTGTAGTCATCCATTGCATCATTGAAAATGAAATTTTATGAAAGTGCATTTTCAACTACCTAACGGGAACCTCCTTATACATTATCATGTTTTTAGCAATATAGTAGTTGAAATATTATGGCAAAAAGTAATGTTCTTTAAATATAATTTTCAGATATCAAGTAACACATGAGGAGTCTATAGTGAAAATAGCTGATCTGGCTATACCAAGTGCTAGTTTTGGCAGTTAGAGTAAATGACATCGAAAATTAATAAATATTGTATCATTTGTATCACAACATTTTACTCCTCTGTTACAAGAAATTAACCATCCGATCATGAACTCAATTTATTGCAATGAATTGCATGAAACCATCCTGCTTAAAAAAATAGCAAATACTATTTTTAACAAGCATAAACGTGCTTACTTATCATTCATACAGAAAATATACTCAGTGATTAACGTGGGTGGAGACAGAAACTACACAGAGCAATGATCGTTAGTCATGTATAAAAGAATAGTTAATAAATGATTTTAATTTGGAAAGTGTTTTTATTTAATTTTTGAGGTTTTTATATAATTACTAGCACTTCGCCCGTTAACCCGCTCCAACGAAGTCGCGGCTTCGTTGGAGCGGGTTAACTAAGTACTCCATGAACTTCATCTCCTATATTATATCCGTTTAAAAATAAAATAACCATTCAAACTTTTATACTGGAACAAACGGCTTGTTTTATGCGTAATTTATACGCATAGGTACATATTGTCCAATCAACGGAAAGCAACTACCTACTTACAAGTGCTGTCCTGAGAAAAAAGAATAACGGTCACCCTACTTAGAAAGAGAGGGTTTGACCACATTGAGCGAGATAGCGATACTTCATTTCTGCTTCAAGTAGGTATTCGAAGTGTGGACTCCATATTTATCTATACCTTCATGGTCCGCACAGACTACATAGAGATACTACGTATTCTGTCTGTGATCTGCACCACAGAACACAATTATCCTAGCGGATCTGCACTGACGTATAAATCATATGGACTTGAAACGATTGACTATAGAAATAAACAGTTATACAAATATCTATCATATCGACGCAAACATGTCAAAAAGCATTTTGTCTCTTTTTAACTAGCCAAGAGCTGCATAATATGAAAAAAGAGACATCTATATGTTTGCCAAGGACTAAATTTGGCAACCCTTTTGTGTGACGTCAAAATCAAGCCTTTGCGTGGCCGGTCGCCATTTTAGTTGCCCAAAGTACTCTGTGGTTTTATGGTAGTTGTGCTGTCAAACAGTTGTTTGCTTTTATTATTTTCGTTGTTTTAAAGATAAATACGTCGAAAGCTAGGTTTTTTTTTGTGTTCTGGCTTTGGAAAATAAGAGAAAAATCATGCCATCGTGTTGCATAATACAGTATGGTGCGAGGAAAAACAAAAATCAGCCTAATTTGACTCTGCACAGGTTAGTTACTAGTTTTCAATAATCCAGTTGAATATTGAAGAATTTTGTGTAGTGTTTTGTTACCAGATGATCTTTTTAAAGATTATTGAAACCTGTGTCATATTTGTATGGCTTATTACGTTATTATTTTCTTAATTTCGTAGTATTGTTTACATACAATTTTTATTTGTCTTAGTTAGTGATGTGCGATGTTCGCATCGCATACGATAAGTATCGATATTATTATATTGATAAAGTGTGTAAAATACATTGCAATGCTATTAACCCACAGATTTCCTGGAAATGAAATTTTCAAAAATAAATGGATAGAAGAAAAATATAAACGATAGACATAAAATGTGGCATATCTGCTCCCTGCACTTTGATGAATCTAGTTTTAACAGAACCCTCGATGTGATGAGGTTACATGATGGCGCAGTGCCCACATTGAATATGCTGGTATGTTTTTAAACAAAAATTGTATAGCAATTAGTAGGATGGTATGGATTAGAAGGTATGGATTAGTAGGATAAATTTATAATATTAGTAGGATGTAAATTATATGTATGTAAAAATAAATAAATGGTGTTGTAAATAATTATTGTTGACTTTTAATTAAAACCCAATTTCATCGGTATGTTAGAAAATATACTTAGGTAATGGAGACGTCCGTGCCGGCCAGCCCATCGTGGATGCAGCGTCATTTCTTTTCTTAGATTTTGTTCCCTCCACCCCGTCTCGAATGACCTAACGCAAGGCTTTAGAATAACGCTTAGGTACATTTCATTTGAATTTTCAAAAACTTATTCGATGTACCTTGTTACTTATCCTAATAATGGCAATAGATACATATTTTGGGGGGTATGCGGTACAGAGAGACATGTCCCGCAAACCCCCATTGATATAATAATATTAAATATTGAGAACCTCCTCCTTTTTAGAAGTCGGTTAAAAATATAGTGATTATCTAATGTTAGTTTAGTTATTGAACAAGAGAATCGGCAACAATGTCATCCAAACTAAACATGTACGCAAAGTATTAGCCTAAATCAAAAACCGGGAAGTAGGTCACAGATAACTTTTCAGATTTGTTCACATAGATAGTTATTTTGTTGTACAGACGCCAGCACATCAAATTACTCGAAACTGTCAAATTATTCTCTTCTAACTGTCAAAATTGAACTTAATCTTTTCTCTTATAAAGTTGGAAATCTAGTAGGTACAGAAATTTGTCAGATTGTTGTAGCACGATGTGCTGGCGACTGTACAAGTGAAGCTGAGAATGTGCTAAAAATACCCGTTGAAATTGTACCGTGACATTTTGAAAACAGTCTAACAATCTTTTATCGATGTTATTGTAAAGAAATATCGACATAGGCTGCTCTATTAGCCGCCATTTTATCATCCCAGCAAAGTGTAGGTAGTGATGTATACTTACCTGCATAAGTAACCTCTTTAGTTTTAGCTCTATGCTCCTTACTTCATTGACAATGGTTTGTCATGTTATGTGGAATAAACCCTTGATTCTACAAATAGGGACTTTCATTCAGTACAATTTATTCCACATGAAAACGATTTAATTACTACAAAAAAAAAAGTATGGAAAGGTACCTACGCCCAGATCGATTCGACGGAGACCCTACAGTGGAGAAACAAGAACATTCATCGCAGTGGAGACATTGGAAAAAAACCTTTGAAAATTTTCTCGAATCCGTTGACAAATTGTCAGATGGAAAAAAATTACAGCTCTTAATAAATTATGTCTCTCCGGGAATATTCAAGTACATTGAACGCTGCGGGAATTATGAAGAAGCTATTGATATTTTAGAAGCATTATTTGTCAAACGAAAAAGCGAAATTTTTGCAAGATATAAATTGTCATCGCGGAAGCAGCTAGTAAGTGAAAGCCTTGACCAATATATTCAAGCTTTACATCTGCTGAGTAAAGATTGCCAATTTAGAGATACTAAGGCGGCAGAAAATGAGAAAGAGTTCATTAGAGATGCATTTATTGCTGGAATAATGTTAAGCTTTATTATATTCGTAAAGCTTATAATTGTTTAGATGCCGTAGATGCAGAAATAAACGTTTTAATAAAACTTTGTTTTATTGTGTAGAAGGAATATTTTATAATACAAGTGACAAGACTGATATAATAACAAACATTGCTAAGCAACCAACCATCGGTACTATACTAAGGTTGTATATCTTCACATCCACGATACTTTTAGAGCTTCGACAAATCTTGAAGTCCAATTCTACAGCTTAGCATGTTCAGTCTTGGTCCAAACAATGGCTTCGTAAACATGTCCGCCAATTGCAATTCTGTAGCGACTTGTTTGACAGCGAAATCTCCATTCTGAATACATTCTCGAATGAAGAAATGTTTTATCTTGATATCTTTTGTTCTCCTATGGAACTCATATGGTGGGTTCTCAGACAACCTTATAGCAGACTCATTGTCAACGTAAATTGTCGGTTTTTCGTTCAGGTCTGTTAAGTCTGTTAATTCTTCCAGGAGTTCTTTTAGCCATAAAGCTTCTCTCGCAGTTTCTGTCATGGCTACGAGTTCGGCCTCCGTTGAAGAGATTGCTACTCTTGGTTGTTTTTGGCTTTTCCACATGATGGGACCGGAGAATAGGAAAATCATCCCTGACGTCGAATGGCCAGTTGTTGTGTCACCACCAAAATCAGCATCACTGAAACATATCAGTCTCTTCTCCCGTCTTTTCGCGAAGACAAGTCCTTTGTCTATAGTACCCTTAAGATATCTAAAATTCGCTTAACTCTCATCACATCAAACCTAGTAGGAGTTTCTAGATGCCTTGACGCAACACTCACAGCGTAGCTTATATCTGGCCTTGTAGCGACCATGAGGTATGCTAGGGCACCCACAGCTTGACGATAGGGAAATGATGAATTTGATTCATCATTTGATTCATCATCTCGTTCTTCATCTATGCCAATTTTTACTGCCGGCGTTGCAGCGACTTTACAGTTAGTCATTCCAAACTTTTCAAGTATCTTCTTAGAATAAGACCTTTGGTTTAAGGTAATACAACCATCTTTGGTTTTATTAATTTCAAGTCCAAGGAAATAAGACGCCGGTTTTGTAGTTATTTTAAACCTATTTCTCAGTTCTTCAATAAATTTCCTACCAGCACTTTCACTAGTTGAAGCCACCAAACCGTCATCTACGTAAAGCGCAATTAAGACTTGTTCACGTAAGTAAAGGCAAGGATCTTTTGTGCTTTGCTTGAATCCTGAATTTATAAGATACTCTGATATGCAGACATTCCAGCATAGAGGAGCTTGTTTCAGCCCGTAGAGGCTGCGTTTAAGTTTGCACACTTTCTTAGTGCCATCATTGAATCCCTCTGGCTGCTTCATAAAGATTTCCTCTTTTACAGCCCCGTTTAGAAACGCAGTCGATACATCGAACTGTTGAAGTACCAAGTTTTCTCGAGCAGCTATTCCTAAGACAGCTCTTATAGTACTGAGGCGGGCTACCGGACTGAAAGTCTTCTGATAATCAACGCCAGGTTTTTGTGAAAAACCTTTTACTACTAGTCTGGCCTTATGTCGCTCAATTGTACCATCTGGATTGTTCTTTATTTTGTAAACCCATTTGCATGGCAATGGTTTACGATTTTTCGGAGGGTCGACTAATTCCCAAGTCTTCATTTCTTTCAATGATTCCATTTCATTTTTCATAGCCTCTAACCATTTGACCTTATCCTTGCTATTTATAGCATCATTAAAAGTTTGAGGTTCTGGTACATTATCCATATCCATGGCTGCCATAACATAATCCTCAAATATTTTAGGTCTGTCAATCTGTGATCTATCACGAAGATTGTATGACCTCCGTTCTTCTGGAACAAGAACAGATGCATCGACATCTATGTCGTTTTCATTTGGTTGATCAGCAGTTTCACTGCCGTCATTAATCCCGAGAGAGTCATAAAACAACTCGTTATTATTTTGCATAGGTACCTCGTTAGAGCTTGCAATAACATTATCTTGTACTGCTTGCTGTCTACTAGCATTTTCTTTTGTAGTACCTTTTACATATATTTCTGTTTCATCCAGATCACTGTCAGTCTCGTTTGATCGCTTGTGATCATTTAATTCTTGAAAAGGAACAGAAATCACATTTTTACCATCTTCGTAGAACATTTTCTTTAAAATTCGAAAATCCTTGGAAACAAGAATGCATTTCTTCGATGGGACGTATATTCTAAACGCTTTTGAAACTTCCGAGTAACCAGCGAACATACCTGGAATTGCCTTTGAAGCAAATTTGTGATTATGTTTTCCTTTCTTTAGGATGAACGTTTTAGCACCAAATACATATAAATGATTAACGCAGGGTTTTCTACCTACCCATCTTTCGAATGGTGTTTGGTTTTCAATACTCTGGTTAACGCTTCGGTTTGACAAGTAATTTGCAGTATAAACCGTTTCTGCCCATAAACACATAGGCGCTTTTGATTCCAACATCATGCATCTTGCTTTTTCTATAAGGGTTCTATTTTTCCTTTCAGCGATTCCATTTTGATGTGGAGTGTATGGTGCTGTCAATCTTCTTGCAATACCATTTTGCTTCAGAAATGAGTCAAACTTCAAATTTCTGTATTCCGTACCGTTATCGGTCTGTAGGCATTTAATTTTGTTTCCTGTGAAGTTCTCTGCTTCTACCTTGTAGTCTATGAATTTTTGTAATACTTCATTTTTATTTTTAATAAAGTATACTCGGCAGTATCTACTGTAGTCATCAATGAAACTTACGAAATACCTGTTGCCATTCAGTGAAGGTTGTTTAAGTGGTCCACAGACATCACTGTGTACGATCTCTAGACGCTGACTCGTACGTGAATTATTTTTGTCACTCTTCTTGCTAGGCACTCTGCTCAATTTCCCTTCTATGCATATTTCGCATTCACCTAAAGAACTATTACGGTTGAAGTCTAATCCAATCAGGCTTTCATTCTTTAAGGCGAGCTTCAAGTCCCTTTCGCTCATGTGTCCCATTTTACAGTGCCATTGTTTAATAGCATCTGACTCCACTTCTTTTGCTACGTCATTACTACATTCTGTAGCATTGGCTCTATGTCTGTCAACATTATTATTTTTTGTTTGGAGATAATATAGACCATCGTCTTCTCTCACTGCTTGCATTTGTACTCCTCGCTTGTGATCATTAATTATTGCCTTCTTCTTAGTAAATAGAACAGTGAGTCCTTTATCTGTCATTTTCCCAACAGATAGAAGATTAGCACACAGGCTTGGTACATAAAGTGCATCAGTTATTTCAATTCTTCCTTCTTTAATTTCTATTTCTGCAGGCCCTAACCCTTTTATCTCTGCAGTTTTTTCCTTTGAAGCGAGTTTAAGGGTTTTTGAAATTTTCTTCATTTCAATAAAAGGCTTATCCGAAAATGTCATATGTGACGTACATCCACTGTCAAGTATCCAGCATTTTTGGGCTTTGTCATTTATGAAGTAGCTACTGAAGAGGTTTGTTTCCTTATCGTCCTTTTTGGTATAGCTGTTCTTGGACTTCTTATAATTTTTCTTGCCTGCACTCTTATTTTTAGACCAGCATTTGGACGAGTCATGGCCTTTCTTTTTACAAATCTTGCAAAAAGTGTAGAAACTTTCTTCAGCATCATACTTTAAGCTAGTACTAGGGATGTCACGACGACGAGCATCACTCTCTTCTATAATTTTAATTTTTAGCTTTTCAGGGTCTGGAAGCGAGTCTTGCGATTCAATTGCAGTCCTGAAATTTTCGTATTCCGAAGAAAGGCTATAGAGCATCACGATTGATAACAGATCACTGTTGATATCAATATCCATATCTTTTAATTTATCCACAGTATCCATAAATTTCTTTAAATGCTCGCGTGTATCTGAACCTTCTTCTAGTTTAGCTAAAATTAGTTGCTTAAGTAGGGTAGCCTTTCTGGCTGGACCCTTACTAGCATAGATGGATTCAAGAGTCGTCCACACATCTCTGGCAAATTAACAATTTTTTATCTGTTTTAATTCTGATGGCGCTATCAACAACATCAGCTCTGATTTAGCCAATTCGTCTTCGTCAATATCATTTTTTGATGCATCTACCTTTGGGTATTCGTTTATACATGCCCATAGTTTATTTTTTATTAGATATGCTTTTGCATGTATACACCATGTATCATAGTTTTCTTTTCCTAATGGTTGAATTCTAACTATTGACATTTTGAATTTTTACCTTTTCGTTTTTCTTCTAATCTTACATTTTTCGCTCTGCTACCATGTTAAGCTTTATTATATTCGTAAAGCTTATAATTGTTTAGATGCCGTAGATGCAGAAATAAACGTTTTAGTAAAACTTTGTTTTATTATGTAGAAGGAATATTTTATAATACAAGTGACAAGACTGATATAACAAACATTGCTAAGCAACCAACCATCGATACTATACTAAGGTTGTATATCTTCACAATACCCAAAGGTAGATGCATCAAAAAATGATATTGACGAAGACGAATTGGCTAAATCAGAGCTGATGTTGTTGATAGCGCCATCAGAATTAAAACAGATAAAAAATTGTAAATTTGCCAGAGATGTGTGGACGACTCTTGAATCCATCTATGCTAGTAAGGGTCCAGCCAGAAAGGCTACCCTACTTAAGCAACTAATTTTAGCTAAACTAGAAGAAGGTTCAGATACACGCGAGCATTTAAAGAAATTTATGGATACTGTGGATAAATTAAAAGATATGGATATTGATATCAACAGTGATCTGTTATCAATCATGATGCTCTATAGCCTTTCTTCGGAATACGAAAATTTCAGGACTGCAATTGAATCGCAAGACTCGCTTCCAGACCCTGAAAAGCTAAAAATTAAAATTATAGAAGAGAGTGATGCTCGTCGTCGTGACATCCCTAGTACTAGCTTAAAGTATGATGCTGAAGAAAGTTTCTACACTTTTTGCAAGATTTGTAAAAAGAAAGGCCATGACTCGTCCAAATGCTGGTCTAAAAATAAGAGTGCAGGCAAGAAAAATTATAAGAAGTCCAAGAACAGCTATACCAAAAAGGACGATAAGGAAACAAACCTCTTCAGTAGCTACTTCATAAATGACAAAGCCCAAAAATGCTGGATACTTGACAGTGGATGTACGTCACATATGACATTTTCGGATAAGCCTTTTATTGAAATGAAGAAAATTTCAAAAACCCTTAAACTCGCTTCAAAGGAAAAAACTGCAGAGATAAAAGGGTTAGGGCCTGCAGAAATAGAAATTAAAGAAGGAAGAATTGAAATAACTGATGCACTTTATGTACCAAGCCTGTGTGCTAATCTTCTATCTGTTGGGAAAATGACAGATAAAGGACTCACTGTTCTATTTACTAAGAAGAAGGCAATAATTAATGATCACAAGCGAGGAGTACAAATGCAAGCAGTGAGAGAAGACGATGGTCTATATTATCTCCAAACAAAAAATAATAATGTTGACAGACATAGAGCCAATGCTACAGAATGTAGTAATGACGTAGCAAAAGAAGTGGAGTCAGATGCTATTAAACAATGGCACTGTAAAATGGGACACATGAGCGAAAGGGACTTGAAGCTCGCCTTAAAGAATGAAAGCCTGATTGGATTAGACTTCAACCGTAATAGTTCTTTAGGTGAATGCGAAATATGCATAGAAGGGAAATTGAGCAGAGTGCCTAGCAAGAAGAGTGACAAAAATAATTCACGTACGAGTCAGCGTCTAGAGATCGTACACAGTGATGTCTGTGGACCACTTAAACAACCTTCACTGAATGGCAACAGGTATTTCGTAAGTTTCATTGATGACTACAGTAGATACTGCCGAGTATACTTTATTAAAAATAAAAATGAAGTATTACAAAAATTCATAGACTACAAGGTAGAAGCAGAGAACTTCACAGGAAACAAAATTAAATGCCTACAGACCGATAACGGTACGGAATACAGAAATTTGAAGTTTGACTCATTTCTGAAGCAAAATGGTATTGCAAGAAGATTGACAGCACCATACACTCCACATCAAAATGGAATCGCTGAAAGGAAAAATAGAACCCTTATAGAAAAAGCAAGATGCATGATGTTGGAATCAAAAGCGCCTATGTGTTTATGGGCAGAAACGGTTTATACTGCAAATTACTTGTCAAACCGAAGCGTTAACCAGAGTATTGAAAACCAAACACCATTCGAAAGATGGGTAGGTAGAAAACCCTGCGTTAATCATTTATATGTATTTGGTGCTAAAACGTTCATCCTAAAGAAAGGAAAACATAATCACAAATTTGCTTCAAAGGCAATTCCAGGTATGTTCGCTGGTTACTCGGAAGTTTCAAAAGCGTTTAGAATATACGTCCCATCGAAGAAATGCATTCTTGTTTCCAAGGATTTTCGAATTTTAAAGAAAATGTTCTACGAAGATGGTAAAAATGTGATTTCTGTTCCTTTTCAAGAATTAAATGATCACAAGCGATCAAACGAGACTGACAGTGATCTGGATGAAACAGAAATATATGTAAAAGGTACTACAAAAGAAAATGCTAGTAGACAGCAAGCAGTACAAGATAATGTTATTGCAAGCTCTAACGAGGTACCTATGCAAAATAATAACGAGTTGTTTTATGACTCTCTCGGGATTAATGACGGCAGTGAAACTGCTGATCAACCAAATGAAAACGACATAGATGTCGATGCATCTGTTCTTGTTCCAGAAGAACGGAGGTCATACAATCTTCGTGATAGATCACAGATTGACAGACCTAAAATATTTGAGGATTATGTTATGGCAGCCATGGATATGGATAATGTACCAGAACCTCAAACTTTTAATGATGCTATAAATAGCAAGGATAAGGTCAAATGGTTAGAGGCTATGAAAAATGAAATGGAATCATTGAAAGAAATGAAGACTTGGGAATTAGTCGACCCTCCGAAAAATCGTAAACCATTGCCATGCAAATGGGTTTACAAAATAAAGAACAATCCAGATGGTACAATTGAGCGACATAAGGCCAGACTAGTAGTAAAAGGTTTTTCACAAAAACCTGGCGTTGATTATCAGAAGACTTTCAGTCCGGTAGCCCGCCTCAGTACTATAAGAGCTGTCTTAGGAATAGCTGCTCGAGAAAACTTGGTACTTCAACAGTTCGATGTATCGACTGCGTTTCTAAACGGGGCTGTAAAAGAGGAAATCTTTATGAAGCAGCCAGAGGGATTCAATGATGGCACTAAGAAAGTGTGCAAACTTAAACGCAGCCTCTACGGGCTGAAACAAGCTCCTCTATGCTGGAATGTCTGCATATCAGAGTATCTTATAAATTCAGGATTCAAGCAAAGCACAAAAGATCCTTGCCTTTACTTACGTGAACAAGTCTTAATTGCGCTTTACGTAGATGACGGTTTGGTGGCTTCAACTAGTGAAAGTGCTGGTAGGAAATTTATTGAAGAACTGAGAAATAGGTTTAAAATAACTACAAAACCGGCGTCTTATTTCCTTGGACTTGAAATTAATAAAACCAAAGATGGTTGTATTACCTTAAACCAAAGGTCTTATTCTAAGAAGATACTTGAAAAGTTTGGAATGACTAACTGTAAAGTCGCTGCAACGCCGGCAGTAAAAATTGGCATAGATGAAGAACGAGATGATGAATCAAATGATGAATCAAATTCATCATTTCCCTATCGTCAAGCTGTGGGTGCCCTAGCATACCTCATGGTCGCTACAAGGCCAGATATAAGCTACGCTGTGAGTGTTGCGTCAAGGCATCTAGAAACTCCTACTAGGTTTGATGTGATGAGAGTTAAGCGAATTTTTAGATACCTTAAGGGTACTATAGACAAAGGACTTGTCTTCGCGAAAAGCCGGGAGAAGAGGCTGATATGTTTCAGTGATGCTGATTTTGGTGGTGACACAACAACTGGCCATTCGACGTCAGGGATGATTTTCCTATTCTCCGGTCCCATCATGTGGAAAAGCCAAAAACAACCAAGAGTAGCAATCTCTTCAACGGAGGCCGAACTCGTAGCCATGACAGAAACTGCGAGAGAAGCCTTATGGCTAAAAGAACTCCTGGAAGAATTAACAGACATAACAGACCTGAACGAAAAACCGACAATTTACGTTGACAATGAGTCTGCTATAAGGTTGTCTGAGAACCCACCATATGAGTTCCATAGGAGAACAAAACATATCAAGATAAAACATTTCTTCATTCGAGAATGTATTCAGAATGGAGATTTCGCTGTCAAACAAGTTGCTACAGAATTGCAATTGGCGGACATGTTTACGAAGCCATTGTTTGGACCAAGACTGAACATGCTAAGCTGTAGAATTGGACTTCAAGATTTGTCGAATCTCTAAAAGTATCGTGGATGTGAAGATATACAACCTTAGTATAGTATCGATGGTTGGTTGCTTAGCAATGTTTGTTATATCAGTCTTGTCACTTGTATTAAAAAATATTTCCTTCTACATAATAAAACAAAGTTTTATTAAAACGTTTATTTCTGCATCTACGGCATCTAAACAATTATAAGCTTTACGAATCTAATAAAGCTTAACTGGTATTCGTTTATACATGCCCATAGTTTATTTTTTATTAGATATGCTTTTGCATGTATACACCATGTATCATAGTTTTCTTTTCCTAATGGTTGAATTCTAACTATTGACATTTTGAATTTTTACCTTTTCGTTTTTCTTCTAATCTTACATTTTTCGCTCTGCTACCATGTTAAGCTTTATTATATTCGTAAAGCTTATAATTGTTTAGATGCCGTAGATGCAGAAATAAACGTTTTAATAAAACTTTGTTTTATTATGTAGAAGGAATATTTTATAATACAAGTGACAAGACTGATATAACAAACATTGCTAAGCAACCAACCATCGATACTATACTAAGGTTGTATATCTTCACAAATAACATCTACAAACATACGTCAAAGACTCCTAGAAAATAAAACTTTGAGCCTAGATGAAGCATATGATCAAGCGAGAGCTTTAGAGGCAGCTAAAATTCAGACTGAAGGGTACGCATCACAGTCATCTGAGATTCCCTTTGTTGTTGCAAGTAGTAGTTATCGAAATAAAATGTCTGTTCAGAATAACTGCTATTTCTGTGGAAAATCACGTCATCCCCGCCGCTTTTGTCCTGCTGTCAACGCAACATGCCTGAAATGTGGCAAGAGCGGTCATTTTGCTAAAGTCTGCAAAAGCGAACCTAAGAGTTCATCACCAGAAACAACAAATTTTAATAAAGGTAACGATACGACTTCATCCATTCAATTGGCATCGTCCGGACTTCAAAAATGTACAATACCTATTTTTGTAAATGGTTTACCAGTAAAAGCACTAATAGATACTGGAAGCACTGCTAGCTTCATCGATAAAGAAGTTATTAAACAGTATGGTTTACAAACGAAACCATGGAATCAAAACGTTACTATGGCAACCTCAGCTTTAAGAACTGAAGTGAAAGAAGTTTGCTATGCAAATATAAGAATAGACGACCATGATGTAATTAATATTCCACTGAGGGTAATGGCAGATTTGTGTACTCAAGTTATCTTGGGTCACGATATTCTAGAACAACATTCTGAAATGTCAATAGAATTTGGAGGATCTCATCCGCAACTGAGACTGTGTGCATTAGGTCAGGCCAACATACAACCCGTCAACTTATTTTCAAATTTATCAACTGACTGCAAGCCTATTGCGATAAAATCACGCAGGTACACACCGGACGACCAAACGTTTATCGCAAACGAAATTAAGAAATTGTTATCGGATGATATCATACAAGAGAGTACGTCTCCATGGCGTGCTCAAGTGCTTGTCACGTCTGGCACTAACCACAAAAAGCGTATGTGCATTGACTACTCTAGAACTATTAACAAGTTCACTTATTTAGATGCCTCAAACATTGAAGAGTTGATTTCGAAGGTATCTAAGTTCAAAGTATTTACTAAAATAGATTTAAAATCTGCGTATCATCAAATACCGATAATGACAATGAATCAGCCCATGACGGCATTTGAAGCAGCTGGAAAATTATACGAATTTTGTCGGATCCCTTTTGGGGTGACTAACGGGGTAGCTTGTTTTCAAAGAACTATTGATTCAATCATAAGCGAGGCAAATCTTGATGGTATTTATTCTTATTTAGATGATATTACCGTTTGTGGATTAAACCAGCAGGACCATGATCAGAAATTGGCAAAGTTCATAGAGATGACTAAAAAGTATAACCTGACCATCAACAAGAAAAAAAGCGAATTTTCGGTACAAAACCTAAGCATACTTGGATACAATATTCAGGATGGGGTGGTTAAACCAGACAAAGAGCGTTTAGCACCACTTTTAGAAATGCCGGTGCCCCAAGATTCAGCTTCACTCAGACGTGCTATTGGACTTTTCGCACATTACTCGAAATGGGTGCCTGATTTTGCAAACAAGCTTCGCCCACTTATTGACGTAGAAAATTACCCGCTAAACGATTATCAGACAGCTGCTTTCCAAGATATCAAACAAATCATATCAAAAGCTTCGCTTTCTTCAATTGATCCAGAAGAACCATTTACCGTCGAAACAGACGCATCGCAACACTCTGTAGCAGCGTCATTAACTCAAAATGGAAGACCTGTTGCCTTTTTCTCTCGAACTCTCAACGAAAGTGAAAGAAAATACCCATCTATTGAAAAAGAAGCATGTGCTATAATTGAAAGCATTAAAAAATGGAGACATTTCTTACTTGGACGTCAGTTTTATCTAATAACTGATCAGAAATCTGTGGCATTCATGATGAAAGGACATGCTAGCAGAATCAAAAATGAGAAAATTCAAAGATGGCGCATGGAACTAGCAAACTATACATTTGACATAAAATACCGCAGTGGGAAGGAAAATGTTGTGGCTGACGCTTTATCACGTACTCAGGCAGTATGTGCTAGTATTAATGAAGATAATCTTATAAGATTACATGAACAATTGTGTCATCCCGGAATTACACGACTTATACACTGGGTGAGATGTAAGAATCTTTCCTATTCAAACGAAGACATAAAACGTGTGGTGACATCTTGCAAAGTGTGTGCGGAGGAAAAACCAAGATTTAACAGAAACATAACTGGTTATCTGATTAAAGCAACAACCCCTTTCGAGCGGTTGTCCTTGGATTTCAAAGGACCTATACCATCTTCCACCGCAAACAAATACATACTTACAATCATCGATGAATACTCCAGATTTCCATTTGCGTACCCATGTAAAGATGCTAGTTCTGAAAGTGTTATCACAAGTTTAACGAATCTATTCTCAATATTCGGCATGCCATGTGTAATACATACAGATCAAGGAGCTGCGTTTATGTCCAGAGAACTAAAGGATTTTTTGAATTCAAAAGGAATTGCTACCAGTCGTTCTGCTCCTTATAACCCACAATGTAATGGCCAGGTAGAGCGTTTAAACGGGACATTATGGCAAACAATACGTCTTGCTTTGAAAACACGAAAAATGCCAATTGAAATGTGGGAGAATGTAATAACGCAAGCCCTACATAGCATAAGATCACTGCTTTGCACTGCAACCAATGAGACTCCACACGAACGAATGTTTGTGCACCCAAGACCATCATCCTGGGGTCAATCACTGCCATCCTGGTTCAACGACAACAAAGTCTTATTAAAGAAACACGTCCGAAACAAATATGATCCACTTGTAGAAGAAGTAGAAATGATAGAACCATCTCCAATAAGCAGTAGAGTACGTTTCTCAAATGGACGAGAAATAATGGTATCAAATAAACACTTGGCACCTAGAGGCGAATGTGCTGAAGATTCCAACGACGAAGAGTTTCATGATACGGAGGATTTGCCAGATCCTCCTCGGCGATCGGAAAGAAACCGGCATCCTCCGAGTCATCTTCAAGACTACGAAACTTAGGGGGGGGAGAATGATGTATACTTACCTGCATAAGTAACCTCTTTAGTTTTAGCTCTATGCTCCTTACTTCATTGACAATGGTTTGTCATGTTATGTGGAATAAACCCTTGATTCTACAAATAGGGACTTTCATTCAGTACAGGTAGCTACGTTTTTTTATAGGTATGCCCAGTCCATATGGTTTATACGCATTGAGATAAAAACTTTAACATCCGGGCTCTGGGTGTAGCGGGAGGGAGTGTCAGACTTCTACTGACTAAAACTCATCCATGTTCCTTCATTGCCCTTTGTGTTCCGGAGCCACGGTGTCTCTTGCGAATAATCCCGCGACTCCGGCAGGAGATAAAAACTTTAATTGAGTTGAGATATCAGATGCGCATGTTGCTCGCAGTTACAACCCTACGAAAGGCAGCCATTTTAAGTGCCCAAGTCGGTGGTAGTTAAACACGTTTTTTTTGTAGGTATGCCCAGTCCATATGATCTTATGATTTATACGTCAGTGGTGATCTGTGACCACTGAGTGGACCACTGTCTGTGACTGACTGACTGATGTCATCCGATACCACAGACGTTAGCATCCGGGAATACGTGGTATTTCTATGTAGTCTGTGACCGTCCTAATGCGAGTCGGACTCGCGCACCGAGGGTTCCGTACAAACCTGTAGATATATATTATAAGCAAAAGTTGCGGTTTACGATTTATGACGGATGAAAAAATACTTTCTAGATCTCGTTCAAACTAATATTCGGTGGAAGTTTACTTGGTAATGTACAGACGCCAGCACATCAAGCTACAACAATCTGTCAAATTTCTTTGTTAGATTTTCAACTTTATCTCTAAAGACATTGGGTTCAAATTTGATTGGGAAAATTTGACAGTTTCGGATAGCCTGATGTGCTGACGACTGTACATCACATATTTTTTTTAGTTTCTTATTTTAGAAGTTATAGGGGGGGGACACACATTTTACCAATTTGGAAGTGTCTCTCGCGCAAACTATTCAGTTTAGAAAAAAATTACATTAGAAACCTCAATATCATTTTTGAAGACCTATCCATAGATACGCCACACGTAAGGGTTTCATGAAAAAAAAAAAAAATGGTTGAGTTTCAGTTCTAAGCATAGAGTATGTAAACTTTTCGTTCTAAGTATGGAGACCCCCAATTTTTGGGTGAAAATCCTAATGGGGTTCACAGAATACATCTACCTACTTACCAAGTTTCAACAGCATACGTCATAAATAGTTTCGGAAAAAAGTGGCTGTGACATACGGACGGACACACAGACAGACAGACAGATAGACATGACGAAATTACGAATCTATAAGGGTTCCGTTTTTTGCCATTTAGCTACGGAACCCTAAAAAGGACGTTGATGATTAAAGGTCTACCGTAATCTCATGGCGATTGGGGAATTGAAAATCTGTTGTGTCCAATACTAGGACAATCTTGATACTGTTTAATTTTTATTTGTATCTTTAGTATTCATGAAACAATAGCTTTTGCGCGAGGCTTTGCCCGCAACATTGCTTTCCGAGGCACGGAGGAAACTCGGTATGTTAAGATGGTCACCCATCCACAGACCAACCTCGGCAAGCATTGCTTAACCTCGAAGATCGACCTGTGCGGCTGTTATTATTTAGCCACGAGCTCCTCCTTTTGGACTGTGCGGGACGAAATTAAGAATCAACTTGATTCACCACCATCCGTTCGATAGTCGGTTTTGTTGATTTTGAGTCAAGATAGGTTTGTACCAGGAGACTACCTGGGCTGGTTGGCATTTTAACCGGTAGAGATGATACGGTGCCCTGCATTAGGTACCCTCTTCCTATATTCTTAATTCTGAGAGAGATCAGGATACGTAACTGAAAGTAGATTTTGTATATGCAACACATCACATAATTTTCCGACGTCCCGTCCACGCGAACGAAGTCGCGGGCACTGCTAGTCTACACTAATACTAAGTATAAAGAGGAAAACTTTGTTTGTTTGATTGTAATGAATAGGCTCAAAAACTACTGGACCCATTTTAAAAATTCTTTCACCATTCGAAAGCTACATTATCCACGAGTAACATAGGCTATATTATTATTTTATTTTGTAAAAAAATAGGGTTCCGTCCGTGAGATATTTGGGATACAAGGTGTAAAAGTCAACAAGAAAAGTTACTTATTTTGCGTACGCTGCTAAACTATAAAAGATAGAACCATAAATTATTGTTCTAATTAATTGTAGATCTTATAAATATCTACAAAAAAAAAGTCCTCGACACACTATACCTATCTATGTCGAGTGAGGCACAACAACCATTTTTTTATTTAAAAATCTTGATTTTTTTGGACTACATTTAAACTCGTTTATTTTACTCATGCTATTAATCCTTATCAAAATAAAGTATTTCATCACTAAGTACAGTTTATGTAGATAATATTTGGTCTTTGAATGATTAAAATCGGACGTTTGGTTTTGAAGTTATGGCGAAATTAAAATATTACGATTTCTGCTGCACGGCCCGTTGCGAAGTGGACGTCACCAAGGCGGGGCGGGGGTGCGCGTGCGGGAGGGGAGTTTAGTTAAATCAGTAAGGTACCCGCACAGTACCTATATACTGTGGTACCCGCGCGGCTCAGACGCAAGGTCGGCTCCCTACAGACGCAGCGGTCGTGGGCGAAGTCTAATAATTTTCGTGCGATTTTAGTTAGATTTCGTTCTTAAAACTACACCTACGCAAAAGTTCTTCTCAGAGTTAAACAACAGTTCTTCTCAGAGCCAAACAACAGTTCTTTTCAGGGCTAACCAACAGTTCTTTTCAGGGCTAACCAACAGTTCTTTTCAGGGCTAACCAACAGTTCTTTTCAGGGTTAACCAACAGTTCTTTTCAGGGCTACACAACAGTTCTTTTCAGAGCTAGAATATTACACGCTATTAACATTTGAAAATGCCTAAGAGAGCCAGGTCTCAACTTACTAAACATAGTTCTCAAGCACGGGCAGCAAGAATACGCCGTATGGGAGAATCTTCACCTGAACGTTCGCAACGCCTTGCACAACAAAATCTGAGAACCTCTGAGTTATAATATTATAAAGCAGAAGAGTTTGTTTGTTTGTTTGGTTGAGCACGCTAATCTCAGGAACTACTGGTCCGATTTGAAAAATTCTTTCAGTGTTAGATAGCCCATTAATATCGAGGTAGGCTATAGGCTATAAGTATATCATTAAGCTAAGTCAAAAAGGAGCGCAGAATTAATGGAAAATGTGCCGCAGACGAAGTTGCGCGGGTCAGCTAGTTTACAATAAGAAGGTCTCTTATGAGAGCTGAGCGATTTTTATGTTTTTGACCAACCATAAGCTGAAAAATATCAGAGCTTCCTCCTCTAAAAATAAAATAGGATAGCTGCGACATTTTTTTAAGAAGGATTTAGTTATGTCCATCATATAGACTATTGATTTTTTTAATATATCTGTAATTTAAGTCCTCAATGTTGTCAGCTGGTTTTAATGGTAACTTTTAATTAAGTTAACAAAATTAGACAATCCACAACTAACTTCATAAACACTGAAATATCCTAAATGAAACCATCTAGATTGTTGTATGGTGTCAGCAATTATGATTTTAATGGAAGAAAGTTCCGATAACAACAAAATAATCGAAACCAATAATCAACAAGAGAATTTAGAGTTTCGTTATAATTTTATTAATACGCCATGGGATGATCGATCGACCAAAAGCAAAGTTGGAATCGTAGTTCTACTGGTTTCTATATTTGTTGCAACGATTGCCTTAGTTGTGAATAGTTTTATTATGCACTATAGAGGATTTCGACCTGTGAAAAAATATTCAAAACAATCATGCTTTCGAGTGAAGTTAGATGATAATCGCTTCGTTGCAAGAATTCATTCTGCAACGTCGCAGCAGTTGTTGTGTGTCGGAGCAGTAGTGAGTCCGAGTTCTGTTCTCGCTAATGGTGTCTGCGCTAAGTCTGGACCTATACGGATGTATTTGGGAAGCTTAGCAAAGTAAACTAACTACTATTTTATAATGATTCCTGAAAGCTTCAAAGTTTTTCCAGTCAAGTCTGTATTTCCACTAGTTTCTCCAAAACTCACAGCTAGCTAAATCTACAACCTTGTCTAAAGATAAAAATGATGATAGGTGAAGTAGTCCAGTAAGTAGGTACCTACTTTATTGCAAAAAAGTGCAGAATAAATTGAGTTGAGCTAGGTCACTATCAGAAATGAGAACTCATTTTCAAATGTTAACTTATCGGAATAACTCCATGAAACCAAGTTGAACGTAGGTTAGGACAAAGTTCAGGTTCAGTAGTGCGATTCACTAAGGCAGAACATCTTTACAACCAAGAAATCATCGTTGAAACATCTGATAAATAGATGCCACATCAGATGTTTCAACGATGATTTCTTGGTTGTAAAGATGTTCTGCCTTAGTGAATCGCACTACAGGTATTTTAGGTGCTCAAGACTGAGTTCACTCACTATTAGTTTTACATAAATTCCGCCCTACGAGTAGATGTATGATACACAATTCTTAAAATAAGTAATGTGGTCTACTTATATCTTTATTTTTCAGCCCTCGCTGCAAAAAGGGGTTTTCCGTCGACCTCTTGGAATCAATACATCACGACGGTGTTATTTCAAAAAGGCTAGTTCTCTTATCAAGTTACGAAAGTATAGCGGCTTGCTCAGAAGTGATATTAATCGGTACAAAGTTGGACTGGAAGCAAAAAGTTCACATCCTCGGGCGACCTTTATCTACGGCAAGATCGTTGTCTCGGCAGCACGTCAACTTGGCGGGAAAGGACTTTGGGAGCATAAGTATTAATAAACATTTGATGTCAAATAGTACGATATGTGTGAGAGACGTGGCACGGTGCCCCGTGCGCGCTGGAGATCTCCTGCTGCAGAACGGACAGCTGTTCGGATTAGCTTCCACGAGTGTGCAACGGTTCAGCGTAGCATGTTTTGGTGCTTTGAACATTGTTAAAGAAGATTTAAAGGAGCTTGATACAGACATCAGGTTTTCTGATAATTTAACCCCGAAGCGCAATGCACCTGTTTTTTCCAAGCATGTGGTTTCGGGGAAGCCTCGGTTTGAGAATCGACCTAAACTATAAACGGAACTTTTTCTGACTGTTATTCTACGTTTCACCCTTTGATAAAGTTGAAAAGTAATAAGGATTGTGGCGTTAACCAGAAGACAGTGATTATAAACGCATTCACGATTGCTTACCTACCATTGTTTATGGATGGGAAGCAGAAGGGAGTGTCAAATGATCACCTACCTGCAGGTCTAAAAAAGCCACTTTAGCAGAATCATATTAGGATCATAATCGATCGCGAATTGGCTCAATATGAATTTGCTCACACTGAGCATCAAAAAGACAAAGTACAAAGTATTCAGGAAAACATTGGCCACAAAAATACCACTGCGGAGCTTGAAAATTCATGGTAAGTATTGCCATAGATCACGTAACATCGACGCCCATGCAGTGATATTGGAGTAGGCGAAATAAGATAGGTACTTGGGGAGTTATAATCTACCAACACCTTTCATTCCTTTTTTTCCTTTTTCAACATGATAAAACATATATAATAAAAAAAAAAAAAAAAACATACAACCGAATTGATAACCTCCTCCTTTTTGGGAAGTCGGTTAAAAACCTGAAATACTTACATAGGTAGGTACTTTTAAAAACCAAATATAAATACATCATATAATAATTCAAAATTTTTTTTACAATAATTCTTATTTACTATTCCTATTCAATAAATATACTATACCAATAAACTCAGACCTAATAAATATATACATAATTATACATCCAATTTAACTTTTTTTTTAAATAATTTTTGATACTATTTCATACCTTGACATACTATTTAGCACTCTTCCTCTCTCCTATTATTTGCAGTGCCCGACAGGGTCCATATTTTTGTTCTTTAACCATTTTAAACCATCTTTGTAATACATATGGAATGCAATAAATTATTGAGTATTGAGTATTGAGTATTCAAGCCACAAATTACGGGGGAAACACGTAGGGAAACAAATATATTTCATACAAGTTATAAGAGACTGTGCACCAGTGAACGTAAAAAGACTTGTAATACAGCTCTGTGTCAGTCGCTGATACAATATTGCATAGGAATCTGGGGAGGAGCTGCAAAATCTCACCTAATAACACTCGAAAGAGCTCACGCTCTGACTTACACACTCATCACTTTCTCTCACATAGGTACCTACACACACACTCATCTCACTACACTCATAGCGTTTTATTCAAGTTTTTATTTTTTATTATTAATTGTATAATTTCGATATGTTTTATTTATGATTATGATTATTTTCTTTTGATTATTTTATTTTATGTTTAAGACAAAAAAAAAAGTTTACCTATAAATTATTAAAAAAAAAAATGTTACTACCGAACAAGTTTACTTAATTATGTTTAAATTTTGATGGTAAACCCTCGATATTGGTACCAATAAACAGGCTTGCCTAGTTTGGGGCCAATGTAAAAACCTATGTAATATTATTGGTAATAAACGTTTCTTTCTTTCTTATAATATTAACCACACAACAATCCTTCAAATTTAATTATCATCTTTATTGCTAACGCATTAGGTTCAAGGTTGATTGGGAAAATTTGACAAGGACGGGTAGCGTGATGTGCTTTCTGATTCTGCTAAAGTATGTAGCCTTTTTAGACCCGCTGTGCAATGGTCCTATTATACCTACTTGGCTTATGGTTCCTTTTTCGTCTTCCGTTTCGTTACATGTATATTTCTACTTTAGGGGTTTTTTTTTTAGAAAATTGGATAGGTATACGGAATTGCAGCTAGGAGTCACAGATTGATGCCCAGAGGAAGCAGAGAACATCACGCTTCTTCTCGCCTGTGTTAGTTTGCCTTCACAAAGTTACTGCATCTCTAACCCTTGGGGGAAGCAAGCGTGATGTATTATATTCAATTTATTTGTCCCTTGGCTTCCCGTGCTTCTGAGTAATTCATTCACACCGTTAACAGAGATGTGACCATGTTTTACAAATCTCTGGTTTTGCTTGAGAGTCTCATCCACGTCAGTCGTCAGTCCGCTCGTCTGCAAAGTGCCGATTGTCTGTTAGAGCCCCTTACACGACATAAATAAAAACAAAAATTACAAGTGAAATTATTTATTTTTGAAATTATACAAACGATCTAACACACTGGTTGCATTGTTATTTTATTTGCGACTTAATAACGACTATGACTATGTGAATGCATGTGCGAATGTTTGCGGCGGCAAGACGGCACGTGTACTGTTCCGAGGTCTACTTCCTCGGGACTGGTGTAGCCCTTCCAGTCTTTAGTTAAGACGTACACGAGCAGCACGATGAAGAACGTGAGGGCGGTGTATACCAGCAAATAATTGTGGTTGAACTTCGTGAAGCCTGTTGTGTCTAATGACACTTTGAAGTTGCTCTTGTTTCGAGTTTTTGAAGCCATGGTGTTGCTGTTGATTAATTTCATTCTGAAAGAAAAAAGCGAGATGAAACCAGGTGGGATCACTTTTTGTCCGTCTGTCAGAAGGTTGCTTTTGAATCGTAATAGTTGGAGTTTTCTGAAAATAGGTATTAACGTAAAAACTTCCTAAGTATTAGTTTTGGGGATACCGGCGAACCACACAGTGCTCGAGTTCGAATATGAAGCGACCTATTAACATAGGGAATGTTAATATATATTTGTTGTTAATATATGTTATTCTATTAATTGAATTGTAAAAAAATATAAGTAGATTTATTTAAACTATCCTTGAGTCCTGCAAAAAACCAGATTAGAGCGTAGCGTTTAATCAATCTGCCTCTGTCAATATCAATCGTCTATCGGGATGCACTTAGCACAAGTACCAGTTTTTTTTTTACTATTGATAGGTACGTTTGACCGCTATCTCACCTGATGCTAAGCGATGATGCGGTCTAAGGTGGAGCACGCTTGCCTAGAAGTCACCTATTCACTCTTGACTTAGACTCCCAGGTCGTAGTTTTTTGTTTGTCGTTTGGAGCGACTGTCTAACTCTACAACCCAGCAATTTATAAGTAACATTTATAGTAAGGCTAGTGTCAGATTCTTTCCTTCACACTATCCGTAATGACTGTGAAAGATCTTCAAATGACAGCCGGGAAGATCGGCTTAACGTGCTTTCCGAGGCACCGAAGAGTATGTAATGGATGGGCACCCATCCACGACTGACCACGGAAAGCTCTGCTTAACTTCGACGATCGAACAGGGTGGATCCTAATATTGAGCCACGAGCTCTTTTATCTTGAGGAACTCGTAGCATCGCCACGGAATTAAAATTCCATGTTAATAAACTGTAAATTGGGATGTCAGTCTAGCTAGGGTTAGATGGTCGCAGCATTGACGTGCGTCCAATTTAACCTATCTGATAGTGGTTTGACGAAAATTATAATAACCCATTAAGTGCACGTCACATGCACGATTGGATGTCACCCGCTAACAGTGATTTTCCGGAGGGTAGTCGCGACACAACAACTTGTGTAACAACCCGCACATTGGCGTCCACAATTAAAATGTTAATTTGTCTCTCACACACTGTCACGCGTCACGGTTTTGTTGGGACACGCTGTATTGACGACTACATTTAACAACGGCAAAGTTAATTTATGAGAGATGTTTAATATTCAGCTAAAGTCGTATCAATCACTCTTGGTTTTTTTTACTGCTTCAATGTTGGTAGGCAGCCGCTCCACGTAAAATACTGGTATTCAGTGTGTATGTCTGTCCGTCCGTCTGTCACTGGCAGTTTTTTCAGGATCTACTAAACCGATTCAGCTGAAATTTGGTATACATATGAGCATATGAAGTTGTTCAAGAAATTCGACCAAAAATGACCATTCACCACCTTGCTGATATTGACCATTGCCAATATCAGTTAATACAGAGTGAGAGTTAAGGGCTCAGTACAAAAATTTTTTTTTTACAAAATTTGAACTTTTGAAACTGTTCCAAACAATTGATGAACACGTTTAAATGATGAGTTTGTTACTAATTCTAAAACTTGCACCTAAACAACTGTGCATCAGATCCTCCACCAACAAAATTTTCAATGGACCAGTTTACTTTAATACTAATATTAAACCACTTAAGTTAGGGTCCTCACTACTCCGACCTATTATACAAAGTACAATAAAGTGAAGCCGCGTTCACTTAGGAATAATTTCATCATCATACTCAAGGTAATGCAGACAATTTTCATTAACTTGAACCATATCTGCTATAACAATCTTAGCTGTAGGTAAAATGTGAGATTAGAGAAAAACTTCCATTACTTTCTGTCTTTCAGCTGTAAGGTCCTAGTTTTTGCGGTGGAAGACGGATTAAATTAATTACAAATTACTGCCGCGTGATCCCCGGTCAATCATTGTGGATAAAAAAAACCCTAAGCATTCACAGCTTTATTTTGCATCTGGAGCTGGTGCACATAGGCGCCGGCCCCACTGTGCGCGGTCTAGCTGTCATAGTTCCAAGTTCAGCGTTCTACGTTCACTGTAATCTATGCGGTGGCTTAAGGTCATAGCACACCTATCAACTTTGAAATGGATCGTCAACGTATCAACATGAGTCGTGCAGTATTCTTTGTATGGAACTCCCTACTGTAACGCGCACTAATCGGAATCGTAACGTCATCGCCTCGTCTCGGGACAAGCCCACGAACAGCGGTGATACAGAGACGATCCCTTTCTGAGTCTATATTTGTGTGCCTTCAGAATCACACACAAAAGCGATGCGGACGGTCAAAGAGAACGTGCGTTCTCAAATCTCAAATCTCAAATCTCAAAATGTTTATTGCAATTGTTCTGTCTGAGACTAAATATAATTGACAAGTGCAAATGGCAAACCGACGTAGATTATAACAGCATTTTAGTCCGTATTGACATTTACACTTGTCAATTTATCCTCAGGGATTCTTAAGGTGTATCATCAGAAAAACAGACTTTCTTAAGATGTATTCACACCACCGTTAATTTTTGTGGAGCAACAGAATGCAATACGATAACATTAGGTAACATTCTTCTACCTTTAGGTCGCCCTATGCTATTGGATGTTGCCCAATAACACATGGTAACGTTGCTCCACAAAAATAACTACGATGTGGATGCACATTTAATGGGAGACAAACGTTTTCTTTATGATTTGAGATACATTTGGTTGAGAGAGTGACATTTGTGGGTTTCAGTGAAAAGAGCGTGTGACGTGTGACGTGATCTATAATATGAAAATAAGTCGGGTTTTCTTTCCTGACGCTATAACTCCAGAACGCACGAACCGATTTCCACGGTTTTGCATTTGTTAGAAAGGTCTCGGGCTCCGTGAGGTTTGTAGCAAACGAAATTCAGGGAAAATGTGACTCAGACGAAGTTGCGTGGGTCAGCTAGTCACTGTTAAAAATACTAAACTCCAGATTTCTAGATCGTTTGCTGGGCGCGCATGTGTGAATGTGGAACGTAGAACTCGACCGCTGAACGCCGACTACCATGGCGGTGTGTTCGCCCCTTATTTCGGGTATTTTATGAGTTTCATGTTTATTCGGAAAATAGCTGATAAGTATTTGTTGTAGTACCTGAGATAGAAAATATGATACCTAATGGGTCTATCCATATAGTAGCCATCCTATAATTCCTGAGGCACCTACAGTGTTTTATAAGGAAAGTAGCGGACCCGCGCAACTTCATCTGCGTCACATTTTGCATTAATGCTCCGCTCCTTTTTATCTATGCGTGTTGATATATATAGCCTATAGCCTTCCTTGATGAATAGGCTATCTAACACTGAAATAATTTTTAAATCGGACCAGTAGGTAGTTCCTGAGATTAGCGCGTTCAAGCAAACAAACAATCAAACTCTTCAGCTTTATAATATTAAGTATAGATTAGGGGATCTATGGATAGATGGTGTCAATGCGTTTATCATGATTATTAGGGTGTCAATATAATGAATAAGTAAATTTCTGCAATAAATTAACTCACAAGCAAGAAAACCAGGTCACGTTTTTCAGTGGATTAAGCATGAAGCTGGCGGCTTCTTGTATATTATTTTCTGGTATGCTTGATTATTTTATAATTTATTTAATTGTGATATTACATTTTATCAGATTTTAATTTCACTGCTTTTGGGTTTTTGTAAAAATGTTAAGTTGTCAATGCGACATTAAACCATAGTTCAGTGTTGTAGAAAACTGTATTTTATTTTATAATGAAACTTTTTTTGACGATTGACCAAAAAATATGAGCTGAGGTCGTGATCAAACTTACAAGCCATGGGAACCATTATTATTTGTTTTGATACTTTAAGGAAATACGAAAACCGACGATTTTATCTTATGGAGTGTGAATAAGATTTTTTGGGTAATATCCAAAATACTTCCTCAATCCAAATCACTTCCCTCCCCACTCGTGCGCTGTGCGGTGTCAATTATATCGCTCCGTTTTATAAATTCGGAAATCGCGTTGCGTGTTTGTTTTAAGGCTTGTGAATTGCTTTCCGGTGTGCCTTAGTGTTTTAAGTGCGTGTTTTGTAAGTTTTTAAAGGTGTTTGTTTATTCATTTATTAGTAATTAGTCAATTTCTCCAGCCATCGGTAAGTTCATTTATTTTCTCTTTGTGTGGGTAACGCGAAATAACTTTATCGATCGTTATTTATCTGTTTCGTTTTTGTTTTATTTCATTCAGTCGCGTCCTAATACGTTTATTTAGTGTTTTTCGCCGTTAATGATGATGTCAACAAACGATGATCCGCCGGATCGAGGCGGAGAAATATTTCGTAGAAACACAAAAACCCAAAGGTCGCCCGTGGCAACCTCCGCTAGTTCTAAACGCTTGTTCAGTGAACTGTCTCCAACGTACAGTTCACCCGATGACAGGTCAAAACGGCTTCACCAAACATCCGAAACCGTGGAAAGATCCTCACCCTTTTTAAATATAAGTAATGCGAGCAATACTGATTATTGCGACTTAGTTTCCGAGGCGTCGGCATACCTGTCTAAAATTAACGACTTGGTCAATGATCAGGGGTCCCGCATTAACGTTGCAAATAAATCTGCCATCATGGACATGACGCAGCGAATTACGGGCATTGTTTCTATGCTAGCAATAAAATCGTCGTGCAACGAGACGAAGTTAGCCAGAACGGAACGCGAATTAGAAAAGGTTAGGTCGATTAACGCTGTCAATCCTAATCCTGTCGGTAACAACAATTGTAAAATTTCATAAGCGGACTCGTTGAAACTACGTTTACCAAAAGTGGCGCCAGCGATTATGGAATCTCGTCCACCGTTACCTTGTGTGGTGGCTTATCCGACCGCGGCTCGATCAGCTGATTATAGCACCTCGTCCGCGACAAAACAAGCGCTTATGAAGGCAATTAAACCTAGTGATGACGGTTTCCAAATAGTAGGCGTGAAAAAAACCGCGAAATCCGGTGTTGTATTACGCGTCGCTAATGAAAATCAGCTAAAAAAATTGGAATCGGTAGAAGCAATCAAGGCCGCTGGTTTACGTCTAGAAAAACCAAAAGGTAGACGCCCTCGAGTGTTGGTTAAGGATGTACCATCTTCAATGGAAGATGGCTCTTTTTTGATTGCATTATACCGTCAAAATATCAAAGATGAGCTTCAAATAAAAGAGGATGACTTTATAAAATCTACAAAAATTATCCGTAGGCGCACGTTAGATAACGGTCGTAAATGGATCGGAATTGAAATAGAGCCTGCCGTACGTAAGCACTTAGTGTCTACAAAGGATAAATTATTTATTGATTGGGCTACCTGCCGTTTTATTGATGATGTCGAAGTTGTTCGTTGTTTAAATTGTCAACAGTTTGGTCACGTTAAAAAACACTGCGTTAATAAAGAACCTACCTGTGCTAATTGTTCAGAGGCACATGAAACTAAAGATTGCCCGCACAATGACGACTTAAATTTTAAACCAACTTGCGTGGCGTGTAAACGCTTTAAAAAACCGTGTGATCATCGCTGCGGATCTCAAGAGTGTACTACCTACAAACTCAAACTCGAACAATTAATCCTAAACACTAATTATTAATAATGGATAGTTTAACCATAGGACAATTAAACCTTCATAACGATAGGGTGGCGACATTTGAGCTGGATAAATTGATTGTGGATTATAATCTAGATATAGTACTTGTTCAGGAACAGTATCAAAACGCGCGCTTGGGTCACAAGATGGTCCAGCTGAACAGCAAGTCACGTGCCGGAATTTATGTTGAGCGTTCTTCGAGCTTTACTGTAACAGCTATACGTAATCTCATGACGCCCCATTGCGCCGTGGCGGAAGTGTCATCGCCTACCTTTAAGGTTTACGTTGTGAGCTGCTACTTTCAGTATTCTGACCCTGTCACTCCTCATATACATAATCTCCGTCACGTCTTGCGGTCGCTCGCGGGCTGCAAGGTTATAGTTGGTGCTGACGTAAATGCATCTTCTTCCCTGTGGTATGGCAAAGTTCGGGCCACTGATTCCGAACGACGTTGTGCTGTTGAGGATTTTATTGCTGAGATGAACTTATCAATCCATAACACCCCAGACGCACCACCTACTTTTTGTAGCCAAATGGGCGAATCTTGTATTGACGTCACACTTTCTAGTGCAGACGTACGCTTGGATAGGTGGCGTGTTCTTCCTGACGCGTCTTGTAGTGATCATCGCCTGATCGTGTACGATTTTGTTCCTATTCTTACTCAAGGTTCTTCACACTTAATTGGAAATTTTAGATATAAGAGTAAAGGCGCGAACTGGGAATTCTTTAGCTCACTTTTTGCTTGTCATGCCAAAGACTTCACTCGCGATGGACTGTCAGCTGAGGAAAGTGCTGAGATAATGTCAGACACTTTCACTTACTGTGCTGACATTGCTATTGGTCGTGCATCTGTGACCAATATTCGTAGATGTGATTGGTGGAGTGACTACCTTGCTGAACAACGTAAGAGCTATCGCAGAGCGCGTAGACAGCTTAATAAGCTTAAAAAACGTAATGTTACCGGAGACGTTTTTAATCTTGCCATAAGTACTTTTAGAGTTGCCAAGTCGCGTTACAGAGCATCGGTTGAAAAATCTAAGGGTAATTTACTCCGGAAAATTGTTGATAAACTTGATAAGGAGGGTCCGTGGTCTCCTTTGTATCACGAGTTTAAGGCTAATAGATCGGTCGACCTTGCATACGTTCAGAACATTAAAGTAAATAATACACATACCACCGGCATTGAAGAAACAACTGATGTTCTGCTTGATTCTCTTATACCAGATGATTCATCAGTAAATGAAAATGAATACCATCAGCAGATCAGGGCGTGGGCCGCGGTACCACCTGAATCACCAGAGTCAGACCTTCCGTCCACTGACGAATTCATAAACGTTGTCTACCTAACTAACTACCTCTCAACAAATCATCCGGTGAAGATAAAATATCTAATAGAATGATTATAGAAGCGTGTAAAACGTCGAGCGATGCGATTTTATCAGTATATAGCCGATGCATTGCGGAAGGTATTTTTCCTCGAATATGGCGACAAGGCTTTATACGCATTATTCCAAAGAGTGGCGACAAGCCCTCGGACGACCCTAAGTCATACCGGCCCATAACACTACTCCCATCTTTGGGAAAACTTTTAGAGCGACTGATTGTTCCGCGCTTGTTACCGAACGGACCTAAATTTCATAAAAATCAATACGGTTTTACTATTGGAAAATCCACTGTAGATGCGGCTCTATCTGTCCGTAAAATTGTCAACTCATCGGAACATAAATACGTGGTTGGAATCTTTCTCGACATTTCTGGCGCTTTTGATAACGCATGGTGGCCGATGTTACTACTTAAAATGAAAACCCGTGGTTGCTACAAAAACATCTATAATCTGATTTGTTCGTACTTTCTAAATGGCTCCGCGAAACTCAAACTTGGACATCATTCCATTACTAAGTCTCTAACCATGGGATGTCCTCAGGGCTCAGTTATCGGTCCATATATATGGAATTTTGGCTACGATGATTTCCTCGCGCTTCCGCTCCCGTACGGCTGTTCATTAACCGGTTACGCGGACGATGGCTTGCTGCTCATTCAGGCAAGTACTCGGGCTGGACTCGAGAACTTGGCTGACACATGCCTACGTTTAATATCTCAGTGGGGCGATCGAAACCGTCTGACCTTTGCACCGCATAAAACCTATCAACTTCTTTTAAAAGGAAACCTTAAATCCTGGCTTAGTATAAAATTTAATAACGTACCCGTTAAAAGGAAAGAATCCGTGTGCTACCTCGGTATGCTACTAGAAAGAAACTTTTCATTTATTGATCATATAAAAACAGTAGGAGAAAAAGCAAAAAAGAACTTCTACGCCTTGACGAGAATATCAAAGGCTACTTGGGGTCTATCATTTCAAACCCTAAAAACTATATATGCGGCTACTTACTTGGGTTGTATGTGCTACGGGGCACCTGTCTGGGCCGATAGGACCACCATAGGGGCGGTACGACGTAAATTACTTCAAAACCAGCGTTTGGCTTTGATATTCTTATGCAAGGCGTATAGGACGGTTAGTACTGAAGCCTTACCGGTGCTGGCGGGTGTTCTCCCAGTCGATCTTGAGGTGCAGCGGCGTGCTGCAATGTACTTCTACGCTAGAAAGATCACGGACCCAGAGTTTTTACCGCAACGCGACCGTGCTAAGATCTCTAGATTATTAAAACCCCAGACTGACGTCTGGGAGGTACTTTTATGCGAATGGCAATGTAGGTGGGAAGATTCCATCAAGGGCCGACACCTCCACCAGTTTTTTCCATCCGTTCGTGAGCGGCTGGAGAAGACATGGCTGGAGGTGGATCACTGTGTTGCCCAATTTCTCACAGGTCATGGCAACTTTAAGATTAAATTATTTTCCTTTATGTCAATGCTCTACAGCTGACCTTGAATACGAACAACTCGCACATCACATCTTGTGGGAGTGTATTCTTTGGCAGACTGAACGTAATGTTATGTTAGATAGTATTCAGGTTAAATCTGGAGTAGTTTACTATACGGACCTTGTAGAAACCAGAACAAATTTCCGTGCGTTCAGGCGATTTTGCCATACCTATTACTGGAATCAAAAGTAGCTCACAATTTAGGACCCATTAGTTTAAATGTTAACATATAATCCGTGTTGCTTGGCAACTGGGCCTAACCCAGTTGTATATGTCCCTTGGTGCCTATTGGCCTAGCTCTAATCTGTCTCCTGCTTGATATGGAGGGAAGTGGAAATTATATTTATTTTTCCTACTCCTCCGCTGTACTCTTCTGATTAATTTCGTTGCGGGATCCAAGACAGTTGAATCGTTTCTCCGGGACTCGTCGGGTTTCATTAACTCGGCGTTTTTCTGGTGGTCGCCACTGTTGATTCTGGCTTTCAGGAGTTGCAGTGGTTGGGAATGTGTGGCGGCCTTGTCCCATAAAAAAAAAAAAAAATATCCAAAATACATTTTAAATGTTGTTATTTTTTATGGTTTTTCAATAACTGCCATGTTTAACGGAATCAATACATTGTGGAAATGGAAAAAATAAAAAAAGCATTACTTTAAAATCTTTTGAAAATACGGGAATTCTTGAAGGATTTGAGGTAACCTCAGGAAATGGTAAGCTCATTGAAAACAGTGGACGTGTGCGGAGGCATGCACTTGACGTACCCAATCTACATTGTACAGCTAGAGGATATTGCTTGAGAATTTCTGCTTTCTAGGAAAAGGAGTCGCATTTTCAAATGTCCAAACATTTAGAAATATCTTTTAAACTGCTGTTAAAGTATCGCAAGGGATTACGTCACAAATTCACGAGCGACATCCTGAAATTTAGTAAGGCCCTGTATGCACTGCGATTTTTATTTGTGCCTCTTAAATTCCGTGACCGGGATTACACCTTGTCCGCACTGCTAATGAAATTTCGCACGCTTTTTGTCCATGCAATGCAGTTCCCGGCTGAGATGAACGTCTGAAATCTAGCATCTGACAGAGCGAAACGCGCAAATTTTATTTCACAGTGCCGACATACCCATAACTAAGTACTTCGCATAGGTACTTTACAAAACATTCGCGCGGAAATAATCCGCACCGCATCACGTTCAATTTGCATCAAATCACAGACATGTTTTCCGCGCAGATTTTTTACCGCCAGTGCGCAAAAACCGCGCGGTGATATATCGCAGTGCAGACGAGGGAGGAAGAAGATATTTTGACTACTTAAATTTAGAGTTAAACAATGGTCTGTTTGACAGACAAAACATCTGCTTCAGTTAAACTAGGTACTTGCATAGAATGCTGGGAGAATTAATTTACGATAACTTGCATGTTAGAGATTAGACACATCTTTTTGAAATAGCCTATAAAGTACGCATACATTAGTATAAATATTAAATATTCCTATTCCTAAAGAACTGTATACAAATTAAGGAAAATTTCGGCAAGCTTAATTGCGATCAGTGGATAATGAGAAACATAAAGAAGATCAATCCGAGGAGAGTTTAATATTGATGAGCGGGTGTCGAGCGTCGCGTCCGACGGCGGCCATCTATAAAAATATTAATTGCTGTCCTGTTCGCCTCGTAAACAATTCAGCGCACATGAAATATTTAGTGCCAATACACGTTGTGTCACTTTTTTATTTGAACTAGACAAAATCGTGGATATGCTTGCGAATTTACCCTCATATTTAATCGTCAACCGTTGACTTAATGTGATGTTGCCATAACTAAGTTAGAGGTAAACCGATTCATTGATTTGTCCACATTTCAATTTGGTCTGGAAGCATCTAAATTATAGGTGAGCGTGAGATTAAAATGACAATCTATTCCAAAAGTTATCGTCTCCAAATTGAAAGTTAATTGCATTGGCATAAGGTTCAGAATCGTTTCAAGGGCTTCAGGGTAGTTTAAACAGGCTTTATTCCGTATATGAATCGGTGAGTGAGCAAATCAGCTCGGTAATAACGTTTCGGAAAACAACAGGGGGAATGCACTAGAGACGTATTTGCATAGAGCAGAAATGGCGCCCAACGGAGCCAAGCAATACTAGAACCGCAACGTGGTAGTTTGGAATCACGAGCCAAATACGTGTAGGTGGAAAATATTAGATTTGTGGCCAATTGCAACTGCACTCTCCGTATTTTTCTACTCTGAATTTTTCAAGAGGCTGATGGATTTTTCCTGTGTGCCTTAATTGCTGGGTATGTTAGTTTTGCAGGCTGAAACTACTCGTCCTCAAAGCGTTGGCTACAGAGTTTTTGAAAACTAATTCTGCGGTTTTGGGAAAAGTAATTTAGAAAATATTTAAGTGCGTTTTGAGCTTGTTTTAGAATGGTGGGGTAGTATTTCAACGAGTGACTGTAAATTAAAGTTTTAAGTGACAAAAATAATTAATTTACGTTATAGTATTACTAAGTGAGCGACTGACTGCGAGTGACGACAAATCAACAGAACAGCAATATACAAACATTCATTTGTGTTATTTAAAATACAAAATGCTAACCTAACCTAACCAGGTCCGCAGAAATTAACTCAAAAAAATGAAGTAAAAAAAACCTAATCTAATCTAATCTTTATATGTATTGAAGTTACCGCCTTTTTTTTTAATGATGGGAAACAAGTTGCCCTCTGTATTTTTTTCTCTTGACTTTGGTTTGCTCTTGACTTTAGTCTATTATTTCTAGTCGCTCACTTAGTAATTAAGTCGCACGGCTAGAATTTTAATATCTGAAATGTCAAAATCCATTTCTGTAAATTTGTTCTGGATTTTATTATTAATCAATATTCGTCCTTAGTTTAGTTAATTTTTCGCTTACTCAAATTCATAACGCACAAGTTATTAAAACAGTATCTCATCATCAGTAGCTAAGTTTTTTTTATTCGATCGATTTATAATTCCCCGTTTTAAATAGTAGGATTCGCAACTATATGTTTCAGCTTTTGTGTAGATTTAGAATATGCACGCACTGGTGACTTGTCACCGTGACAGTACATTTCTCTCTTTCGCAATTATTGTCAAAAATCACCTGTGAGCGCCTAGCCTTAGTGCATGCGTGGTCAATTTATTAACACAACACTCTAATTATACATTATAATTAATTTTAATTTTAAACTTTGAAATGTCTATTCCTTCTCATCTGAATAATACCTATCAGTTATTTGTTAAAATGAATAGCTTCAGATAAATGTTTGTTGGAGGCCTATTGGTCCTCTTTAATTAGTTTCCCTGAGGGTTGGAGTTGAAAGGGGAAAGCCGGGGTAAGTAAAGCAGATAGGACCTTTCCGCCCATCTTGTTTCGGTTATCTAAATTAATTGAATAATAATCACTATTCTAGTGCCTCGTGCCAGAATTAGCTGCCGGGGACATTAATTATATTTTTTTCAGTTTCAGCTTTGCTAAACGAAAATAGAGCACATAGATTATACGTAAGGAAGTCTAATTTCAGTAGTAGGAAGACGGAAATTGATATAAAATATGACCTGTTTTTATTATTTAAATGCACATAATTATATCATGCATTACCATACAAGAATTGACGATAGAGATATACTTTCATTTTCAAAAGAAGCACAAAGCAATTGTAGCTAAACTATTTTTTTTCGAGTGCATTCGTTGAAGTCTTTTTAATGGTCACTTTTACAATAGTATTCCTGAAGATAAGATGTTATAGTTATTAGGTTAGGTAGGTTCCAAGAAATTAGGACATTGTCGAAGAGTGGCTTACGCATATGTAAGTAATTGGAATATAAGTATACAAATTGAGCTCTAGTCGAAAAATTGAGTCGGTACGTCTGAGAAAAAAAAAATTCAGTAAAAAGAGACCTATCTAGCAGATTCGAGGCGACGTTCTTCGAGCTCCCGTGCGTTCGGTGAACTTTAGTTCTGGGCAAAAGAAAACCTTTCCCATTCGAGGAAGGGTTTTGAAGTTGCACCACCCTGAAAATTGTCCAGCCGGCGCCTATGCTTGTAAACACTGACAAATGGCTGCCAATCATTACCTACACTCACATTATGCAATATAGATGTACTAACAGTTGGGAGGCCTTGAAGGGTCATTGTCATAGCCACCGCTGATGATCGATACTTTGCCTAGCCGTATAAAAAGTACGTAAACACTATCGTACGCCATACACTCGTGACTAGCTCACTATTTTGTTTAAACTAAGAATAAAGGGTACAATGAACTCAAGTTTTCTTTCTCGTAAAACTGTTTTGTATGGAAAGCACTGTTTGCCGATTTTTCACGAGAAAACGAGTCATGCTTTTGTCGGGAGCACTTGTAATGGAGAAATTTTTAAATGCATTTGTAGAGCTGACGTTCGAATAATTACGCTATTGTGTGCGGTTGCTGCTGAAATATTCTGGGGTTGAAGGTGCACTTAACATCTCTACAAACTCGAAGGGAGGTAAGCGGCTATTAAAATTGACGATTGAAGAGGTGAGGGAGATACAGAAGTTAACTCAGCTCTTATTAGCGTACCTTTGTTTCAGGTGTTTTTTGAGTATCTGGTTTCCAAACCTCGGCTTTATAGTCTTTGTAATGCTACTTGCCCGCAAATCCTTTCCTAATAATATTATAAAAATCTGAATGTTTCGATGGTTTTTAAATTATGGCTTGAATGTTTCAAAATTTAACGGGCAGATTATTTCCTGATTATTTTCATAGAGTACTTTTAACCCGGTAGTACGATTGCTTGGGTTAATTTCAAACATCTACGCGAGCAAAGCCAATGTTAAAAACTGGTACAAGTATCTATAACAACGTTCCTTCGGCTAAAACTCAGGGCTCCTCTCTGTAAGAAGTTGTGGGCCATCCATATCCCACCAAGTATTCGCGTTGGGGGTTGGATGGAGGGATACATGATGGTATTTCCATCCCTAAAAAACCCTACGTCTACCGTCTAGCAGTCATTTTGAAAGAACCGGAAAATGAATCTATCTTCAGGTTTAAATAATGAAGACGGGTCAATTTTATTAGTGGAGCAAAAAGCAGAAAATTGAGAAGAATTCTCTTTTTATCTATGCGTGTTGATATATATAGCCTATAGCCTTCCTTGATGAATAGGCTATCTAACACTGAAATAATTTTTAAAATTGACGATTGAAGAGGTGAGGGAGATACAGAAGTTAACTCAGCTCTTATTAGCGTACCTTTGTTTCAGGTGTTTTTTGAGTATCTGGTTTCCAAACCTCGGCTTTATAGTCTTTGTAATGCTACTTGCCCGCAAATCCTTTCCTAATAATATTATAAAAATCTGAATGTTTCGATGGTTTTTAAATTATGGCTTGAATGTTTCAAAATTTAACGGGCAGATTATTTCCTGATTATTTTCATAGAGTACTTTTAACCCGGTAGTACGATTGCTTGGGTTAATTTCAAACATCTACGCGAGCAAAGCCAATGTTAAAAACTGGTACAAGTATCTATAACAACGTTCCTTCGGCTAAAACTCAGGGCTCCTCTCTGTAAGAAGTTGTGGGCCATCCATATCCCACCAAGTATTCGCGTTGGGGGTTGGATGGAGGGATACATGATGGTATTTCCATCCCTAAAAAACCCTACGTCTACCGTCTAGCAGTCATTTTGAAAGAACCGGAAAATGAATCTATCTTCAGGTTTAAATAATGAAGACGGGTCAATTTTATTAGTGGAGCAAAAAGCAGAAAATTGGGTTAGGTTGAGTTCCTGAAGTTTTCCGACAAATTGGAATATTTATTGGAAAATAGTGAAGGAAAGTATTGTATGTAATGAAAGCTGAAAGGGGATAGGTAGATACATATTATGTAACTGAAGTGACAAATATGTCAGGTAGGTAATGCAAGAACTAGATACTATCAATGTAGGATTAAGAAGTTGTAAATGTCCATATACAGCGAAAACTACTTGGCGTCTTTACATCAGGATTCTGCTGTAAGAGAGAGACGGAGCTCTACATGTACCAGACGAGACGACTATCTCTGTTCCACAACGAAATCATAATGGCACTGGCACGTCAGGGTGCCGTCCGCTTGTGGCATAAAAAAAAACCGGCCAAGTGCGAGACGGAATCGTACACGAAGGGTTCCGTACCATAAACCTGTATTTTTGTTGTTACAGCGGCAATAGAAATACCACAATCTGTGAAAATTTCAACTCTTACGGTCCTTAAGATGCAGCCCTTTGACAGACAGTCAGACAGACGGGTGGACGGACAGAAGAGGCTTAGTAATAGGGTTCCGTTGCTTACCGTTCCGGTGCGGAGCACTAAAAAACAGAAAAATCAGAAACAGAAAATGGGCTCCCACAACGGTTTTCTCCATCAATGTAATAGCTAATAAACAATCTGTAAGTAACAGTTTCTTCATATATCTTCTTATAAAAGGACCGACGAAATGGACCTTTTATCTGAGTATTTATCAATAAGGAAAAATATTAAAAGATACATGTAAATATAAATAGCAGACTCTGTTAAAATAGATTTCTATGGTTCGTATTTGAACAGTATCCGATATAAAACATTCAGAATCTTTTGAAATTGTATGTAACTGGCTTGCTTCTAATTTGTGAGATATTTAATCTGTAATGATAAGTAAATAATACAGGCAGATAGACAGGAATTGGATTGATAACTCCATCTCCTTATGAGTAAAGACACTGTCTGCGTGCGCACTGGGTGTACGTTTGATATCCCACTCTTCTGTCACAGGTCTGCTGGAAAATATTTCAAATGAAATAAGCAGTAGCTCTGTGCTCGTTTCTCTGTTTAAATTTCTGAAGTGAAAGCTGTTTTTCTTTTTGAAGTGAAAACCTCTATGTATAAAATATTAAACTCGCGTCAGGATACGTGACCTGTTCGAAAATTCGAAAGAATTCAAAAATGCACAACGTTAATGTACAAGTTTTCACTTTTACCGGCACTCCCGGAGGGCAACCCGTTTTTTTAGGGTTCCGTACCCAAAGGGTCTGTCTGCCACCAGGCTATATCTCAAGAACCGCGATAGCTAGACAGTTGAAAATTTCACAGATGATTCTGTTGCCGCTATAACAATAAATACTAAAAAACAGAATAAAATATATATTTAAGGGGGCTCTCATACAAAAATTTATTTTTTTGCCGATTTTATAGATAATGGTACGGAACCCTTGGACTGGCACTTGGCCAGTTTTTAAAAATTATACTCCGATCTTCAGTGTTGGGGTAGTCTTTCAGTTCAGTCTTTGCTCACCTTTCATCTTGCATTCTAGCGCCGTACTTAGACGTCCTTTGTTTTCTCATCTCATTCAATAACTCCTGCTTACAGGAGCATGAGCTGAACAGCTCAAAAACGGGTGCTTGCTAAGATTGTAGATATGTCGAGTCTTTGGTAGCTTTCCAACACATTCACCTTAGTCTAGGTATATTTTCACTACCTATACTTTCGAAGTGGTTAGGATAAAAATACATATCCAAAAACCCGATCGAAAAAGTCAACAAAATAGTAGGTACCAAATGAAGCAGTCTGATGTTGTAGGGACTATTTCATTAATATCACAGATTGATTCCTGTGGGAATGGAGTGGAATCTAACGGAGGCGGCCGTATCTGTTTTAGAATATAAAAGAATACTCTTTATTATGTACACCATATTAGTTACAGAAAAAATAGACGAAGAAAACTTTACATAGGGTGACACAGTGGGCGGCCTTATCCCTAAGAGCTATCTTTTCAAGACAGTTTTTGGATGGATTTTAAAGAAAAAGGAAATACAGTAGTGTAGGTAGTCCTAGGTGTACGATTCATGTGAATATATACATAATAGATAAATAAATACAATTTTTAGTATGTAATAAATACAATATTAGAACCCAAACAAAAACGGTCAAAGAGAAAGGAGTGATGTTTGACCATTTTTTTAAAAGTGGATAAAGATTGAGCACGTTTTACTGACACGGGCAATGCATTCCATAGCCTCACCGCTTGAACGTAAAAGATTTGTCGTAGAAGCTGGTGGAATGCATAGGCATCTCTAATCCCATGTTTTCCGATGACCTCAGATATCTGTTATGTGTGTCATGAAGGAACTTAAAACGTTTTGGGGGCCGAGTCACCCGCGTCCGTAGGAGAATACCCCTAAAGAATAGTCCCTACACGTGGTCCCCGGGTGGTGCTAATCAGGTGACATCAACTGGTGGTAGGTTTCGGCCGATGGCTTGTGACCACCCACTGGGCAAAGACGTACCGCCAAGCGACCTAGCCGCGTTCCGGTGCGATGCCCAGTGTAGCCAATACACGAGGAGTTGGGTCGAAATAGTTGTTCCAATGCAGGCAGACCGATCAGGCACGCGTTGATATGGGCGTATCGGGAGACTAGTCGCGGAGGGTAGCGGGATCCGAGGCACGGTGCGCCGCTGGCCGACCGCAGGTAGTTGGGGGCCCAAGTAGTGTGCCAGCCACACATGAAAGGCTGCCCCGCCAACTGTCGAAAAATCCCGGAATGCACCATCGTGCTGATTGGCGACCAGACGAGAGGGCCCGATGGACATTCCCGGGGGGACTCGGGCGTCCCCGCAGTCTCCAGACTAGTCCCCCAACGATGCCGTCCTGTCAGGGCGTGCCTGTGGGTTAGCAGCATGGAACCTCATTTCACTTCCTTCTCCTCTCCTTCCTTCACTCTTAAACATGAACAGGAACAGAAAAAAAAACGCTGTACAGCGGCAGCACTCCCTCTCGCACAAAGTGCACCTCTCTAATATACGAGGCCTGCACTCAAATCTCGCCGCAGTCCATCACCACCTCGAGACTGAGAAACCAGCGCTCCTGTTCCTTTCCGAGACGCAGATCAGATGTCCGTCAGACGTGTCGTACTTGTCGTACCCAGGGTTTACCCTGGAGCACCACTTCAAACCACGCGCGGGCGTATGTATGTACGCCCGGGACGACATCTGTTATCGGCGTCTCGCGACTATCGAAGACTCCAGGTTTTCGACGCTGTGGGTTCTAGTGGACTCTGACCTGGATAAAATTATCTACGCCTGTGTCTACCGTTCGCACAGCGGTGATCTAGAGACAACTGGGCTCATACAGCACCTCAGTGAGGCGGCGGATGTGGCTCAGCAGCGGTACCCTTCTGCTCAACTGGTGTTGCTGGGGGATTTCAATGGCCACCATCAGGAGTGGCTCTTCCCATATCAGCACACAGATCATGCTGGACGAGAGGCGCGAAAGCTAGCGCTAGCGTTAAATCTCACCCAGCTGGTCCAGGGGGCAACAAGGGTGCCGGACGTTGATTCGCACACAGCCAATTGCTTGGACCTTCTGCTGACAACGGATCCAGACCGCTACTCGGTGTCGATTTCTGCTCCGCAGGGTAGTTCCGACCACTGTCTGGTGAAATCTGTGTCCGTCTACTCCCCACCCGATCCCAGCCCAAGAGGCACTCGGCGGGTATGGCGATACAGGTCAGCAGATTGGGATGGCATGCGATCTTTCTTCGCATGTTATCCTTGGCAGCCCACTTGCTTCTCTTCAACTGATGCATCGTCGTGCGCGGACGCCGTGACAGATGTGCTGCGGCAGGGAATGGAGTACTACATTCCGTTCTCGGACGTAGTGATGTCTGGCGAAGCTCGCCCGTGGTTTGGTGCCGAGTGCAACCGTGCTAATGCGCTAAAGCATGAGGCTTACCTAGCCGCCTTGGTTGACGCCCGTACCCGCAAAGCAAGTGACGCGATTCAGAAGAAGAGAGCCTTCAACAGGGCTGCCAAGTCCTGCAAGAAGGTGTTGCGGAGGGCTCGGTTCGACCACATTAGCCGAATAGGGAACAAACTTGCTTCATACCCAGCAGGTAGTAAAGCTTTTTGGTCCCTGGCTAAGTCGGTCGAATCGAACTTTTACCGCCCCTCACTGCCACCACTGCTGAGACCCAACGGGTCGCTGGCCCACTCCGCTGAGGAGAAAGCAAACTTGTTCGCATCTATGTTTGCGGAATCGTCACGTCTAGATTCGGGTGGCGCGAGGCCCCCTACTCCTCCTGTTGGATACGGGTCATATATGCAGAACATAAGCATTCATCAGAGGGACGTACTTAGGGTACTGCGTAACCTAGACGTGAACAAGGGTAGTGGCTCCGACGGGATTCCAGCAATTGTACTGAAGACTTGTGCGCCTGAGCTGTCTCCGATCTTGACACGCCTATTTCGCCTTTCGTTTGAGACTGGGAAAGTGCCGAAGGCTTGGAAGCAAGCTAAAGTGCAGCCCGTAACCAAGAAGGGTAGTCGAGCCGACCCGTCAAACTATAGACCCATCTCGGTACTGAATCGCAAGCTCCTGGCATACCTAGAAGCGAACGATATCCTTAGTGACCGACAATACGGCTTTCGCCGAAATCGGTCAACTGGGGATCTTCTAGCGTATGCCATTCACATCTGGAGTGAGGCCATTGAGAAGCACGGGGAAGCACTTGCGGTCTCCCTAGACATCTCGAAGGCCTTCGATAGGGTCTGGCACGATGGCCTTATTAGTAGGCTTCCTTCCTTCGGTCTGCCCGTCGGATTGTGTGACTGGATTGCAGATTTCCTGAGGGATCGGTCTATCCGAGTGGTCATAGATGGCTGCTCGTCCGGACTGCTGGATATTAATGCCGGGGTTCCTCAGGAGTCGGTACTCTCGGCAACATTGTTCCTGCTGCATATTAACGATCTGCTAAAACCCGGTACTTTTGGGTATGCAGACGACAGCACTGTTGCTGAGAGATACGTGTCTGACGCACGAGCTGGTGGGTCACAGACCCGGTCTCTCCGGGAGGCTATGGTTGAGCGCTTGAACGTGTCCTTATAGGCTGTCTCCGAATGGGGCGATGCCAATCTGGTCAAGTTCAATGCTGCGAAGACCCAAGCGTGTCTTTTTCCGCTAAAAGGAGTCAATTCGACGCTGCTCCATCTCTCCGCGGTGTAACCCTGCCGATAACCGACAGACTTGAGCTTCTTGGTGTTACATTAACATCCACCCTCAATTTTGGCCCCTTCATAGAGGCCAAGGCTCAAGTGGCTGCTAGAAAGTTGGCGATCCTGGCAAAGGTGAGACGGTACTTCACGCCGGAACAGCTTCTTAAACTGTATCAAGCGCAAGTTCGATCGTGTATGGAATACTGCGCTCATCTTTGGGACGGATCTGCCAGATACCAGCTTGATGCCCTCGAGTCAATTGAAAAACGAGCCAAGAGGATCATCGGTGATGATAAGCTCGTCGGATCGAAGCTCCAAAGTCTTGAGCATCGACGCCGAGTTGCTGGCCTGTCGGTTTTCTATCGTTTACATTTTGGGGAGCGTGCGACGGAATTGCATAACTTAATTCCGCCAAGCCCGTTCTACCATCGGACTACAAGACGTACGGCGATGTACCACCGGTACATGGTAGACATCCCACCTAAACGCACAAAACGTTTTGGGAATACATTCATTGTGCGTACAGCTAAGGAGTGGAATTCCCTGCCTGAGTCTGTGTTTCCTGATAGCTACAACCTGGGAGTCTTTAAGTCAAGAGTGAATAGGTTACTTCTAGGCAAGCGTGCTCCACCTTAGACCGCATCATCGCTTAACATCAGGTGAGATAGCGGTCAAACGTAAGCCTATCAATATAAAAAAAAAAATAAAAAAAATAAGGTAAGAGGGGTTTTTAGGATTGAATAGAATACTGTAGAGCAGAAATAAAATATGAGAATCCCGGCGAAGACGAATGGGAAGCCACTTGAGCTTTGTGCGAAATTAATATTATTTCTGCCTAATTATGTCTACCTATCCTATTATTTGTTAAAAATGTATCCAGCTGTTTAGGTCACAGGGTATTAGAATTCATCTAATATTATTAAAGACTTGTCTTGTTTGTTTGTTTGTTTGATAACAAACACATTTCTGCTCCGAAGCAACTTTACCGATTTTTATGAATTTTTTTGGATAGGTACCTACATTCTTTAGGTTTGAGAATAGGTCGTAAGCTATTTTTTGTGACAAAACAATGTTTGCCGAATCAGCTAGCAAATATAGAAAATAGTTTCAACGTCCGTAACAGGCATCACGACATGACGTTATGTCGATTCCGTCACGGCATACGAGATAGTTTTAGGCTAAGGCGCACCAATAGATGTTTCACATCAAAAACATTACCCTCCACCTGGGCCAGTCGGGTAAAGGCTTCAGTGACTTCAGTCTATTCGCCATTTGTGGTATTAGAGTACGTACCTATAGAGAGTAGAATTGATGATATTATCTCAGTTCATAAGTCAGTCAAGTAGGTACCTATGTCGGCAAAAACTTTTTTCTCCTTCAAAGTTTCCCGCTTAACAAACAATATGAAGATACTTATAAAGTGGAATAATTAACTTAAGATAAATAAAAGTCATGTTATTGAATTGTTTACGTTTACGAACATTTTCATTTGCGAGTCTTCTGGGCTGTATACGGGGCTATAAACTTATATATCGGTATTTATAATTAGCTTTAGGCACACTGCGAAACATCTCTCCGTCACTTTCCTTCTTAGGAAACATATGAAGTTAGAGCGGAACAGCAAATTATCTACCTAGACCTAACAATGCTGTTTTAATTTTATGAATACAGAGAAAATACATTGATGTCTTGTTTCCAGTGACTTTTAAACAATCTTCACTTTAGCTAGGAATTCTCTATGGAAACAACGGTTTTACTTTGTTCCTAAGAATTGTGTATTTATAGACTAAATGTCGACATTAGTTATAATTTCTGTAAGGCGGAAGGCCCTATTACGTTTGTTGTACTTACCTCCCGTTCTGGGCCAATTTAAGTTCCCAATTAAGTAGTTGCCCAAAACAGGAGGTAGATACAACAGTCTAATTGTTATGTTCGCAGGCCCTAGGGTCGTCGAAAATAACAAGATGTTCAGTATATGTATATCACCGGAAAATGGCGAACTCCGTAAGATTGTAAAATATCGCGTGAAATTGTAAATATTTTTTCTAAATAAGACTCGGACGTATTGGAAACTATTGAACCCAACCAAAACATCAAATGTAATAAAAAAAATGCCAAATCTCTCTATGCTATCTTTCCACCGTATAAAGTTTTGAGATCTCATAGAAGCCAAGTCCTGTTCAACTTATTTTGTTGTTAAAAATCAACATTTTGTGACTGTTTCAATAGTTTTTTTTATATATTCGTATTCGCATGTTGTTATCGCAATCTGTCAAAAATGTATGGAAATTGAGGCTTTATTGACAGATTGCGATTGGGATGCGAATGCAAACGTTCCTTAAAAACTGCACTCTGATCATGTAAATCTAACCACTTCCATTTAAGAACCAGCAGATTTATTACATCTCTTTATCCTTTAACAGTTGTTAAGTAATAACTCCTGTTAACTCAACTGAGCTATGATTTATGCAAGTTTCGTTATTACCCTTGAATTCAGGACCGTGTAAATCCCGCCTTACAAGTACAGGCTTACAAACTTTTATCGACAGTCCGTAAGTAGCATAAATCACTTTTATCGCATCGCTAGCGGTACTTACATACTAACATGCATGGAGAGTACGCTTGGAACTCAGAACTTTGCATGATCGATGTTCTTGTATTTTGATGACGTGTTAATTTGGGATTAGTTCTGGCTATTTACGTAGCAATGCAGGTGATCCTTGGCACTGTTTAACGATACCTTAAATATCTGCTACACATGTGAAAAAGCCTTAGTGTATCCTATAGAGGCTTTAGAATTGCATGTGCTTGTTAAGCCTCGTTTCCACTAGGCAACATTTGACGCGTAAAGCTTCTCGCCCAAAATGTTCAGCAACGTGCACAAAAGGGGTGCAACATTGACAATGTTACTAAAAATAGTTCCTGGTTGCCGTTTACATGATGAGCAATATGTTGTGTATCATGAAATGCTACCTAGTGGATACGAGGCTTATCCTGTCCCCGACTCTCCTAGAACATAGCAGAATTGCTTAGGAAGTGACTGAGATATAATAATATGATATTTTTATTTTTTTTATTTTTTTTATTCATCAATAGGTACAAAAAGTAAACATGTAACAAAATGTAGGTATATGGTTAAATCATTGTACAGTGTAGCAACTACATATAGCACACTGATTCCCAAACTGAGACGAGCTCGTATTTCGGGATTCGGCGGCTCTCCACTAGTGTCATTACAATAATTATGATCAAACATTTGCAACATTGGATCCTTATAGTTAAACTCCTTATACTTAAACTCATTTATAGTATATGTTCTCAATAATGTATTTCTTTCTATATTCTATTATTTTCCATTCACTGTCCATTTTACTTATCAATTAATATTAGCTTTTCTGTTTCTTCATAATTTAAGGACTTAAGCCAATTAGTTAGTTTAATTTTCAAGTTATACTTATTTAGTTTATATAGTGAGATTTTATTATTAATTTTGTTATAAATTCTAGAACTTAGTGCAGTATATTGACGTAATGCGAAACTGGTCCTACATCGAACAGGAGAACAAACAAGTGCTCCGCGTCTTTTTTGTAAAATCTTTTTATTAAGGGGAAGTTGTGAATGTCGCCGAAGTATGGTACGGAGGACAAACAATTGTCTAACAGCAACAGATAGGTATGTATGATAATGTATGTGAAAATAGCTACAATTCCAGATTAGCTCTTCATAAAGAGCTTCGGATAATTTCATAGATAAAGGATCTATGAAATTATCCGAAGCTCTCCGCAAATATTATTAATAAATATTCCATAGAATTTAGAAATTCGTATCACATGCCAAATTTCAGCTTTCTACCAGTAGTTTTAGTTTTGCGTTGTCTGTCAGTCAGTCAATCACTCAGTCAGTCAAGTAACGCAAGAATTTTATATACATTCAGTCAATAAGGTTTTGGGAATGGATGATTTGTTGATGGTTCCAAATATTTTTTTTAATTCTTGCTGTTATTGTCAGATTGGCACAATGGCTTTTGGCGCGGAGTTTGAGCTACATCTGTTATTTAGATTAAATACAGTGCTATTTGTAGTGTATCATATCTAGTGCGTATTGCGAATATCACAATGGACAAAAACATCGAACAAAGAGTTTGTCTTAAATTTTGCATCACCAATGTAGTTTCGTGTTTGGAGTCACTGAAAATGTTACAGAAGGCTTACGGTGAATCGACTATGCTTACAAAACACGTGCTTATGAGTCTGGTAGACTCGCTCTGGTAGGCCATTAACGTCTGCAACTGAAGTTATGGTGAATGCTCCAATCAGCCCGCGAAATTCAAATTTTATTACGTTTTTTGCAATTTGCAGGCCAGTGCTAGGTTGTATATGTTAATTAAAATGTTATTTGCGTCTGTGAGACATAATTATGTAGTTACAGAATTATAATCATCAAAATCATCAATACAACGCTCTAAGTTCATAAAGCTCTAGGAATGCCTTTATGAGCGGGCTGGTTGGAGCATTCCCCTTAACATCGCAAAAGTTAAAGAAATAGTGCCTGAAAACTCTCATTCAAGTTTAAGAGACATAGCCTCCGAACTTTCTGTGTCTCTCGAGTCAGTCCGTGGCATTTGAAATAATCACTTGTATGAAACATGTTGCCTTTTGGCTAGTCCCAGAAAACTTGAATTTTCTTAAAAACTCAATGACATAAGAGCCGTTGAAAACATGCTAGAACGAGTCAATTCCCACCCAACATTTGTGAAACGCATCGTTACTGGTGATGACACTTGGGTTTACGACTTTAACATGCAAACTAGTCAACAAACTTCGGAGTGGCGCCTTCCAACTGAATCAAAACCGAAAATGCCACGCCAAAGTCGATCAAAAGTCAAAGTCATGCTGACTGTTTTGTTGTTCCTTGACTATCGCGGTGTTGTGCACTCGGAATTCTTGCTGGAATATTAAACGGTAAATAAATAATATTGTTTTATTTGAGCGTTATGCGGCGTTTATGATAGCTAATTAGACGAAAAGGGCCAGATTTGTGAAAAGGAAATTCTTGGATTTTGCACCACGATAATGCGCCTCCGCACATTGTGAACGAATTTTTGACCAAAACACTACAAATACCATCGAGCAACTACCTCATCATAAGATATGGCTCCAACCGACTTCTTTATTTTTCTTTAACTCTATTTAACACTTCGTAGCACCCGTTTTCATTCGGTAGAAAATATAAAGGAAAATTCGCGGCGAGATCTGAACTCGATTACGCAAAAAGCGTTTAATTTTTTTTTTTGATGTTATGATTATTCGTTTTCGTTAGTGTATCGATTCTCAAGGAGCATACTTTGAAGGTGATCAAATTTTGGATGAATAACTAACAATTTGTGTATTATTGATCTTTTCTCGGTACTGTCTTAACAGAGTAATAGTATATTGAAAGCAAAATACTTGGGAAATTGTTAACAAGGTCGTGGTTAACTTATTTCTTCCATAGTTTCAGAGTCCGATCCAAATTATGTCTATGTCCAATACCTACAAAATTAGCTTTTGGAGGTGAAACTACTTCAGGAATAGCCATTTTGCTGTAACCACGCTACAGTATCGACCTAACCCTCTAATTGGTCACCGATATAGGCAGGCTATAGATTTTGAAAGAGCCAATTTTGTCGTTGTTGATATGAAAGACATTACTTAATATATAAAATATTAACGCTATTTTATTTATTTTATGATTTCTAAAAATGGTGGTTGGCACCGGATGGATGCGGACTGCTCAAGACCGGGATGGCTGGCGCTCTTTGGGGGGAGGCTTACGTTCAGCAGTGGACGGCAATCGACTGGTATGATGATGATGACGGTGATAAACTGTGTCTAAGAATTTATTCCACCTTAATAATAAAAGGATCACAGGCAAACCAAGGTAACGATAAATAGACATGAGAGAGGATCGTTTCAGCCGAAAGGCCGAATACAGTCACCAGTGGACTTCTTTCGACTGAAATAATGTCGATGAGCACCAAGCTGAGTACGTGTGCGCAGGCTTTTGGCAGACCCACGCCCAGTTTCTCAGTTGATAAAAAAAACAACGGGTTGCACTCCGGGAGTGCCGGCAGAAGTGAAAATTTAAACACTAACGTTGTGCATTTCTGAATCATCCGTCTTACGAATTTCCGATCAGGTCACGTGTCCTGACGTCTTACGAATTTTTTATCCCATCCCAAGAAAAGTGCTCAACGCCGCTAAAGAAGTTTTCACTTCAAAAAACCAAGATAATAAAATAAAAACGACTGAGCCAAACTAAATTAATTTTTATAACCCCAAATGGCAAGTGTACAGCATTGAACTAAAAAAGATTCACAGAAGTCGGATCAGAAATCTCAGAGTAATCGGTGTACATACATTAAATTTAAAGAAAAAACACCGAATTGAGAACCGTCTCCTTTTTTAAAGTCTCTCAGTTTAAATTTTCAAGCGAATGGCATCTGAGATTGGTTGAATGTTTTTCTACGACCAATGCATCACTTGTATTTAATTTATTAGATCTCGAGAAGAGATGAGACAGTCAAACCAAAATGATGATGCATAGCGCTTTCAGAGACTTATCTGAGAGCGCAACGCATGGTGCTAACGCTCTAAACGGAACTTATAAGACTTAGGGATGAGGAGTTAAACCGTTAGTTTGTTTTAGAAAGTACCTACTGCTACGATTACTTTTTCCCGGAAAATGCGGGATTTCGTAGGATAGGTCAAGGGAGGGCAGCCGCGCGAAAGGCTAGTGTGCCATATTACATCCAAAGATAGTACGGTAAACGACTTTTAAGACCTACGTAGTTTCCTAACAGCTCCCGGATGTCACAACTGGAACAATAGGGCCGTGGCTAATTTTATCCCACGATGCGCGACATAGGTACCAATCGAATTACACCAGCTAATCCGATATTATGCTGATTTACCTACTCGTCTTGTACAAGATACAACGAATAGAGTATGTATAGTCTATAGTTACATAGTTGATGGATACCATGAAATGCTAGTTTTAAAGAAGTATGTAGGCGGGTGAAGTTTCATGTGTGACACATTCTCCTTATCTTGCTTTGTAAAACGACATTTTTTAATTGTTTTGGAAACGATTAATTCCAAACTTGAATGAGTTAACTTTATTTGTTTAATTAGGTAATTTTATAAGATAGCTAATTATTAAGTCTTACCCTTGAAAGCGCATGAGTTTTATCTTGATATAAGGTATAAGTAATTACATTACATGCAATGTACTTACTGACTCACATTTTAAATAAAAAGTACAGTCAGATGATAGATATGGATGACATAAAATTTAAAAGATGATGACGTGTGTAGGGGCGGTCATTGAGAGAGTGACATGAATGGCTGTCGCGCATGCGCACAGGCTCCGCCGTCCGAGAGATATAAGCACGAAGCACGAACCCATCGACACACAACTTTGGCGCGCCCAAACGTTCCAACAAGAACTTGGCGACGACGGACACATAATATTATCTCAATATAACAACCACATTTAACTCCAACACATTTATTTTCTAACAACGACATCCTCCAGTGAGTTGTGACTAAGTTTTTTAAGTGAATTTTACTTTAGCTGAACATTTTCCGCGAACTTTCAGTTAGTTTCGAAGTTTTCGTCGGCGCGACAACTCCGACAACGTCGAAGGTGAGTGCACTATTGCTTATACTTTTAACTGTAAACTATCACAAGTTACTATCTTTACTAATATTTTAGTGAAATATTTCAACAACTTAAACAAATATTTACTTAAAATAAAAATACTAAAAAGTATTAACTCGGTACTTACGTAATTCTAGAAAGATAGTTAAAAAAAAACACTTAATGTCATAAAAGTTAAGTCTGCTATGAATTATATAAACGACTTAAAATGTGACAAGTACGGGAAACTGCTCGTTCAAGATCTAATAAAACTTTGAACATAAGATGAAATTTAGAAATACAAAGAGTGAAAAACCTATCTGATTTTCTTTAATAATAGACTGTTTATTAAGAAATAAGAAACTAGTTACACTAACTTTAAAAATATTCTAATACTTAGTTTACTTAACGTTGATTTTAAAGTGTGTAGTTAAGAAATTTCGATAACAATGATGGATTCATAATAAAGTTATTATGTTATTACGGTTCAATACACAGGTTTAGTAATTGTTATTTTATATATCTACTCTCTATAAGGTACACCTTTAATAGTTCGATACTTTCATGCGTCATACCTATGGGCTTAGATAGTAATATACATACAAAAAATACACACTGTTGACTGTAGTAAGCATTTCGGACACATTTATGAACAGATTACAGTCTATATGATGTAATGTTCGAGTTGATTGAAATAATGCCAAAAGAGATAAGATAAGCGAGGTTTTAACAATTAAAAGTATGACAATATTGTTGAACTGAACCCGCGCGTGTTCAACGTTAGAATTTTCAACAAGTTTCCTCGTTAAAAACCGAATTATACAAACATGTTACACAATTTCAGGAGCGACGGATTTATTTCATCGTCACGATCTAGTTCTGTCCAATGATCTGTTTTACGAATGGAAAAATTTGATGATGCAATTAAAATGGCCCAACTTGTATTTGCTATGTCAAACATTTTTCTGCCGATTGAGAGATAAGAATATAATTTTTATATTTAAGCAATTCATTTACAAAGTCAGCTATTGCGCAATTTTCATATTGAAACCCATCAATATTTATTGATGAAAATGAAATATATCGCATCGTTAACCCGTACATTAATAAAAACTCTGTGTAATTTAGCGAACACGAGAAATAACGCCACTTTTCTCGCTTCCGTCGAAAGCTTAATTGTTTTATGTTTGCCGGCGCAATAAATTAAGAAATTACATTTAAATCAGAGCGTAATTTAAGTGAAACTCGAGCCGAGAAAAAAATTAAATGACTAAATAAACCAACGAATTGAAAAATATAGCGGAGTGAAGGAAAAGGGGAAATGTGCGGACAGTTTGCGGCGGAACAGTCGCTGGGGAGAGGTCGTCTCATCGTTCTAACTGTTTTCTGGCTTCCCCTCAGGAACACTGCAATTAAAACACTTCATCCTGTCTTTTTTTCAAACATTGCGATTTCATACATTGTGTAAATGTAAGTTTCTTTAAAGTTAGTCGCATAAAATACTGGTCAAATGCGATTCGGAGCTCACACGAAGGGTTCCGTACCATCGTTAGGTTTCCACACGCGCCTCAAAGAGAGTCAGCACACAGAGGGGTCCGAAAGGGCTGACGCGACGCCTGCCGGAGTTGCGGGACTATTCGAAAGAGATACCGCGGCTCCTGAACACAAAGGGCACATGAAGTAACATGGATGGGTTTTAGTCAGTAGAAGTCTGACACTCCCTCCCGCTCCGCCCAGAGCGGGAGAAGTCATTGGATGATTTGCCATCCCTAAAAAAAAGGGTTCCGTACCATAAACCGAAAAAAACACACTCTGTGATCATTACAAATATCTATCTGTTACTGTTCTTGTAAATTTAATTTCCCTAGCATGCGGTTTTCTGCATCGTTCATAGCCAAATTTGTGTAAAATACTGTTTTTTTTGTGTATCGGCTCACGTTTGGCTACAGTCTTACCTGAGGGAAAGTGGTACTGGAGCACGCTAGCCTAGAAGTAACCCTGTTCATTTTTGACTTAGACTCCGATAGGGATCTTAGCTGTTTTGAATATGCTCTGGAAAAGCACTGAAAATCAAAGTGTAAAGTTTAGCGCTGATATATGAATTTCATATTAAACTAAAATAAGTGTATGCGGTTAAGCTGTTAAATAATGATACTATGTTGCAGTCCAAAATATAATTATAATTATTCATAATTTTAATCGGTTTACGAATACTCTAATACTCGAAATATTGTTATCATTGTTATGATTCCGCAATTTTAGTTTGGCTTTTGTCTAGTAATATTTGTAATATATAGAGTACCTACCTATGGTTAGTAATGAACAAAATGTAAAAGTATGTCAATCATGTAAATATAATATTATTAAACTGTACTTGACATGAACGCGCTAATCTCAGGAAATATCGGTCCGATTCGAAAAATTATTTCAGTGTTAGATAGCCCATTTATCGAGGAAGGTACTATATCATCTATATACTATATCATCAGGTAATATATCATCACGCTAAGAAAAATAGGAGCGGAGCAATACCTAATGGAAAATGTGACGCAGACGAAGTTGCGCGGGTCAGCTAGTCATATAGAATATTAACTCTCAGGAGATCTGCATGTTTCAACAAGATAAAAAACAGAATATGAAATGTCTCATGAGAAATATATGTAACGATAAATTACTCATAACCAGAGATTCCCCTTTTAAAATAAATCTTTTCGGAAAAGATAATGTTATCAGATATACCTTCTAAAATAAAAAGTATAATAAAAACATATGAGTAGTCTGTCATGTAACGTCGCAGGGAATTCCTTGTCAGCTTTGTGTTTCAACTTTGATGACATGTTGTCTGTTGGGAACCAATTTCCGAGCCCACGTTGTTTTATGTGCCATGTTTTAAGAAAAATAAGGGTAAAACTCTTAATTTCACCTCGGTGTATCACAATTTACCTAGTGATTCGTTTTCACACATTACTCCTATAAAAGAAACAGATTTACGATATTTGATTTGACCAAATAAGTTGAATGCCTCTAATAAGGCGTAGTTTGCTTTCGAGGCTATAGATAATGCCTATTGGTCGAACCTTATCATCATAGAACACTAAAAGCACATTTGAACTGACTATCTGCTATTTTGAGTCAATTATAGTTTATCTTTGCGCAATATTTGCGCGGATGAATGACATTTTGATAGGGGTTCCATCAAACGGTAGATAACAAATTCTAAAAATAAAAATAAAAACTAGATAAAAGAATTTGAAATCTTAACAATAAATACCAACGTTGTTTGAGGTATAAAAGTAGTTATTATTTTTATTAAGCAAAATATTCATAAAAACTAATTGTGATTAAATTATGAATAACTAAGAAAAGTACTGCTCGTTAGAAAACATGATTGAGCTACATATTTAATCTTGTCTTTGCCAAGGAAAGTGCAACTTTAATGATCTCTTTTTATTATGATTGAGACTTGTGCCAACTCGTTATGTTACTGCAACTGAAGAAGTACTGTAATCTTATGATATATGGGACACGAGGGTTGAGATCAGAGGGGAATCGTATCTACAGTTCCGCTATTCACAATCTTAAATTACAGATCTACAAAGTTGACAATCTGCTATCTGGGCTGAAAACAGTGAATACTACAGGCAGACCATTGTGCAGTCGTACAAACTGTTTAAATAAACTATTTTATTTACATTTCTGTTTATAATGTACAGTGTATTCCTGGTAGGCTCGAGTGCCTACAACAATAAGCATAGACCGAAGTTGCCAGTGAAAGCGAAACTCGCTGCTAAGTGGAATCCGGAGAAACAATGGGTGTTGTAGTGACGGCCGCGGACTCTGAATAATAAGTGCAAACCATCTTGTTACGATTGGTTTTCAGCTCTTTATCAGATAATCTTTGTTCACTGGATAACCGGACGTCAGAGTTGACTATCTAAAATTATACCTACCTAGGTAATCTTATTGTTGGAAAAACACTTAATTAAGTTCGAAACGAAAGAAATTATTGTTTTAAATAGCAAACTGTTTTCAAACTTAAGCTGAATATAGGAACGAAAACATATTCAAAGGGTTTCAAGCAAAGTAATTAGGAGTCATTTTCACAATCGGTTCATGGCACTGAATTTCTGAAGAGCTGCGCCTTCAGGCTTCAAACTTTCCTATCAGATATGAGATACCGCGTTCAAAATTTTGCAAAGAGAATTTAAATCAAATGCCGGTCATAACTCAGACGTCTTTTATTTAAAAGGTCGGTTTGGATAGACGAATGCACATTCTATCTCCAACAAATTCTTTTGTGAAAACATGGAAGAACATTCTGGAATTACAAGAATATCACGAAAAGAATCGTTTGTCCTAGTCGTTTAGTATAAACTCAGACTATAACTAAAACAAGAAGGTAGAAACTGTAATCCCCAAGGAGGTTAAATGCTCAAGTAGTTTTTAATCACGTCGCGTACAAGATGGGACGGATTCGGGACATTTCATGTAGTTATGAATCTCAACTTTTTGCAGCGGTAATCCCGCTATAGTTTGCTAACACCACTTTTCCGCACATATGAACAGTTCCATCCCCTCTGATACTTGGTAATACTTTGTGGTAACTTATGAGGATCTATGTAAGAAAGGATTAACAAGCATTCGGAAAGAATACGAATATTTCTTTGTTTTATTGTGTCCAGCCAATATCTTGACCCTCTAAAGTGTTGAGATGTCAGTATCTAAAGCTATGTATCATGCAGTTTGTTAGAATAACCGATTTGTTGGTTTAACTTGCAATAGATAAAGTTTCTCATGTTACCTATCATTTCAGAGCTATTATAAAATGATCAGGCGAACATGCTTTTAGTTAAACCAATATCAAGGAAGTGCTCATGAAAATATGATTCAACTTTATTATGAAAGAGCGTTCAAATGTTTTCTGAAATAACGAAAACTGCTTGCTGAATTTTGCGGTCCTTCACACCTCACGTTTGATGCTATTAAATGTTAAAAGTTTAAAGCGAACTGGAATGGTGATTGGCATGCACCGTTGATGGCATTTCAATTTATTAATATTTTCCCGTGACTCCAAATGTTGGGTTCCAATAAACTGCAAACGTTGGATATCACTGGGTTTTGTAATGGTTTTTCGTCGACCCCAACTCTTCTACCAACAGTTGGAACCAACATTTGAAACGGGGGCTTCGCTGTAAGCTCTCTATACAATATTTTGACAAGCATTCGTATTTTAAAAGGTTTTTCGTTTACTTCAAATGTGATATTGGCATATTTTACGATTTTCGTGTTTTGATACTGAATGGTGAAAAATCGAACCAATATGCTAATGTAGAACCGAATAGATAATATCAATCACTATATTATCTGAAAAGATAAGTACGTAGGATAGAAAATCTGTTTTACATGAAGCAATCGGGAGATAAAAAAAAACTGTCGTAGCAAAGAGCTTGTAGTGTTCAAATTGTAGTAAAACTGTACTCAAAGACTTAAACACGACAAGGAGAGGTGGTCCGTGTATACCGCAACCTTCCTGCTCAGTAATGTAGTGTAGTGTAGTGTAGTGTACTACTTGATATTAGCTTAGAGCAACTAATTGCACTCATGCTAAGTTGTGGCTTCGCGGTTTCGTATCGAACGGGAAATGTCTTTTTGAAGAGGTCTAAAAGAACTGTGGCGGTAGGGAAATTGTATAATAATGTTTAAAAGCGTATTCGTTTTGATTTTTTTTTAAGCATAAGTTAACAAAGAACTAATCTATCAATTATATATAAAAAACTACGGATATCATTATAGAATAATGATATCACTTAAAATTAAACTTTATATGAAAATATAAAGTTTAATTTTAAGATGCATCGGAAATATTCACCTATGTCTAGATCTATCTTTGTTTCTAATTAAGCCATCACAAATTAATATACCAGTAACGATACATAAATTATCATCTGCCTTTGTTTCCTCCACTCCACAGAGATTTTACTAATGATCCAATTTATATGACAAAAGTCTAAACACTGAACAAATACGAGAGATATGAATATGTATCAGTGATGTGCCTTTGTTTAATACTCATTATTGTAATACACAAATTGCCAATTAAATTGTGATAGCTATCGTGGATAGTCGGCGGTGCGGTGTCCCTGATTTTAGATATATTAGAAACTAAGGAATTGGGATACCGATTTGGATGGAACTGGATCAAATTAATTATGACCCTCAATAGGATTTACTTTAGAAATACAATAAAACCTGTTGTGCTATTTTAAAACTCCTTGTTGAGAGTTATGTATGTTTAGTTCACTTATAAAAAGAGACCAATTAGCAAGTTTTCAAGCCTTGCAAATGTCATGGAAAAAATAGATACAGGATGAATTTTCCAAGTAGGCGTTGATGGTCAAATCTGAAACTAATAGCGAACAATAATTGAAGGAGTTCGGTCCCGATTTTGATGAAAGCTAAAACTAGGACATAATTGGGGGTCTTTTAATTAATCATTAGAAAATTGAAAAGGTTGGGTCTTCAAAGTAATTATTGTTAGTTGTGGTTGTACTGACTACTAGTGAATTCGCCATTTGAGGACATCCTCCTATCCGCAAAAGTGGTAGCAAATAATTCCTACTGCTGTGATTATTAAGTTGCATATTATTTATCGTTAACGCTCCATCAAATATGGCACTATCACTTACGTAATTGGTTCCTGATTAAATTCTATCGTAAAGAGCTCGGTGCATGAACGCAGCTGTTGCGTCTCTCGATATATTTCGCAATAAACCCTAGTTCCACACTACTTATTGCTGACATATAGCTAGCTATGTGCATCAGTAATAAAATACTCGTAGAGGATTGTCGTAGATAATAAATTAGGTAGGTATACCTATGAGTGTTTTATTAACTTTTGCATTCGGTCACTAAATTGATAAATATAGATGCAGTTACTCAGCTGAGATGGGTTTCCAAGAGTTTCCTTATAATGTTAGTAAGTAAAAGGCTATGAAATTCACCTAAATATCTGATAAAACATCTAGCTTCTTTCCCGTGAATTATTTTTTATTTACAGTGTAGTTCAACTATTTTTTTTTTAACTTGAATTTTAAGGTTTGCTATTACTGTCACGCCTGGCGTACGCACAAGCTACAAAAGCTTGTATGTCTCATCGCTGAGAGTTGTTGTACAACAACATAACTCTAACCTTTTGAAAAGTTTGATGCGGAAATAAGGGAACTAAACTTGAACTTTTTGACAGACACAAAAGGTACAAAACACAGGCAGATAAACTACCGCCAACTAACACATTCAGTTTCTGTCTGTCGCAAGTTCGGTATCGCGACCAAACTTACAAGGTTTGACGATGTTGACACACATAAAATACATTGTCAATCTCATATTATCTCATATCGACTCAAATTAATCTTTTACGAGGTCAGTATGTCAGCCGACATGCCTCGTAACTTCAGTGTTTAACCCAATATCTAAGGTGTTTGGTGAACTAATTCGCGCGATCGCTCTGGAGAGTAAAACCGAGATTACGAGTGACCGGAAACTTTTTGGAGAACTTTATTTGTATTCCATCTGTGTAACTCCATGATTTGGAGTAGGTATTCTAAAACTGCAGATTCGGTCGTTTCTTTTAAATTCCTTTAAACTTTTTTTACTCTTTAAATGTTTTACAAATATGGTACGATGGTCGCCTAACTTAAAAATAGAGATAAGGATGCTATGGTTTCCATCCAGTAGGTTAGGCCACTCGAGGGAAGCTGATAACATTACCCCAACGAAGTTTAGGACTGGTCTGAAATTATGCGCGGATCCAACCTACTTCGCTAGACCACGAAAATTCGCTGCTACCGACTGCAACATTATAACATCCTGTAGACAAATAAAATATGTATGTATGATGGTAAATCCATGTTAAAGAAACCCTACTTTGATAACAGGTGATTTAAAACTTTTTAATTAGAATCTTTTTGCGACTTATTTGAATTGAAAACCCTGTTTAGAATATCGGCTGAATTAAATAACGAACTTTTTCCATTTCCTTTTTGAGAGAAAACATGATGAAAGATAAAAACGGAATGTGACCATTTTCAGTTGAAGAAATATTTTTAATTTTATGTAAGTATTTGGTATGTTTGTCCCGATTTATAAAAAAACGTTGACTGTTTGTTGTTTTTGTCTCTCTTATTTCAGCCAGTTTTATTTAACGAGATTACAAAGTAGGTATTTTAATTCTTCTTTATCTTACAATTCTGGATTAAAGAGCGCGCTTTCTTATTCAAAAGAAAAGGAAAAATGCTTTGACTGTAAATAAAGAGCTTTATGGTGTGACAAATTATAACAAGTTCAAAGGAAGACATCACATGATTTACGACTTTGAGATATGACAGCGTTCCTATTATGAAAATCTATCTCTTATGGTTAAAAATCTTGACTGACTATCAACCCACAGCCAGTACTAGAAACTAGTACCTATTATTTTAACACGAAATCATCCGCAAAGAATAGATATAGGAACATTTTAACTTGATGAGAGAGAACTTTTTTTTAAAGTAACGACCTATTTGTGCTTTCACGCGAGGCATTAGATAGTATTTTAATTATCAAACTTATGTAAAAAACAGCAAATTTCCTTGGATATCAAAAATACATCATTCTTTGTAGTAACCTGTAACCATAATTCCGTATAGGCCGATGCAGCCCCGAAGATTAATTTTCATTTTTTATGAAGCTCGTGTTCTCTCAAAGGAATTTCGAAGTTCCCACTCACATTGGGAGAAGTAGGGACGTACTCAAATATAAGTTTTTATGGTTCACTTTAATGAAAAAGTATTCGTGACATATCACTCTAGTTTTATAAAAGACATAGGTAGTTCCAGTGCTGGTACACGCGGCCGGCCAGTGCCGCGCCTGCATTTGATTTATAGCTGTTTGTTCAGCTACAATAAATCAGTTCTATTGATTTATTCTAGCTTTCGATGGAGCTCTTCAAATGACTTTATTAATAGTTATGCTATCGGTAAATTAACACTACAGCCTTGATTGCATCTGCAATTATACATGACTGTAAACACACGCTTCAGATACTTCGCAATTTTATTGTAATTGGGATGTTCGCAATGTGAGTAACAATTAATGTTGTCGTGTTGAGTAATGTTTGACATTTATTTTTGGATGTGAGTGCGTATTAAACCAATTAAGATTTTCTACGAAATCTGAGACAATTTGAATTGTTATAGTGAATAATATTATCCAAAGATATGCAAGAGTTATAGAGTCACTGTCAGACCTTCGAGAAAATGAAGCAGTGCTAGAAAAGAGGTCGCATATCTTACAGAAGAGTAGCAGCTACTGGAGGACAAGTTAACCTTTGAATATAACGGCTATATACATATATTATGTAAGCAAATCCTTGTGGTTTTATTTCTAACAATAACTGACATTGTCCTGTCGGCCGGAGAAGTGGGCGGTTCTGCAGAAGGCAGTATTTCATTCCGGGCGAGCACACATTTCGAAATATTGTGTCGTTTCTGTGACCTTCCGAACATTTTTTTTAGAGGGAGACGTTTAATATATGATAGTCATAATATTTTGAAGGCTTTTTATACAATATGCAAAGGTAAAAAGTTCGCATACGCGAGAAGATGACCACTTTATGAAGTTATATTAGTTTTCTTTAACTTTAACTCATTCTGGCGGGAAACTCTATCACTTTGCAGACATTTCGTTAGTTCAACTGTTTTTTTGTTGTTGTAAATAATTTAAGAATATCAACACAAATCGATACTCACGTTTCTCCTAATTCATCCGCCACGGTGGCAAACTTTATAGGATGTCGGAAACCAAAATGTTACAAACGAATTGACATCCATTGTTTTATACTTAATTGGAAATTCTAAACAAAGGAGTAGACTGTTTGATCGAACGTTTTTACCTGGTATTTACTTTGATGTACTACATCAACGACCTTGCTGCTGTACTATAAACTACAACTCGTAACATTCGGACAGTGATCCTGAAACCAAATCTTGAGTCACAAAAATAGTCAGCAATTACAAGTTTCTACGTTGACGAACTTGTTAAATCTCGAGAGCTATTAAGTTGATAACGTAATTCTAAAAAAATACTGTGAAGAATCTTTCTAAGAGGATTTAAAATATTTTTAGTAAAACTTCGCTTCTATTCTTAAGTATACTTCTATTCTTTTTTGTTTCTACTTACCCATCGGTAAAATTTACGTCGGAAACTCGGAATACGCTGTAGATTCGTTCATAGCCCCGTTTCCTGCAGCATAGCTTGCTGGCAAATTAGGCGTTAATTCCACTTCATATGCTACGAGCCAAGCAATACACGTATGCCTTAAGTTAACTTGAATTGCTTGAATAGTATGAGCGAGAATATTTGGTGAGAAATTGCAGCTTTCGTTTGAATCCCGCCAAAAATATATTGCATTGGTATGAAGATTTTAAGTCATTTACAACACGCAAGGGTGTCAGTTTATTTTTTATTTTATTTTGTCTTTTCGGTATACAGAGACATTTAAGATGAGTGTGGCAAAATGGAGAACTAAAATCGGATATCGTTTAACCTAGTAACTAGACTGTTACAACTCTTTGGCTTTGGTACATTTCTCGTTCCTGATACCAAAACTTTCGCGATTTTAAAACTTAATTCAGAATATGGAATAAGATTTATATTTTTCGCAGTATCATTACCTGAGTAGAAGTTCTAACTTGAAAATGTTGGCCATTTCGCGCCATCCAATTTGGCTGATGTTTACCAGTGCCCGATTTGGCTCTCGCTCACAATTCAGTCTCTTTGTAGATTTAAATTTTTTTTACTCGGTGATTAATTTCCCAGTCTGTATCGCATTTTGACTACAGACCAGAAACTCATTTTATTTGGCTTTTTATCGGAGATCCGAGAAGCGTGAAGTAAACGAATCTCTGTTTAAATTACTTATTAAGGAAGGATATTATAGTCTGTTCTTTCAAATTGCATATTTATGGTTTGTAAATATCTGAATTTTGTATTACAATTTTCATATTTCAACATATTCGAATGACTTTTGATTTCCATTTTAGTGTCTATCTATTCTCAGCTAATTAGTTTGCCTGTTATGATAGCTCGGTTCATCACTTGTTGATCGAGATGACTCGAATGTAGGTCATTCATAACTCCCGGTGAGTTCAGCATTGTCTGTATACAGTAAACAATCAACGAGCAAATACAAACAACAGTTGTTTTCTAAGTATTCTTTAATTACAACGTGCTTTGTTTTATGACAAAGAAATGTTAAGTACTTCAGAACATATTAAGTAGCTTGTTTCAGTTCCTTTTGAAGTATAGTTTCCATTTAAAAATGTATGTTTATGATAATTTTGACATAAATAACATAGTTGGATGTGTAAAGTATTCTTGGAAATAAAAATGCCCTAAAGCGAGATCTATTTGATTGACATAATAAAATACAAGGATTGCCATATCTCTGCGTGTCAAAAACAAAAAAAAGAGTTGAGAACAACACGAGAAACTTAAAATGTCAGCCATTCGTTGAGGCTAAGAGGCTTTCCTATTTCTTTGTGCCATTCTTTAAGCATATCAAGTTGATTGTTGCTTTATTAAACCACTATCTCTTTAAGGAACGGGCTCAAGGCAGATTGTTAGTCATGATATCATTATACCTCTGGCGCATTTTCGTGGGAATATTTAATTATCCGGTACATCATATTTCTGGGCGCGGAGGGTATTTACTAAACTGCGTTATCTAAGCATCGCCCACAGCATTATTTTAAGCAGGTTTTAACTAGGTGGATGGACCCACGCTTCGTTTTCATAGGAAGGTTATGTTGCCCTTACTTACTATATGTTGGCTTTTAGAGTTAGCCTCTGCATATCGCTAGTAGGTAAATGACATATATATATATTTTTTTAACTGTTATATTGATACTGTTATATTCTAGCAGTTGTATTTTATGGATTTGTTGATATTTTTTCCTGGTATGACTAGTTTGTTATTTCCCTTATCAATCAAGTTGGTCCGTTTTGTTATTTCATTTCCATATCGAGTTGTTCAGATTTATAGCAGCGCAGCTGGAAAAATTGGAAGTGAAGAAATTGTATTGTATGTATTTCTGACGAATGCTTAATAGATTTGAGAGGGACTCCTGACTACATGACTATTATAGGTTCAAGCATTGATATATGGGTTTTTATATATCAATGGGTTCGAGAGTTTAATTCTACTTACTTTGTAGGTAGATTAAAAATAACACTAACAAGCATTCTAACAAGCCAGTTTAAACTAGTTAAGGTTGGTGTTTCCTTGCCATGTTGGTTACTAAGTTAGTAAGTTGGGTTAGGTTAGGTACTATAAGTCTGACTGAATGATGGGTTTTTTAGGAAACCACCAATTATTGCTAGTACAAGATAGTACTTCGTTACGTACCTCTAAACTCTGTTAAAAGTTCCCTGTAAGCCATCTCCTTAGTTTTTAATTAAATGACAACGTTCATATCCGAGCTGGTTCTTTGTGAACTTGTTGACTTAGCGGTTAGCTACGTTTGTTCCCTTTTTATTTCGATAGTTTTTATAACTAAAAGCTTTTCTTCGTTCTCCTTAACAGTACTTTAGTTGTTGAGAAGTTCTTTTCCATTATTTTATCATGCATTTTCTCTAGAGTAGGTATATACAGTTGACGTATTCGATGTCAATATTTTTACCTTCTTGGATAAATTGATCAAGGGTTATTGATGTTTCCACTCAGATCCTCTATTTTAATAAAGAGTTAACTTAACCTACATTTAAATAGGAATTCCTAACAAAACAGTTACATCGTAATGTAGTACTCTATTTGTTGTATGACAAAATAATGTTATCAACAAGTGCAGGTGTTAAAATAGCGAAGTGCTCGGTCACAGCACACAGCATCCGCACACTGCAGACCCCAAACAATGACTAAACGATTACGTAATCCAGTTATCAACAAAGGATTACCTTCATATACCTCCGCCTCAGTGAAAAACACGACTTTTTAGCTCCCAAATTACTTTTCGTATACAAAACCTTTATCTCAGAAGCCTATACGTAGGCAATGTTCATAATGTACCCACGTAGCATAAACCTTATAAATATTGCGTATGTGCTATATAAAATTTCACGCAAGTATTTTCCTCGGAATTTTCAATGTTGGTTCAAGTGAGCTTTGAGCTGCGGGAAAAGGAGAAACCGTTTCCTCCAGATCTGCATTAAATTGCATTTGAAGAGCTAATAAAACTATGCAGATTTAAAGTTGAAATTGAGAAAAGTACAACCTGGATTCAGAGAGTGCAATAATGAGAGTGTCGACAGGAAGTAATGAAAATAGTTCGCGGAAATTAAAAGGAAATGTTTATTTATGTTTTGTTTATGAAACATTTGGAAGAATCATATCGTTTTGAATTAGGCATCGATAAATTGCCGTCAGGTGTAGACGTGCAGATATCCCGAACAGGCACTGACGTAGGAATAAGCCTAGCGTAGGCTCGGCATGTTGGGTCGCGGTCGGCCTGCCGTGCCGCAGTCTATTTCATGTTGACAAATTGGAACGTTGGCGCAAACCGATGGGACCCCGAAGACGACTGTTTCGTAAAGTAACAAACCTCCCGGGGTCACGAAATATCGAAGCAAGAACAATGTGTGACGTGATTTAGGTAATTGAATCAAACAGACAAATATTCAACGAAATCTTTGTGCCGTTTTTCCGAAGGAGCCTACGGAAACAGCTTTATCCCATTTTGAACTGATACAATACTGTTTGGCAAATGAATCCCATTGCAGCTGTGACCTTTGGCCGGATACTATTTTCCTCTTTTTTGCTTTCTTAGTAACATAAAACCCGCGCATTTTGTAAAGTGAAAGGCACTCTCATGTGTAGGTTTATGTCTGTTTGTCAGTACTGTGAAATAACTCGTGCAAACAGGATCCATACATAAATTTCGTTGTTTGCTCTGAGAATAGAACAAGTACTTAATAGATTTACGTGTGATAAAATCGTTTTATCGGCTCTTAAAATGATATCGAAGATGTAAACCGTGTTACAGGTGGCACTTAATCGCCGGTTGTCGGCAATTCGTTCGTTAAATTGCCGAGCAGTTACTCTCGCCATTAATTTTTCTGACGACAGCCATTCGAAGTCATGGCATAAACATGATTCTTCTAAAAGCTTTGAATGCTCCGTGACTTAAAGGATCAAGTGCTTTGAATCGTTTGATAAATGACTTTACGACGCTGAATACTTACCACCATTTTGTGGAAATCCGGATGCCTTTGTGACGCGTTCTCGATAATGAGTTATGAAAGGACGAGTTAAAAATTGTTCACACTGGGAGTTTGAGTATGTTCTTGTTTATTTACTTTGGATTGAAGGCTTACGCAGGAGATTTATAAATATCGATATCGGTCTTCATTGATCGACTTTTTTTAATGTTAACCGTACAACTAACCAACCAACTCAATTATGAAAGTTGTTAATTCTCATTTCTCAGATTGTTCTAATTTCTTTCTAATTTTTCTTATCGGTATAAGAGTTTTTCCACGCACTCGTTAGTGTTAAAGTTGCAGACACTCTTGACTTTTAATTCCAAAACGCTATTTTGCAAGAAACGCTAATGACGTCAGTTTTTAGGTTCGGTCATAAATCCTTTGAACGTTGCCGTGCTAAGGAAACGAATTTTGACATTAAGGTTGGAATTACATTACGAAGGAAAATGAACAATAAAGGTACTTACAAAATAGGTTTTGGCACGGAGACCCTGATTTATTATTGTAGTTACTTTTTGGGAACACTTACGGAGTTTTGTTTAACCTAAAACCATTGTTCCAGCGGTATACATCAATGAAGATCAGTCAAGCGAAGTTTTAGTTTGAGAACTTTTAATGCGGGCTCCTGTTCACTTACCTATACGTAGATTAAATATTAATATTATAAACTGAAATATGTTTGATTCACATAACGTTTTAACATTTTCATTCTACGAGACAATTATTTTACAAAGCATATTTAAAATCATCAGAACGTTTCTTAAACCAAACAAGAATATGCTCATTACTTTTTTAATCATCACTTGAAATTACAATTTGAACAAGAAAAAAAACCGGTTTCAATCTCCACTACTATAAATATAAGATGAATCGTAAAATCAAAGATATAGAAAAGTACGTACAATATTGAATGCGACTCCATAAGAGATAAGTAAGTCGGCATGAGATTCGCCCTAGTCCGTAGTCGGGCTTCGCGACAAATTGCTCAGGCTATATAAAAACAAAAAGATCAAGTATAAATGTTTCCCGCTTTTATCGCGACTTGCTTCTGGCGACCTAAAGCTGGCTGCACATTTAACGGATTGCTTTTTGATAATCTGTGTTTAACAAAGTTTGACAGAAGAATATTCCCTCCGACAACGTTATTTAATAGGTCTTTGACAGTCTTTACAGATTTGAGGGTCTAGCACGAATGTTTTGACGTATAGTAACGTTACAGTATTGTAAACGTAAGTGAATTTTGAATGTTTATAACTTCGAACGATAGAATGCACAATTTGTCTCATAAAAAAATATGAATAGATATAGTATCCAATTCAAATAGGTAAATATTATGTGCGAGACGAGTATGTCATGTGTGTTTTAGTATTTTACGATACGTTATCATTTCCCAACTATATTGCGGTCGGCTTCCAGTCAAACCGGATTCAGCTGAACACTAGTGTTTTTACGTGAAGCGGCTGCCTACCAGACCTCCACAACCCATTAACTGGGTAACACGGTACTTCTTGGTAAGAGTGGAGTCAGATTTACTGGCTTCTGACAATCCGTAACGACTGCCAAAGATCTACAAATGACAGCCGGGACCAACAGCTTAACGTGCTTTCCGAGGCACGGAGGAATTTCGGGATGTTAAGATGGTCACCCATCCACAGACCAACCTTGGCAAGCGTTGCTTAACCTTAAAGATTGACCCATGCGGCTGTTATAATTTAGCCACGAGCTCCTCATGGGGCTATTTACGATACGTTACCATACGTCAAAAACATTCGTGCTAGGCCCTCGGAAGCCCGAGGAGAGAAGTCTGACGACAGATTTTATAAAATGCATCGTTTAGCCCCGTTACTTATGGTAGGTAGATGGGCTAGTACTGGTATTCAGCTGCATCCAGTTAAACCCAAAAGGAATGGCTAAGGTTTTCATATCAACCAGTCTGGTTGATATGAAAATCTTCAAAACCAAAATAATTACCATTATTTTTAGAACTCTGATTTCGCTCAAAATACACACCGCGTCAGATTGAGTTTTGTAAATCTAAACATTGAGACAATATTTACATCTTTTCAGTAATATTAAGTTAAATATAGATTTATGATTTTTTAATCCTCGAGGTAGAATGACCCTCTCATTCTACCTCTAGGTTTGTTGATGTTTGGAGGATTACTTACCTTGTACGTTTTACAAAGCGTTATAAAAATGTCATACAAACTATCTTAGAGGAATTTCACATGTTGCTATGTAGTAACATTAGCTAAATACTTAAAGCGTCGTTAAACGTGCAGTTTCATCGCATTTACCTCCATAATACAGCTTGGCTCATCGCCACAAGGTTGCCTGCTTGTCGGTCTACTACAGATTGTACTTCGATGAGTGTGACCAAGAACTATCTTATCCCACCGGCCCCCTTCCACCATCGGACATCCAGACGCACTGCAACTTACCATCCTTACGTTATTGCTATTCCACCGATTCGCACTAAGCGTTTCCAAACGTCTTTTATAATGCGCACAGCAAAGGAGTGGAACTCTCTGCCAGCGTCTGTGTTTCCGAACGCTTAAAACCCTAATCTCTTCAAAGTTAGAGTGAACAGGCTCCTTCTGGGTAAGCTTGCTCCATTGTAGACTTTGTCTCTGTCATCTCTGACCAACACTAGAGTCAAGAGCAAACCCATCCCAAAAAAAAAAAAAAAAAATAAGTAGCGTAAAAAAATCAGATTTCAATTTGTTAAAGTTGAAAAATCAGATTTCAATTTGTTAAAGTTGAAAAATCAAATTTCAATTTGTTAAAGTTGAAAAATCAGATTTCAATTTGTTAAAAAAATTCATTAAAGGCTTAACATTTTTGTGTAGTTTTCCTTAACAGGTGGGTGATTTTTTCCCCAAAACTATTTGTTGCACTATACGAGCTACATGAGCGTAACCATAGGGAGAAGCTAGGACAACAATCAATTCCATAGTTTTCTGTCCCCCGCGACTTGCTCGTGTTGACTTTTAAATCTATCACCGGATTGTACCCGTTGGTTTTACTCGTGTCTTGCAATGCGATAAAGGTTTAGCTCAGCTGGCTTCTTTTTGTTATTTCTATCTGCCGTTTTACAATACGTTGAAGTGTTTATAAACTAGTACCTACTGGAATTGACTTTCGAGTCAAATAACGTTACTCATTTCATCAAAGAAACATATTCGTCTGTAGCCCTTAAAACACATTATCGGACTCGTAAAAAATTAATTTGTCAAGAAAATATTCATCTGGTCGATTTTGGATAAAAAAATACCACTTCCAACTATATTACCCAAAGGCATTTTTACTCCGAGACCAACAAATTACTAGAGCAAACTAACATGTTAAATAAACGTAACAGTGCGTCATAAAAACAAGTGACAGTACCCACGGGTCCTATGCAACAAGTAGTCGTTCAACCAATAGCGCCTCCATGTTTGGCCGCACTCGACACTCACCCGCGGTTCGACTGAAACGCAAAAATTATACAAACGACTACTCTGTGACACTCATGAACATACATTGTTATCGTCGTTGCGTAGCTCGCTCCGATAATTTGCACTTTTACCCATCTTTTCGTAGGAGTTATCATAAAATTAACATAGAAATGTTGTGGATGGTGACGCGAGTACTTTAAGCATGCGTTAATGGTACTACGACAAGGGGTGAAAACATAAATGTATTTTTATCGACATTCCTCTTATGTCGTTTATTCTAAACATTTATATCAGATTTGCGTGTCGCAAAGAAAACAATGGAAAGTTTCCTTTTCCAAAACTTCCACTTCAGTTTTATGAAACTCACTGACATTAAATAAAGTTAGTATAAGTTTCAGGTCGAGAATAGGTACATACTCTTGAGATTGAGCAGTTTTTTTCCAAGAAAAATCTTTTCGAAATTGATTGTATAGATTATGACACCTATTAATAAAATTAATCAGTAAATCTGAAATAAAGAAAATGACATAAGCAAATAATAAAAGGCGTATTTCGCAAATCACAGTGTTTATCGTGAAAGTAGTCGATCGAGCTATTAATCTCTCCGGCGCGCAGTCATCAGGACCCAATCAATCCTGCCCGGTACCTACCCATTTATAACGCAGTCGACTGGCTAATTTTACCTTTCTTCTGTTCGGGGTACATGATTTAAGATCTTCTTTTAAGGTAGGAATTTGATTTATTGGCAATGGTCACGCTTAAAATGTAGCATTCATATACCCTTTTTTTTAGGGATGGGAAATCATCAAATGACTTGAATGATGAAAAAAAAGTTGACGGGAGCGAAGCCGGGGGGGGCAGCTACTATATAGATAAAAGGTGGATTACTTTGAGTAATTTATATCATTAAAACTGCTCTCAAAACGGTGAAGGAAACTAGCTTGTCCTAGGACCACAAACCGAACGTGATATTTGCAGTGCCCTCGTGCTTGATTGTGGTCCATTACCTTTCACAGAGAAGAGGCCTATGTCCCAGTAATGGGTACCTTAAAGGCTGACTTTAGTAAAGATGACATCGATATAGTTCTGCTTATCCTTGGTAATTGGTTAACTTAATGTTCAATCATTCAACTTCAAGTAAATAAATAGTTCAATACCAATATAACATAGAGAAGTGGTGTAGACAGACAGCTTATAAATGCGACAAGCAAAGATTTATTGAACCAATTAGCAAACCGTCTACTGCCATTTCTGTAAACGAGTTAATAGAATTAAACTAATAATTTTCCCATTAATATAAGTTAAGAGAAAGTTTACAAAATCTTAAGAAATTTTCTAAATACCTATATCTCTGAAATTCGAAACTGGCAACTACTTTAAACGTTCGCACTGATTGAAAAATGAAGCTAAATTATCTAAATATGATTATAAACGCCCTTGTGAAGTTTGTTGACTTATTAACCTTGTTTAACATTTAGGGATTTTCTCATCATACAACTAATGCATTGACACGAAATTATCACGTTGAGATAAGTTTTACATGAAGATAAAATGTTGGCAGATATATCGCTTGCTTTGCTTTTAGTGACAACCACTCGGCTACCGCATCGTTGAGGCGTAGCGTCATAGCGTCGTAGCGGCGTAGTAGCTTACTGCGAACTTTAAAGCTACGAGCTACGACTGCCCCGCACTCATTTAATTTTCAATCAAAGTATATCTTGACATTATCTGTAATTTTTCAATTACAACTTGTGCAATATCTGATAGGTACATCATTTAAACTGTATAAAAAAGTAAATTATTCCTCTTTTTAATACCGAATTCATTGATCCCATCGTTTTGTAATAGCTCCATTTCACGGTATATTACTTCAGCAACAAATGGAGTGGAATAATAAAACCTCGTTTGTCAATTCTGTTCATTTATATACCAAATGATGAATACAGATTCTAAATATAAATGTAAATATTCATATTGCGGATTAAAAACTCGAGTCATTTGTTTTTCTTTTTTCTATTTATGTGCTCTTTGGGTGTTTGCCCACGACTTCACAAACTGAATCGTGTTTTATTCGAGGAACTAAAAAGAGGAAAAATGTTAATTAATTTCAAATTTCTTATCTCTTCTTTTTGCTTTAAATTATGTTCTCCATAACACTAATTAAAATGAGCTATGGGAGAAGGCGAGATGTATGTATGTGCGGAGAAAGTATCATTTCTTGAGATTTTCATTAATGTTGTATTGCGCCAAATAAATGTAATTATCTCCAAGTGTATTAGAGTAATTACAATAAAAGAAACCTTATTAACATGTAAACCGATTCCTTTCACGAATCCTTACGCTTGAAATATGAGAAATTAATATTGACTTGAACACTAAGAGTGCCTTATTCTATAAATTATCGCTTTGTTCGTGTGTTGATTCTGGGATATTTTTATCACGTTCTTAGTGTTCTAGGTAAGCAATAATTAATTGGTCTAGGTTTGTTGCAATTGGAGTAAGCGATATCAATATTAATGTTTTTCCAAACCTATACTAGAGCTGACCGGGCAAAACGTTGTTTTAACATATAAAAAAAACAAAATAGCCTTTTTTGGTGTCGGTCTGCGACCCATTCTCACACCTACCAAATATTCACAACAAATTCATAACGATCGGTCAAGTCGTTTCGTAGGAGTTCGATAACAAACACAGTGATTTTTAAATATAAGTAGATTATTAAGCTGAAGAATTTGTTTGGTTGAACGCGTTAATTTCAGGAATCACTGGTTCGAATTGAAAAATATGTGTGTGTTGTGTGTGTGTGTAACAGGAGAGGATCAGTAATGAAACATTTTATGCAGAGGAAGTTGTGCGGGTCACCTAGTACATATGAAAGAAAGAAATAAAATAAACACGCCACATCTTGAATATTAGAGAAATTGTAAAGCTTGTGTACTATAGTGATCCTTTTTCAAATGGGCCTCTTTAGAGGGTTTCGAACTTATTAATGGCACATTATGAATAAATACTAATTCGAATTTTATAACCTTTACAAGCAGAAGTAGGACGGCTGTCCAGCCATGGGCGTTATGATAATTATATAAAGTAATTCAATGAATAGGAATGTATCCTATAGAAATCGCAAATAAACCTACTATACAAAAGTCGTCACGCCGTCGCAGCGCCACAGAACATAAACATAGCCCACAATATTTAGCGAAGTTCAGCGTGTAGCCTCAACCTTTTCCGATCAACCTTAAAAGTTCAGTTTACATAATCGATCCTGTTAACAAGAATCCTAAAGGTTTCTCATTAACATCATTACAATTTTTCCAAACAGTTTAGCATCGTGTAATCCGATCCCAATAAAGCCAATAGTTGGTTAACTCTAAACCTTTGAGGGTACTCTATTAAAGAGTCCGGTCTCGTTAAGAAATATTAAATAAATTTCTCTGGGGTGATTAATTGAGAATTAATTACGATATCGTTTAGCATCACCTCTGTTCATTACGGTACAACGGTACCTACAATTAACAATTAATTTGAAATTGGTTAACAGTTATGTTATAGAGGCGTTAGTTTCGAATTGTTTGGCGTCGGTACACAAAATATGTGATACAGATTAATTAGTGTTCATTTGTTTAGCTCGATTTGAAGATTTGTGATGCAAATGTGAGTAACAGTACTTAAGGCGAGGTTGCAGTACTGTGTGTTTTGACGAACAACAGCGACTGTCCGGCGAGCGAAATAATGCCTAAATTTTGATTGTTTTTTCTTCCTGGCGAAAACTGATACAGAAATTACACAATGGTTTCACCATTTACTTCAAAATAAAAAGCTCTATCTATTGATATAACTTTTATATATATTCGTGATGAAATCTCTTAGCAGTACACGTTTAAAATTGTAATTTAGTGTCATGATTGATAAAAAAAGTATCGAGCCAATCATTCTAAATCGCGTTTCTATCTTTACGATTTTCTTGAGGGTATGTTCAATTTTTATGTAATGATTTCTATTTATTAAAAAACTCATAATTAATTAGATTTTCAGACGTTCAAAATCTTAAAAAGTACTCCAACCCCGCCTTAACTGTTTTCTATATGGTTTGATACTAGTAGACAGTTTTTACGAGCGCTTAGATTACTCACTGTAGTTTTGCCGTCCGTAATCCTACCAAGAGTTTCAGCAAAATGTCACGATGTATTTAAATATAACGTGAACATTTATTTACTTAAATATTAATAGCACGTAAGACCGTTCTTGTGATCCGCATAATTCCGGAACGAAAACATTTAGGTCCAAGGCAGCCGGCCGTAAGCTTCATATAGTCCGGGGCGAATAGTTTCAGACCAACTTCATGAATATTTACTCAAATAGTTTTTAAGTCCCTTTTGCTAACAAATATGGGTACTTTAATAACAAAATGATTATTAATTAATTTAAATTATTACAAAGCTTTTCGGAATATTAAGTTAATAAGGTCGTGTTGAGTAGGTACTAAAAGTATTATACCCATGGTCCTTTATTGTCTAATGCCTGGTTTCTGAGGTTTTTATTGGTCGTTTATCTGTCAGTTAACGCTATTTGTTATAACACCAGCAAAGCAGTTGAACTCTCTGCCTGCGTCTGTGTTTCCGAACGCTTACAACCCTAATCTCTTCAAAGTTGAGTCATCAGGCTCCTTCTAGGTAAGCTCGCTTCATCGTAGACTTTGTCTGTGTTATCGTTGACGACACGGTTGGCGCAGTGGTCGAGCGATTGACTGCTGCGCAGCATGTCGCGGGTTCGATTCCCGCACGGAACAAATATTTGTACGACCTACAAGTATTTGTTCCGAGTCTGGGTGTTTTTCTATCTATAATATGTATGTATTTACAAAAAAAAAATGTATATATTTAGTTTATCAACCATCTCGTTACCATAACACAAGCATTAGGTTGCTTAGCTTGGGACGATATGGCGTTGTGTGAAATGTCCAAGGATATTATTATTATTATTATTTTGTTTTCTTTCTCGGGTCTCTGGAGACCCGGTCCTTTGGTAGGCGTACGAGGGGCCGAAACCAACTCGCAGAGGCCCCGTTAGAAATTTCAAATGTAATGGGGCACCAACCGGCGATTATCCCTGTGTGCACTGAGAAAGTATTCCCAAGGACAATCCCCGGTTGGAGCAAGAATATTGCAGAATATGGAAAAAAAAAGATGAAACGCTATGGGTTTGGGCGGTTTAGTGGACTGATAATCGTTTATTATAGAACTATTGGCCCCTGCCTGACCACTAACAATATACACGGCTTTTAAATGGCAGGGGGTGACTTGCACACTCAATGAATGGGCCCCCGAAAACGGTCGCTAGCACAAAGTGACGTAGCGCCAAGGAGGCAACATAGCCTGAGGTGCTAGAGGAGTGGAGAGGTATACCATGGCTATCAGGACAATCCCGGAAGTGCGGTCAAGATCCCTACCAGCATCTTACTGGATTATACATCCTTCTCCCGAGCACGTGTGCTCTAGCGAATCTCCACTCAGACCGGCCAATTAAGGCAAGAGAGAGGTGGGAGCTCTGTTCCTCGTCAGTATTCACTCTGGCCAGCCAATAAAGGCAAGCCGTAGATGAGGAACAAGACTTCTCCCGGGAGATAAGGTTCGTGGGGTCGCTACTGCCCAACAGCTTATTATTATTATTATTATTATTATCTCTGACCTAGACTAGAGTCAGGAGCAAACGCATCTTAAATTAAAAAAAAACGCCATTGGTTGGTTAGTGGTTAACGGACAGATAAAAGAACGGTAAAAACCTCAGATACCAGACATACATGAATTTAGTTAAAGGCAAAGCATTTAGCTTATTGAAATGGCATGTAGATGTCACTAGTCAGAAAGTTTCGCGACACTCTCAGAGGGCTATTAATCCAAAGTAATGGGGACAGTTAAATGTCTAGGCAGGCAGCAAAAAAGAACATTGTACCATTATTCGAAGACCAGGGAATTTTACTATGAATTCTTAATCTATACTATAATATTATGAAGCTGAAGAGTTTGTTTGTTTGATTGAACGCGCTAATTTCACTTCATGGTTCGCATAAAAAAAAAATACTGTTGGATAACCCATTTATCGAGGCAGGCTATAGGTTTTTTTTTCTCACCATAGAGCTTCTTAGTAGGTGGTAACATTTATGTATTTCTTTGATTTACTTCCTGTGACACGTCTTTACCCCCTCATTAATTACTTCTCTCTTCACCTTAACTACAAACAGGATTCTCACGAAGTCTCAAGACTTAGGTATTTGAAGTTTGCGCCGCAAACTTAGTCAACCGAGCTTGTCAAATACATATTCGCATTTCAAATAAATACGCGGCTTATTATGAAATAATTGATTCCGGAGCTTGGCGCTCCACTTCTTATAGTTTACACTCAACTGTAATTACGCGGCTCCAGCAACAGGACCGGTCTAATTACAAAGTTCAATCAGCTATTGGAAACTACCAAACAGTACCGAAGCTCTACGAAAAGGCGTAGTATTTCCCTAAACTGCTTAAACTGCCTCCAACACGTTATACTCCAAAATGTTTGAATATTTTATCAGCATAAAAGGGTTAGCGGCGATTAAAACGTATTATTGAGATTTTTTTATGTCTGCTGAAATATTTAAATAAGGGTCGGGAATGCCTCGTAGATCAAGTGATCGATTTAGATTTGCGACGTAACCGCAGTCAAGGTAGTCACTAGACTATTTCACTATTTCTAAAGTAGCATCAACTTAGATGGACTGACACGTCTCGTAACGTAATGCAGTTGCGGAATTTGTTCGAAAGAGTCACCGCGGCCATGGCTCCTTTAGCAGAAGGTCATTTGATGATTTCCTATCTTTAAAAGAAAAAAAAACATAATGCAACGGAATTCTGTTTCTATTGTTCATATACTGAAATATAGAGTAACTCAAAACAGAGCCGTAGAGGTTTTACAAAGAGTTATAGAAATCGCTGCCGTAGAGTGTTTTTATTTAATTCGCATAGAACGAACAGTTTAGATAAAAAACGGGCCAAGTGCCAGTCAGACTTGCCTGCAAAGGGTTACGAAGTAATTTGTTTTTTTTTTATTTAACATGATATTGTTAGTGTTACACTACAGACATTTTATAGGCTTTCTTTTAATCTTTAGGTATAGAAAATTGCATTTAGATCTGCATTTGTTCCAAAATTTTAGGCTCAGTAGTTTCGGAGATAAGGGGAGAATGGTAATTATTGGTCTAATTTCTTGAATAACTTCTAAACTGTTCACTGTTGAAACTCACAGAAAGCTCTTCCCCTTGAAATATCACACGATACAGTTTGGAAAACGTTTTTTTTTTATTTTTAATTTTGACCCCCAAAAGTGACTCCGGTACTCAAAATTTATTTATTATTTATTATCACCGAATTATTCCGAATTTTAACAGAATAGGTCCAGGAGATCCGGAAAAAACTGGCTGTGACAGACGGACAGACAAACAGACAGACACCCAAGTGATCCTATAAGGGTTCTGTTCTTCATGGATGTTCGGAACCCTAAAACTACGGAGAAGTAAGTTTCACTCAAAAACTAACCGCACAAATCCACGTAATATATTTAAAAATGTCTCAATATTTGCATGAAACATTTAATATTCGAACTTCGTAAACATCTAGGTGTCATTACGTTGTTCTTTGTAAAGTCAACCCAGTTTCTGAGCAAGCAGTATTGTTGATATTAGTTATTATTTGAACGTAATTGTATTAAACCTAAATATAGACGCAACAATACTGACTTCTTGTTTGTTTAGTTACTGTAAACAGTAAACGCTGATCATTTCGGTTTGTGAAAATTGTAGATTTGCGTCAGTACAGCTTCGCTGGTTCCCAAATACGTTGGTATCGGCTTCCAAACTAAACGAATGCTAAAAAGCTGAATGAGCAAAACCCAGTTCTTTGGTAACACGATACGATGTATACATAATATGTAGGTAGACACTTTCCGTTTCGGAAAAGTATTGGTTTTGATTATCTATGTGGTAAAATTCACAAGTAAAAGTAGGTATAAATTTCTAGAATAGCCCACATATTTACTTTCATGACAGTGGGAAACATTGTCAAACATTAGCACTTTAAAGCTTATTTTGCAAACGAATCCTTGGATGGAAAAAATGTTTTGCAAACGCATACCCGCAATTTTTTTAAATGACCTAAATTTTCATGTTTTTGTTACCACTTTGTCCGCGTGATTAATATGTATACCCATACCGAAATCAATAATTCTAGTGCTCAGCGTCTCTGAGCTAAACCGCAGACAGACAGACGGATATGGTGAGAGTATAAGGGTCTCTTGTTGTCTACGGAACCCTAAAAAGTAAAAGACATCATTGTGAAACGGTCCTACCCAAAAAGCTAGCCACATTGCCAAGTTGAATGATAGAGCTGGGTTTCTACCCGGAAAATATCCCCGCCCTCTACTGCAGCTTAAATGTCGGCAAATAAAAGGGTTAAAGTTATTATCTTTTCACTTCTAACAAGATAATTCTAGTGGGAAGTGTCGATTGTTAAATTATGTACTAAACAAGAAGAGTACCTACTTGAGTCCCGATTCAATACACCTCGCAGTTTAATGAGCTTGCGCTCGCATTCAAGCTCCTTTAATTAACAACTTAACTAGGCGCATTACACATATCGCTTCATTTACTTTATGTATATAACATGTACATATGTTGGTTTATACGAGTACACCCCACAATACGCGTAGGCTACCAATGATATTTCACTTTTATATCAATTCATTTATCAAGAAGCTACAGATTCGTTTTCTATTGAATCTAATGATACTTATGATATATCGAGCAGAATACAACAGAAAATAATCATTTATGAGTATTTTCGCCGAATTTCAATCAGTGAGCTACGAGATTTGTTATTGCTACGATTGCGTAGCCGCTTCGTAGCACGCTACGAGTTTTGCTACGAAGCTTCTAACGTTGACTACGAACTAAGTGAAACATTTTCAAATGTTACAAACTATGTCGCTTTAATATTTTGTTGTTAGACAGCGTTTTACGTGTTGATATTTAATTACGAAATCCGCTTAGATGTTGTCGTTTTACTTGACAAAATTAACATGAATTTCAAAACCTATATATTTTTCAAAACAAAGTGTCTAAATTCCGTTCATGTTCGCATAAATACGTATAAAGAAAACGTGTCTTGAAAACGAATAACACATTATTGCAATTAGGGTTCCGTTCCGAATGAATGCTTTTAACATGCAAGTGAAATATTGCGTCTGAAAAACACCCTACCTGAGTAATTACGCGTGTGACACAGTTACACGCTTCAGGACTGGTTTTAATAAAGGATTACTTTGTAATATTAGACCCTTGTTCCATTAATGATTATGTTTTCTAAGGAAAAGTTTAATGACAATATAATATTTAATTAATTTTTGTCTCGAACCTGTATTCTCCGAAGAGGTACTCAAAAGTTTATGATATTTGTAGGTGTTACCTTCCGACATTTAATCATAAGCCCCATGCAGTGGGAGACGCTCCTATTGGTATAATGGCTGTATTGCACTTGATCGTCTGCTCGTAATCGAGTGCTCGAAATTCTTGAGGTACTCGAATTAGGGCACCCAATGTACATATTGATGACACGAGAATGAGACACTGGAATATGGGCTTAAGAATACAAGTAGTTTGAAAACATAGCTGATATATATAGGAAAACTGGTATAGGGTAACTGAGACGATGAAGCTAAGCTAGATTGTCCGTACTTGACCCGTTCTTTTAAACATGGTCGTTTGCCCGAATTCCATAGGCAATCGAATACGGGCAAACAACCAAGTTTAATTGAGCCATTATCATAATCAGCTTATTCTTACTGCAAGGATAGATTTCGCTTCTATTTGGGAGAGACTACGGTTCGACCATAATCCACCTTGCGGATCCAGTAGATGTCCCTTGTTTCGAATTTTTGTTTCTAGAAACTGCTACTAATCGGGCTATCATAAAAACTCTGGTCTGCCACTGAGAAATCAGCAGAAAAATCGAATAACAGTTTTCATTTATACCAAGATTACGAGTATAAACTTGACAGTGGCCATGTTTGATGCCAAGACGTGAGGCAGTGAAACTAATTGAAGAATAGTTATAATTTAGTAGTTGGTAATTAAAGAGTTGAACTGTGACCCTTATCAGACTTATAAATTGATGTAGTCTTGGGTCTAGTCTGTCTCGGATGTATTATTTAGTAATAGTTCATCCATCGTTTGTTTAATTACAAATGTAATCACGATGTTAGTGCCCCAAACTTGGTATTATTTTGTCATAATAGTTTTGGTGCAAACAGTTATTATATAATATAATTCAAATGTTTTCAACTAATGCAAAAATCAAGTTAATATTTGTGAAAACAAATTAAGTATCCTAATACCAAAATTGTATATTTATAATGTACTGACAGAAATTGTATTATTATAATATTTATGTTAGACTATATTTCTATAAGGTATATAATAATATTAACGGTCCAAAGTAGCCTTAAATAAAGAGGTTATTATAATTGTAAATGTTGGTTCATTAAGTAGATGTTAAAATTATCAGTCAATCATACGTAATTTGATTTAATCATCCCGCATTTATGTATACATCAATTATTGTTGAGAATCAAAGTAATTTGTCAGCAGCGTCCGAAAATTAAAAGAACAATAGTAAGTATAATACAACTTTTACCCAATAGGGTTGACTTGGTATGTTTGTTATTTTCGTATTCACTGTTTACCAGCGAAGGGCAATTTCTCATGTAAACCATCTGAATGTCGTCTGCCTTACAGGCAAAATTCGCTTTGTAATCAAACCACAATACGTCAGCTAAATTATTTTGCCGATTCATTGAATTAAAACTTGAGTTAATTACACTTACAATTATTTTACATCAAACACAAGTAAAAAGGTATAGCATTACTGCCTTCGCACCTTTTAACGCTCCAGCTAAAATCTCTTAGTGATATGTCTCCCGCTAAGGCTGGAAAGTCAGAAGCAATAGTCATTTATAACGTAATATTATTACCTACTCAACGTCAGCGTGTAGATAAGGGACCTTATTCAAGCGGTGTGTACTAGCGCATAAATACGTAATTTGGTAGACAAAAGAGTTCACATTTCACGTATGAGTTCAGGTAGATTAGTCACCAACATAAATAATCAAGGGGTTTGCCGCACACGGGCCGAAGCACCCGTTTAAGCTAAGGGATCAGACTCAACAAGCAAATATTACGAGAGTCGACTTTCCTAAAATTCTCTTTTCAATGGCGAAATTAAGTTCAAAAGTAACGAAAGAATTTTGTCAACACTAATTGTATCGAAAACTTCGAGAGAACTCAACATTTTAATTTTCGCAAACGTATAATTTTTCAGTCGTATAAAAATATGAGTGGTATCTCACAGCAGCAGTTGTGTTCATATGCGGTTGATGCACGTAACAGACCGCTTGAATGCCTGTGAATGTGATGAATAACAAAACGAGGAAAAGTACAGGTTGAAGTGATACGAGAAAAAAATATACTCGTCTGAATAGAGTTACGTATCGCCATGGCTCGGTAGGCTGTGGGCGTACCAATAGCCTTCTTTTCTTTTACTGAAAATACTGTAAAATGCAACATATAGTTCGAATGCAGAGACCATTGAGCTTGTAAACCTATCCAGTTTGATATAGTGTATTCTGTTCTTAGCCCTTAAACTTTCAATTTTATTACGGCCATGGTAAATACAACACGCTTAGCAAGAATTAATGTATCAGCTGATTTAATTCACCAAGGTCCCGAGGGATTACATAATTCGATAATGTTCATTACGGAACAGACTTTTAAGCATCTTCCATCTGGTCACATTAATGGAAGCTAACTTTCACGCTTCATTAGACAGTCTTTTATCCCAAAAAGGTTTAGCTAGCTCATTTGGTAAATATTCTTCTCATTCGTGACGATAACACAAGTTTTAATAAGACTTGTCCTTTAAAAAAAATGGAACAAGAGTTCATATATTTCACGTCTAGTGTTGTTCGGTTGGTTGTCTTTTCAGGCATCTATTATTAAGCTAAGTTAAAAATGTAGCGAAGCACCTCATGACAAATTGCTGTTCAAACAAGACCAAAATTGCTATACTTATAAAATGGAGGGCGTCGGCGCGTCGTTTAAAATTAATTTTAAATTGAGTGCGTACCTATCATTTTAATTTGAGACTAAAATCGGATCATTCAAATTAGATTTTCGGTTGATAGGAGGAAGAATCCATTAATATTGTAAAAACGGCTAAACATTTATTTCTGTTATACCGAATTTCGAGCACTATGACTCTAACACATTTGAATATCATATCACGTTCATGAACGTGCAAAGAACTTGTCATAAATTCAGTTATTTAGAAGATGTCATTACGAATTCCGTTCAAAGATGTACAGGGAAACGTATCATGAAAAGTGACATCCTGCTTTCTTTCATAAGTGAGTAAGGAAGCGAGACATGCGACATTTGACACGTACGAACAAGAACATGGTAGAAATAAAGTACTCTCACCAGTTTCACCACTTCTTGGGGAAAGAGTGAAACAATGTATGAAATCCAATATCGACCAGATATAATGTTCATCATACAGGGAAAATTATCATAGTCATGTTTATGTAGTAGCTGAAACACACGGCAGAGCGTGATTTCAGGGAAGTAGCGTGTTTGTTGCTGTTACTAAGTAAACATTTTCCTAGGATTTAGTACCAGGACTGGCTTAGCGTCTTTTACACCGGATGTGGGTTTTTGGAGTAATCAAGTGAGTGACGGTGCTATTTATACAAGCTTGTAAACAGGATAGGTAATATTGTTGGAATCGACTTGCAATTCCAAAACAGATTGAAGGTAGGAGATCCTTTGGTGTGCACAAATCAGCTCAAACATTTTCTCTTTTAGAATTATGGCCTTCTTATTCGTGTTGCTGGAACGACACAAATCAGATTTATTGATTTAGGCCTAAACTTTACCATTATTTTCTACGCATTTTTGCACTTTTCTACTGTTTTGCTACTCAGAGGACAGGACAGGAGGTGGAGCATAATTTACGATTCGGCTCCACATCTACGCCCTGCCGTCCGTCAAAGTAACTTCACTTTGCGAAGTAATATTGTGGTGTCGTTTTCAGACTAATGTAGATAGACGTAGGTACTGGTTAAATATGCATGACCGTCTTGATCTAAAGGGGCTACCTTGAGATGACGACGGTAATAACGTGAGTACGTGACTGACCAAACGAGAAATATCAAAAGTTCTAATTTCATGTCTAACCTGTCTAGTGGCATAATGTTCATAGCTAAGTCAGATTACTCCAAGTTCCTTACAGACAACAAGTAAACTATGGTTCCCTTTCGTGCAATAATAATGAGGGTCTCGTAGCGATGCCGGGCAGGCGGCTGAGGTTACCGCTTACTGTGCGTTATTATGCCATCAACAAACTGCAATACAAATTACGGCGGGCTCGGCAACCGCTTAAGATTTTGACGTACCAGTAGATTTCCCAGACGAGTTATAAGTATAAAGCGAAATACTGTACTTAAAAACAGTTTATCTAGGAGTTGTAGTAGTCTAGCTAAGTCAACCAAGGCCAAACTTCTTACCTATATCAATTTTCTAGAAATAGGTGTAAAACTACTAACATTATCTATCCTCTCAGACATTTAAATCCTCTAAAGTTAATAGACTGAATCCCTCATATTTCCATTAGCACTCCCACGTAGAACCTCAGAGCTATTCCAACGTAACGTAAACAAAGCGCAGATGTTGTCAATAGGCACTTTTTTTTTTTTAAACGTTCCCCACACTAGGAATTTCTCTTGTATCGTGGGTGCGATTACAAACATACAAAGTCACACAAACAGCCAGACCCGGAACAACTATCTGTAGGCCATACAAATATTTGTTCCGTGCGGGAAACGAACCCACGACACGCGACGCAGCAGCCGATCGCTCAACCACAGCGCCAACCGTGCCGTAATTCAATATAATTGTTAGTAATTAGTGCTGTAATAGTTCGATATCGAGATAATTCTGTGTCCATTTAACTCAACTATCACGTCCCGGCCCGTGCGGCGGCTGCCTCGTACTTCACGCCGAACACGTACATTCATCCAATGATTCCAATAATTATTTAATTATTATGTTATTATTAACCCCGTAATTGTGTTATTACAGTCTACAGTTTATATTGTGTGGCTAACCACCGAATATTGTATAGTAATTGACTATTGATTAATTGGAACAATAGTTGTCGGTGACAACGCTGAAGAGGTTGCATGTACCTCCTTCAGGGACTTGTGGAGTTGGGTCACGAATCTAATCAATGGGCCGGGGTTAAAATGTCGTTTTGACGATAATCGATTTACATTTCCAGGCCTTTCCTACCTTGAGGCTAAAACAATAATAACCATTCTGGCTCTGATTCACATTTCGATATTGTAGTCTGAGTGTTATCGATAAATTTTACCTCTGCGCTAGTTCGAACGGATACTAATCACAGTTATATTGTAATTTCATGATATTATATTCGACTTACTTGTTTATTTCTTCGTATTTATTTTCTTTATTAACGTCTTAAACAACAACGTTTACTTTCCCCTTCAAAGTTTTTCTTCTAGAATATTTGGTTTGACTCGACAAGTTTTCTCGTGGAAAATCAATTTCAGTGTTTAAAAGTTTTATGTGTACCTCGGCAGAGAAGTAGATCACTTCGTAAAGTGTTTTCTGAATATTTACATACACAATCTAACTTTTTACCATTATCGATGCTGCATTGGTTTATGTCTAACATATTTAGGTGTACACATTTTTAAAGGTTTTGCTTTGAGCTAGAAGAAATTTATGACTTAAAAAGTCATGCTTAGAAGGTTTTACCGTTATTATTTTATTTCTTTTCCGTGAGATATTGTTTGTACAAATAACGACATAATATGCCTTTCTGATACTGTACGCACAATGCACATTGTATAATTTTCAAATTTTTTTGGACAGTAGTAGATCATACATAACCAACGACACATTCTTCTTATAGTGTGGGCAAAAAAGTCTAACGACCCCACACTACCTAGTGTCAGAGTTTCTAAACCACCTCGAGTGCCTCTGACATGGTGTCGCCAGGAAATGGCACCCGAAATAAAATGACATTTATTACCTCGTTCAAATAATATTAATAACCAAACAAATTATCGGTGGGCGGAATAATTCGATCAACTAAATAGAGCGCGGTGTAATTCACCTCGTCAATTACATCTGAAGTGTTGACCGGTACACGGTGGGGATCGATCACCTCGTGGGTTAAAGCATTGTTCCGTTAATCAGGACCCGTCCGGTACTTACGTCCATCGCATTCTCACGGTGACACCTCGCCGTCGCTTCGACGAGGCCCTCTTAATTTATAGATCAAATGTGACAGCGAAAAATCCTGCGAAATGTGCCATATACACTTTCATATGTAAGCTTTGTACATGTTTTGGGTTTTGTGACGAACGGTATTCTTTGATTGCTTGTGGTACTTAAGTCTCGATTCCATTTTTACTTTTAGTTCGACTGAAACTCGCATGACCTAAATAAAAGTCAATTTAGGTCCTTACATTACTGAAAATAAACTAGTGTCTCGAGGCAATTTTAGAGCTAAAAGCTTCAAAGGTTATTTCATGTTTCGACCGTTTGCCGGAAAATTTCGATGTAGCCTTTAGAAATGTAGCATCAGCATTTCAAAAGACCCCGAATTTACCACTACATTACTTTTTAAAACTTTCTTATTTATAACAAGGAATCATCATTCTCGTCAACTAAGTACCTAATAGGTTCATTAATTATAATTATCCAGTTGCCAGTCTCTATATAACGCCTACCACTAACTAAATTTATAAAGAATTTCCGGAGGTTTCCACTACATTACCTTTTTAATTACTTATTTATAACAAGAAATTATTGTTAACATTTATGTGGGTACACTTGAAGTATCGCAAACAAACCTACTAAAGAAAATATTCCAAATTTTCCCTGTGTATGTTCTGTATATTTAAACATAGGTACTGCGTCGCTTATGCCGTATGCCTTTACGTGACATAAACCTCTAGGTAACATTTGTACTTACACCTGTTCCCATTCCTCTAGTAAAATATACAAAAGATCTTTGATTCCTTTGTCATGATACTGGCAAGCTGTGGCTTTAGATACGAAAAGGTTAAACAATGTAAATACAAAGATCTGCATGCAACTTTTTTTTTATCTAAACGTGTTCTTGTAGGAGGTAACCTGTTAAAAGAAAAATAAAACTGATCGGATTAGGAAATCTCTATTACTAAATAAAAAGCAAAATTTTATGCACGTTGCCTTTGGGATAGGCATTAAGGAGTTGAGGGGACGGAAAATCGCTAATTTAATGAAGAAGTTAACATCCTTAAAAAATTAAGTCAATTTTTAATTTACTTTGATACCTCATCTCATCCTTAAGGCGGGGTTGCAGTACTTTTTAAGATTTTTGAACGTCTGAAAATCTTATTAATGATGAGTTTCTTAATAAATAAAAATCATTACATAAAAATTGAACATACTCTCAAGTAAATCGTAAAGATAGAAACGCGATTTAGAATGATTGGCTCGATACTTTTTTTAATCAAACATGACACTAAATTACAATCTTAAACGTGTACTGCTAAGAGATTTCATCACGAATATATATAAAAGTTATATCAATAGATAGAGCTTTTTATTTTGAAGTAAATGTTGAAACCATATTGTATAATTTCTTTATGAGTTTTCGCCAAGAAGAAAAAACAATCAAAATTTAGGCATTATTTCGCTCGCCGGGCAGTCGCTGTTGTTCGTCAAAACACACAGTACTGCAACCTCGCCTTAAACCTGGCGTGGCTCTAGGCTTGTCGATAAAAAAAAAAAATGAGGTGTTTCCAATAAGTCTACTTATAGGCTATAGCCTATACCTATTGTTTCAAGTTACTCATGTTTCAACAATACTCAACCAACAATAGGTACGTATTACCTGCACAATAAACCATTTTCTATTTCTATTCCCAAAACCTGAAGATTGCGTGACTTATATAGCAAATGTCATACTTCAATCCTCAGAAATTATTTCAGTAATAATACTCAGTAAACAATGTTTCTTGTTTCTGATCCGGTGAATCAAGTTTATCCAACTATTCCTCTTTGCACCGACAAAGGTGCTATTCGCGGAGTTATGCTTTTACGAATACCTACTGATAATAGTGATAATAATACTTGGGTTTAAATAGCGTTCACTATCGTTATAGATATCGTTACGTTTAAAGGTTTTGTGACGATAATTATAATCTATTTTAGTCAAAGTTGAAACGATATGCATTTGATTATCATATTTGGGAGGCCGAGTCACCCGCGTCCGTAGGAGAATACCCTTCAGCGAATCCCTACACGTGGTCGCCGGGTGGTGCTGAACAGGTGACACTAACCGCCTCCGTGGTCTAGTGGTTATACCACCTGATTCAGACCCAGAGGTCTCGGGTTCGATTCCTAGCGGGGGCAATTTTTTTGCTCGGTTTGGTTGGTGGTAGGACTTGTTCTAATTCCGCCTGGCAAGCTACCACCATCATGTCTAAGTCTGTCGCCCTACCAACAATGTTAACAGCATTGTCGTGTTCCGGCAGTTAGAGGTATGATAGCCAGTTTCTCTGTGTAAGAGGATTCCGGGTGAAACTCGCTTCCATCTTCGGCCTAATCATCACTTTCCATCAGGTGAGATTTGGGCCAAGAGTTTCCCCGTTTTGCATAATAAAAAATAAAAAAATATATATGAAGGCCAATATTCTCATATTCGTACAGTATTCAATATTAAAGCGTTCAAAAACAAGAGCATGTTTAAATATAGATAAATTAGAAGTGTTCTTACAGTTTGCGATTACGATGCAGTTGAAAATGAGAAAATACAAGAAATTATCCCTCTGTAGAAATAAACAACCTTCACACGTGTCATAGCATAAAAACAAAAAGAGAAACCTTCTTGCTCTGTATAACAACATCATACAACAAATATTCAAAACCTACCTAAATGCTATAAGGGACACAATTACGCAAACTTCTGAAATACGACATAACAAAAAAGAAGAACAAACATGCATCGGGGTACTGCATACAAATTTGCCAGACGTACCTCGAAATGAAAAATTTAGCGGAGTTACAAAACGTAGACTTGGAACGTGGACATCAGATCTGCGAGTTGATCTAATAATGTTCATCTGGTTCCATTGATGCAGTTGCATCATGCACCTGAAATTTCATTTTTTTCCCAAACTATACTGTCCCCATTCGAATGCTCCCTGGAAGTCCGAATTTGGGTCATGTCGATCATTTCTCCTTATACTGAATTCAGCTCGATGTCGAATATTACATTACTAGTGGATGAACTGTACCTGAAAACGTGCCGGAAAATTAATTAGGAAAATTTGTTTGATAGTAATACTGTTTCATTAAAATTAATCTAAAGAATAATCTCACGAGTGGGTTTAGTAAGTGCTCATTTAGTTTTGTATTAACATTTCACACACGTACGTCAAAAAATGTTTCTGTATTAATTGGATATTTCTTTTGGTTTCAGATTCATTTCGGACTCCGTTCTCACACCTCTAAAGCAAACATGGTAAGTTTTACAAATATGTATCAGCTTTATCCACTTGTTCGAACTTCGAAAAATATCGCCAATGAAAGAAAGATTTTATTTTAAATGGCTTTTAGTAATCGTCTTAAATGTTCTTAAAACTTATGTTATGGCTATCACAAAATAAAATACTGTATCATATTTATTCTGTTACTAAAAAAAACTGCTAACTTTTAATACCTAATGTTAGATTTGCTTTAATATTCTTACTTTTCATACTTTCTAAAAGCTGGCTAACATGTTTTTGTAACGCATAAGTATGATGGATTGGTTCTTCGATCACGTTATGTATGTAATCACGAACATAATCATTATTCGTCATTGTTTACGAACATGATATTCTTTCGTTAATCTTTTGTAAGGGGACTCTAACAATAGATTGTATAGATCTATTCTTTCATATTCCTTTCATCCGCCATTATGGTAGTAGTATGTGAACCGAGATCATTTAATTTATTAGAGTTGCTTGATCAATACAATTATTACCTAACTGTTTAGTTCCAAGCCGCAGAGGGTAGAGTTAGTTACAAAATAAGTTTCGCAACTCCTGTCCCTTTTTGCGCACCACAATAATGAAAACCACATCAAAGTACGCACTTGGAATATATTCGCAATACATATTTATGCATGAGCCGATAATCATTCATTTTAAACACAGGCTGCTGAAAGCTATTGATAGTCAATTGTGCGCTGATGATCCAATCAAATTATGATCGGATATCTCTGTGTGATTGTTTCGCTGTGAAAATGGGTCTGTGAATATAAAATAGGGAGTTTTCGCAAACCTTTTCGAAATTGCGGGTCAAATAGCATTGGTATCGAGAAGTCGGGAGGAAACGCCTTTCGCTGCGTACTTCCGGTCCGGAGCAACGATGTCAATATTAGTCGAGGCGAAGCTGTCGGAGACACTTGTTGCATCTGTTTTATATGCGTCGGTTTGTAGCGAGCCGTTCGTTGGATGTTTACTGCCGAATATGTGCTGAGCAGCTTATTTGATGTGTCGTGACTAGAAATAAATTGACAATGCTTGGAAAAATTTCCTTCAACGTAGGCGAGATATCAATCTGGTTCATATTTTGTCAAAGACGCAATGTGCCGCTTTGACAAGGAAAAAAAAAAACAATAGCTACACTTACTGTTATCATGGAATTCGAATATTTTACACTCACAACACATACTAATTATTTCCTCCAAGTTTAGTTAAATATGACAACATGAGACAAGAAAGTCAACAGATGTTATCAGAAAAGGACTCTGTTTGTTTAAGAAAGTGGTTTCAAAGACGGACATGCCACAAACTTATCTTAGAAAATATAAGTAGAGGCCCACAGGCCATCCAGACGTTGCGAATAAGCGAAAAATATACTATTTCTCATTGACCAAGATTAGTGTTCTGAACGCAAGGTTAAATGCTTCTATTTTTATATCAAAACTTGGCCTATTTATAGAATATTAAAAACACTATTCTTTTTGTCAATCTTAATAGTAGAATTGACTATTCATGTCGTTGGGATCATACCACAAAATACTGACTTGCACTGAAGTTACTAATAATACAATTAACTTGATTGTTTTATCCTTGAAAACAGTTCTGTAACCTTTTGACGGTTCTATGACTTGTCAAAATAATTATGTCATTTTCTTCGAAGATTATTAGCATGTGATTTGTCTCATGTCTGTCGATAGTCGTTAACATAAACAAACAATTGAAGTAGTATTATCGATACTTGTAATATCAAATGTAAACGAGCTTTACTTTGGTGCCATGAAGATAGGTTAAATTCTCGTAGAAAAAGATGTGTGATAAAAGGAGATGATTAGGGCGACCTAATAAACATACTTGCCAATGAAATCAAATTTATCAATGTATTACCGAAGCTCAAACATTAACAAATAACCACAAGACTTAATTGCGATACGAAATAACTAATTACTAGCACATATGTTGTGATAACTACAAGCACAATTTTCGCTCAAGTTGGTAACGCAGATTAATATTATGAAACACCAAAATAACAACGGATATTGGGAAAATATCAAAATGATGTTATTAATTGTCAATACCGTGGCAGTAATGAAACAAAGGGTTTGATAAGAAACATATATCTTACGAATTCAATTAATTTACTATCAAGCTTAGGAAGTCCGGAGCAGGAACGTTGTAAAATTTAAGTGCACAGTTTCAGTTTTATCGGAAATTGGCTGTAGCTTCGGGCTACAGCATCCGTGCCAAACTTGTGGCGGTCATTTTATAGAGAAGCGGATAGCAATCTCCACGGGGGCCTCCAGTTCAGCCGCCACACAATAGATCTCGGAGCTGCGCCCTGCTGGCGTGAAACAAACCTTCATTGTTCGCAACTATCACTCGCCTATACACAGTCCCGTTATAATTATAATATCAATCTAAGCTCTAACTACCATTCAGTACCGATAGAGTTTGTCCAATATAAACCTTCATTTTCTTCACACAATGGTGTTCCTTTCGGAGTTTTCCGTAGATACGCAATATTCTTCCAAATGTTTGTGACAAGGTTTTGCTCTAAGCCTACTACGTACTAAAGAAGAATTAACGTTTAGAAACAAGTTAACTTACTTACCTGTCTGTACTTTGAACGAGTCAGTTAAAGGTGAAATTATTACGAAATTGTTCCATTGCGTTGCTTTATGAATACTTCAGTAGATATGTTATTTTTGCAGTTTTTATAATATTACGTCGAGCATATTTTTTCTAGTTATCATATTTTCCCTTTGTGGTACAATTGTTGCGCTGCGCACATGTATATTTAATGTGATTTCATTGCTATATTACATTCTGCACCTGCTGCAACGGGCACCTCTCATATTACTCAAATTATCTTTTATTTGCAGTTTTACATTTTGTTCATTTATTAAAGCTCCTCTGTTTCGTACAAAAATATTAAATTCAGTGGCTTAACGTTTTTATTTCTACTGTAATCTGCACATTTATAAAACTGCTTCTCTTGGAGACCAATTATACTATCAGCACTAATTCAATGTCGAGAGTAAATAAACATTAATTAAATTGTACAGTTGGCTGTCTAACGAGTGTTTATCGCTGAGGGACAGGTGGGTCGACCATAAACAGAGCAAGTTTGTCGAGTAGTTGAAACAGATCCTACGTAAATAAGCTGTCCCGTTTAGTTGGACACTTGGCCAAATCTCGACTCGACAGCGCGATGACAAATTACAGACACTTGGAACTAGGGCAATCAGTTTGATTCGCGTCACGATTAAGCCAAACAACCTCCTCAAATGGTATTGCGAGTCACTCCGTCCGCCGCTAACCAGTTCTCCATTACACGAATTATTTAAATATCTTTGAAAATAGACAAAACAATATGAATGGTGGTATTTTAGTAAAGAATTTCCGTTTACCTACCATCATTTTCTCGTTCTGTTTGTTTTATTTTAAAAGCTCCTGTCAGTTGCACAAAAACATCGGAACTGACGTGGAGATTTTTTCTACTTTTCTGGATTGACGTCATCCAAAAGCGAACCTAGTTAATATCGAAAATATTTTCAATTTAAAGTTTATTAGTCATGTCAGTTGTGTTTTTCAAAATGGTGAACAAAAAAGCTGTGGCTGTAAAGATTCAGGTTTCTAAAGAGCCTATAAGAATTGATAAATTGATGACAATTTCTAAGCTATTGGACAGTATTTTTGTAGTAAGAAATATTAATTTTCTAAATGGTTTTTCCATTGCCTTTTTTTTTATTTTCTAATCTTCACCATCCAGAAAACTCGCTCAGAAAGCACCTGCTTACTAGAAAGTTATTTATGGATATTTTATGATTATTTTAGACTAAAACTGTGTTCTATAAATGGAAGTTTTTAATAAGAGCTGTGCAAGATGAGCTAATCTCATGGCGGACAAATATCCGACGTCACCCAAAGCCGATAAGTCACGCGGACCTGCTCGCGTCTGCAATCTCTGCGAATAAAACTCGTAAAAGTAAAGCTCTTTTACTTTTTGATTTACAATATCTTTTACTTAGTTTTACACGTTATCCAGCTTTTACTGACATGTGTATTTTCGTTACCAGTTTAATGTATTCTTTCTTTTATTCTTAAAAGTGTTAAAGTACTCATTTGCTGAGATTTTAAGAGTTATTTTTGATTCAGCTGAATAACGTGACAAAGTTGATACCTACCCATTAAAAATAATAGAAATTCATAAACTTTGCTAACATTCGATAAAGTGTGAGAGGGTCTGGTTGGTATAATATATATAGTCGAACTTATCATGTCTGTGCAAAGAATATAAAAGAAAATCAATCTTCATTGTAAAATGAAGGGTAGGTTCTCGATCGTAAATTACATTGTCTGCTTAAATTTAAGTCGATTGCGTAACGGAATAAAAATAAACTTTATAGAGACAACGTCAATTAGGAAATATTTCATGTTCGAAACAAAGCGATTTATAAAATTAGGTAACAGTTTTGGCCCCATAACTACCTCTACGGTGAAAATACCATTGAAAAATACCTCGCCAAGCTCACCTTTGTGTTGGAGGGATATTTATTTTGACAGCATCATTTCTTTTTCGAAATAAATAACTCGAATTCCATCAAAGTGTTGTGGAAAACATCCGACAAAGTTTGTTATCTGTGCAGAGAGTTATTCTTGAACTTGTTTTCATTAATTTAATCCTTTGCGATCTGCCAAAATGGCGGTAGCCGGTAACTGTGATGACTTAATTGAATGGCATGGTCTTTAAAAAATTGGGCCTAAGATGCCATCGAATTCCAAGACAACAATTTTTCATAACGAGAATAGTTCCACTGAATTCCCTAATCATTTAACTGCGTTTGGTATGTCTTCTGAGAATCCAACTGCTAACCTCATTATTTGGGTAAGAGGCTATGCTTTAAAATGGTAAACCTACTGATTGAAGAATTAACAACAATGTCTCGTGACGTAATTACGAATTTGGATCAAAGGTTACTGTTACAGCGGCTGAGGCCGGGTTAATGGGGATCTGGTTTTAAAACTTAGTGGTTACCGCAGACGAGAAGCGTGATAGGAATAAATGTGAACTGGTGAATATTTATGAGGACACCTTCCAAAAATGCACACGAGGCTATGAAGCGAGTGATACGGCTGCCATAGTCAAAGTCAGAGGAAGTGATCGTTCATGTCAGTTCGCTTAGTTTTACGTTTTATTATTCATACTTCATACACACAAAGGGAGGGTAGATAAAGTTTTACCGTTTCTTCTTTTGTTCGACTCATTATTAATAACGAACTCTCAAAATTTTACTACGTTAATTCTTTGGAACTTAATCCAAACATTATGATTTTAATTGTTTTTAATTAATTATATACAGTTGCTATCTCTATAATTTACACGCGTGCTATTTTCTTTGAATTTAGGTAGTTCGGAAAAGTTTTGATTCGTTTCGTCTCAGGACTTATGTTTAATTTAGTAATGCGCTTTCTTAATAGATTATTTACGACTTATAACGATTAGGTAAGTACCTCATTACAAAGCATAATTATAGGTAGGTACAGGTAGATGTCTTCTCTCGCAAGTGTAGCAATAGAACCAAACCTGATAACTCAATGTTAAACCTATTTTATAGGCAGCCTATGCTAAGTTTGAAAGGTTATTCACAGGTATACTGATTTTGAAGCTCTGCGTAAAATAATTGCTTATCAAGGTGCATCAGATCATTTTACATATCTACAAATGGAGAAAACGCTTTCTCTCTCACTCTTTATTTTCTACTAGCTGACCCACGCAACTTCGTCTGCGTCACATTTTCCATGAATGCTCGGCTCCTTTTAGTCTTAGCGTGATGGTATATAGCCTATAACCTTCCTGGATAAATAGGCTATCTAATACTGAAAGAATTTTTCAAATCGGACCAGTAGTTCCTGAGATTACCCCCTACATACAAACTTACAAACAAATGTTACCTCTTTATAATATTAGTAAAGATATAGATTATTTGGTCTCAGTAGGTCACCTAACTACCTATTGATGCTGCAGCATCGGTGGCATTCATTAGATCCCCCAAAGTAGGAAACAGGTATATGCACTCTAACGTATCGCCCATTTTCTTCTGTATCTTTGGTGTGTGCTGCGTAACGTATGCTGCTACGATCCTAAGCCAGCATTTTCACCTGCAAGCAATTGGCATGTAGTTTGATCAGTATTTTCTCCTTATAATTGTTTGTTTTGTTGTAGATGTGGTGGGCTCTCTGGTGCGCTGTGGTGGTGGCTACCGGCTCCGGCGTCGTGGCCGCGCCTGCGCCCGACTCCCTCTCACCCCTCGACATGGTACAGATGGACTCCTCTGCGCCCGATGACGTAAGTCCTCACTCAAGGAACGTAGCCTCTAGACCATTCGATTAGCACTAGGATTGTTGAAAGTGCATAATGTGCTACACGTAGTCTATAGCTAACTTTTGGGCATTTTGAGAGACCTTGGCATCCAGTAGGTGTCCCCAGAAGAGGTAGTTGTCAAATGTTGGTGTATTTAACCACTGACGTGTTTGATACACTAACATTTAGCAAGCTATTATGAAACCCTATAACAGTATATACAAGCTTATAGTCTTGTTATCAACCGAGCACAAATCCAGACTCTGAGCAACTTTAGGGAAATTCCCAAAGGAAAACACAATAGCAATGAAATCTTCCTGAAAATCAAACTAAAACTGACAAGGCAGTAGATATTACAAAGCTTCATACAATCGAGCTGCTAATGCTCCTAAAGGGATATTGGAATTAGATACCCCAGGTGTTGGTTTACTCACGTGTCACATATCCGATTAGATTATTATTTACGAGGTCAAGAGCTGGCCCTTCCCATCCAAAACAAATCCTAAATAAAATAAGACGCGTTACAGACACCCACGGATGTACGAACTGTACAAATATGAGCAAATGTACACAAGATTTGTAGGTAATCACAGGTCGATCAAAGAACCTATCTTATGGCTCAACTGATAAAATATGATGAAATTATTGGAAATGATGTCGAATATATTATTGCGTCAGCGCACGTAAGGTTGCCAATGTCTACATTGGTGTTTTCAAAACTTTTCACTGAAGTCAAAAGCCAGGACAATAGAAAAATTTAGGTAGTTTAGTTTAGTTCCATTCCTGCACTAGGGACCCACTTAGAAGTTATATTTCTTTTAGGAATCTAATAGACTTGATGCGTACCGTTAGGATTCCGAAATAGATAAAGGTTTGACTGCTATTTCTGTTTTGTGTCCATAACAGTTTCATAAGTAAAATTAGACGCACAAAATTGGGGTCGAACCTTAGTTTCAGACGGTTGCGATGCCAATGTTTACATGTGAAACCAATTAGTAGCCCAGTTTGTTAGAGTTAGACCGCACAATTGTAACAACTTTGTAACGTTGTCCGACATGATACTTTTTATGTGTCCAAACATACAAAGATGGTGTGTCCAATTATACAAAGAAGCATCACGTATAGATTTTATGATTTCTTAACGTTATTTGTGAAAATATTCAGTAGGTATTTATATAAGCCGCAGGCCAACAGAAAAATTTGGTAACTTTTTTTACAATTTCTCTTGTATGCCGTGTTGTTCGCCAATTTTCCACAACCTCGCGTTGTGGAAAATTGGCGAATCCACCGGGAACGTATGGGGAATACAAAGAAAATATCCATATTGCGGATTTGTACGATATGCGATTGTGTCAACAAGTTCTACAAGAGACGCTTGGTTAGCTCTGGATGAAAATAGGATGTTGCTACCTAGTTTGATAACTACGAAATTGTTTTTATGAACTTTAAAGGCAATGCATGCTCAAAGGTCTAAAGTTCTGCCGTAAGAAATACTAAATTACATTGTTATCTCGTTTCACACACCAGCCCTAGGACGGTAGCTACGGGGGTTGACCCCTTTGTCCCCTTGTCCTCAACAACAACCCCAGTTTACATATCGTACATGGGGGTCATCTTAGACTTAGATGATTCTCTGACACTGGAAAAGTTGATGGCTGAGTATGGTATTCATTAGACCTGCTTCATATATGACAGCGATCTACTTAAATTATAGTGACATATCAGGGACGCTGATATTGTAGGTACCTATAAGCACCACCTAAAGTGAATTTCACTTTGTGACGTTGGCTAATGTGTCCACGTTTCCCCAGGAGAGCCTCTACGCGATGTCGCCGATGGCTGCCCGCTACTCTGCTGGCGCGCCCTGGCTTTACCTGCTCGCTGACATGCCCCGGGACTCACAGGTAAATAACCTTCCATGTTTTTATATAAAATCTACATGCCTTCGGAAAATGGTTAAGGGTGGCTTGCTCCACCATTGGTAAACTTACACGCACAAGACGCTTACGAACTACGTTTTGAAGTTATAAAGCTTTGATTTTTGGCTTAAGCTTGATTTGCCTTCGGGATTTCGTTTTAAGCAACAGCATCACTAAATACCTAATACTTCAGTAGATTTCTAGACTGGATGTAAAACTTGTTTCTTCAAAGAACGTGTTCATATTACCATCAGCCGATCTCTAATCTCCGTCACTTTGCACGCACATTTTCCGTCATCTTAAGTCAAAGTTCACTTTGTCAAGGCAAAAATGTCCCTGTAATTAGTAAAACAAATTAAGGCAATTAGAGATCTCCCGCCGGCCACTAGCGATCGATAATCGTTAAAGGTGTCAGTCGTGGGATTTATAAAGTGGAATAATAAGAATCACGATTTTCTTTACAAAGTGACGCAATCACGTAATGAACGGAGCAATTAAGACGTAAATTATATTAAGTTACATAGAAAACCTGTAAAATTAATACAGAATAAACCTTAAGTGCAAAAGTTACGTCGTAAGTTCTTCTGAAAATATTCACATGATTTTCGAGCTACTTTTATGAGCATGAATGATGTATACAATCGTTATCGCGGTACGCAAATAGTAACAAGTTAATATTAACTATTTGCGGTTAAACTTTATAGTGAGAGTAACGTTTTACCACAGGGAATATAAATAGTCATACTCGGACAGTGCTCTTCGCTGGACGCAGACCTTATTCGAGCTTTACTGTGCAGTCGTTGTGTTAAACGAGGCATGCAATTTAATTACATATACCTACCCGTTAACTTTTATTTGTGCGTTGGGGCCACTATATTTGCTATTACATTGAGACTATCACACAGTAATAGTAACTTGAAAACATTGCTCGTACAAGTTTCTGCATAAACGAGCATTGACCGCAGCCTCTCTTAAATTTTGACATTAATTATACCTACTCAGACAAGCATACTTCTAAAGGTCACCAGAATGTCTCTAAACTCATACAGTACCTATTCGTTGCCACATCTTAGGGAAATTCAATGAACTTGCGAAAAGTTTCCAAAGAGAAAAGTAACCCAGCGGAGCTTTCAGATGCCTTACAATACCACTACTTCCCTGTCAATGCAAACAATGTTAAAAACAAGAGTGCTTCACAAACAACCATGAGTTTTCTTCGTAATATGAAACGAAGAGCGTCTTGGCTTTACACTTTCTCTCAATATTCAATTGGAGGAGTTGTGCCGAGGCTTCACTGCCTGTGCTTGCTTTACTCATATCTCAATTCGGGCTAACATGTGTACAGTGACTGTAAACATGAGTGTATAACGAAGGTGGCAAGTAGCGGAATGGAGATGCGCTCCCGACGCTCGTTCTCCGTGAACCCCGCAGTCGAAGTGCTGCAGCGAGGTGCCTACAACAACTATATGGAGCGAGTGGCACACAACAACAGGAACTACCTCAACCAAGTTGGCAAGAGAGGTTAGAAAACAAATAACTATCTAAATGAGGAATAACATGAAATACGCACGAATTTTGAATGTGGAATGAAAATGAATTTTATTCGTAGATAAAGAAATTGATGGATTGATAAACGTAAATTTATAAATCCCAATATTTGAGACAATGATCGCATGATGCATGTACTTTTTGATGATCGTGCATGAATCCCTGTTAAAAACACTCTCAAAGTGGTTTGTCTAACATAAGTATTTTCTGTTTTGTAGGATCGTCTTGGAGGAGTCAGAACTGAAGTGGTAGAAGCTGTTGTTAGACCTCGTATGATCGACTTGTAACCGCAACTAAAGTTACGCGCTTCCACTATAGATTTGTACAAAGTTTACTCTTGTTATGCAACTAAACACATTTATGTACTTAGATGTAGACAATTTGTTGTGAGCAAAATAAAGATAATTCTTTTATAGAAATAGATGTTTATTTTTATCATTATTCCTAAAAAAGAGTATAAAAGAGTACCTACCCCCTCAGAATGTAGTTAATAAGGGTACGTATTCAGGGTCATGAAATACTTTTAGGGGCCCAGTCACTGGTTTCATTAGACTAATGGAAAACGTTCAAGGAATGCTAAGACCCTAAGAGTTCCCTGAAACCAATCACCTAAAACTTCTAAGGTACACGTATTAATGTACAGGAACGAGCTACATATTGTATGAACAGCTCATTCACTAGACGAAATAAGCCGTACCTACTTGTACGGACATTTCTGTAGATTTACCAATAAAGTCATTGTTATTTCATAATACATCAGAAATAGGTCATTGGGGTATTTGGATTACGAACCAGGCTGTTTTCATGCTGGTATTAACAAACTGCATGCTCTCATTAAATGGTACTTTTCGTCTACATACTACTTAAGCTTGGCGATTAATGACTTGTCAGTATGAGAACAGACTTGCAGGCAGTCGGTGCCTGGTATTATTAAATATTGTTGGACATCCTGGTTAACAATTGCCGTGTTAATCAGTTAATGGCTTGTGGAGGTCTAGCAGAAAGCCGTTCCACGGATTTTTTTATTATATACCTTATTTCCCAGCTTTATCTGGTTTGACGGGAAGCCGCCCCATTATAGTTGGGAAAAGACTAGGCAGATGATGTAAATCATCCGGGTGGCTAAGCTAAGCTTGCAAAATGTCCTCTGAAATCAAATTAAAAATGCTTTAAAAACTTCACAAAATTGTCCAAAAATGTTCACTTATTATGTAAAATTCGACTAGTCCATGAGCGAGATAGTAGCTAATTTGACCTGGTGGTGCGTGAAGACCGGCAGTGGTCGGGTGAAGCGGCGCATGCCGTCGCTGTCCATCGACCTGCCCATGTCGGTGCTGCGCCAGAAGCTGAGCCAGGAGAAGGAGCGGAAGGAGAAGGCACTACGTGCTGCGGTCAACAGGAACTTCTTGAACGATATTGGCAAACGAGGTAGGTTTAGTACGAAAAACTGTATAGACATCGGCATAAACTTCGTCCACTATCGAGTAACAGACAGGACTGTGTTAACTTGAGCTACCCAACTGAGATAGAATGTCATGTCTCGAGCCTCTGAGGTTTAAGCAAGCGACAGTCAAACAGCTATACCGATATATATAAATCGAGACATTCGATCAAGTTGTCAAAAATGTATTCATAGTTGTAATCACAATCGTGAGGGCAATTCTAAAATGTTTTAAGCAACGTTCGCATTCGCATCTTAATAGAACCTGTCAAAAATTTAAATTATTTTCTATACATTTTTGACAGATTGTGACTGACCTGCGAATGTGAACGTTGCTTAAAACTAGTAGAATCGACCCTCTGAAAAGTTCGTGACATTTTTGACTTTTCGACAATCATCATCGCTGATAAAATGTCTCTTTGAAATCAGCTTCTAGCTAGCTTGAATAATCTTGTGTTACACTTACGTCTACGTAAACTGCTTTATCGTGGACGAAGTTCCATAGATTATGGAACTCATTTTGAGCTACTGCATGGCTTTTGGTCCTTTAATTGGCATTTAGATAACAAACCTTCCAATGTCGTTGTTTTAATAGAACGCCATAACGAGTGTGTTACATGTATGTTTGTTTGTCCATGTATTTCTCAAAACCTAGAAATGGGGTGACAATATATTTTATTGGATAATCGTCATTGTCATTTGTTTTGTCGTTCTAATAGTTTTGCTACGCATTAGACAGACTGCAGCTGCCGAAATAATGCCTAAATGATACCCAGTGTAACCAGCATAACTGGGATTTCAAGATTACAAGGGTTTTTATCACTAGTAGAGGCTTTTCATCTACGAATTTTATCAAATAACCAGGTTTAAATGAGCTAGTCTCATGCTTACAACCCACAGACTTACACTGGCTGAATGCATGACGCATGGCGGTCGTCCCATTCGTCTTCGTAGCTGTAAACTGAACATTTTACGTTATATAAATACTTTAATGTCCCATTATGTATTCACTTTGTCTTCTAGTAAATTAACAGAGGGCCATTTGGGGACGTTGCATGTCTCTTTATCATTTCTCCAGACCATTTCAACTTTTACACTTAGCACACTACTAATTTAGCCGTAACATGTAAGAGAAAATCTAATCTCTAGCGAGATTTTCATGACCAAATCTAATCTTCAAGCATGTTAGTATCATTCAATGTTTTTTCAAGTATCAAGGCATGAAAGTCATCAAAAGTTTTCTCAAAATTATTCCCAGTATGTTTTATATTTAGTAAATAACAGAATGTTTTGTTTTGCAGGCTTCCAGTGGTCCCCTTCGGTGCAAGCTGTCAGATACTTCTAAAAGCTAAATATCGCCAACCAAGAAATGCCTGCCTACGTAGACGTTATCCGAGACCCATGGATCTAAATTATCTGTTAAAATAGCCACATTTAAATATACTACATAATCCATATAACTTGTTGAAAAGTAGTGTAGGTAAATCATCAGAAATTAGAAAATGTTTAAAATACTAGCCTATTTCATTGAAATGTATACCTATTATTAAAACAGGCATAATAGCTATAAAGTGTTGGATTATTGATATTTATTTTGTAAATTAGGCAAAGTACAAATTAATTTTTATTTTGTAGATTAAATTGTCTTTATTTTGTAATTTAGATTTAAAAATCAGACATAATATGTTGTAATACTTATGCTAATTTATTTTAAATTAATGTTATTGCGCTATGGCTATATCCACTGGAATTCCTTTAAGCATACTTTATCCTGTTATTGTATTAAATTATTGGCATAAAAAGATGCAATACACGTCTTTTAAATTACATGTTGTTTCATTCATAAACTTACCTCTGCAATTACTCAAATCATTGTTCATTATAAAACACTAAAGGAAAAATAACACTAATCAGAAGGTCAATTCTTACTCATTTTTAAACAACTTTCGCATTTGCATGTCAATCTCAAACTATCAAAAAACCTTAATTTCCATAAATTTTTGGCAAATTGCGATTGAGATTCGAATGAGATGCGAAAGTGAAAATTAGTAGAATACGCGCTCTGATCAACGAATGACATTGTAAAAAATATATTTCAAGTAGAACATTCTCAAAAATGTTTTTTTCTTACTTTTATTTTAAACAACCAAGTCATCATTATATCTCTAAGTAATTTCCACCGTATCTTTACAACCGTTAAATTCGTTTATAGAGAATTTATTCAAATTTATCGATATCATCCCTCCGAACGTCCATCCAATATTTAAATACTTACAAGAAATCGAGGCCAGAAGATTTTCTAATATCCAAGGAGTGGTTTTAAATGAGACGCTTTTAAAAGAGCTAATCAAGGCAATCAGTCAATGAAAGTATCAAAGAGAATTGATGATTGATGATGACAAACATAAGCATTGGTATCAATCACGGAAAAATGATTAATTCGTAAAACAATCGAAACGAAACAAATGAAGGTTTGAAAATGGGAACCAATATGATTAGATCTAGGTCGCACAAAGGTTGTCAATAAACCTTTCAATACAAGATGTCACAAGAAATAACAAGACTCCGAAGCAAGGTGTGCGTATCCGTCGGCAACACAAATGTGATGAGTGCCACGGAACCCAACACCTCGCAGTATGTACACAAGCTTCACCCCTTTATTGGGAAATGAATCGCTCTCGTCCTATCGACTCGTGAGATGGGAAGCGTAATTCAATATACATAATAGGCCCGGCAGTGGAATGCCAACATCTTTTATTTCGGAGGCTCCTCGGCCCATCTGTTGAACCTATATTTAGCACCATCCCTAGGATTTTTCTATCCAAAATTAGTAACACTTATCCGCCTTTGGAGTTATTAGATTTTTCTTCAGGCTACCCACGCGTTTTTTTGTTAATTAGCTACATCGATTTCATGATACTGACGCTAGATACCCTAGCTATAATTAGCCTTGACAATAAAAAGTAAATTAGCTTGTGGTAAAGGTGATCTTTGGGAAAATTGTGTAAAATCTTCGTGTCTATTTTTATGGATTTAATTAATTGCTTAATATAGTCCTCTGTCAGTCATCTCTGATATTTTAGTTTGGACTTTGATTTATTTGTACCATTCTCAATCACTACCTTACCTACCTTCTGAAAAAAAAAATAGATTTTCCAAAATAAACACTTTAGAAACTGGTGAGGAGTGAATGTTCTGGAGAATTATAAAACTGCCAACATTCAACCTAAATTGAGATTATATTTCAAGAAAATCTACACCCGATATTTAGTTCATTCTTACACCTGTGTATTCCAAAAAACGTAAACAATTTGAGTGGGGTTGCCGCAGAGGCTGGTGGAGGCCGCGGAACTGCCCGAAGGCCGCACCCGGCCGAAGCGCAAGATGCCCTCGCTGTCCATCAACAACCCCATGGAGGTGCTGCGCCAGCGGCTCATCCTCGAGGTGGCCCGCAAGCAGATGCGCGAGGCTAACCAGCGGCAGGCCGTCGCCAACCGGCTGTTCCTGCAGAATGTTGGCAAACGAGGTACGTTGCACTTATGTCTAGTGTTCAGAGGGTTAATTCACGTAATGTTATGACGCACCGATTAAGTTTTAGTGCAGTTGCAATTAAGTTTAAGTTCGAGTGATAAACGGTATTCTTGTAATCTTTCAACTGCGCGTAAATTGCGCGTGAACTGGAGCCCGAGTCTGCTATTACAATAGTGTCAGAATGGTCGATCACTGATTTCAAAATGGTTGATTTTGACAAGTTTGGTAATCTACTAACATAATGGCATCATAATGGCGTCATTATGACATTTCAATGATCAACCACTGACACGCCATTGAAAGAAAGCCATATGAATGGTAATCTCGTACATAATGACAGATTTAGTATTTACGAACTTCTCACTACTTCAGATTGCTTTTAACACTAATAAATAATATGTAAAACTAAACACAAATAATATCTGGCATGAATAAATGCTCAAATTTAGCTCGGTTTTATAATAATGGCAATACGGCATTCCTACCGCAATTCTATTACGAGACCATTGACGTTCCAGTGACCGGCCCGACGTGCCAGTGAATTTTAGCAAAATGACAATGGCATGACAATGGGATCGTGTCGGAATGACAAATTTATAAAAATAGCAGACTCGGGCCCCTGCACGTCAACTGCACGACAACCAAACTCTACCAAACTTACTGACGGTGAGAGAAAAAATATTATTCACTTAATAATCGAATAGAAACGAATAAATTTAAATGAATAAGACGTTATTATATTATTAAAAATTAAACTTAAGCTTTAGAGCTGTTATTTTGGGACGTCAAATATATAGTAGAATACCGATCACGTTGCGTTCCGAAGCACGCACCAAAGACGCGCAACAGTAGAATGCCGTTATTGCGCTCGCGTGACGCAGACTTGATGCGTGCGTGTCTGACAGCGGTAGAGAATACGAAAAGCGTTGGTTTGATCGAAACTTAACTTCAACTGCACTGCAACAGCACTTATTTAGTTACGTGAATTAGCCTACTGATCCACGATAAGCCGTCTGCTAAATCTTATTTCTTAATAAATTATATCTGAGACCAAAACACAGTCTCAATCATCATAATAGGATCAAACTCAAATTCTTGGAGTAACTGATGGTATGTGGTAGGTATTTTATTATGTAGCATTGTTCATATCCGGCATGACCCATGTTCCTGTTAATAAATATATCCTAATACCCGGATACTCATCGTTGACAGTGGCACGTCTTAGCAGAACCCCTAAGCCTATGCCTAACATTCAAACAGTACACTGCTAGTCTATTCTGTAAATAACCATTTCGATATCGACTTCACCTGAGTGAGTAAGCTTACAAAGTGAACTTTATTTCACACATCATAAGGTCTTATATTTATACGAATTTGAAACTCACCTCGGATTCCGCTGTCGAGACACGAAAATGTTGTTACAGAATAGCACTGCTGTACACCATAACGCTTGGCAAGAGACATGGTGGTAGCCTCTTTGCAAAGAGAGACACTGTGTAGATACTAAAGTGTATCCAAGTTGCAAAATTCCATTGTTAAAAGAGTATCTTCTAAAAACCAATTTAGTGATGGTCCCTTTCAGGGAGGATTTCATCAAACTGGAACTGAACGCGATCAACATAAATGAACCACGTTTACGAGCTGTCAGTGTCATTATTTTCTATGGAATATTGACACTGACAACTCTTGAACGCAGCTTGATCGCGATCAGTTTCAATGGTTAAGGCGGGGTTGGAGTACTTTTTAAGATTTTTGAACGTCTGAAAATCGAATTAATGATGAGTTTTTAAATAAATAAAAATCATTACATAAAAATTGAACATCAAGTAAATCGTAAAGATAGAAACGCAATTTAGAATGATTGGCTCGATACTTTTTTTTATCAAACATGACACTAAATTACAATTTTAAACGTGTACTGCTAAGAGATTTCATCACGAATATGTATAAAAGTTATATCAATAGATAGAGCTTTTTATTTTGAAGTAAATGTTGAAAACATATTGTATTATTTCTTTATCAGTTTTCGCCAAGAAGAAAAAACAATCAAAATTTAGGCATTATTTCGCTCGCCGGACAGTCGCTGTTGTTCGTCAAAACACACAGTACTGCAACCTCGCCTTAAATCCGCCCTTAATTTCCTGTCCTGTGTGTGTCAGATGTAAACTTAAAGAGAATCTTTTAATGCCAAAATATTCACCTGAAACTTTATGTAAAATATTAGGTATATTGTGATATTTTTCCGAACCTAGGAAAAAACGGAATCCCACGTATTCAGCACAAGCTACCTATTTACCTCGTTGACTTTTTGAACTTGTCCTGAATTATAAGTAGGTGGCCAATGTTTGTTATTTCGTAAGCTCTATGTTTCAGCATTCTTATATTGATGACTTCGAAGTTTATTTCAACATTCCTTTTCAGAGTTAGACAGACTTACATTTTTCTAAATTCACTAGTTACCTGTATTTATGTCTTGTGCTGAAACAAGTAAAACAAAACACTTAACTTGATGTATTTTTTTGTTAATACGTTTTTGACCATAGTTTTCTGTTCAGGATACTGGGCCAACTCTGCTCCGACTCGCTACGACAACTAGAGCCTTCAGCGACTGACTCCTTTCAGTTTCCTGCGAGATATCACCACTGCCTGGCTGGAAATAAGATATTACGTCAACACACCACTGTACAACCTCCTCAAATAAAAAAATATAATATAATCTCTAGTTTTTTATCATCTATTAGTTCGATTGTAAAATTCAAAAATCGTTTTTTTTGTGTCGGTCAAATAAAAGTGTGTTAGGTATAGAAAATAATGTAAAACTTTAATGTATGTACCTTCCATCCGATGTACGATACGAAGTAAATGTCCATCTACGTCGTCCTCTGTCAACTTCATTCATTAGCTTGTGCTAAAATCATGAAGGGGTACATTAATTACCAAAATATACGATGTGTGGTTTAGTTTTACTCCAGCGGCGGCCTACTTATTGTAGACTTTACTGTTCTTTCGTTTTTTTTTTGTACGTCGGATGGTGAGCCATAGCGTGGTGCATGTTACCCAGCTCAACATGCACATGCTAGTTGTCGTAATAGCTTGTTCGTGGTGCACACAACTGTCCCAACTCTATTGCATTTCCATAATAGTATTTTTCTACGCTTGTTAATTGTTGTTACTTAGAATGAAACGGCATTTGTACGTGTCTCCTTCTTAGATATTTCTCCTTTTTCACAGTATTTATTTGTGCCAAATGTCGCCATTTAATAGAGTATCGATAGCGTATTAGAATTTACTTTTGTATTCAATATGCCACTATCTAATTATTTTACATTAAACTTATTATCTACATGCGAATGTAATAGACGTTTGCTGTTAGTCTCTACGTAATTTATATGTACAGAGTAGTTTAATGTACCTACTAATATGTATTTTTACGTTATAAATTGATCTCTCATAGCATATTAATGGTAGGAAAAATGTAATAGTTCATACATTATAAATTACGTTCAATAAAAACGTTAAATTATTAATTTGTGTTTCATTAAACAAGGTGCCATGTCAAGCCATGTGGTCCTTTATCGTGTTAAACTAACGAAGTATGTTTGATTGAAATTCCTGGAAAATGTATATTTTGGGAACACCGTAGCGAGTGTCAAAGAGCCACTTTGATATAGTATCTGCGTTGAAGGAATCTATAATTAAATACAAGCTCAAAGAGGAAGAGTTTCTGCAGGTAGCATGGAATTTTGACTACGTTAGTAATTATTAGGTAAATTTGTTCGAAGGTGCAACCAATTATGGAACTTTAGGAAGTGTCCTAAATAAAAAGCTCAATCAACTTTCGCGCCGCTGACACCGGCCGCGACCCTTTGACCGACATTAATTAGTTTTTATTTTGCGCTAAAAATGGTTGTCAAGAGATATAATTACAGTACTTAGGTACACATGTACTTAATTCAGGCTTATTTGACAAGCAGTAGTGACGGAATAATTCTTAAGAGTGGGTATTCTTTGTAGTAAAGACACGTAGATAAAAAACCATTCTGTAGTGTACTGAAGAAATGTATCTATTATTTTTCGACATTTCGTCTTAAATTTACCACAATTAATAAAAAACGATTGGCGGCGCTAGTGGACGGAATACGCCCTCTTAAGGGACAAATTCGTAACTCGTTGTCCGCGATTAAGCCGTTGCCTCAATAAATACGTATGCTGCTATTTAAATACTGAGCTTAAATTATTTACAAACTACAAGGAAATTATCCCCACGCTAAACCAGTGCCCCTCAGAAATGCACGGCGCATTAAATATTAGCATTAGCAGCTTAGGTAATATCTTGAGGTAACGCGATAGATAGCACGCCGGTAAGAGAGCCCGGGGCTCCGTCTACGAGCGATAATTAACGTGATTTCATTTAGACCGACGCGCGACGCGCGACGCCTCCAGAGCCACGTGATTTCATTACTCTTCAACACATTTTCGGCACCGTGAGGACGACGCCTGGCGCTCAACTACGTCACTGCTGGGAACATCATGTATTATTTAAACTAAATTCTTAGGTATTTAACGCTTTGTATTTTAGCGTTCTATTTTAGCTTGTGTATTTAAGTATATGGTTTCCTGGTATTTAAGCTCATGTTTTCCTGTTAACTTTCATAGGTATCGTTAGCTCGTAAAGGTGATCTCCGTGTTTCCCGAATTATCACGAAAGTCGCGCTACAGAGTAATCAAAGAGGAAAAGCTATTAAAGTTTGAATAAGTGTATCGATCACGAGGTTAAATATAGTTTTTTCTCAGTCGAGTTACCGGTCTGGAGTAATTCCGGTCGCAGATTGTCATAATCAGTCAAAGAAAAGATTTTGGGATCGCGAAAAATTAAACTTTTCAAAAAAATTAGGCATTTTCTTTGCTTCTAATAAGCTTGCGATTGGCAACACTCTTATAGGCAACGTACTTCTATTGTCGACACAGATTTAAATAAGAAAACTCAACTATTTTTTGGGATATTCATTTTTCTACTGTTTTTGAAGGATCCTTCCCGAAAGCAGTTTTGTTGAGACAGTGGCAGTTCAATAGGTTGTTTGCAAATTTTACTTCTTGGTATTTACAAAAAGGCGCTTTGACTGCAGTGCAATTTTTTATTTTATTTTTTTCAGGATAATTTGTTACTGAACTGCATCTTGTTAGACAAGAAATTGATTGCGGTGAAGAAAATAATGAATGAAACTGATATTTGTAGCAGTAACGTCTTTTGATTTATACATTTTCTGGCCTCGTTTAATACAGTGAAATTCTTTGAGTTTTTAGCGGTTAGGTATAACGGAATATTACCTGGGGTAGCCATTAGATTGCAAGACATTCGATTGCGTTCTCTATGACCCATTAATCAGGAAATTTTACTTTTACGGAATCTGGAACGCCTCTCTGGATCTTCTTACTTCATATTTGAGTGATAGGATTCAGAGAGTAGATGTTAACGGTAAAAGATCTCCTGGATCGGTAGTCAGGATGGGGGTCCCCCAGGGCTCAATTTTAGGTCCCTTCCTCTTCCTCATTTATATCAATGACTTGCCGTACCTCATAAAGGATAAACATGACATAGTATTATTTGCAGACGACACGTCGCTTTTATTCAAAGTAAAACGTCAGCAGATGGTCACTGATGACATAAATAGTGCCCTCGCGACTGTGGTTAACTGGTTTAATGTTAATAATATTTTACTAAACGAGAAAAAAACAAAATGCATAAAGTTTACGTTACCTCATGTTAAACAATTGAACACTGTTGTATCAATAAAGGGTGAAGAGTTGAAACCCGAAGATACCACCGTGTTCTTAGGCATGACTTTGGATGCGAAGCTTCAGTGGGGCCCCCATATAGATAAATTTACCAAAAAACTTAGCTCTGCAGCGTATGCTGTTAGAAAAATTTGTGGTTTAACAGATTTAGAGACATCCCGTTTAGTGTACTTTAGTTATTTTCATAGTGTAATGTCATATGGCATTCTATTGTGGGGAAATGCCGGTGACATACAGACAATATTTATCTTGCAAAAAAGGGCTATTCCTCCGATTTATAAATTAAGTCCCAGACACTCCCTCAGAGACAAATTTAAAGAGATTAATATAATGAGTGCGCCCTCTCAGTATATTATGAGAATCTCTTGTATGCACATAAAAATATTAATCTGTTTAAAAAATACAGTGATATCCATAACATAAATACTAGGAATAAATACAATTTTGTCGTTCATTAAACTAGACTGAAAAAAATAGGTGGTTCTTTTCGATGCCAATGTATACATTTTTATAATAAACTTCCTAGCCACATTCAAGAACTTAGCATTAATAAATTCAAATCTATTATAAAACGTAAGCTATGCCAGAAAGCTTTTTACACAGTTAAAGACTATCTTGAAGACAAAAAGGCTTAGGATTGAGCTGTTTCAATGATGTACATGACCCAATGTTTATATCTACATCTATTTTGATTAAATTTTCTTTTTCGTTTATCATTGTACTTTTATATTTTTTTACAAATTGACATTTTTATATTTTAATTGATTGTGTATTTTTGACATGAATGTTTACTTTTTAAAGAAATCTCAATATTTTTTTAATTTTATTTAATTCATTATTTTTGACATCAATACTATCTCTGTAGAGTATTATTTTTTTTTCATTTTACTATTGTGAATATGGGGATTATGTGGGCTATTATTTTCTTTTTTGTTCTCTTAAAGTATTTTGAAAGATGTCTGGCAGTTTGAGTACTTTTGTGGCCTACCCAAATATCCTTTCATTGGCATTGTTCGTCGAGTCATTAAGCTCCTTATTGGTTCTAAGTTGAGCTAATCGACTACTGACCAAGGCTTGCATTGACTGGACAGGTCCACTCAAATCTGTGTGGATCTTTCCTCAAAAGACCATTTCAGACACTGATCTGCATGGTCCTCATATAACGTATTGTGAATATGAGGACCATGTAGATTGCTATGTTAGGGGTTTATTTCACTTAATGTTAGTCTGGCGGTTTGAGTTCTTTATACGGCCTACACAAATGTCCTTACTTTGGTATTGTTCGTTAGTTCGTTGAGCTCCTTTAAGTTCTATGTTTGAGCTACACGATAACTGGCAACTGCTTGCACTGTCTGGACAGGTCCACTCAAATCTGTTTGGTACTTTCCTCAAAATACCACTTCAGACATTATTAACCTACATGTTTCTCATATGATTTGACCAGTACGATTGTATGGACTTTAAAAGAGACTTTGACCTGAGTTTGTTTCAGCGTTTCTTCTCAGAGCAGTCAGCTAGGAAACGCCGGCCTCATCTAATTTAAAATGACCAAAAAAGATTGACGTGTAAAAGTGTTATTTACAACCTCCTTACAAAATAAATATCATTTATCATTTATGACCTTGCTTAGGTCATCACCAACTCTGGCCGAACAAATCACCCGACTAAGTCTCTCTACTACTCTTGGTTACCTACTATTTGTAAAAATCAAGCGATGGAACAGAATGGACAAAAATTTATTAAAATCTGATTAATATCTAACCTCATCTCTGCCGGAGATGGTAGGTTTCCAATTAATGGAAGTCATAAAAGACATTTGGGACACTTCACTGACAATGTTCAAAAGTGTTGTCCACAGCAAAAATAATTACAACAATTTGGCAAATATTTAGCCAAGTTAGAAACTGTTAAATCCTTTGATGAGTGAAGGATAGGCCGAGTTTCTTTATAATTATTTTACCTACTTACTGTTTGCTTAAAAAAAGGTTTGTAATAAAGAATCCTAAACTTTTTTTAACAATCTTAATAAAATTTCGAAGGATTTGCTTGTACAGGGAGTCTCTTTTGCTGAGAACAGAGTTGTGTGGAAAATGGAGAGAAAGGCCTAGCAGTTGGGTAAAAATGGGCTTAATAGATAAGTCGCGTTTGACCACTATCTCAGCAGATGGAAAGCGTGATGTGGTCGACGATGAAGCAAGCTTGCCTAGAAGTAACCTATCCACTGGTGACTTAAAGAACTTTGTTTTGACCTACCTGATTTTTTCATCACTTCTTATTTTTCAGGTATTAGGCATCAATTAAAGTCACAATTTATGCATCAATCAAGTCTGAAAAGCAAGAACCTAAATTTTTCAAGTTTGTGAACAAAAATGTATAAAAAACAATGTAAAATGTGGGCAAATGTGTCATTATCATGCGAGTGCTATAGCCGCGTACAGCGCTGTTCAGCCGCGTACAGCTCTGTTCCGCCGCATTCAGCGTCGATTTCGGCGGAACAGTGCTGTACACGGATGGTTCTCGACTCCTTATGTGACTGACACTGGCATGACCATCATCAGGGATTTTAATTTTGACAGCATAAAAAATGGTCGCTAATTAGTCGAAATTAGTCGCCCAATATCAAAAATATTTTTGTTGGCAATTTTTCGTAATCTCTTCGATCTAGCTCTTGGCCTGTACCTTAAAAATTAATCTCATTAAATCTTTTAAACTAAAACCTGACTTGAGATATCTCTGACTGAAAAATTGCGACTAATTAGCGACTAAATTTGGGAGAAAACAAATCTTCACTAGGTGCCCTAGAATTTGCGATTCAATAGGGGCCAAGCTGGGGTAAGCGCACCCCAGATCGGCCACATATAAACCCTGAAGTAGATGATACACGTACGAACTTAATCGGCTCGACGTCGGTGAAACACGTGAAAGCTTGCTCATTACTCTAGTACCAGAAGGACCGAGATTTCGTCAATGGAGGAAACTATTTGTTATTCAGGAATAAGGTTTTAATTTAGCCTACAGATACAGCGTAACTACTGCCAGTCCAACTGCAAAGTCGATTTTCTTTAAAACTAAGGTTTTTTTTTGAGTTATAATTAGTATCTATTGAGTACTAATTATTTACCAAATATGGAAGCGATTGGCGTCGGTGGTCCTGCGGTAGACACGGTTATCTTGCCGTCTTCGCAGCATATTCAGCGCCGTACGCAGTAGATAGAAGCGTTTCAGCTGATATAGCACGCTATGACGGCTTTTATCATTCTTACGACGCTGTACGGGGCTGATAGAAGCAGAGCTGTATTAGTGTGACCAAAATCGTTCAGCGAAGCACGCCTGTTCATGACCACCGCAGGGGCGTCGATAAAGTGCTTGCCTAGGGCGTTGGCAGCATTTAATCCGCTTCTGATGTGGTTTGAATTTGGAACCCCATTTTGACTGCGCTCGCTGCTGCTAGCTGCGGAGACCGACGACGGGAGCCACTTGCGGGTTAGAACGACATACTTAAGGTTAGGTTTGCATTAATTTGTAGTTTTCGTGTAGGTGGTGAGAAAAAGCTGTTAACTTTTTAAATGGTGATACTGTGACTGTTCCTAAATTAGCCCAGGCTGATAAAATTTTCGCTTTTCCTAAATTACTCTAATAGATAAGGTCGGTCCCCCCGAAGGGGGAGAAACACGCCCCAACCAACGCGTGTCCCCGTAGGACTCAGACCAGTCTGGACATCCTCCCGCCTTTTATGATGTGAATTCCAAAAGTATGAAATAATCCAATGCCTTATCACATTGATAGGTCAAAGTTTGGATTGAAATATATAATAGAAGGACTTAGGAATTCATAGTTATGAAATAAAATAGGAATGGTTTTAGAAGCTCACCTTATAACAAAGGGAAAATCAATTACTCTATTTTAATTAATAATAGATCGTGTGAGAAACCTTTACGCTAGCGTAACTGGTATAAGGTCAATAGTTACTCGCACGATACCTCACGTCTGCACCCATAGCACTCAGAGCCAGTGTTGCCAGGGCCCTTGAGTCGTAAGTTACGTTTCGTTTCCTAAAATGTTACATTTTTGCTCCAAAAGTTACATTATTGTATTTTTTTTTAATTACGTATTTTTAGGGTCGGTAGGGAAAATGGCGGAATATAATGGAATCTATGATGTGTAATGGTGTATTTAACCTAAGGATAAAATTTCGTCATCTCTCTATAATGTGTGCTGACCCACGCAAATTCGTCTGCGTCACATTTTCCATTAATGCTCGGCTCCTTTTAGTCTTAGCGTGATGATATGTAGCCTATATCCTTCCTCGATACATGCGCTGTCTAATACTGAAAGAATTTTTCAAATGGGACCAGTAGTTCCTGAGATTACCCCCTACATACAAACTTACAAACAAATGTTACCTCTTTATAATATAAGTATAGATTGTAATGTAATACTCGTTGAGGTTTAAATCACAGTTATCAAAAATCGTTGATTTGTTTCTTTGTAGATATTTAACTTGTTTGCATCTGCATTATTTTTATTAATATAAGTTGCAAACTTTGACATGCAGTTTGCCAAAAAAATAAAATATTAGTTGGAAATAAATGTATTCATCAGAACTTCACTCACGCACATAATACAAAAAAACGCAAGGAAACAAAACAAATCACAATCAGTCATTTCTGTAGCTGCTCTACGAAACCGCGTACGGCGGGAACTTGCGAAGTACGAAAAGTGCGCGTACACGCTCAAGCAAAATCAAGTTTTAAAGTAAATACTTTACGATTCATTTTGTCGTGGCGCTTTCCATGCAGAGCCATCTGTGAGTGTGATTTGGAGTGAAATACTATTTAGATGCGCAGTTTTAGGTACGTTAAATTGAAATGCGTTCGTTAACGGTTTGCAATAAACATCTAGTGTTAAAAATCTCGTTGTTCTCAAAAGTTACGAAAATTGCCTTAAATACAAAAATTACTTACATGTTACGCGAGGGGGTCAAAAGTTACGAAAAATGTAGGAAATGTAACCTTCTGGCAACACTGCTCAGAGCAACACTTCCTTAAGTGACACCAGCGGCTTTTCAGCAACAAAGTGTCGGCAACACGTTTATAGGAAACGCGGTCCCTAGCAGTTCGGTCGAACTGTAAACGTGACGAGGTGGCTTTCCCTGCGCCAACCGTGCGACCGTCCTTGTCTAGCAACGGAGCGACTAGTTCCAGCGGCAGAACGTCAAACATCATGCTCATAATATAGAGACATGGTCCCTAAGTCCTTAGACTGTATAATATAAGATAGATATGGTCAACCCAACCCCAGGAAGCGCACTCTCTGTACAACAAGTACATCTGTAAGACACAGTGTTCGTATCTGACCGAATCAGTGGTCGCAGGTAGAGAATATAAATTCAAGAATCAATACAAATACAAATAGTTACTACAATCGAGAGTTATAAACTCAAGAAATAAATATAGTTGAGAACTTCAACTCTTAAAGCCTATAGACAGCCCTTAAAGCGCCCACCCGTCGCCACTTCCTAGTGTTTGGGCTAGAGAGAAGAAATGGCACAACAAACTCTCTAGCAACACGTATCTGTCAGTTCTGTTATACAACCTATAGACAACTAGGTTTGCCTGCGGCTCCGTTAGTGTCACTGTGTATAATGAAACACAATATCAGCCCAGAGTAAATTAGAACAATAAAAGACTCACCCATTCACACCAGCACAAACACACACACACGTATTCAATACTAAATTATTTCTAACTTATATTAATCTAATAAATACTACTTGCACTCGCGATACAACAGCTCTACACTATCTCTATCTCGCCATATGGCATTGACTACTATCAGTCTTCTCACTAGCCTATCGCTTACAGAGTCTCGCGATGTCAGAGCCATCAATCCTAACTTGGCTCCGTATCCTTCCAAGCCCTAACGCCAAGTGCCGCGCTTTTCCAAAATCACGAGCGTCACCGACCGGCGTCCTGTTGGGCTTTTTTTTGCAATTTCTTAATAATAGCCCAAAAGTGCCTGTGGGTTTTACCCCGGTTAAAGTGCACATCATAAGTGCATGCATCATTTCTCGGGTTTCAGGTACAAGCGCCTGAGTCGATAATGTTATCCGCTAACGAATATCGACTCTAACGAATTGAGGAGTAGGTCGTATTTCCACTAACGTAAAATATTGCATTCGAATAACGTCTGGCAAATGGCGCGTTTGTTTCCCATTAAAACAAAGATTGATTGATTTCCTGAGTACCAAATCTCATGCTACACATTTCAAAAGCAGATACTTAACATATTTTGTGATTCTCGAAATTAAGTGGACGGCTGGCCCAGCAATTTATGATCCTTCAAGTATCTGGCAACATGTGAAATGTTTTGAAACGAATTAAATAAGTATTTAATTATCTAGGAGTGACAGATAGTCACATTCCCCCCTCTGAAAATCAGACGCGTGACGCAGTACAGCGGATGAGCTTTCACAATAGCTTAAACCTTGCCTCTACTAATATTGGTCTTATACCGATGTAGATAAATACTCATCTTAAATGTGAAGTGATTCTAATATAATAACTTTTATAGTTGGAACCCATATCCAATTAGTAGCAATATCTTCTATAATCTCTTAAAGTTTCACAAATACGTCCTCAATTGACACATAATAAACTCAACCTATGTCAACTTATTCCTCCCTAAACTCTCTCGGCGGATTTTTTTAATATAAAATTCCAGAGACCTAGTTGCTTATCGTTTAGGTATATACACCAGAGACTCATCTAATTTTGAACCATCACATAACTGTTGTATTTCTACTTATTTCCTTTCGTAATATCCACTCTCTTAATATTATCGTTGCAAATTTTCTGATGATCTGTGTGTGATTTGTTTTCACTTTACACAGCAGAGCCTCATTTATCCTAGAGGATTTAAAAAAAAGGAGAATGATACGTAACGCTTGCCTGGCTAATCATTATTTCGAATTACGTTAATAAACTACTTCACACTAGTCAAAAGTCCCAACCCAGTGACGTGAGACTATTTTACAACAGCAAACACCTCGTACGTGTGCCGTTGATCCTATTGCGCATAGGCCTAGAGAGGACCTGCTGCGGTCACAACAGTACACGTTCCCTAAACTCAAGCTTGTCTTACTTAATCCTAAGGCCGAGGACTGCGAAGTATCTCTGCTATTAAGCGAGACAAGTTTCCAGTAATACTGGACGCGCGTTATGTAAATTAGCCCCTTGAATAGGCCCATCAACTCAGTTCCAAAGACAATACCATTATTAACTTAGCATAAGCGTACCGCATCGTCAGTCGTTTGCAGAATACATTACACTGATTCGCTATACGCCGAAGTGGTTTTAAAATCGTCACCTCGCACTTCCTTAATCTAACCCATTTCGGGGAAGCACATAGAGTACTGCAGCAACCGTTGCCACGTCTGGCAGCGAGCGTTCCATCTAGGCTTCCAAATTATGTATTTCGCTAAATATTTTTTTTTTATATCAGTGAGAGGCCTCGGGGGCCGGTTGTGATTTAGCGAGATACGATACAGTCCCTATCGTCCATTTGGACTACTATCAATTCAGTTCAACCCGTACTTGGTGAAGCCTACCCCCCTCCAATGGAAATGTGCATATTTCAGAAACAGTGCAAAGTATATACTGCACTCAGTCAGTCCTAGGGAGAGGCAATCTCTACTAATGTTTGGTTGATATGACATTATCTTACACATTTGCAAGTAAACATTATTGTTCAAACGTGCCCTAACTGGTTACGAGTATCATTCGGTTCAGCCTTTCCTAAGCAGTGACTTGGTAGGGTTTGTCATGCGTCAGGTTATAGTCAGGTTAATAGTCATTGTTGCTTGCAGTCTGATGCTAAGTCATAAGCACTCCCTATAGAAAGGCTTTCTCCGAGTCCCTAAAACCAAACACAGGTGTTGATTACCTCATTTAAGTCAAAGAAGGAGATAAGGAAGGATAATACGTACTCCACTCACCATACTCGGTCACCAACACAATCACTGAGATTCACACACGCTAACACGCACTTGCTTACACTCTCCTTACATTAATACTCGACTCACATAACCTTGTTTCGAATGACTCCTATCGTATTAAACGCATTATTTAATCATAATACTCTCGCCCTAGTAATGTTAGAAACACAGCTTTAGCCCTAATCAGCCCTAACCTTGCCTAACATAGCCTTCGTTATTATCAACACGTCGACCGCCCTCTACCCCGGTCCAAAGTCAAGTGTCATTACTCGTTTGCTTTTCATCTACTGCACCTCATACTCTCCAATAGTTAGCCACATCAAAGTCTATCTTAATACCCAACTGCTCTATTAGAACTTATTCTCTTGAATAATGCCTACATCTGATAACAAAATCCAGGAAAATTGTGTTTATAGTTAAGTGTAACACATTAATCTCATATAATCTCTTGTTCAATCGATTCATAATTGCTGTCCTCGATCACATATATTTTGAAGTACTCTTCATATTCCAATAAGAGAAGACTGCGCATGCTTATAGTGTGAATTTACATACCAGAGTCTCATTTAAGAGTATTTCTGCTACTAGGTCACACTACCTACGGTGCTCCTTCGTTCTGGACAGAGGCCTTTCCCGAAGCGCCCCGCGCTGAGTCAGCTTCATAGACAGCTGCCCGTAGTTGTATCCAGGTGTAGCTGAAATAGTTCGCACATAAACATATTATAATTTGTTCCAATAAGATGAAATAGTCTCGAGAGGTTCTGAAGTAGAATACAGAGTACAGTAGTTACAGAGTTATATTAGTTCAATACGATGAGAACAGAGCAGGTTTGCAATCCATTAAGACTTGCAGTAGTAAAAATCTATAGACAGATTTTCTTAAGCATGTTAGCCTTCTCGACAAGGGCTTAATCAATTAGAATAATGCCCCCCCCCTCAGACTGTAACACCAGTGACAATATAGTTCATTGGTATATTAGTTTGAAGTCATAGCCTGTCAACATTGATTTAAGTGACATGCCAAATGTCATGTTGCGCAGTAACATTACTGCAGAGTTTAATAAGAGAAACACTTAGCTTCGCAAAAGGAGCCACGCTACGTTCGAAGTTGCTGAAATCGGTTTCAGCCAATAAGATGAAACTATGGACCAGGTGCAACACACGAACCGTAGGTTTAGATATCCCGTTGTCTAAGCCTAGTGATGATGTGCATATCCTGGAATTTGAAATAAGACCACACAAGTATCTATTCCAATACATCATAGTAATGTCACACTGCCAAGTTATCGATTTTGAGATCATCCTACAATGATTTCGAGTTTCCCTTTCTCGGTGATTTAATTACCATTATGAAACTACTCGTAGTTTCCACCTTTCCTGACCTTAGGTAATGAATAGATATTATATTATATAACGCTCATCTATAAGTAAGGGTAAGCCTTTTGGTCAGCTCACTTATCACACCGCCATACCTATCTTAACCACGCAACCACCTTTCATCTTCACAACCACTCTGACCCATAACTAGGATGTTTACCTAGCTCACTTATACAGCTTTACAAATCTAAAAATAGCGTCTCAAATTATCAGACACACAAAACACAATTGGGAGTCGAACCCAAGATTAGCACATTAGCCTATTAATGAAACTATTACCTACATCAATTCAGTAAATTAATCCCTTATTTAACAGTTCAGTAACTCAAGCATAAAATCAGTTGTACTATTATTACGTATACACTAAAAATTGCCAAGTATAGCCCTTCCGGAGTTATTTTGCCGCTATTGTCTAAAGCTTTCTCATTGTTCTAAGGGTCTGCTTTTTTTTTTTTTGCTGAGCCGGACCCTTTTAGTTAACTGTTATTTGTGCAATATTACTTTTAACCGACACATGTTATTTCAAAAGGGCTCAATATTACTTTACTATTTTAGATGAAAGAATGATTGTTGTTAATTAAGGTTACGTGTCCGGTACCTAAGCCATAAACTTCAGACGCAATGTGTTTCTAAGTAACCCGATGCCATGCGAAAGATTGGAAATAAATATAATATTCTGTTATTAGAATGTAGGTGAAAAGTGACGGATAGTCACCTTCCCCTGTAATTACAATACCATAACTTCGTGTATATGAGAATTGAACCCTCTTTTATCAACACAGTTATTCAAACAGATAGACATACAACCCATAAACTAATTTAAAAATACCTCTTACATTATTAGTGCGGGAATTTAACCCATAATCTTTGACACAGGAATCTTAAGAGTTAAGATTCTCTAGCCCTCCAACTGCTTGTTAGTCCTAACACATACTTAAACAGATAAATCATACGAGATTTTGAACTCGCTATTTAATTGTCGACATCGAATTCAACTAAATTAATCAGCCGTTAACTGCATTATTTGGTGTAACTATTGTAACCTAAGTTTTCTTTGAGAGCTAAAAAGCCATATATTAATATGTTGTGTAAATTTTATGTACTAAGTAGCCTCTTCTTTAATCCCTAACCGATTATTACGGATACCTAAAATAACGCTGTGTTATTTTTATTGTAAACTAATATTGTAGCCGCTGCAACTTATTTCGTCTGTATCGGTTTACGAAACAATTTATGAAATCTTAGCCGTTATAACTATCTTTGTCCCAAGCCTCAAATTACGTTGTGTTGTTTTTGTAGTAACCCATAAATGTTCTTTCTCGTTGCACTGACGTGAATCAGTACATTTATTGACGACAATCCTGGTCACGCGGACCAAATGTGACTGTTCCTAAATTACCCCAGGCTGATAAAATTTTCGCTTTTCCTAAATTACTCTAATAGATAAGGTCGGTCCCCCCGAAGGGGGAGAAACACGCCCCAACCAACGCGTGTCCCCGTAGGACTCAGACCAGTCTGGACATCCTCCCGCCTTTTATGATGTGAATTCCAAAAGTATGAAATAATCCAATGCCTTATCACATTGATAGGTCAAAGTTTGGATTGAAATATATAATAGAAGGACTTAGGAATTCATAGTTATGAAATAAAATAGGAATGGTTTTAGAAGCTCACCTTATAACAAAGGGAAAATCAATTACTCTATTTTAATTAATAATAGATCGTGTGAGAAACCTTTACGCTAGCGTAACTGGTATAAGGTCAATAGTTACTCGCACGATACCTCACGTCTGCACCCATAGCACTCAGAGCAACACTTCCTTAAGTGACACCAGCGGCTTTTCAGCAACAAAGTGTCGGCAACACGTTTATAGGAAACGCGGTCCCTAGCAGTTCGGTCGAACTGTAAACGTGACGAGGCGGCTTTCCCTGCGCCAACCGTGCGACCGTCCTTGTCTAGCAACGGAGCGACTAGTTCCAGCGGCAGAACGTCAAACATCATGCTCATAATATAGAGACATGGTCCCTAAGTCCTTAGACTGTATAATATAAGATAGATATGGTCAACCCAACCCCAGGAAGCGCACTCTCTGTACAACAAGTACATCTGTAAGACACAGTGTTCGTATCTGACCGAATCAGTGGTCGCAGGTAGAGAATATAAATTCAAGAATCAATACAAATACAAATAGTTACTACAATCGAGAGTTATAAACTCAAGAAATAAATATAGTTGAGAACTTCAACTCTTAAAGCCTATAGACAGCCCTTAAAGCGCCCACCCGTCGCCACTTCCTAGTGTTTGGGCTAGAGAGAAGAAATGGCACAACAAACTCTCTAGCAACACGTATCTGTCAGTTCTGTTATACAACCTATAGACAACTAGGTTTGCCTGCGGCTCCGTTAGTGTCACTGTGTATAATGAAACACAATATCAGCCCAGAGTAAATTAGAACAATAAAAGACTCACCCATTCACACCAGCACAAACACACACACACGTATTCAATACTAAATTATTTCTAACTTATATTAATCTAATAAATACTACTTGCACTCGCGATACAACAGCTCTACACTATCTCTATCTCGCCATATGGCATTGACTACTATCAGTCTTCTCACTAGCCTATCGCTTACAGAGTCTCGCGATGTCAGAGCCATCAATCCTAACTTGGCTCCGTATCCTTCCAAGCCCTAACGCCAAGTGCCGCGCTTTTCCAAAATCACGAGCGTCACCGACCGGCGTCCTGTTGGGCTTTTTTTTGCAATTTCTTAATAATAGCCCAAAAGTGCCTGTGGGTTTTACCCCGGTTAAAGTGCACATCATAAGTGCATGCATCATTTCTCGGGTTTCAGGTACAAGCGCCTGAGTCGATAATGTTATCCGCTAACGAATATCGACTCTAACGAATTGAGGAGTAGGTCGTATTTCCACTAACGTAAAATATTGCATTCGAATAACGTCTGGCAAATGGCGCGTTTGTTTCCCATTAAAACAAAGATTGATTGATTTCCTGAGTACCAAATCTCATGCTACACATTTCAAAAGCAGATACTTAACATATTTTGTGATTCTCGAAATTAAGTGGACGGCTGGCCTAGCAATTTATGATCCTTCAAGTATCTGGCAACATGTGACATGTTTTGAAACGAATTAAATAAGTATTTAATTATCTAGGAGTGACAGATAGTCACAATACAAATGACGTTGTATGTCTATCAATAAATAGAGGTTATTTAAAACATAACGAGTGGTGGGATAGGTACGTTTCTTAGCTAAGTATATCTTTAACTATCTATTTAGCAGAAACTCAGTGAGTTTGTTGAAAACCTTTGAACTGAAATTGTATACTATTAACGTCATGTTAACTTCGCTAAAGAACATAGGAGCTTAGTTGAGGTTACTTACTTAAACGGTTTTTAATATTTGAACAACATAGACATTATACATTAAAACGTGATGATTATTTTCTCTTTAAAAACTTAGAAGAGAAGTTTTTAATAATTCAACAACAAAAATAAGCAGTTTCTTTAAAAAATATTTTCATCACACTATTCTTGGGCACTGTGCGTGAGCTCATTAGCTCTCCATTGTCCCTACCTCGTGCCAAAGAAACTAAATACTTCTAAAAATAATATGTGTAGAACGATTCTTGATTATACCCACTATTTTCCGTGAACACTGGTTGGATATAAGCTCGACGATGCGGACTATCCTCTGCTGATATTAAAACTAAAACAAACATCCGCTAAAAGGCTAGGTTCCACTTGAATTTTAATATAAAACCTCTTTAGACTCTAGTTTTGCAAATAGATTGCTCTAGAGTCTGATGCATTGGTGCTTTATGTAAGAACTTAAATGGGAACAGAAGAGATATATATGTATAAAAATAATGGATACGTCTAAAAACCATTACCTGTGCGGAAAAATTGGTAGCAAAATTTCGCAAGGTGCGGGGTGCTGGTTCAAAATATAGTGGACTGTATGGGGACGCGGGGGTTGAAAAAGTATGCAGGAATAATGTGCGTGCCCTTGCAAATGCGATACGAAGGACGTGACACTAGGCAAAAAGGCGCTTGGGATCATGCACTAACGTTTCGTTATACCGTCGCCTATGGCTTCCACGTCGGCAGAAGGTGCGAGTTCTTGCTGGATACTGCTTGTATTTTAGCTGGGATTCGACACACTGATGTTTACAACACATACTTTTTCTTCGTGTTTTTTTTTTTCAAAAATATACTGAAAGCTCTACCTCTCTCTTTGGTAAAATAGCGTTTTAAGCACAGGTAAATTCTCGTTTCGATAACCCACCATTTTGAATATCAGGGTCATATGGATATGGTACGGCATCACATATGAATAATGGTAATTGGTCCCTTGTTTTTCATTTTGTTTATCTAATGCTCGGTTCCTGAAATCGAATACGCTGACCCTTCGAAAATATTCAAGTTTCAATGTTCCTGGAGTAAAGTAACGAAATAATTATTAGTTTGAGAGGCCACTAGGCCACATTATGCATGCATAGTGATGCATGCTACACTATGCATGCTAAATTATGCATGCTATATGCATGCTGCACTATGCACGCTAACCTATGCATGCTACACTATGCAGCGTGCTACACTATGCATGCTTCACTATGTATGCTTCATTAAGCATGCTACACTATGCTCGCTATGCTATCCATGCTACACTTATTACTTCCCAAAACGTGGTCCTTATTAGCGGCACTTTCGGATGTTATATATATATATATATATATATATCGTTTATTTATACAAGCGGCACAATACATTAAATATGACTTACAGTTATAAGAACACAATAGTTAATTTGCCTGAACTAGGATAAACCTGTGCTTCAGGCTAGAAAGTGCTTATTTAAACCTAATTAGCTTAAAATAATAAATTAACAATAAATCAAATGACTACAATTAAAATTTAAAATAAAAGGACACAACAAGTTTTACTTACAGTTTGTTTGATTTGTTGTTGGAATAATACGGGATGTTTTGTTTTTCAATAAGAATACTGATTTTTCTAAATCCAATGATGCTTTCTTAATTTTCATCAATCGCGGGCTCGAGACTCCTTTGAGTGTTTTTGAAAACTTGAAAATTCACCCTAAGTATACAGACTGTTTCAGAGGTGAGTGGTATTTTAAGGGTGACGTTCTGTATCAGCCGGTCGATTCTGTAAACATGTCGAATACACAAAGTGAGCTGTCAATCCATGTAGGTACTTAATCAATACGGAATGACAGCTCACTTCGTTATCACTTCACCCAAGCCTTCACTCGAAGTGATGATTATAGAATCGCACTGCTGATATAGGTACAGGAAGGAAAAAAAACCCGACCGTTTATAATTCTACAAAGTTCTGAACATTTCGATTTCAAGCAGTTTCATGGAGTTCGCTATGCATGCTTCACTATGCAATATGCATGCTACGCTTGCCATGCTTCACAATACATGCTACGTTTGCCATATGTTTCACTATGCAGGCTTCACTCTTTGATACCACGAACTGCAGCCAACTGCTTTAACAGTGTTTTTTTTTTTGGAATTTGCTATAAACGAGTAAGCATCCTAGAAAAAACCTAACAAATTCAAATTCAAAACTAACGTTGAAGTTCCTTCCAGCAATTCATGCTATTCCATAGTTATGTTCTATAATTTGTCAGTTTCTAATTATTATTTTTTACTTTTATTTATTCAATTTGACATTTTTATTTTATGTATACTATTTGACTTTTTCGTTTTTACACAATTTGACATTTTAATTTTATACAATTTGACTTTTTTATACTATTTGAAATTGATATTTTTATTTATTTTTTATACACTTTAACATTATTAGTTTTTTATAAAGTATTATGTTTTAAGTTTGAATGTGGGGACTATGTGGATTACTTTTTATTATAAATGTAATTTTTAACGATTGTGGCTAAATAATAACAGCCACACAGGTCGATCTTCAAGGTTAAGCAACGCTTGCCGAGGTTGGTCTGTGGATGGGTGACCATCTGAACATACCGAGTTTCCTCCGTGCCTCGGAAAGCACGTTAAGATGTTGGTCCCGGCTGTCATTTGGAGATCTTTGGCAGTCGTTACGGATAGTTAGAAGCCAGAAAATCTGACACCAGTCTTGCTAAGGAGTACTTACCGTGTTACCCAGTTAATGGGTTGTGGAGGTCTGGTAGGCAGCCGCTCCACGTAAAATACTGGTATTCGGCTGAATCCGGTATGACTGGAAGCCGACCCCAATATAGTTGGGAAAAGGCTAGGCCGATGTGAATTTTTAATGATTATCTTGCAGTTTGAGTGCTTTGTACGGCCTACCCAAATGTCCTTTCTTTGGTATTGTTCGTCAGGACGTTGAGCTCCTAAGTAGATCAGAGCTGAGCTACACGACCACTGACAAATGCTTGCACTGACTGGACAGGTTCACTCAAATCTGCGTGGTTCTTCGTTCTAAAGACCATCTCAGACACTAATCCACATGGTGCTTAAATGAAGTATTGTAAGTGTAAGGATGACGTAGGTCATTATTTTTTAAGATTAATTTCATGACTGTTGGATTTGAGTACATTTTGTGGCATATCCAAATGTCCTTACTTTAGTATTGTTCGTCGTATCATTGAGCTCCTCAAACTCAAACCTGCGTGGTACTTTCCTCAAAAGGCCACCACAGACGTGAACCTACATGGTTTTCATAAATATTATTCAAGTTTGTCTGGACTTTAAAAGAGACTATGACCTCTGAGTTTGTTTCGGTGTTTGTTCTCAGGGTAGTCAGCTAGGAAACATCGGCTTCGTCTAGAATAATATGACCAAAAATATTGACGTGTAAAGTAAAAGAGTTACATTACATGTAGGTAACCTATTTGCAAAATAAATATGATTGACTAATTTACTGATTTACCAATAAGCCGGTTGAATGTCCCAGTCTCGCCTTATTTGATTAGTGGACTCGAGATGAGAAGCTTCCATAAAGAAGCTATTAGGTACTTACGCGGTTTTTATTCTCTAAACATTCTAAGATCAGCGTGAGAATGAATATAGATCATTTGTATTGAAGCTAAAGTTCCTAGCTACGAAGTTAGTCGCGCCAGCAGTTAGCACGAAGTCGAAGAGGTGCAAAAAACCGTATCTGTATTCATAAAAGACATCGTGTGACCGTATTTTTAAATTTCTCAGGCAAGACACTTGCATTGCACCGTCCAGATTTTAAATATCCTTATAAACAAAACCATTTCACATACAAATCACGCTCGTTCAAATACTTACTTATCGACGAATCAATAGCTGCATTGTAATTTCGTACACATTGGCATCACATGCATTATTCAGTGTTTTAAATTCATGTTCGATCAAGTTCAAGTTCGGGCAATTCGTGCACAAAATATGATCTACCTAACTACTTATAAGGAAGAGGCCAGCAGGAACGTTACTGTGTTTAAGCTTATGGGAGGCCAACGTCTTTCGGCTACACTGACGCTATTATGTTAAGGAAAAAGTTTAGATTCATACACAAATTACACAATCGAGGAAAAAGAGTAAGTTTAATAAATAACTTAAGGGTGCATTTCTATGGTGTCAGATGTAAAAGAATAACACCATCCCATCACTTCCCGTGTGGATGTCGTAAGAGGCGACTAAGGGACTTGCTAGAGAATGGGCATCAGCATTCTCTGTATATTACAATAGCTACTCTGCGATCGCCAACCGGCTTGCCAAACGTGGTAAATTGGCGATTATAGCAAACACCCCCTATTCTTGAGGGAGGCCTATGTCCAGCAATGGACGTCTTTCGGCAGATATGATATGATGATCGGTGCATTTCGTTGAGTGATTTGATTGCATCATTCAAGGCAGTTCTAATTCTATCGATCATACAATAGAACTCAAAGTGGGTTGCTAGGAGATGAAAGCATCTATTAAACAGTGCGTAACTTAGAAACCAATGAATAACTAGGTAATATTCGTATTCCTTACTGGATACACTACCAAGAATTGTGTTCACGTTTGAAGACATGGAAGGAAATGAAAGGTAGTAATTTATATAACCTTGTTTTGTTTATGTTAGGATACCCATAGCTACAAAGTAGGTAGGTTGATATACTAAACTTCGAGCTTTAAAGTTTGTTTGGTTTAATGAACACGTGTAGGAGAATTACTATCTACTAATTAATTATCTAATATACAAAAATCTCGTGTCCGAAACGGCTTGACCGATCTCAGGCAATTTTTTTTTTCTATGGCAAAACAACGTTTGGTCCGTCATTTACTTAGTGATATATTTATCTAATAAGTAGCCTCTTAAGAACCTTAACAACATACACCTGCTGAGAACATCCACAATTTAAAAATGGTTTATAATTTAAATGATAAAAAGCATTCAGACGGATTTTAATTTTTGAATAAAAGCAATAAGTCTTTTAAACCAGGTTTCATCCCTAGTTACAATGTTCAAACAGTTTCTGTAATTTGAATAGCCTAGGTATTCTAGTCCAATAGCGCAAAATCTTTTGTCCTGAAATATGGATTGATTGGGCGTTACGAGTCGACATATAAAGACACTCATTCATTCTCTGGTATCAGGGCAACCTGCCGGTCGGTTCTGTCGACATCTCACCGTGATCACTTAGAGAGGAGTGAACGACAAGTGAGCTGTCATCCCCATCTTGTTTGTATGGTTCGACAGCTCACTTGTCGTTCACTTTAATAAATACATTTCTTCAGTGCACTAGAGCGGTTTTTTATCTACGTGTATTAAATAAATTTAAGACAAACACACATAACATCGTTTTTTTATTATTTGTGTTAAAACACAAATAATAAAAAAACGATTGGCGGCGCTAGTGGACGGAATACACGCTCTTAAGGTTACGTTTTTATTTCAGATATCCGATAGTTTCGGTTCCGGAAAGTATCCCTAGTCGTCATCTCAGTAGTTACCCCTTTGTAGCCATTCCATGTTCCACACAAAGAGTCAAGAAGCTACTGCGGTGATGTCCTATTTTAGGCGGGTTAATTCCGCAGACGTTTCGTCGCGATTTCGCCCATATGACATGATGTCGGTCGGGCCAGGTTGGTGGGATGACCATCTACCTATTTTTTTAATCTTCCCATCCTTTAGCTATATAGCCACATTTGAACTCATAACCTCCTCACGGTATACCTACCTATTTAGTAAAAATGTAGGTAGGTATATATCTATTTCTATTCTACTCGTCGACAGTGGCTCAGTAGGCGGCTCATTAGACTGTCCTGGCAAGTTCCTAGCTCCTCCATTGTTAACATCGTTCACCACAGACAATACTGTTGCGGATATTGCTGTTACCTGCCTTTTCATTAAAATCCTCCGTCGATGGATTGGACGATGAGTATTAAATTTCAAGTTATTAAACGTAAGAAATGATTTCATTTGAGAAGAATTTTTGCAATACCTGAGTTATTTCTTATTAAAACGTATCCTAATTATATTTTTTTTTGTTTTAATTGTTCGCGTCTTAGTTGATCAAAAATGATTTTTAAGAAAATATTCCTGGAATATCGGGAAAAACGGGTGAAACTGAACGCGCTCTTTTAAGTTTTTTTTTAATTCCGAAGTTTGAACAGGACAACACCGGTCGGCTCCGGGCTCAGCTAGTCTATCAGTAATAGTGCCTACTATTACGGATAGACTAGCTGAGCCCGGAGCCCGGAAATTATACATAATACAATAAATATAATTATAAATTATTTATATTATACTACTACCGAGTAGTATAACATAAATGTGTTATAATTTATAATATAAATGTATTATAATTATACTAATTTTTATTATTCAAAAACAAGTATCTGCAAAAAAATCAATTTGCAAGATTCTTTTTATATCTACCTAGTAAGAATTTAACAATAACTCTAAAAGGTAAGGCTATCTTAGATTTGCCAAGTAATCCACTTGGTCCTAAATATACAAGCCGCACAGCCTCGGCCACACATCCTTTGCGTCAAGAATATCGCATAAAATGAATATTACGTTATGTGACATTGTACAATCTGACATACTTAACATAATATTGACTACCTACTTAGGTAAGGATTTGGCCACGTGAGGTTCAGGCCGAAAAAAGTATTTCAATTTCATAATGGAAACTTATTTCCTTAAAATGGCTTAATTTTGGTTTGATCTACGGTAGATCTGTAAAAGTTGAATGCCCGAAAAAACAAAAATGTGCAAAAGGCCAATTTCCTCTCCCTAAAAATTCAGTCTATAAAAGTAGCGTGCATTTCTGAACTTCAGAATAGTCCAGGAATCTAACATGTATCTTTTGAGAAGATGTACCTTGAGTTGGGCGCGCCTACAAACGTACTTTATTATGACCGTATCATAAAAGTTGTTTTGGTGTACAGTAAAGAGTTAAAGTGTACCAGTGAATAGAGAGCTTGGAATTTTCATAATTTTTATACGGGCTATTCGTGCGATTTATAAATTAAGTCCCAAACACTCCCTCAGAGACAAATTGCAAGAGATTAATTTATAATGACTGTGCCATCTCAGTATACCTAAGTATTTATGAGAATCTCTTGTATGCACATAAAAACATTAATCTGTTTAAAAAATACAGTGAAATCCATAACATAAATACTAGGAATAAACACAATTTTGTCGTTCCTAAAACTAGACTGAAAAAAATAGGTGGTTCGTTTCGATGCCAATGTACCTATACAGTTTTATAATAAACTTCCTAGCCACATTCAAGAACTTAGCATAATTAATAAATTCAAATCTTTTATATAACGTAATTAAGGAGGACAAAAAGGCTTGGGATTGAGCTGCTTCAATGATGTATATGGCCCAATTTTTATATAATTATACATCTATATTTTATTTTTTTCGTTATCATTATACTTTTATATTTTTTACAAATTGACATTTTGATATTCTAATAGATTGTGTATTTTTGATATGAACGTTTACTTTTTAAAGTAATCTCAATATTTTTTTACTTAATTCATTATTTTTGACATCAATACTTTCTCTGTAGAGTATTATTATTTTTTTGTTTTCTTTCTCGGGTCTCTGGAGACCCGGTCCTTTGGTAGGCGTACGAGGGGCAGAAACCAACTCGCAGAGGCCCCGTTAGAAATTTCAAATGTAATGGGGCACCAACCGGCGATTATCCCTGTATGCACTGTGAAAGTATTCCCAAGGACAATCCCCGGTTGGAGCAAGAATATTGCAGAATATGAAAAAAAAACAGATGAAACGCTATGGGTTTGGGCGGTTTAGTGGACTGATAATCGTTTATTATAGAACTATTGGCCCCTGCCTGACCACTAACAATATACACGGCTTTTAAATGGCAGGGGGTGACTTGCACACTCAATGAATGGGCCCCCGAAAACGGTCGCTAGCACAAAGTGACGTAGCGCCAAGGAGGCAACATAGCCTGAGGTGCTAGAGGAGTGGAGTGGTGCCATGGCTATCAGGACAATCCCGGAAGTGCGGTCAAGATCCCTACCAGCATCTTACTGGATTATACATCCTTCTCCCGAGCACGTGTGCTCTAGCGAATCTCCACTCAGACCGGCCAATTAAGGCAAGAGAGAGGTGGGAGCTCTGTTCCTCGTCAGTATTCACTCTGGCCAGCCAATAAAGGCAAGCCGTAGATGAGGAACAAGACTTCTCCCGGGAGATAAGGTTCGTGGGGTCGCTACTGCCCAACAGTTCGCCACAAAACTGCCTTGCGGATTGTATCTCTCTTTGTCTGGCCCCTCACCCTAGGTATGACCTAAGGTTCATCGGGACGCGCAAGCCCCACCACGACGTCAACGTAGAGATACTGCGGTAGGGGTATTATTATTATTATTATTTTTACTTTCTCGGGTCCCTGAAGACCCGGTCCTTTGGTAGGCGTACGAGGGGCCGAAACCAACTCGCAGAGGCCCCGTTAGACTTTTCAAATGTAATGGTATTATTATTATTTCGTTTATTCATTTAATATACATAGAAATTACATTTTTAAATATATCTTAAAAAAAAACATTAGAAAATACATTTAAAAATATAAAAAATAGTAGTCCGCCGGTGTCGGGAGCAGAACCAAGCTACCGGTGGTTAGGGCTCCAGAGAAAGGAACCTCCTCACAATACGAGCCGTATCGAGGAGTACTGCCTTCTGTATCAGGCCCTTTATCCAACTGCGCAACGCCAGCTTCGACAGGTGGTCGTCGAAGCTTTTGGCCATCAGGCCATTAGCCGTAATGACAATCGGCACAATGACAGCCGAGTCCACATTCCACATGTCGACAACCTCGTGTGCTAAGTCGAGATACTTAATTTGTTTTTCTTTCTCAGCTTTCACGAGATTCTCGTCATGTGGAATGGTAACATCGATTATCATTGTGCGGCGCGCTAATCGGTCTATCACCACTATGTCAGGCTTATTGGCAACAATAGTCCTGTCAGTGATGATAGACCGATCCCAGTACAACGTGACATGGTCATTTTCAAGAACTGGGTCGGGCACATACTTGTAATACGGTACCTCAAAGTCCACAAGTTTGTACTTCAAAGCAAGTTGCTGGTGGATGATCCTGGCCACTTGGTTATGTCGGTGCAAGTACTCGCCGTTAGCCAGACGAGAACAGCCAGAGATAATATGTCTGATGGACTCACCAGGACGGTGGCATGCCCGACACACGTCCACCGTCCCATCCTTCATAATATGTCTCCGGTAGTTATTCGTCAAGATAACTTCGTCCATAATCGCACAGACAAAACCTTCAGTTTCTCCGAAGAGATCACTGAAGCGTAGCCAAGCCACGGACGCTGAAAAATCTACATCGGACCCATGAAGAGCCCGATAGAAGCGCCCGTGAAGCTCCTTGCCTTTCCATACCTCCCTGCGGTCATCTGTGGTAAGTATCACAGGTTTGCGCCAGTTCTCTTTAGCCATGGACAACGGGGTGAGTCCTTTGTCCACTGCGACCACATCTCGGTGCATACCCACATCAGCTTTAAGAAAATATTCTCTGAGACTGCACATCTCGCGGTTGTGGAGAGTTTTGGCGTTTAAAAAGCCTCGACCTCCACACTTCCGCGGGATGTACAGTCTCATCACCGACGAACGTGGGTGATGCATGCGGTTTGCGGTCAGCAGTGTACGGACCCTCCTATCCAGGGCGTCGAGTTCGGTTTGAGTCCATTTGAGTACGCCGAAAGAGTACATTAATACCGGCATGACCCAACCGTTGAAGGCGCGCACCTTATTTCCGCCCGACAAAAGGCTATTCAAAACCTTCTTCAGGCGGCCAAAGAAGCGCTCCTTCAACGATTGCTTCATGTTGGCAACATCAATGCCCAACGCTTCCGACATACCCAAATACTTGTAGGTTTCGGTTGAATTGAGGGATCTAACCTGTATGGAATCCGAGAGTTGAATTCCCTCAGATTCCACAATCTCCCCTTTTTTTACATGCATGACTGCACATTTGTCCACACCAAATTCCATCCTGATGGCACTACTGAAGCTTTCAGTGACCTTCAGTAGCTCCATCAGTCGAGAATTGTTGGGGGCAAAGAGTTTCAGATCATCCATGTAAAGAAGGTGAGATATGGCTTGACCACCTCTTCTCAACCGATAGCCTAGACCTGAATCCTCCAGCAATGTGCTTAGAGGATTCAGAGCTAAGCAAAACCAAAGCGGACTCAAACTGTCGCCCTGAAATATTCCCCGTTTAATCCATACAGGCTCATCATTCCCCTGAATCGGTCGACATCCTGGATAGCGAAGGACTGTTTTCCATTGCCTCATACATGACTCAAGGAAGATGCGTAAAATTGGATCTATTTTATACAACTCCAACACCTTCATGAGCCATGTATGTGGCACAGAATCATAGGCCTTCTTGTAATCTATCCAACATGTCGACAGATCCTTGCGGGAACGACGAACCTGTTGGCTTATGACCATGTCTATGAGAAGTAGCTCCTTAGTGCCGCGGGACCCCTTCCTACATCCATTCTGAGAGGCAGACATAATTGAGTTAACCTCAATGTGATCATTAATTTTCACTCTCAGGATGGATGTAAGAAGTTTATAGACCGTCGACAAACAAGTAATCGGTCTATAATTCTTGGGTTCCGCGGGACTACCTGTCTTATGGAGCAGGTGGGTAACGCCAGTTGTTAGAAACTGTGGTAGCGACCCAGACTCTAAGCATGACTGGAATTGAGATGCCAGGAGCGCGTGCGAGCTGCTATACCACTTAAGCCAGAAGTTGTGCAGTCCGTCCGGTCCCGGAGATTTCCAATTCGGTAACGGACGAACTGCTTTGGCTATATCTGATGTTGATATGGCAATTTTTTCCATTTGTGGTATAGCTTCACACACACTCTCGACATCGCGTATCCAGTCACCCTCGGCGTGACAGACGGGCACCGACCAAATGCTGCGCCAGAAAGTACTCGTGGCGACAGCATCCGGGCGGCACACGTCTGATACACTATGTTCAGGTCGCTCCCAAGCTCTGTATACCCACCTCTCATCGCTCTGGAACATGCGATTCTGCGAGTATCGATCAACCCGTCGCTTATACCGCCGAATACGGTTTGCCCATGCACAAATTTTCTGCTTCAGGAAGTCGATGCGCTCTGTGACACGGGACGCGTAATCTTGAGGGCTGATACCAGTCCCCGAGAACGCCCGTCTCACAAAGCGCATCACGCGTGGTCGTGTGTTGCCCTCCCTAAAGCAGTATAGTTTGCCGATGAGTGCCCTTGCCTCATCGATACGCCGCTCGATCCTGCACTGCCAGGCTGGTACAGCAGGCTTTTGTCGTATAGCTTCGTCAAAAGTTGGCAACTTGACGTTGGCTATACGTAATGCTGCAACAGCCCCGCAAAACAGAATTGAGTGCGTATCAACGAGACTTTCGCTGCTTCTAAAGATGTTTAGCAGCAGCGAGTCTAAGGCACACACCAGCGCCCTATTCTTTTTGTGCATGGGTAACCGTGGTAATCGGGGCCTAAGTTCAGTCGGAGCCGATCTGTACTCGCAAAGCGCATCTTCCAGTGCGCTTCTCAGTCTATCGTTGTACTGGCTACTTACCGTGACAACCCTATCATCTACCCCATCACTGATGTTGTTGGGCCGCGGTGTGATTGCTCCACTAGCTGGCGCTATTATTATTATTGTTATTTTATTTTATTATTTTTTAATTTTACTATTGTTAATGTGGGGACTATGTAGGTTATTTTTTTCTTTTTTTCTCTTAAAGTATTTTGAACGATATCTAGCAGTTTGAGTACTTTTGTTCTTTCCTCAAAAGACCATTTCAGACACTGATCTGTATGGTCCTCATATAACGTATTGTGAATATGAGGACCATGTAGATTGCTATGTTAGGGTTTTTTTTCACTTAATGTTAGTCTGGCGGTTTGAGTTCTTTATGCGGCCTACACAAATGTCCTTACTTTGGTATTGTTCGTCAGTTCGTTGAGCTCCTTTAAGTTCTAAGTTTGAGCTACACGATAACTGGAATAGCACATAAGCTACTTTTCATCCCGGGAATATGTTCCCTAAGGATCACGCGGGCGAAGCCGCTGGCAGAAGCTAGTGTATTATAAATAGCTCTGAATAGTGTGAATACCTACTACCAAAATATATTATGTGTAATTAAGATCAATAATGTACCTAAACGTTTTTTTTTTAATTGTATCTACTCGATTTCATTTACTTATGTGATAAGAAACCTCGTTCACTGAGCTTTTGATTTGTGTGGGTTTCTTCAGCAAACCCACACAAATAAAAAAGACTAAGTATTATAACATGAACACTTTAGAAATAAATATAAAAAGTACCTAATCACCACTTACTTTTCAAGTTGATTGTGTCCATTTCACTATTATATAAATAAACCTATCCCATCCGATAGACGAATGTCACATCTGAAATAGAAATATGAAAGAAAATATTTAATATCGTGTTCTGTAGCAGGATTAGTGGAATGGACGCTCTGCTGTTTGCGCTGTCATTTGAGGTGGTTTTACTGCAAATGAGGATTTTACGTGAGTACCTATACCTATCCAATTTCTAAATATTTTTTTTACGAAAGCTTTACTCCTGAATGGAGATAAAAATGTAATATTAAATGGTGATCACGCCCACACATTTGTAGTACCGACATTTAGTAAATAATTTTACGTCATAAAATAAAATGACAGATTAGGTATTCGACTACGACGCTAATCTAGTGTAGGTGCTATTGGAAAACTGCTAATATACTTATTTCTAAAACCAGCTTAACGATGCTAAAAATAATGTCGCATTTAATTTTTTTTATGCGAGTATAAACAAGAAAAATTGTTTGAGAATTTGCAAAGAGCGCTCTTTCATATGAAACGCCACATGCCCTAGTAGCTCTTCTTCGATTTTTTCAGAACCCCTTTAAGTCGCTGTTGCAAAAAAATAAATACATTCTTATTTCTTTGTTATTTGTAAAATTGTTGATCAAACGTTACCTAAAACTATTCCAAGTTGATAGCATAAGTTGTTTTTGTGATATTCAACTGCAGACAGACAGACATAAGGGTTCCTCTTTACAATTTTGGTACGGTACCCTAAAAAAAAGTTACAGGGTGGTTACCCTGTAACTTTTTTTATCGTTTAATCTAAGAACAATTAATTCTAGTGCCATTCTGACCGTGTTTTTTTTTTAAATTAGGCCATGTAGGCAATATTAATGTGAGAACTCAGGTAGATTTCTATACTGAAGCCTAGGTCTGGAACTTTTCCCTTTAGACGAAAACGAAGCTGAAACCCAAAACACCAGAAATATTCTATTTCAGAATCATTAAAAACGAAAGAGATAGTTTTAATATAAAAAAAAAAACAACCCATCCTTGGCAGTTGGGTAAAAAGTAACATTGTATGTAGTAGAATTTAGTCGCTGACTGCAACTGTCTATTCCAAAAAAGTACTCAGTTCCTGTGGGCAAGCAAAGTGGCAAACAACAAATAATAGTGCTGAACCAAAAACTTTTTAAACCAGTCGGTTTTACACGTCCAGCGCCATCTATCCTGAAATTTGTTTACAGAGGGCAGTGTGGAGCTGAGGCTAGCCGACTGGCGTCCAACGAACAAAATCGAGCAGCTACAGCAAGATAAGCTAGCCAAGGATCGGTGAGTTGTCACCCGGTGTGGGAAGATGGCGTAACAATGACACCAAATAAGAAAATAAATCAGCTGCTATGGTTTTCAATGTCGTGCAACAGCTAAGACCTATTTTTAAGAATTTTTTGTGTTCATTCAGAAGGTTTGAGAATTTTTTTATTTGTCAAAACAACGTTTGCCAGGTCAGCCTCAGCTTACGTATTACGTATAAAAACTTATATATATTATGGTACTTATACACAGCTTTTATAATTTATTAAGGATTCATTATGATACTTCTAGACAAGCGTGCTCCATTTTAGACCGCATCATCGGTTACCATCAGGTGAGATAGCGGTCAAACGTACCTAGGTATTGCTATCAAATGTAAAAAAAGAACGGTAGCCATTGAAAGGATATCTTTATTTTTTTTTTATAAATGGTCAAAGTGATGTAACGTAGCGTGGCTGTTATTCATTCAATTAGTCAAACAAATCAGCATACCTTACCTATTAGCATATATATTCGTGTAAATAGCTGTTAGATGTTGTTGTCATGTGACAATCTGCTAGCAGACTTTTTTCAAGATTAGCCTAGCCCAGGTCTACATCTTATCTAGTTTTACATAAAGAACGTTTGCCTCAGAAACCCGCTAAATCAGCCTTTGAAAAAAACCGTAACAATATTTCAGGGACTTCGTTAACGATGTGATAAGACGAACCCTCATTGAGGTCGCCGAAACCGGAAAGTGGCAGTCAGTGAAGAATGCGGTGGAGCTGCTGAAGCAGTCAGAGTGCGATGTTGAATCGCTACGGCTCAAGAATGAACATCTTGGAGCGTAAGCACCCTGCTAGTCTATTCTGTAAATAACCACTTCGATATCGACTTCACCTGAGTGACTAAGCTTACAAAGTGAACTTTATTTCACACATCATAAGGTCTTATATTTGTACGAATTTGAAACTCACCTCGGATTCCGCTGTCGAGACACGAAAATGTTGTTAGGTACAGAATAGCACTGCTGGTCTGATTTATTTCATAGCTTGATACCTACTTCTGAACATCAATACTTTAACTAGTTGATCCGAATGAAAAAAAAGGGGGGAATATTAGTACTTAGGTATACGCATTCGCATTCACAATCTTTCAAAAGCATCTCTTGTTGTGTGCAAATTAGACATATTGGTATTGGCTCGCTAACCTCATAATAATATTAAGTAGCTATAGGAGGTACCTGCTACCTTTAATCGTCTGTACAAAAAATTTGGCATGAGATAAAGAGCAAAGAGTAAATCAATACCTACTTTATTTGTTTCACTAATCACATTAGTAGGTAGTACATATAATATAATATAGTATAGTACCTACACAAAAAAAAAATGTCCGTACAGTAAATTACATATTTTTTAATAATCTGCAATAATTCAATGCAAAAATGTACCTTTTTATTTCGTCACAGATGAAGTTATCGACCCGTTTTAGTTTCGACTGCACAAGTTGGTTCCGAAATGATTAGGTAGGTACTTATTACATTCTGTTGCACTTTGCAGTCTAGTCTTCATTTTGATAAATCTTTGTTTTCAAAAAGCCAAAAACGTTTATCTAGTCCGTTTTTGGTGAATGTTGTACCTATCTGAGAAAGAATATTCCATAAAAAAAAAGCTCAAAGATGCCCATTTTTTGTTACTTGAAAATTCCGGTCTCTCATCAGTCAAGTGTTTTGTGAAAAAATGTAAAAGAACGCTAAGCTACTGGACTGCAAGTGCAAATAGATGTTGAAATTTTCCAAGCAAATGATAAAAACTATAGACATGTTTTATTTTATATTTCTATGATAAAGACCCACCATGAAATTACAAAACTTGTTAGGTACTCCTGTCTCTCAAAAGCATTTGGCTTTAATCACAAAACCAAGGGTAGAATTATACGTGCGGATATTAGTTATTTGTTTTATAAATATTAAAACATTCATTTTTAAACTAATTCATTTTTAGTCTCTTTATATTTGCTGTAATATTTGGTATTAAAATTTGCAAAAATATATACCTAGTGACTATATCCGAAATGTGACGTGTTGGATTTTTTTAATAATTTTTTTAATTCTAAACTCGCAGTACCTACCTCATACATTCAGAATAAACACTTCTCCATTCCAGGAACAAAACCTTGTAAACTAGTGTCATTTTACCAGATTGAAAGACAGATATTTAACTACATTTCCAGTTCTCGCCAAGCCCTGGAAGCTGAACTAGACGGCAACAGAAATCAATGGGCGATGGAGCTCAACAACGCAGATCAGAAAGTAGCAGTTCTTCGAGACAAAATGAGTGTGCGTTCATGTTTATTTCTATGAAAGTGATAATTACGAGTTGTCATAAACTTGCTGATGCAGCTACTTCTTAGTAAAATGCTGCTTAAGATGCAGCAATTATGTGATCACCGAGGCGTTACCGAGACCGTGGAAAGGCGGTTCTTATTACGTTTGTGAGAAAGAGTTATAGAGTCCGTGCAACAGCGGACTTTGTCACCGTGTGAATAGGTATTGCCTCTTCAAGGACCCTGTTGTTTGTACCTAGTATCAGAATTTGCAATAAATGGAACTTCATTAAAACCAAAAAAAAAATAAAGCGCGAACAAATAAATATGGAATTAAGTAGTAGTCAGTCAGACATAATGTAATAATTAAAAACCTACTTATCTAATGCTTTATAATGTATATATTATGTGCTTTATCAACCTGCGGTTATAGTATTCACAAAACTGTAAGGCCTAACACGGTTCGAACCTTGCTGAGATAGTTAACAAAACACTCACCATGTCGGGAGGGGAGCATTATATGAGAAGTGGAAAAATAAGAACTTGAAAAAAAAATGGTAAAAGTTTGTGCCTCCATTATTGACACTATAGCACCGTATTTAGCTTTTGTATTCAATCTGTGTGTAGATCAAGGGGTTTTCCCGGACCTTATGAAATACAGTAAAGTTATTCCTTTATTCAAATCCGGGGACAGTAAAGATAACAATAACTATAGACCCGTCTCTGTGTTGCCGGTTTTCATCAAGGTGTTTGAAAAGGTTATACTAAATCAAATGCTCAGTCACTTTAATGAGAATGATATTTTATATGACAAACAGTACGGTTTCACCAAGGGGCGCTGTACAACTGAGGCTGGCGTAACGTTAATAAAACATATCTTCAATGCGTGGGAAGAGGCGCAAGATGCCATAGGTATCTTCTGCGACCTATCAAAAGCGTTTGATTGTGTGAGTCATGAAACATTACTCCTGAAACTAGAGCATTACGGACTGAGTAAAACAGCCTTGAACTTTGTAAAATCGTTTTTGAATGAAAGACAGCAGCTAGTTCATATAAACGGCAACAATTCAACAGGGTTAATCGAGAAAATGGGGGTACCACAAGGCTCAATTTTGGGTCCTTTCTTGTTTCTAGTTTATATAAATGATTTGCCCTATATTTTAGAAAATAAACTCAATATGGTGTTGTTTGCCGACGATACATCTTTGATTTTTAAAGTAAATAGACATGCAAACAATCTTGACAGTGTAAACAACGCCCTAATGAAGGTACATGATTGGTTAACTGCTGATAATCAAGTGTTAAATGAGAAAAAAACGAAGTGCATTCGATTCACTTTACCAAATGTCAAAAGTAATAATTGTGACATAATAGTGAATAAGGAGAAACTAGAATAGTCGAAGAAGCAGTTTTCCTGGGGATTAAGCTAAACTCAAGGCTACAATGGGGTCCTCATTTAACATCTCTTGCAGGAAGGCTAAGTTCAGCAGCATATGCTGTTAGGAAAATTCGCCAGTTTACAGATGTTGAAACCGCTAGACTAGTCTACTTTTGTTATTTTCACAGTGTAATGTCTTACGGTATTTTACTATGGGGACGGGCTGCTGACATCGAGTCTATTTTCATTTTGCAGAAAAGAGCCATCAGAGCCATTTACCATCTGCGCCGGAGAGATTCTCTAATAGAACTGTTTCAAGAAATTAACATCATGACGGTCCCTTGTCAATATATTTATGAAAATATTATGTACGTTAGAAAGAATCTACATCTTTTCAGTAAACGAGGCGACAGACATAACTATGTCACTAGAAATAGGAATCAGTTAGTTCAACCAGGTTTCAGACTTGGTAAAGTAGCAACATCTTTCATGGGATACTGTTTAAAGTTTTATAACAAAATACCGCCACATATAGGTACTAGAACTAAATGAGTCGATATTTAAAAACTGTGTAAAACTCACACTATGCAAACAAGCATATTATAGGTAAACTAGGGGAGTACATTGACGACAAAAATGCTTGGCTCAATGCGGGTCCGCTCCACAACGACTAAAATGCCCGAACTTCGATGAAGATGTGAAAACATTGTTGGACCTGCTGAAGATTGTAAGATTATCTTTGCATTGTATAATAGACTAATTAAATAATGTTACCATGATTTTGTAAAAAGGCAGTGTTTAAAAGAGTGTCCATGGAGTTTCTTGCACGTTCTTCTCCATAGGATCTACTCTTTGGAAGTGGAACGTGCAACTGCCGCGCTGGAGATAGGGTCGGTGAGTTTGTTTTGTTGCAGAATAGCTAATTCTGCCGCGCTAGCGACAAGAGTAGCTCTTGTCGCTAGCGCGGCAGAATTAGCTTCATCTATTTGACTGACATACCTTGACTATTCAAAAGTGCCTGTAAACTGGTCTATTTGAAATAAAGGATTTTGTATTTGTATTGTATTGTATTGTATTGTATTGTAAAATATGTGTTCAAGCGAGGAATCAGATATAAATAAGGAATCTACTCCACCTGACATCTTTTATGAGGCGCCAATTGCAGAAAATGGTCTCTTGCCGCCAAAATCGCGAGAACGCTATGTAATGCTCAGACCAATAAAAAAGTATAGACAGACCATTGCGCTCAAAAAGTGAGGCACGTAATATGAAGACGATTCGGCAATATGAAGACGGCCGCGCGGTAGTCTGCCGCGAGTGAGCGAGTGCGCGAGACGTAATTTTGGTGAAATAATAATTGCGAAATTATACCGTCCTGCGTCATAAACTGCTGCAAAAACAATTCATGTTTTCAGAAAAAGTCTTCTGGGATTACTTTTCACAAGTAAGTATCCGATTTGATGTGTAATTTAAACAAAATCGTAAAATGTTTGTCATCATTTCTCGGAACACGAATTCTAGACGCCATTGTGTCAGTGTTGCAAGTTAAGCACATTATCTTTTCCCAAAAGTAAGGGAAGTTGTGATTTTTTACGGAGACTTTACAACTAAGTGTGTTTTTGGAAATTTCACTATTGCACATTTAGTTTTAGAGTATATTAGGTAGGTACTCATGTTATTATGCATGATACGTAAGTATTTATAAAATTAACTTATAACAAATATTAAAATGCAAATAAATGATTATGATTATGAATAATAGTTATGTTTGTTATGATATTTTATAGGTTTACAGCTGACTCAAAACGCCAGACATATAAAAAACTGACACAACATAAGGGGCATTAGTTATTTTAATTTACGTAAGTTTTGTGTTTTTTAAAATAAATTATTGATGTTAATATTAAGTAATTAAAATAAATGGCTCTCATTAAACTTAATTATCTTTCATTTCATTCAACCAATACAAATAAAACACAATACTACATAATAATAAAACTTCACTAAAGTATATCTCTCGCACTTGGGAGTCGCAGCACAGCGCTTGCAACATTTTTCTCTAGCACACATGCGCAAATCTACGATATCTTACACCGAGTTACGCACACGAAGCCGAGACTTGGCCTCACTTATTTCGTCGCGATTGTTTACGACGGCTCCGTCTATACTTTTTTATTGGTCTGAGATGTAATGACAATAATTTTTAACAGATAATGAAAAAGTTTGTTTAATTACCTATCTATTTATATAATGTGTCGAAAAACGTTGTATGACACACGAGCGGATATTGGTCTTTACAAACTCGTGACTATGGTAAACCCTCGACTTCGTCTCGGGCTTACATTAGTCTACTCGTTTGTAAAGACCAACTTACCGCTCTTGTATCAAAAATAACTATAAGTATCCCTGATGTAGTGGGTTGTGGTACAAAATTCCACTTTAGTGATTTACTACGACAGACGCCCAACGTTGCATTTTCTCAGGATGTGATGTTCGTGAATTCTTACTTGCTGTAACTGAGTTATATCTGGAGGAGGAAGCCTTAGTAACTGATAAGATAGGTACCTACCTACGTATTTTTTCAACGTTTCATTATACATACAAAGTCTGATTTCAAAACATTAATGATTGGTTGCCCTCCCTCCTTCAGAAGGAAAAAAATAAAGCGAACTCCTTCCGATTTCAAAAGTTAAGAGAAAGAGAGAGAGAGAGTCAGTCTATACTTCTATTGCAGGATGACCTCCACAACGCAAACGCACGTTTATGTTACGCGGAAAAATGGCTGTTCGCGCGCTTCGAGTCCCTGGAACTAAAGCTGGATGTGCCAAGAGCGCCACCGCCCCGCAGTGACCACGAACAGCGCGTTCACGACGAGTTGCTCAAAGCTTTTGAGTTACAGATCAAGGTAAAATAAACCAAACCTAAAATTATGATGTGAAACTCTGCATGGATATAATATGTTTGTTATTCTCATCATCCGAATGGATTTGGGCGGAAATTGCTCATGGGCAAACCGTAACCCAAAATGCGATTCTGTAAACGTCTCTCTGTGAACAAAGGTGGATGCCTTGTATCGACTGTTGGATGCTCTCCGTGTCATAAAATTTAAGTAGGCAAAGCTGCTGGCAAAAGAAAGAGAATATTAAGCAATCCGCCATGTTAATTACTTGAACTTATGTCAAATCAATATTTCCTCTTACCCGCGACCAGTTATTAAATTTTCGAGAATTCTGTTAAAGGAACTCGAGAAGACTTTAGAATACTGGCGCCAGCGTTACGACACCGATATTGCAGAAATAAGCGCGAGAAGTCAGAGGAAACTGGAGCAACTACTCTGTGCTAGTAGCAGGAGGCTGGAGCTGCAAAAACTGGTAAGTTTGTTTTTTTATACTGTCCATGGACTTTTGCCGGCTTCCGATTTTACGTAGATTTATATACCTTAATCAGAATCTACAAGATTCTAGATGACTCTGTAATGTAGCTGCGAAATGTTTACTAGAAGATTTAACCAGGCCACTTAAAATTCTAATCTAATATATATAAATCATGTGTCACGTTGTTTGTCCGCGATGGACTCCTACAGCTACTACCCCACGGTGTGCAGGTTGATCCAACTTGTAAGATAGGGTAGCTTACATCTCAATTTATAGTCGCAATATTATTTAGGAGCGGAGCATTCATGGAAAATCTGTCGCAGACGAAGTTGCGCAGGTCAGCTAGTGTAAGTATATAAATAGCCATTGCGTAATGACGATTTGACAACACGGTTGGCGCAGTGATTGAGCGATTGACTGCTGCGCTGCTTGCCACGGGTTCGATTCCCGCACGGAACAAATATTTGTATACAGTTATTTGTTCTGGGTCTGGCTGTTCTGTTTGTGGATGTGAAATTGTATGTTTGTAAAGGCACCCTCCAAACAGGAGAAATTCCTAGTGAGGGGTAACATTTATATTTAACAGAAAAAGACAGAGACAGAACAGAAATGTGCTAATAAGTCCGAAATATTGATTTCGGACTTACGAGCACATTCTGCTGTAGCTGCGGCAACTGGATGTTTTTTTGCTAAAGTTTAATGAGCTTTGATTTGTTTCAGTATGACCTACATGAAGGTGAAATGCGTGGTTGGTTAACATTTAAACGGGAACGTGCAGCCCGTCTAGCAAGAGAAGAGAAATTACGTCTTTCCGCCATGCGCATACAGGCGTGGTGGCGCGGCGTCATGGTGCGTCGGGCTCTTGGACAGTTCAAATTTTTGAGGCACACCAAGGGAAAAGGGAAAAAGAAATAAAAGTAGTAGAAATTAAGTTATCTTTGTAAAGAAAACTTTAAATATAAGCAGAATCACTTTTTTTCAGAAATAAAAATGATTGCGAAACCATACATTTTCTTTTTACTCCTGTAACAGAAATATTTGTAAATAATCAGAATAATATACTTAATAGCATTTCATTTTTATTTTAAGGATGGGATATCATCAAATGACTCCTGCTGCGCTGGGTGGAGCAGAAGAAAGTGTCAGACTCTTACAAACTAAAATCCATCCCTGTTCCTCCGAATGTCCCTTGCGTTCCAGGGCCGCGATGACTCTGTCGAACAAATTCCGAAACCCTGGTAGGCACTGGCGCTGGCGGGCCCCATTTTCTATGCTGATTGCTGACATCTATTTGAGGCGCGAGTGGAACACAGTGGGCCGTCGACCCAGGCCTGGTTCTGATCGGACGGCGAGCCACACAACGCTCACCGTCCGCAGAATCGCCTTGCGACTCTCGACGCCCGGAGCGTCTTTTTCAGTTGCGGCGGCCGGGGCGTGAGGTTTCCCTCTCTCAAACGCGTAGGTACGGCCTCGCTAGCATCATTGCTCCGCAGTAAGAATTGACCGTTTCTCATGCCTCCTCGCTCTGGACCATGAATTGAACCAGAGTTGGACGCGAGAGGTCGCCGCCACCGATCGACTCGACGAGGACACGCCGCGGCAGCGGTGCTCCGCCAAAGCAGGGCAGACATCCACCGTATGCGCCACCATATGCTCCACCGTGATCTCTGGGCGATCCTCGCAGTGTTGATTGAAACCCGAGCGTACGTATCCTCCCGCCGCGGTGCGGTCCATGGCCCTTTATGGAGCGCCGGGGTTGCGATAGTCGTTGAGAGGATCCGGCATTGTCTCGAGGTGGCCCTTCACAAGTCCGAAGCCATGTGCTTTCATGGTTCTCGGAACAGGCCACCATCGGGATCCCAAATAACGGTAGGTGGATTTTACATCGGCGTTGGGTCAACGATGACGTACCTGGGTCTTGTGCTTGACAGCCGGTGGAACTTCGTCGAGCATTTCCGACGTTTGGTTCCCAGACTGGGGCGGGCCGGAGCTGCCTTCAAGCGGCTTCTGCCCAATCTAGGGGGTCCAAACGCCTCCTGCCGGAGGCCTTACGCGGAGGTCGTGCGGTCCACGGCCCTTTATGGAGCGCCGGTGTTCACACATTTTACCACTTTGGGTGTCTCTCGCACAAACTATTCAGTTTAGAAAATATTGATATTAGAAACCTCAATATCATTTTCGAAGACCTATCCATAGATACCCCACACAATTATGGGATTGTTAAAAAAAAAATTGAGTTTCAGTTCTAAGTATGGGGACCCCCAAAATTTATTGTTTTTTTTTTTTTTTTGTGTGAAAATCTTAATGCGGTTCACAGAATACATCTACTTACCAAGTTTCAACAGCATAGTGGCTGTGACATACGGACGTATAGACAGACAGACAGACATGACGAATCTATAAGGCTTCCGTTTGCGCCATTTGGCTACGCAACCCTAAAAAGCATACGCCTACGCACATTGTTTAGCAGGTAGGCAGCCATATTTTCTATGAATTTTGCTGCGAATGTTACAACCTTCATACGTTTGTGAAATTTTTCAATAAGCCGGGCGTCGCTTTGAAAAGTTTTACGATTTATAATAAACCATCCATAAGAAAACTATTAATGGCGCGAGCGGAGTGCCATCTTTTGACCATTGATAGAAAATGTTTTGTATGAGTTCATTTAGTTGAAGAGTTGAAAAGTAACAGTTTCTTTTAACACTAGGGTCACAGTTGAACCAAACTTTAAAAAAATAGATAATAAATAAAAATTAGATTTTTTTAATACGTTTTCTGTCGATAAAATAAGGTATAGTTCCCATAATTTTCGTATGTGCACAACTCATACTGTGTATTCAGTATAAAACAAAATATTTATCTCAATGGTTCACTCGTGACCGTAGAACGGAACGCTCGGACGTTAGTTTGACAGCCGTCAAAGGTATGAGACTGTCAGACGTCAGTAGCGTTCCGCTGTCACAGCTGTCAGTCGCCAGTTGCATGCGTTTGCTTGTAGAGGTCGGTGAGATTTGTGGTTTTAAATTAATGGAAAGTAAAGTTACCGATGTAGATAGTAATATTAAACTAACTAATATATTAAAAACCATTAGGAACAGTTAATAGAGTGTGGTGTTATATATTAAATTGAACTGTGATAAATACTATACTGAGACTGCGGTATTTTCAATTCTTGGAAAGTTGGACTGTCATCCACCAGATTCGGTGAGTAATGCCGTATATTTTTTTATTTGTAAAAGCATTAGTTTACAAGGCTTGTGTGAAATGTAATCGGCACGTGACCGTATTTAGGCAAATATGTTTTTTGTCTTAAGTTTGTACCTGATGGCAAAAACATGGCTTGCCAATTCGCTGACGCAATTTCAGTAATTTCGCTTAGATTCGTGCAATAATATACTTTCTCTTGGTATGATTGAGCATGGTTAGTACCGACTTCATCATGATACTTTTGATACTTTCCTTGGCTAAACACTTTCCTGTTATTTTACCATAGTTTTTATCAGTTTTGTTATTCTTTTGTGAAAATATAGTGGTTAATATATATTTATTTCTTGGTTTACATCTCACATCACAAGAAATTTTATTTTAATCTTGTCTGATAGCAATATTATGGGCTTCATTTGTATTACTTTGAATCAGCCTTCAACACTGAGGAGTTCCCCCTGTCTGTACTTCCAAGAAACTTGAGTTGCAAAGGCATATTCTGATTAGTTTTCTTGGTATGTGTAAGTATTTCTCTTTACTATAGTATGCTTTGCAGTTTTGCACTGATTAATAAATTGATTCATTCCATATTAACTTCTAAATGTTTATACCTGTTTCATTGCATCACTGTTTATTTTTATATCAGCAATGAGTGCCTACTTATTATGAAAATGAATTTGTGCTAATCGTAGAAAGTACAATTTTTTAATAAGATTCAGTTCCAAGAAATCTCATTATAATTAAACCATACCTGTTAAAGTGGTTTCAAAAGTTCAAAGCAACTGGGTTATAGCAAAACCCAGAAACAATGAATGTTATAATTTTAGATGCAATACATAAACAATGAGTTAATATGGCTCACACTAAACATCACATATTTGGGTTTAAAAAATATGTGTCACTTTAGCGGTGTGGTGAGACTGAATCATTGAAATAAACTTAATGGAAAGAGTAATGTAGTCTAGTGCAGGCAAAATACAAAGCAGCTTGAATACAAATGATGAGGTAAACTCATGAATGGCTGGGCAAGATTTAAGCTCATTTAGATTCCATGCATACTGCAGCCTTGCCCAGAAACATTGTGACATTAATAGCGACTCCAGCATTTACCTCACAATAATTGTTGCAACCAATAAAAAGGTGTTTCCAAGAAAGGACAATATTACAGTACAACTTAATTTAACAAAAAGTTAAACATGAGTGGTTATCAAAAACAAAAAAACAGCAATTAAAAAGCAAGTGGCCAGTGTTTTTGCAAGCTTGTACAAATGTCACCGACAGAGGTGGTATATGCGGGCGCGACGGCGCTCGGACGCGGCTCCGTGCGGTAATTAGTGCGTTAATCGCACTAACCGGGTACCTACACAGTTGATGCAAGTGCGTTTCCGAGAAGCCGATCAGCGGAGCTTGCGGGAGGAGCGGCAAATTGCCGACAGATATGTGTGCCGCCTGTCGGTAATTGCAAAAATCACTCGCCTCACCGCCAAGCTTGTGGTCCTTGTATTACAAGTACGAGTCGTGTGTGCGACTACTGCACACCAGACCTACCTGTAGTACCTCAGTACGTATAGCTCACCTGTGGCGTTTCTCGGATGCCGTCGAGTTGCCGACTCCGATATTGGGTTGAATTGAGCACGTAAGCTAACCGACATGTTTCGTTTATCGCGATATTATCATTCCATGTTATTGCCGATCCCATTCACAGTAAACTTAATACCTTTTGAAATCGCAGAAACGGAAATATAGACGGAATGGTTTGATTTTGCAATTTTATTAAAATTGCATGTGAATACTTTCGGGAATCCGTACCGCAGTAAGCTCTTTCAATTGTATCAATCCAGGAATCGACGTACCTTTCCTGGATTCTTGGAAAAAAATACCTAAATATATTTGTGCAGCACAGAATATCCAACATTGTTATAATCTAGGTACCTACATCTCGTTAGGTAGGTAGTAGGTAGGTACGGTTTCTAGTAAATCTCGCTCGACCCAATTACAACACTGGACAAAGTAAATAATTCATTGTTTTCTAGAAATAATCTGATCATTTGAATTTGCATTCAAGCTATAGTTATGATGTGAAGCAAGCAAACATCTAACCGCTGTGGTCCTGCGTCACGAGCGGTTGCAAAGGTAAGATACCTACTTAGGTACTAGGAAAACAATTTAGCTTGTTTAATAAACTTATCTCAACCTACTAGGCGCGGATAACCCGGAAAGAGATAAACGTGAGTAATTAGTTTACCTATATTCTTCTATTTCTGCATTTTCCAACTCAACATCACATAAAAATATTATAGCAAAACAATATTCGAATCAAGTTATTAATATTAAAAAACACTCCGGGTAACCGGGTACTTATCTTATGTTCTGTAAGTAGGTATGTAACAGAGAGCTCCACCAAAAACACCGTAGGTACATAGTGCATTGATTCCATTTTCATAGCGCGACACACCCTCAAAGTATCGTACGACAAGGCTTGTCATAATTGACATCTCTGTCGAAACTCCCAGCAACCCGAAACGGATACATCGACGAAATATTCCTAATTAAATTCCATTGTGATCAGCGTGTAATTGCTACACGATAATTTTACGTAATCAAGTAGGTAGGTATTTGAACATTTTCAACGTAGTCATGGACCAAAAAACTAGTGACTGTATTGCCATTAAGTATTGCTTTTCTAAGAACGCCTGGGTTAGGGCCCCGTCATTCGCGCAGTTGCCTATTCGTGGAATTACAAGACATATACCTAGGTAATTTTATTTAAATTTTATTGAAAGCATTTCGAAAACAAAATACTACTCAATGTTTGAATCCCGTCAAAGAGAATCACCATGTTTAAAAAAAGAAACAAAGCAACAGAGATTACTTTCACGTAAACTTCAACTTCAAATAAAGCAGAATTGCCGAGCCCTTGAAACAAAAGGGCTTAACTTATATTTAGGACCCGATTTTATATAAGTCGGCTCCCGGACTGAACACTCTATTGTTAAACAAGTATAGGTACCGTTTGCTTTCCTATTGTCTATAAACTTTTACAATGATTACTTTTTAAAAGCAACATCTAACGGACGGTATTTATGTCGAAACTAAGATAAAGGACCATAGTCAGAACAACTATAGTTAACTACCTATAATAAATTAATCCTTGTACTTTTCACCGAGGTCGAGCCGATTTTGTCCTTTTATGCCCTTGTTTGAAACCCGTTCAATTTTCCATGAAATAGAATTACGTACGTCTAATTTCTATTGTATTTCGGGAAACAGCAGAACAACAGTTCGGTACAACTTTAAGCCGAGTTATAACTTTATGGAGTTACATAAGTGTTCAAGTGACTGCTTGTTTCAATGTTCCATGAATCTACCATTAAGTTTTACGTGAAAATCTACTTGCATTTTCGATGGATTGGTGCGGTGATGTAATTTTCTTTATTTTACTTTCTACTCCATTGAGTCATGTTCTGATTAATTAAATACCGAAAGAATTAAGGGAAAATATTCAAGAAAAAATAGTACTTACCGACCGATAATGATAGGGCGTGAGCGTGATGATCAGAGAGCAGACACATATTTTAGAAAACAAATAGCAAGTATTCCTGTCTAGAACAGAAACCAAATTAGCCATTACGAAATACGACCGTAGAAACTAGAAAACATTTGATTCGTTTTTTACTCAGTCTTTTATGCCATGAATATCAATTAGGCATAAATATCAATTTGTATTACGGTAATAGCCTCTTTACAGGTTTATAATTGTACGAACATTCACTATAGTAGTATCTAGTACTTAGTAGGCTAGCAATAGCAATTAATGGTATTTTCTTAATAGTACCAACTGCTTACCTAGTTATTGCAAGTTTCTGATGTATTTTCAGAGAAATTGTTTTCAATCCAGTGCGCAGTACGATCCTTGGAACATGACTCACTTGAATACTTAGCCAGTATTTAAGAATTAATAGTCATTGTAGGTTACTAAAAGGAAAACAAACCACAGCTGAAATACTGCGTGTCGCAAATATGCCAAATGTAAATGTGACATAAGCCTAGGTTGAAAAATAAATTATTAGAAAAAACAGCCTAACAGCAATTTTCATTGAAGTTATTATTTTCCCTGTAAATTCGGACAAAATCTGGGAGATAGAATAAAACACCCAAGCCTGGTTGAGGGTTTCTGGTCAGAGAAGCTAATCGTGACGTGGTATTGCTTCATTTTCGTTTAACTATCTTTTTCATGCACTATACAAAATTGAATGGCAATAACGCAAAAGAGAATATTCATTCGATAAAAATCTTATCGGTCATTATTTAAATTTATAACCTACTTACATAGACGAATATATAAAACATTCCAACAATTGCGTCATTGGTTGAAACAAAAAAAATCTTTACGTACAGAATTACACAGGTATTTCCCTAAATGATTCATTGTTTATTAATAACGTGAATGCTTTGTAACAACTAAAATGTTGATTACACCTTGATTAGATAGGTAATATCTAATAGACTTTATCCTCTACGTGATTTTACGAAATTACTTGCGGACATAAGTGGACTTCGATCTAGCCTGTACTTGAAGGCTACCATCAAATCAATCAATCAAAATCAATCAATCAAGAGATCAATCTGAATTCTGAACGGACAAATCAGATCCGTTTTGTGAGGTTCGATGCATGCTCAAATACCCATCAAGCCGATCAAATTGTTTAGTTTCAACGTTATATAGCTATAGTTCCGGCCGTCTTGAAGGCTACTGATCTGGAACCCGTAACAGTCACTACACAGTACACACAGTACGGATTCCGTTCCGATTACACAGATCTGACAGTAGAATAGGGAATATGCACGCGATTTTTTTATTTATAAAATGTATTACTTTAAGCTCCAGTAAACACTAGAAAATATTTTTTAAATATCTTCATCAGGGATGAAGTTATAACGCTTCAAAGATTACTTTTAGAACGAGAAGTCCGACATGGAATTTGACGTCACATTACGTGACGTCTATACATCTGCCATAGAAAACAGCGTTTTCGCGAGAGGGACAGATAAATTTGTTTAAAATAATTATATCTCGTTTGTTTTTCGAGCAATTTTGATTCTATTTCCACTGCTAGTAATATATTTTTGTATATTTTTAGATAAAGTGTTTAGATAATAAATATTTTTTTATGCATATTCCCTATTGACCATGTGTGAATCCGACATGCATTCCTTTTGCTTCTATAAAATTGTTTATCAGACTGTGTGTCAAATTGGATCCTTTTTTTCTAGGATGCTTCAATAGCTCAAAATGTGCGTACGGACCGTGTGGTGTGGCCTACTAGGCCTGCTCGCTGTGTCGGGTTTTGCTTACACTGAAGGCGCCGGCTACTGCTCCATCAACACGTTCACCACAAACTCCTCGTACATGCAGTACACGAAGGAGCCGGTGCCCTTAGAGTACGGCTTCGAAGACAAATTCAAGAGTATCCATTGCTGCGTGAAGGGATACAGGAGTATTGAATGGTGAGTCTCCTTTATTCTTTTGTCATCACTTCATCAGCCTATAGCAGTATTCTACTGAAGCGGCTGCCGCCTGCATGTCACTCTCTGAGCGCATTTCCTTCATCGATGTTATTTAAATAATAAAAATCAACTTAAACAAAGGCATTGTGCTATTGAGCGTAACTGCTTTCAATAAGCGTGAGGTGTTTAAAACCTTTCAGCTTTATTCAACCAACCGAGTGCATAATGAAAGAAAACTTTCCTATTATAAAATACATCAAAACGTGTGAACTATTTAATCATAATAATTCATAAACCTACATATAATTTTATCCCAAAGTAATATCAGTAATAAACAAAATATATTTATTTTTCGAGGCAATTATATTCGTTTCTGGGTTGTTTCTTTTTAAGTATATTTGATGCAAAAGGGTATTTAATGTCGGTACTTAAAGTTAAAACTTGGGACAGAAATAAGCTCGCATGCCAATGAATTTATGCAGGCATGACGAGTCAGTGTACCCATCTACGCTTTATAATAAACGCCTAAAACAGAGGGGACCGACATTCATATGTAAAATACTTATCAAGTTTCTCTTCATAAACGAGAGCAGGTACCTATACTATATTTTTAGTTGCCTACAACTTTTTCTTATTACCGGATACCTGCCAATTGAATACCGCCTGTGGCGATACTTCGTTCATTTTATGTATCGTGTTATTAGTATTCGATCAGGAACTTCAATTGAAACATTTATTAGGTAACTTGAAAACGAAAACGGAGCTTACACATGAAGTTCATATTATCATTAACTAAAGCGTAAACTACACATTGATATCAAAATGTAAACTTGTGAAGCACCAAATATGATATTATCGTTGTTTCGGGACTGAGACAGGCAGGTGTGCGCTACCGCTGCCGGCTGGCGATAACACAAAGCTTCTGCGAAATAAAATCAATTGTGTGCGCAAAAATAATTGAATAATCGGATGGTGTGACAATGGGCATTGCCCCCGTCATCCGCGCCTATGCTGCGCTGTGCTACGCCGGCCGGCGTCGCTTGTCCGTCCACAAAATATTAATGACTTCGTGCATCGCCTGTGAGAAAAAAAAATCGACGAATTTGGCACAGCCATAAGGATCTACTTATAACATGACGTCATTGTAACCGATGTTAATTAAACAGTATTTAGGGTGATATTGTATTGACTCTCGAGATTGAGTGGTTTATTAATAGGTGTGTGATTCGCGGCTAAATATAGATGTCTTCGTCATACTTTCGATAAATGCGGTAGTAACTTGGCGACAAGAAAGGATTCAAGAATTAAGGTAGGTAGGTATAGACGTGTCGGATAAAGTAATAACATCTCGCGTAAATCTACTTCAATTCTTGGAAAGTAAACCCTTTAGAATTTTAGATAAAAGGCGACCTTACCTATCCTGGAAGAAAAGCTTTGTGTTGTGTATCTGTATCTACCCACACACTAAACTTTGGGTATTAGGACACAGTGGAAGTGGACAGTTGTGGCAATATGGTGAAAGCCTAACAGGAACTATTTTCAATAAAAATAATTTCGTCCTCGCCCCTGAAGATTTGACCCACAACACCAGTGGTAATAATGGAATAGACTTGAGTGACCGTATTTGCATTAACTAACACGGGCACCTTTATTTAGCACTCGTCGCAGAAGCGACGATGAAAGGCGCATCCTTTAAAGGCTTAACTTCAACATATTTAATTGCTATGCATGAACACAGGATTAACGCAATAATCTACTTGCACAAACTTTTTGAGCGTCATACTATTCTGTGCCAGATAAGTTTATTTTCTATTTAATACAGTACTTTAACCGAGGATGAGAGCACACAAACTTTAATAATCTTCTAAGCGTGTTTGCAGAAAAGACGATAATTATGATAAACTACAGAGCACATAGGAAAGCGTGAATGAGATTGATTGAAATAGGTACGAATGTAAATTACAGTGGATACGTTAACAGGACATGAAATTATAAATAATTTGAAAAATCGGATTTCAACTCAAATAAGTATTGAAGTTATAGCGAAAGCCAATTAATTTCATGCAACACAGTCCGTTGTAGTTCTCGGTAAAGGTTTAACAATAATGCCCTTGATGAACAATTTGTTGCTTCAATAACTGTGCTTTCCTGTAGGCAAAGTAAAAAATCAATTGGTAGTTAGTTCGATTTCATCGAATTGCCTCGTCACTCGTGCAGTATGCGGCTATTCAAAGTAACTGTGCTGCATTGTTTGTGCATTCTCTGCTACATTTACTTCAATAATAGCAGATTAATTTCCTGCTTTGACCTTTTATAATCCGCTGTGCGATGAGTACGAGCTTTGCGCAGCTCTCTAAATTACTGACTAACCAACCAAACCAATTAGGTACTGATTGAACAAAATCAATTAGTTATCTGTATTGCGTATTAATGACCATATTCGATTCGCGCATAACTTTATCCGTAGGATATACCACTCATCATTCGACTGCTCGACCCGGATGTATTTCACCTGCCACTTAAAACTAGTTACAGTAACACCCGACTAATAACAATATTTTACGATTTTAAGTAAACGATTGCCAAATAATGTCAGTTCGCACTTATCTATATTGTTTAGAAAAGAATTATTTGACTGCCGAGCATAAATCGTCGGAGGTGTTATTTATCAATATGTACGGCATGAGTGCACCTGGTACGAAAACAAGTACGATTCTGAGAAGTAGTGATTGGTACTCGTTACTCCGCCCGCCACCCGCCGCCGCCATCACCAGCATCCATCTTTGATGTACACCTCAATACTAATATTATAACCGAGCAAAATACATATTTTACTGCTGAAGGTAACCATGTTGAAAGCTATGCTAGCGGTGAAGATGGATCCAATAGCGAAACAGTTAAGAAAGGAAGGCTTTTCGTAGATAAGCCTGTTTTTGTAACTTCTAGGTCCGATTATAATTCTAAGATTTTGTCATATCATAGTTAAGATGTATATTGATATAATCTCAATAAAGCCCGAATGAACTACATTTATTTGCGTGACTCACAAAGCTTATGATATAAAACTCTAGGCCGCCGCGCGCCGGACCAATGGATTATGTCATTATCCACTCGTAACAACTTGTTAAATTGCAAACCATCCATAACATCATCACGCACTACATGAAAGTTCTCAGAAATGTTTTAAATGTGCAGTTATTTTTTTTAAATGCATTCCCCAAGTATCTATTAAAGTTGAAACAACCTGTCATTGCATCGCAGGAACCGTAAATACCACCTTCTCGACACTGTGCAATTCCATGTAATTTGCAATAGTTTTAAAATAACTATCAATCACGATTGCACTAGTGTTGTTATCGCGTTTGATGAATCACGTCTTAATCAAATTAGCGATTACAAATGTGTGACATGTTCACTCTTGTTTGTCATAACACTCAACAGAAATACTCCTGACAATATTCGTACCTAGTCAGTCTAATTTAAGATTTCCCTTTTTGTTGTGTTCGTTCCGACACAGGAGAAAGGCATTTTATGTTCCTGAGAGTTATACTTGTAGCTTTAGAAGCTCAGCTTTAGCTCACTCAAATCGTAAAAGTCAGCTGTAGCGTAGGGTTACCTTTGTATTTGTAGACAAATGTTATGGCAACCTGTTGTCTTCACGTGTAATTTAATTGGTCTCACATTATTGTATTTTCTTTTATTTTTATTTTACCCTAAGATTGACTTATTCTGTTTCTGGTCGTTGATAGGTACTTTATTTACAACATTATGATTTCATGTCTTAGTTCTTATCAACGGTATTAATGTGAAAATTAGCAGTTTTAAGCTCGTTCCTACAAATGTGGCGCTTGCATAAATTGACTATCAACTTAAAGATTAGAACGTGATTATGCATGTGTGTTTGTAAAATGGCCATGTTCATTATGTTGAACAAGTAGGTAGTACGTGGGCACTCATCCATATGCGTGTCTGAATGTAGTATTTTCGCGGATTGGAGTTGTGCCGACGACGTCACAGTGATTTCGCCATAAAATAGCCACACGACTACGCACGTGGTTGTTAGGTAAGTACTTGCTTACCGGAGACAATTCCGAGAAATCAGTAAGTAAATAGTTTCATAACAATCCGGGCGCGCTAGTGCTCGACGCTCAATAAATTAATATGCATAGTGCTAACGTATAAACTAGATCTACTAGTTATTGTACTTTAGCTTTTAATTTGAAGGTTTTCGCACGGGTGCATGTTAATATTGATGTATCTAAAAAAATACCTTTATACAAAACTTCTAAGAAATCATTTTGTCACGACAAAAAGTCTGCGAAAATTTTATCAAGCCGAACTCAAGATATGACCATTTATGCATGCCGCAATGTTTACTGATATAGTATAACTTCATGGATTTGCAGCCACCTTTGTACATCTTTCAACAGCACTTTGTGTAAGGAGATACGTTATAGCAGAGTTAGTAGACACCATGGCGTGACAGCTTGACGTTAATTCAAGATAACAAACTGCAACGTTTGTGCACAGATTAGCACTGCCATCGTCAGTGTCTACAACTCGGCTCTGAGCTCTGACAGGGCAATGAGTAAGCAGCTAGCTGGCACTTAGCACTAATTTGTGTGAAATTAGTCCGCTTGGCATTAACTATTACTGTAATATATCTTAGATTGCTTTAACTTCTTACTGATGAGGATTGACGGGAATTTTTATTGCTTTTGACACCGTATGGAGTGTCCTTTTTTGTTTCTTAAGCGTGTTGTATCTATAGTATCATTAGCACGACCTCTTTTCTACTATGGTGTATCTGTTTCTTGTTTCATACTTCGCTGGGTTAACTCAAGTTTGCGGATTTCGAAGGAATAGACTTTTCAATTTGTACACTTTATTGCAATTGTATAAAACTCCAATCCGTTACACTGCTCATGTAACTCATGCTTTTAAGATCTCAGTTCATATTCACAACACAGTAAACATTGTGAGTTTGTGAGTGCGTATCTGTCAAAATGTATGCTCTTATACTTAGCTATCGTAGATCCCTGATGTGATAATAAGCTGTCGGTTTGAAGAACTGCGCTTTCAGATTCGATTGACCAATATCAATTGTTATATTGTATTAAGGTCTATCAGTATCAAAGGCTATATAAATCACCTGGAGCGGATGAACAGGCTCTCGCTGAGGTATCAGTCGCACGAGGCCACAGCGAGAGTGACATGCGCATGTCAGTGTCTTGTAATAAATCCACCGCCAACGGCGCACACGCTGGAACAGGTTCGAGCCTGGTAATTTTATTTTATTACCCCACTTTTACTTTTATGCTAAACCGCTTCCCACTGATCTAACCCTTTATTTTATTCAATTCAACACTTGTATATTAAAGAATTAGATTGTCATCGTTCACGTGGTTTTATAACTTTCGTCAGGACGAAAGTTATAAAACCACGTGCGTACCAAGTTATAAAACAGCAGGCTGTTTTGGGATGATTGTAGCAAGATTGTAGTAGATTGTGGCAAAAGTGTAGGTATTCAATCGGACTTCTTAATACCTCCAAATCTATTCAGCCTGCAGAGGTGAATGAGTGCCCAACTTTCGCATTTCTAATGCTCTTTCTTGCACTTCAATATAATTATCTACATGTTTAGACTGGCCAAAATTGAACCTTATCAATATTCATGTCATACGTACAAAATTTCTCGGTACGGAGTCGTGTTAAGTCAATGTTGGCAATTTTTTGTCACGTCTGATTGCTATCAGTCCGATAATGATTAGCGAGAACCCACGATCTTGATATTACTTGTAATGTTTGTGAAATTGTCTGTTGTGTCGCCAGGTTCCGAAGTGTACCGTTGGGTCCTCATTCTTATTTAGTTGACAAAAGCGAGGTGTCGTTGTGAATAGTGTGCGGGTGTAGCTGGTCGCCGCTCGGCCGGTATCTGCGAAGGTATCGCACGTCGCCGCAAACCTGTATTGTGGCGGTTCCCGGAAGGCTCTTTGTTGCGCGCCGGCGCCCCCCGCGCCTGCATCGGCCCCCGCTGCTGCCTGCGCCGCTGCTGTGGGAACATGAACGATCTCTCCTGCTCTTTACCCCACTCGCAGCTTGTTTATCACCGTTAAAATTTAAATGTCACGCATCTGGCTCTTATTCACATTGTTATAATACCTACCGCAAATTCATTTCCCACTAAAAAAGTCATTGTTGTAATAAATAAATATTGCTTCTGAACTCTGCATCTATTTTTGTGTATGAAACTCGTTATCTCCCAAAGTCAACAAACCATTCAGAACGAGCTCTGTAAGCAGTTTAACTTTTTGCGAAAAAGAAACGATATATTGCACATTTGCACACTATACCGTAAGCAATCGTCGAAACGGTTTTTACACTTTCTGCTTTCATAAATAATGTAAAGCTTGATATGAGTTAATTAATTATAGCGTTACTGTACTCCGTTCTCTGTATGAATATCGGCCGGTTCAGCTATAATTTATTTGCAATAACGAATAGAATTGTATAAGTGAGATTGTTAATTCATTTTTTTACATCTTGCCTTGCAGTCAATTGACGTGTCAATAGAAAAAACTCCACAAAATAAGTAAGTATCGGATACTGTTAATGAAGTGGCCATAAAATACACAAAACGACCATGGACGACCCACTGGGCCCAAATAAAAACCGACAGCATGTCCTGACACGTTCCAATGACTCGATTTGTTGAACCGATTATTTTAAAAGCGCGGCGTTATAGGTACCATCCTCAGGTAGTAGTGGCTTCACTTTGTTTTACAAATTCGGTGATTGTGTTATCTACTTAACATCTTGTAAAAGATTAGTTGAAATTGATATTGTTTGTTCTCGCACTTTAGCTACCACTAAAATATCAGTTTTATCATTCGAACAAAACGGAATCACGATTAAGATGGAAGCTAACAATTTCCTGAGCGTTACGGGATCCGGCTTATTGCTACATTAAAATGAATTTTCTGTAATTAGCTTCTCGAGACAGATAATTCTATTTTAACTTTTACTTTTTACTTGGTTGTGGGAAAACGAAAGGTTGGATTGGATTGGGTCATCATCAAAATTCTTCTAACGGATACTGGTCATTATGTAGGACTGCGTGAATTCACAATTTGAAATTCCCAGACAAAGCGTTCGCGATTGGTCTGCGTTGATGAATCAGGCATGCCCATGAGCCAGGTCATTACTTTTTGTTCGCGGATGCTCTAGCGCTGCGTTTGGGACGCCCTCAAGAGAACTCGGCTGCTCGCGTGCGCACGCCAGCGCAGCCTTCACAATGGGCCGTTTTATTTATCTACAATATTGATCTCCCAAAACTTTTTTTTCTCCCTCCCAAAGTAGGTAACAATTCCTTTGTAAATATTTTTTGTTCACATATTTCACCGTAGTTGTTACAGCAGACAAGGAGGTGTTCCGTGTGAATGGAACCCTCAATTATATTGTATTGTCCTAGAAGATTGCTCCCGCCGTAGCCTTCTGTGAAGGGTGTTTGCGTAACATTTGTGACTCCCCATTATTCGCCACTTGACACTCTAAAGCGTTTAATCTCTAACAGCTTTTGATTCATAGTAGTTCATAAATAACTTGATTAGTATTTAGGAATTTCCTGTCTCCGATAAGACTTCAATGTGAAGTACAGTGAACTCTGGAGATGAAATCGTTTATCATCATGTCAGATTTCAGAAGATTTCGTAACGGCCATCTGAATTGGCCTAAGGTCTTTCAATAACATAATCTTGCTGTACCTGGCTAGATCTATGACCAATATAAGTCGTTATGATGTACAGTAAATAAATAGGAATTAAAAAACAAAAACCCCCGAAAGATATTCAAATTCTAGACGGATTGTTCAAACATTTCTGGTTTCAATGAAAGCCTAAGGGCAAGTCGTGTTCAGTTTGGAGACTGGACTGGTCGAATGCCTCACAAATTAGTTATGATGTGCGGCTATCTGGGCGTCTATCTCACGATCATTAAATGTCCCTCAACGTCTGTTGTGACACTCGTGTCATATTGATATACCACATTTTTTACCACAACCACACGGGCAGTTTTTGTACAACTAAGTTACTTTTTAAACATAATGAAATTCGATTAAATTACAATGTGTAATATGATCGATGCGACCCCCACGTCCATGTTTAAATCACTATTGCGTTTATTTTCTCGGAACAAATAGTCAAAGACATCGCGATGTGTAAAACAGAAACGCGTGACTTTACCGGTGCCTACGCGTAATATCTATAGGCGACTTCATTCTTTGGAAAGCTGGTGAACGGTAATGATTTCAAACGGAAATGTCAGTTTGCTGAGATCCGACGACCGGCTCCGGAGCGGCCACCACCGCACCGGGCCGGTCCGTTCACACGCCGGTGTTTTTACTTCACAAATACGTTCTATTCCAATAGCCAATATTGACATGACATGGATCGCCGAGTGAGTCCCATTCTGGATTTTTTGTCGTCCATTGAGCGTTTAATTACCGTTTAATGTTCTGTAATCTACTCAACGACGTTTGGATTATCAATATCATTTTGATAGCGGTTTTTCAGTGACTTAGTGCTTTATTATTTTTAACGAAGTAGCCACGAAGTGTCAACGCTAAAAAGTTCATTGTAAGACCACCATATCGAACATTAGCGAGGAATGTCGCTCGCATGGGAAACCCGATATTGAGTCTCGGGAGCACGGGTCGGGGAGATACATATTAAACGCTTCATTGTGAACGCGGTGTCATGATAAAAATGAATGTCACATATTAGCTTCTGGAGTGAGAATATTAAACGTAAGGAATGCGATTTTTTGCTGCGTCGCTACGCACACTGAATCTGTGAATTGATTTCCAGTGTCAAAGCTCGGGCTTACGTTTGCGTCGGGCGCTTAATTCTCGGCCGCATAATTCATGCAACAATAGACATTGCACAGTCGTCGAATCGTATGGGTTTCGAGAAATGTGGCGCGGGCTCGTTATGACGCCGGTGCACGTCCGACAAATGGCTTCATCGTGAAAATTAACATTCGGGCAGCATCAGCGGGCGCGGTCGGCGCCCCTCGCGCCTCCTCTGCTAGCAAATATTGAATCGTCGACCGGCCGGCGTCGTCGGGACCTCCGCCGAAGTGTCGCCTTCTCGGTACACGGACACGTCAACACTTTTTTACTCATTGTTAAAGAGAATTCATTCATACAGCCACGATAGATACATTGACACTATGCTAGGTAAATGTAATTGAACGCGGCCCCCGTTTGTCCGAATCATGCTCAACACACTGTTGTACCTACGGTATAGAATGACACCGTGTTGCATATCGTACGTATCTATTAATCATATTTCACTTTAATTTGCAATAGTTAAGAGGTTATAGACACCAATGTGTATAACGAAGTCTCGTTTCAAAGTTGTGCAAAAACTTAATATATAGACTTCATAGGTGTGTCTGTGAAGTATATCAAATCATCGATTTAGGCATTTGATGGGATTTTTATCTCATTGTTTAAACTATGGATCAAATATTCGGAATTTGGTGTATTCAAATAACCACTATCAGATTGAGTTATATATCTTGCCGCCATTTAAACTTCCTTAAAAAACATGTCGCAGATGAAACGTGACACCCATTCAGATACCAAAAAAAAAAAAAAAATTATATCTTTATTGAAATCTATGTGTGTGCAAATACTAATTAGAACAACCCGTTGCCCAATTACACAGCCATTTGACTTGATCTGACAATCGCTACACCACTAATAATGTCATTGGTAAAAATTGCTACACTTGCTTTTAAGCTTTAATTAATTGTTGAAAGCTTTTGCGATTGCGACTGTGGTACCTACGCAATTTATAGCTGCCGATTCCAACACGTTAAAGGTACTGACGAGCTCGTCTAATTTCTTGCAGAGTTGTATGCGTCTATCAAGAAAGATGAGAACGATGCGAAATTTCAAATTACTCTGAAGCTTCATTTTTCCTCGTATGTATCTAAAAGTGCCTTTACATTAGGTCCAGCAAAGGCGTTTTCAGCCAAATCAAAGAAAATACGTAACTGGGTATTATGAGAAAAAAATGTTTCGTTTTCAAATTTCTAATCACAAGACGATCGATCGTAATTCGTGTCGATACATGAAAAACGTTTGCTCGGCCTAGACATGGATCCGTAGCCGCTGCTACACAGCCTACAACATTACGCACATTCTGCGTAGCGTAATAGCCTACGCCAGTGGTTCGCAATGTTAAGTGGGCCGCGACCCACCTAACAAAAACTACCAAATTCGGGACTCATCTCTTGGGTGTCATCAGAAAAAAAGCTTAACTATAAATTAATGTTGTACTTACTTAAATTAGGAAAAAAGATACAATTATTTTGTTTCTAAACAGTCCCTGTCATTCGTATTTTTCTATTTCAATGAAAATTATGTTTTCTTTCCTATTTTTTGTCACTACTTATTTAGCTTCTCAGGACCCATCTAATATAAATATAGGTATTACACAAAAAGTGCGTAGGCCCTACGCAATTTCTACGCACTTTTTGTGTAACGCCTACGCCCTGCTACGCGCCTTCTACGCAAGCCTACGCGGTCTCAACGCCTACGTCAATCAAAAGACACCTTATTACCGCAACTATTAGAAATTCGGAATTATTGATTTCTAAATTATCATGTTGATTTTATATTAATTCAGTATTGAGATTCTACTTCTGAAGTTATGATTCCAGTAAGTTGTGATTTATAAATAAATCTCTCAGCGTTTTTTATATGTATAGGCTTATACAAACTTGCACTTGGTATCCGCACCATTTTATCATTTCCATTGTGTACGTCACAGTTTTGATGAAAGTGGATCCTTGTGGTTACAGTTAGATACCTAATAGTGAATCCGATCAGTGTGTCGCCATCTGAGTCATAAACAGGTGGCGTCGTGCTAAGTCTAGTTTTTGTGCTAACCGTTTTATTGCATCATTTTCAGTCCCATATTTAAATTAAAAGTTCTCTCACAGAAAAACTAATGAAGTAGCCAGCCGCATAATCTAAAAAGAAAAAAAATGGGCTCTATCTAATGAAACTGACTGGTGACAAATGACAAGCGACAATCTGACAATAGGGAATATGCATGTAATTTTTTTATTTGCAAAATGAAATTCTTATTAGCTCTAGTAAACAATCACGAAATTATTTTTTATTATTTTTTAAATATCTTCATCAGCGATGAAGTTAAAAGCCTCAAAGATTACAAATAGAAAGAGAAGTCCGATATAGACTTTGACGTCAAAGTCCATGCCGCCTATACAGCTGCCATAGAAAACAGCGTTTTCGCGAGATGGACAGATATATTTGTTTAAAATAATTATATCTCGTTTGTTTTTCGAGCAATTTTGGTTCTATTTCCACTGTTAGTATTATATTTTATTATTATTTTAGGTAAACTGTATACAAATAAAATATTTTATTCATGCATATTCCCTATTCTACAATTTTGAAAATTATGTCAGTTTTTGACTAATTTTCGCATTTTCAGTAAGTTATATTAAAACAAACATTGTAATGAGACCTTTTCTTATTCAGGGAACTTTCAATTCATTGGCATCTTTTAGTGAATGAAAGTTCTAATGAAAACCTTAAAACAAATTTTAAAATTAGTGAACCCCTTCAGGGTTTAAAGCTTGTTATCAAAATAGCGTAAAATAAACTTCCCTACTTTTTTTCCGAGTTCAATTAATATGCCTTGCTTTGTCCCTACTTTGTTAGGGTCCTCTTCGTACCTGCAGCGAAAGCGAAAGCTGTTTTTGTTTGTTCATATTTGTGTTGATCCTGTAGTGAGCTTCTTGATTGATTTCACCCTTGAGGGGTTTCTAGTAAATTGAAAGTCACCTTGTTAGTACTTAATAAAAGTCTTTGGTTGGCTTTTTATATGCAATGTTGTTAGAGGCATTGCTCTAGGCAATTTTAAAACGTATAAGTAAAGTCGTTTGCCCTAACTATCAAGGCATAGGCACATAGGCTACTAGACGGGGGGCAGCCCCAGCAGTATTCTACGCGCCATAGCCGATAGTGAGTCGGCGTGACAGTCCGTTGATGAGGTCACTTGTCACCTGTACATTGTCGAAGTTTTTAATTTAATACTAACATAGGTTTAAGACTATTGTTACTAACCCAATGGATGTTTGTAATCTGTAATAAAAACTGGTCAATAAAAGAAAATACGTGTTGTGTGTCACAAGAATGTTTTTAACTAAGTATGTTAATTAAGAACATGTTATAGTACTATAGAACTGAAATTAGAATTATTGGGATACATACAGTTTTCCTGTAAATGTAAATAAACTACGTATAGCGTACAAAGTCGCGGGCATAAGCTAGTCTATACTTCTATACTAATATTATAAAGAGGTAACATTTGTTTGTAAGTTTGTATGTAGGGGGTAATCTCAGGACTACTGGTCCGATTTGAAAAATTCTTTCAGTGTTAGATAGCCCATTTATCGAGGAAGGTTATAGGCTATATATCATCACGCTAAGACAAATAGGAGCGGAGCAGTAATGGAAAATGTGACGCAGACGAATTTGCGCGAGTCAGCTAGTTAATTATAAAGAGATAAGGACTACATCTGTGATTGTGGAACTTGAATATCGTGTTTGTAGAACATACAGCATAATTAGTAACAGCCGATTATGCCTTTTCTTGTTTAATTCCTTACATTCATGTAAATTAAAGTAATTGTTGTTGTGTGTGGTCACTGCGTGGTCCTTAGACTGTACATACCAGCCATGTTTTATTTTTAACCAACTGAAACCCTGTACCACAGGGATCGGGCATTTTTCCGGGATAAACAGTAACCTATGGAACCCATAGAATAGCTTGGCTTTGTACCAGAAAAGCAATGGACTTCGACTCCTTCCAATTATGAACCGATTTTGATGATCCTTTTTTTGTTTGGAAGACTTATGTTGTAATTCCATTTTTTTACAATTAAACAATTTCACCTGTTTATGAAATTAGTTTAGAGAATCATTCTACATAGCTTGGTATTGCTACATTAAGTACCTACTTACATGTTGATTCATGCATTTCTCCAACTTCAAACAATTCGTTTCCAGAATTTCAGAGCAAGTTATCGTTTATTTTCCTCTTTGTAAAACTACGAAATCTCTATTGTGAAGTCTTACGCAGTTGGTTTTTAAAAGCAAACTAATACTTGAGACTTGAGCAGACTTAGGTCTGTTGGTAATCTTACACTTTCGGTACATAATACCCTCGATTTTGTATCTAAGGAATGTTTCGGTAATAAGTAAAGAATTATTTTCTGAATTCAATTTAATTTTTTTGGATTTATTGAAATTATTTAAGATAGATTAAACATTTTATTTTTAGATAAATTCAAAATATGTTTTAAAATTATGAAAAAGTATATTTTAGGTTCTCACAACAACCCCTTTCATTAGATCACAGGGCACAGTTTGAAAAATCTTTACTTATTATTATTATTTTTATTTTCAACTAACACGTGTCTCTTTTAAATCGGAACAACTAAATTATGTTTAATTTATGGCAACAGTTGATAAAACATTTTTATTTAATCAAATGTTGCCCACACACGACTTTGCCTCGTATTTTACGATGTTCTATATAAATTCTTCAGACATGTCTGCTATATTTCCGTCCCATGTGAAAGTTTATAACTAGGCAACTTTCGACACTTCATGTAAGTGGTTACACTATTAACTGTCCGCTGTTGAAATTTAATTACCTACACAGAATCAATAACCTGGTTTCTAAATACATGCCTAACAAAAAGAACAAACCCTCTTTCCATAAATTATTGAAATGGAAGGATCGATATCATGATAGATTTTAAAATGAACAATTTGGGACGATTCATGAATATTTACTGAACAAATGGCGGCTTATACGTAACAGCCATCAGCGCTACTCAGGGACTGAGTCCGTAAAATACTGAGTATTTCAATAAATAACGTCCGCAAAGAATGTCGCTTAAGACTGAGCGAGTCGTTAAATGAGTCGCGTAGGTGACTACTTCTTGGTATCTCACTTAATTACCACTCAGTTATTTAATAACATTCACAATGTCATGCTCGCAATTTACATAAGCTTTTTGCCCGAGCTATAATTGTTCATTATAATGTCTGTAACTCGAGCCTGTTCTCTAGTGCTAGGGAATTATCCTAATTCAAGGTTAAGCGCTGCATGCAAACCTTTTGCTTATAGAATAACACTCAATGTTTCACCCGGTACTGCATACCAAAAGCCTGATCCTGTACTAGTAGTCTGATAAATAATTCTACGACGCACATCGATGTAAGGAACGATATTGAACATCCTGATGTAAGGCGCATGTGACTGACACGGCGCGCGGCGCGGGGCGCGGGCACAGCTCTCCATCACATAGAGCGGCGTTGCATGCTAGTTGCTGGCATCATTAGGCGTCGCTGACTACCAGGAAGACTAATTGCACGAGTATGTTAACCGATATATGTGCCGATTAGCGAGAAGATGCTTGCGTGCGTAAGATCCGCCGCGCACCGGCCGGCCCTGCGGCCGCCTGCTGTTGTCCAGCGCACGCAATCACGCACATGAGCTTTCTAGCCGCTCATATTACATTTCTACGTAGCGAGCAGTCCAGTATTCATTTCAAGTTCCTGCATTTAATGCAAGAATATGTGGCATCTCTGCACCGATGAAATTATATCGTAAATCGAATATTCGTTATCGCACGTGCATCTTGGCAGCGCGCTGCTCGCTTGAACTTATTATGCTGTCACCGTGTGTCGTGCGTCCGTCGGTCGCGACTATCTACAGAGGTGGCCAACGTATATTACGACCAGCACGCACATTATGTCGGAATAATTTTAAAGTAGCTACTATTTGCCAGTGTTTTCACACTATAACAACCACGTCTACTCGCATTTAATAATAAAAAAATTCTGCAAAAAGCTCTAGTCGCTTCTGAACATACAAAAGATATTGTTGCATGTTAACGACTTCATTTAATTAAACTTTTAAAAGACTTGATTATGCTAACGAAAAATTGGCAACAAACTAAACGGAATAAAGAGGGTGATTCAGTAATTACTTAGAAGTGTTCGGCCGACTAACCTTTGTTAAATGCGTTCGAATCGTTAGGAACGTCCGCTGCTCTAAGAATGATCTTTATCAGGAATTGCGCGAATCTGAGAAGAGCAGTCGGCCCGCAGCCGCGCGCCGTCGTCCGGCAGGCAGCCGGCAGCCGGCGGGCAGCGCCCGGTGCCATCCAAATCGATCATTTTACGCACCCGACGCGCATAATGAAACAGTCATTTCCGGCCGTTTCGCGGAATTGAATATTTAATATTTCGCTCAATCGAGTGGTGGCCGTCGGGGCACGCACGACGACTGCTGGCTGCCACTACCCTTGTTAGTATTCGTCGCGTGACTCTCAGCAATAATAAATTCTTGTGCACTTGCAGTTTCACGTAGTGCCAAGAAACCGCGATCGGCTACCGAATGCTAAAATGTGTATGGTTTGAATAAATACCATCTACTTACTATTTCGAGGAAAATGATAAATGGCGTATTTTTAAACAATTTACCAATAAAATTGCGGTTACCCGTGACAAACATGCAGGCATTTAATGAAAACTGATGTGTTCGTTACGAGACACTAAGGGCGGGTTGTATCAAACAGTTGGCTAACGTAACATACGTACGTCAAAAAGTTACGATTACGGACGATGTTTGACGTTCGTTAAATTAGAAGCGTTGTTTCAAAACATTCTGGTATAAATTCCTGCTCATCCCAATAGCTAAGTTATTGACACGGGTCCTACCTAAATAGCTTTTTTTGCATTCCACCACTTATTTGTGTCATCAGAAGAACTGGTATTGAGGAATTCAAAAGAAATTTCACAATATTGTTCTATTTGACGTATCTAAAGTCACGTTAACCAGTGCTCAGACCATCTGTTAACGTAAACGTTATATTTTACGTGCGTTAACGGTGACATTTTGTGAAACAACCCAATTTTTTGATTTGACGATAGTTAGCACCATTTTTAACGTTTAGGGCGGGTTGTTTCAACTACACTTAACGCACGCGTAAACGTTAAAAATGGTGCTAACTATCGTCAAATCAAAAAATTGAGTTGTTTCACAAAATGTCAGCGTTAACGCACGTAAAATATAACGTTTACGTTAACAGATGGTCTGACGTAACTTTAGTTGCGTCAAATAGAACAATATTGTGAAAATTCTTTTGAATTCCTCAATACCAGTTCTTCTGATGACACAAATAAGTGGTGGAATGCAAAAAAAGCTATTTAGGTAGGACCCGTGTCAATAACTTAGCCATTGGGATGAGCAGGAATTTATACCAGAATGTTTTGAAACAACGCTTCTAATTTAACGAACGTCAAACATCGTCCGTAATCGTAACTTTTTGACGTACGTATGTTACGTTAACCAACTGTTTGATACAACCCGCCCTTACGCGTGCGTTAAGTGTAGTTGAAACAACCCGCCCTAACTCATCGAGACATTCGCCTGGCGACAGTGCCGTTGATTCAATAGAAAATATCTTATAATGTGATGGATTCCCATAATTGGTGTATGGTTCCTGTTTCCGATTACGCGATACGCTCACTTAATTTAAATACAAAAGCGTATCTATACGATGTACATGGAACACCGGTAGCCCGGTGTCCGTCCGTCCGAAATTAACTACTATTCAAGTGCCCGCGAGTGTTACCAGCCTTATTACGTAGTCTGTGCACAGCAGTTTCACATTGCCATTGAAATTCGTAGTAGTATGCTTTTTATGAACATTCGCGGCTTATTAATCCATTAGCCACATCGTAAATACTCTTTGGAAACTTATACTAACTAATGACCGACCGCTTAGGGGAGGCTTTTTGTTCCGTTGGCAGGTTCTGTAAATAGCTTTACATATTAATCACTTCTAAATAGCTTGTAATGGGTCGATTAATTTTAAATGCTAATGTTGGTTGGCAGTAGAACTAAATAGTGTGATAATAATACAGGTTGCTAGCTTTAATTATAATAAGATAAACTAGGGACATCGTCAAGTATTAATACTTGTGACTCGTCACTAAAAAATTCAGCACTGTCTCGCGTCTTATTGATTTGAGTTGTCATTAATATAAAACTCGTTTGTTAGTTTAATAACATTATATTGAATTCAATTAAACCCGGTGGTGAATTATCAGACGCGATTATGAGGGTTGCCCGGTTGTTGCAGGCAGTATACACGAACCGAGCGCTCCACCCGCATAACTTGAAGATGCATCATTTAAGAGGTCAAGATTCTCAGCATTGAGGGAATGATAAAGCTCAACGTGAAAGTTACAATTTGAATACTGTAAACGTGAAAAACCTAAATTGCTAATCCCTAAAACAGCATCCCGATCCATAACCGCAGATCCTGAATTACTTAAGTCTCCATACAGCCCGCACACAAAACGACCATGCATAATCGTATATTCTAAAGCGACATTCGAAATGAAAAGCTCTGACGCTCAAACAACCCAACCCGATTCGATAAGCTACACTCCTAGAGAAAGCAAAAACATCCGCGCACATAGAGTTTTATATAATTTCACGGTAACAAGTCGCATGTTAGGAAAAGCAGTTACGAGGTTGAATCGGGCGAGTGCAGATGTGATGCGGACGTCGCATGTTCCCAGGCGGAGCAGCGGCGGCATTCTTTGCCCATACACGCTCGTCAGCCACCTGGCAGTTCCGGGACGCGTCATTACCCGCCGCAGACTACATTCCCTGGACACCAGGAACGCAAATACAAACTACCGCCTTCCTTTCCAAACTTTTTCTTGTACATGACAGGTATGACAAACGCTCTTCCGATGTAATTATTAAGCTCGATACGTTTTTCATACGGATAATTCTATTGATGTAGCTGGAAGCAGTTCTGCCTTAATGCATCTTCTTGTTGGTGTGGTACAAGGAATCGACTTAAGAGCGCTTTGACAAAATCGAATTGCTCAGGTTGACTAAAGTTGAATACCGCGCGTCACAAGATTTATATTGATTTTTGAATTGCATACAACAATTATTTAAAAATATTTACTTTACTTTTAATTAGACCAATTTTTTTTTCAAGCAATATCGCATTTTTTTTTTTAAGGTTATATTTAAAGCAAAATCACATAAAACAACAAAACTCGAATAAAACGCTTTCAAGAAAAATTGTGAAAGCCCTCTTAATACACCTTCCTAATTTAAATTAAAATTAGATAAACTAGGGACATCGTCAAGAGTGTCAGTAGTCGTCACTCGTGAGCGTGACTATCCGTATTCAGGACTGCCTCGATTGCCTCATCTCTTATTGTGTTTATTATATATAACACTCTTAGTAAGAAGTAAATAATAAAGATAACAAAGAAACCAAATATCCTGTACGATTCCTTTGTTTGTCTATTATAGGTTCAGACATCTAACTCGCTCAAATTCTTTAGAATTCCTTGTTCCTAGAATCATAACTGCCGCGATCGATCATTATCGTTTTCGTATGATTACTGTTATCGTCGAAATGACTTAAAAGACAGCTGTGGCGTAAATACGTTCTAGGAAACTGTTAAAATACAGCAAATGTAACTATTTGGGTTATGGTCAGCCAGTGACGCATCGTGTATAACGTCTGAATCATTTTCTAATAAACTGCATCATGTAGGACAAGGTGGTCGTGAATAGAACATTTTTTGTAGCCGACACGCCCCTTTATCGTTCGTGCATTCAATAGTTACAGAGTAATGTGCGGTTTAGCGGTCTCATAACTTTATCCCGTGACTTGATGTGATCGTTGTATCACCATCTATCGCATCATCAGCGAGGTGTGCAGATATACAGTTGTCGCGGTACGAGGAACGCGTCGTGTCGCGGCGTCGTCGCCGGGAGATACCGCCGGTTTCTCGCTCACCTGTTATGCGATCAACTTTTTGCTGCACACCCGGTACTTTGCGGTTTTTCTAATCGCAACATTCAAGTATTCCCGACGGCGACGCGCATCCCTAAACCGCACTAACTGTATGAAATTGCTACACTTGTAGCCTACAACGTTAGTTTCCAATATTCCATGTTATTGCGGCAACACTGTCATTAATGCATAGGAGCTCAAACGCCAACGTGTACTTACTTACACTTGTACATATAATTACGTACACCGCAAAAAACGAGCCGGTTAGCGTCTTATTCTCATTATTCCTGTACAGCTGTTGCCTGTCAGAATAAATGGTTTTATTTAGATTTATCACTAAACGAAATGTACCCGATGACATTCGAAAATTGTATCGCAAGAAAATTCATCGGAAACCGTTATGTAAGTGTAGGATTTATAAAGATTGTGGAGTCAGACGGGCATGCGGGCGTGCAGGCGGCGTGCGCACTGCTGGCGGCTCAGGCGTGGCGTGCGCCGAGCGTGGCCGACCAGCGCCTTTCAGCGCTTTGTTGCCCACGCGTAGCATAAGTTTTCTGCTTGTTACCTCTACGATACAACGAGCATCAGCACCGTTATTGAAAATGGGATCATATTTTCTGCTCTACAGTATGTTTATTCACTTTACCAATAAAAAGTAATACGCCTACATTATTCTAATAGAAACATTTCCAATATTTAGGCACTCAATCAAATCTTCTTGACAAGGTAAAATATTGTTTTGTTGAAACAATAATTCTATTGATTTCCAGATATCCACCTCTATGGAAAAGTATTTCCCGGAAAATGTGTGCGTAATAGCGATAGTCGCGAGTCGAGGAGCCCTGATAGGCGTGGTGTATTTATTTATAATAATATATCAATTGTTGAATGTGAGTTTTCCATTTCTCACAACATATAGCGATTATTATTATTGTCACCGGTGCGTGACGGGCAGGCGGGCAGGCATGCGATTACACTGTAATGCAAGGGAGCAACGTCATTATGCGGCGTGTGTGTGTGTCAACTGTTCGCCAGAGAAGTATAATTGCGGTTGTTTCACAGAAACGATCAGCATGCGAATGGCTCCGCCAACAAAGGGTTTAACCACGTAGAGAGTAGTCCGCCGTCCCGCGTCCGCGGCTCCGCGCCGGTTCCTCCGGGCGGTGTCAATTTGGTGTCGGCCGCTGCTAGCCCTAATTACTTCGAAGAATTGATGCAACGTGCGTTTCTCATTAGCTGCTCTCTTTGTCCTCTTTATAAAACTCGTAACCGTATACTCTTCTAAATGATGTCATCAAAGTCATAACGCGAAATTAGTTCGCCCTTTTCTCTGCTGGCACGGTGGACGGTGCCTGCGTTATTATGTTATCAAACTACGTAAGGCTTGTACAACCATTCATGAATTAACATTCTTTCTCGCGATCCATTTGCTATGATGTCGGCGTCTTATTCATTGATATTTGTTACAAATACCTAACAAGCCATTGATCGAAGGAATATAGGGAAACATTAAACATTTATAGACGCCAAGTCGTTTGTTCCTTTGTGACCGAAATATACAGACATAAGTAGGTACGTATTACAACCAAATATTAAACGATTTTTTGTTCCGTTCGGGTATTGTTTACAACTCAAAATTACTATGTTCTCATTCAGTCTAATTAAGATGATATTCCATTCGATTTGTTAAATTTGATGTGGACGGTGGAATCTGCTTGTTAATAGCTGGTTGTAAAGATAGCAAACAGTACGTTCACCTTTAAATTATTCGTTATATCTTTGACTAAATCCCCGTTTTTTGTTAAAGCACAGGCAGTTCTACCTAATGACGTGATCGCTCTCCCACAAAAAGCCGGATACGTTGCATAGCGTTATAAATAACAATGAGCATTAGCTTATCAGTTCTTTAAGAGGCATCATTAAATCTAGCTCGACGTCAACTTACGCTTAAAATGACTTCATTAATCATTAGGGATTTTCCAAACGCTAATTCGCAATTAAAATACATATTGGTGGCAGAAAGAGCACAGATTCAAATGAAATTAAGTATCCAACATGGGTAAACAGTTACAAACACTTCCTAATCCTAAGACTATAATTTAAAAATACTAGTTCATTGGGTTTGACCGACGAGTCGATGTGTCCAATCACTGTAATTTTGAGGCGGACATCAATACCACGTTGTTGGTCAAGACACGAGACCTACAAAAAAGGAAGTCACCTCTGATTGCATTTTGTGGTTACCGGTGTTGAGTTTAACATACAGGTAGTCGACAGCTGTTGTTGTGCTATTAAATCTTCTTGACTGTCACTATTTAGTTTACAGTAATCCATTTAAATTAAACTACCAAACGACGTGACGGTTAAAACTATTCACTGAACAATGTTTTTGTTTAAACTTTTACGTACGAAATATTCAACTAGCAAATGAGTTTAGTTTATCTAACTAAACCATCGAACCACTGCTACAATAACTAGGGTATAGTTCAAGCAGTATGTAGGTTCGAAAATTTTCTTTCTACTACAATATGTAGTTCTTCACATTCAGTATTTCAATTCTGAAACCCGTTTCGTTCTGTAACAATAAAATAAATGTAGGATTCCCGATCATTGAATGTATATTGTGAATAATGAAGTTATTTCGTTTGAATTGCTCTGTAATTTTCCATTTCCGCTTTGCTCTTACTGAACGCCGTTATGATTTTAAGTAGATCAAACAATTTTATTTACTGCATTCAGTTTCACTTGAACTGAAATCTCTGAAACGCGTTTTCTTAGTCTGTTTAGTGTTAAAATACTAACTATTTGTAATAACTTACTCCTGGATTTGTGTGTACATATCTGTGCTGAAAGGAAGTCTGAGAACTGAGAATTGATTATTATTTGAGCCTGGTTCCTTCTCCAATAAATAACTTCGTACAGCCGTATATCATGTGTAGGTATGGGTATGTATGTGTGTTCGCAAGGAGGCTGCATGCGAATGATTTGTGGTGAGCGGTGAGGGAGTGCAACCCGACACACGGTCAAAGACCGGTTCGCGTTATTTCGGAAATATTCGGCGCTTTTTACAGGAGAGGCCGACGACGCCGCGCCAGAGGATGACCTCACCGGGGTCTCTTTTTGTTTCAATCTTTAAAATAACGACGTTTTCCTGCTACACGACAGACAACATTCATTATACTTAACGGATCACTTACATACTTTCTGATAGCGTTGTAGATAGGTAGGTACGTCAGAATATCAAGAGAACTTTAAGTCAAGACATTCCTGTGCAGATGATCGCAAAGAAACGTTCTAGCCGGGACCGCATGGCCACGCGTATTATCCGCCACATTTGTCCATGCTCCGGCTCGAAACATGTAATAAAACAAAAAACTACTGTTTTTATCGAACACTTGTTGCTAATTAAATTAATTAAACGATCTCTGTCAGAATTGTTAACGATGTCATAATGAGTATCATTACATTTGCGTTTTGCTCTTGTAGGTACATGAGATAGTTGTAATAATTGGTGGTGAAACTAATAGATCGGAGTACAGACGTAGTCAGGCTCTATTTGCTGCAGGCGGGGCGGGCGGGGCGGGCGGCGCGGGCACAAGAAACATGCAGTTTGCCGGTACAGCTAACGCCACGGAGCATCGCACGCGCAGAACTGTATGCGAATTCTAACACTATCAAAGCCATTTATTTAATACAGCTATTATGCATGAATCTTGAATGTAAAATGCATTCTACGACCTACGTAGAAGATTACACAAATTCTATAGCGAGCTATAAGTAGGCTGTTCGTTGGTAAACGCGCCTCCAACTGCGGTTTATTTTAAAACTGAGCATCAATAGTTTCCTTACATCGTCATAAATTCGCGTTTCATATCAATATAATTAATGCGTGCGTTGCGTGAGTCATTACTTTGAAAAAGTTAAAAATATTCGCATCGTTCTCCCAGGGACACTGGAAAATGGAATGAAGATTGTAAACATGCGCTCTTGATATGTTTTCTCGGAAATTGTCACGACTCTAGTGCAAATAATAGCTATGAACAACACCAACGGCAACGTGCAGACTGTGCATTAGCTTTGTAATGTTTGCTCTGCGTGTGTAGGTATATACTCACAGAATTACTTACTTACTTAAAATTATGGGATTAAGATACGGTGATATTCACCCGTTTGCGTGAGGCGTGTGACTACTTGCCTAGTGCGAATTCGTGTGTTGCCCTTATACCGCGTTCTATGAGCAGAGGATATTCACCAGATAACAGCTCAGCGTCGCTTCTGAGAAACAATTCCACCGCGGCCTTGCGAAACATCGCTCAAATGTTTGTTTTCCTTTCAAACGATTCAAAAACGGCTCCCGCAAAATTTTACTGTTCACGGGAATCGGTAGCTCCGCGACGTTTTGTTTGCATAAGCCGGATTCGCTGAACAAATTACAGCTGTTACATTTCGCCTTAAGCGAATGTGCGGTTTTAAATATTTTAACATTGGCTACCTATGAAATGAACGTGTATTTCAATTTGTCACCACTGTGCATTTATCAAATTGCGGAATATTAGAGAGCCGTGATTTCTCCGTTGACGATTGACTGCAATGCAGTATTTCGCAGAATCACTCAGCTGTCATCGACGGCGGCTACATTACGCCACCACCCCGCTCCGGCGGAATGGCGCTCCATTAGTCGTGTACCCCCGTACACGACTAATAATTATTTCCTGCATGTACACACGCCGGTTGATCTCGTCGCGCAGTGACAATAGCGCAGCATTAGAAGCGTGTATCTCACAAATGATCAATTCACAGAACGCGATAATTTCCTTGTTAAGTATCTACACGTAACGCTCAAACTGCTTTGGGATGCGGTTTTTCCATTACGCTTGAATAAACATCTACAAAAACTTAAGTTCTCGTTCAGGCATTTCCAAGACCTCCCAAACATGACTATCTGATAAATAATGAAATAAAACTGGCCAAGTGCGCACGATGGGTTCCGTACCATTATCTATAAAAACGGCAAAAAAAAACAAGTTTGTTATACAACAGACTTGATTTTTTGAGAATAAAATAAATAAATATATATCAATAAATATTTATTTTATTCTGTTTTTTTAGTATTTTTTGTTATAGCGGCAACAGAAATACATCATCTGTGAAAATTTCAACTATCTAGCTATCACGGTTCTTGAGATACAGCCTGGTGACAGACAGACAGCGAAGTCTTAGTAATAGGGTCCCGTTTTTACCCTTTGGGTACGGAACCCTAAAAACTGTGTTTACGTATGACATATTAATTACATGATTGAAATGTTCGAAAAGTTTGCGTGCAACAGTCAACAAGAGTTTTTTTGCTTTCCTGTTTTCCGCAGGACAGCTTATCGACTAGAATGCTAAAGATAAGCATATCAAGCCTTTTCCTTTCTGCTAATTGCCAAGTCTAAATAAAATATTCTCATAGATAAGGAGTAAAACTACTACATGGTTTTACCACATAACTTATGGGTTTTGCCATCTGACAATGCAATTTTAACGGGAATTTAGGAACCGCACCATCCTTGTTTGTTATTCATCGTTTATCAATAACACCTTTGCCCTAAAACAACCCAAAAACCTAGGGAAGCAAGAATTAATTTGAAATGTTGAAACTTATTTTCCAATTGCACAATTTTTCACTTTGTTGATTTAGATAATTTTACTAAAACGACCCGTTTGTTCCAGGTTCAAAGATGGCGTCGCGTATCCCTGGTCAGCGGGGGTATCCAATCTCATCCTATACCCAGAGGCTGCCAACCAGACGTTGTACGCGCGGCGGGCGGCGAGGGCCGACTCCGGCAACTATACATGTCGGCTGTCCAACGAGACGCACGTGCTTACTCATACTGTCAAACTTAGTATTTTAGGTAAATATAAAGTCATCAACCCTTTCCATTCAGCCGACAGACGAGCGCTGCTTGATAAGCTCATTGATCGATTCTGTGCTTCTCAAAAATGCACGCATAAAATGCAGTCACTTTTTATTTGAAATATATTATTGATAATTGTAATGGTGGTAAATCTTTAGTCTTTTCCATCTCATTTATAATAATTTAATTTAATTATTTGACTAGAAACTTAGCAGCTTAATCCTACATGGATCAACTGTCGTCTGGTCTGGTGAAAGCAATCCGATCTCGTGGCAAAAAAACAGCGAAAACAGTTTCATCGGAAATTCCTGTTTTTCTCATGCTATCCTATTTAAAATTTCTTTTTTTTATTAGATAACATCTCTATATTTTATCTGACCGTCTTTGTGTGTTAAAGGGTTTGTCGTTAACCGTTTATTTTCTCTTTTATTTTATTCGTCCATGACTTATGGTCTGCATAAGCTAAAACGGCGTCATTTCCCCTTAAATTGAGAAATAAAATAAGGAAAAGCTCTCATGTGCCAGCATTAGCGCTGTGGGAGGTCCAGACTTTATATTATATCGAGTCATAAATGTAGGTACACACACTTACATATACTATTTTGATATTATTATTGTAGGCTTTATGATACGATGGCAGTAAACAGCCGTCTCATAACCCTTTAGCTGAGCTAGAATAGATCGCCATGATGCAAATGACTACGGTTATTAAAATTACGACTTACACATAACCTATAACAGTTATTTCGCTCGTTTCACAACATTACGAGTGACCTAACACTTTTTGTTTAACGTTTTATTGTAAGTAATATAACTGTTCTTTATTGAGTGAGCCAGACGGTTCCGTACGAGGAAAAAATGTATCAGCTAATATTCCGTTTCACAGAAAAACCGACGGACGCACCGAGAACAATGTTCATTTCGAAAGATCAGTGGGTTGAGGAGGGGGGCGAGTTGCGCCTGTACTGCGAAGCTCTCATCGGTAAGGAATACGCCTACGTAATTTACAGCATGGAGGTAAAATAAATAGGGCGCCAGTGGTCAGGTGAAAGTGGCACTCGAGACTTGCTGTTCATAGTTCACTGCGCTGACCTAGGTATTCTGCAATGATGGACTTGACACGTGCCCTTGAATGTTTTACCCTTATTTACTTACTGTTCTGATCTGCTCCCATAGATCGAAGTCAAAGCTCATTTCAGACTAACGATCACTTGTTGTTATTTTTATCTACCAATAACACGAAAATAAATTATCTTATCCAATTTTCGGAAAAATATATATTGCCCTCCATTTCTTTCTCCTTTTTTTATGAAAAGATACACAATATCTAATCAGATCTGATAACCTTAATCACGTGTATTGTGCAGGTCGGTCTCTATTGGCGGACGCCCGCAGCGACCTCCGGTGGCGAAAAGTGTTTCCCAACAATACCGAGGGAGACTTGTTATCCACTCAGACTGAAATCAAGACCACCCGGTGAGTCCCTCGTTATGTTTAAAAATTCAATATTTACACACAATAATATGAATAAGTTAGACTAGAGTTTGTAGCTGGAAGCTCCTTAACTGTCTAAATAAAATAATTAAGGTTCAAGTTCCTTTATTCTGTTTTGATTAGGCTAAATATAAAAGCTTTTCTTACCGCCTTATTTCAAAAATGGTAAACGCACAAAAGAATAAATATACAATTATTAAAAGTAGCTTTTACAGAGTTCAAGAAAAGTTTAACTGACAAAGGAGTTCGATTTATTCCTTCAATATCATTAGAGAGAGAACGTAAGTAAGTACCTAATTATGAAGCACTCAAAAGTTTTATGGATTCCCGGTAATAAGCGTAGTGCTTGGCACCGCCTCCAGACATCTACAACTAGAGATCGACTGGTGACCTTTCGATATGGTTGTCGCTTTTATAAGAAGAAAATACTTAGTTATTGCGTTAGATAACAGTTTATGGATAATTGCTTATTTTAGACGCGGATCCGTTACTGTTTTCCTGGAAAAGGTTGACTTCATTTCCTGTTAAGAGCGCTTTGACAAAATCGAATTGCTCAGGTTGACTAAAGTTGAATACCGCGCGTCACAAGATTTATATTGATTTTTGTATTGCATTTAACAATTATTTAAAAATATTTACTTTACTTTTAATTAGACCAATTATTTTTTTCAAGCAATATAGCAACGCCACCTTAATTATTAAATATTTTTTATTTGAATTTGGATTATAATTTCATGGATAAAAATTATAGTTTCGTACGGAAAATTATCAATAACTCTGTTTTACAGAATTATTTTTGGTGTATTACTGCATGAATCGTAATAAATTGATTTGAACATTCCAAAGTAGAAGATACAGTTGTACCGTGGACATTTTTATAAATGATTAAATTATAATATCTTCGGTGTACCAAGGCATCAAAAGATTCCCTAAAGCAACATTTTGTGAAACATCCTTTGCGGAGTCAAGGATTTTACTGATATACGTGAACAAATTGAAATATTTATTTAGAACACTCCCAAGATAAATGATCAAACTGTCTTAAGCATATTTTTGTTTTTTTTTTAAGGCTATATCTAAAGCAAAATCATACATCAAAACTCGAATAAAACGCTAAAATTCAAGAAAAATTGTGACAGCCCTCTTAATATAATATATACTTCAATATATATTGATCGTATTGGCTCTTAACGGTATCTCTCTCGTATTCGAAGCAATTAGATCACGACATGAATCTAGCTAATATTTATTTGTACCTACTTGTTTTCTTAGATTGGTTTTATTTCCGTCGTAGGATAGAAGATGGCTGTCTTTATGAAATTATTATCCTTCTGACAAAACATTAGTAGATTTGGTTTCATTACATTAGTAGTTTAAATTTTTAAATCAGAATACTTTATCAGAAGGCCAATTCTAAAAAAAAACACATTCGCATCACAATCGCAATCTGTCAAAAATGTATGAAAATTAAGGCTTTAGACTGTTTGAAAATGACATGCGAATGAGAAAGATCATTAAAAATTTCTAGACTTGTCCCTCTGAAATCTGTACAATCTTGGTAATCATTCGCTGTAGCGATCCATGTATAGATTTCAAATAAAAATTCCACAAAGCCACATAAGGATCACTGAAGCGATATGATCTTTATGATGGCACCATTTCAGTGAGCGGGTTAAAATTCCACAAATTATGACGGCCCAGTTACTGAGTCAACATTAATTTATTCCAAAAAGCTTCAATAAATTTTGAAGGGTAATTTAGATGAGAAAACAACCGCTGTTTAAACATTGCCTGAAATAATAAATGTAAATCTCTATCGCAGAAGTTTACCCTTTATACCAACTGAATTAGTTTTACATAAACTTATTTATTATCTACTAGCTTTCTCCTACAGCGCCGCTTAGCTCGCGTTAAGTATTACTTTAAACCGACTTCAAAAAAAGGAGAAGGTTCTCAATTCGACTGTGTTTTTCGCATAAAAAGTAGACTCAGGTCTACTCCAGGTACCCATCTATTTGTACCAAAATTCATCAAAGTCAGACGGGTTTAAAAGTAATCTCTATAACATAAATTCAGCTACCATACCATACCTCAGCCAGAATAATATTCTTACGCAATTACATTTTCAAACCATATCGCCAGACGCGCGTCGCCGTCGTTGACATTAGGTCTTTACCATACTTAGTCAGCGCTTCCTGCGCCATAAGGAAATAGTAGTAGTAAAACTATTGAATTATTGATTGCAGGGAGGATGTGGAGGACATCATCGGCTCGTACCTGACCGTCGATAGGGTGTCTGCGCAAGACTACGGGACTTATGTCTGCGTCGTGCACAGCAATGACGTCGTCTCCAAGAATTTCGTCACAGTGCATTACAGATGTAAGTATCCTTGTTTTTCTGTTCAAGCGTCATCTTGTTTGATATTATTTATGCATGTAGGTATAATATAAGAAACACACATGACTCATAGCAGGATTCACGCAACAGAGTGATTGTAATTCTACATTCACTCGAGATTATACGTTCCGAGGACTTGTGCGAGTATTTATACTCAGTCAATCGCGTTAACGTAGGTAAAAGTTTGATTTTGTCGAATTTAATGAAAAAGGTAACCCGTTATTGTCACCACACGGCGCTTATTCACCATCATCATCATCATCTTATCATATTCTTTAAGGTACAAATTTACGTTTACGCGATCGAGTACGTTTGAACACTGCCACAACCACACTTTGTTCTACCTATATAACTTCGTTGGTTCCTTGTTGTCCTAATTAGTACCTACAGGTGCAACGAGCACTAGAATGCTCAGAAAATATGATTGTTTTTTGTTTGTGTTTTCTATTTGCATTTCCAAGTAGTAGTTAGTAAGGATTCGAGATTAGTTCCCGATTTTCAGAATCGCTACTTCGCCACCACACGATATGGAATTTGACGTAATCGGCGGAATGTGCATGTATGATGAAAACTCTGCTAAGTAGAAAGGCAGGCATCATATTATTTTCGTTATAACTTAGAGTGTTGACTTATTATTATAAAGTTTATGTAGGTCTCGGTAAATAAAAGGTTTTCCCGTTTTCCTTTGTGGTTGATGCAGTTGCAGTAGGCGACGTAAATAGTCAACGGACTATCATATGATTATATAATTTACTGCGGTCACTAGTAATGACTATTATTAGATATTTAATCGTGATTGTGTTGTGTATTGAGGTAGGACTGTTTAGTTGGTTATTTTATTCAAAATGGTTTGATACTTTACGCACTGACTTTACAACTTCCGAGGCGAAATTATTGCCCTTAGGCAACTAACTTCAATAACTTTACCTACCTACTTAAATAAGGGTAAAGATTTGTATCAACAACTGTGTAAACAATTTCTTCATCTGACACTACTGCTTAATCTTCATGAATTGCTAGAAGCTACCTATAATAATTCATTCAACCATTGGGCGCCGGGAGGGTGGCAAAGCCTTGCCAAGCCAAGGGGTGTGCAAGTGCACCCCCCATGATTAGGCATGGCTTTCAATAAAACATGCGAAGACATAAAACATTCAAAAAATGTTATTTTACAAGCGCAATACACCTATTACTATATTGCGCTTGCCATTTTTTTTTTAAAGAGACCTAGCATATCCGAGGTGAGGTATGAGTACTTCAAGCTCCCTCGCGTCCGGTCTTGTGTCCGTCTGCTTTAGTTCTAGGAAACAAAAAACCTGAAGAGAGAGGACGGATTTTTGCACGCCCCTGAAATTTGTCCTGCCTGCGCCCATGCTAATACTTACATAACTTATTTATTTTTACTTACTTTAGTAATTATCTAACCTATTCAAGTAGCTATGTGACTTAGCCCTGAGTATGCACAGACTGTGCGTAGGCGGACGAAGAGGTACTGTGTGTAGATACTACGCCGTCTAGTCAAAACATTATTTGATGCAACATTATCGCGTTGTGTTAATTATACTCGTGTTACTCATCATTTAAATTCTCCTAAAACATTTTTTGTCAATTGAAAATAACTTTAAACCTTGTAAGTTTAATTTTGTACGATTTGTCTAAAATTTGGTTATGTACTATCAATATCTCATCGGCATCCGACTGCTAATCGATGTTATTATAATAAATGACTATTATAATAACATCGATTAGCAGTATTATTATAATAGTCATAGATTCTTCGGACATCCGACGGTGTACTTAATAGCCGCGGCACGATTTTAGCTATTTATTCTTCTACCTAAATATTGACTATGATATGAAATATACGGCGAATCTGTATGGCACACCCTATTCTGTATTTATTATCTGTGGCTTTAATTATACGCAGAGAAATTATTTTTACATCCTCAATAGAACATTTCAAACATAGAACATTTTTTATCATTTAAAGTAATCATATCGTCAATATACCTAGCTAACGCTATAACGGCCAAAACTTCTGACCTGTATAGTCTAAATAAAATCTTCTCATCAACCGAGGATTCTAAGATCAATATTTTTCATTCATTTATTTATTTATTGTTCTAAGGAAAACAAACAGTAATACATAATATTAAGCATTAACAGTTAGGAATGAGACGGTCGTCGATGAAATGAAGAAACCTATGACTGAATTAGTAAATAATTCTTATTTTTTCACACAGACGGTGGTGCAGACGATGCTACAAATTCGTCATGGTGCGGCAGTGGCGCCGTGCCGTGGCGGGCGCTGGCACTAGGCGCGGCCGCCGGAGCCCTGGCGCTCGTGTCGGCCGCCGCCCTGCACCGGCGCTGCACTCCGCGCCTGCTGCTGGCGGCCAGGCACGCGAGGGCGAGGGCCCAGCCCACGGCACGGAGGGCACGAGGTTAGTATCTACGTCATAGGAAAATTAAATAGTTTGCACGATACCTTTTTGGTTCTCGACCTTTTTATGTTTACCGTATTATAGAAAACAAACTTGCGTATAGAGGAACCAATCACTAAGGAGTATGATGCTACAGTGAACAGTGTGCAAAATAGCTTGATGAGGCTTGTACCGAAATCTTATATCCACCTGTTTACATTAATTTGTAAGTACCACGGTAAGTACGATGAAAAGTAGTTTTTTTTCCCTCAGCTCCTGCCTGAAAAACTGTGCATTGAAAACCACAGATCAAGCTCGTTTCTATCCAATTCCCCCCATCCCAAATTTTTGCAAACATAAAAATTACAAGACTGTTGCTACCATAACGGATACCTACCTATAGTAATTAAATGCCACCGTTATTTTAGTAAAGTAACTAAACTTACATACGTGCGTCATTCAGACAAATTATAATGATGATGACACCATATCCATTGCGCTGAAAAAACAGACTCGCTTGAGTTCAAATTCTGAGTATTTTTCCTTACGAACCTTTTAATTGTGCATAGACAGACGTGTACAATTGTACATTTGTACATGTTACTTCAGTTGGCAGGTCCAACTGAGCCAAAAGTTCGACAAAAAGTTCGGTACGGTCAGCATAAAAATAACTAAGTAATTCGAGTATACCACAGACACCGGCAAAGTGACCGTAATCAGAGTGCCAATTTATTCTATTAACTTTTAAACAACGTGCGCATTCGCAATCTGTCAAAAAATTATGAAAAACAAAACTGAGGCTTTATTGGACCCCAATGTAGTTGGGAAAAGGCTAGGCAGATGATGATGGACGTACAGAAGTCGTGCTCACGCTATGTATTCAAATAATGTCTGCCGACTGTACTTACCTACTTCGTCTGATGTGCACTCGAGCATTTGTACTAGTGTCATGTAATATGCGCGAACTTCTAAGTATTCAAACATATGCAAACATTATGCTAATCGCACGTTGTATACAGAGATTAAGGAATGCTAGTAGTGGTTATATTATGCTGCTTGATTTATAGTATAGTAGTAAGGAAACATGTCCCCGTTATCATAATATGTAGGTAGTAGAACTGTTTACATAGCCGAAATTAGCTGCAGGAAAATATTCGTTTCCACGTGAAATATTAATAACTTGGAAGCTTTTCTGAACTACTTCCCTGCTCTTTGCTATCAACTAACGAAGGCTACCAAATCGAATTCGGTTAAAAAAGTTATAAGGATATTATAAGGTTGTTATAAGAATATTATACATTTTCATGATGAATGACGTAGTTGAAACATCCAGGAGCGAGCGCAGTCCGAACCTTATGTTCCAAGGACAGCACGGAATGGAACGGTGACCTTATTTTGACATGTAAACATTATTAACAGAGTGTTTCATAATTCTAATTTTATTTTTATTGAACCCATCATCTTCATGAATTATTAATAATATAATCGAGCCTAGGCCGCCTAGAGGTAGTTTTTGACGGGTACATTAAGTGGGCCACCTTTAAATGACGACTAAAATGGCACCGTGTAAATTAGGACTAGCTGACCCGCGCAACTTCGTCTGCGTCACATTTTATATGAATGCTCCGCTCCTATTTGTCCTAGCGTGATGATATATAGCCAGCCTTCCTCGATAAATGGGCTATCTAACACTGAAATATTTTTTCTAATCGGACCAGTAGTTCCTGAGATTAGCGCGTTCAAACAAACAAACTCTTCAGCTTTGAAATATTATTATTAGTATAGATTAACATTGTATGTGTATCGTCAGTGTTAGAGAAGGAGTTCGACGTGCTGGTGTGCTGGACGGCGGTGGACGGCGAGCTGGTGCGCGGCGCTCTGCTGCCGACGCTCGCGCTCAAGTACAAGTACCGCGTGCACGCCGTGCCGCTCTCCACGCAGCCTGATACTTGTGAGTAACCATTTCTTTTTTATTCTATATGGAAGCGAACGTGAAGTGTGAAGGCCATAAATTCGCTGGATGCGAGGCGTACAAGGCCCGTTGATGAGACTACAATAGAATAGATGACTGAAAAAACAAGTTAGTCGGTCAGAAAGATTTCCAAAAAATGATGGACATGTATTTTTTTCTTTTTTTTTTTCACGTAAACAAGGATACAGTGCGTTGAAAACTCGTTTGAGGTCAATTGTAAGTCTACTTTACAGCATAGTGACGTCACAAGCCACCTTCTTTGTTGCCTTTTATCTTCGTCAGTTTTTATTGATTTGGAAAAAACTAAAAATATGTGACCAATATTGTTCAATAATCTTACTGACGGTCTAAATAGAATCATATTAATTACCTATAAGGATGCCTGTGACTAGCAGTGACATCTTTCGACTGAAATGATGATTAAAATTCATTGTCGATTGTCGTAATTAGCTTGACTATTCTGCAATAGCAGTAAAAAAGGGTTGCCTTTTCTTCTGCAGTGGGACAGTACACGCTGGAAGATTCCTTTTTGAATGGCAAAGTGTAACACACTATTATCCACCACTATACACATCTTAGTGTAGTTTACAGAAATAAATATGATCTGTGGGTTTAGTTATAAGAACTTGTAGAAGTGGTAGGTAGTCTTTTCCTGTTTATAATAGAAAGTAGTGAAGAAAAGGAGGAAGTAACGCTACAAAATAAATAGTAAGATTGTAAAAGGCATACTTCAACTAAGCAGCGATTCCAAATAAAAACATTCCATTTTCGTTCCTATTGAATGTCAATCATACTCAATACTTGAAAAAGCCCATAAACTGTTTGAAAAACCAAAAAAGGTGTATTCAGTTCAACGAATATGCAGAACATTGTGTGGATACTCGAAACGACACAAAGTGATATTGATATAATATTTCTAGCGAACGCTACTACGGCGTTAAATTCAAAGAAACAGTTATTCCACTGAGCGTGGGCGAGTTACTAGAAGCCAGTAATTATTATGAACTTGAACGCCAAGAACTCAAGATTTTCCAATGATACACAGAAGGAAAAAAGCTGCCAAGCTACTGAGAATGTTTCTTTAAACGTTATTGATTTTCTATTCCTGCCTACCGAAGGTTTTCTATGAAATATAGAGTAGAGGTAGAGGAATTGAAAACTGTCATGGAACCCTTCCAATACCTGTTCTTAACAAATAGATGATCGAGAACCGGCATCATACTATATCGTACCTTTATAAACAAGGAATTTCTTATACTTATTTTTATCGTTTGCTTGTACTATCAAAAACATCTTTCAGTTCCCCAAATTTGGAAAATTGTTGATATGGAGTATCGCTGAATTGATATTGCGAATTGAATTGGAATGTTTCTTAGGCACGAGAATTGGCCTTGTACAGTTCTTCAAGTAACCTGATTGCCTGATGAGATTTTCTTTGGGAAAACATAAATTTAAGAGCTGAAATTTTTATTATTTTCTTTGTTCAAGTTGCAGGATTTGCGCGCCATTCTAATAGCAAGACCTAACCTAATCATGTATGTATTATCTATCTCAGGGTACAGCGAGCTAGTCGGCGAGGCGTCTCGGTGTCGGTCGCTTGTCGCAGTGCTGTCGCCCGCGCAACATTCTCCACAACAGCTACTCACGGCGCTCAGGCAACTGCGCGCGCTTCCACTACCGCCCGTCGTTGTCTTACTACAGGTTTGTTAAATAAACTTTTTACTGGTTTTAATTGATAGGCTTGCGTTGGACCACAATCACCAGACGAAAAGCGACGATGCGTTCGACGATGGAGCTCGCTTGCAAGGCAAGCTTGTTTGTTACATGAGGTTACTTCATTTGTATTAGTCTAGACCTGGTGATTGCTTCACCACTTTTGATAACATTCCTAGAAGCTATCTAACTGACATAGGTATAGACGAATAAACTACTTCTAGGTAAGTACCTATCTTTTCATGACTTGTAGGTACATACGCGTATTTAACCGAATGACTATACCTAAAACGATTTGAATGAGAAAATATATTACTAAGATATACACTATTGAAGATCCTGTCGTTCATTCGCAAATTTCCTTGGTACGTTCATCTGGATCCTGGATCTCACAGATGCACGTACAAAGGGTTATCGAAATAGATCTCTCAGTAGGTAAGTCTAACGGGACTTGAAGGCTGTTGCAAACGAATTCGCGAGAAATAACTAGTGTTCAATACGAAGAAAATAATTATGTGGCTAACGGTAACGATTACTTCTTAGTATTTTACCTTCTGACTCCATCCTTGACGTCAGAACCAGTCAACAAGGTAAAAAAAAGTTTTCCCCGTCATTAATCTAATCGCCTATAAATAAATAGAAGGTAATCCCAACGTAAGTATTTTGTAACAAAGATGACGTAGCGCGTAAGAAGCAGTTTTTATACGCATGACACATTTTCTGCGGCAGATGTTACAGCATAATTCCTTGTCTCCATTTCCTAGTAGTCTTTTTTTGTGACCACATCGTCCAATTAGTTTTTATACGATTTTAAGTTTAAATAAAAATTACGCTAAGATAATTAAAATTCTTAAATTTTTACGACGAATTAGTCTCTGGTTCCTAGACTTTTTTACCACTTCGTCCTGTTCGTTTTTATAGGATAAATGAAAGGGAAAATTACTCTACGGCATTTAAAATTCTTGTGACAAATTACACGAAATTATTAGCCTTCAGATTAAATATAGCATCTAGTAAATTCCATGCCTTCGTATTTCTATTTCCATTATCAAGATTCTTAGTTAATTTCAGTAAATATTGTCAGTATTTTTTACTAAATAATGTAGCAAAGTAAGTTTTCTATATTTCCTGTTCCCGTTACATATTTGGGGTCGGGTCTCACCACTACTCTGGGCCAGAATATTCTAACCCTCGTTGACATTTGGGCTATAATCCGCACGCAATGAGAATGGGATGGAACTTTGTCAAAGTAAATCGAAAATGACAGTTGTCAAGTAGCGTCAGCAAAAAAGTTTAATTTTAAATTAGTTTTTCTACGATCTGTCATAGGGATATGTAAATACACAAAAACGTTTCATGGTTGTAATCCTTTTTAATAATAATGTTTTGGTATATATTTACAGTTATTCCAATTCAGTTACTTTTCGACTATCGCATTCGCTAATTTAGTGGCACTTGTCTAGCGCCTCGCATGTAACAGGTCCTTCCAGAATATATTCTCTAACAAAATTATTGCATCAAAATACATTATGTAGTTTGGAAGAGCGAAGAGTGGGTTTCTTCACGAGTTGTCTACGGCATCCGGCAAGGACTTCACAAAAATAGAGGTGGTCATGAAAGTGTTAACTCACCCCAATTCGTTTGTCTGCAGGACCTACCCAAACTAAAGCGCGAGGCCAAGGAAGGCGGCGAGAGCCTGGTGACGACGCTGCGCGGCACGCGGCTGGTGGCGTGGCGACACGTGCACGAGCGTGCCTTCTGGACGGCGCTGCGCCTGGCGCTGCCGCTGCCGCCCGCGCACCTCGATGTATGTACACGTTACTGAGGTAACACCACCACTTACTAACCACACATTGGATCTGGAGACTTTGCACCACTTTTTAATCGACTTTTTTATTATTCCCTTGGATTTTGCGCTCATCACACACTATCACGCGTTTTCGTGTTTTCTTAAATCGTTTTCATATTTTTCATAGCTCACACCAATGTTTCGGGTTGTTATTTTAAGGCCGACTTTCCGAATTGTCAGGTTGGTATTATCTGAAGAAGAAGTAAATACGGTGGTTTGTCATGTTTTTAAATTAATGAAAACTGTCAAGCCCTCATTATCATTTCTCAGGTAAAACTTACAGTTGAAAAGTCAGGCCTTATTTCCTTTTGGAAAATTAAAAATAACAACGCAACTCGACTTTTTTAATTACTCATTGTTTTTTGGTTACAATTCATGCATCATTGGTAGCCTCAGTACCCAGTGAGGCTACCGACGAACAAACGAATTTTGAAAAGTTTGCGATGCAAAAGAATGGACACGATGTACAATTGCTGTAACGAAAGAAATCAGGCAAAAAAGGACAATTTAAATGGTAATTCTAATCGAATCGAACCTACGGCACCACTCGGTATTCAAAAGTGGTGCAAAGCTCTTCTTGTTCAGTGTATTTTGTACATTAGGATCCATCACCAGATAAATCAATAAAATACCCACCCATCATTACAGACGAAACCGATCCCAACTGAAACAGAAGACAACAAATACTCTCGCTCGGGGAGCCTGACGGCGCTCGTGTAAGCGCGCGCAGTCCCGCGCACCCGCGCTGCGTCCGGCCGCGGCAGCTACTCAGTGTGGACAGTGACAGTTAGTGCCTGACAGTTGACAGCTGACAGTACCGTGCGCCCGTGAACACTGCATGACCACACACACCCGCGCGCTGCCAATCTAATATTCGTACGAAGACTGTGAGTAGTTATAGCTATTTGTAATATTCAATATCACATTACGGTAATTAGGTTGTAAGTCATTTGAAACCTGTATACAGTTTTCTAAGATCTCAGCATCTTTCTTTCGTCTGATTACTATAACATCGTTTCTGTTTTCCATTTCTCTTGTGCCAATGGAAAAGCTATCATGACAATTTGAATTAAGTTTTGCGGTTGTATTCCACTATTTATTTTATTTATCTTTTTTACTTCTTTGTGTACTTTCTCTTTCGAGTATTATTAGCGGATGGATTCCGCGTCGCCGACACGTCAACTTGCTCATGACTGTGCGACGGCTTTAGTTTATAGGAAAAGAAATTCTTAATTTATCTTCTTTAATTATTGTAATAATTTATGTTGGTTGGAAACAGCGGAGTGTAGAATGTGTTGCGAAGATTCAGGGTTCTGTGATATCGAAGTGTGGATGTTGTAAAGAGACGGTAGTATATTAAAAACCATTTCAAACCAAACAAAGTCAAGAATATAGAACACGATTTAAGTTTTGTGTTTTGTACTGCTGGCACTTTCTGATCTTGTTTTTTTTACATTTTTATAGTAGTGTGTTGTAATACTGATGTAAATATTATTTTAAACAAGAGTATTTTTACATGTGTTTAGTTTTAAACGAAGAAGCTTAGCAGGTTACTGATTATTGTAAACATTTAGTAATATAATTTAAACGATACATTCCTTTAAAAAAATATTATTACTTAGTTTGTTTTAAGTTCACTTAAACTGATACTAGATGTTCAAAACGAATAGAATTTCTTCAATAAGAAATTATTTTCTTATCTGAAACGTTGTATGTAAATAAAACAAATGCTATTGATACGTAAAAACTGTTTTATTTCTGTTGCAATAATCCAACATTATAACAAGTTCTTACTTACATAAATCAACATTGTATTGGCGTACATTACCTTTTCACTAATTCATTGCATCACATTCAAATTAAGAATAACAAATAACATTTAAAATTATAATTGGATAAAAATTACGATGATATTCATAAAAATATAAGTTCTCAAAATTAAGCACTTCTGTATCGATACTTTAAGTATCATAATAATTCCCAAGATTGATTTCGAATAGTAAGTACATAGAGCTCGTCACGTGTGACGTCACCAGTCACGATCACTTACATTAAGTACAAGATACAAGTATTAGCACCTCGTAACTACTTGTTAAAGCTCAAAAGTTATTGGACCGTAATTTATTTTATTACCTATCTATTTTAATGGTATTCGAGATAACATTTGGCATTGAATGTAATCATATTTATAAATTATTCAGTTTTCCACAAACACACCTGAATGCAATTTGTTATCATCTAAAATAAACTTGTAAATCTCACTTGTCGTTTATAAAAACATAATTATTAGCTAAGTCACAATAATAAAACATTCTTAAAAAATATTTCAATTTATAAAAATACCTAATACAGTTTGTGACATTAAGGCAACACTTCCAACTCTAACATACTAGGAACAGCTTATAGTTACAGTTATATTATCTAAACTACTACTGACGGGTTCATGAAACAGCAATTTGAAATAACTCCACGCACTAACTGCTGCAATTATGTCGTAATTCGTGGGGGCTCATAAGAGCATGTTGTAAAAAACGGTTCACGTTACTAATTACTCCTAATGGCTCTGTACTCGGAACCATTTTTCAATAATAACTCATTGTTGTGGAATAACGTTATAAAAAGTTTTGAATAGCGCGAACCCACATACCGTGAAATATTTATATATTTACGCGCAATCCGACGCAGTTATGTTCCCGCGTCGGCGCACGGAGTAAGTTCCTCATTCGAAGTCGTGGAAGTGTTGACTATTAAATATTTTACAAATTAAAAAATAATCATTTCACTTAATGGGAAATAACCGTGATGTTGGTCGCATGCACCCCTCATGCACTTCATCACCAGATCCTTTGTACAATATCTCGATTGTAGGAACAATTAATTCATAGCCTAACATTAGTAATTAACTTGCATCAATCAGAGGTGCCCGCCGGTGGCTGCTCCATTTTGACTTCATAGGCCTAAGAAAGATAACATACAAAAGTTTATTAAAATATCCTTTTGAATAAAGGTAGTTGAAAGTGAAGGTCTGTGTTGACACCAAATAAATGAAAGCACGCTTGTGTGTGCACGCATGCGCGCCACGCCCGCGCATGCGCTGTCTTATGTTTTTTGCCAAATTGAAATCCTGCGTAGTCAATTGAGACGTACTTCAGAGAGGCAAACTTGCTTTGCGCGAACTATACTTTACTGAAAACCTACCCCCACAACAGGGTCAATCCCGAAACGATTAACCTGGACCGGCCCCTGCCACTTGGTAAATAAGCAGTTCGTACCTCTTTGGCCACCTTGCAGAGCGTCTCGGCCATGGCTCGGCCGGTCTGGTCCACCATGCCGCGCAGTACGCCGTCCGCGTTCTGTAGCAAGTTGTGCGGGTGGTCGTACTCCACCATGCGGCCTGCGTCCATTACCAGCACCTGCGAGTACACAGTATACTCAAGGCTTTTCTATTGGGTACAGGGGGCTAATGTCCAGTATTGAATAGGAAAAGGCGAATGTGACTGACACTAGCATGGCCATCTTCACGGATGTAAATTTTTATAGCATAAAAAATTGTCACTCGAACTCTTCGATTTAGCTCTTGGACTATACCTTAAAAATTTATATCTTCTAAACTAAGACTCGAATAATAAAGGCCAAGCTGGCGTAGGCTCTACCCAGATCAGCCACCTTTACCCATAACCCTATTAACTTTTGAACCAGTGACCGACTAGTTCTGATGTTTAGCGACTCTTTTCGACTTTATTAGTGACAATTTTTTTTGTGTTATCAGAATTAAATTCCCACAAAAGGCAACTAAGATTCGATTAAAAATGAAAAACAGGCTGGATCAAGACCTCTGAACTCCAGGTACGCCATAACATCCGGACAGTAATCGCTAAATGAGTGGCTGTTGGTCTAATGGTAGGTGCGATTACTGAGTATGATATCATTCCTGGGCTCTAATTCTATGTTCCAGTAGTAATCTGGAGTTATTTCTGTGTCTGGTTGATGGCAAATGTAGCAATAGTTTCCCCTCCTATCATTTTGGAATAAAAACTGAAAAAAAGCGGGCATCTGTCCATCATATCGCGTGAAATAATAACATATTTTTTTCTTAATAAGCCACGGACATATTATAAACTATTGAATTTGGGTGAGATTTATTGTTTATATATAACGATTTTTTCATAATTTATCGAGAAGTCACAATCTAATAAAGATTTATTACAATCTTACGGAGTCTGCAATTTTCCGGTGACATTGTCATCGTAAAAAGGCGTTAGTTATATTTGCATGAGTGTACGCTATTTTTAGTGTGTTAATATTTACCTTATCTGAATCCATAACGGTGTGAAGACGATGTGCGATCGTGAGCACGGTGCAATCCGCAAATTTGCTCCTAATTGTAGTTTGTATAAGCGCATCGGTCCTGAAACGAACAACATTCAACTTATTGTAGCTCAGTTTACGGTTGTTATTTCTACGATCGAATCCCAAGAAAGCTCAACCAAAGTCGACCCAGTTGGAGTTGGAACCAAACAAGTTTAGAGTGGTTGCAACGGAGGATACACACGTGAGGGGCATGCGCGATGTTTGTGGATATGCATTTTATGATAGAGGGCAGTCATTTTTACCCCCTCCCTCCCTTTACAGCGATAGTAATCAAAGCTCTTACCCCTGCTTACGTAAGCATTGGAATAGTTTTTGTCAGTCACGCGGGACCTATTTCTCCCCCTTCTGTTATCTCTTGCTTATGAAACCATCGCGTGCGAGTAAAACCATTTAAACCCCCCGTCTCCCATGTTTTAAAAAATAAGCATAGTAAAGACGCCCCATCCGGATTTAAATCTGTGTCCATTGGTGTTTACGATATATTTGAACGGCCCCTCGCGATCAATAGTCATTGTTCTATTTTTCACTGTCGATTTTGTATTAGCGAAATAACGTAAATAAAACTAGTTAAAAATCCAGTGTACTAACTGAGGATCAACGTTGGCGGTGGCCTCGTCCAGCACCAGCAGTCGGTTCCTGCGCACGATGGCGCGCGCGAGGCACACGAGCTGGCGCTGCCCCACCGAGAAGTTGCCGCCGCCCTCCGACATGCGCGACGACAGCCCCGCCGGCAGCTCCGTCACTGCCTCTTTCAGTTCCACCTGGATCAAGAATACTTTATGTTCACATTTCCAGCCACACTTAGATGTCGTTAAAAGCTTAAGCTAAGCATATTGTAAACAAATGTAAAATTAAGATTTGAGTAGTGACCCCCCCCTCCCCTGTTCTTTCTTCAGTCTGATTATATAGTTCGTAGTATAAAGACGTTCTGTTTTATTTAGCCCTTCTGTTGACAGGAGGAGCCTAGAGTAGAAGAAAGAACAGATTACTACTAATCTTAATTTTACATTTGTTTATTTCACCTAGCTTAACCTACACATAACTACACCAAATTGTGGTTGTCACAAAAGAATAGAAATAAATGGTTAAAGATGAATTTTGAATTCTCACTTTTTTTAAGTAGTAGTATGTGTTTTGACTTTCAAGTTCTGGCAAACTGACTCGCGAGGCCAAATTGCCAGAAATAATCGCATTACTTCCTGATGTTTGAAACAATCTATAGACAGTCATGCCCCACGCGGGATTCACAATTTGTTTATTCCTTATCTTACTGAAAACTTGTAACTTTAAAAATCCTTGAGAAAATGACATAAAAAATAGTTAAGTATCCGGCCGCAAATAAGGCAACATCACTCTTCACGGATTGTTCCTTTGGGTTTCTAAAAATTCGTAATTTTTTAAACTTCAATTTTTACCAGACTACAGCAAATTCAAAATGAGCGTTATGATATTAGGAAACGTTGACGACACCGTTGGCGTAGAGGTTGAGCGATTGGCTGCGCTGCATGTCGCAGGTTGGATTCCCGCACGGAACAAATATTTGTATGGCCTACAGATAGTTGTTCCGGGTCTGGCTGATTGTGTTTGTGGCATTGAATATTTATAAACGCACCCAAAATACAGGAGAAATTCCTAGTGTGGGAAAAAGTAATAAAAAACATGTCGCCTTACCTCTTCCAAGGCCCTCCACAGCACCTGGTCGGGGTACTCGTCGAAGGGGTCGAGGTTGTGGCGCATGGTGCCGGAGAACAGCACCGGCTCCTGCGGGATGATGGACAGCTGACTGCGCAGCTCGTGCAGGCCCAGCTGTGACGTCTCGCGCCCGTCGATTATGATGTCGCCTTCGATTGTTGCCAGCCTGGTATGTTTACTCAATACTTTTATTGCATTCCACATTGTATTCTTAAATGGTAAAACAACAATAGGCTAGTTTCCATCATCCACAATTGCAAAACTATTTAGTCCGTCAGTTAGAGTATTGAAAAATAATGGACACGTATTTTTTGTTTTTGTAAATCAATGAATCACGATCCGCTAAAAATGAAGCCAGGGTGTGACGTATTGAGAATTTTAAAAGCGTCGTAACTTCGTCAATTTTGGTTCCCGTAACAAAAGAAAATACGGGTCAAATATTTTTTGATAATCTAACTGACGGACTAATTAGATTTTTTCAGGACACAAGCCTATTAGTTCATATGAACCCTGTTGGGCACAGCAATATAAGTTTCTAAGTTAGGAGAGGGGTCTCCTAACTTAGAAACTTATCTTGCTGTTACATAGGATATGTAATGTTTAGTTCATTGATGTCATGAAGAGGTTTGCAAATACTAATAGGACAAGCTGTTTTGCTGATAAATGGACCCAGGACGTCAAATTTTTAGTAACAGGTAGTTACTAAAAAGTCCAAAACAAAGGTTGCATAATTATGTAGGTAGAAAGAACTGATTTATATTTTTTGATCACCAACGGATAAAAAAAAATTATTAAGTTAATATAATTTATATTTATTTCTAATTGTCATATTTAGATTTAGGGATAGGCCGCACTACGACTTAATGGATGAAGTTTTTAATCGTGAGATTTTGTGAAACTATTACAAGTAGCCTCACTTGCGGTTTTTCCCGCGACTGATTCCCATGCTCCTCGAGCGGTTTCGCGGTATTGCGATTAACCGCGGCGGGTAAAAACGTTGTACGGCCTTAGCCTTAGATAAAAGTTGAAAAAAAAAACTGAGGTTTGACAAATTGACCCTAATAGTATTTCTAACATAAATAAACTCACCTAAACAGAGCGTTGATGAGCGAAGACTTCCCCGCGCCAGTTCGTCCAACGATGCCGATCTTCTCCTTGGGCTGCACCACGAAGCTGAGGTCGTTGAGCACGGCCGGGTCGGCGGGCGAGTAGTACAGCGACACGTGCCGGAACTCGATGCGGCCCTCTTCCGGCCACGAGGGCGGAGGCTTCTTGTCCGGGGCGGATTGCAGCGGCGGCTCCGACTCGATGTTTGAGTATTCTTGTATTCTGGGCGAGAAAGCAATAATTTTTTTTTTTGTGACCAATATTGTCAGTCCCGCCCGAGGGATATCGTTTTACTCCTCCACAACTCAGTGAACCAATCACTGCGTTCTGAAGGTTTAGACCAACTTTTCTGTGCAAGTAAGTAGCAGGTGACGCAAAAAAAAAGATCGCATACCGCTATGCGATCTTTTTTTTTTGCGTCACCTTGTACCTTTCAAGATCTTCCTAAAGGCTTCCGCGCCGGAGAAAAAAGTACGCTCCGCGAATAAAAAGTCCGCCGCACATTTACGGCGAACTCAGCGCACATGGTTGCGATCATTTGTTGCCCGGAAATGTTCTTTTTTCAACTTCTTTTATTAAAATTTTACTTTCGATTTCCAGGGTCATCGTTTATCGTCGAGCATACACGTCACTCTCGAGCGCACAGCGCAGACTAACATCCGCCATCCATGTGCGTTGCTTCGCCTAGTCACACGAGTTCTACTTTTTTCGGGGACTCCTCCGTACTTTTGTCCGGTCCGCTCTCTGCATGTCCTCGGCTATTCGGGGGACGTTTTGTACGCGGTACTTTTAATCCCTCGTTTGCGTTACTCGATACAGTTGTAAGCGATATATTTTAGCGGACAAAAAAGTCCGCGGACAAAAATCCGTCGTCTGCGCAGGCTATAAAAGCTGCTTAAAGGTTTTTTTTTTTTAACTTTACTGAGAAAATAGTGAAAAGAAAATTATTTAATTTATGTTATCTTACCTTTCAACGCTAGTCATTTGGTTTTCTAGCTCGGTGGACTGTCGCATGCCCCACTGGAACATCCCCGTGAGGCCCATCGCTTGTGTGATGGCTAGACCAACGTTACCTCCGTACTCGCCTGCAGGACAAATAGTTATCACACATTTAGAGATAGCGTACATTGATTACATCAAGCCGGGAACTGTTATTTTAATTCAATCTTATGCATATAAGCACATAATTAAGTCATTTTAAATGATAATCATGATGGACACATGATGGCCATACCATATGTATTTTTACTTTCTGTATACGACACTACCTACCGGCAAAACTGTTGGAAACAGTTGTTGTGCCGATACCGAAAATGTCACTGGAGATGTCACAGAGAAAAGCAACATCAGGCCAATTTCCCTAGCGACTGTAATTGCAAAGCTCTTCGATGGTTTACGTGACGCTGAACTCAGCAAGCATATTGAGCTTAATGACACGCAGTTTGGCTTCCGTAAAACACTGTCGACTGAAAGTGCGATCTTGACATTGAAACATACTGTCAACTACTACGTAAAGAGAAAAACACCTATCTATGCTTGCTTCCTCGACCTATCGAAGGCCTTTAACTTAGTGGACTATGGCAGACTCTGGGCCAAGCTTAGTGAGGTAGGGGCACCCACCAAACACATTAAAATCTTACGTTCCTGGTACAAAATTCAGAAGAACTTCGTTAAGTGGGGAAATGTTTTGTCGGATGAGTATGCACTGAAGTGTGGCGTGCAACAGGGAGGCCTGTCCTCTCCAAGACTATTTAATCTGTACGTCAGTCAACTGATCGATGGGCTTAGTAACAGCCATGTCGGTTGTTATATAGATAACTAGCTGACCCACGCAACTTCGTCTGCGTCACATTTTCCATTAATGCTCGGCTCCTTTTAGTCTTAGCGTGATGATATGTAGCCTATAGCCTTCCTCGATAAATGGGCTATCTAATACTGAAAGAATTTTTCAAATCGGACCAGCAGTTCCTGAGATTACCCCCTACATACAAACTTACAAACAAATGTTACCTCTTTATAATATTACTATAGATGTCTGTGTTAAGAACATTAGTTACGCGGACGACATGGTGTTGCTGAGCTCATCGCTCAGTGGTTTAAGGAAACTGCTCGATATTTGTGGGTCATATGCTGTGGATCACGGTTTGAGCTACAATGAGAAGAATAGTGTGTATGGTCATTAGAGGTAACAATAAACAACCGGAGCATATGCCACCTGTATATCGAACGCAGTGGCTCTAAATCGTGTTATATAGTTTAGGTACTTGGGGAACATTATGACGGAGACCCTGCAATACGATGCAGATATCGAGCGAGAACGAAGGGCGTTGTCGGTGCGTGCAAACATGTTGGTCTATAGATTTGCAAGGTGTACAGTAGACGTAAAAGTAATCCTATTCAGAGTCTACTGCCAAAACTCTTATGCAAGCGCTTTATGGTGCAACTACACGCAGCAGGCCTATTACGCTCTTCGCATACAATACAATAACGCCTTTAGGATACTGATGTGGCTCCCTCGATTCTGCAGCGCGTCGGGCATGTGTGCTGACGCAAGAGTCGATGGCTTTTATGCCGTTATGAGTAAGAGAACAGCTTCTGTGATGCGCCGGATTTGAGGGAGCGCCAACGGAATCCTAAAGATGATTTCTGAGGCCAGATTCTGCGTTGCTGGGGAGATTTATGCAGCTTTATGTGACGAGATGACATTGTGTGCTTATTGATTATTTTATTTGTTGACATTTATTCTTTTAATGTATTTTATTTTATGACATGGTTATTTCGGACATTATGATTTTATTATATTGAATTTAATTTTCATAATTATATTCTTTTTAATTGTTTCTATTTTCTTTTTGAATTTTAATATTGACCAACATACATAGTTTTAAGACCTCTGTTACCAAAAATTATGGACATTATTAGTCTGAAAAAAAAAAAAATTACCTCGAAATATCTCGGCAACGTGACCCTTTAGGGCACCATGTTCCTAACATTTTTTATTGTTACAAGTGTCTACTACCCATAAATGCATGTTAGATCATACACCGTAACTTGAAAAAAAAAAACAACTGCCCAAGTGCGAGTCGGACTCGCGCACGAAGGGTTCCGTACCATTATAGTATTATACGATTTATGACGTGTTAAAAAAATAACTGCTATCTAGATCTCGTTCAAATCAATTTTCGGTGGAAGTTTACATAGTAAGTGTTATATTTTTTTTTAGTTTTACCATTCTCATATTTTAGAAGTTATATGGGGACACATTTTACGACTTTGGACGTCTCTCGCGCAAACTATTAAGTTTAGAAAAAAATGATATAAGAAACCTCACTATCATTTTTGAAGACCTATTCATAGATAGACCCCACAATTATGGGTTCGATGAAAAAAAAAATTTGAGTTTCTGTTCTAAGTATGGGGACCTCAAAATTTATTGTTTTTTTTTTTTCTATTTTTGTATGAAAATCTTTATGCGGTTCACAGAATACATCTACTTACCAAATTTCAACAGTATAGTTGTTATAGTTTCCGAAAAAAGTGGCTGTGCTATACGGACTGACAGACATGACGAATCTATAAAGGCCAATCTGTACTCCTCAGTGACAGTGACGTTCACTGATGTGTGCGGATAGCGTCGTACAAAATGTATGCTACAATATCATTTTTCACTGACACGGATGGATACGTTACTGAACGGCACGTGTCGCCACTGTTGTGTGCGTATCGGCCTTTAGGGTTCCTTTTTTGCCATTTGGCTACGGAACCCTAAAAAATGGCGGCGGTCTATGTCACAATGGTGCTATGCCCTTTCGATCCAATCGTTCCAAAATTGGCTGTGACAGACAGACCAGAGTGACCCTAAAAGGGTTTCGTTTCTTATGGATGTTGGGAATCCTAAAAATAAAAATGATTTAAAAACACTGAGTTTCTGTTTTCTTTTCTTTCTTCCTTTCAAAGGTCCAATTCTGAATTTAAATGTGTAGTTGTCTTCAAGATAAAAGAACTTATTCCTAGTTTAATACCATATTATTAAGTTACTTACTTTGCCCGAAAACGAGGAAGCTGAGCGTAACCATGGCGATGTAAACCACGCATACGAGATCCAGCCAGAAGCCAAATGCTCGAGAGCTGGCGATGAATAAGTACCTGAGAATAATTCATACCTTTAACCAATTTGTAATAAGAAAAAAATAAGATAGCCAAAGAGATTGAGATTGGAGAATCGGTGCAAGAATTTCGCTTGGAATCGCTTCTAAATGCATATTATATTGGCTATTGTCTAATCAATAAATGGCTGCATTACATATAAATCTGCTTTGAGTTATAATTCTATTGACCCCTCACAAAGTGTGGCCGAATTACTAAGTCTTAACAATTTATCCGAAGTAATTTTACTTATAAACACACCACTGCTCTTAAAAATGCTTACTAATTTATTTTGTTTATTAAACTTCTATATTGTTTGAAACTGTCTGCTCCATCTCTCTCCATTCAAGCTTAATTTGGACGACTGGCGTTATACTATGTTCTATCAGGCAACATTGCTGGAATGGACCTTTTTGCCGGAGCCATGAGCATTTTTTTTACCTTAGCTGCTAGTTTCTGTCTTAAAGCCATAAAGACTTTGATAACTTACCACGCGGAACTATGCAAATCCTGATGGTTGTCGAATTCTCGTATGAGCGCCTCCTGCGCTCCGAACGCGCGAATAGTCGTGATGCCCTGCAGTGTCGCGTTCAGGTGAGAGAATACTGGACTACGAGCTGTGGGGGAAATGAGAGGGTTAGTCTAAAGAAATGGTCTCGCTACGAGTCAGAGTTGACTCACTCACACCTTCGAGGCGCTTGATGCTGCGTGGGAACACCAGGTAGAAATTGCACAGCCCCGTAGAACACGAATGAATCCGATTAGTTCCGAAGTTATCCGAGGGTTAGTCTAAAGAAATGGTCGCACTATGCGTCAGAGATGTCTCACTCACACCTTCGTGGCGCTTGATGCTGCGTGAGGACAACAGGTAGAAGATGCGTAGGCCGTTATAGAACACGAGGTATTCAGATTAGTACCGATGTTATTCGAGAGTTAGTTAGAAATGCTCGCGCTATGCGTCAAAGATGACTCATTCACACCCTCGAGGCGCTTGATGCTGCGCGAGGGAGACAGGTAGAAGATGCGCCATGCCCATAGAACACGAGGTATTCCGATTAGTTCCGATGCTATCCGAGGGTTAGTCTAAAGAAATGGTCGCGCTATGCGTCACAGATGACTCATTCACACCCTCGAGGCGCTTGATGCTGCGCGAGGAGGACAGGTAGAAGATGCGACATGCCCATAGAACACGAGGTATTCCGATTAGTTCCGATGTTGTCCGAGGGTTAGTCTAAAGAAATGGTCGCGCTATGCGTCAGAGATGACTCACTCACACCCTCGAGGCGCTTGATGCTGCGCGAGGGAGACAGGTAGAAGATGCGCCATGCCCATAGAACACGAGGTATTCCGATTAGTTCCGATGTTATCCGAGGGTTAGTCTTAAGAAATGGTCGCGCTATGCGTCAGAGATGACTCACTCACACCCTCGAGGCGCTTGATGCTGCGCGAGGAGGATAGGTAGAAGATGCGCAGCCCGTAGAACACGAAGCCGATGGCCAGCGTCGGCACTAGCAGCCAGTAGTTCACCACGGCCACCACTACCACGATACCGATTAGAGAGAGCCCGATCTGGAACAAGCATAAATGATTGGCGTCGAGAGTATAATTTTTGCTAGATTTCTGACAAAAATAAAAACTTTCATTCAACACAAAAAATGTTGATCAGGACTGGTTCCTTCATTTGGGAGTCAAGACAGACCAACAAATAAATATGACTGATGCCCGCGGCTTCGCCCGCTTGACATTGGTAAAAACAGCACGAAAATCGGTGCAGCAGTTTTTGAGTTTATCGCATACAGACAGACAGACGCGGCGGAGGACTTTGTTTTATGTTGTGAAGTGATAAATAAGGCAAAGAACAAAAAGAAATTAGGTTAACTTAGTTGGGCATATAAATAAGAAACTTACCTGTAAGACATCCAACAGTGCAGATGGTAGTACTTCATCAACGGCTCCCATATCCTTGGAGAACCTATTCAGGATCCGGCCCGAAGGGTTGGTGTGGAAGAAGCGCATGGGGGCCCGCGTGATCGACGAGAACATGTTGTTGTGTAGCCGGGTCGAAGCGCGCATGGCCATCGTGAAGAACATGAATGAACGCAGCAGGGAGACCGCCACCAGGGCTATCACCATGGCTAGAAGAGAAGGATGCTTGTAAGATATTTTTAAAATATAAACCACTATATAAAATCGTCAGGCAAACATTTTGGGTGTCCTCTGCGCAAATTTTTCCCCACAGACTTGTGTGTAAATGCGCATCTGCGCTACTATATTATTTGAAATTATGTGGAAAAACTAGAAGCTTTATTCTACGAGATGTTTTGTATAAAAAAATCAACCGACTATTTTGCTTTCCTGCGATTATACAGTGGTGTTTTTAGGTGTGGGGTACCACTAAAAAGTGAAAAATAAAAAAACTTTTTACAAAAAAATACAACCAACTTCCAAAAAAGCCACTGCAAAGTAAAAAGTAACTTGAATTTCAGATGTCGGTGGTTTTATTAGTTTCTTCGTATTTTGACACCGAATTCCGAAATCGACAAGTGTATCCTTTAAGATAAAAATAATTTTTCAAATCGGTTCATAAATGACGGAGTTATGAGGTAACAAACAAAAAAAAAAAATATACTACCGAATTGAGAACCTCCTCCTTTTTGGGTAGTTTGTTAAAAATTCAGTTCGAACAAGATGTCTGTTGAAAAAGATTATAGAAAACTCAATATCTCACCAGTATAGATATATATGCAGTCGTATCGGTGTAGCCCGACAGTTTCGAAGTACGTGTTCTTGACCATCTTGTCCGTGAAGTTGTTGAGAGTCTGTAGAGCTACCACGCCGCCCATCTCGTTGGGTTGCAAGTCCGACTTGTGATTGATCGGGTGGCCCTCTTCGAGAATTACCCTGTAATGAGGTTCTACTGTTAGTCGAGATGAAAACAGAATGGTATTATGCATGAGGGAATGTTGGAATTCATAGTTAAGACAAAACATTTTTTGTCATTTTTGTAATGTTTAATTTTGTGTGTTATACTGTATACATGTAGTGTGTGCGACAATACTAATAATACTATAATATGACATTTTAGATACCACTATGCTACTTCCAAAATACAAAGGAAAGTCGATTTCGAAAGAAAGGCCAGAAGGGATTCGATCATATCGTTGCGTTACCCTGGCTTACCGTACCATACACACTCACCAGTAACATCAGCAGCACGAGGCACACGTTGCCGGCCGCTCCTAGGTATGTACGTACACAGTGACATAGTACACACTCACCAGTAACTCGTCCACCAGTCGGACGCAGAGCCGAGCAGCTGCGCCAGCGTGGCGACCAGTAACATCAGCAGCACGAGGCACACGTTGCCGGCCGCTCCTAGGTACGCGCCGTACACTTTGCATCCAACTGCCCCTGAGGTTCTCGTTTCTGCTTCACCGGCTGGAGGTGCCGTTGCGGTTAGGTTGTCTACGGAACTCACCTAAAATATAGACAGAAGAAATAAAACTCAGTATTTATGGGATATTCTCCCTACGATCGCATGGCTATATCTGCCGAACGAATACACGCATACGGGATCGAAACGTTACTTGCGCTAATCATCGCAGACTATCTCCGCGCTCAACTATCGACGGCATGCGGTTAACTTCGTTGCTGGCCCTTATTGCTGCGACAAAGAAGGTATCTTTATTTTTGAAAAAGGTTTTATGAAAAGATTGCTTATTATTGCGGCGGTATCATCTTACGATTAAAGAAGTTCTTCTATAATTCTTTAGTTTGTCCGATTAGTATGTATATGCTTAAACATATTTCTGTGTAGTCAATGCCAAAATTTATGACGCCATATTCAACCCTTATTGCAGCATAGTTTTGCTGAATGGAAAATATGGTAAGTGTGAATGGTACGTCCACTCTGGAGTATGCGCATATAAATATGATAGCAAAACTAATACTAGATAGATACTCCGACGTGTTTCATTCAATAGGTTATGGGTGATGAAATTGGGCCCATAACCTAAAACATGTAAGAATATCATGTATGTAATTCTTACCGAATGTATACTCATTTGCCGTTTCCGGAAGCTGCCCTGCAGCATGGAGTCGGTGTCGGCCTCGGACGCGTTGGGGTCGGGCGTGGGCTTCTCCTCCTCCGGGTCCCGAGCCAGCAGGCTCGCGAAGTCTAAGCCGGACGCGCTCAGCGTGTCGAAGTTACCCGCCGCGGCTATCGTGCCGTTCTTTAGGATTATTATCTATTGGAAGAATATATGTAATTAAGTTTTGGTTGAATCTTTAAGTCTGCACGTAAAGCAGCATTATAATTCGAGCACTTTTCATTGCTCGAATTATAATGCTGCTTCAAAGTTTGAAATAAATTACGTTTAAATGAAATAAAGAAAAGCAAGCCAGAGAAATATCAGTTGCATGCTATTTTTAACTGTATTTAAATCGTGATAAAAATTACAACTCATAAAGTTAAGGTATTTAGCGTAAAATGTCAAGAAAGACTTGAAGATTGAAAGACCATTCCAAGTGTTCACAAACAAGGGTTGCGAAATTGTTTTTAAAAGAGCTACCGCGGTCCTGCATTAGGGCGGAAGGAACACGGATGGGTTTTAGTCAGTCTGACACTCCCTTCTGCTTCGCCCAGAACGGGATCATTACATGATTTCTCATCTTTAAGAAAACCAAAAGTGTTCAAAAAGCGGATATAAGTCTACGTACGCATTAGCGGTCAGCCGCGGGGGCGGTAAACCGCGCGGTTCCAGTTTAATATGCAACCACTTGTCATTTAATGGCGGTTAAGTGTGTACAATCACTAGCGGTTGCATATAAAACTGGAAAAGCGACGGTCGGACCAGTCGCGCGGTCAGCCTCTAGTGGGTAGGACTGCAGGAGGGCTAAGTGTTATATTGACCTGGTCGACATCTCTGAGGAACTGCAGCTGGTGCGTGACGAGGATGCGCGTGGTGTTGCGCAGGTAGCCGATGAGGCACGACTCGAACAGGTGGCGGCCCACGTGCGCGTCCACCGCCGACAGCGGGTCGTCCAGCAGGTAGATGTCGGCGCGCTTGTACACCGCGCGGGCCAGCGAGATGCGGGCGCGCTGACCTGACCACCAACAACGATGCTGTACTCATATCCGTGGTAGCAAAGCCGCGTATCATCAGTTGCTCTATTCTGGCAACATCTCACCGTGTACGCTTAGGTGGAGTGAGAATGAAGTGAACTGACATTCCATCTTGAGCTCAATCCATACAGATTGAGCTCACTTCATTTTCACTTCACGTAAGTACACTCGGTGAGGATGTTGACTTCACTGACAACCCGGCTCTTTCCAGCGACTTCAACCGCGTGTTAGTCGAAAATATCCCTGTGGGAACGTACCGCCGGGATAATAGTACATTGTTATCCTAGGTGCAAAAGTAACTTATTAAGCCGTGAGACGACGTTTGGCGTCAATAGTTCCAGGGACTAAATAAGTCTTTCGACCAAGGTGAACACTGTGCTTTTCATTACGAATACAAGGAAAGTTAAAAATAAAAAGACAAATCTCTGCTATACGAAAGTAAGAACAAAGCTCGAAAAAACAAATGAAGATCGGATTACCGCTTTCCCAAATATTTGGTTTTTTTTTTGTGACCTGCTAGCTATGTAGCCATAATATTTTCATCATTGTTTTTTTATGATTTGACGGCTGTCAGTTGAAAACAATTCTCCCTAGGGCTGCAAAGTAATACTCTTCTCCTCCTGCTCCTTAGGCAACTTCAGGCCTACTTTCCGAGTATGAGTAATGAAAAAGTATTGTATGTCCTAATCCAGTTCCGTGTTTCAAAGAACGTACAAATCCAGGATTTCGACATTTTCATGATGTCATTAGACAGTTAACAAACGCTGGGCTGGTTCCCCAGCCCTCAGCCTGGGAGCTAGTCCTCTTACCTCCACTGAGACTGACGCCTCTCTCGCCGACGATAGTCTTGTCGCCATGCGGGAACAAAGCGAAGTCTCTGTCGAGAGCGCAGCGTCGCACTACTGTGTTGTACCGAGGACGATCCATCGCCTGACCGAATAGAATGTTCTGACGGACGCTGCCTGGAAACAAAATGGATTTTACATTAGTCTTAAATTCTAAATAACATAGGTGCAAACAAAAGGCTGAAATTAAGTTAAAGTTGAGAATATATAACTTCTAGAGCACATCAATATACGGACAAATACATATAAGCACATAAAATCATTCTTATTTATTTTTAGCCGGTACAGTCACCACAGCTGGACAAAAACCTCTCTTTATTCTTACCATTCCTGCCGGCTTTGGCAAGTGTGGACCAGTCGTCCTGTCGCGATGTCGCCGAACTTCTTGTAGGAGCCACAATGTGGTTACTTTATCCAATGAACCGTTCGACATGAAGCAGACATGTCCGGCCGAGTCCCATTTTAGCTTGGCTACTTTTTTTTGGGCTGCATGAAATTATTATATTTTCTGTAATGTTTACCTGCAAAAAGCCAAGGTTCCTGACTGGCATATGAGACATTGCCACCAACATGTACCGAGCCCGATATTAAAGGTAGTTCTCTCAGTAAGACGTGTAGTAGTGAAGATTTGCCAGCACCTACTGGACCGATTACTGCTATTATCCTGATAAAAAAAAAATATAACAATTAGTGAAAGCACAAGTATATTATTTGTCTTTTGATTTTAACAAAGATCATTCCGGCTAGTCAATGGTGGGACAAATAAATTACAGACGATTCGTGATTGTTTCACCAAAGTTTTTCAGATCATACAAAATACAAGAACGAAAAAAGGACGCCATTGAAAGAATCACATGATTTTTTTTTAACTCCTACAAAATACAGTAACAAAAAAGAAACTCACTTGCCAGGTTTGATCGTAAGTGAGAGATCTGTGAGCGTATTCTCAGGATGTGCCACGATCCACTTGGCGGTGGCATGCTTGAGCCGCACCCCCCGCGCGTCTTCTTCTACGCGGGCGGCCAACTCATGGTCTTCTTCTTCACCTGATTCCAGCGGAGCAAGTGTCGCATTACCTGCGTTCAAAACAGGAGTGATAATAGGCTAGATTCCATCATCCACAAATTGCAAAACTATTTAGTCCGCTAGCTAAAGTATTGAAAAATAATGGACCCGTATTTTTTGTTTTTGTCAGTCAATGAATATTGTCAAAGATAAAACGCATCAAAACTCGCGAGTGGGGGCTCGTGACGTCACGAGTCAGTAAAAAATATGCTAATGTGTGACGTATTGAGAATTTTAAAAGCGTCGTAACTTCGTTTGGTTCCCGTAACAAAAGAAAAAATACGGGTCTAATATTTTTTGATAATCTAACTGACGGACTAATTAGATTTTTTTAGTCATCTACCCTATTGCTTGAATATACTGCATAGTTCTGTTTTTTGTAGGTGTAAAACGATGGGAGCGAGTGTCGCGTTAACAGCATTGTAATGGAGGCGTGAATTACTTGAAAATGAAGGTGTGATGTTATCTTTTGTATTTTAGCTACTTTCGCATTACTAAAACATTTAAATTACGTTGTTATAAAGTCGACATCGATTGAATTGTAGGTTGTCTTTTGTAAGCGTGTAATCGTAGAATAAGAAAAAAATATGTAAGTAATTGATGCTCGAAATCGTTTTGAATTGAGTAATAAGTGTTTTGTTAAATTGCTTCCTTCAAATTTATCTGGGAAAACGCACTTAACGTTTTTATTTGAGTTCAAGTCCTTTGCAAGATCAAAACAAACAGTAATTTACCAAATCTTAGTGTTTAGGTACGTAATGTGAATATCTATGTAAGCTCACATTATCATAATTTTTTGACAACATTTAGGCTGGACAACCATCATTTTTTTGACTGTATTATGAACTACTATCGTTGTAACACAGATGCAGACGTAAAAATACAACCGACTTCCAAAAAAAAACACTACAAAGTAAAAAATAACTTTAATTTCGGAAGTCGGTGTTTTTGTTAGTTTCTTCGTATTTTGACACCGACTTCCGAAATTAAAGTTATTTTTTACTTTGTAGTGTTTTTTTTTGGAAGTCGGTTGTATTTTTTTGTAAAAAGTTTTTTAATTTTCACTTTTTAGTGGTGCCCCACACCTACCAACACCACTGCCAAATCGCAGAAAAGCAAAATACGCAATTTCGATTATCAAAGAATCATCTAAATAGTCAAATTCCAGCTGTTTCGATTTAAAATCCAAAGTTCGTAACCGATTTCTATATAATTTAAATGGGACCAATCTGCAAGCATATCCTTTCAGATGAAACAAAAATTTTTCAAATCGGTTCATAATTGTCGGAGTTATGAGGTAACAAACATAAAAAAAAAAAAAAAAAAAAAAAAACACAACCGAATTGATAACCTCCTCCTTTTTGGGAAGTCGGTTAAAAAGGCAGTCTTTTCGACCAGTTTGAGCTATGAAATTGTCGTACAAGACAGACCAAATGGACTATATCTGGACAAGAAAATCAATCTAATTTGAGCCTTGCGTCGTGAGCACTATGTTGAAAATGAAACAGTTCTTACCATTGCCTTTAGCCTCTTCCTCTTTCGTGGGCATTGGCATTGGCGAGGTGGAGCCGTCCTTAGCCTCGGTAGACTCTTCCTTGTCTTCTTTGATGACGTCAGCTGATTTCCGAGGCGAGCCCTTGGGTTTGGTGGAAGTCTGGATCTCTGCTAGACCGGGCACCGGCTTGCTAGTATCTTCGTACAGCATGAAGCTCTGCAACCGCTTTATTGAGATCGTTGCTTCTGCTACTTGAGCGATACCTGGAAACAAATAAGTAACGTAGAAACAATCTTATACAAAAAAACTGACATTATGTTCGAAATTACCAAAATCGATGGTGTTGAACTTATTATATGCATAATTCACACCAGTTCCATAATACCAGACTATTCCATTGCCTTCCAAGTTACATGTACAAGTACCACACGTTTCAGCTTAAATGGATTACTTATTTGTAACCAAATACACATAAGAACGAAGCAAGTACTTAATAAGCTTGTAAAACCAGGATTTGACCTCAGGTAGAATAGATTACTCGTAGCCCTTATCTGTAGCTTTAAATTAACCAAATCTGGGTACTCCTACAAGATACAAGTTCATTATAACATATTATTCTTTTATTATGCTACATACTTATGTAACTACTGAGTAAGACGTTGGAGCGCCTTTCAAACAAATAAAACTTACCTTGTGGGAAGAACACAGTCATAGTCTGTCTCAGAATGTTGTAGAAGCTGGTCACGACGAACACCTGCTTCGCAGTGATCACGTTGTATGTGAGTACATACGCGAGGATGGAGCAGAACAGGCAGATCCGCGTCGTGAACATTATGAATGACGTCAGCACACCGCGGATGTACGATGTCGCTCGAATCTGCTTTATTTCTCGCCTGTAGATCGCAGAAGATAGTTAAAATTTTTGCATCCGTGTTACCAGAAAAAATATACTTTAAAAAAAATTGTTCTATTGTTTCATTTTATTTTATATTTTAATGTTACAATGACAAAGCCAACAAAAATTAAGAAAAAAAAAATTCAACTAAGCAGTTGAGCTTATAAAAATTAATTAAAATTAAAAATTAAAAAAAAAAAACGGAATAAAAATCATTGCATCCAATTATTCTTAAGATTTCTAGCTTACATAGGTTTAAAAGCAAACATTTACAGTAAAAACTGCTTAGACAAAATATTACTTGTATACATGATAGCAAGTTATTTATCTAATTTAAAGCTGCTCCCAAGTGGTAATAAGATACGATATAAATCAGATTAATTAATAACTCGAGGGCAAACTTAAGAATAAACAATAAATATTTTGTTTGTTCACACAATAATATGGTAAGTACTTATACAAGAAGAGTTAGTTCTTGTATTTTAAAGATATTTTTTAAACGAATTCCTTGCAAACATAACGGGCTCATACCCATTTTCGAACTGTATTTTTTTTTAGTAAGTAATTATTGAAATAGGAAAATGAAATGCGGTTAAAATTGAACCTTGACTCTTTGCCTGTGCCTAATCAAATGTTTCAGGGTGAATAAGCTCTGCCAGGCGACTTCCTCAGAGCATAGAGCCCAGAGTCGCCTGACGAGTTGCAAAATAGGCGGCCGCTAAGCATGTCGCCATTTTTTTTAAGGAAGGTAAATCATCAATCGACTCCTCCCGCTCTGGGCGAAGCAGAACGGAATGTCAGATTCTTACTGGCTAAAACTCCTGATGGCCTTTGCATTCCTGGGCCGCGGTGACTGTCGCCAGGCAGAGCATTTTGGACCTAAACGTCAAAACTTTTCACTTACTGTCTAGCTTTGGCGACCAGGTCCGCAAACGGTTTCTCCCAAGTGTACATTTTGATGACCTGTATTCCGGATAAGATCTCGTTCATGAGGCGCACTCGCTCGTCCGTCCGAAGCGCAGTTTTTAATCGGAGTACTGATGTGCGCTTGCCCAAATAAGCTGTCACAAAACAATCATTGGAATCTGTTAATTTATGAATAACCATTAAAAATAAACTTAAATCTGGTAACGTACACTGGTTATATGAGTGACCGCGTATATTTTTAAAATGGAATAATGATTCTTTGAGTATTTTTTTTTATTTTTAAAGCCATTATTCCATACTTAGCAAAATCGTTTTGGGAGACACAGATGGTTTAAGATCGTTACGGCGGTGTCTGCCTCCTTACCAACTGGTAAGGAGGCAAACGCGCCGCTATGACAGGTCAAGAATGAAACATTGGTCAGAAAAGGCATGTTTCGCTTTAAAATCTATATACACTAGCTGACCTGCGTAACTTCGTCTGCGTCACAGTTTCCATTAATGCTCCGCTCCTATTTGTCTTAGCGTGATGATAAAGCCTATAACCTTCCTCGATAAATGGACTATCTTACACTGAAAGAATTTTTCAAATCGGGCCAGTAGTTCCTGAGATTTAGCGCCAAACAAACAAACTCTTCTGCTTTATAATATTAGTATAGATGTGGGAGTCGACTTTTTTGCGGTTTCACTGTTGATCTCATAGTAAAAGTTGTCCATTATTATTATTATAATTATATACCCTTTAATAGGGATTCCGTATATTTTGTTACACGTTGTAAACAGACAGTTTATCCCAGTTTAACATCGGAATTGGCAAGTATATCGACTCTGCATAAAAAGCCGGGAAAGCCCTGAGATGACGCACGACTATTTTCACGCATCTGTGACGTAACGCTACAAATACTCTTCAGATATTCAACATATTTGGATAATCATAAATGGGGATGTCCCATAGAATATAAATAAGATGCACAAACAATTGCTGCTTTAATACGTTTGTTTTTGTCACGAGCGAGTCTATGTATTATTCCAATTCGCGTTTACGATTGTAATAAAATTTGTATAATTTCGTCGTTACTACTGTCATACCCGAGGGACTTTCGGATTCAGTGGGCAATAAAGGAATTTGAATTTGGAGAATGTTTACTAGTTCGGTTAAGATGTTTCTTTAAAACATTTCGTCTAATGGACATTTTAAATTCGGATTGTTAGTAGCATGTGTAAGTAATCTACAGTTTTACTTACAAGCACGATGACATTCGCTATGATGCCAAAACATGATTAGAAAAATTTACATTAATTAAATTAAAATTATAAACAAAAATCTGGCATATTTTAGAAAAATACTTATGATGTAGGGCACAATCTATTTTAACTCGAAATATAAACACAATTTTATTAGAAGTGTTTGAAGAGGGTAAGTAAACATGCTAACGAAAGTTTATATAATTTGACCTATTTCTTGGACATGTGAACAAATAATCGTGCAGTGCGCCCAGTTTATATATATTGACACTTGAGAGCGAAACTGCTTGAAAAGGTTCTTCAACTATATTTAAAGTCACCAGTATACCTCTGCACGACTCTTGAAATTATGAGTTCAGAAACGTGTATCGGTTGTTTCATAATTTTATATCGATAATTGAAGTTTCTCCAATTAATTTAATTTGACCTTGTATTTCATATTGAATACTGTACATGTATGAATAATCGCTTATTTTGTTTATTACAGGACAATTTCCCGATTATTATAGTGATAATTAATCTTATAAATGCGAAACTGGGTTAATTTTTAAATACATTTTTGTTTGTATAAGTTAATGTCTAGCGTAGTTACTTCTAGGCAACAAACGTTCTTCAGCGTCGACGACATCATCGCTTACGCGGCTATACAACGTAACAAAAAAATCGCACCTTGTAATGGTATGAAAGCCAGCATGACCCCGACGCCGACGACAGCCGCCCAGCTGATCTCAACCCACATGAAGTACGTGATGATGACGGTAGCCAGCGGCCCGATCCACAGATAATGCAGGAAGATGATGGCTACGTCGAATCTGTTCACGTCGTTAGAAAGGAGGTTCACTACTTGGCCCACTGTCGTCTCGCCCAGCGCTGTTTTTGATAGCCGTAATGACTGAAAAGAAAAATTGTTTAATACAATTAATTTATTTTAGAGTAGCAGGTAAATCCATGCCAGCCATGTGAGTGTTATAGTCACAAATAATATGGCTTTCTATTGGTAAAAGAATTTTTAAAATCGATTCAGAAGGTACAGAGATTACCGCCTACAAACTCACAAAATTTACCTCTTTATAATATTAGTATAGATTTATGGATACGTAATTTTGCGTTGGAACCTACTTATTAATTAACAGTGACACGATCTGCGTGCATATTGATTGCCCAACTAATGAATCGCATTAGTGGACACTTGCGCATGGGACATACTCGTATACTTTAGTACTGTCTGGCTCAGACTCACTGAGTTATGTGCCCATGATTAAACAAACCTGGGTCTAACTTGGTCAAACTTCTGTGAACATTTCAGGGTGAAAACTAAGGTGAAATGATTTACCTAACTCTCATAGTGGCGAACTAATATAGGACACTTCATATACAGAATTTTGATGAAAAGTAAAACTACATCATTGGATTTTTTAAACATCGTTGTTCCTACTCAGGAATAGAACCGCTTGATTTTGAGAAAAAAAAAAAACACCCATACACCATCCATTTGTGTAGCTAATTTAACTTATTGTCAAAATCGGGCTCGAGATTCCTTTCAGTGTTTTTCGATATTCCACATTTGGCACTGAAGGCACACTTTAAAAATTAACCCTGTATAGATGTAGCAAGGTGGTTCCCAAGCTAAAGACTAGACTAACCACAAATGACGTGTCTGCATGAACAGCTGTCCATGTATTTGGAATTACATTAACATAGAACAAGGTATTTAAAATGCAAATGAAAACATTTTGGACAATTTGTAGCAGTATTGGAAAGCAATAATAAGCACGTTTGTTTAGTAATGAAATACATCGTATTTTTACTCTTACTGAGTCACATTTTTATGGCTTATTAGCACACTATAATAAAATAACATTATAATTTTAAAAGGTGACTAATATTGTACAACATATCATTACGTTATAATTTATTTGTGTAATATTAAGGATAATTTGCCACGACTACATGTTTTATTTTATTTTCCATTCTTTGCGAATAAAATGTAAAGAACAATGCGAAGTAAGTAACGTTTCATGTGAGTAAACTGAGTAATGTCAAGGTGATAACAATTCAATGCTTAGCGAACCGTAAAGATTCCAAGGTGAAGATCTCCCATGTTTAACCGAAACTATTTCCGTCTGTTATATCAGAATCTATGGAAACTCTCACGGCAGACGAAATATTTAAATGCAAGCATTCCATCGGGATTCTTCGAATATTCCACAACCAAAATAAAATCTAACTAATGTTATAAATACGAAAGTTGGGATTTTTGTTACTCCATCACGCCTAACGGCAGAACGGATCTTGATTAAATTTGGAACCGAGATAAATGGTAGTCTGGAATAGCAAATAGGCTACTTTTCATCTCGGTAACATGTTCCCTAGGGATTACGCGGGCGTAGCCGCTGGCAGAAGCTAGTTTTGTTCATATTTCATGTCCAAACTATGTCTTTAAAAAGTGTTATATGCCAAAGTAAATAAATGAATAAATAAAGCTTCTTCTTTTCGAATCAATGGATAACTCCCAAGGTCGTTTGGGCCCAGTAGGTGGCTACATTAATTGCAGCATTGGTGGCATTCATTAAATCCCCTAGTGTACAGTACATGGGCACTAGGGGCAGTCTTAACATGTAAAAACTAACCTTTCTATAAATAAGTGAGCAGCAGGCGACCCGGAACTTCATGCCCATGTGCAGGATGGCCATCATATAGGGATGCACGACGAACACGTTGAGCGCCGAGCACAGTACCACTGCGCCGGCGTATATGTACGCGTCTTCCTTCTTCATGGAGTGGCCGGGGCTGTAGTACTCCACCAGCTTTCCCAGGAATACTGGTTGTGCAATCCTGGTGTTGTAATCACACTTATATTGAATTTGTTTTTTATTATTGATAGTAAGGAGAACTCCAGATGTCCTCCCCAGGAGACGCCCTAAGCTTGTAGTAGCTTAGCTTTAAAACTCTTGTAAGTCCTGACTGGAGGCTTTAATGCCCATTAAGGCCGCCACAGGCAAGTCCGATTATGCATGATATAATTATCCTTCTAGGTTGACTTGCGAGATGCCGCTCATAAAAGGATACTGCAGACAATTACCACGTTCAGAGCCACTCGTCAGTCTTGGAGGGTCCACAGGCAGAATTTAAGACGGGATAGCATTTGAGCTCTATGAAAAGGGGGGGAACTCAAATATGTTCACAAATATTTTTTTACCCAACATTTGTCAATGTCACTGTTTCTGTACTATAGACATTTAGATAATTTCTATATACACTATTTTCCGTACAATTTTCAATATTTGTAAAAGGAATTAAGTCATTTAATTTTAATTATTTTGATAATTTTGGTATGCAAGCATATATGCTCGAATCGAATGTAATTAGATGAGAATACTAATCGATACTATACCTATTTGAATTAAAAAGTTTCTAATACCGGTTTTAGATTACTTCGTAGATATTTTACATACTAAGTCAAAACAATAACTACCGAGCTAAAGATCAACAAGGAAGTACTTATAAATTCGAAAGATCAGATAAGATAAAGTTGATCTCCTAAAAAGATAAGATTAAATCTTTTCGAGACCTGTCTTACTAATTCCAATAATTCCGTGAAATCTCAAGTTAATAACTTCCGCATTATGAGAAGGTGCTCTCATCCTAGATTACTTGCTTTGCTATCATTCAGGTTCTTATTAAGGAAAGAAAGTTTTTTTTTAAATAGGTTAGGTACCTACTAAAAAAGTTATAGCCAAACCATAAATGAAATTAAACACAGCGGAATACTGATAGTCTAATAAATTAGTCAGTATTAATTAACTAGCAGCTATTCGATTTAATAGTAGCCTTAGTAACAAACAATATTATCCATGTTAACTTATTTTTAATGTTGTGATATTACTAGGTTTATTCAGGACATCAGAGAGTATGAATCGAGTTCGTGTCAAATCGATAATACTTCATAATTTGTTTGAAACTAAGTGCCAAATCGAATTTTGCTGAAAGTACCTCGATATTTGTAAAAACTAGACTCGTCCTAAATTAAACGCAAGGCAAGCGATGCGATTGGCTGTTGAAAACTCATTCAAACAATAGTTCTACTCGTTACAATTTACACGTGTAAGCGGGTGCATTATTTATGCCTGGAGGCCACATAGATTGGTTAATTTTTAATAAAAAATAAAGTGTTAGTTTTTGTTTTGCTTTTTTTTCTTATGGCGCAATGGAGTATTTTCTGTGTCATGTACTTTCCTTAATTCAAGTTCTTAAAACGTAACAGACAGCTGTGTTGCTGGGGAGTTTATTGCGCCACTTATTCTTCCTAGCTAAAACACTACTAAGTGGTGACGGGCGGGCGTTTTGGGGAACTGTCTGTATGTAAAATTTAACGTTCAAAACGTGCTGGCTCGCAGCATAATTTGAATAAATGCTTTTTGATTTTGATTAAATCACAGTGAAATACCGTGCGTTCGCGAATATTCTCAGTCCACATGGGTCTGCACCAGGTGGCGGTGGTTTATCTGGGGCAAACTCGCGTCGCACCAGTAGGTACTGTTATTCTTTAAAAATCTCACCGGACTACATAGGTAAAGTGCTGTCAATTCATACAATCAAGGTGCATTGACAGCTCATTTCAAGCTTCAAGCAACATCGACCGGCTGTTTGCTCGAACATAGAAACTTCTATAACATTTTAACTAATCGAAGATACCTTAAAATTACGCTACTCCATACAGCATCAGCCTATTTATGTTTTTAATTCTACATTTAATCTACAGACTATATAGTACAAATTCTACGGGAGCTAACTTCGTCTCACTTGTCAGTGCTATTGAAAGTGTTGGCCACCTGATCACGCAGCGACAGTAGACTAGTGTGCATCTCGTGGTGGCTGGACGTCCCGAAGTAACTTATGAATGAGCCCAACATACGAGGCTGTTGGATCCTGAGGGAGGAAGGACAGGTTAGGATGGGAAAGGAGTAATGATAAATTAGGACCCTGGATATGTTGGTTTTTCAAGCCTCTGGAAATTTCCGTCTTTCGAGGATATATATGGGAATTTCGTGTTTTAATGCTGTGGTAATTCGGTTCTTTGAGGCTGTTAGAATTTCGGTTTATTTGAGGCTGTAAGAATTTCGGTTTTTCGAGCCTTGTGACGAAACTTCGGTTCTTCGAATGCATCTGAAGTTCTGGTTATTTAGTTTATTCGAAAATTTGGTTCAATCATAAAACTACTTGAAAAAAAAAATTGTATGTTTTATACTGTACTGTGTCTGTGTAAACAATAAAAGTTTTTTTTATAGATTCTATTTAATTAGTTCTTCGTTTATCCGCTTACGAACAAAGTATTTCGGGTTCAAATATACTTACTCCTCGAAATCATTTTAAAAGTTTGGAATTTCGTAAATTTGCATTTAATAAAAGTGAAGACATTTTAATAAACTATCAATTTAATGACAACAATAACCAATTAGAAAAAAAGATAATGGTATAAAATGGCAATTTAACGTTTCCGAGTCGCCGTTTCAAACGTGTGAAATGACGGTTATTAAATCGATTTGTTTACATAATACTTAGCTATTTATTGATACTTAAACTGATAAGCACCATATTGTTACATCAATTGTTGGCGGTTTCTAGCCTTCGATAACTGCACTGATTGCTTCACAATCAGATGCAGTAGAAATGTGTGTTATCTTATCATAACAGATTTAAGATAGTGATTGTTTAAACTACTGTGTAATAGCTCATAATACGATTACAATTGGTAACTGTCGCGATATTGTCAGTCGAATAGGCTTATCACGGCTATTAATAGATAAAATGGAACCCTACTAAACCTCCGCCGTACGTCCATCTGTCTGTCAGCGGGCTGTATCTCGAAAACCGTAATAGGTACACAGTTTATTTATTTATTTAACAATTTATGTACACACACACACACAAATATATAAAAAAGGAAACGGAAAAATAGGTACAAAGGTGATGCTTATTTCTAAAGAAATCTCTTCCAGCATACCTGCAATGCAACACACACACAGTTGTAGTTTTCACAGAGTGTGTATTTCTATTGCCGCTGCAATCTATACTAATATTATAAAGCAGAAGAGTTTGTTTGTTTGTTTGGTTGGTTGAACGCGCTAATCTCGGGAACTACTGGTCCGATTTGAAAAATTCTTTCAGTGTTAGATAGCCCATTTATCGAGGAAGGTTATAGGCTATATATCATCACGCTAAGACAAATAGGAGTTGAGCAGTAATGGAAAATGTGACGCAACAAAGTTGCGCGGGTCAGCTAGTATTAAAAATAAAAAGGGCTCCCATATATGAAGTGTTTATTTTCGGTTTGGGTACGGATTTACGGAACCCTTTGTGTGAGAGTCCGACACGCACTTGGTACGAGTTACTCTTTCTTACCGCAGCACGGTTTCTTCTATACTGTCCTGACAACTGTCACGCTATCCACAGTTTCCCTTTTCTTTCAAATGGCCTTTGGCCTCCCCGTCCTTTCCCTCATTTCATTCACATCTTAATATATATAAATCTCGTGTCACAATGTTTGTCCTCAATGGACTCCTAAACCACTTAACCGATTATAATAAAATTCGCACACCATGTGCAGTTCGATCCAACTTGAGAGATAGGATAGTTTAAATCTCAATTTTTTGTTGCAATATTATTTAGGAGCGGAAAATGTGACGCAGACGAAGTTGCGCGGGACAGCTAGTTTTATTTATAAGTACTTATTATATCGATTTTAGTAGCTTGCATTTTATACCTTAGCCTCTTTACAATAATAATCATAAAAAGATAAGCAATTCCCCGTAACCTTTTTGGAAACTGCTTCCCAATCATACAAAGACGTTTGCTCCCCAAAAAAAAAGTAAAAATTAATAGAAATAAAACTATGATTTTATTTCTATTAATTTTTACTTTTTTTTGAGTAGGTATACTTTGTTTCAAGTTCCAACTCCGTTTGCATTTTGTTTCACAAGCATAAACAAAAAGATCAAATTGTTTGTTTTTTATATCAACTTGCAGCAAGATAATATGTAAATAAATGGATCAATATAATATTCGTGGAATCTCAACTAGTTTGCCGTGTCTGCAGTCCAAACAAATTAGCTAGAAATTCAAAAGAATTAGCAAAGCCATGTTGAATTTGTAAATCAATTTTACTATCACTATAGTAAGTGTTTGCTCCTGTAAATACTGGTTGAACTGCTATGAACGGTATGCGGTACTCGTTATAAGAACCATATATTTTATTATTTGTGGTCTACATAGTAGAGTATTCTATTATTTCCCTGGATCTAAATAAGTGTATAACACTTGTAATTTAATCTGCCTACCCTTTTCCCAACTACTGGGGTCAACTACCTATCTTACCCACAACACTAGCAGTTATGGGGTAACTCGAAACCCCTTGGCAAAATTGATGTCACGGTCAGAAGCCAAACGAGTTTTTAAAAAGTACAAATTGTCTTTGAATGTCGTACATTGCTAGTACGACGACTGTCAAACGTTCAAATGACGGACTCGGGACCATCGTCATCATGTGTTTTCCGAGCCACGGAAGAATCTCGATATATTAAGCGCTAAGCTCAAAGATCCACCGTGAGCCAGTTACTAATAAGCCACATAATATACCAATAAACAAAAATTGCATATAAGTACTTGTGCTTAGGAAGTCCCGCTCATCAATAGCAAATGATGAAACGGTAAAAGAAGTGTGCAAAAAACCAGTGCCTTATTTTTTATCTTTGCCCCACACTAGGAATTTCTCCTGTATCGTGGGTGCGTTTACAAACATACAAAGTCACATACACAAACCGCCAGACCCGAAACAACTATCTGTAGGCCATACAAATATTTGTTCCGTGCGGGAATCGAACCCACGACACGCGACGCAGCAGTCGATCGGTCAAACACTGCGCCAACCGTGCCGTCAACACCACACTACCACACCACACACTATACACCATATACTTATGTAATTTAGGTAAAACTAGCTTCTGCCAGCGGCTTCGCTCGCGTGATCCCTAGGGAACATATTCCCGGGATGAAAAGTAGCTTATGTGCTATTCCAGACTATAATCTATCTTTGTTCTAAATTTCATTAAGATCCGTTAAGCCGTTCTGGCGTGATTGAGTAACAAACAACAAAACTTTCACATTTATAATATTACTCGTTTGGTGTAAAGCGAAATTATAACCATCTTCCCCTCGACATTATAATTATTAAAGGATATTGCAAACTGTCGTAAGCCGTTTTCCGAAGCTACTCGCTAGCCTCTAGGCGCCAAGCTAGCCGCCTGCCTGTGCGTTCGCGACCACAAAAATAATCCATAAAGCATGATTCAGAATTCACGCGCGATGGCTTATTATTAGCGTTTTTCATGTTTAGCTTTGGTGTTTCTATACCGATTTCCATGATTCTTTTTTTATGGAATAGTTAGTAATGTAAACTTTTATTAATGTTAATTAGGGACGACTGAGAGTTTTATAAACGTAAGAGTAGACAAATACAATCAGAAAGCTTCGAACTGCTAAGCTATCGGGACTTACACGTGTTATTGTTCGTCAATCATAAAAGATAGACATATGCTGTCGTTGGATATTTATTATATAATTTTAAGGAGAACATTTCCGTCATACATGATTTCTGTGCAGCTTTCACCATTAAGGTTGCACACGCGACGGAAGCTTAAAAAATGGAGTAACTTCTCCCGTTTTCCCAACATTTCCCTTCACTGCTCTGCTCCTATTGATTGTAGCATGATGAAAAGTATACTTTAACCTGCTCAGGAGTATGAATAATAATTGTACCAAGTTTCATTAAAATCCGTCGAGTAGTTTTTGTTTCTATAACGGTTATACAGACAGACAGACAGACAGACAGACCGACAGACAGACAGACAGACAAAAATTGTACTGATTGCATTTTTGGCATCAGTATCGATCCCTAATCACCCCCTGATAGTTATTTTGGAAATATATTTCATGTACAGAATTGACCTCTCTATAGATTTATTATAAGTATAGATAGATAAGGGATCAATCAATAGTTAGGGCAAGATTTCAGTCCATAACGAGACCCAGGGTCAAAATAAGACGAAAGATCAATAAAACTTTGCTACAATAGGCAAAAAGATGGGGCTGGAGCCTGGAGGGAGCGAGGAGATAGTCCTTGAAACCTTGACTCACAAACATTACATAAGACCGCCCTGTTATTATGTAAAGAACGAGCCTTGGGAGTGAACAAAAAATAAGTCCTTGAGAAAACTTCACAGATCGCAAATAACCACGAAACTAGTTTTCCTTGTTATTTATTTTCATTTAGATGGAAAAAGTGACAACCGGAAAAGGTTTGGACCTCAGCCAAATTAACAAAATGTACCTTGTTACCTACTCCGTGAAAACAATACACTTTCCCTTAAGAAGCATCTAATTTTAATATCGAGTACTTGTTAACAAAGGATCAGTAGAACTGAAAAGCATAGGGAAAACCGCAAACCGCGGCAGATAGAGGCGTCTCTTGTTTCTACGGCTGTTGCGTTAGTCACAAACATTTTTACATGACAATAAGCCGGTACGAAGTACACAGGAAGAAGTATTGATTGTGTACATTGTTGGTTATGAATTACATCGACGCTGACGCCTCTGGTTGCGTAAAGCATGGGTTCCCAAAATGTGGAGTGTAACGTGGGTTTCGTTCCACGTTTTGGGGGACACTTGTTATGGATGGGGGTGAAAATGAACAATACTTCTTCGTCTCCAAATATTATAATACAAGGTCGCTGCCTGCCTCTACGCTTACTGGAGATTACTGCTCCTCAGCTACTCAACGGATTCTTATACATAGATAAGGATTACGCTAATGGAAAAAGCGATAACCGAGTAAGTTTAGTGTACATGTTTTAGCCCAATCGTCGCCGAGGTTAGTTTAGGTAAGGTTTGAGATAGCTTAGAGCACCACGACTATGATAGGTGAGGTTCTAATAGGACGATGGGAGCTAGAGCGAGAGAACTTAGTTCCCGTCATACCATTACCAGTCACGTTAGGTTCCTTCCTCTAAATCCTGCAGTCAGAAATAGGAGCCGCGTGTGTGCGGCCGCTTGTACTTGGTATTTTAACCTAACAGTTTCTTGACGGTACCATTGCGCACATTCGACACATTCGTTACTTGTAGTTAGTACTTAGTACCTTAAAAGGGCTCGGAGACGAGCGTTTTCGACTAAATGCGCGTCAAAGTTTGGGAACCACAGGCGTAGAGTAATATTAGCTTTTAATGTTCAAACAATAGAGATAAGGCAGTAGGTCGCTATGAATCATTTATTGCGATGCTGAATAAACTGTAAATATTTTGTTATGGATGCTTGTGCAAACAAGGGTTTAACGGCTTCATGTCTATATTCTTAGTATTTGTCTTGAATTAGGGTCGGTGTGAAGAACTACTTAGTGAGTACAAACAAATTGTTCACAGAAGTAAGTAAGTACCAAATAAATTATACAGAAATCGTAGTCTCAAAGACAAGTTTTTTAACCACATGTTTGAACATTGGACTTGCCTTTTCATTAAGTATTTTAATCTATTCGCTAAACAAAATAAATATTCGACTTTAGACCGATATTTATTTTGTTTTCTTTTCTCACTCGCCATACAAAGTCCATCCACGTTAAGTAAGTTACTTAGTTACCCTCGCAACAAACTCATCTGGGTAAAGAATGACATCAATCAATACCTACCTACCTCCCTATGATAAAATTCTTCCGATACTGATTGATTGAGTGAATGACAGACAACGCACAGCCAAAACTACTGGTCGTTATAAGCTGAAATTTGACATGTTCCTTGGGGAGTTAAGAGGAGCCCTATGGGAGAATTTCCTGAAATTCCTGCGGGAACGGGAAATAACGGGATATGCGCTTACGAAGTCGCGAGCAAAAGATAGTTTTTAACTAATATCTAAGATGCAGAAGAAATTCATTTGTCCTATTTTTAACCGACTTCCCAAAAAGGAGGAGGTTATCAATTCGGTTGTATTTTTTTTTGTTTTATGTTTGTTACCTCATAACTCCGACCATTATGAACCGATTTGAAAATTTTTTGTTTTATCTGAAAGGATATACTTGCAGATTGGTCCCATTTATATCATATCAAAATCGGTTACGAACTTTGGATTTTAAATCGAAATAGCTGGAATTTGACTATTTAGATGATTCTTTGATAATCGAAATTGCTTATTTTGCTTTTCTGCGATTTTGCAGTGGTGTTGTTAGGTGTGGGGCACCACTAAAAAGTGAAAAATAAAAAACTTTTTACAAAAAAATACAACCGACTTCCAAAAAAAAAAACTACAAAGTAAAAAATAACTTTAATTTCGGAAGTCGGTGTTTTTTTAGTTTCTTCGTATTTTGACACCGACTTCCGAAATTAAAGTTATTTTTTATTTTGTAGTGTTTTTTTTTTTGGAAGTCGGTTGTATTTTTTTGTAACTGAATCTATAACTACTAGAAATGTTGAGTAAGTTAAACAAAGGTAAACAATCTTGGTGTGACTTTTTACACAAACACATATTTATTTAAAAGCAGAAACGAACTGACTGACCGATCAACGCACAGCTGAAACTAAAACTACTGTTCGTAGAAAGCTGAAATTTGGCATGTAGCTCCCTTACACTTCGTAGTGGTGCACTCAGAGTATTTCCCGAAATTCTTACGGGAACTATAATTTTTTTTTCTATAAAACGAGTTTTTTAAATATAAAAGAATAAAAGATGCATTCATATGTTTACCTTTATTTAACTATCTAAACTTTTCTCGTATAACTATGTAAGTTCACAAATACTTGAAATAAGTACCTAGCGATAAACAAATTGAAGGATTTTGCAATTATTTTAGAGTAGGTACTTACTTCAGAAAGAAAATAGTAGAATATTGTGCTATTTATACCGCGTGTATCTGACATCGACGCACAAACGATTTCCGTGGGTCCAGGGCATGATTCTGGACACCCCAGAGTTGGAATTTTTCGTCGGTTCTTTTCTCATTTTAGTGAAAGTAGTTATTTTTTTTTTTTTATTAAAAATCTCATTGGGTTAGGTCAGAATAACGATTATGAGCAGTGTAAAGTAAAAAAACCCTTGAAAAAAATGAAAAAATGAGAAAAAACCCGACGAAAAATTCTAACTCTGGGGTGACCAGGATCATGCCCTGGACCCATGGAAATCGTTTGTGCGTAGATGTCAGATACACGCGGTATAAAGTACTTACAACATTTTATCCAGATTGTATCAGTATTCAAAGTACTAATTAGTCCTAGTAGTAAACCTATGACGAGGAGCACATACCCATATCTATCTACATACACTGACAAAAGACTAACTTGATAGTTTTATTTATAGACCGATAAACAGTCTTATTGCGAATTTAATGGATGCCATAAACTGAACGCGCTATTCGATACGTAAGCACCACGTAACTATTTACTATGCATATAAATATAGTAACGTACCCTTAATTATCGTGACCTCCCCAAAGTTACTTAGGAGCGGTAAAACAACAGTATTACATAACACAACGTTTAAGCAAAAATCGACCTTATTTTATTAAAATACATAGCAACATCTGGAAAACTCAAATGGCGAAAAGACGACAGCTCGACGACGTACGACACCTCTGCTTGACTCTTTGAGTAGTAGATACCTACAGGCACGTGAGGCATGATGTTAAGAGCGTGTATTCCGTCTACTAGCGCCGCCAATCGTTTTTTATTATTTGTGGTAAATTTAAGACACGCAGATAAAAAACCGCTCTGTAGTGCACTGAAGAAATGTATTTATTATGTTTTGAGAGTTATGTTTTGTACTTTAGAACATAAATAGTGGCCAAAGTCGATATTTTTGCTAAAAGTGGCCACTTTTAGCAATAATTGCCGTTTTGGCTATTTAGCCATGAGTTATGTATTAAAAATAGCTGTCAAAAAATAATAGATACATTTCTTCAGTGCACTACAGAGCGGTTTTTTATCTACGTGTCTTAAATTTACCACAATTAATAAAAAACGATTGGCGGCGCTAGTGGACGGAATACACACTCTTAAGTATTTCGAGTACCTTAATTAATATCTGTAAAAAAACTTTTTACAAAAAAATACAACCGACTTCCAAAAAAAAAAACACTACAGAGTAAAAAATAACTTTAATTTCGGAAGTCGGTGTTTTTGTTACTTTCTTCGTATTTTGACACCGACTTCCGAAATTAAAGTTATTTTTTACTTTTTAGTGATTTTTTTGGAAGTCGGTTGTATTTTTTTGTAAAAAGTTTTTTATTTTTCACTATTTAGTGGTGCCCCACACCTAACAACACCACTGCAAAATCGCAGAAAAGCAAAATATGCAATTTCGATCATCAAAGAATCATCTAAATAGTCAAATTCCAGGTATTTCGATTTAAAATCCAAAGTTCGTAACCGATTTTGATATGATTTAAATGGGACCAATCTGCAAGTATATCCTTTCAAATAAAACAAGAATTTTTCAAATCGGTTCATAATTGTCGGAGTTATGAGGTAACATACAACCGAATTGATAACCTCCTCCTTTTTGGGAAGTCGGTTAAAAATTCGGTCGTTCGTGATTCCAATTGGTCAATTAAGCGTGAATTTGTCTCATCCAATGTTTAAAGGAAGTAAAATTAACGAACTATTTGGCAACACGCATAATGGAGTGAGAGTGACTCAATGAATATTAAACTCTTGCGGTATTGTACTACTGAAGGTTTCAGTAGCCAAATATAAGCCAGCTACAGTTTTTCCATGAGGAACGAAAGATCTTTTGATTTATGTTTGCTCTACTTCAAGTGCATTTGTAACATATTATTTCTGTTCTAATTATTTTTCGTATCGGATATGAATGCATTGGAACATTGAAATCCGTTTTAAGAGGTCACCAAGGTTACCCAGATTATGAGATTTATTTCTTATTTCATAAAGTAGCTCTCGAGTCTGCACTGATAGTCTGACACAAAGCAGAAAAATAAAATAATGTAGGAATTTCATACATTTACCACTCAACTGATATTCATTATTTATTTCTAAGTGAATAGTACACGGTTTAATACAATGAAAACTGAAATAGACAAGGAATTAATAACATCCTTATTTATAAATATTCGTTATTTACTTCAGACCCGGAACGTCAAGAAATAATAACGATCGATCAATGGGAAATTGGCAAGTATCGTGCGCTTCATATTACGGCGGCGGGCGTATACGTAATAGTGGAAATCTTCAGTTATTTATAGCTCAATTTATTTTTATATGTATTACGAACTGGTTACTTAGTTTCGTGTAACAGAAGTATTACAATACATTACTTATAGTAAAAAAAAAAATGGGAGACGCGGGTCAAAGATTCTTCCTCCTAACACACAGTGTGCGTATTGTGTAATGATTTCAAAATTTTGCTTATTTGTGCAATAGGTGAGTTAAGTCAAAACAAAAGCAGATTACAAGTTTATCGAAGTAGCGAGACGAATCCAGTAACGGTCGAAGGATTAATGACCTGTTTGGCTCGCTTCTTAGGTCGGTTCGAGACGGACGACGGACGTGTTAGCAGTTAGATAATACCGACGCTGCACGGCCGAGGTCACGAGCAAACAACGGTGACGTATAAAGGCTATGTTGTTTGCCAGTAGCCTGTATTTTGAGCTCTTGTTTAGCGAGAAATATATATTCATGCTTAACCTTCAACTACTAAACGTAAAATTGCACAGTACTAATTTTTCATAGAAGGCGCCGTCGAGGCCCACCCAGAAAGAAGTAGCGAGAAGATTTAATCGCGTACCATGGGGGCTGGCTTGAGACGAAAAATGTCAATCTATAGGACCTGGGGGACGCCTTTGCCCAGCAGTGGGAAGAAATGGCTATAAAGAAGATGAGACACGCTCAATAATTAAAATGAGGGGTTTCCCCAGAAACCACGACCAGTTGTATTATAGCATTATATTATGATAATCAAGCAATAATTTAAGCTTTATTGCTTGATAATCCCGTCATCGCGAATAAATCAGATAGTACTCGTCTTTTGGTAGAGCTGAGTTATCGACATTTCCAAGTAAGAAATGCACCCCGCACTTATTGTGGCATATAGTGAGTCCAACCAATCTATTTGCACAACATAGTCGGTCAATAACAGCGATGGCGAGAAACATACACGTGTTTATAAAACAAGGTGATGTAATGGGAACTTCAAAGATTGATCGCATGCCGATAAGAAACTGGCACAATTTTTTATGTTTTTTAATAACTTTGTAATAAGTTGCCATGCTTGCAATTTTATGACTTTCCCACATTTTTAACACCTGAAAAAGGATATAAGCTGAAGAATAATTTTTTTCGCATAGCATTGGTATTATTCTTTGGTTAACCATGAAATTACGACTCTATGACATACTGAAGATTGTAACAATATCACCGAGCCTTCACAAAAAAGCGATATTCACAATCATGTTCTTCATGCGTCTTTTTTGAAGAGAACTTAATTAAAATTAGTTAGGTAGTCATGGCAACACAATACCAAGCCAATGGTGTACTACCATACAAATCGTCTAACAGCTGGATATTTTTCTTATTAATTTATCACTCAGAGTTTACGTGTTTGCCTATATTACTCCGTAAAGTAATAGCTGGTAATTCATTTAATGGCCGTCCTCGTACCTGTCCATCATTATCATGTATGTACCTAATACAATCTTCAACAAGAAATTGGAAGCAAATTTAATTTGTCACATAAGCACTTTTAGCGACATCAATCAAATCAAGGGCTTTAGACTTTAACGACCTACTTAATTAAGTTTTCACTTTAATAAAGGTTTATTGGATCTAATTTATTTAATATTTTACCAATTAAAACAATTTTCAGTAAAAATTATATGGCATTTCATTTATTTAATTAAACTGTCGACCGTGCACCACTGCGCTAAAGATTTTTTGCTACCCTCACTGAATAAAAAATATAACCTTGTTGTCATCAATGTCCTAAAAGGACAGGTTTAAACGCTACACGCGATCGACTGTTTCAGATCGCCTTTATATTGCCGAAACAAACAGTATGCCTACAAGACGTGACTTAGCATGACGATTGTTGAATTTTACGTCACCGTGGCGACGCGCAACGTACGAGTAACATAATAAGTGCTAGGCGGGGCATTTCCTAGTGAGATCAATGATGATCGACGTCACGTGAACATCAGTCATGTATGTTAGGATTAAAATAACTTTAAAGTACCTGTACTAACAGTTACAACATTTTTTAAAGTTCCACAATCTATTTTATCTGTATTTAAATTACTATGCAAATCCGATCTGCAAAAAATAACTTTGATAACTTCTATTTTTCTTCTAGTTATTGTGTTTCATTGACATGGCATTTGGCAAGTCACGAATCCCATGATTTTAAATTATGTAGGTACTTATTCAAAATTGAGCAACGTTGGGCATGCGATGGTACAAGACACGAATAACTATCTACTCGCAGTAACGTTTCTCAGGAGGTATTGCCTTGAAATAAACCCAATTTCGAATGACTTAACCTAACCACTGTATGTTTAATCCTTTTTATAATTACCGCGGCATGTAGGTACCGCTAGGTACAGTTAACAAAGCTATTTGGTATACAGGCAAAAATATTAATATTTGACTGTTGACTGCACTGAGATTATAACTTTTTAAGATTGTGACACACTTACGAGTGTGGTGTACAATACGCGTAATTGCCTACTCAGCACACCCACGCCATTGTTTAAAAAAGTAGCTGCCTGCATACTTACTAAATAGCTTTACTGAAACAACATCTCTTTATTTTATTGCTTTTGATTACTGTATGTTTTCTCTTTAAAATTACCACTTTGTATCTCTTTCCAAAATTATAAGAAGGACCTGCCGTATAGTATGATCGTATGACAAAAATTTCCTATGATTGTGTCTGCATGTCACGAATCTCATATGAAAATGTCACGATTTTTGTTAACATGAAAACTATGTAGGTCTGTACTGTCATCTCATTAACATCTAGTAATACCTATCTACTACCGTATTATTCTGATGGTCCTTTCTTTAAAATCAAAGCCTTTATGTACAAAGTGACCTTGAATAACAGGAAAATCTTTTTTGGCAAATCCGCCTGATAATCTGTCATTTCCCAAACGTTTGAATGGGTGTTAATTATTTAGTATAGGTATCAATGAGTCGCGGTAGTCAGATGACAATGCGGAAATATAAGGTAAGGAGTTAGCTTCACATTAAAGTCATGAAGGCTATTTATATGTATCGAGGACTTATCACTTTACTTGTCACTTGATACAATGCACCGTTTAAATTGTGCAACAAATCTAGCGACCGGAATCGCGAACACGGTTTCTAATAGGTATAGCGCGGTAATGATAACCAAGCTCTTCAAAACGATTATAGTTACAGAATAACCGGCATTCCAGATAGTATACACTGATGCTTTTTGAATACTAATTTCTATGTAATATTATTCGTCGCGTAGTCCTAGTCAAAAGTCCCGCTGTGAGTCAAAAAACAGGCAGACGTTTGTCGCCAACCTTTTCGTGTCGGTCTTCACTTCACAAGCCCTATAAGGCCTCTTCTTCACAATCTAAGAAGTCGGATTTGACACTTTACCACTAAGTGCGGAAGCGACTTTTCTGTCTCTTTCATACTTACTAGTAAAGCAATGTTGTATCCTGCTGTCAAATCCGACTTTTTAGATTGTCACGAATATAGTGTGAATTTTATACGTACTCGAATGCATTAATCAGTAACATAAACGTTCACTCAAAAATAGAGTTTTGTGTTAGTTGTTAACTTATGTTTCAACGCGATCGAGGGTACAAACATATTATAAAAACTCGCACTAGGTCCTTTCCCAGTATCTTTCGAGAGGATTTTAATAAATAGAAAGGGCACTTTCGGCGTCGACAGTCACGCAAATATATATTGCGTTTACATCCATAGCAAGATCATAAGGTCTAAGATAAGAGTATGTCACCACAAAATCACAACACTGTCAGTGTCAATACTCTCTCAACATTTTCACCTTATTTATCTTAGAACATTACTAATATTATTTCACAAAAACATGTGATTCATAGTGCTAATCACCCTTAAATATAAACAAATCGGTAATACTCTTATTAATACGATTATTTGTTGTGAAGTTACTTAGGCAGCTAGGGAGTTTGTCGTTCTTCAATGACTCGACAACAATTTATAGTGACTCAGAATCTGGGTTATGTCATTGGGTATACTGTAGGAAGTTTTAAGGCTTCCTTGTTATAGGTATTTTCAGCTCACAATCCTGTTTACGGAGATTTTGTCGCCAGAACGGCGTGAGTTATCAACTCATCACATAGTTTTTTGCTTAACCCATAATTTTAACATGACTGTGTATTTGTGTAAAATTGTGTATCAAATGAACAGTGAACACGACGGTGGTGTTATGGGTCCAGATTGTCTACCTTTGATATTATATTAGTGCGCCAATGGATAAATTGTTTGTTCTAGGCTAGAACGTACCAAAACTGTTCGTTCTAGGCAGCCAGCGAGCGGCAACCTTTCGAAATGAAGTACAATCCGGCCATAACGCTATATTCATGGTGTGAAATTTTGCCAGATGTTCTTTATAACACACACGCTCATCGTACTATACGATAACGTACGGTCCACTATATTATTACACAGATATTTAGAGTATCTATACTATCTATGCTTGTACTTCCGTAAGTACATTAACATGCTTTCCTTGCAGTCTATAGCGTGGGAAGAGCCACATCAAACAAGTAGATACTTATTTTTTTGGCGCAAAACGCTACATATTGATCGTGGCTCTTATCTTATCATTGTTACACCTCCTGTGCATTACAGGAAAACCAATATGACCCCGCAACATAACTATGCTATTAATAGACATCACTGACATAACGCAATCAGTTTAGTTTTATACTAGCTGACCCGTGCAACGTCGTCTGCGTTACATCTTTCATTACTGCTCCGCTCCTATTGGTCTTAGCGTCATGATATATAGCCTATAGCCTTCCTCGATAAATGGGCTATCTAACACTGAAATAATTTTTCAAATCGGACGAGTTCCTGAGATTAACGCGTTCAACCAAACAAACAAACAAACTCTTCTGCTTTATAATATTAGTATAGATATGTAATTTCTTGTGTCCTTGACCAAATTTTTATCAGTTTAGTTTTACATAATTTCTGGTGTCTTTGACCAATTTTTTTTTCAGAAACGTTGATACGGTGGTTTGGGCTACTGATCAAAAATACACAATTACACATACCTACATACATATATTCATCAGACAGCAAATGCTCATTAGTAACAACGGCAATGCTCATCGTACGTCGTACGGGTCTACTTGGCGTTTAAAGGCTTCCTTAGGTGGAGGTGGCAACAAAAAAACGATGCTATTATTGTGTGTTTTAACAGTTTTTCCTCCTTTGGTACCTACGCAAGATTCAGGTTACTTTGACATGTCTACAGTCCTTTATTGAAATGGAAAAACCATTAACTATTTATTTTAATGACCTGATTGACCCTCAATATTAAGAAAAAAGCAACAACTACTATTACTACTCGAAAGAAAAAAGCGTAATTGTCAGCTACACAGTTAAATCGATCCTGCTTTTCAAGGAAATGCCATACCGGTGAGCCATAAATGGCATAAAGGCACCTACTGATAAACGATGACCTAGCATCCTATATGTGCATAACTTAGTATCATGTCCAACTGGTGTCAAATTTTTGGAAGAAGTCCTCAAGATACTAAATAAACCTAACTCTAGGGTATCAATGAGACCATGTCAAAGAATCACCTGGTAGGTACATGAATCATTTTCTTTTCGTTTTTCATACAAAATAATTCGAAAGTCTCGATTATTTATGAAAAGCACCCGTATTAATTCTTGATTTGAATGAAAATGATTTATTATTTACTCGTAAATCAATTAAACTTTCATACACACACCAAGAGTGTAGTGTTAGTATGTATTATCTTCGAAACTATGTATTAAATCAACACTTGTTCTAGGACTTTTTGTATTACTTTTACATACAGAATATAACCTTAAAGTTATGGGATATCAAAAGGAACACGTTGTGTACTTGCGATAACCTTCATACCTTATTCCACACTCCATGACTAGCAGAACAAATCCATACAGCATACACCTGGCCGCATAAGCTCTTAATATAACTCGTAACAGGCTCGGTTTTCTCTTCCCCCCTGCTCGTTGGACCTCTTCCTCCCATAGTCTTGCGAATTTGTCACCTAGTGGTCCTGGGAATAGAACACATTATCATTAGTTCGTTTTTCATTGAAGTTCATGAGAAATCATTAAGGTAAACACAAATGCCTTAGCGAGTAGCGGTAGCGACTGCAATCTTGAGGTTTATAACATTCTAATTGCGAAACGCAATGGCTTAGTACGATCCTTCGGCAAGATGAATATTTTGTACTTTGTAAATCCTAACTCTACTGCTTCTGGCGAGGTAAATGAGGGTCTTAGTAAAAGCTTTATTTATACTCGGACATCCATAATCCGGAACTCCGTCAAATAAACATTAATTATTTTTGGTAGGTCGAGGTAAAATTCGCAATCTGAAGTTAAAATATGCCTGATTAATGTTGACAGGTTTGATCTTTTCAATACTTGGAGTCTCACTAAATTCTTAAAATGTTTGAAACCTACGCATTTTAATGACAACCTCGTCCCTCTCTCTGTCGATACTTAATAAAGATTTTACTACCTTCTAAAGCTCAGAAATAAAAAACAAATCCGAGTTTAGAATGTTCAGCGGGTCTAAAAAAGCCACTTTAGCAGAATCAGAAAGCACATCACGCTTCCCGAAACTGTAAATTTTTTCCAATCAACCTTGAACCTTATGCGTAAGACGAAAATGAAATTTGAGAGATTGTTTTTGATATGATTCTAATATGATTATAATAAATTAGCCTTTTTAAAACCGTTGGACATGCCTATCATCTCTAACAAAGTGATCTAGTCTACAACACGCGCCACTCGATAAGTGGCAGCATTTATATTGCAACATGAGAGACCCGTGTACTTTGTGTGCATTAACATTTCTCAATTGCATAAAATCAAAGGCATATTATTTACTACAGACTGCTCTTTGTACAACGTCCTTAGTCATTGGAGTTTGATTTGTATGTACTTTTATTACTTTACTGTTTTTTTTGGGATTCTCCTTTGGAGTTCATGCAAAGGCGACCATTTATTTGAAGTCGTTAAAACAACGTTTCTTGTTATACGGAGATAAAAAATATAAATAGTTGCTAATTTGATAGACAGAACAGAATACAGGCAATAGTTGACAGACAATAAAACCGGACAAGTACGAATCGGATTCGCCCACCGAAGTGACCGAAGGTTTAATTTGGGATTGGTTTCCGTTTGTGTAATTTAGTGCTTTTTTGAGGATTTGACTCACATTATTCTTCAAATAAGGCACCTACCCAACCCAGTGGTATACTTTATATCTTTGTGTGCTCTCGGTATGTTGTACTAGTAAACATAAAAATGATATTAAGGCAATTTAACTCAGATTCAAATAGTAAATATTACTGTTTAAATGACCAATGTTTCTTATCAGTTCATTAACACAGCATACTGGTTTTTGTCAAGGACAAATTCGCAAGTTATTTACATTATCCAGATTACGAATTATTATGTTCAAAAGTTAATGTAAATAAACAAACTGAGATCATATGCAATAAATTGGACATTGAACGTTACAATGCGTCATCGCATGGCGTGGGTACCTACAATGATCTGGTTCATTACGAATTATGATAAATTCATCTGCCAAGTCTTTTCCCAAATATACATACTAGGGTCGGCTTCCAGTCAAATCGGATTCAACTGAATAGGTACCAGCGTTTTACGTGGAGCGACTCTCCATCTGACCTTTACAGCATTCAGCTGCATAGTTAAAGCGGTTATTATATTATGTATTATACGATCTATCGGGCCCGATATCTAGGGCAAGTGTAGTGTAATAAGAAACACCCGCAAGGACCCTGCCATCGGGCGATTGGGTGGCTCCGATCTCCCTGCTCTGTCTATCACCTAGTGTAAGTAAGAGACAGGAAGGCAGGGCACTGCCGCAGTGGCGGCATAGGGTAGATTGGCACCCTGGGCGGGTTTGTATTCAGAGATTTTTGATTGAATATTTTAGGTAGATACTAAAATATTCGATCAAATTATCAAAATTGACTTCCCTATCTTGCGTGGTTTAATCGTAACATGAATTTATTAGATATTTTAGGGAATTCGAAATTATACTCGAAAAAAAAAGGAAAATTATAGTTTCGAAGCGTATTCAACTATAATATTTGTATGCAAGTAGTCACGTAAAAGAGTAGGTAGTTGTTAATTGATGTCTTAAGTAGGCAACAAATTATCAGCGCGTCAAAAAAGCCACTTTATTTTTTTTAGAGACGCGACTTTGATATCTGTCTAATGAAAGTGATAAAAAAAAGAATGTACGCTTTCTTTGGACCTATACTACGCCTTCTTTGGTTGTAGGAGTGTCACCATGGTGCTAGGCACCCGGGGCGGACCAGCCTCCTCCGCCCCCACTTTACGCCGCCACTGCAGTTAGGGCGCGATTTCTAGTGTAGTGTAATAATCGGCACCCTGCCGCAGGGACAGGCCTAGATATCGGGCCCGATAGATCGTGTAGTGTAATAACCGTTCTAACTGGATGTTTTTGTGAAAGGCTATGCAGATTGTTTGATACTTAGTTCCTAACATTCTTGAAACATTCAGTACATTATGATAACGATATATACGTCAACACAGTTAGTCATTTGCATCAAGAGGAAATAAATGATTGATATTTCCGGAATGTTGTTCAATCTTGTTTAGGTACTTACGCGGTTTTCCCTGACATTCCTGACAGTATATCTAGTTATTTATATTGTCAGGAATGTCAGTTTTCCCTGACTTTCCTGACAATTTAATTGTTTATATTGTCAGGAATGTCAGTTTTCCCTGACTTTCCTGATAATGTATTTTTTGTTTATATTGTCAGGGTAAACCGCAGCTTTTGCTGCTGTTCAGAGTGTCAATACCTACTACTTATTTTCAAATTTCGTTCGCATTCGCATATCATATCAGTCGCAATCTGTCAAAAATATATGAAAATTAAGGCTTTTTTTATTGCGAATGTTGCATAAAAGTTACCAGAATTGGCCCTCTGATATCTAGTACTAAATCCATAAATAGCAGTACCTACAGCACTTTGTACATAAACCGTCAATTTATTGTTATTTTTTTTCTTACTTTCCAGATGGGCATGTAAGTAAACCCTATAGATTTTTATTTATTTGCTAGTAAGTCTCAAATTATGGCGCTTAGATGGCCGTATTTTTATTGTTATTGCTTTCACTTATAAAGCTTTATCTTTGAGTCGTTCCTGAGAAAAAGGCTCTTGATTGCAGGACACACGGACGCGCAGCGTACTCGTAGAGTGGTCTTATACTAAAGGGATTTGAGATATTATACGAAACCTCAAAAAGATTTATTCGCGTTTTTAAATGCGTGCATAAAGTCAATGCTCTCCTCGTATCGCATCTCACCATCTCGTGTCCTTTTTTCCTCGTCAAAGTTCATCGATTTCGTCATTTTAGAATGAACTTGTTAGGTACCGAAAATGCCTAGGTACACTAAAGCTAGGCGCGCACTGGTGACTGTCTCCGTGTCAATATATTTCTCTCTTTCGCAATTATGAAGTGCAACAGGAAGGAATACAGGCTCCTTCTGGATAAACTCGCTCCACCGCAGACTTTGTCTCTGTCATCTCTGACAAAGACGAAAGTCAAGAGCAAATCCATACCAAAAAAAAAATAAAAAAAAATACTGTCACTGTGACAAAATTTACCAGTGCGCGCCTAGCCTACCAATACCAACGATGTGGAAAATTGCTTCATAAATAGCTAAGTATCTAGCTAAATAGCTAGGTTCTAAATAATCATTTGGGCTTCAATGAGTTACCACGAAATTAATTTAACCATTATACGACTAACGTTATTACATTCATTTCATTAACTAAACAAGATAATAAATAACAGAGCATGAACAGACCTAGAAACGAATGGACCAATAAAGTTTTATTCAAATACGGGGGCAGATACAGAATTTCCTTCTAACGTTTTCAACGGTAACGTTTTACGTTCAGTTCAAACATGCCTTGACTAAATCTTGTTGTCATGTGCAATTGGTTTCCCAACTCAGTTCAATTAAGCCTGTTTGAGTCTTATTGTTGTTGAATTGTATCCCGCGCCGCCTCTGTGGGTGATGATTCACAACCACAACACATACCACACGATTAAGGCAAAAACAACGTCATAATTATGTGGTTCACTTTATTAGAGCTCGTTGACACAGAACATCCGTATTTCCAGGATTGTTTTTAAGGTTCCGTACCCGACGGGTAACCAACGTACTAAGCCTCTGCTGTCTGTCCGACTGTCTGTCAGCGGGCTGTATCTCAAGAACCGTAATAGGTAGATGATAGTTGAAATTTTCACAGTGTGTAGTTCTATTGCTGCTATATCAACAAATAATAAAAATGAAATTAAAAATTAAAGGTACTGTTCATGGTACGGGACCCTTCCTGTGAGACTCGACTCGCACTTGGCTGGTTTTTAACGGATCCATCGCTACTGGAATTGATGTTCACACCGTATTCCCAGTACCGTTTTTTATGGATGCTGTGTGAACTCGCTCATACAACTACATACGCCATTCCCGAATAAAAACGTAGGTACACGATTAAATGGACCTGTAAAACTGCTGTACCCATATTTTGTTAGATCGGTATTTTTTACTGGACCTTGAATACTGATAACTCTATCATACAACTCCATACGCCATATCCGAATAAAAAGATATACGATAAAGCGGACCTTTAAGGGTGTGTATTCCGTCCACTGAGAATATGCATGCATTTTTTTTATTTGCAAAATAAAATACCTACTTATTAGCTCTAGTAAACAATCATGAAATTATTTTTTAAATACCTTCATCATTTATTAAGTTATAAAGCTTCAAAGACTACAGTTAGAAAGAGAAGTCCGATACGTAATGTGACGTCAAATTACACGATGACTACAGCTGCCATAGAAAACAGCATTTTCGCGAGAGGGACGATATATTTGTTTAAAATAATTGTATCTCGTTCGTTTTTCGAGCAATTTAGATTCTAATTTCACAGTTAGTATTATATTTTCGAATACTTTAAGATAAACTGTTCAGATCATAAATACTTTTTTCATATTCCCTATTGTGGTAAATTTAAGACACGTAAATAAAAAAACCGCTCTGTAGTGTTCTGAAGAAATGTATCTATTATTTTTGAGAGCTATTTTTAATACATAACTCATGGCTAAATAGCCAAAACGGCAATTATTGCTAAAAGTGGCCACTTTTAGCAAAAATATTGACTTTGGCAACTATTTATGTTCTAAAGCACAAAGAGAGTACAAAACATAACTCTCAAAAAATAATGAATACATTTCTTTATAACACTGCAGAGCGTTTTTTTATCTACGTGTCGTAAATTTACCACGATTAATAAAAAACAATTGGCAGCGCTAGAGGACGGAATGCGCCCTCTTAAAACAGACCTGTGTGAACGAGCACTTGATCATCGAATTCCAGTTCTTCACTATATGTATAGCCAAGTGAAGAACTGGAATTCGACTTTGGACCAACTCTCAACTATAAAGGTGTTATAACACGTGTCGATCGACTTTAAACGACGTCTGTCGTGGTGGTGTAGTAGCTTCGGTTTTGATTTGGCATAGCTATCGATGTACGTCTATCATCAACGATCCGATCGAATGGTCAGGTCAAACTCTCGCAAGTTCGGGTAAAAAGATTTAGTTTAGAATAGACGCAGGAGATACGGGTGCGGTGGAGCAACTAGGCAGAGGTCTATAACAGCTACGGTAGGTCGAGGCTTAATCCTAAAATCTTTTTTTTTTTTTTTATTCAAAACGGGGAAACTCTTGGCCCAAATCTCACCTGATGGAAAGTGATGATTAGGCCGAAGATGGAAGCGTGTTTCACCCGGAATCCTCTAACATAGAGGAACTGGCTATCATACCTTTAATTGTCGGAACACAACAATGCTATTAACATTGTTGTTATGGCGAAAGACTTAGACATGATGGTGGTAGCTTGCCAGGCGGACGTAGAAGAAAAAAATACTATATAACACTTTCATAAAATGTGGCTCCGATTCAAGTTAAGTATCATGTTACTATGACTTCTCAGTTCTAAATTTTTCGAACAATCAAGACTATTATTAAGTTTTTTTTTTTTTGTTTACTGTAGCTAATAAACGGCTTCTTTCAAACCTGCTTGCTCGCTCAAACTCGTTACACAGGCTTTTAGGAATTATACAACTGCATGAACCAAAAAACTGCCTTGAACTTGAATAGTACTGTATTTAAAGCGGTCTAGTTATTGTGTGCAATTGTGACTAGCGTTGAAAAAAGCAGGAAAAATTCCCGGTTCTTTCCAAATCCGTTGTTTTTATCAATGTTACATTCGAAAGTTTGAAGAAGATTGGCCAGGATATATTTCATGTTTTTTTCCAATAAAACCGAAAAAACCGATAAATATGAAAGAAACGGGAAGCTTTTCATGTTTTGTATTCACCTCCCGGTTTGTTTTATTTTTTTTTATTTGTAATTAAACTTGTTTTTTCATTTTTTCAAAACATCAATTGAAAAATTCGAAAAAAAACCTGTTTCTTTCCAAAGGATTCCTTTTCTTAATTTTTCCATGTAACAAGCGAAAAAAACGGAAAAATTGTTATTTTCGGCATTTTCAAAGCTAATTGTCAGTTGTAACGTTCGGCGAGGAACACGTCTTTTTGAATTTTATTAAGAAGTTTGTAAAGATTTTTGATTGCATTTGATCATATATGTCGACCTATATAAAAAAACGGGTCCCCTATGTTGTTTCGAACGCTGCTGTTGCGACACACGCGGTTGCGAATTATTTTTCCATTGCCTCACAGGTTCGAAAGCTCATGGACTCGAATGAAGTAGTCGCGAAAGACGCTGTTTCGAAAAACATTTTCACTGCCTCATACGCTCGAATGCTTGTGATTTTGATTTATTTAGTCATAAAGTGTACAGAAAAATATTTAAGCAGTATTTAAATAAAATCAACAAATTCGGTGTCAACATCATCATTTAATATTATCTTAACAAAGTAACAATAAAAAATATTAGTACCTCAACTGTACATTTTTTTTCTATGTGTAGGTACTGAACACAAAATCTAAGACTGATCTTTATAAAAAAACCGGCCAAGTGCGAGTCGTACCCGCGCACTGAGGGTTCCGTAAGCAGAAGTTGCGATTTACGATTTATGACGTATTAAAAAAAACTACTAACTAGATCTCGTTCAAACCAATTTTCGCTGGTAGTTTACATGATATCATTCTCTTAATTTAGAAGTTACGGGGGGGGGGGGGGACACATATTACCACTTTGGAAGTGTCTCTCTCGCAAACTGTTCAGTTTAGAGAAAAATCATATTAGAAACCTCAATAGCATTTTTGAAGACCTATCCATAGATACCCCACACGTATGGGTTCGACGAAAAAAATTTGTTTGAGTTTCAGTTCTAAGTATGGGGACCCCCAAAATTTATTGCTTTTTTCTATTTTTGTGTGAAAATCTTAATGCGGTTCACAGAATACATCTACTTACCAAGTTTCAACTGCATAGCTCTTATAGTTTCGGAGAAAAGTGGCTGTGACATACGGACGGACAGACAGACAGACATGACGAATCTATAAGGGTTCCGTTTTTGCCATTTGGCTACGGAACCATAAAAATGTCTAGGTACCTAAGTGGTATTTTTCAGGACAGCGATAATTAATAAAAAAGAAATCACAAGCATTCGAGCGTATGAGGCAGTGAAAATGTTTTTCGAAACAGCGTCTTTCGCAGCGACTACTTTATTCGAGTCCATGAGCTTTCGAACCTGTGAGGCAGTGGAAAAATAATTCGCAACAGCGTGAAAAAACATAGGGGACCCCAAAAAAACGGTTACCTGTTTTTGTGCATGCGCGTTTAGTAACGTTTTAATTTTCGGTACGGCCGTACAGACAAGTACGGACTACCTGTAAGTAAGGTCTAACTTTTAAGAAAAAATAATAAGCCACAAAATGAGACAATTAAATAAGAATTCAATAATTGGCCCACACAGGTATCGTAGTTCGTGTGTAACGGAGTAGGGTGCGCTTTCAAGAACGCTGCATGAAAAAAATCACGATGTTTTCTAGCTATAGGGTGTTATGCATTTATTTCCCGCACGGCCAGAACTCGAGTCTCAGCATCATAATGTTAACAAGCACGTGACTTAAAAACTTTTCAGGGCAACCATCTTTTGCAGATAAAAATAACTTCAGATGTCCATGATTTTCCTATAGATCCGGTTTTGTAGTGTCATGTAGTAATCATATTGCTTTATTTTATCTTGATCATTATCTATCTAGTCTTAGGAATTGTCTTCCAACCTAACAGGATGCAGGTGAAAACCAGCATTAGGGTTCACCATCACCACAACTACATTTATATTAATTTTACTACTAAATTCAGTTAGTCAAATCAACTAAGTACCTAGATCCTCTGTTGTTGGACAATGACTGCTTTTGTATTCTCTTTTTGAATTAGCATGATATGACACATTTGTCATGACAACATGTTGTGAAATAATCAAGACCTTAACTGGATCCTAATTGATGCAAAGGCATACACATGACACAGCCTTTACAGCCTCTTTTCTGTTGAATTATAGTTTTTTTTTACTGTTGACTTATACTCACTTAAAAACTAAGCCTTGTGCAATGTGCAAGTATTCAAGTCCAAAGTCCTAAGGAACACAACCAATTTGAAATACGAAAAAAAATTGCAAGGTTTTTTTATCAAGATGGGTTTGCTGTTCATTTTAGTAAGTATATTACTTTACTCTATGACCCTAGTCTGGTCAGTCATGACATGACAGGAACATATTCAACAATGGATTGACTTAAAGAAGTGTAGGGTAGTTAGTTATATCAGCACAATCATACTACCTATACCAAAAAACTAAACCTTCCTACCTACTACGAAGGTTTAGTTAGTTTAATAAAGGTAAACAATCTTGATGTGACTAGTTAGTGAACAGTAATCTATTTGTTTCATATGTGTTTGTTTTTACTGTTGATTAAGTGGTTGGTTTTCAGTTGCATTTACTTTTAGATAGAGTCTTTAAACAAAAAAGATTAAAAAGACATCAATATTGTTTAACTTTATTTAACCTAGTATAAGAATAATAACTTGCGAGCTTACCTGATGAGTGTTCTGCTAATGGTTCGTATAGGTCATGTTGTTCCATTTCTCTCTTTATACCACTCCAGAATATGGGCAAGGTCCATCTACAAAATAAAAACTTTTAGGCCTTGCTGTGCAACCAGTTAAGACTTAAAATACTAAAGTTATAAAAAAAATATAAAGGTGGTGGGTATGTTACTTGTTTATTAATAACTAGCTGACCCGCGCAACTTCGTTTGCGTCACATTTTCCATTAATGCTCCGCTCCTATTTGTCTTAGCGTGATGATATATAGCCTATAACCTCTTTATAATATTAGGATAGATAAAAATGCAGGTAGGACATTTTTTCTTCTTTTTAATTTATTACTGTTTATATTTAGGATTTTTGTAGTTTTTATTTAATTTCTCACATTAATATATATAATAAATAATAAATTGACAACTTACGCAAATGTGAGAGAGGACAGTGGATTTGCTTTAGCCCTGGGGTGTGCAGGGCGGCCTTTTTTATCTAAAGTCTCCATGATTTAGTGGGTACCTGGAAAAACAATTATTCATTACATTCAAATTTATATAAATTTAATTTCTCATGTTCAACATGATTTAAAATTTTTGGAAATGCTCATGAATAGGTAGTGGGAGAAACCAATGGAGTATAAATGAAAAGGGTTACTTTAAAGCGTGCATGCAAGCTCATGGGAAACTATAAATACTTACCGTAGCAGTCTTCGACAGTCGGAATGGTTTTGTTACCTTATAGGACGGGATAACGCATGACCAGACACGGTTCCACTTCGACACGGTCACACAGCTTATTGAAAATGTGCACTACCTACTTAATATTTATTTAATACCCACACGACAGGTAAGATCTTTTTTCTATTGTACCCGTCGGTGTAAATTCGAAATTGTAAGTCACTGGTAACAAAGTACTTGGCTCTTGTTGTTAAGAAATTCATCAAACTATTAAATAAAGTTAACAATAGGCAACCAATCCACTTTTAGATATGGCACGTACAATTTTATTATTGTGTCATAGTAACAAAAATCACCCCGGTCACGACCACCGCTAATTTATTACTGATAAAAAATAAGTAACCGAATCGACTTGAATGAATAGTGTCAAAATGGTTTGACAATGACAATGAAACATCTGTCCATCTGTCAAATGGCCAAACTTCATGTCTGACTTCAAATGACTGATATTCTCAACAGTGTTACAAACAACATATTTTTCCATTTTCATCAAAAGCAGGACCGATAAACTATTTATTTGTCAATGTGTTAATTGGTAAATCCATTATGGCAGGGCTGAGGGCTCAACTTCAGAACAATTCCAGTCATAGAAGTACAAGCCTGAAGCTTGCTTGATATTTATCTAATGACCTATTTCTTACTAGTAAAAATATCATTAGCACAAAACTAGTACGATTCTACTGTTTGTGTGGCCCGCCCCAATTAAATAAATAAAACTTGAGAGGTATCAAGGTGGATAATTGTGTTCTGTGATCAAGGTACACCCGGATGGAACGAAGTTCCTTTTATTTATTATGTACAAAAAAACCTGTATACACTCAACAAAACCGAAAATATGTAGAGGCCGCCAGTAGCCGATCTTAAAAAAGAAGATAGATATTTTAGAACCTAAGTGAGTTTCACTTATTTTATAAAATGTAAACTAGTGTGTGAAGTCGGCAAACGTAAGAAGACTGTTAATTAATTAAGTTTATAAATTAAGAAAATAACTTATAACTAAATAATTTTAGTAACTAGATATTTTACAACATTATTGAGTTTCACATAATAATATTTCCTAAAATGTGTAGTTTAGTGTCTACAAAATTTTATTTTGTTATTGTTGTACAAAAATGTTGCAGACTAGTGTAATTTATTTACGTTATTTCTTTAATTTATTCATTAACAGTCTCATTACGTTCGCCAACTCCGCACACTACATTCATAAGGTTATTTTATTAGACCTTTTTTGTTTTTAAGTAAACGCAATTTTGTCCATGAATGCATAAAAATGTTTCACAGCGTTTGTGTAAACTTGTTATTCAGTATTTGTGTAAAGATTCTGGAAATCTTATTTAAAAATCTTGTCACAGTGTTTATCGAACTCCTCTGTAACGGCTTGACTGATTGTTATGATTTTTTTTGTGTGTATTTGGTATTGGTAGGTCTGAGAATAGGTCGTAGGCTATTTTTTTGATGTTAATGCCGCTAGGTTACTGCAGATTTTTATAAATAAATATATATAAATGATTCCACTATTTTATTTCTATAACCCATTTACTGTAATGTGAAGGTTTATTTCAGGAAACTAGAAACGAATCTGCAGTAATACTAAGGAAAAGTAGCGCATGTTACTTTTCCGTTGTATTACTATTGCAGATTCGTTTCTAGTTTCCTGAAATAAACCATTATAATTCAATTTTTGAGCCTAATCAAAAACCCCTTTTAAATCTTCCCGCTATGAATAGTGTGGTGGGACACACCTAGATGGCTGGACAGTCGAATTTAGTCTTAACTTTTTTTGTATGGAGTTGACATTCTTCCGCTAGGATAATTGTGTTCTGTGATCAAGGTACACCCGGATGGAACGAAGTTCCTTTTATTTATTATGTACAAAAAAACCTGTATACACTCAACAAAAACACATTAGTATCTAATATCTTATGAATTTCGATTCTGACTTTGACTTCTGACTTTGACTGCTGACTTTGACTGCTGATTTTTACTTCTGACTTCTGACTTTGACTTCTGACTTTGACTTTGACTTCTGAACTTTAGTTGCGTCAAATAGAACAAAATTGTGAAATTTCTTTTGAATTCCTCAATACCAGTTCTTCTGATGACACAAACAAGTGGTGGAATGCAAAAAAAAAGCTACTTAGGTAGGAATCGTGTAATATCACGGTAATATTGAATTATTGATTGACAGATATTTAACATTGACACTTTGACAAGTTTGACAGTTTTGACTTTTGAGTTTAAAACCTTTGGCGTGTAATCAACAAAACAGTGTTTTCGAGTTAAGTGTGGGGTTAAATAAATAATCCTTATATGTTGTTCCGTGGATATAAATAAACCAGGCCTTGTTTTAATAGAGCCTGATTAAATAAATGAGTCATGTGAGTATTGACGTATAACTAAGAGTTATCATAAACAGATATATCTATTTACAAAGTTTTTCAGTGTTTGAGGTGCACAGTTATGTTATTCCATTGAAGACGAGAATGAAATATTCAGGTCTGCTTTAAAGTTCTTCAAAAATGTACGTGACTCTTCTACGAAGATACAAAAGTATGATACTCGCCAGTATTTTCTTTTTTTACGTTGGTTGTGGAATAACACTCAGTTTTTTACGTCTCGAATGTGCCGATGCCCTAGCTGCCAAAGAGTTAAGTGATGCTAAAAGTTCTTTAACCAAGTTTGAATATGCTGTACTAGTTTTAAGTGGGCCAGATAATGAAGCTAAGAGGGATGCAATAAGAGCCACATGGATGAAATTGTCTGGTAATATATTTATGGAGAATGGAGAGAAACTCTACAAGTGGAACCACACATGGACAGAGCAACATACTACACATGAGTTCATAAAGTTTTATTTTGTAATTGGCACCCAAGGTCTGAGTGAAACAAAGCTGACAAGGTTGAACACTGAAAATAATAGAAGCAATGACCTTTTATTATTAGACAGCTTTGAAGATAGCTATAAGAATCTGGCTTTGAAAATGTTACATTCATTAAAATGGCTCTCCACTAATTTGAGTAGATTAAAATATTTGATAAAATGTGATGATGATTCTTTTGTGAGAGTTGATCTGATTATAAAAGATCTGGAAGCATATGCACCTGAAATGAATGCTCATGAAATAAGTAACTATGTTACATACAAGGTAAAGCAACCTTCTTACATGATATATTGTTTTATTTTTTGTGGCAACCATTCATTGTATTTGTTCCTTAATATTTCAAAAGGTTCAGAAATCCCACACTACTAATCTTTACGCCATTTCAGAAAGATCTCCCTTCATATAAAGGCCTTTACTGGGGGTACTTTGATGGGAGAGCCCGAGTGTACTTGAACGGGAAGTGGCAGGAAAAGGACTGGTTCCTATGTGACAACTACTTACCTTATGCGTTAGGTGGTGGCTATGTCATTTCTCGTAGTATTGTTGACTATGTCGGACGGAATGCTGATATCTTAGGGTAAGCATGCTGTCAATTTAGTAACTACTAAACAGATATTATAAACAGGTAATATTTTTAGTAAAGATTTACATTTATTCCAGAAAATACATATTTCCTGTGGGATAGGCTGTAGGAACATTCCACTTTAACTAATGGCTATCATTCAAGTTGTAAAGATTAGTAAAAGTGGCATAATAAGCCAGCAGAAGATACCCTATACCATAACAAACTGAACATACTATTATTTTCAGACATTACAAATCAGAAGATGTCTCAATGGGGGTGTGGACTGCCTCTTTGGATGGAATGAACAGAGTTCATGACGTCAGATTCGACACTGAATGGAAGTCTAGAGGCTGCTCCACCCAGATGTTGGTAAGACACAAACAATTGCCAAGCGACATGTTCCAATTGTACAAAACATTGGTCCATACACACGGTGAAAGACTCTGTAAGACTGAAACTATTTTAAGAAAATCATACCTTTATAAGTGGGATGTTTTGCCAAGTATGTGTTGTAAATAGTTTATTTCTGATTGTAGAATAAGCTAGAAACTGTAGGTTTGGTCACAGTATAAATATGGACAGTACGGAAACTACCTACAAACGCTCGAAACGGCTCACTCACACAAACATGCGCACCGACGAGACTTGTCGGTGCCCGTCGCGGTACTCTCAGTAGTGAGTGCCGACTGCCGCCGGCCGCGTCAAAACGAGTTTAGCCCCGCGATCTTTTTAAAAATGCTACGAACGTATTGCGTAGTATACGGTTGTTTGAACTCGGTTTCATCACAACCGGAGCGAAAATACGTTATATTTTAAACTTCCTGCTGATTTTGAAAGGTAAGAATCATTAATGAAATTGTTATTTAATCGTTATCGAATTATAAGTCCGTATGATCGATCAAAATGAATTCGTGAACTTCAAAACTATTAGGTACCTACTACTACTTCTTGTAAATCCAAGATGGCGCCTGCTATAGGTATAAATTTTTTCGTCATGGGTGTCCTTTTCATGGTTTTCCAGGGTGTTGAAGCCGATAGCGCTGTCAAAACGTGAATCCAAGATGGCGGCTGCAATAGGTACCAATTTTTTCGTCATGGGTGTCATTTTCATGGTTTTTGAGGGTGTTGAAGCCGATAGTGATGTCAAAACGTGAATCCAAGATGGCGCCTGCAATAGGTACCAATTTTTTCGTCATGGGTGTCGTTTCCATGGTTTTCGAGGTTGTTGAAGCCGATAGTCATGTCAAAACGTGAATCTAAGATGGCGGCTGCAATAGGTACCATTTTTTTCGTCATGGGTGTCATTTTCATGGTTTTTGAGGGTGTTGAAGCTGATAGTGATGTCAAAACGTGAATCCAAGATGGCGGCTGCAATAGGTATAAATTTTATCGTCATGGGTGTCGTTTTCATGGTTTACGAGCGTGTTGAAGCCGATAGTGCTTTCAAAACGGGAATCCAAGATGGCGGCTGCAAAGGTATCGAGCGCTCGAAACGTTTTCGTCCAACAGCAACTTGCGTACCCGCCAAAACTTTTAAAAGGTAACGCCGTAATGACAAAGTTAGTGCTACAAGTTGTTGTGTGTAAATATTAATTTTTTTTCCGTGTTTAAAGTATCGTGTTTTGTTGAGATTAACCAACGCCATGAGATTATCTATTTATTGTATTTGTAAGCTAGTTATTCAAATTCGATTGATTGATCACTACAGAACAAAAATGTAAAAAAAAATCAAAAACATTAAAAGTGACAACCCTTTTGCTTCAATGGAGCGTAGGTAATTATATTCTCAACTAGGCTTAGTTTCCGTACTGTCCATATTTATACTGTGGTTTGGTTGTGTATGTGTGGGTAAGTTTATTAGATCATTTCCCTTGTGGGTGTAGTCCCAATTGTGTGTTCATTTGTACTGTAGTAATCATATTCAGTATTTGTTTTGTTGTGTTATGTTAGTTACATAGTAGTTAAGGAAAAACGTGTGAGACTATATTTAGAACATACTGGTATAACCTTTTTATAATATTTCTCAGGAATATTTATCTGACACTAGTGAATTTATTGTAAAATCAAATTATCATAAGATACAGTAATGCTAAATTTTTAAGATCTTTTTTACTTAATATTCCTTTGTTTAAGTCTCTAGTCAATTGTAAACCAATAAAAACACAATATTTTTGAACATTACGAAAAATGTGCATTTTTATTTTTTAGTTTAACTAAACAAATGAATATAAATTAGATATACAACACATTTTTGTCATTTAGGGGTAACCATGTAATCAATGTGTCATAAATAACAAAAAGTGAGAATAGTTCAACAAAATTTACGATTTCTTAATGTTATTTACACACTCCCGCACACAGGCACCCGAATATCACATTTTAAAAGATTCTATAAAATAAAATTCTAGAAATTAATTATGACTTTTCATATTCATATAGGTTTGATTGTTTTGAAATGTTGTCCTTGACAACTCTTCTTTGAAGTAGTCAATGGTTCTTTGCAGACCCTCTTGTAGCGACACCTGAAATTAAAAAAGGAATAAATAATATGGTTGCCTTTATTCAGAATCAGAACATAGCATGTCTTATGAGGCACAACTTGAAATATCACTGGTAACAGAAAAAAATCAACTCAACACTGATACTGGATTTGTTTGCTTGAATTCCAATTTCAAATGATTAGGTTTTATTGTTCAGGCATGAATATTAAGTTTAAAAGCTCAAAACAGTTTCACTGGTTACAAAACAATGTGATAAAATAGTAGTGGCCTATCAAATCAACTAATTTGAAAGAGCAATGAGTCCCTTAGTATAAATTTAAAGAGCACAAAGTGAATTAAATGAACGACTCTGTAATTAGGACCGTAACATCCTTGTTCCTCTGCACTTATCTTTTATTTCCTTCTTGAATTCGGTTGCTTAGGGCAGAAAGTTGTCTCACCTTAGGTTCCCAGTGCAAATGCTCCTTAGCCACCGTAATATCGGGGCGTCGCCGCTGCGGGTCGTCTTCTACCGGAGCACCCTTCGCCACCATGCTTCGACATCCAGGGACTTGATTCTTGATTATCATGGCGAATTCTGAAATGAAAAGTGACATGCATCTAGCTGTTTTTTTTGTGTCGATGGCCACTCGCAGTTCCAAACCATAGAAGGTTGTAACGTAACTACGGAATTGCCTGTGTGGGCCTCAAATAAATCTTAGGCCCCCCAGCTTAAAACTAAAACTCCGCTCTCTGAGGGCACTCCTTGTGGGGTACGGACCTCGGCTCAGCGGCGTCGCTTAGAGGGGGGGGGGGGGGGGGCAGCAGCAGCAGCAAAGGGACTGGCTTGGTCATGATATTATTATGTGAGGAGTTTAAAACTACTGGCTCAGTGACGCGGGCTGGCTCGTTTAGCAAACTCTTTAACTAAAAGGACGTTATAAAGTGGGTGTGTACCAAAAATGTAGTGTACTTATCTAAATGTTAAAGGAAGCACAACTGCCAAGTTAGTGATATCTTGTGATAAGCGTTATCATTTAGTGCTACCGATTTTGAGATAAGAAGAGTTCAATGAATTGAAAACATACAAAATTATTAGTTTTGTTAACAAGTAGGCGTGTTACTATGAAAATATGCCTTGCCATTAGATTTGACTTCATTCATTACACATGCACCTGTAATATTTACATTTTAGTATATACATTACATACACTAGCTTAGGCTAGCTGCTCTGCCCGCGTGGATATTATCTCAAGGGTATATTATACTACCGAGCCAGATCTACCCATATACCAAGTTTCATCCAAATCCGTTCACCCATTGAGGCGTAATAAGTTAACAGACTAACCACTTCACAATTATACAAGTTGCAATTTCAACCTTATTTATATTATAATTGAACTATAGTAAATTTGTAAGTCTGTGTTTTAGCGTATTTTCAGAATGTTACATACCTATTAACATTTCGATTTTGTTACACAAAGTGTTTTTTTTTACCTTGTATGGTATTTTCCACTGGATTTCCGAGGTTGACAGGTAGCGTGTAATTGGCCGCCATCAATCCCAGCAGCCCGTCAACGAGATCAGATACATAACAGAATGAGCGGGTCTGTTTCCCGTTGCCATAAACCTGGAAATAATAAAGAAAAAAACATTATTATCACTTAGTCCTTAATGGAATGAGCAATGCAAGATAGAAAATAATATAATCAGCGCACTGCACGCAACGAAGGTCCTGCTGTGCGGAGCGAAAGGGAGCCTCAGACTCTCACAGACTAAAACCCTTGCGTGTTCTTCCTAATGCTCTTTGCGGTCCAAGGCTGCGGTGACTCTTTCGAATAAATTCTGCAACCCTGGCAGTAGGAAACGCCTATCAATGTCTTCAAATTCAAAGCATTTATCTCAAACCATTTACAAGCTTTTGAAGTGTCAAAGTCAGTCAGTAAAAACATGAAGCTATTTGTATATTCCAAAGCATAGATCCCTATGGAGGAGAATGTGCAGGAAACACCATGGTCACCCTTTTATATCATATTATGTATTACAAAAATCCTGGTTACATTATTCTTCTTGCAAACAATTCAAACTAAATGATGGCGCCCGTTCAGGAACACGACGTGTTTAGTGTTATCAGACCATCATTTCAGCGTTCAAATATTATTGTACATGTTTCAACGCATTGTTGGAACCACGTCCAACAACTCGTTACCAAGTCACGGCTGTTACCACTGGGCCATTAAAGTTTTTATAAAGACTAGAGGGCTTTTTGAACAAACTCGCAAAGACTAAGATGACAACAAGATAATAACCGAGTAACATTGTCGGTTTCAGTAGTGGCAACCCTATTATAATTCTAACAACTGCCAAGCGTTCAATCATGAGATCAAAAGATGGAAATATTAAATTAAGAGCCTTGACAATCTTAATGAGTGACAATGGCTTAGTGTGTCATGTTACATCTTCCTTGTCTGTCAATTAACATTTATTTTATTGGAGTGTGAATTACAGCTTCATTTAGAGCATAGAGATTTGGATCTAAAAAACACACAAATCAAAATATTGGTGGTGTTGCAGAAAACTACGACAAATTGCTTTAAGTCAAGAGTAGCTATCCGGATGACAGAATTATCCGGATACCCGTCAAAGGACATGGTAAAAAGTGGTTGATGAATCAACACGTAATTCCTAGTATTTTTTTTTATAATTTACATTTTAATTATTAATAGAACGGACACTTTATAATCACGAAAGCTCGCTAGCTTTTTTTCGTTTGCTTTGACGAAAACATTTTAAAAAGTAATTCTCTTCAGTTTTTACCCCAACAACTTCATTTTCAAATTGAAACAGCACTCTCAGTGCTTGATCTATGATTAATATTTTTAGTTAGTTTAGAAAGAATAAAGCTATTTAAAGTGCTGTGGGACAAGGATTTTTAAAATCGGTTCAGTAGATCCAGAGATAATTATTATAAAGAGGTAAAGCTTGTGAGGTTGGGTACAACCTCACAAGCTTTACCTCTTTATAATAATTATTCGTATAAATTTTGAACACATAAAATAAATTCACGTCTCTGTTGGTTCTTAGGCGATCGATGTATGGTCGCGTAGCAATATCCTTTGGTATCCGAATATCAGGTATGTCTATCCGGAAAATCCGGATACTTAGCCCCAAGTAGTGGTCTTTGCAAGCAAATTGCTCTAGAAGTCGTCGAATTTTTATTTTTTTTATTTCTTTTCTTTTTTGTTGATGTTTGATATTGTGTTTTGGTAGTATCCGGATAGTAAAATGGGCCGGATAATTGCATGCCCTAGCCAAGAGTGAATAGGTTACTTCTAGGCAAGCGTGCTCTCATCGCTTTCCAACAAGTAGCCAAACGCGAGCCTATCAATAATAAATAACAAGTGCGAGTCGGACTCGCGCACGAAGGGTTCCGTACTATATTTACATACTACATTATCTATAAAAACGGCAAAAAACTTAAGTTTGTTGTATGGGAGCCCCCTTAAATATTTATTTAATTCTGTTTTTTAGTGTTATAGCGACAACAGAAATACACCATCTGTGAAAATTTTAACTGTCTAGCTATCGCGGTTCTTGAGATACAGCCTGGTGTCAGACAAACAGAGAAGTCTTAGTAATAGGGTCCCGTTTTTACCTTTTGGGTACGGAACCCTAAAAACTGGCCAATTGCGAGTCTGCCTCGCATACGGAGGGTTCCCTATCAAACACTTTAATTTTTATTATTTTTATAGCGGAAAGCACACAATTTGTGATAATTTCAACTGTCTGCCTATTGTGGTTCTTGAAATACCTACAGCCCTCTGACAGACCGACGAACGGACGGAGGGACGGACGATCAAACAGCGGAGGCTTAGTAATAGGGTTCCGTTGGTTACCCTTTGGGTACGGAACCCTAAAAAGTAACTTACAGTAATAGTTAAATTCTGCAGCGCTTGCATGATAAAGTTGGACACGACTCGTCCGTCAGACACGTGCATCCTGGGGCCGTACGTGTTGAAGATCCGAGCCACCCTGACTGCCACCTTCTCTTGTTTGGCGTAGGAGTACGCCAGCGTCTCCGCCACCCTCTTGCCTTCGTCGTAACAAGCTCGCGGCCCTGAAATATGAAAATAGAATCTTTATTATGTAAACCACATAAGTTTTCAAGAGGAGCTCGTGGCTAAATAATAACAACCGCACAGTTCAATCTTCAAGGTATAAGCAATGCTTGCCGAGATTCGTTCTTAACATATCGAGATTCGTCCGTGCCTCGGAAAGCACGTTATGACGTTGGTCCCAGATGTCATTTGAACAAGTCAAAGATGTTGCGGGTAGTCAGAGCCAGAAAATCTGGCACCAGTTTTGTCAGAGTACAATGTTACCTCGTTACTGGAGGCAGAGGCAGTCACTTCTTTTAAAATACTGGTACTCAGCCGCGTCCGGCTAGGCTGGAAGCCGACCCCAACTTATGGTAGGCGCCAGATAAACGTGCAATACATTGATTTTTCCCTAATATCCCTTCGTAGATACTTCGTAGAAAAATAATGACATAAAGCTGTCCTGATTCAACTTCTATCGTGAACCTTTACGTTTTCTGGTAATGTCAGTGTAGATACGAACAGTATAGCTTTATGTCATTATTTTTGGGGGTCTAAAAACAACTTTAGCAGAATCATATTATGATCATAAACAACAATCTGTCAAATATAATTTTCATCTTTATCGCAAACGCATTAGGTTTAAAGTTGATTGGGAAATTTTGACAGCGACAGGTAGCATGATGTGCTTTCTGATTCTGTTAATTAAAGTTGCCTTTTTAGACAGGGGTTCTAAAAAGGCAACTTTGTTTTATGTTTAGAAAGTCTATAAATGTATGTGGGTCAAAGACCGGTATTGCACGGGTTGTTGACGTATACCATAGTTGGCTGGGTAGGCAGCTTATGACCACATTTCAAATGACAATACTACAAGAGCGACAATTTTTCTGTCTGTGTGTTTGTTGTGTGGCAGGAATTTATAAATTGCAAATAGTATAACATCATTAGTACCCACATTCCAAGCATTAGAGAATATAATTATCATTATCTTGAAAGCGAAAGTATTTGATTATTTATTCAATTTTGACGGCTAAGTCGCTGAAAAGTGTTTGATGATATTTGGTATGGAGAGCTGGAATACTGTGAAAAATATTGGTATACTTTAACGCGTCAGGCACCGAGAACTTGAAAGAAAGTAGCACGCCACTAAAATAATGTTTTTTTTTTTAATTTATACAATAAAAAATACAACATCTGCGAGGCTAAAGTCTAACTTAGATTATGATCTGTCTGAATGTCAGGGGGTCTACTCTCTAAGCCTCTTCGAAGAAACTATGGACTTCGCCGTAGTTTCGGCCTTAGTTACGTTTTCTACTCCATATCTCCTACGGACTTACGATTAGTCCAGAACCCGAATTAAGAATGAAAGACAACAGGATTTGGCAGTACCTAACTGTCAAATCGTGTTGTCATTAATTCTTAGTGGTTAGGTGATACGGAGTAGAAAACGCCCGTAATTAAGGCCGAAACTACGGACTTCGTTCGGGCTGAGATACCCCAGGCCTAAACGACCTCCTAATGGCCTGCGCAGACTGGGGGACGGAACGGCAGATTTTTAATTCCATAATTTCTCTGATTCCCCAGAGAAAACTGCGCTGCAATGCTACGAGACCGATCACCAACCATTGAAATATATACCTTATTTCGATTGAATAAAAGTATTATATTCAATGGATAAGTTAAAAATCCCCTGCGTTCTGTCCGCCAGTCTGCGCAGGCCATTATTTCTCCTTTCCTGTCATGTTTTTTTCACTTGCGCGCAGATCTGGTCCGCATGCGGGCTGCCCACAGATATGAAAATGATAGATATAAAAAACATGTATGAAATGATAGGATCATTTCATACATGTTTTTCCTATCATGCGGTCAGCACGCGCGCGGAATGCGGGTTGGCTGCGGGCGAAGCTCCCGCGTGCATGCTATCCGGATGCGAGCGGCGATCTTCTGTGTTCATTGTTGTTTTTACTATGACTGTTTGCATAATCCTAATATTTAATATTCTTCCGTTATTGAGTGTCTGAGCGAGTGACCGACTGACACTTCCGTTACTGGCAGACAACGCATAACCAAAACTACTGATAGTAAAAAGCTGACATGTACGTAAGTTTTTTGGTGTGGGGGTGTAGAGAGGTAGAGTTTGAGTGGATTTCCCAAATTTCCAACGGAAACTGGATAATTATGCGCGTACGAAGTCGCGGGCAAAAGCTAGTCATAACATATTTTTTGTAATTAAAATATGTTATGACTAGCTTTTGCCCGCGACTTCACACGCGCATAATTCTTTAGAAACAGGAATTCTTTTTACTATTCAAATTATCATAATATATGCGAAGAAGCGGTGTCAAGCGGTTCTATTTTATGAAAGGTTAGGCAAGCAGACAACTTGCTTAGTAAGGTCATTGTCATAGCTATGTGAACACCTGTGAAATACTAATAGAGACATAAAGATCAGAAGTCAATGGCGAGCCAATAACAAGAGTGTTTTTTAAGCAGAATTATTATTACATGCTAATTAAATTTTAAGAGAGGTTTCAACAAAAATGTGCGAGGATGCGTAGCCAAGTGTTTGTTAGGAACCAATAGAATCACTTTATATACATACGTTGGCTCAGAACTACCCACTATGCGCGCTTTCCAAAGGATGAGTTTCTGTGAAAAATTGGTTTTGCCTTCCATTGCACCGATTGCACGGGTTTCGAAGAACGAGCTAGGGGGTAAGAGTCAGAGGAGCGAGTTGTTTACCTTCCATTGTCAGCAGCCATGAGCGAGGAGGTGCAGAAAAAAATCTCTCAAATCTCAATAGCAGGCGGTTCTCAGAGGAAGCAAGTCACGCGGTAAATTTCGCCATAATGATGTCTGACGATTCTAGTGAAGAGGCCTACGTAAATGGTACTATAAATAAATGATTGCTACTCTACCGTTATAACAAGAAAAAGAAGCGTAACAAACCATGGTTTTGGTGAGCAACCATATCATATCAAAGAGAATCCTATAAGTATTAAAATGTCTTGAAACAGAGTTCCGACTTGGCTCGGAGTTACGATTTCCAAATTTTCCCCGTCTAATACCAATCTCCAATCAACTTGAGATTTCCCACAGTTTGGGGAATTCCCAACACTTCGGCAACGCTGGATGATAGCGGGTGATAAAAGCCAGTGGAAGGCGTTAATGCCAGCCAGCATTCATTTGCCATTTTTCATTCTCAAGTATAAACTATAGCTTTTTTAGCGTTACCAATAACCGTCTCCAGGGTCCCAGCTCTGTATCAAAATTCATCAAAATCGTTTCGGCTATTTGACGTGAAAGTGTAACAAACAACAAAAGTTATTGCCTTAATTTATACTATTAAGTTGGGTTACTTACCTTTTTTCGGCAGTCAATTAAAAATATTGTTTTTCTTTTTGATAGAATTTCACAGCAATGACAAGTTAGGCTGTCTTTTTTTAAGATGGGATATCATCAAATGGCTCTTTAGTTTCTGCCCAGAGCGGTGTCAGACTGTTACTGACTAAAACCTATCCGCAACCGTCAGTCCGCGGTGACTCTTTCGAACAAATTCCGCAAAAATTAGCTGTACACTAAATTATTACCGCATGTATTGCTATGAAGAAATTTTAGAGTAAAATAATACTGACCGATTGGATTAACATGTCCCCAGTAGGATTCAGGCTGTGGGTGCACCATTGGGTCGCCATACACTTCAGACGTGCTTGCTATCAGTATCTTAGCTCCAACTCGACGTGCTAAACCTGAAAGAACAATGGCCAGATTTCTATAGGAGCTGGACCTTACTTTTATTTTTCATGTCCCAATATAAGCTTCACATACATTGGTTTGTTCTAATATTGGAAACATCATCCCGTTTCAAAATCATTTCTAAATAGCCACATTTTTTTTCTAAAAGCGTCAATTATACTTTTGAGGTTTGAACCAACAACTACCTTTTATTCGACGGGTGCGTAGCCTAAAAGTGTACTTAGCGATAAGCAAAGAGGGTAATTAGCGATATCGTTTCTATTTGTTGCAATTTCTATTACAGAATTTCCTAAAAAATAAAGCATATATCGAATGAGATGCGGATGCGCTTTGCTTGCCGGATGTCAATCAATGGCGCGGGTCGATGACCACAGATTAGGTAACTTGTCGATGACAAATGACGTTCCATTGTATGTAATTGAACAAAACGCTTTCACTTAATTATCTTTTATGACAACGATCCAATGCATAATAAATCAGCATAGTAGTGATATGGTGCCCAAATACTTTTAATTGAATAATAGTTAACAACTATTCAGAAACAATTGATTATTCATAGTCTTTGAATAACAAGTCATCTCATACGCGAAATGAATCGTCAATAGGTGCGTTCTGAAACTATTATTCGAAAATATTTTAGAAAGAAAAACAAAAACTAAAATAAGGATATCTTATTTTTGTGGCCACTTAAAAAGATATTTCTTGCGTTTTTTATGACCTTAAAACATTAGGGTATTTTTCATATTTATACAGCATATAATAGGGACACTATCGTTTCGTCGCCAGGTACATTTTGGCCAACCTTCTTTGATAATGTTACATTTGGTGGTTCTTTTTTCAATCACCCGAAAACTTCAAACGGAATTAAATTTTTAGTCTTCATGAAATCTGTATCATAAAAAGACTTTTAAGAAAATTCCGTATATTCCTTTTCTTAACTAATTTAGTAACTTGTTAAGTAAGTATATCAATAAAAACATAAAAATAGCCCACCGATATCAGGTAGGGTCCAAGCAACGGCGGTCAGAGCTCCAGAGAGAGGAACCTCCTAACAATGCGAGCCGTGTCCAGAAGTACCACTTTCTGAATGCCTTGATCTCTAGATGCCTAACGAGAGCCTCCTGAGGTCTTGGTCGAGGCTCGTGGCTATTAAAGTATTAAGCCATTGGCTGACACGACTATCGGTACAATGATTGCGGAATCCACATTCCATCATGTCGACAAATTCGCGAACCGAGTGAATATACATATTTGATTTGTTTATTTTTCTCGGCTTTCACGAGGTTCTCATCATACGGGACTGTTACTCGATTTTGTCCACCACCTCTATATCAGGCTTATTGGCAAGAATAGTCCTGTCAGTGATGATGGAACGATCCCAGTACAATGTGATATTTCCACTATCGAGAACTGAGTCTGAGTCTGCCTAAGAATATTTATTACTATTCTTAGGTACATAATTAAGTGTAAACACAAAATAAGCACAGGACAAATATTAATAAAAACAAAGTCTACAATGGGTGGTCTTATTGCACAGTGCAATCTCTTAGTGTTAAATTAGAAAGGGAAAGTACCTAGCAGATTGGTAGCCTGTACGAACGTAATCAAGGACACCACAGCAAATAAAGTAGGTACTAGGTACTAAGTTAGTAGGTAGGCACTAGGCAGTGTATTGCTGTTATCATAGGAATTCCAATTAAGTATACATTTGAATTGTTAATTTAACATGCAGGAACTGATTAATCAACCGTAAAAATATAAAAGAATACAATTCTAAAAAACCGGCCAAGTGCGAGTCGGACTCGCCCACCGAGGACCGAGGATTCCGTACAAATTTGTAGGTACTTTATTTTAATTACAAATGTAGCTATAGTTTTCACTTTTCCCTATACTTTTAGTCTCTGACGGTATTACTTGCCTTTCATAGTTATAGGTCACCGGGAAATACCTTAACTATACATTTTGATTTTCATGAGAGTGTCGAAATACCTATACCTTTTTTACGTTAACTTAGAAATTAGGTTTTATTCACAGCACCTACGTACCTATATCGTTTTAATTTACACCGATGCCTCCACACTTTCCTGACATAGAGGGCCTTGGCAGACGGGCGGGCAAGAAAGTATTTAAAGGGTTCCGTTTTTTCCTTTTGAGGTACGGAACCGTAAAATATATTATTAAAATTTCTTTTGTTTCATAAAATAGAAGCTTGCGGTGAATTAAAGTGAAATATCAAAAAAATTGCTCTAAAGAAAAAAAAATTGCTTGATGCTTGTTAGCTAACCCGTTTTTGCAACGACGCGGTACTACCTACACTTTTAATTTGTTTGTATTTTACATAAGCCTGCCAACTGTCGTTATCCTGTTCTGTTGGGAAGATACACTCATAGTTTTAATTGAAAAGCACCAGCTAGATTTGTTTAACAAAAACATGAATTACTTAAACAAAAAGTTCACTCACCTAACATATTGATTGTCCCTAAAGTATTAGTCTTAATTGTCTTAACAGGATTTTGCATGTAGTGGGGTGGACTCGCAGGACTAGCTAAGTGGTATATTTCATCTGCCTAGAAAAAGGAAAAATTGCATGGTGGGTATGATATTTCTTTTGAAACTTATTCATATAAAAAATCTAATCATATGATAAGTTATGGATGGGAAATCTTCAAATGCTACTGCAGCCGCTCTGGATGGAGTGAGAGGGAGGGTTAGACTGTTACTGACTAAAACCCATCTGTGTTCCTTCGATTGCCCTTTGAGTTTCAGAGCCGTGGCAACTCTTTCAAACAATCCCGTTTAAATTCTAATTAGCGGATTTATCATTTAAACTCTCTGTAGACAATTTAAATAAAGATTTAAAAAAAAAACTGCTTTTAGTTATGTGTACAAAACAACGATAAAAATGTAGTAATTACCTCTACATAAAGCGGATTAACAATATCGTGATGAATCATCTCAAAGTTGCGGTGACCGAACCAGTGTTCCACGTTGCGTTTGCGGCCCGTGAAGAAGTTGTCTACCACAATAACTTCATGGCCTTGCGTCATAAGTACATCTACCAAATGCGAGCCGACGAATCCAGCGCCTCCTGTTACCTGAAATTACGCAAAACTGTAATTTCCATACGACGCCGACTTTGAACTCTGAATGAGAAAGTGCGTTTAAATGGCGCGGCTCAGCGCGTGATTCAGCAGCCACGCGCAGTTTCCTTTGCTCGACTCGTGAATCGTACGATCCATCGCTTGTCGGTTTTTTGACACGGATCAAAGGCACGCGCGGCTCGGCTTGTGTTAATACGCGCCGAGTATACGAGTAGGCTTGCGTTATAAGATGCGATAGAAGTTTTTATTCAGAGTTCAAAGTATGCGCAGACATGGCATAAGTCTGTATCGTGTAGACGCACTATAAACCGTCGCCATCATGCCCATTATCTTAATGCAAAGCTACCAATGAGCGAAGTCGCCTTCACTAGTTCGGTGAAACCAGATGCGACGCGATGACGAGATCAATTTTGCCGTATGAACGCGACGATCGCTTTATAATAAGATGACGCTTAAGGGACTAAACACATTTATTCAGCTCCATTCGCGTTTCGTAGAACGATTTTGGTCACACTTCAGCTCTGCTTCTATCATTAGAATAGTTAATATCGGGATTGCTACCATGTACCTTTTTATTTGCGGAGTAACTGAAGATCCTGCGGGTGGGATGTTATTGGCAGACATATCGGTCTACCCTCTTTCGTAGTCTTTTATTCCCACCGCAGGATCTTCAGTTACTCCGTGATCATGGCGCTTGCAACAGTGCCGAAATATCGGAAACTCGCAAATAAAAAGGTACATGGTAGCAATCCCGATATGAACTATTGTAATGTTAGTGACCACGAAAGTTTAAAACAATATATCTGCTTCTATCAGCCGCGTACAGCGTCGTAAAAATGAGAAAGGCAGTCATAGCGGAGTCCCGTACGGTATATCGAATTACGCTTGAACGATATAACTGTCTACAGAAAGCATGGTTCACCGACGAACGGTAATACGAAAAAACTATTAGTCGATACCATTATTCAGCGACAGCACGTTTCGCCGAATAACGCTACAAAGAATGAATGGTTGGCCGACACCAAGATTCGCCGATGTCATGGTTCGCCGGAACACGCTTGAACGAAATAATTTGCATCGAAAGCACCTTTTCTTACACCGCTATTTCCATGCTATTTTCATGAGTTTTTCTTAGTAATTCAATGAAAATGAATATAAAGAAAATAATAAAACAGCAAATTTGATTCATCATCTGCCTAGCCTTTTCCCAACTATATTGGGGTCGGCTTCCAGTCAAACCAGATTTAGCTGAGTAGGTACCAGTATTTTACGCGGAGCGGCTGCTTACCAGACTAGAAAAGCACTTGTCCCAAAAGAGTGAGATGAGCATAGAAACTTTCTTTGGTGGGCTAGCTCACATCATGTACATCAAAAATCATTAATATACTAACACATAACTTTTTTTTTTCAAAATTGTTTGTTTTCAAGCATGTTTCTTATGATTGCGCAGTTTGCATCCTTTATTTTTGTTATTTACCATTTAATGAAATAAAAATAATCAAATTTGCTGTCGCCATGAAGTACCGTGTTACCCAGTAAATGGGTTGTGGAGGTCTGGTAAGCAGCCGCTCCGCGTAAAATACTGGTACCTGCTCAGCTAAATCTGGTTTGACTGGAAGCCGACCCCAATATAGTTGGGAAAAGGCTAGGCAGATGATGAATCAAATTTTCTGTTTTATTATTTTTTTTACATTCATTTTCATTGAATTACTAAGATAAATGCATGGAAATAGCAGTTAATGCAATTTAATCGATGTCTGTCAAAATTGTATGAGCGAGAGACTAAAGACAATTGTTTTGGATCGGCGGTGTAAGAAAAGGTGCTTTCGATGCAAATTATTTCGTTCAAGCGTGTTCCGGCGAACCATGACATCGGCGAATCTTGGTGTCGGCGAACCATTCATTCTATGTAGCGTTATTCGGCGAAACGTGCTGTCGCTGAATAATGGTATCGACTAATAGTTTTTTCGTATTACCGTTCGTCGGTGAACCATGCTTTCTGTAGACAGTTATATCGTTCAAGCGTAATTCGATATACCGTACGGGACTCGTCATAGCGTGCTACCTCCGCTGAAACGCTTCTATCTACTGCGTACGGCGCTGAATATGCTGCGAAGACGGCAAGATATCCGTGTCTACCGAAGGACCACCGACGCCAATCGCTTCCATATTTGGTAAATAATTAGTACTCAATAGACTAGAACTCAAAAAAAAAACCTTAGTTTTCGAGAAAATCGACTTTGAAGTTGGTCTGGCGGTAGTCACGCTGATTTCAGTAGCACTACGATGAGCGCCGAAAAAGGGGGCATACTACAGCTATTCTAAGTATACAGATAATTAGTAGGTACCTTATATGTGATTCATTTTGTAAAAAAAACAGAACTGAATCATTTGCATTTACTGAGATATCAACAATGATAACTTTCGCGCGCTCGTTCAGCAGGACTACGAGTCTACGACTTTGAATGTTGATTTCAAGTTTGAGGAGCTTTTCACTTTCCTCAAAATTATATAGGAAATTAGTATCCTGCAAGATAAAATTTGTAGCTAAAATCTAAAATTAGTAATCCAGTAGTTTACGAGATATGGCATGGCTACTGAGTCGTCCATACATCTTGAGATGAGAATCTAATCGAATGGTCGCCGTGTGAACGTGGCCTTAGTAAGTCACTGGTTCAAAACTTATGAGGTTTTATAGGTGACCGATTTGGGGTGCGCCTACCCCAGCTTGGCCCATTCGAATCTCAAATGCTAGGGCACCTAGTGAAGATTTGTTTTCTCCCAAATTTAGTCGCAATATTTCAGTCACAGAACTAGTCAGGTTTTATTTTAGAAGATATAATGAGATGTTTTTTTAAGGTACAGGCTAAGAGCTTAGATTGAAGAGATTACAAAAAATTGCCAATAAAAATATTTTTTATTAATGACAGACTAAACCATCCGTGTACAGCGCTGTTCCGCCGCGTACGAAGCTGAATGCGGCGGAACAGAGCTGTACGCGGCTGAACAGCGCTGTACGCGGCTATAGCATTCGTATGATAATAACACATTAGTCCTCATTTTAGGCTACGTTTCCACCAGAGATGTGCGATGAAAATGTGCCTACGAGGATGTGTAGCGGAGCTGTGAAAATGCGCATTAATGTGTGGTGCGAGGATGAACATTCCTCGCTACACATCCTCGCACATCTCTGGTGGAAACGCAGCCTAACATTTGTTTTCCGTGAAAGCTGAAAGGACGCGTACGCGTCTCCATAAAAAATCGTTGTTTTCTATGGGCAAAAGCTGAATGGAGCTGAATAAATGTGTTTAGTCCCTAAATCCTTATAATATAAAATTAATCCCGATTTGTGAATGTATGTTACAAACACAATCATCATTTTTATTTTTCTCTTTTTAGTGGTACCCCACACCTAACAACACCACTGCAAAATCGCAGAAAAGCTAAATACGCAATTTCGATTACTTGGATGACATAAAATTATCATCTAAGTAAACGTATTCAGCAAGTATAACCTCCTCCTTTTTGGGAAGTCGGTTAAAAATCAGTCAAAATCAATACTTTTTTATAAAACTACTACTACTTCTACTACTTTTTTTACTTTTTTTTAAATTGGCAAAATTTTATGAGTACATACATTAGTATTTAGTGTCAACTGTCAAGAACATATTTTAAAAGCTTTAATAAAAATCTGTTCGGTGGACCTGGGTTCCGCGGTTTAAATCTTAGGGCAACCCACTATAATTATGTTGTTTAGCGGCAGTGGTAAGAGTCCTAAAAGAAAGAAATCTTATGAAGTACACATGGAGACAATATTATTCATTTTAAGCCTATTTTGTCCCACTGCAGGGCAAAGGCCTCCCTTTCTTCTTTCCATTCTTCTCGGTTCTGGGCTAATGTTAATCAATCTTGCCATAAGCAGCAAGCTCGAGATAATATTGATACTATATAAATCTTAGTTGATTTTTGAGTTGGAGACGAAAGTCTAAACATGATTATTTCAGTTATTTAGAGGCATTATGTATTTATGTTTATCTTGATCAAGTGCCATTTTTAATTTCTCCCCAAAATAGTATGTACATCCCTACACAACTTAAAGACTTTCGAAAAATTATTAATACTATGTTATTATTGTTGGTTTTATAAAAATTGTATTTCATTCCTACAAAAAAATCCATAATTTCATGCAGTAAATTTTTCATACTGTTTAAGATATGTTTTTCTCAAGTAAGTATCACTAATAAGGGCTAAAGTTAGGTAATGTACAAGATTCATTATTATGAAATACTGTTCTTTGTTATCTGCTTGGGTACAGTACAGATAAGGTTTAAAACCTTGTTAAGTACTTGTTTTGATATTATTTTTTTCTATAGTTTACGCCAGATAAACGTTGACCCACATACATTTATTGACTTTCTTATGATCAAAATCAGAAATAATGACATTAAGCTGTCCTGAATCGACTTCTATCGTGATCCTTTACGTTCTCTAGTAATGAAAGACAGTTCTTAATTTATTGTTCTAGTATCTACGAAGAGATATTAGGGAAAGGTCAATGTACTTTATCCCACATTTATCTGGCGTAAACTATAGACACAAATTTATCAGTTGCTTACCAAGTTGGTCTATGTCAATTTAAACACAAGATAATAATATAAATTTGATAATTAGTTAGAATTGTTTTTTACTTATCATAGATAATTTTTTTTTTACTTCTACAGTTCAAAAATTTGATAAAGCACTCACCAATATCCTCTTCCTTTCCTTGTAGCCTAGAAACTTAACTTCTGGATACTTCTGTGGGACTCTTCCCTCCAATATTGCTATCTTCTTTTCTAATTGATCTATCCTTGACTTAGCCTCTAGCAGTTCTCGCTTTGTACCATCATTATCACTGTTTTGTCTCATGTTGTCCTCCATTATATTTGTATAAGTATATTTATCCTTCTTTGGCTGATCAATAAAATTTCTGTCTAGTTTTTGGACATCCCCCTCTTCTATTCTTTGGTCAACTCCACTGCTCCGTTTTGTGAGGATTAAAAATATTAAGAGAACTGAAAAAAAAAAAATATATTCTATTACATTACTGAAAAATCACAGTGTTTTTAAAGAAGTTTTCTAGTTATTTTTCTAAATACCACTACTATTTATTATGTATTGTATTGTTTTATGTAAAAATTTACTAATGATAAGAATGTCAATCAATTCAATACGTACCTTGACCTATTATCGAAAAATACATTGTTATGATAAGTAATAGATCAACATACTAAGCTATCGATTGGGGACCGAAACAACTTTGTGTTTGGTGATGTAAAAGTGATGTGCTACCAGCGCAACCGCTGTAACAACTGAATGTCATCTATAAAATCTTTGCAACTTGTGTAGTAAGGACGGACGCTATATAAGGAAAACATTAAAATCATTCGGAAAAGGAAAAACAACACAAAAATGCGGCAAGTTTTATGTTAACTTTTAAACAGATTGCACTGTACTTACATAGAGAAACTATGCCCAAGACTGTTAGTGTCTTTCTCAATTTCAGTGATTGTCTTATCATTTCTGAGTTTACTTTGATTCTGTTTCTGTTCACATTGCTAATTTTGAATTAGAATTTATGTTGTACGTGGTTTTATCGCGAAAAATTGAAATACAAGTCTTAAAAATGTCACTTATGTCACATCACATCTGACACTCACTACCAGCCAGCATTGCCAACACCAACATTTCAAATTCCCCAATTTATGGACAAAAAATCTACTGATTCCCCACAAATACTGCAATTTTTTTTTTAGGGAACGGAACTTGATTCCACTAATTTTATCGGATCGAGACTTACTACAACTATAGGAAGGCAGCTCTTAAGTGCAGTTAACTCACACGCATTCCGAAGTTATGAACACAGGTTAACCAACATACTGGCCCACACTGACCACCAGAAAAATCGGATCTTATAGATTGTTTATATACAAAAATATATACACCAATTACGTCAGTTTGGAGGAAGGATTTCATATTATGAACTCGCTCCACTCTTCGAGTAGGTACCTATACTAATACTTAGTCAAAAATCCTACTCAAAGAAAGCCACTTAACTCTGGTTAATAAGTATGTACACAGATTGGGAACGTTATGCCCTTTTAAATATATTTTAAATCTATTTTCGACCATAAAATTCTTATAAAAAGCAAGAACAGCTTGACTCAGAAGTTAACAAATATACTGTCAAAAACACACCGAAATTAAAACGTGGATTATATTTTGTGGATCTAGTATCTGAGAAAAGTAAGAAGTGGCACCTTGTTTGCTACAAGGTGCCCCGTGCCCGTGAGCTATAACATCACTAAATAATTTAACTAAACGAAAAAAGAGGAAAATTCTACAATATAATGATAAATCTCTTAATACCAACCTTCTGCAGTTAACCAATGACATATCAACGGATTAATCTATTTGGAAAGTGACAAGAAATCTAAAAAGGGACGTCGCGTCACTATATTATATAAATAAATAAACAAACTAAGCATATTTCTATTTGTATCACTGCATATTATAAAACAAAGTCCTCCACCACGTTTGTTTGTCTATCTGTTCGTGATAAACTCAAAAACTCCTGCACCGATTTTCACGCTGTTTTCACCAATGGATAGAGTGGTTTTAAAACATATATAATTTGTCAAGCGGGCGAAGCCGCGGGCATCAGCTAGTGTCATATAAAGTTATTAGGTATAATTTTCATTTCAATAACGATCACAAGATATAATCAACGTGAGATAATATACCAACTGTTGGAAAAAAAAAATTAAAACTTATTTCGTTATAACGTTATTGGGTATAATGTTCATGTAACTGAATCTAAAGTCTATCCTTCAAAATTAACATTGTAAAAATTTAATATATTATACGCAATGTTGCTTCGTTTTTAACTATGTGTTTTTAGCATATTAGACTAAATAGGTTTTATGTTTTTTTAAGTGTATTATCTGACGATTATATTCAGTGTACGTTATGCTTATAAAATATTTAAAGTATACCATATATTACTTACCCAATCTAAAACGGCCGATTATTCAAATACCGCCTATCAGAGATAGCGATGGCAATTGGGCCATAGACAATGAATTAAAAGCGTGCTATACTCGATACTTTGATGAAACTTTTCAACCGAATGAAAGTTATATTATTATACTACAAATACTTAACGTAACATAATAATTATGTTAGAGTAAAAATACAAAACTATTTTACTATTGGTAACAGTAGGAGTAGCAGAAATAAAGGCAAAAATTAAATGTGATGTAATGAACATAATTGAACAAAAGAAATTTTAAGAAAACGTTTATATTATTTTGTGTAGTATTAATTTCTTGAAAAAGTGTTATGTCTTTGCCCGGACTATCGATATTCAAAATCCCCGCATTTTCCCCACATAATGCCAATTCCCAATAAGTCCCGTAATCAACTTCAGATTCCCCGCAGTTTGGGTAATTCACAACACGTTGGCAACTAAATTGCTTACTATGAATGTCATTATTTTAGCAATGTTGCCAATGGACAAACAAATAAATCCATTTCTAGATTTTTTTTGCCAACCCGTACATTTATTTTCTTCTAATTTTTATTGTCAGAAAAATCTCGTGTTACGATTTACGGTGGAACATGGGGCTCAATGGATCACTTTTTTTTCTAAAGGCATTATCGGTTACATTATTTTCTGCTTTATTGACTGAGGTTTTTAATTCAATATATGAAAGCATGTATAATATTTCACGTTTTTATTTCAAATGCCTCTTTTACAGTTTGGTTTATTTTACAAGATTTTTTTTCTCATACAGCGAATTGATTCATTGTGACCCATGAATGGGTCACAGTGGATCAGAGTTTGAGTCACAGTGGATCAAATGGGGTACTATGAACCATAAGTGTTTTAAATCAAAAACAATTTAATTTTTTATATAACAAATATAATAGACTATTTTATTTCAGACTAGATGTATATACAATTAAATTAAATTAAAAAAAAAAACTCTTAACTAACTATAACTAAAAATAAAACTAACATATGGCGTCGAAAAATTCGTCCGCATCGCTAGCCACTGGTAATGAGCCCAAAAGGCTGGCAGCATTGCCACGGGCAATGCTTATCCTTTGGCCGAGGTAAAAGCCAGCCCTTGGGTCACGCGAAGTGTCAACTAAGCGTCTTGATAGATCTTTAAACAAGTTATGAGCACTCGGACCCCACGACCCGAGAGTTTCAACCCCAAACGGCTCGAAAATATAATTTCCAACGAGGTTATTATATTTCCGCCGCTTGAGGTTCTCTGCAGCCGCAGCGGAAGCGCCAGCACAGCACGAAGAGCTGGGAGGATGGGATGGCGCAAGAGTATCGACGCAAGTAGCGTCCCTCACTAAAGGCCTACCCATCTTCCAAGGAAATAACGACATGCCGTCCGGTCTCTTGCCATCGTCACGTGCCAGGCCATTGGGTTCTAATACAGCCGGAACGCCGACGGCGACAAGAGCTCGTCGGATGATGTCATTAATGTTCGCGTGCCGCGCTATGCGACCCGCGCTACGCTTCAGCTTCCTCTTCAAACATTGGTTCTTCGTCAGAATAGATGCTAATTCGGTCGTCGTCTTCACCGGAACTGTCACTATTTAAGACCTTTCTTTTCACAGCAGCCTTAATCTGTGTATTAGCCTTTTCTGCTTTTTCTTCTTCGGCTCTTCTTTCAATTTCCGCCTTTTCTGGTGTGTCTGTCGCAATCATGGTTTTACCTTTTCGTCTAGCTGTTCTGCCACCTTTTCTAGGGGCAGCTTTTGTTCTTCTGTATGAAGACCAATATCTGTTTTCCTTTGTCTATCACGTGGCATGTTGAACTGTAAACAAGTAGGAATACTTTGAAGCTCAAACCTTTTTGGGGAACAGTGGATCATGATCCAACGAACCCCATTACCACTTGATTCACTGTAACCCATTTAGGTACTTACTAATAACGGAAATAATAATTTTAGCAAAATATAAATCGCTTATATCACACCACTTCATACAGTTTTATACAATTAGACACACATACTAAAGAAAACTTTTTACAAAAAAATACAACCGACTTCCAAAAAAAACACTACAAAGTAAAAAATAACTTTAATTTCGGAAGTCGGTGTTTTTGTTACTTTCTTCGTATTTTGACACCGACTTCCGAAATTAAAGTTATTTTTTACTTTGTAGTGTTTTTTTTGGAAGTAGGTTGTATTTTTTTGTAAAAAGTTTTTTATTTTTCACTTTTTAGTGGTGCCCCACACCTAAAAACACCACTGCAAAATCGCAGAAAAGCAAAATACGCAATTTCGATTATCAAAGAATTATCTAAATACTTAGTCAAATTCCAGGTATTTCGATTTAAAATCCAATGTTCTTAAGCGATTTTGATATGATTTAAATGGGACCAATCTGCAAGTATATCCTTTCAGATAAAACAAGAATTTTTCAAATCGGTTCATAATTGTCGGAGTTATGAGGTAACAAACATAAAAAAAAAAACATACAACCGAATTGATAACCTCCTCCTTTTTGGGAAGTCGGTTAAAAAATATGCAAAGACTTTAAAATATCTAAATAACTTTAAACCAAAGTAATTTCAAACATTACGCAAATTATTTTTTTCGTACCTACCTACTTACCTAGGTACCTGTTTTCCGACGCGCCGTGCTACGTCTTCCCGTTGTGATTCAGTGGCAGCGACAGCACAGAACATATATACCCTAGACGGGAGCGACAGCAATCTATGGCGACAACGACTGGTCGGTCGGATAGCACGGGGTAGGGGATAGGATAGCGTTAGCGAAGCCGACGCGTGTATGTGTGAGTACAATAGATACAGAGTTTTAACAAATGATTCACTGTTCCCCGTGATCCACTGTTGCACATATTCCCCTTATCCCGTTATCTAACGGCTTGACCGATTTTTACGATTTTTTTTTGTGTAAATTGTGTCATTACAAAAATTGCCGAGTCAGCTAGTACCTACACAATTAAAAATCACCAAGTCAGAAGTAAGTAGAGAAAGGAGACATTTGATAGAGGCTTTGGTTGGTTTGATAGAGGCAGATTTTTGTTATGAAGAGAAAATTATGGGAGATCAAAACATAAGTAACAAATCCACTCGGGTTAAACCTTTATTACTAAAAAACGGAAGGTTTTTAAATCTTGAGGCAAGGTTTAGTCTCGGTTTTCTCTTTCAATAAAATTGTTCAATTGTCGCGGCGTCGCGACGCCTACTTCGTCCGGCCGGTGATTCAAAATAAAAAATATACCTACTTAGTTTATAATTGCAATATAAATCGTGAACAGTTATTTATTTTATCCTAGTTATAGTACCTACCTAGCGTATGTTTATTTAGGCCAATGCCCAGAGTGGCAGACGATGAAAATAGTGAGACACCTGCTGTATTTTCATTAAACGAGCACTACTTTACTTTTCTGGGCTTTTTACATCATGTCTGTCAACCCAATCTAGGCGACCTATTGTCATGGGATGCATAGTAAGTACATTGCGATCCAGGGGCTCAAAGTACCTAACTGATTTAGTCCCGAGACGGCGTTTGGCGTCAGAAAGTAATGAGGGCGACAATAGTTTGGGGGACTAAATAAGCCTTTCACCCGAGGCAAACACCGTGCTTTGAAAACAGCTCGAAAAAACCAATGAGGATCGGATTGCCGCTATCCCGACTACATATTATCCGAAGCAGGGTGCCAGATGTAGCTAAGATTTTTCTTTTACTTTATATTATCGGAGCGCGTAGGTACCTACGAGTAGGTATGGTCTGGGTTACAAAATCTAAAATACCTACCATCTATTTTTTTGCAAAGTTTTTAATAAGGTGGTTTTCTCATGGCCACGATTGTCACATGGTGACTTTACCTTATATTAATTATTTCGGCAACGATACCTTACACATGCATCATTTTGCAACATGTTTTTTTTTGTTGAAGTCCACTTAGTATACATAATACTTAGGTATTATGTACCTATGTTAGATCGTGCACCGCAATATTGACAAAATTAAACAAAATCGACACCTGCAAGGACTAACATTGCTCATATTTAGTAGGTAACTTTCGAGGAGAGCGCGTCAAAGATTTAAAAAATTCTCTCAGATTTTGGTTAATAAATGGCAGCCAAACATGAAAGTTTGCGTAAACAAAGGAATAACTACACTTTTATAGGATTATCTTAATATATATAAATCTCGTGTCACAATGTTTGTCCTCAATGGACTCCTAAACCACTTAACCGATTATAATAAAATTCGCACACCATGTGCAGTTCGATCCAACTTGAGAGATAGGATAGTTTAAATCTCAATTTTTTGTTGCAATATTATTTAGGAGCGGAAAATGTGACGCAGACGAAGATGCGCGGGACAGCTAGTATTATTATATAAATGTATATTAAAGGTCATCTTATGAGTTGCAATGACATTCCACAAGGTAAGTAGAATATTGAATAAATGACGTTGAATATTGTAACTCAGACATATGTACATATAGGTAATAATTGCACAAAATTAAGAAATTATAATTTCCAGGAACAAAATTGTAACTTGTATTACAATTTTATACTAATAATGGCGAACAATGATGACGTTGACTTGTAACTGAATAGGTATACCTACCCTTTTATTAACTGCAGTTGTCTCTCACTTAGGTAAGTACCTACAATGTTTTAACTCTGAAAAAATCTTCACGCAAAGGAATTTAGACTCAAGCGTGAGTGCAAAAAAAAACATAATTCTTTGTACAGCTCGAATATGATTGTAACTTGAAACTGCCTAAAACAGCTAAGATTTTTCTTTTACTTTATATTATCGGAGCGCGTAGGTACCTACGAGTAGGTATGGTCTGGGTTACAAAATCTAAAATACCTACCATCTATTTTTTTGCAAAGTTTTTAATAAGGTGGTTTTCTCATGGCCACGATTGTCACATGGTGACTTTACCTTATATTAATTATTTCGGCAACGATACCTTACACATGCATCATTTTGCAACATGTTTTTTTTTGTTGAAGTCCACTTAGTATACATAATACTTAGGTATTATGTACCTATGTTAGATCGTGCACCGCAATATTGACAAAATTAAACAAAATCGACACCTGCAAGGACTAACATTGCTCATATTTAGTAGGTAACTTTCGAGGAGAGCGCGTCAAAGATTTAAAAAATTCTCTCAGATTTTGGTTAATAAATGGCAGCCAAACATGAAAGTTTGCGTAAACAAAGGAATAACTACACTTTTATAGGATTATCTTAATATATATAAATCTCGTGTCACAATGTTTGTCCTCAATGGACTCCTAAACCACTTAACCGATTATAATAAAATTCGCACACCATGTGCAGTTCGATCCAACTTGAGAGATAGGATAGTTTAAATCTCAATTTTTTGTTGCAATATTATTTAGGAGCGGAAAATGTGACGCAGACGAAGATGCGCGGGACAGCTAGTATTATTATATAAATGTATATTAAAGGTCATCTTATGAGTTGCAATGACATTCCACAAGGTAAGTAGAATATTGAATAAATGACGTTGAATATTGTAACTCAGACATATGTACATATAGGTAATAATTGCACAAAATTAAGAAATTATAATTTCCAGGAACAAAATTGTAACTTGTATTACAATTTTATACTAATAATGGCGAACAATGATGACGTTGACTTGTAACTGAATAGGTATACCTACCCTTTTATTAACTGCAGTTGTCTCTCACTTAGGTAAGTACCTACAATGTTTTAACTCTGAAAAAATCTTCACGCAAAGGAATTTAGACTCAAGCGTGAGTGCAAAAAAAAACATAATTCTTTGTACAGCTCGAATATGATTGTAACTTGAAACTGCCTAAAACTGAGTTACGATGTTTTTCCTTGCAAGTATCGAAATGTCGACGGGAGTCTACCTATGCCTCAAAGGTTGGGTAGGTACCCCCTTTTTAGCTGACGTTAACAAAACTATAAACATACCTATATCATGTAGGTACAGTCTACATTATTTAGGCAAAGTTAGGTACTTACTCTAATATAGATAATCTTGTATTGCTCTTGTGCTGGGTTTTGAGGCTCAGTCGTGAGACTAATAAGTAGATAGTTTCCCGTTTTACCACTTCCACTGTTAAACTTAATACAGATTGTGCACTACACGGAATATGCGAAAGAATTGGTTGATTGTAAACGAAAAACATCATAAATTTCCGTGAAATACACAAACGGCTTAACAATTTAATTGGAATTTCCCTCACCTAGGTGTTTACAAAAAACTTGCACTCGAAAAAACAGTCGATCGCTAAGTACTGTGGGCTTCTGCTGCAGTGTGTTTCAATTCAATAGAAATTGTTCGGAACACTTGAACAAACGTTGAAGACGCTTATTTATATAGCTTTTTAGAGCCGGTTAAATGTTAATTGATTTTAGGGTTCCGTAGGTAGGTATTCAAAGGAGGTTTAAACTTAGTGAATTCTATAACAAGCCAACGCAGTCTATCAGTTTGTCTGTATGTAGGTATATCATCTGAGTAGCCGTAACATACCAGCCCTGAGGTTGGTTATAACCAGGTTTATAATGGGGTGCGCCAAAGTTCACCTAAATTTTCAACTCCAATAATTGGAAATCCGAAAATGTTCTTCCTAACATTTTTCATCCTAAAAATCACAACTCTGTCTCTAATGTTCATAATTCCAAAGCATTCAACTTTCTAATGAAACGTCTATTATACTTTTATTTGTTTTCCTATATTTTCTCGACATAACCATCTCTTACACTATTATTCAAAGTCAGTTCTGTTTTGTTTAGATTTCTTTTTTACCGACTTCACAAAAAGGAGGAGGTACTATGTTCGGATGATTGTATGTTTTTATTTATTTTTTTATTTAAAGCGGTGTGTACAGTACCTGCAAAGATATCCATAGGTTAGGTTAAGTTATAACTTATAACTGTGACCAACAACAACTAGGTACCTCGAAATTGGTCGCGAAATTTTTCTATATTAAGTAGGTATGGTAATTATGTTTAGGGATAAAAGCGTTATGATAAAAAACAGTAGGAGTTTAAATATATTTACGTTAATGATATTATTAATTACAATTTTTGGAAACATGAGTGTTATGAACATCGCCGGTAGCACTACAAATAGTAGGAATGAAAACTTTAGGATGAAAATTTTTAGAAAGAGTGATCATTCGGATTACAAATCATTAGGAAGAACAATTTCGGATAAAGAACTTTAGGTGAGCCAATATGGACCCTTTATAATGTTAGTATAACACGACATTTTGTTTTAAGTAAAACAAGTCTTTTTTTATAATTTAAGTACCTACCTACCATAAAATTAAAATAAATTCTAATTAAACAACAATAAATTTATAAACTAGTCTTCTTTATTATCTATCATTCAATAGTCATTACTACTACATACTTTATAAATTCATATAATTATTGCAATAGTATTAATAGAACGTACGTAGACGTAGCAAGGTGAGGTAGGGGGAGCGGAAATCAAATCCAGACAAATGTAAAAAGATTGTTCAAATTTAAAAGCCTAACGAAAACCGGACAGGCTGGATACCGTCTAATTTCGTCGGACACGCAACCAAAAAACTTGCAAGACAATGTCTGGCTTTCTCCGGAAGCCTGGCAACACTATTTCATTTCATTCATTTACAATTTTTACACCGTATCGAACATTCACATGAAATCAAATTCACATATTATTAAAAAAAAGATATGAAATGGATACGTAACAGTTTTGGTTGTGCGGAACCATTTTGCACGAGACCAATTCGCTTTTGTGCGGCTTTTATTTTTGCCATAACAAATAGGCAGCAATCGATTTTTTTGCGGTGATAAAAAGATCACTACCTACATTCATTACCTATGTACCTACACCAAATAGGTAGGTATTGGGAATACACACCATATCCAAATATTAGCAGGTAGGTATATATATAATCACCCCGCTCCCCTGGAAATATTGTATTTAAGTACTTACATAAATTATTTTCTTTAGTCGGTTTTCGTACCGTCAAACTGTACCTACAACAAATTTGGGCAATTCGACTTACTTAAATATATTTTTTTTTTTTTTTCAGTTGGTGACTGTCCTACATCATTCATAAATTTGATTTTATTTGCATAATATAATAAATGAAAACATCAAAGCAACGATTAAGTATGTATGTGTTACAATCATCATTTTGGACCGCGGACCAGAGTACTTTTTTATAAGTTTGCCCATTTTCAAGAAACCTTCGGAACTTCTACCTTATAAACAGCGAATTTAGGATCATTTTAGAAAAAAATATCAATTTATCATAAGACCTTATTGCTAAGCGTTTACTACGTTCATAATATTACCCGTCACATTTGAGTGGGTAAAGTCACAACATTTGTTTTTTTTTGTAATTTTCTTTTAAAATACCACGATGAACTAAGTTTGCCACTTTTTATTTTTTAACAGTACAGTGTACGCAGGTACGTTGTGATCACATTTCTCGCTCTTAATCATTAATTTAAAATATTTCTACTTTAAATTATATGCGTCGAGGGATCCCGAACTCTTTTCTGCGTCTCGACTTTACATCCTGTTATTTTTACCATGTCAACCGCTAATTTCATCCGGAAATAAATGAGAACTTGATAACTTCAACAAAATATGCATAACTAATGAAGGGGTTATTGAGCTCTATTTATATATAGTTATATATCTCTATGTTTTTATAAGAACAAAACGGAGCAGTAAGTTTCTTCTTAGGACATTTTAATATTACTAGCATAAAATACTTTGTATTCGAGGATATTTGTTCAAACATACAAAGAAATAAACAAACAGACAAAAGTATAAATAAATTATAGAAATTAACTTTGTAGCTCATTCCTAGTCACCCTAAATCGTTAGCAAAACCATAAAAAAAAAACATTTTTATCACTTTTGTTGGATGGTGATTATTTACTGTAGAAATCCCTTTGTATATTCTCTCATTCAATCTGCATTACTTAGATTCCAAAATTGATGTAAAACAGAGTACCTATATACATATCTCAGATCTAATTTAACATTTAGGTGACAATCCTAACGGTAATATTTTGGTGGGCAAAATCGTAACTATTGGTTCAGAAAACCTGATTTCCCACCATCATATTTTCGAATTAAGAGAGATTCACGTCGGATATTGTATCTTTCTTGTTTATTTCTAATTTACTAATAGAGGTAAAAACCTGACTTACCTGCTGTTATTAACAATCGAGATTGAAAGACAGTTTTTCGTACGACTTTTGGCCTGCAAAATAAACTGCTAACTTAGACACAATTTGACAGCCGACTGAAGGGACGTTAGGATGAAACAGGTACGAAGTGGTGTCAGAGATATTATGTTCTCTCCCATAGGTACTTAAAACAATAAACAAAACGTTTGCCGATTTTTGAAATAGGTATTTCTGATAAGTGCCTCACTGGGCAAACTCAGATTAGTTGGGCACTCTTGCAAGATTTTACGGTATGCTTTTAAGTAGGAGGTAACTATATGGGTACGCCACGATAGTGACGATAAGTCCCCTCTTTGAGGACTGGCTAGAGAGGCGCCACGGCGTCCTCACCTTCCGCCTGACGCAGGTCCTCAACGGACATGGATGTTTCGGGAGGTACCTGCACCGAATCGGGCGGGAGGAAACGCCCGCGGGTGTCACTACTGCGAGGATCGACCGGAGGACACGGTGGAGCTCACTGTGCAGGTGTGCCCCGCTTGGGTGGAGCACCGCCGTGTCCTCGAAGCGGCGATTAGCGGCGACCTCTCGTCGAGTCCGGCCCTGGTCCAAGCCATGGTCCGGAGCGAGACGGAATGGGACGCCGTCACCTCCTTCTGCGAAGCAGTTATGCTAGCGAAGGAGGTGGTAGAGTGGGAGAGGAAGAGAACCTCTCGTCCCGGCCGCCGAGGTAGACGCCGCGGGCGTCGGAGGCCACCTAGTAACCTCCCGGCCACCTACTGAAGGAACATGGATGGGTTTTTGTCAGTAAGAGTCTGACACTCCCTCCCGCTCCGCCCAGAGAGGGGGAAGTCATTTGATGATTTCCCATGCCTAAAAAAAAAAAGGAGGTAACTATATTTTTTCGGATCTAAAGTTTCATTCCTACTTAGCTAACGAATTGATAAAATACTTAGTTAATTTACATAACAAACCATTTGTAGCCCGTGGAACTACCAGTATTACTACCTACCAGTATCTACCAAAGTTAAAAAAACTAACTATACCAAGCGACCCTGTAGAACCCACGTAAAGGTACAGACGCCAGCACATCAAGCTACAGCAATCTGTCAAATTTCTTCAATAGATTTTCCACTTTATATCTATTGTTTTTAAGGCTCAAGGTTGATTGGGAAAATTTAACAGTTTCGGATAGCTTGATGTGCTGGCAACTGTACAATAGGCTAGATTCCATCATCCACAAATTGCAAAACTATTTAGTCCGTCAGTTAGAGTATTGAAAAATAATGGACACGTATATTTTGTTTTTGTAAATCAATGAATATTGACAAAGATAAAACGCATCAAAACTCGCGAGTGGGGCTCGTGACGTCACGAGTCAGTAAAAATTATGCGAAGGTGTGACGTATTGAGAATTTTAAAAGCGTCGTAGCTTCGTCAATTTTGGTTCCCGTAACAAAAGAAAAAGGACTAATTAGATTTTTTTAGTCATCTACCCTATTCCGATCTTAGCGACGACATGCGACAGCAACGCACGACCGCCCGACCGCTACTAGCGACAATGACGTGTGTCGTGCGACGATAAATAACTACTTTTATGAATTACTATAGAGCACTAATGACACTAATGTTCAATAGTAATTCATATATTACAAGTCATCGGAAAAAAGCATACTCCGGAAGATTGGAATAAGTCTTGATTAGAATTTATCGATAAATTATGTAAAATTCGTTTTATATAAAATAAACCCCATCCAAATTCTACATATAGTTTCAAAAGCATCTGTGAATTATATACTTAGAAAAAAAGTTTACAATTTTACGCGGTATTTTACAATCTTACGACGACGTTTGCCATATTCCGGTGATATAGGTAGGTACAGATAAAAATAAATTGATTGGCAAAGTGCGAGTTGACATTTTTGACGATCTGTAGGTACTTGTGCCACGTATCGAAGAGTTTTGAAAACGAATACCCATCAATTTTCTTAACCTTGCTGTTAGTAAATCTATGTGGGCTGAGAAGCTCAAATTTTCATCAAGATTTACCCCGAGGTATTTCATTGTGGGGGTTACGTGTGAGTTTGGGACAAGAGCAGGTGCCGCGTCGCCGTCATTTGGGCAGTCTATTGAGTGAGCTGTTATTTAATGGTAGGTATTTATTAATTATTACAGAAAATATAGTCAAAATATGCACACAACAACAAGAACAACAACAAGATACTTAAACTATACTATCAGGGAATATGAATGCAGAGGCTGTGTAGATTGGTATAAGGTAGGTAAATCAGATTTTTTATTTTTCCGTGTTCACGGTAAGATGCGACATACGCCAATGACCTTAGAGGAACAAAACACTTCGTTTAACTCCGGCGCGACTCAATTTTAGTATTTTTTGTACTTTCTTTCTTATTCTATGCCTATAAAAAAAATTGCCGTATCAATCAGATTGTCTTTGAGATAGTGAAATTCTATTTAAGTATTCCGAAATCTGATTGAACCGTTTCGGTTATTTTTCGGATCTTAAAACCGAATGCAAGTGTGAACTCATATAAATTGTATTGTAACTAAACCGTATCCTGCAAAAATCAGACCCGGCTAAGTTTATGTCGTGTGAACGAAGTGTAAGAAATGATGATGAGGAAATACAAGACACGGGCATACAAGTGGACCCTGGTTTAATTACCTAGTTTTTGGATATTCTCGTCGTGATATGTCGCTCTGTATACGTAGGGTTACTGGCTGGTCCATTATTTTTTTCTTTAAGACCTGCCACCTCTCGTTGGGGGTCAAAGTACAGCTGCTTTTGTCTGCATGCTGGTCGCACTCGCACGGGTACATTAGGCTGATCACTGAAGAGGCCGTCTATCCCAGCAGCAAAATATCGGCGGATTTCAGCATCTAGGTCGCCGATGACTGAGGGAGTGTTGGGGTCCTGAGCGTTATGATATTGTCTCGGCAAGAAGTTATTCTCAGCTCGGAAAGTATAAGGGTGCACTTTCAGGCCTGCAGCGTGTGCGTCACTCACGAAAGTCGTCGCATTTCCAAGATTATTGTTCTCATCTCGAGGTATTATGTAGCTCTTATCTGGACCCACGGCATAAGCATACTTCGCAACATCTTGAAGTCCCTCAGGAGTAGCCATGTCACCGTACGTGAGGCCAGTATTAGTCTGATCGAATGGTGACATTGACTTACTGTCGAACAGCTGCAGCAACCGAAGACCAGTCATGGTTTTCAGTTTTTTCAAATTGTTGATCTCAAACGACTGAATATAAACGGGTGCTTGAGGTCCCTGGTAACCGTAGCTGTGAAGAATGTCTACTACTAATGCTTCCATAGACAATCCAATAGACTGAAAATAACTGCTGTGCTTAATTTCTGGGTAAAGACCGATACGTCTATTTTGAGTAGTTTCAAAACTTTTGACCATTTCAATGATTTCTCGGAAAGTTGGGATTTCGAAAGCACCGTCCATCCTGGCGTTTCCGGGCCTAATGTCTGCAATGCGTTCTACAGCGCGTAAGGTTTTGATTTCTGCGATTGTAAAGTCCTCAGTGAACCAGCCGCTTATTGGGTTGCCATCTATAGTTTTGTTGCGATAACGGTCGGCGAACTCGGGATGTAGGTGAACATCTGTCGTTAACCCTAATTCGTTATCGTGACGGGCAATTAACCGGCGGTCCTGTGTCATGACGAGATCTGGCTCGACGTAGTCCGCCCCCATGAGCGCGGCGAGCGCGTACGAGGCCAGCGTGTGCTCGGGGACGTACCCGCTAGCCCCGCGGTGCCCTATCACCAGCGGGTGACAGAAATTGGAGTCGTAGTCATCAGTTACCGTCTTTTGCGTCTCTGGCACAGAAGGTAGCCCACATGTGATTCCCAGTATGGTACACAAAACACTCCATAGATTTCGAGTCAGCTCCATTTTCCTGTAAATAATCGTTAGGTAATTGTAAATGACTTTAATGTTCCTATATTTAGGTACGTATATTATTATATTGATTAAGATTGTTATCAGTAACTATATAGTAACGCTTGTTTAGTGCATTTTAATAACGAAATTACCTTTCAACACGGTAAAAATTAGAAAAACCTATCAAAATATCTACATTAGGTACATGTTGTAGGTAGCAAGATCAATCTGCGTGGCTACTATTATAACTTTTAACTACATAGGTACATTATATATCTATTAATTAAATATTAAAGTCACATTTTGTCAAACCCGTTCGGATACTTAAGTAAGAATGTAGATAGATACCTCCTACTAGCTCGACACTAAATGAACCATATAAAATTTACTTTTAATTAAAGTTAATCATAGCTACTTGTGTATTGTTTGCACAGCAGTTAAGTTGGCAGTTTTCTAAAACACTGACTTCACAATTTACAGTGAGTGAGTGCCAGCACTTTTTGTACGTCAAAGTTCTACATAAAGACAGTCCCCCAAAAACCCGCCCGTCACCGCTTGTTAGTGTTTTAGCTGGGGATAAGAAGTGGCGGAACAAACTCCCCTACAACACATCTGTCTGTTAAGTAAAAAAAAACTTGAATTTATATACTTAGTAGTATGTTAAGTAGTTTAAAATAAGTACATGACACAGAAAAATAATATATCCAAATATGTAAATCAAAATTTAATTGAAACTTTTTAATTAGGTACTCACACCAATATGCCCAATCACAAATACCGTCAGGTGAGATAGTGGTAAAACGCGCGCCAAAGAATAGTAAAAAAAAAATTGTGTTGCAAAAGAACTCAATATTAAAACAATTTTAGTGTAGGTAATTCAGTAGAAGTTGACTATGCTAATAACAAAATAACGTATAAAAATAAAAAAAAAATAATTACCAACATGTGTGTCGATGTCAGTTTCGTGGCTCCATTTTCGATTCACAGATAGGCGAAGTGGGTGACAAGAGGCGACTCAGTAAACACAACGTAGGTACAGACAAGAACTGAAGTGTTACGCCAAATAAAATGTCTACTGGTCTCCCACCATTTACAAGCACGAGGAAAATGTACAGCTAACTTAATTACGTCGGTTGACCTGGTATTGCCAACGAGTTTTCCGTATGGACTTGATTTTTTAATAACCAATAATGTTTACCAGAAGGTTACAACACGCTATCACTCGAATTCTAAACGCAGATTGTGCACGCGTTAACGAACAACATTATTTACGTAGTTATTCTACGTAAATAATGTTGTTCGTTAAGACAACGCGAAATACACAAAGAGATACCTACCTACTTAAGATAAAGGTACATACGTAGCTATTCAGTTATTGACATGTAGATAAATACAGTGTGTGTAATCATACTTTACTCTGAAATGTATTCTCGCTTATTTCACTCTGCAATTGGGTGGAACATGTAATATAATAAGTTGTATGACTTGTTGCAATTTGTTCTTTCTAGGCAGCAGATAACATTGAACATTCGTTTTCATGTTAATTGATTTATTTTTAAATTTTGCAAGTGTCGGTCCTATTTGAGGTCAAAAGTGTTTATCAAGATTAGAAGAACTGAGCGACTCACGTTTAATTTGTATTCTATGTACTTAACTTTATCTAACATCCTAGGGATAACTTTGTCAAGTTCTTTTGGAGAAAATACCAACCCACTTCCGTTTCCGGTCGTCATTAAACTGAATACATATTTCAGTTAGTTTATTATCATTCATATCATACCATTTCAAAAGAGTTTGAAATAGGGTAAACAGTTTGTGAAGTAATCTTCGGATAAGTGACATCGTGGTGCCTTTGAAGTTCATAAAGTTTTAATCGCAGAAGGTTTGTTGCACAAACAGAAATCAATCAGAAATGATTAGGTAAGTAGGTAATAGATACTTACCCAGCTGTTATTATTTTCATTACATCAGCGGCCGTCTTCGTATTGTTTCAGGAAAACCCCTTTATTTGGTGTTATCAACTGCTAATTATTTTATCGGAGCTGTCAATCAATAACTCGGCAGACTGTTTTCATGATCAGTAGCGTGACGATCATGCCGTCCGTATAGAAGGCGAGTCTGTGTCAGGGCGTGCTTAACAAAGGTTACTTTTTATGAGTGTCCTAAATTCGCGCGAGGGAAATTTCTGCAAGTAAGCCGTAGTGGGCCTTTTCCATCTAATGACACCATCTCCTTCACTAGGTAATGCCGGTAATGCTTCGCAGAATAATGTCATGTTTCCCATACTTGCCTTGTCTTCCTATAATAATACATAATGTTGTCGATTAAATTTAGGGGATTAAAGGCGATAGATACGGAATTCAGCTATGAAGATTAAAGCATTTATTTTGTTAACATAACTCATTATAATCTATAAACTTACCTACACTAAATGAAATAATAATTATAATATCGACAGAGCATTTCAAATTTTATAAAAACATATTTACATTAAAGTTGTGGAGGTAACATGGTGACAATACATCTAGACAACAACAGTACACGAGTAATTGAAGTTTTTATGATCTGACGCATGAGGTTTAATGATCCACATTGACGTTTGGGTCTTTATCACAATAAATAAAAGTTACGAGCAGTTAATTCTTGCAAGCACCTCGAACGCGCACTAAATCATCCGGCTGGTCGGTGAAGAAACCGTCTATACCTGCAGCGAGGAACGCTTTGAGTTCCCCATCAGCGTCTCCGATAGCGGCAGGCGAAGGGTCGTCGCTCTGGAACTCAGCCGGCAGGTATACGTTCTCTGACCGAAAAGTATACGGATGCACTTTCAGCCCTGCTGCGTGAGCATCCTGAACGTAACTTGTCACTACACCCAGGTTGTTATCAGCATCGCGAGGAATTATGTAGCCTTTCTCAGGTCCCACCGCATAAGCGTAAGTAGCGATCTCACGTAACCCTTCAGGAGTAGCCATTTGACCATACGTAAGAGTTGTCCCCGTCACGAATTGATCGAACGGTTGAAGATTAGAGTTGCCCGCAAACAGTTGTATCAATCGAAGGTCAGTAAGATTTTTCAGTTCCTTCAAGTTATTCACTTCAAAAGATTGAATATAAATATGTGCTTCTGGACTTCTGTAACCATTGTTATGCAGCAAATCCACGAGAGGTTTTTCCATTGCTAGTCCTAAACGTTGGAAATGAGTACCGTGTTTGATCTCTGGATATATTCCGATAGGACGATGTAGACTGATTTCTAGACCTTTGGTTAAATCAATGATCTCTTGCATCGTCGGGACATCAAGAGCTGTGTCCATTCTAGCATTGCCAGGTCTAATGTTTGGTATGCGTTCAATGGCACGTAGAGTTTTGATTTCTGCGAGGGTAAAGTCTTCAGTGAACCAGCCGCTTACGTTTCTGCCGTCGACGCTTTGAGTACGATAGCGGCCTGCAAATTCTGGGTGTTGGGCTACGTCTGTCGTTAGGCCAAGCTCGTTGTCATGTCGGGCGATGATTTGTCCGTCTTTGGTCATGACGACGTCTGGTTCTAGGTAGTCGGAGCCCATAGTGGCTGCGAGGGCGTAGGCTCCAAGTGTGTGTTCGGGGATGTAGCCGCTTGCACCGCGGTGCGCTATAACCAGGGGATGACAGAGATCGAGATCGAACTCCTGCTGAATGCCATTTGAGTCTGGTCTGGTGCGGGTTACCAGAAGCGCGATGGAAGCACTCAGGCATCCGACGCCGACGAACGTCAGCACCACAAATATAGTGTTGCGGCTGTTCATCTTTGCTTTTCCTGGAAATTAAAACAAGTGACTTAAAATTTATGCATAGTATTTAAGTGACACGGACACGGACACACACATTATCATATTAGCTAGATAGTCGTTTCATTAGTTCTTAACAGACGTTGTCAAAATAAATAATACTCACGTTCAGAGACCACTTTACGTCTACTTACACAAGCTAACAAATAAACAGTAATTGGTAGCCATAAAACAATGTTCAGGTTTGTGATAGCACCAGTTGAGAAATTAATACTCCTTAGATAAGGTTAGATAAGTGTTTTATTTAAATGTTTTGCTGAAATATTAGTATTTCTTAGTCGTTAAGTAGGTACTTATTTTTCATTGATTTAATAATATTTTACAAAAAAATCGCCGATTTCTCTAAAACGAACGATTTACGCCTAATAAGTAGTAGAGGAGGCATCTGTCATAAACGATGGCTTGTGAAGTGGCTTGAAGCGGAAGAAGAATTACTATTCAGATCCTTCCGGATTATATTGTACGAAGAAAGACCCGTCTATCCTCGCCATGACGAGGCTTTGATCTGGCTGTGGCATGTAAGTGTCTATGCCTCTTCAAGGTCAATTTTTGATTTCAAGAAAACTTTTTACACACCATTATTGGTGTTATTTAAATCGTTTAAGTTTTCTTTAAAACTCCCGCATGAGTTCTTTGAGGACTTTTTGCTAGTTTTGCTTACCTAAACAAAGTGTAACAGAATTATAAACGCAATACCTCTTAAGGGGTTATTGTACTCGTCATTATGAACAACTTTTACTTTGGTACCAAACCCACAAACGCTAAAAAAAATAAGTTCGCACATTTTGTCGAGTTTCGCTCACATTGATGTATGAGACAGTCGTTTTTTTTCGCGATTTTGTGTTGGTTCCATAGTGAAAGTTGTTCATAATGATGAATACAATGACCCCTTAAGAGGTATTGCGTTTATTCTGTTACACTTGTATTTATTTTGTTTTTAAATTGCTCACGATCGCATTCTTATTTGTGAAGTTCACTTGATGACTTTTAATCCAAACCTCTCTGACATTTTTTAAAGATTTCCAATAATTTAAAGTCACCCTGTAGTAAAGAATACAGATATAATTTTATGACAGTAAAATGTATTACGCTGATTCACGCTAAACTGTTGTGTCGTGAATGATACTTACATGAAGTTCATGCATATTCATCGTGGAAGCAAGCCGTGTTAGCAGGCGGCTAATCTTTATGTGGCTAGTTATTAGATAGGTAATTAGGTAGGTATTACTGTTCGCATTGGTATTATTTAGGGACTTCTCACACTTATTCAGCTCTGTTCAGCTAATGCCCATAGAAAACAACCATTTTGTATGGAGACGCGTACGCATCCGTTTAGCTTACCGCGTCTATTCAGCTTTCGCGGCAAAGTATAAAATGAGGACAAATTTAATGTGTTATTATCATGCGAGTGCTATAGATTGAGCACAGCTCTGTTCTGCCGCTGTCGCCTTCTATTTCTTACGACGCTGTATGCGGCTAATTGAAGCAGAACTGTATAAGTGTGACCAAAATCGTTAACCGAAATGCAAATGGAGCTGACTAAGTGTGAGTAGTCCCTTTTTTTTTAGGGATGGGAAATCTGATGATTTCCCATCCCTCTCTTGACTCTGAATGACTTCCCCCTCTCTGGGCGGAGCGGGAGGGAGTGTCCGACTTCTACTGACTAAAACCCATCCATTATGTTCCTTCATGAGCCCTTTGTGTTCCGGAGCAACGGTATCTCTTTCGAATAGTCCCGCGACTCCGGCAGGCGTCGGCCCATTCGGGCCCCTCTGAGTGCTGACTCTCTTTGAGGCGCGCGTGGAACACTAACGCGTCGTCGACACGGCCTGTCCGACATGCATAACATGATGCTCATCATGTTGAACGGCAATGAGGAACTTTTTTTAGTAACATCGTCAATATTGCGCGCGTTTTTGTGCACGTTGCAGAACATGTTGGGCGTCACGTGTTGCGCGTCAAATGTTGCCAAGTGGGAACCAATCACTTTTCTGAAATCGAATTGATAATAGGTCAACTGATACAGTGGTAGACGTGACTTCGATGAAGTAAAATACCAAACGATAATAGTTGAAAAGTTTTAGGAGAAATGAAATTCGGTCCAATATTTTTCGATCTTATGATAGGTAACCAGCCTAGTGGATAAGTTTATGTATTTTAGTATAGTCATTAAGGTGAATGCTCCAACCTCCAACCAAATTATCTTACGTTTTTTGCAATTTGCTGCAGCAGTGCTAGGTTGTATGTTGATTAAAATATTATTCGCGGCTGTAAGACATAATTATGTAGTTACATAATTATAATCATCAATACAACGCTCTAAGGTCATAGTCTAATGTTAGAAAATGTAACATGCATTTTTTTCAAAAAACTACGACATGCCGTTAGAGATAACGCCTATGCTAGAGAGGATTTTTATTATTATTTTATTGTATTCTTCATTTTGCTTATCTTTTGGGAGAGTATTTGACCTTAGTCACGGGCCTTTTTCTTTTTTTTTTTAGGGATGGGAAATCATCCAATGACTCCTCCCGCTCTGGGTGGAGTGGGAGCGAGTGTCAGACTTCTACTGACTAAAACCCATCCATGTTCCTTCATTGCCCTTTGTGTTCCGGAGCCACGGTATCTCTTTCGAATAGTCCCACGACGGAGCCAAGTGTGTTAGGGGAAAATATTCAAAGCCGTTTAACTTTAATGACAACTAGAAAATGATTAAAATGGCTTAACAAGATATGCCGGTGGGGTCTGACAATTTTGGGTGATGATTTAAATAATGCTGGCCACAGACTGTACACTATTTAAACCGGAACGCAGATCGGCACTTGTAAGTAAGTAGTAAATGGAAAATTGGTGCCATGGTAGACCAGTAATGAGTGTCAAAACAGTCTCGGGAAGTCTCGGTATGTAATTACTAGCCACACATCCACGGTCCGACCTGGACAGGCTTTGCTTAACCCCGGAGACCGAGCTTTGCGCCAGTTATTATTTAGCATAGAGCTCCTCGTGCATACTACCTATAATAATGGATGTGAGTATCGTACTTCCCATTATTGCAGAATAAAAACTTTTAATAAAAACATACGCATCCCTCGGGATGCACAACCCTCGCGACTGGTATGTTGACACTGAGATTTTATTGTTAGGGTTGTCACGCATTTGCCTTTTTTTAATAGTTGCCAAGGTGGGTATTATAATATTATAAGTAATGTTTTATACAATGAAAAAAATAATAATTAAACGGCTCATAAAATCTTTACAATGTTTTTATTTTTCTTCGATTATTAGAAATGAATTACTTTATCGTTATTTAAACAATAAAACAATGCCTGCTTCTATAAAAAATGTTAGTCACACCCTATTTAGCAATTCAGTACGAAATTAGTAACTAATAGGTATGTTTAGGTATATCCTTAGGTAGGTATACCTACTTATTGTTTTTAATCTTTTAAGTTGAGGCAAAGCGAGCGTGGTGGTTATCTATAGCAATGTTGATATTGTTTTCATTCCTGAACAAGATAAGATTAGGCATATACTTCCTTACTATAATTTTTAGATATTCCTAAGTATTTATTGCCCATTTTCTCACAGCTTCATGCTAGTTTAAGAGTGAGAGCAGTCATGGCTACTTTAAGAGTAAATTATTTTCCTTTAGGCTTGTGGCCTCACCTTTATGTCACAGCTGACCTTGAATACGAACAATCCGCACATCACATCTTGTGGGAGTGTATTCTTTGGCAGACTGAACGTAATATTATGTTAGATAGTATTCAGGTTACATCTGGAGTAGTTTACTATACGGACCTTGTAGAAACCAGAACAAATTTCCGTGCGTTCAAGCGGTTTTGCCATACCTATTACTGGAATCAAAAGTAGCTCACAATTTAGGACCCATTAGTTTAAATGTTAATATATAATCCGTGGTGCTTGGCAACTGGGCTTAACCCAGTTGTATGTGTCCCTTGGTGCCTATTGGCCTTGCTCTAATCTGTCTCCTGCTTGATATGGAGGGAAGTGGAAATTATATTTATTTTTCCTACTCCTCCGCTGTACTCTTCTATTTCGTTGCTTGATCCAAGACAGTTGAATCGTTTCTTCGGGACTCGTCGGGTTTCATTAACTCGGCGTTTTTCTGGTGGTCGCCACTGTTGATTCTGGCTTTCAGGAGTTGCAGTGGTTGGGAATGTGTGGCGGGCTTGTCCCATAAAAAAAAAATCCTAAGTATTTATGATATTAGATGACTATACCTACTTTTATGAAAGAACTTGCTTTTTCTCATATCCCGTTTTTTCCCGTTCCCGTAGGAATTTCTTAGTAGGTACTAGCTACCTACCTATGTGTTAAATTACAGCTTTCAACGACCAGTAGTTTCGGCTGTGCGTTGTCTGTCAGTCAGTCTTTTGCCTCCGACTTCGTACGTGCATATCCTGTCTTTTCCTGCAGTTCCCACAGGAATTTGGGGACTCTCATTATTCTCCTAGACTCCCCAAGGAACCTAAATGTGAAATAACAGCTTTCTAACACCTGAAGTTTCGGCTGTGTGCTGCCTATCAGTCAGTCACTCAGTAACGGAAGCATTTTATGTAAATAAGTATCTAAATTGATTTAAGGTGGAAGCTCCAGGGTAGCCCGCGAAATTCAAATATTTTTATGTTTTTTGCGATTTGCCGGTCAGTGTGAAGCTGTATGTTGAACAGAATACAGTTCGCGATCGTAAAAAGCATTTATCTAAAGGATTATAACCATTTGAATCATCAATATAATCTTCTTAGTTCATACAACTCGATTGAATGTTATTTCGTGAAAAAGTCATTCAATCGAGTTGTATGAACTTAGAAGGTTATACTGATAATTAAAATGGATATCATTCTTTAGAAAAATATGCGTTACGGCCGCGAATTGTATTTTATTTAACATACAGCTTCACACTGATTGGCAAATTGCTAAAAACATAAAAATATTTGAATTTCGCGGGCTACCCTGGCGCTTCCACCTTAAGTTTATTATTATACATGTTTTTCCCCTTAGAGATCTACACTTTGGAACGTGCAACTATGTAGGTCCATCTTTTTGACTGACTGACCATGATAATTTGAAAGTGCTAGTAAATGGTTCAATTTAAATAAATATCTACTTTGAGTTTGACCGTTGAAGGATATGGACCCACCCGTCCACCACACACACATCACCCGTCACCGCATCTTGTATTATTTGTTCAGGGTCTCCAATAGACGGCTCTGACCATGATGAGGCTGCAAAAAGACAAGAGGGGCCTTTTCCCAGCTGTGGGCAACATCGATCTTTAAATGCTGATGTTTCTCGTATTTAAAGTTTTAAAAATAAATTTTATTTTATTTTTGATTACATGTTGACGCTATGTTGAATGTCTTACACCTAACTCACCTTTAATGAATGGTCATTAAATTAAAAGAAATACACACATGGACATGAAATAATGTGGCACAAAAATCTTCGTTGTTTGTTTGCATCCGTCTGCTTATGTGTATGACTTTTTTGTTAGGCGCTGAACATTTAAATAACTTTGGCAGTTTGGCTTGAATAAAAAAACAGTATCTCATTATTATTTGAGACAGCGCAGCTTTAGGGGAAGTAGTAAATGATAAGATATAAAATAACAAAACACTAATATTTACAAGATATAACAAACTGAATCTATAATTTTGTTTGATATATTAGTAAACGATTGATGTACCTTTTAAAATAAGAATATAAAATTGTCAGATATACCACTCAAAAACATAAAACCTATTAAGTCTAATATGATAAAAACGCCTAGTTCAACCAAAGCAAAATTAGATACACATTATAACTTAGTAGGTAACAAAATCGGTGCTGTAAGTAGTTTTTGAGTTTATCGCGAACAGACAGACAGACGCGGCGGAGGATTTTGTTTTATAATAATGTAGTGATTGTGATGTAGTGATGTTTTATAATATGTAGTGATAGTGATAAGTTGTTGCCTGCAGGTAGCCTAATAAATATCATTATTAGTTGCTTGAGCAAAAATACCTAGTTACTGATTACCACCTGCCAAGCAAGCATGTAGCAAGCAAGCAAGCATGCAGCATGCAAGCCAGCATGCCAGCAAGCATGCAAGCGAGCATGCAAGCAGGCATGGTTTCTGTCACGGCTCCGGCGTTGCAGGGCTCCGGCAGTCCCACGCGAGCTTATCGTTGCAGATGGTTTAATCGCTCACCACTGCAGCTTCAAGACAATATATTAATTTTAAATGATGGACCTAATGATTTTCGATTAAATACATATGTTTAATAGTATATAAATGTTTTATGTAAAGAAATTATATCAAAAGTTGGTATATTACACGTTTAATATACTATCTTGTGAACGTTAATGAAATGAAAATATACCAAATAACTTTATACGAAATGAGACGCACCCGCAGCATTACGATAGTGAAGAATACTAAAAAGGTACTCTAGTTTTTATTTTAAAATGCAAGTAAGTACTGCAAGTTATTTTAAAATCTGTTGGTATTTTAAAGTAGCTTGAAGGCAGCGACAGCCCTGATCAATTGTCGTTCAAAGGGGTCGTCCCGGAGGTATCCCTTTGCGAAATTCGTTTGTTTTTTCCGTGTACCCTCCGCCACAGTGTGGAGCCTTTAATCCTAGTTGATCGAATTAATAAAGTTCGTCGTTAATCATTATCGTAAGCTACGAATACGGTATTAGACATTGATTACAGCAGGGTGAATGGATAAGTCGACTTTATTATGCTAAAAGACTTAGTTCCAGACAAAGGAGTTTATTATTTTTTATTTGTTGAGATTTTAGGGGAGAGGAAAAAACTGTAATCCGTTTTACACTAGCTACGGGTTCATGGCAAAGCAAAGAGTAAAAATAAAGATCCTTTACGATTATTGCAAGACTAGCTGACCTGCGCAACTTCGCCTGCGCCACAATTTTTATGAATGCGCCGCTCCTATTGGTCGTAACGTGATTTTACATAGCCTCTCGATAAATGAGCTATCGAACACTAAGTAGGTATAAGATTTTACAATTCGAACCAGTGTTTTCCTGGGGCGTTCAATCAAAAAATCAAACAAACTATTCAGCTGTGTAATATTAGTATTTAAGAAGGTATATGTATATAGGAGCAATATTTTTCCACGGGTTAATACACAACACCTCTTTAATTCCAAAACCATTATAGTCACGATTCCCACGGAAGCTATCCTTTGGGAGATGTATAACAAAGTACCTAAGTGAGCTTCAATTCTGCTTGAATCTCTCCCCAGAGACAATAATTGTACGATGGGGCTGTAATAGTGTTGTGGCTGATTCAATAAACATGGGCTCCTTCCGATTCGTATCGTAGCAACCCCTTGCGGAAATCGGATAACATAAGTTGATTGCACTTAGCGTTGCCAATGGTGAGAAGGAATGTAATTAATTAGTCAATCAAATAAAACAAGGTGTTTTGCACTTTTTTATGGACCTACCTACATTCATCAAAGCGATTTGGTATACAGGTAGAAATATTCATATTTACACTGCACTGCACCCCAACAAAAAATATTTGAAAAGTAAAAATTAATAAGTATTTACCTTTTAGTTTAATATAGGTTCTTTGGGTTTTTTATAACGTTTTTTAAACTTAATTTACCTACTAGAAACCTAAATGGAATCACCTAAACGGCACTAAGTATATATATATATTCATTCATTTCTCTTTTCTGCTTCATCATCAAACCCTGATCACAATGTATTTATAACCTATTCAATCGACTATTTAAATGAATACAAATACGGAAGGTCTAAAAAAGAGAAAAAGGGATGATCTTAAAACGGCTGATCCGATTTTCTTGAATCATAGCTAAGAACACTTTGATTAAAATATCTTTCAAATAAAAACAAATCGCATACAAATCGGTTCACCTGTTTGAGAGCTACGGTGCCCCAAACATACACACATAGCAGTCAAACTTATAAAACCCCACTTTATTGGTCGAGGGTTTAAAGGATCGAGGAAAAAGGAAAGAAAGAAGAAGTGGGCTTGCTTTTTTCTGACCTTAGTGATGTATTTACAAGACGTCGTGTAAAGTTGAGCCATATTAGAACACTTGTTTGAAACAGCTCAACATATAATGGAAATAGCTTTGGCTTAGGAATGTAGGTAAGTACGGTGATGTACGAGAATCTTCAGTAGAGGACCTCTAATAATCATCATCATCTTAAGACGGACTACAAGGCGTACGGCAATGCGGCACCATCCCATCCACACGCACAAAACGTTTTGGACTTTAAGGAGTGGAATTCCCTGTTGGTGTCTGTCTTTCCTGATATCTTACCTGGAAGTCTAAGTCAAGAGTAAATAAATATCATCGCTTACCATCAGGTGAAAAAGGCCTATCAATACAAAACAATATATCATTTCAGCCGAAGTTCACTGCTGGCAAGAGTCGCCATTAGCGCATCGGAATCTAATAATTGCTTATTAGGGTTCCGAAGATCGTAAAATAAGGAACTTATAACTTATAGGATCATATTATTATTGCTTATTAGGGTTCCGAAGAAATAAGGAACCCCTAAAGGATCACCGGGTGTCTGTCTGTCACAGGTAGTTTTCTCCGGATCTACTGGACTGATTCTGTTGAAATTTGGTATAGGTACGTTTGGTATATGTGACCCAAACACGGGCGCGTCACGTAAATAAACATTTTTTAGTCACTATGGACCTCAAATTAAAAAAATAGTTTTTCAAACTACATCGTGTGATATCAAATGAAAGGGCTTACTGTGAGGGTTTTATTTATAATCAAATCAAATCAAATCAAATCAAATCAAATCAAATCATTTATTTGCCCATAATGTAGGTAAACAGATATGATGGTTATTTGGTGATAAAGTCCCGATACATTTTGCCTTACGGCATGCAAAATTATTGAATACCTTTATTAAAACAGCTTATTAAATTAGGCCAAGAATTATAACAACAAATTAAATGTCAATAATTTTAAAAAGTACTAGTCTCTATAAATTAAAAAACAATAAATTTAAACACCAATGTCAATAAATTAAAATTAAAATACTAATAATATATTTTTTTCATAATTTTAAAATAAACAATTTTGAAATTATTCAAGAAATTAGACCAAAAATGACTATTCCCCCACTTATTTCGGAAAGTATAGAGCCTAAAATTTTGGAAAAATATGTAGATAATAGTTCTATACATAAAGATTACAAGAAAACCTTTAAGAAGTCTGTAGTGTTAAAATATAATGTTAATAAAATGAAATTGGTCCAGAACCCTTTGCACGCGAGTCCGACTCACACTTGGCCACTTTTTTTTTAATATGCCTTATTCTTAAAAAGAAGCGGGTAAACACTAGTCATTCGCCTAATCTCAAACAAATACACAGAAAATTAAAAAAAAGAAATGCCATAGGTACTCATAAGTTAAGATGAAATATATTTCGCACAGAAGTGATGTGTTTAAGTGGATAATAACCGGGTTTGTGATCCCGGGCGTGGCGGCCCCGCCCACAACATGGGATGCCTTTTATTTATAACAATACTTGGACACAAATCAATGGTTTTCCAAGACAAATATAAAAAGATAAATGAAGACTATTCGTGACTATGCTATGCCAGGCGTGGTAAAATATTTCGACCCTTGAAAGCTCAATAATGTTTTAAGTAGGCACTCTAGTTTATAATACAAAATCTTTACGAGTCTGTAAGTCAAGAGTGAATAGGTTACCTCTAGCCAAACGAGCTCCATCTTAGACCGCATCATGGCTTAAATTACCATTAGGTGAGATAGTGGTCAAACGTATGCCTATCAATAGTAAAAAAAAAAATTTAGGTAGATACCAACATATCTATCACATCTCATCTACTAAGTGCTTTTTTTTTTTAATACAAAACGGGGAAACTCGTGGCCCAAATCTCACCTGATGGAAAGTGATGACTAGGCCGAAGATGAAGATATTAATTAGGAGCACAGCAAGGTTTTAGCAGTATATACGGAAATGTGTTTTCAGGTTGCGTGGTATCCTAAACATATGATATAAATATTCCAATCCAGACAAAACACTCGTAGAACTGTGTACATACGTGTCGTACCTATTTACCTCTGTGATTGATTATGATAAACCTCCAGGCTCATCATCTGCCAAGCCTTTTCAAACATATTGGGTTCGGCTTCCTGTCAAACCGAATTCAGCTGAATAGGTCATCTGACCTCCACAACCCAGTAATTGGGTAACACGGTACTTATTAGCAAGACTGGAGTCAGATTTACTAGCTTCTGACAATCCGTAACGACCCACAAAGATCTACAAATGACAGCCGGCGGCTTTACGTGCTTTCCAAGGGAGAAACTCTTTAAGTAGGTACCTATGTTAAGAAGACCCATCCACAGATGACAAGCAAGAGTTGCTTAATCCTGAAGATCAAGCCATGCGGCTGTTATCATTTAGCCACGAGCTCCTCTTAAAACAGCCAGACTAAAACATACCTAATATTATTAGCTTATAGGATGGAATACCTCTTATCTTAACTTATTCTGCAATCCTATTGAAGAAAGTGCAAACCACTTTAATAATTGGCTTAGATTCGCTCCGGACCTACCTCTAAGTTACGAAACCTATCAACAGGTCAATCACAATAAGTTTCGCAAAACTATCGAACGAGTTGCTAGTCGGCTCAGGGGTCGTGACCTTATTAAACTTTGGAGATAACATCGGTCATCACTCCCGTCTGAAGTGTGAGCTCGGCGCCACGAAAATGTTCCTCGATTGAACAATATCGAACTATTGTCCGTCGACCAACGGCCCACCCTATCGTCACCATCGACACAACCCATAACAATAATGCTATTGACGAAATCCTATAAACATAAAAAAGACAAGATCAGTTCGTCGAGAGCGTACCTATTGAGTATCGACCACAGACCAAATTAAAATTACATCTAATAGTATTTATTATAAGCGTGAATTATTAATTTGAGAGGCATTGTCCCGGCAAGCATTGTGAATAGATAGTTATAGGTACCTCTGCGAGAATAGTTGTATCGAATCGCTATGTAGAATTGTAGAACTAATGAGGCGTTATACTCGGCATAAAAGCTCAGTTTTGTTAGTACCTACCTTGTAATTGAATATATTGTTTGGTGAAACAAAAAAATGGTATTAAATTATCATGATTGTCCGAAGAAATAATTAGGTATTATTAGAAACTCATTCTCTCCTCTGTAGAAAATATTTCTAAGTCATTCCGATACCCAACAAAGTGTTCATCGTTCCTTGATAAATAAAGCACAAAATTAAATATTTCCAAAGCACTTCATTAACCGTGACAATAAGCTATCAATCATCCAAAAGCTCGCAAAACAATAATCACATTATCATTCTCCCATAATAACAAATGTTGGCCCCAAATGCATAAAGAACCGCTTTGAAAGTTTTTCGAGATACATTTTGAGAAATATCGTCGCAAGGCTGCGTCCGACGAAACCGAACAATGTAAACGTATGAGTGAACGTATTATTTATTGAAAAAAATAAATAAAAAGTAAAACGGTTTGACATATTGTTAAGGGTCCTTATAAAATTATTTGCTATCACGCCATCCGAGGCTTGTTACGAAGAAGCAATCTTTAAAATGAAACAAGAGTACGGCTCGAGGTACATTTACGAGAGGCATGTCGGACAATAAAACAATGACGGACTAACCGAAACATCGACTGGATAAATGGCTGGCGAGGATTTTGTCTAAGGATAAGTAATTGCTATCTTCTCATTTTAATAATCATATGGAGGGACCCACTTCAAGAGCGCTATTAATAATGCTTAGAATGAATTTTTCGAATTCCCAAATGTCATCCAGCTTATTAACCGGCTTCGTTTTTGTTTAAGTTTTATTTGTTTTGGATTGGACAGAACGTTTTGGTTTTGGCGCGGTCATTCCGACCTTTCGTTTTTTGTCTCGCATCATGCAATCTCGGCAGATGAAATATTGTTTAGAGTTAATTAGTTAGTATTTTTCTATGGAACTGCTCAATTATTTGTGGGTTTTTGTTAATTTATTGTGTTTGTACATCATTCAGATTTGATAAGTCATGTTTACAATGTCTCTATTTTAGCAGGATTTTATGACTCATCATTTAGCTAATTTGGCCAGGTTCTTTCTCTTTTAAATATTTTTTTCTGACTCCTCGTAGACCCGTACAAGAAGATTTCATTTCATCCTTAATGATCAAGTCATGAGATCATAGGCAGGTAAACAATCACCTCTGATCCAAATAATTAAAATTAGATACGCTGATTGAAACTATAATTTAAGCTTAAACACTAACGATTTATCATCGGCTCCGTACGTCAAAAATCATCTGCAAAAAGATGCCATTAAATGAATAAATTTAGATTCCAATGCGCGTGATCGATAGACTCTTAGATCGGATCTATAGATCATATCGACTTCGAAAATGGAATGCGTGAGTAAGACAAAATATAATTAATGATCGTCCTTCTAAATTCGAATCGGTCTGGTGCAGACATGTTGGCGTCGTCGCGATAAACAAAAGGCAAAAAGTTTTGTTTCATTTTTTCACAACAATTTTTTATTATTTGTGCATATAAAACCTTAGTAGATATGCACGATTAATCATTCGTCGGCGTATTGTTGCATCTGTCGTATCGGCCGGGGAACTGGAGTGCGGCCATTGTTGACGATGGACCTTTGTACGATTTGATCACTCCAAAAAACATCTATTGCGCCACCTGTGGCAGGCCATAACGGTTTAATTCCTTTGTATCGAACTAAATGTGAAATAGATTAACTTATGTAGTATTTAATATACTCGAAACTTTTGGATATTGTGCTTAATGGCATCAACAACATATTTTACTACACGACAAATCGTACATACATAAGTACTGACTATTGTAGTCGTTGACTATGAATGCTATAAGTTAATAATTGTATCCGTCAATTAATTACAGAGAGTACGTGCATCAATGATGTATGAGATCCAATCTTTGGCTACAAGTTAATCTATTCTTTCGACTGAGCTATCTTACCACTGTGGTCGACTCGAGTATGTCTATGTAGGCAATATAATTATTTAGGCATTGCCAAGCTTTAAACGCTTGATAAATTTATTCTTATGAAACGGAGGAAATCGACGAATTTTAATTTAAAGTTATTTTTAAAACTTATTGTTTGTTATATTATGTCCCATGGGACATGACTAAGTTATAAACTAATATCGTATAATAATACAGTTTATTTATAAAAAGAGGCACATTTATAATAAAAACCTTTTTTAAAGACCATAGTACCTACCTACTTATTTAATTGACCTGAACTTTCTCCTTAGGCTAGAAATTGCTGGCGAGAAACTTATAATAGTAAATAACCAAAGAATGTTTTGAATTAAAAAAAAATATTTAAAAAAGCTTTATTTGCAGACAAAAGGATGATGATATGTTTCTCCGTAAGATATTGTATTGTAGGATAAATATATCATCATCCTAATTTATAAAATTCTTTCGTAACGGACTGATTGAGTGAGTGAAACACAGACACCGCACAGCCAAACTACTGCTAGTCTATTCTGTAAATAACCATTTCGATATCGACTTCACCTGAGTGACTAAGCTTACAAAGTGAGCTTTATTTCACACATCATAAGGTCTTATATTTATACGAATTTGAAACTCACCTCGGATTCCGCTGTCGAGACACGAAAATGTTGTTACAGAATAGCACTGCAGGTCGCAGAAAGCTGAAATTTGGCATGTAGCTCTTTGGGGGATGTGGGGGAGCAGTAAGATGAGCGCGTACGAACTCACGGGTCACTTACATAGCAAGATGAAGGTTTTAATTCAATTGATTGGCAGTAAACTACAATAAACTTGATTAAACATGCTATCCGATAAATTGGAAACATCACAATAGAACTCATTAAATAAAATCTAGGTTTATCTAGCTGTTTCTCATAAACTTGAGTTTGAAGTCGAATCTTAAGCTTCACAAGCACTACTTTGCAATAAAAGCTGTTTTAAAGCACCTTAAAACTTCATCCTCATTTGCAGCAGGTCCTGCAGGGAGTAGTAACCTGTGCGGTTACCTGCAAGCACAATCAATCGCGGCACAGACGGTTATGACAGATAACGTGTTCTGTCATGGGGTAATCCGTCACGGTCGGCGCGGGCGCAGGCCGGGCGCCGAGCTTTGTCCGACGTGGGAAAACTGTAATATTCAAGTACTATTTGGTTGTTTTTGCTGTGTATGCAAACTGAGTTGTAATTCATCTTAGGTAGTTACATTTTCAAGTAGGTAGGATTTGTACTTTTATTTATGGCAGTAAATATTACATCCACCACGCCAGGACTCAATGCGTAAAAATAGGTAATGTTGTCAGTGATGACGAGAGAACGTCATGCTACGGAATTCCCCAAGGATCCAATTTGGGACTCTTTTTGATTTATATAAACGATCTATGTAAATTATATTGTTTGTAAGTTTGTATGTTTGTAAGTTTGTATGTAGGGGGTAATCTCAGGAACTAATGGTCCGATTTGGAAAATTCTTACAGTGTTAGATAGCCCATTTATCGAGGAAGGTTATAGGTATATATCATCACGCTAAGACAAAAGGAGCGGAGAAGTAATGGAAAATGTGACGCAAACGAAGTTGCGCGGGTCAGCTAGTTAGTTATAAAGTAATTGTGTAAATCGAGTATTCTTTATTTAAGTCATTTATAACGTTATATAATTTTAGAATTAATAGGTAGGTAAAAGTAAGCTTGATAAACCTAGTAAGAAATATACTGTGTAAGTGATTATTTTAAGAATGTATACAATATTGAACTTCTTCGCCTGAAACACAGGACCCTCCTAGTTCAGGCGACAGTGATATTAATACCTTTTGCTATTTTATGTACTACAGTGTAATTTAGAATTAAGAAAATTAAATAAATGATTTGATTTGAAATGATTTGATTTGAAGGTTGAGAATGGATTCATTTAGACTTATTTAATAAAAGCTTGGAAAGCTTCAGGACGTTCAAGAAATTGCTAAACGTAAATTAAGACTTAGATTTACTAGGAGGGTCTTTTTCACTATTATTTATTTGGAATAAGGATAACAATATAAAAGATACATGTACCTACATAGAATACGGATCATGACGTAATGTTCCAGTCTATTAGAGCTTCCCTTGTACAAAATAACATTTTATATTGGCATTAACTTTAAACAATACTTTATATACCTCTATACACCAAGTACTTATCGTCAAACCAAACCATTTAATTTTCCCATGAAACTCATTAAACCTGGTATTCCAATGCAGTTAAGGCAATAACATCAGTAGTTTATTTGCTCTATCCTTTCAATATCCAAGTCATAGATAAACATATTCATCTTAATTAGTTCAAGACATTAGCTATCCTTTGCCCATCATCTCTTGAGTTATGATACTGTTCTAAGAACACACTTTATTTTTCTATTCCGTACCACCAAACAGTTTTGAGGGTTATCATGTAAAAAAAAACAAACGAATACGCGACCGTCTTTTTTTCACCTGACAACACCCAACGTTGGTTTTTATGTACACCATTTTGAAAATTAAATTATAGGTTATAATTTTAATATGATAGGTGTGTAATATATTTCTTGAAGGAATGTTTTGTTGAGATTTTTATCTCGTAATAGTATTTATTTTATTTGGATCTGAACCATTTTTATATTAAATCGTCCCTTTTTTATTTGTATAAATTACGTTAACCAGTTAATGAGTTAGTTATACTTACATTTTTATGTATAGTGGATTAACGATTGGTAGATATACCTACCACCTGGATTCAACAAACTTTAAAATAATGGTCTCATAAATATTAATTGTGTGCATTTATCTTCAGAAATTGAAATCTAATTATAACTCTCCAGCATTTAAAGGAGATGTGGTAGATATGTTAATATCATTTTTAGTTTTCTTTTCATTTTTTGGTTCCTGTAGATGCGGTCAAGCATGTCTTCTTAATTTCCCGGTCTTCTTCTACATGTTAGAAGAAGACCAGGAAATTAAGAAGACCGCACTCTCTTTACGAAACCTTAGATATTTTCCTGATTTTGATAAGGTCTGCAATAACAGTTAAAACTCCGAACAAATCACCGGCAAAAATTGTCTGAAAATTAGTTTTTTAACTAAGCGGCAAAAACAAACGGTTATCGCACCAGGTATCATCTTATAGACAAGCTATAAAGATGGGATCTACAAAGAAATCGGCACAGATTACTGTTAAACGATCATCGCAATTGGACGATAAATTTTTAACGACTGTGTTTTTTTGGCGCGCACAAAAAAACGCGGCAGCGACAAAAGACGATCGTCACAAAGATCCTCCTTGTTGATAAAGGGACCATAAATAACACCATAGTTCTATATTGTTTTTATGGGTCCTGGACGATTCCTGTAAGCTGCCATCATTTGTCAATAAATGTGTATTATAATAATTATTTTCTTTCCATTTTTTATCGAATGATAAATTAGGGCTGTATTGATTTTACCTGTTCTAGGCATAGGTGCTTGCACTCATGTCATTCATTCGCCAAGCTGAAACGATTGTAAGTTATTTATTAGGAAAGTAAGAGCTCCAGTAGGTAGTCTAGAAAATGACAATAATAGTCGTTTATGAAGAAAACTTTGTATTTTCCATTTGCCAAGACCTTGGAGGAAATCGCCATTCACAATAAACTTATTTTTTAACCGACTTCCCAAAAAGGAGGAGGTTATCAATTCGGTTGTATGTTTTTTTTTTATTTTTTTTATTATGTTTGTTATGTCATAACTCCGACAATATTATGAAACGATATGAAAAATTCTTGTTTTATCTGAAAGGATATACTTGCAGATTGGTCCCATTTAAATCATATCAAAATCGGTTACGAACTTTGGATTTTAAATCGAAATACCTGGAATTTGACTATTTAGAAGATTCTTTGATAATCAAAATTGCGTATTTTGCTTTTCTGCGATTTTGCAGTGGTGTTGTTAGGTGTGGGGCACCACTAAAAAAAGAAAAATAAAAAACTTTTTACAAAAAAAAATACAACCGACTTCCAAAAAAAAAAACTACAAAGTAAAAAATAACTTTAATTTCGGAAGTCGGTGTCAAAATTCGAAGAAAGTAACAAAAACACCGACTTCCGAAATTAAAGTTATTTTTTACTTTAGTAGTTTCTTTTTTGGAAGTCGGTTGTATTTTTTTTTTGTCATTACAAAGTAGGTAACAACTTTGCTACGGTGCTGATTCAAATATTGAATTCACCGTTATAGAAATCTATAGGGAAATCCAACATTCAAATCATTATACCAACTGAAAACAACAAACTAAATTCAATACCCCACGCCGAATTAACATAACACGACCATAGTAATCCACCCTAAACCCAAACATCAGTAACGCCAGAAAAAGTGTTACCATGAACAAAATTGCGGTAGTTGCCAATGTTGCCATATAATGAGGGATCGCTCCCCGGAAAGTTTATTAAATCTTCCTTAGAATTCATTACAAGCCTGTTTCTAAATTAAGTTTCGCACCCCACGCTTCACTTAACATTTTATGAGTTGTTTTCTCTTAGTACACTGATTTAATTTAAACGTGTAATGTGATTTATCGTTGTTTATTAGTAGTTGGGCCACATGTTTTATGTGAAAGAGTTCCGGGGTACAGTGTATGCGACAATTTTAGCTAGCTGCAAATAATGCTTGCTGTTTTAATTTTAAATGGATAAACGCTGCCGCTCGCTGCTAGGATAGCTGGCTGGATTTTTTCTATATATAACCATAATGTATAGTAATGGCTTGATTTGGCTTCAGTAAAACTCTCTATTATCTATCAATTTCATTTCATGTTCATAATCAAACTGAAAACCAAATTCTTTGTAGCATATCAGAATTTAATCCAGAGGTTTCAGATGCAGATTCCGAAAACCAAATACTTACATTTAATGCCTGTATATTTAGAGTTGATTCTTATGTCTGGATGGATACCTAAGCAGATAAAACACATTGGATATTAATGATATTATTTTCTACAGTTGTTTTTTTTTTCAAAATCTTTAATGTATTTTCAAGCCCACTCGAGATACATAAATAAAATAAGAACACATTTCATTGATCAATGGGTTTATACGGCTATCACACTCACTTACCTAAGCGTACCCTGAAAAACAAAAAACAGTCACCACTGAAACTGAAAACACAGGAAAGCCGTAGGAAAACTGAAAGTGCGTGCGTAGAAGACGTTTGCCGACGGCGCGGGGCGGAGGCGGGAGCGTCGCGTTGCTAGGCGACGCGCCGCGGGAGGGCGTGGCAATCGATACCACCCTCACCTCACCCGGTCACCTCCAGTCACTCCAAGCACACGTGATAACACTGATAACCCTTATCGACGCAGTGCATGAGATTAGGCTCTAGACAAGTGACGTTCTATCAGCGTAAGTGTGGCAAAGGCGATTGTCAAAGCGTTAAAAATATATGGGAATGATACACGCTGTTGAAATGTCATGTGGTCAATCGCATATTTGGCATTTTGAAAATCACATTCGCTCATAGAATGAGCATTTGTCTGGAGGCTATGCACATAGGGTTACCATCCGTCCGGATTTGTCCGGACATGTCCGGACTTCTAGACCTGTGTCCGGACTTTGTCCGGTTCTTTAATTTGTCCGGATTTTTCGGCTTAGATGGAATACGAATAATAAAACTTATATAAGAATATCAAATAAGTCTTTAATCTGTATTAACTTCATCATTCATCTTAAAACAAAATATAAATCTTTAACATTCAACTTAACGAGATCAAACAATAAATATTCTATTGCAATTGCAAACAATCAACTAGTTCAAACATAAAATATTTTCTTCAAAACAAAAATAGTTTTACATAAAATAATCAAAGTTAACGCTAGTTTTCGGGATATTATTTATTATAATTTTCAGTGCCAGATACTTGACGGAGCAGCTCCCATTCATTTAAACTTTTCTTGTAGAATTCTTCGCAGCTCATATTTTTAAGGTAGTATTGAATCATCATCAATGATCTAACCGAGGGTACAGACAATCTGTTTCGCTCTTTTGTCCATTGTGCTCCCATTAGAGAAAACACTCTTTCCACACTTGCGTTTTGAGCCTGGATAGCAAAAATAAACTCGCAAATACTACCTTAACAGTGTAACTAAGTGGGTAATGTTTGCATTTTTAACCGACTTCCCAAAAACGAGGAGGTTATCAATTCGGTTGTATGTTTTTTTATGTTTGTTACCTCATAACTCCGACAATTATGAACCTATTTGAATTTTTTTTGTTTTATCTGAAAGGATATATTTGCAGATTGGTCCCACTTAAATCATATCAAAATCGGTTACGAACTTTGGATTTTAAATCGAAATAGCTGGAATTTGACTATTTAGATGATTCTTTGATAATCGAAATTGCGTATTTTGCTTTTCTGCAATTTTGCAGTGGTGTTGTTAGGTGTGCGGCATCACTAAAAAGTTAAAAATAAAAAACTTTTTACAAAAAAATACAACCGACTTCCAAAAAAAAAAACACTACACAGTAAAAATAACTTTAATTTCGGAAGTCGGTGTCAAAATACGTATTTTTTTGTAAAAAGTTTTTTTATGACTAAAATGTCCGGACTTTTATGGAAATGTCAGGCTTTTTGTCAGGACTTTTCAAATTTCTAAATGGTTACCCTATACGCACACGAGTACGTATGTTGAGATTTATATCTAGAAGAAAAAAATAGAAAACTCCTATGAGTTTTTGTTCTTGCTGAAAGAGTGAGAGTGACCATTTCTGTATTTTATTTTCATGTGATCTTGTGTGATCTCTGTAGTGTCTTGAATGACTGGCATAGTTTTCTTTTGTTAACTAAAGAGCTAGCTGAACCTCGTTTTAACTGTCGGTTGCCCAACTTACAACGAAAAAAAAAAAAAAAGATTCTGCAATTTACGGATCTTAAGCTTTTTCATCAGTTTAGTAACCAAAGAAACTAAGTTTGACTCTTGTAGAGCAACCCAAAGCAATTTAATGCATCGTCGGGCTAAAGACAAAAATTCTTAAATGTTGTGTAATTTTTATTTTTTGCAATACCAATCAGTGTAACATGAGACTTGCGATTAATTGCAGAAACATTGACTTATTAAATGATTGCGTTCATATTAATTACTTTAATAACCTATCATCCTACGGAGCTCAACCCTAATAGGTAGTGTTGCATTAGATCATAACAGATCAACGAGAACGGAATGGGGTACACTACTATAATCATTTGGCTTCTTTATAACCGATTAGATATTTAGTAGTAAACATGCCTGCAAATCGAACACGCGCTGATTTCGCGTAATAAGAGGCCTGATTTTACAAATTCGTCAAGTCTTTTAATGTTGCTGTCAAAAAGAAATTGAGTTTCCCTTCTCAGTGATGTGGGGGAGTGCGTCGGACAGGCTCCGTCGACACTGTACTACTATTAGTACACAAAGGTCGGCTGTCGGGCACATCCCCACGAGCCACGAGGTAGGTACGTATCCGGGGTAGGGGCGCGAATTATGACCTGTCAACAACAGATCAGCGTACTCTATGACTATACCTGACGCTAATTTGGATGTACGAGCTGCTTCGCCGGTAGGTATTCGTACTTCATTATCATCGATGACATTAATGAGCTCGTTTCTGTGGACAGTTTTAGGGACAAAAACGTAAAGAACCTTGTGGAGATTGAATATTTTAAATTCCCAATTTTAGTAAAGGTTTTTTATAATATAAAAATAAACGAAAATCGAAAGATAGGTCGTTTGTTTTTTCGATACTTATGTAAACACAGCTATCCCTGTTGTCGTGGCAACTAATTAATACAAATGGTTGAGTTCGCTCCACGAGACGAATCCTGACGGCCTCCTCCAAATATATGGTCCATAAAACTACGATTACGTTTTATAAACACTACATTTATAACTACTTCATGATTGTATTATTTATTTTACGTAATATATTATGCTGTGGTGGAGATTCTGATTTTTTTCTAAACTGTGCTTTCAAATATTTAAAATTCTCTGGCACAGTACTCTCCATTAATTTATAGTATTCGGCCACGTGGACTAACATGGAGACGACTTTTATTATGCCGTGATACTTTAATAACTTTATAATTGCTGGCTTGTTTAACTTAAAGGCAAGAAATTGAAGCTATGGATATTGTTAAATTAATGTAAGTATTTTTTTTAATACGAATAACAGAAAAATGTGTTATATTTCTTTATAAATTTATTATAAATATCTGAAGAAAAACATTAGTGTTCCTAAAATAGGGTTAAGTTATCTAACAGGTCAAATATTTTATAAGGATGTTTTTTCTTTGGAAATCATTGAATCGAGAAGGATTTCGTCACAAGTGCGATGTTCACGAGAACTCCAGCCTCCTCCGCTAGACTCGTCTATAACTCTACACAAGGTCCCATTCCACAGTTAGCGAGCAGAGTGATCCGTAGCGCACGGAGCTGGCTCTCCGTGGCCGGGCCGGGACGCGCCCGCACTAAATTTAAATATTTTAATCCTTAATTTAAATTTTTGACATTTTTATTTTATGTTGGTATTCGTGTAGTTTCATTTTTAATGTTATTTGTCATATTCAGGAGACGGCGCAGCTCGTGACTGGCGCCTCGGAACACCATTTGCTGGTAAAATATTGTCAATGAGACAGACTGAGTCAGGACAATTTGTTCGAACATTACCTGCTTTCGATAGCGAAACATTATTTGAAATGAAGATTGTATTTATAAATAGGATTGTATACCTGCGGATACTTAGCTGTAATCTTGTTTGTACTACAGACAACCTTGGCTCTTCAGTGAACCTGACTAAGTTTTTGTTTTGCGTGGAACTATAAGATACCAATATTTTCCTGACGTGACGTTTGCCTATGGTAAACCGCGTAGGATTGTCGATCGAAAACGTTATAGAATCGTTGGCGTCAATCATATCAACTTCGTAGTTACAAAAATGTTAGACAGATACTAACATGTAAAACTACAATGAAAAATATTAGCCAACCAGTAGGCTAATTCACGTAACTAAATAAGTGCTATTGCAGTGCAGTTGAAGTTAAGTTTCGATCAAAACAACGCTTTTCGTATTCTCTACCGCTGTCAGACACGCACGCGTCAAGTTTGCGTCACGCGAGCGCAATAACGGTATTCTACTGTTGCGCGTCTTTGGTACGTGCTTCGGAACGCAACATGATCGGTATTCTACTATATGTTTGACGTCCCAAAATGACAGCTTATAAGCTTAAGTTTAATTTTTATAATATAATAACGTCTTATTCATTGAAATTTATTCGTTTCTATTCGATTATTTAGTGAATATATTTTTTTCTCTCACCGTCAGTAAGTTTGATAGAGTTTGGTTGTCGTGCAGTTCACGTGCAGTTTACGCGCAGTTCAAAGATTACAAGAATACCGTTTATCACTCGAACTTAAACTTAATTGCAACTGCACTAAAACTTAATCGGTGCGTCATAACATTACGTGAATTAGGGCCTAGAAAGTCACAACGATGAGCAACTAGATTGGAAGCGTTGAGAAACTGAATAACTGACGATTGGATTTCTTAATGTCTATTTTCTTAGTGTTCGTTACCCAAGTAGGTAGGCCTCATCCATCGCTTTCCATCAGGCGAGATTGTGGTCAAGAGCAATCCCATTACATAAAAAAAAACAACTGAGCCCAGAAATCATTAAATACGCCATTTGCTGCTGATGTAGGTATGTAGGCAGCTTTTAAATATCATTAGTAACAATCGTGCAACTTAGGTCTACCTAGAAAACGGCTTTACATAACTAAATCTGTACTGAAAAAATTTAAGTGAATCAGCATCAGTTTTAAATGATGGACCTGTATCGATTTGATATTTGGCATATCGATTCTTTGTCTCTAGAACACCCCGACATATTTCTTACGAACCTGTTGCCATTGGTTTTGATTTCGTATGCCATCGCAGGAGAATGAATGACCCTTGTAGATCATTATAATACTTTTGTAGATCATTAGTCATCGAGCGGCGCTAGAGTCGATCCACAGAGTACAGAGAAGCCACGGCGGCCACTAGACCTGGCTAGAGACGGCACTGTCAAAACTTTCCACACAAACCAAGCTTGTCAAGCATGTCTTAAGCAGACCATAGTTCCACGAATACAGTGATGGTGCCTTTACTGGCTTCATTGCTCTTGACTCAAAAGGAGCAAGAAAACTGTTTGCGTGCACTATTTATGATGAAGCCTTTGGTTTACCTCTTCACTCGTTAATTTTACTGGGTTTACCCGCGATAGTAAAGGTAAATTTTCGTAAAAATAATGTCGAATTTACGTTCACAGGATCAGTGATTTAGGTGTTAAAGCGTAACAAACTCACTAATTTAATATGAAGTAGGAATAAGATGATGAAGTGTATTTTCGCTGCCGGCTTTACCTACTTTCAGAACTCTGTGAGCCAAACTATTACTGCCTTTTAATATTCTATTCTAATGTCCAATGTATTGTGAATCTTCGAACACAAACATTAAAACATATTCTTAAATTTGTTAAGAGATTTAGCTTTTTTCGGTTATAATGGGGAACAAGCGATCTCTACACTCTGACGCGTTTGTCACGGTGGAGAATATACAAGTATTGGTATGGTTGTATTCTGTCCTAGTGAATATACTTATTTGTTTTGTTTGTTTGTTTGCCAGTCGGAGGCATCGGGGCGTTGCCTGCACATATTGACTTCATCTTCCGAAGATTCGCTGGATTCTTTTTCAGATTTAACTCGGGATCTTGGCAACAAAGCAAGGATTTTTTGTGATCTAGCAAACCAACCAAAGCAGTGCAAGCTAAGAAGTGCGGGTTTGGTTAAGATTTGAGGGCTGTGTTACTAGTGATGTGCATTATAAGATACATTATTTTGGAACTGTGCAACCCTATAGACCAGACATTTAAATACTTACACGTGAAAATATTACTACATAAGTACATATCATTAGTTTAAGGTTTGTTGAAAGGAAAGCTGAAACAATTACAGTTGAAAAAAATAATGTAAATCTAGATTATAATAGATATTTACCTGTGGGAGTCAGACTGATCACCATTTTGTTCATCACTGACAGAGCTTATGTGAGATAGGATACCTATATACAATTTTCTTTTTCAAGGGTTCATAAACGTTTGGAAACTATGTTTAAATAAAAAAAAAATCGACAGCAATACTTATTTGCCAGAAAAAAAAACTGAACGTAATTTGCATTTAAGTTCACTACGCTAAGTATAAGACTATGTAAAGAAGGAAAAGTATATCTAATTTACGGTAAAGTATACCTATCTACTTTACCTTGTGCGTGCTTCCCACGATCTAATAGGAATTGACAATCTACTTAGTAAAGAATTTTACTAAAAGTAGGTAAGTAGTAGGTACCTACACAGCAACAAAACTGACACAAGACGAAACTCATCAAAATGCACACAAAATTATTCGAATTAAATTCTTAAATCTACAATTGCAACATTTCATGTGACTTAATCTTGATATATAAACACTCTAGTATAACACAATTTGTAACCAATATTTTCTTTTAATAAATGTATTCTTATAAAATTCCTACCGTTATAATTAAAAAAATATTTTCCGTTACTAACTAACTGACAATGCACATGCTTATTTCAACTTTATACGATCTACTTTCTTATACTTATACATTACTTAACTACTAATTTCTACGGGAACGGGAAAAAAATGGGATATGCGCGAGCAAAACCTAGTAGGTACCAAGTATATAATAAAATACCACAGAAATATTATATCTATGTAAAATACCGACTTGTTTTCCGTTACTCATATTTTTCGTGCTAACCGCCTTTCTTTGCTGAATAACCCTAATAAGTTCATGATGAAGTTAGCCCCGGTTTCTGAAAAAAAAACACACAATCGACACAAATTAATCGTAAATTAAATGAATGATTAGCTGTTGAAAACTCGTTCAACGTTCAACGAATCAAACCGAGATAACGCGCGTTTGCCAATTTATCACAATAATTTTGTGATAACTTTGGTTCAAGATACTGGGCCTTATGGGGTACAAAATTGTAAATTTAAACCTAAACTAATAATTAGAATATTAAACTGGGGGTTACCAGTTTAATATTCTAATTATTAGTTTAGGTTTAAATTACCTCTCTAACGGCATATTTTTTAAGTAGGCTGGTTAGCCTACTTAAAAAATATGCCGTTAGAGAGGTCGGCAAACACAACAAATTAAGTATTTTAGCAACATTCTATTTTATCTATTTGTAATAGTAAATAATAATAAAAGGTAATTGAATACCTAAGTACATAATTATATAACTAGGTACATATGTGGATAACATTAACAATTCATTACAAGATACATGTTTTAATTGAATTTCAATTCCATCCATGGCTAGCAACAAACAACACTAGAGGTCAATGTTCGATAAAAGCGGATGACGTCACAATTCATCGCGAACTCGACTCTTTTCACTCATCTAGTACGTGGTAGGTGGCTCTTCAACACATTGCGTTACGTAATTTCGCGGCCCTCAGACATGACGAGGTGGCCGAGTGGTTAAGGCGTTGGACTGCTAATCCAATGTGCTCTGCACGCGTGGGTTCGAATCCCATCCTCGTCGGATCTTTTTGTTGTTGATATTCGTTTGTTGACTGTATACGCATAATAAAATCAAGATAACATATCGTTTAATGTGAGTTATTGCTACATAAATATTCGTTAACAGTTTTTTTTTTGCTTATTTCACAAGTTTTTTTTTTGTTTAGTAGAACATGAAAATGCTCAGTTGTGTGTTTTTACATAGTCTTCACCTATTATATAAACGTGTTGATATCGGTTATTAAAACAATCGCTGTTTAAATATATTACTTTCTCACTAATATTCAACCCTATAAATGCAATGAAAACACCCTAACCGATCACAGCAAGTCATTAAATCATTTTCCGTCAAATAAGTTTTCATTCACACTCGACTTAGCTAATGTTTGCGTACGGTTCAACCGCTGAACGACGGCCATGGGTTATTTCACTTGCACTCGCGAGGCGAGGGGACTAGAACACAGATTATATTTGAAAAGGCATGAATAAGTAAACACTCCTTGTTTATGGTACGAATCAATGAATTTTGAGATATTGTTTGTATTCGATTATTTTTTAGTATTCTTTGATAATGAATTTAATAGAATATAAATTAGCGCGTATCATTAGAATAGTTCATATGAACTATTCTAATGTTAGTGACCATGAAAGTTTAAAACAATTTAGCGCGTATCTTTTAACTAAGTATAAGTAGTACATATTTAAGAGTTTACTTAGTACTAAGAGTTAACTTAGTAAGATTACCGTTAGCTAGGCTGCGCAACAACAATTATTATAACGTTTCTATGTTAGCTAACTGTAATTAAATACCTATATTTTAGTCATGCTTCGTTATATATCCATCCTTAATAAGTATTGATTGGTTTGACTCTTGAAATTAAGATTTCGTAGTACAAGAGCTAGGGTAGCACATAGGCTCCGTTTCTTGTGACTTTAGAAATAATGTAGATATACTTATTTTATGTAAACCGTCAACTAACATGGAAGAAAGACTTTAAAAGAGACTATGACCTCTGAGTTTGTTTCGGTGTTTCTTCTCAGGGTAGTCAGCTAGGAAACATCGGCCTTATTTAAACCAAAAAAAGACCAAAATAGATTGATGTGTAAAAGTGTTACATACAACCTACTTACAGAATAAATATCATTTATCATTTATTTATGAAAAACATACACAATATTTCCGATAATGAGCGTTGAATTTTAAAATAAAGCTATTTAAAATTAAAAGACTTTTTACAAAAAAATACAACCGACTTCCAAAAAAAAAACTAAGTTAAAAATAACTTTATTTTCGGAAGGCGGTGTTTTTGTTAGTTTCATCGTTTTTTATTTTTCACTTTTTAGTGGTCCCACACCTAACAACACCACTGCAAAATCGCAGTAAAGCAAAATACGCAATTTCGATTACTTGGATGACAAAGAAGTTAGTTAAAAACTATCATCCAAGTAAACGAATTCCAGCAATTTGATAAAAACCGACTTTGATAAAGTTTAAATGGAACCAATCTGCAAGTATATCCTTTCAGATAAAACAAGAATTTTTCAAATCGGTTTATAATTGACGGAGTTATGAGGTAACAAACATAAAAAAAATACAACCGAATTGAAAACCTCCTCCTTTTTGGGAAGTCGGTTAAAACACCTTTCACTATACTAGATACAACATATTTCAGAATTCTTTCACATTTACAAAGTGGCTGGTACTAGCCTGGTACCACATCTTCGTTTCCGCTCTTCCTGACAGTCTTGGCTGCCACCACCAAGCGATCTGACACATCCACTTCCGACGGTTTAAAAACATATTTTATATTAAAAAATATTTCAGTACTACTTGAACTTGTATTATCAAGGATGATTGTGATTGGTAGGATTAAAACTGGTTAAATAGAAAACCTTTGTGTTTTATTGCTTCGGGACAATACGTATGAGTAAATTCCCAAACATAAGCCTGTTAAGCTATAAGAAGTAAACTTTGCAAATACTTGCTCATCTCGAGTGAAAAACCATTTTGGCATTGTTAAATCGTTTGGATTTCCCATACTTATGGATGGCTAATAACGATGTTAACTAAGCAAGATAAGTGTTTCAATAATTATCTTGCTTAGGGCCTGTGCACACCGCGTTTTTTAAACGCGCCGTCGTCGGCGCGCTTTTATCCTGCAGAGCAGTTTGTCGTCGTTTGTATCGATACAAACGCGCATGTGTATCGCGTTTGAACCGATACAAACGCGATGCTAACGCGCGTTTGTATCGTTTCCGCTAGGTCGCGCGCCTTCCAAACACAAACACATACAGGTTGTAGGACAGGGTTGGACGCTAGTAGCACAGGGGTTACAGTCTGAAGAAACATTAGACCAGTATCACGTGACCACAAACTGTTATATTCGATAAATTAACAATAGATGGCACTGTTCTTTCTTTTTCAAACAAATAATAACAAAGCGCATGCAATCCAATCAACAAAAAAAAATCAAAACGCCATCTTGCTACTATTGACGAGTTTCTGCTTAAAAACGCAAAATGTCAGCGCGTTTGTATCGATACACACGCGCGTTTGCATCGCGTCTGTATCGCTACACACGCGCGTTTACATCGCGTCTGTATCGCTACACGCGCGTTTGCATCGCGTCTGTATCGCTACACACGCGCGTCTGTATCGATTTAAACGCGTATTTGTATTTATACAGGTGTGCAAAGGTCTACAGGCTGCGTCTGACTTGCGTGCGTATCGCGACTGTATCGCCACAAACGCACGTCAACAGCGCTTTTAAAAAACTTGGTGTGCACAGGCCTTTAGTGTACATCGTTATACCCTAGGTTTTTTTCCAACTAAATTGGGGTCAGCCAGTCTATTCATTCAACATCTCACCGTGTCATGTAAGGCGTAGTGACGATGAACTGTCACTCCATCTGGTGTGGATAAACAGCTCACTACATGCTTTCTTCACCAAAGCTTACGGTGAGAGGTTTAGAAAATCGTACAGCAACTGAAAACCTTTTTTATTCAAATACCATGAGTCATAAATAACCCAGTTAATGAGTAACAAGAAATTTGAATCATAGATGTGGACCATTCGGGCTCCTAACGACTGTATAGTATTTAATAGGGACCTAATAGCGTAGATATATCTAGTTCAGTTTGCAATAAAAACAATTTTTGTATCCGCTTCTGGAAATCTTTTTTCTCTAAGCTCTTTCTCTAGTAGTTCTTTATTAAACCCATCCACAGCACTTTGATGAACATTTATGTGGGTATGTGCAAATAATTAGATGTGGCGTTAGGCTTGCGTCGCACGCGCCGTTCACGTGCCCTCTCCATTGTTACTAACATTATTTATGAATATTGTTCGCAGTCGTCGAGTGGATCGCCTCATCGCCGACACGCGACTCCTGTCCTATGAGTGATGTACTCACGGACTTATGGGCTCCTGGTAATCTGCATGGGTTTGTGTGTCAATCCGCTCTTTATTTCGTTATTACCAAGTTAAGTGAGCCTTTTAATATGCAGATTTGGTTTTCAATAACAGTCAGTGGGTAAATCACAGGGTACCTACTTAACATTTGTAATAATATTTTTATGTTCTTATTTGATCATAATCAAACAAAATTCTGACTTAGCTTAATTCATTTCTATGGTCGTCCCTATTGAGAGAGCAGCGGAGGAGGAATTTGGTTCAGTTGGTACCCATGTGAAAATATTCAGTAATGTCTGTCTGTCTGTCCATCCGTATGTCACAGCCACTTCTTTTCCGAAACTATAAGGACTATGCTGTTGAAACTTGGTAATTAGACGTATTCTGAGAACCGCATTAAGATTTTCACACAAAAATAGAAAAAAAAAAACAATAAATTGTGGGGGTTCCCCATACTTAGAACTGAAACTCATTTTTTTTCCATTAAACCCATACGTGTGGGTATCTATGGATAGGTCTTCAATAATGATATTGAGGTTTCTAATTTTATTTTTTTCCTAATCTGAATAGTTTGCGCGAGAGACACTTCCAAAGTGGTAATATGTGTCCCTCCCTGTAACTTCTAAAATAAGAGAATGATAAAACAAAAAAAAATATGACAGTACATTACCATGTAAACTTCCACCGAAAATTGGTTTGAACGAGATCTAGTAATTAGTTATTTTTTAATACGTCATAAATCGTATTATACGATAATGGTACGGAACCCTTCGTGCGCGAGTACGACTCGCACTTGTTCATTTTTAACCGACTTCCTAAAAAGGAGGAGGTTCTCAATTCGGTTGTATTTTTTTTGTTGCCTCATAACTCCATCATTTATGAACCGATTTAAAAAAATATTGTTTTATCTGAAAGTATAAACTTGTCGATTGGTCCCATTTAAATTAGATAAAAATCGGTTAAGAAGTTTGGATTTTAAATCGAATTAGCTGGAATTCGTTTACTGGATGATGGTTTTTTGTCATCCAAGTAAACGAAATGGCGTATTTTGCTTTTCTGCGATTTTGCAGTGGTGTTGTTAAGTGTGGGATACCACTAAAAAGTGAAAAATAAGAAACTTTATTCAAAAAAAATCAACCGACTTCCAAAAAAACACTAAAAACTAAAAAATTAATTTAATTTCGGAAGTCGGTGGCAAAATACGAAGAACTAACAAAAACACCAATATTTTTTACTTTGTAGTGTTTTTTGTTTGGAAGTCGGTTGAAGTCTTTGTAGAAAGTTTTTTTTAGGGTCCAATAAGATTCTTATCTGCAAAGATAAATTCATTCACGGTAGGACTTTCTGCATACTGTACCAAAATAGCCAATCCTGGTAATTTGCATTGGTTTGCATGTCAATGAGGTGTCCGCTTTTTATTATATAGCGATTGTGACGATATTGCCCTGTTAAGTGATCCTTTTTAATGTAGAATTGCTTCTGGTCGTTGGTAAAAGAGGTATTTTCCTAAGGTCATATAAGATTCTATCCTGCAAAGATTTCTGTATACTCTACAAAAATAGCCAATAAGAGATATTTATCATAATTATAATGCGAGAATAAGAATAAACATCAAAAATATTATAACGTTACAAGTTGTAACATTCAAACATCTGCTAAGGACTTGTGTTAGGTTTCTAAAGAAATTATTATGTATCACAGTAGTATCACATTAAAGATAATAATTTCTTTGCAAAGCAGGACTTGTGTAAGCACAAGTCCTGCTCCAGTTCTTCCCACCAACAGTAATTCAAACATCCTCTTTCTAGCACCCTACAACAATCACAAGCTAGCAAAAATTTACAATAAATTTATGAAATACGCATAGTGTTAGCGAAGCCCGATTGGTATCGGAAGTGAGGCGGGATGACGCAAGGCGGAGGGGTGACTTCCGGAGTTCCGGCAAATCCGGGGCTCCGGCCTACTGCTCGTGCCAGTAACTCATCATCAGGGCTCCGCGGGGCGCCGCCACTCTCCCCCACACAAAGAAATATAAAGATTTGTGTGAATTATACCCTCTGCCTGCAAAAGGGGAAACGCATAAAAAATGTTGCTTTGGATAACACATTTTTAAAAGGAACTCGAGACATTTTCTTTTGTTTGAGTAACGTGATTTCGCGATTAAGTCGAGCTTTGTCCTAAAACATGCGAACCACAATTGGCATAAAAATTCAAGTGTTCATTCGTTCAAATAGAATTTAACTATTTATACCATATTGTTTCCATGGGAAGTTTTATCATAAGAAATGTGTTTACCTACTATGAACACTTTAAAATAAATTCAGGTCGCCAGCCACGGAGGTCGCGCTGCGTCTGCGCAACGTGTCCTGACGTAGCGCAGACGTTGCGAGTTGTAGCGAATGCGCAGCGTCTACGAAGCGTAGCAAATGCTACGCCTAGCCTACGTAGCGCCTACAGCGTAGGCGATGCAAATCGTAGCTATTGCGCGGTGTGGACGATGCGATTACGAAGCGTAGCAGCTGCTATGGCTACGGATCGCGGACCGAAAGCATACTGCTACACGGTGACAAACAATTACGCTTCACAAACGCTGCGTCGCAGCGTGAATAATATTTTTTGACCATCTAGTGTCTACACACCTAGTCAATACTTCAATTGAAGTACCTTTACATTTTATGAATGACCTTTAAATCTTATAAGAAATTCTTATAGACAATACCAATAATGAACTATTGACAATACCAATAATATACTAACTTGCAAACGGCAAAATCAACTAACGTTACCTACATCTCATTTTCATTAAATAGGTAGGTACTTAAAAGATACTAAATGTGTTTTGTAGTACTTACTTATTATGTATCTTTTAATTTCCATGTTCACATTACTTACGCTATCTCCCACCAGGTGGCGTCGCGAACACTTGTCTCGATAATGGAACAATGCGTTCCCACTGGCCGCCTGCGCCTGCGTCGCTTCCGCACCTCCGCATTTGAATTCAGAGCACGAATTGAGACGGAAACAATTATTTAAATTTCGAAAAGAACTGTAACGAACGAAGTAAAGATATAAAAAAAATGATTGCTGACATTTATTTTGAACTTATAGTCGTTATTTTGTCGCTAGTGTAGGGTATACAAAGTGGTATCATAGGTAAATATGATATTTGCTAAACTATGATACCCGTGCAATAACGGTCATTGACCCCCATATATTTTTTTACTTTCTAAATATCAATAACAGAAATAATGACATAAGGCTGTCCTGAATCGACTTCTATCGATGATCCTTTACGTTTTGTAGTTATTGTAGTAATGAAAAACGATTCATAATTTATTGTTCGAGTAATATTGATGAAGTGATATTAGGGAAAAATCAATGTACTTTATTGCACGTTATCTGGCGCCGACTATAAGCAAATATCATATTATGACGCCCCTGAAAATCTAAGAATTAGTTAACCGACAGTCTCTAATCCAGAATGACGTTTAAAATATTTAATCGTCGAATGAAGATCATGATTATCGTGACGCCTGTAAATCTGCCTGTTGCCGATGTACAATTGCCTTTAAACCAAAATGGCATGAATATTCGAATGAGTCATAGGCTGGAGATAAGATCTTAGATTCTTTGTTTGGGAGAAATAAATTATTTTTCTCTTGTATAGCCGCAATACTCCCGCTTTAGCCAGTGTCCTTTTAATTTAATTAATTTCTAGCATGTAACAAATTATGGGGAATTCTTACTTTAGAATTGTTTTAGTTCTAATTAGTTACCTACCATCTTAGCGAGTAGATTATGTTCGTGTACTTCCACTTTATAAAATTAAACAGATTTTAGGTACAGTCACACATCTTTAGCCGCGTTGGTAGGCAGAAATTACAAGACGCTGCCTGCTGAGATCGAAGATTACCGATATTAGATTAGGTAACTATTAGTGACAAATATTAGCTTTTTTTAGAAGCTCTTCAATCTTGAAAATAGAATGCGAATCATAGCCTAATTTCGTTCTCAATTATAATCTATCGGTCCAGCGGTCAGTTTTTGTTCCCTGTCAATAACAATGCGACGGACATAAAACACTGGACTTTTATAATTTACCGATTCTAATAAATAAAGATTTCAGTCCTTACAGAACGGGGCCACTCGAAAAACGACCGCCCGGGTTGCATGCATTAGAATCTCAACTCTATCGAATTTTACCATACATTCTTTTTTGCACCTCGCTCGAATACATTTGCAATTTTCATTCAGACTATATTACCATGGTCCATGGGTCCACGAGGCTTTTTGTGGAATGCTGATTGTCTCTTCTATGATGAGCCATTGTTTATTCATGAGTCATACTGTAGAAGCAAGCTAAATACAAGTCTATTCAACAATGGGTGGGTCATACCCCAAGGTCTTACCATAAATGATTTCTCGTTCCCGTTAACTTACTTGGCAGATAATTTCATACAAATTCTGCTCCATTTTTGAATTTATTCAGTAAGTGGCTGCTCGGACATTGTGAACCCGTTCCTAAGTTATAACATTTTGCGTTAATAGTATCAATATGTGTTTCAACTGATTTGCATGATTTTTGTAGCCAGACATATCCATTTTTATTGAAACATGACTGACAAAAATGATTCGCTACTTACAATCCTGTGAGAGTTTGACGGGTATAGATGTAAATACGTGTTTGAATTATTTTGCCCTATTATCTATGTGTTCTACCGCACAAAAACCATGTCTATTTTATTTTACCAGTAATTATCTACATTTAGAATATCATGTATTCTCTCCCTCTGCAAACAAAAAAGGGGATTGCCGTGTGTCAGGGGCTGCTGTGGGCGGGGCCAGGTGTCACCGGCAGGCTGCAGATCTTATCTTCGCTGGGGATGCACGGGGCCCGAGCTCGCTGCTGCGGGGCCCACACAGCCCTCGTAACAATATCTCACCCTTGCCGATAAACTTGCGCACCGTCGCAATTTTAGGGCCGTAGGTATTCTGATTCTTTATTGTAATTTCTAGCAAAACTTTTTGAAGTACTTAGTTCAGATATAGCAAAGTTGTCTCTATTTTGTATGCGGTGTGACTAATTTAAGTGGTATATTGTGAACCATCGTGCAACTTAACAAAGTTTTATCAGTATTGGAACAGCCTATGGCTATTCACTAATAACTAAAGCTCGCTTTAAAGAGCTGTATTGCTTGTAGAACTAAGTAGAACAAGCAAGCTGGATCATCAAAGGGAACGTTTGTTCAAATGAGGTGCCAGCTACTTATTTGCGGCTTGGATTGCGGCCAGGCTGAATGGTAAGCACATATTTTAAATCGCACAAAAATGATTTATGCAAAAATGCTTTATGCTCCAATTGATAGTAAAATAAAACACGCATTACAATGGGTATTAATGTCATAATCAATTATTTGTATAGAAGAGTCGGGCAGCGCATGCAGCGAGTGCGCAGCGTCCGTGCGCCGGCGCATTAACTTAGCCAGCCAATTATCCGCAGTGTTCTCGGTGCGCCCGCGCCGCGCCGGTTCGTTCCTCCTCCACCGCAATATGTTAACATATTTTTTAATTTCTCCAACGGACAGCTAAAGAGGCAATCGCGAGTTCATGCGCAGGAGTGAGATTTATAATAAGAAAACGCTCCTACCGCGCATGCACCATAAGGATCTATAAATCTTTTAAGTACTGGATCGGCCAATCCCTGTTGAGAAACGATAAATCATCCCCTCGGACAGTAAAGTCGAATCGAATAGTATCGCGTTCTCGCTCGCACTCGACGGTGCTTATGCCCTTTAGATCATTTATCATTTCTTTCTCTCGTTTCTTCTCAATGATAAATTCAATTCTCTTTTGGAATATGATTGTTCCTCGTTTTGTTATTGTGTGGTGTTTTATTGTGGGTATCGTCACGGACTTAGGTTTTTTGATCGGAATCCGATCGAAATGATCGCGAGAATTGGATTTCCATTTTAGATTTCGTGACTCGAGTGATCAATCTTTTGACTGCGGATTCGGAATACGGAGTCTTGTTTACAGCCAAGCTCATGAGAAAAAACTTAACAAATTACAGAGCCATTTTAAACTCATGACTAATATAATTACATTTTAGAACTTATTCAAGGTATCTTGAAAAAACATTTAGGAAAATAGAAAAACGGAATAAATTATATTTATTAAGAGACATTGGCCATTGAAGAATGTCATTTTGAATTGTACCTATACTCAGTTTGCTAACTAATCATATTTACGTTACTACATTATCATCATTTCATGTCCAATATTTTTTGTACTCATAAAAGCTTGTCATTTACTAGAGAAAATATTGTTATAAAATATTTATTCCTTTTCCGAGTTTATAGGGTAATCAGGTCGTAAAGATAAAGTAAGCTCTATGAAATCGAAATATTTGTTTATTTTATTTCTTGCTATTTACAGGGCTGTAGAAAAACAACAAATTCGTCTTAAAATAACTTAAAATACGTAATGTTTTGTCAGTCAATTAGGTAGGTAATAATATAGGTACACTTTAAACTTCGCTCACTATCTAAAACGTCGGTCCGTGAAAAAATAGCACTATGTTCAATATAAATATACATATTATAGTTCGAGAGTCCATAGCACGATGAAGAGCAACACTTGTGTGAATGTACAACGAAATCAAACCCTTATCTCTACTATCACTGGGCATTTCCTTAAATATATATTTTACAGCGTACTATATAACTTAAAACTATGAATTTACATACATTTTACAACCTATAAAATCGTAGTTTTATTATTAGACTTCGGTGCTTTGGCCATGCTGATCATTATAATTTTATGTTACAAGTCTCGTTTAATATTTGCTATAATAGGTACCTCTTCTGTCGCCGACAATGTTTCTTGTGTAAATATATACCTGTTACTGATTGAATATTAAAGTATTTGTATATCGCATTCACAGTATAAATAATCATCTATAAGTAAAGCTGAAATGTATGAATATTTATTAATTATTCTCGTTTCGCAAAACCAATATATTTAACAATACATCTGTTTGTACGCATCTCTATACTATACAAAGGCTGTAATAAATCACAGTCAACAATTGCAGCAAGTTGACAAAATGTTCGTCGTCAGAGTAACCGTGTTCCTGGACGTCACAAATGCTTCCAACACACAATACTTATTCAATAAAGAAATCGTGTTTCAAAAAATAATAAGACACTTTTCGTCGTTAAAATGTTTACAGGAAATATATGACATGTTGTAAAGCATTCAACTAGCGGTCATTGTTTACAACTCAGTTGTTTTACCTACTGTAGACAACAGAACCTGTGACATAAGGTTCTATTGTCCGCAGTTCACATTGTCACCAGTCTCCAAATAACTCTTTCTTAACAGTAGATCCAAATATTAAATATCTCTCGGACGGCTGTCGTTTGGCGATGATTTAGAAATGGTCGGATTGACTATGGACTAATTAGATTTATAATAAGCGTAACACATTGAAAACAATACTGTTCCGGAGCGCATTAGTGAACTTTTCATTCCACGTCAATAGCGGACACGCTCGAGTACCAATCGGCTCACAAAACAATTGATTCATTAACCTACAGAAGCAAGAGTCATGTAATTAATTAGTCGTCGGTGCTCACAAGTCACATCAGCAGGAGTTCGTCGAATGAAGAGTTCGCTAAGCGCGGTGCGGTCAGTAGGCGGCGGCGGCGCCCGAGTGGTGCATGAGGTGGTGGTGGTGGTACGAGTCCTGCGTGGGGCACCACCAGTCGGGCACGCCGTGCGGCATGGCGGGCGCGGGCTGCTGGAACTGCGTCCAGTGCCCACCGAAGCCCAGCTTGTTGTCCATGACGCCGTTCCCGCCGATGTTGGTGAGGTGTGGCGGCTGGTGCTGGTGGGGTGGCGCCGGCGTTCGCTCGTAGGGCTTCTGGTCGTGCGGGTTGAGGTATTTGTCGTTGAGACTTTCTAGCTTATCCGTGATAGAGGGGTGATGGTGTGGGTGGTGTTGCGGCGCAGGCGCAGGGGGTGGGGGGAGGGGCGCAGCGGGGCTGGCGGCACCAGCTGTGACGCTGACGCTGCCCGCTGACGAGGAGTCGTCTCCGTCACTGTCGTACCGCGGCGAGGCGTCGCCGGCGGCGCCATGCACCTTCATGTGCTTGCGCAGCGAGGAGGGGTGCGTGTAGGACTTGTCGCAACCGTGCACGCGGCAGTTGTACGGCTTGTCCGACGTGTGCACGTGGGAATGCTTCTTCCTGTCCGAAGAGTTCGCGAACCGTCGGTCGCAGCCCGCATACTCACATTTGAACGGTTTTTCTCCTGATAAAAAAAAAACAACGTTAGTCAATACGCATGTGGGTGGTTGGATAACGGTTGGATACATTTGGAATTGGACAGGAAACTATAAAATATATTTAGAGGACATTTTGTGACAGGTTGATCTCCTATTTTTTGGTTAGTAGGTGAGGACCATTCCCTACTTACAATATTACATGTACCTATCAAAGTTATTCAAACATCCATACTCACAACAGAAAACAAGATAAAACACGCGAAATCGTATCACATCTAGCATTGAGCAGACCATGAGCATATCAGTCATCCTTTAGTAACATCCCTCCACTAAATCCTCAGTTAAGAAAAACATCCACCACATCCAAATACGCGAATGTCCAATCACGTCGTAAATAACCAGATTTGCTCGTTGTTTATAGTTTACGAGCATAAATAAATATTCACAACAATTGCACGGGATACTTAACACGGCTATAAATCATATTTATAAGACGACTTTGTCACATTCCCGTAACAAAGCCAGGAGTAGCAGACCACATGCTACTTTGAACCTTATCGTTGTTACAAATGATATATTTTATGTTGACGTCTCAATAAGCTTTGCCGCTTGTGACAAAGGCAGCTCAACATCCGTTTTACTCCTGATAACTTGATGATGATCGTGAACAATGGAGATAATCTCATCAGAATGGTGTTATCACACCGATGGTAAATATATTATTTACTGGATACCTGTTCTGAATTCCCTGCTTAACTTCGGCTTGTTTAATTGCTGTAGATTTTTCGAAATAATAAAGAATAAACTATAGATAATAGAAAAACGAATTGAAACCATTTCAGATGATCAACAATTCGACGAAGATTTGTAATTGACAGCTATGAATCTATCGTTAGTAAGAATGGCGAAGACGCAGCCCACCACAAAATAACAATAGAAAACATGAGTTTTCCACCATGTGATTCCACGGTGATGACCCTTATTTTTTTGCCCAGTTTTTTGCGGCTCCACCATATTGATCCTCACAAGTTCACCGAATCGTATGAGATGATATTCAATAAAATACATTACAAGTAGGCAGACGGCTTGGTGACCGCAGCACAATGTAGCATTACTATTATATTGTCGTGTTTACAAATAAACCTCTTCAGTTGTAATCCCACTCATTGTATTTGAAATATGAAGATTTTTGAGGAGCCACAGATGCTAATCTCAAGTGTCTGTTAACGCTACAATAATAGGGCTCTTTAGGCGTTCCCTTACCACAAGTTTTGTATACCTCCGTATGAACGGATCGCACGTTTTCAATGGATTGATACTTCCTTTCTTATTCAGTGTTCCATTACAAAATATTTACGCTTTATTCTCTATCGTTCTGGGTGTGTATAGTGCCAATTCAGACGAGGAATGCGAACGTTTGCAAGTACAATGGAAGAAATATTAATGAATAATTTCAGATATTTATCCTTATTATCTGCTTATACAATCTTCTATTTAAATGAACACATCAACATGAATAGTCATGCAAGAAACACAAGACCTACGTCAAGCAAAACAAAGGAAAGCAAATAGAAAAATAAAAAAACACGGCATAACCACGTTCGGGATCAATAAAAACGGCTCGGTTCTACTAATGAGTCTAATACAAGATAAAAGAGTCCAAAACATGTGTCGCCTGTCTAATTACTAATCGGGCGTCTCATCTTCGGCGCTGTTCCTCACAAAAAACGAGCGACCATCGATTCTATTAGTTTGAAGCATCTTCTGCGCACGCGCCGATGGTGACTAGCAGAGGTGGTTTGTTAGATATTAAAGTGTTTCTTTAAAATCTAACAAACCAATAGCTTAATGTAAATGGAAGAAGATATTTCGTTGAAATTATAATTTTTCTAGCATGATAATTTCATTTCTTATGATTCGTTTGAACCAAGTGTAATTGACCTATCTAAAGTGATCTCTGCATTTTGAAAGACAATATTATTTGAATAAACTTTATTAATAGCCCACATAAACAAAAATCATGTCTGAAATGGTTTCTCTGAACATTTAGTGTCAAACAAAACCAAATCGAACACCGGTTGGGAATGCACTTCGTGAATTCGTCGCGTTCCGAGGCGGGACACCGGCTAGGGTCAGATGTTTATCTTAAACGGCTGTATCACCCACAGGAGACACTTTTTTGTTACTATATTATCGATGTGAAACTTTATCTCATGTTTTTTTCCTGGATCCGTACTTTTTTGACGGATTAAACCCGTGTATAGATAACGATTTACATTAGTAATTCACCAAACAATTTTGTTCAACAACGTGTGATTTTAAGATACGCATTTAGATTTTTGAGTCAATTTAATAGCATTAAACGGCCTGCAAGTAAAGCACGAACAAATCCACAGTTGGCACATCGCCTAGCCCGAATTACTCTGCAGTATTGAGTTACAAATCGCTACTTAAGTGCGCTCCGCTGTGAAAACAAGCTTTTTAGAAATAGCACGAGCGATGTGAAACCTGAGCCAGGCGGCCTTTGCACCCAAATTGTGGTAAATGGCTTTAGGTGAGTTTGGAGAAAAAACAATCGCTCACCGTCCACCGAGTCACCGGGTCTCAGGTTGCGGAACAAAAAGGTTGTCATACAAAACGCTATTTATTACAGTTTAGAGAATAATCAAAATGAATGTTTGTCATCTGAGTGCCCACCGACTACTGGCCGCGGGCTTGTCATCGCCTTGAATAATAATTGGGCGACACATGATATCCGTGCACCTGTTGCTCGGGACATATTCATTAGACATTAATGCGGAATTATCTTAAATCAACGTGACGCTAATAATGAAGATAACACATATTTGAGGTAAATCTCAAAAGTTTGAGGTAAAGCTTGTGAATGGTATGATTGGTATGTCTTTCTCTAGATTGCATTACTTCCTTCCAGATAATCTTCTTAGGAAAGGAATCTAATAATCTTGACCTAACTTTATAGACTGGTATAATTAATGAAATTAATCATCAACTTATCATTTGAAGCGCAAGTGTGCCGCGCATTGTTTCAGTCTTTATTAAATGTAACATATCGAAGCTAATTCAATCTCGGCCGGAGAGGCGGCTAATAAGCGGCGGATGACTGGCCGATTGCTGCCACAGCCGCACACCGCCCGCGCTGGCCCCAGCCGCTCTGACATGACCACGCGCCATGTCGTGTCTGACCCACAATACTGATCGCTACATTCAATACACCATATCTAGATCACCGGCCATATTCAATTGAAACGCGATCTTTTCGAACACTATCCAACATTTTGGGACTTCTATTACCTACACTCAACTGTGTCACAATACCGACTGATTGACGACATCGACGGCACTTCCCCGAAAACCGTTTTCTCTCGCATATTTAAAAGCAGTTTCGTACAACGTGCATAATGATTTATGATGTACCTTTTATCCGAAACGTATTTCGAATTAGAAAGATATATTAATATCTTCATTTTTTCCACTTCTCAGAGAATACGGCCCCTCGTCCGGGGAGCACAAAAAGAATACTCGGGGTCGAGCGAGCGCATTCGGCGCCCAACGACCGTGTGACAAGGTGCTTTATGCGGACGATTATGAGCAGACCGAATAATGTTCCGATACCCGATAAATATCTGCCAACTCATACAAAAGCATCCCAATAAAAATATAATAGTAAATGTAGCAACAACACGGGCCACAAACTGCACAGTCATATCTCGCTGATAAATATAAATTAAAATGAAAACGTATAGCTCGGGAGGAACAGGGACGGCGAGCGTCCGAGGACGAAAACAAATTAAAGCTGATATAACATTCAAATGTGCACGCGCAGGTTAGTGAAGGCTTGTGGAAAACCGAACATGTAGCGAGGTCGAGCACAGCCGAGCGCAGGCCAGTCAGCCACTCAGCCACTCCGCCAGGCTTCGCATGAGGCCTTTTTTGTCGCGCTGGAGTCCCGTGATTCACGACGACGGCCCGTGAGACCGGCCGCTTTCATTACCTATTACAATAATTCACTCATTGAACCTCATTTAATACTGTTTTTTATTTTGCGCCAATTAAAAATACGAACTGAATAAAATAACCATTTTAATTGATCCTTGTATTGCCATAAGTGTCGGACAGGTCATTTACTGTCATCATAACTCGTATAAGAACTATTTGCGAATTCAATTCACGATGTCGTGCCAGAAATAGTAGTAAAGTGAAACACATAATTACTGCTATAGATAGTATCTAGAAGTAATCGTGTTTTTGCTGGTTGTGCTCAAGTTGTTTTGACAATTATTTTAGACAATTTATGTTGTTTCCAGGGTTAGATGAAATAATGGCACATTTTCCCGTCTCTCTGTACTCGTGAATTAAAGAGTCTTCCCATTGTTCGGTCGCGACTGAGAGCGCTCCATCCGTCTTGCTCTGATAGCTATCTGCTGAGAGTGCGCCACAAGGACTAGAAAACTATATCTTCCGTTGTTTTAGGAGAAATGTGAGAGTTGTCACAGAAACATTTCCGTTGCTCTCTTTATCGGTAGCGCACTTATTATAACTTTTAGAGCAATTCCCTTTTGAAAACGCAAACGATGTGGATTGATTTGTCTAGACTTATTGTATCAGAGGTCAAAATATACCTATTGAGATTGTAATCTATCTAATCCAAAAGATCAACACGAGTTAAGAAACATTATCATGACCTCTAGTTATTTCTCATCGAAGCTTTGATCATTTTGTTCCCAGACGATTTTGTAGATAAACAATATTGTACAAGGCTGAACATAAAAAGTACAAAACACCTAAGCAGGCGGCAGGCAGGCCACGCTCGTCAATCCTTACGTCAAGCGTTTTGACAGCCCTAACCGGCATCATCGCTCCTCACAGATAAAAAATACAAGAAATAATATCAGAATCTTGACTTCTCAAAAAATTAGGCAGATGTAAAAAACTAATTCAGATTTTCCGTATAAGTTTAAATGAGAACCGATCAAAATAAGGCGAAATAAAATTAACAATTTATGATTTCCTGCTAAATCTTTACAAAAATCATTTTGCTTTAATTGTAAGAGGACTGAAATGTAATTGATTTAGTTAATTACTTTGACGAAGTAAATAAATATAATTTTATGAAAATTAATTAGTAGATCCAAGAATGTTACCTTTTCAAAATTAATGAAAAATTACGACAGTTCATCTCATAAACCGCATGAAAATTACCTAGGCATAAAATAAATGTTTATACAATAACCTGCAGGATTTAAGTTAGGCGCCGTCAACGATGCTGCGTCGTGTCACAAGATGCTCGATAAGTTATCAATGCGTTAAAATCTACAAAGAGATGGACGGGCACGCGAGCGTTTTAATAAAATGAAGTTAAGAATATCAAAATCCTTGCCAGGAAAGCTGATGCAGGGAATTGAGACAATGTTGACTTATACCACGGGGCTATAAAGATGCAGGACGCCAGGAGACCGTGGAAATAACAGATTGCTTAGAGTTTAGAGCATGCAATTAATATTTTTATTAAATTATTAATTTCGAGTAACAATAATAACTCATCTAATGTTAGCAAGAATAAATAAACTCAAAACTATGTTAATGACACAGTTAAAACAACTACATGAACACACACAACACTGGTAAAATTTGAAGTGGTGGAAGGTAAAGCAGAATCAATTTTATTAATTTAAAAATAAATATCGAAGTCAGTGAAGAAGAAATTGACTTTATAGAGCGCCATAAGTTAATAGAACTTCAGAAGAAAGATGTGTTAAAAGCGAATGTTGAAGGCTTTGTTCCTAATGTCACTGTTGCTGTTATAGTTATACATATTGCTTAAGTATTCACGGTTATGAATGTTGATGAATCATAAGAACGTACCTAATGAGCGATGATGGCTGAATAATTATGGTACAAGCGAATAAGCTATTGCTATGAAAACTACATTCGAAAGGATCTTGTATAATAATTGAGTGCTGAAAGAACCTCACAGTGTTGGACCTATGATACGGGATCTCTTAAACAATCGGTTTTATAACATTAAATCATTTACCCTGTATCAAACTTAAAAGGGTCACAAAACGAACAATATAGAGAAAATTAAGATACTTCGGGACACAAGGGAATCGTTTTATTAATTGACAATGTTGGTATCGCATTTCTTGGTATTCGGGCTTCACCTACAGAGGAGACTTTACCGTACAACACTGATATTCAATGGCAAAAGTATGGACCTGATTTGTATACCAATATATAAATGGGAATATTATTAACTAGCTGACCCGCGCAACTTCGTCTGCGTCACATTATTCATTATTGCTCTGCTCCTATTGGTCGTCGCGAAATGGTATATATCAGTTACCTAGCCTTCTTCGGTAAATGGGCTATCCAACACTAAAAGATTTTTTCAATTCAAACCAGTAACCAAACTCTTCAGCTTTATAATATTAGTATAGATAAATTCTATGCCAGCTTATTTATCTTCTTCTATTTTTTATTATTATTATACGAAAGTTTCGATGACTGGACTGGTTTTGTTACTCACTCTAATACGGCGGAAAGGATCTGGATGAAATTCAGCACAGAGGTAGATTATAGTCTGAAATATAGCCCACATAAGGCGATTTATTTCGTGAGAAGGTATGTAGTACCTATCTTATTCTTGGGATATTTCCAAGATTCAAAGTATATTTTTCTCAATACTCAATATTCAATATATTTATATAATAACAATATACTTATAATATATTACAATACATTGCTTTGGATCATTGTGGACCCTGACGGGCACAGCAAAATTGGATAGTGGAAGAGGGCTATTTTATTTATTACATTTATGATTTTTCTATACATAATTATATTATTTACCTATTTCACATTTTCACTTAGATACTCGTTAACAGTATAGTAACATTAAATTAGAAGATGTTTCAATTTATTGACAAATGTATATTTTTTTTCATTTGTAATTGTTTCAGGTAATTTATTGTAAAGTTTTATTGACATTATAGCGCTTGTTGAGTGTATTTTCAGCTTAGAACCGTGTAGGTTTAACCTATTTTTGTGTCGTAGTGTTAGTTTGTATGTCTTCTCGTGTAGTGTATAATTGTTGGTTGTTTCTTACTCTTACGAATTTGCACATTTCCAAGATATATATAGAGGGAAGGGTTAAAAGTTTATGTTCTTGGAAATGTGGTTTGCAGCTGTCTGTGTCTTCTACGTTAGCTAGTATTCTAATCAGTCGTTTTTGCAGTGTGAAGAGTGTAGGTGCGTGTGTACTGTTTCCCCTTAATATAACGCCATTCAAACATTTATTTCAAGTTAATCGTAGATCGAACCGTTCGTTGCTTCGCTCTAAATTGATTCAATCGCGGAGGCTTACTAAGTAGGGTCCCGTCTGCACCTTTATTACGGAACCCTACAGGCCTGATCCGCAAATTGACCGTCCAAGGCTTCGCAACAACCAAATAAGTTCATGACTGAACTACGAATCTATGATAACGGACCAAATCAGTTTTGAGAAATTCGACCCCAGCAGTGTCCGAACTTGGACCACTACCCGCCACTACCTACCTAACCCTTACGTTGTTCGAAAATCGTGTGAGGGTCATTCCCCAGTGGAAAATCTTAACACCGCGATTCAGAAAAACGCGTCACATGAGCAACGCCATCTATCACCCTTGTCGTAAAGTAAACTGACAAAATATTTGGCTGCGGAAGACGTTAAATAAGATGTAACGATAAAATATAATGTAAGGTATTAAAACGTTGGACGGCGAGCTATGGGTGGCTCGCCGTCCGTCCATCTAGACAGGCCGTGTCGACGGCGCGTTAGTGTTCCACGTGCGCCTCAAAGAGAGTCAGCAACACAGAGGGGCCCGAAAGGGCCGACGCCTGCCGGAGTCGCGGGATTATTCGCAAGAGACACCGTGGCTCCGGAACACAAAGGGCAATGAAGGAACATGGATGGGTTTTAGTCAGTAGAAGTCTGACACTCCCTCCCGCTACACCCAGAGCGGGAGGAGTCATTGGATGATTTCCCATCCCTAAAAAAAAAAAAAAAAAAAAAAAAAAAAGGTATTAAAACGTTCACTTTTATTTTGTCACGTAGGTATTAAAAGTTTCAAAAATAACTCATCAACGTTATTTTCATGGTTTCGTGCATTTTATTTTAGTCAATAGATGGTGCTGTGATTGATCAGAATATAGTAGGCAGTTTCCAACTAAACTAAAAAATTCAATATCTTTTGATTTTGTGGATCGATTTTGATCAAACCTACCTACCCTGAATCAAAATCAACAAAAACGACTATCGAACGAATTATAATCTGTTTTAACATTTTATTAGAACGTAAAACTGAACTATCAAAATGTACTCGTCAGTTCGAATTTAGAAGCTATTATAATACGTTACGATAAATGATAAGATAATAACATGTTCACTTTATTTTTGCTACATATTAAGTTTAAATTAAAAGATAACTCAAAAATACATTGCTTTGATTCTTCACAAATTGTTCACACACTAAAACTTTTCTCAACAGATGGCATTGCAAGTATTTGAAGTTACAATGAAAACACAAACAACCTCTTTTAGCGCTCGATTTGTAACTACAACTTTTCTCAATAGATGGCATTGCAAGTATCTGGAGTCTCATGAAATGAAAACTACCTATTTTAGCGCTCGATGAAGTTTCTTCATAAACTTTAAAATTCGATATCTTTTGATTTTGTGGGTCGATTTTGATGAAATAAACGCTAAATGTTACTCCGTTTATCACTTAATATTTTAAAGTACCTACATTTTGAATCCAATCCGTGGTTTATGCGTGATGCTCCTCCAAACGCACAGACAAACAGAATTACAGACAAACAGACAAACAGAAAAGAATTTCAAAAACTGCTTTTTTGTGTTCTATGTCATTTTTCTGACATTTCTATGTATTTTTTATGCGAAAATATTCAATGTACAGACACGGCAACTCTACGATTTTATTATATGTATAGATGAATGTTGGAAAATCATTAAATATGAAACTTGTTAAATACTTACTTGAAGTATTTATGGGTTCCCATCGAGGACATACAATTCATCATCGGAAAAATAAACGAGTAAATATGAGTTTTACCTTAAATGTTTTGTCACAAAAAAAATCTGGCCGTAAATTAAAACGTTTAACTTCAACAGAATTCTTTAGGGCAACTTAGCTAAGTTTGCAATCATTGTCGGGCCGTTACTTGCTCCATGAATATTAATATGTTCACAAATCATAAATATTGTAATTTTGCGGCGTGTCGTACGCAAGTCGTCCAATAAATCGGTGAGGTTATGTATTTGTTCGGGCCGTGTCCACTCAACACCCACGCGGGATCGAGTTTCAGCCCCCGGGCACATTTTTGGGACAAACCAATATTTCTAACGAATATTAATAGTCTGTTTTGTTTTTATTTGTAACGTGTTTATTTCTTTAATTTTTGTTTCGGTCGCGCCCACATTCTTTGCGAGCCAAACATTCCTGCAGGAACGGATTTTTGATTTGTTGGTGGTAGTTTTGCAATTGATCGTGGTCCATAAATTCAGCGTCAGTATTAGCAACAGTGACAAACTGCCTACACATGGAAACAAAATCCATAACTTTACGTTTATGAGTCATCGCGATTTCATATGAGTGTCATGTTCTCCGTCACTATAATTAGTTGCTCTCATCGTGTTTCAACTTTGAGTTTTTTACAGGTAAACAACTAAGTATCATTCGAGGATTCAAGTGTCCCAAAAACCATTGGAATACAAGTTTTTGTCGTCGTGTTAACATTTCGATTGTTGTCTGATCCTGTCGATGCGTTCTATCGAGATTTTTTCGCGAGCGGTGTTAAATGCAAGGAATTCTAAAGGCTGTCGACACAAACATAGCTTATTCAGTCACTTTTTATTGACTGGACCACAGGTGCTATTTAAAAGAGAATTGAAATAATATGGCGAGATGGAGTATCTTTAAAATCGGCACTTAATGTTCTACTGGTGATGGTAAGCTCCGATTCTGATGACGAAATTTGTACAAACCAGCACTCTGTATTCTATTTTTAGGTTAGCGTCGCTTTGTACTCTTTAAGGACAACTGTCTCCTACAGTTTCAAGCGACGCGTGAAAATAAATATCGGGCTAGTTCAGTGTTGTGTCAGGCGTGTTGTCGGCGATATCACACACTCCATACATATTGATACGAGTGAGGTGTCGGTGAAAAAACGCATGAATGATGCAGCGAGACCCTCCGCGGTCGCCCTACAAGACGAAAGAATTTCGCACACTTGCGAAACTCAAAGCGCAAAATGTTTTTCTTAACGCATTGAAAACAGCTGATAGCTCATTTAATTTAATGAGCCAACTTTTTGATGGTGGTGAAAAAGCACAGCAATACGAATCGGACTATTTAGTCAACCACACTAAATAAGTAAACCTACTCATGTTGGTCCTAATATAATTATTTAAGTCAGTGTTGCCTAATAGAATCGACAAGCAGAAACTGCGAGTAGGCAGCAACTTAATATTATAAGTGTAAGACAGAGTTGCATAAATTAATACCTCTAGATGACGTAAGCAGTTACTAGAATTTGCTTAGAGATGCTGATGAATGATTTGCATCAATTTTATACTATTTTCAACCAAAGTAAATGCGTATAAGTAGTACTTTTGTGCACAAATTCCTAAGCTTGACCAACAACAATGTTCCTAGATCCTGAGTCAAACGCAGCTCCCACAAATCATTTCTATTAACGTTGAATTTACTGAAAAAGTAAAAAAAAACAGAAAGAAGTCTGTCACTATAAAATGCGCGCATAGATAGTAAAGTGTCAGAAGAAACGATTGTAATAAGATAGTATAGGGACGAGGGCAGCGAGGCAGCCGAGCGGGCCAGTAGGCGTAGGCAGGCAACACTAGTGCTTCCCGCGGCTTCCAAGCTATTGTTACGTTGCAACCGTGCGCAATTTATGTTATCCTGGTACCAAGACTTGTTACAAACACATGGCAAAACAACTTGTCTATAAAATAGAGGGATGCTGCAGACTTTGTAAGGTTATTTTATGTGTGATATACGTAGCAGGTTGTAAATTAACAGGAAATCAGAAAAATACCAAAAGAAATCGAATACTTCCCCTAAATCTATATCCTTGACCGAAAACGTTTAACAGACGAAACCCAATAAATCTTTCCACGAAAAAAAAATCTTTTAAATAAATATTTTAGTCATACCTAGTTAGAATGCCAATGATGCCAAGATTTTTCGATAGAATGTTAATAAAATCATTTCTAATAATTACGACGTCAGTAAATACCGTCGATGTTCCATGACTGAATGACTCGTGTAGGGCGTGTCGGACGGATATTAGTAATAGTTCGGATGTGTTCCCGATTAGCTGTTCACCGCGTCCAGGTGAAACCGCGGCCCGAGCTAGTTGATTGATTGCTTGCCTGATACTTATCTCGTCTGAACAAAACAGACTCTTGATCGAATTTAAGATATAATTTCATTACCGAATTGTTTATAAATCAAATCGAAAATGTGGTTTAGGATGTTGAGGATCGAAATTGTTTAAAGTGATATTGCATTGTGATCGTGATAGAACAATTTACATAACAATGTATTATCCGACTGTCAAAAACAGATCCACATTATTTTAACGAAAATTAGGAGCGAAACATTCAGTTGCAGATGAATTTATATCGATAATTAATTAAATCACATATTTGCACAAAATATAGGATGTGATTGGATGTCAGCGCAGCCGTTCCAATTAGTGTTTTTATCTTTGAACTAATAATTGCTGAAATTAGCGTCGTCTGATACGCATCGATGTGGAGACATTCGATCCTCTCTAATAGAATTCAGTGAGGAATTGTTGCTTACAGGCCGATGCGTTCCGATTCACGTATCAAGGAGCGGTTCAAGTGTTTTTGTTCGCACTCCGATACCCTGTTCGCAGTTTCGCACTATCTCTTTGACGTTTAGCGAAATTCTCGAACAGGTAAAAACCATTTTCACGTTTGCAGGAATGGTCAGGTTACTGCGAAATGTGTCTTTGCTTGGACGCGCAATTTTTTAATATCGGTGTTATGTAAAGCCTTGTTTGTGATTCATTGACGCTCTTGGGGCATTATTTTTGCAATAATAAACTTTGAATTTCAATGTTTGTGTGTACTTGGGACATTATATGCAGTGTGGCGGGTGTAGTTACTTCAACATTGTGTCAATGAGAAGAGGGGATGTCGTGAGTTGACAAAGAGATAAAAAAGTAAAGCGCTTAACGCTTTCATTGTCTACATGTGTACAGTATCATGGCGTTGTGTGGGGTGATGGCATGGCAAGTGTGTACACGTCATGGAGATTTGTGCACATGCATGTCTGCGTGTGTTGTGTGTGATTGTGTGCGTGCTGAGGGTTGTAAGTTGTAATGCTGCTACCGACAAGGACTAGCCACGCCCATCAAATTATCGCATGTTTCAACTCAAATAAATTGATTCAGATGAAATTAATTTTGCCAAGTTGGTAGGTTCACTAGGTTCTACCAACTTCTTATGTTTGGCAGAGTTGAATCGGTAAATCATTTTGAATTAATCGCTTAATATAGGTATTGACACCAGCATAAAATACTATTATTGACAATAGTGACTAAAAACTGCTTTTGAAATTTTATTACAAAAATACGTTGGCCTAAACATATTTATAAATTAAGGGATTGGGCAGCATTTCAATAAAAGTTATGATTTTCTTTGACCGCGGACAGTGAAGCAAACTTTTAGAAATACTGGTAACATTAAATCCCCTCCGAGACTAGTAACGCACACAGGCGCACAACTATTGTGTTGAACATTTTTTATACAATTTATCAATCCGAGGCAGATGGTCCCGGATCATATAGACACCTTTGAAAAGCACCCAGCTATTATAGGGTTACAACATTATCATATGGACGTAAAATGGCCGATTCTACGCAGGATTATGTATGGAAACGACTATTGACTGATCTGATTTCAATAAGTTTGCTTTTTATAAAAATATATTGATTAGGTTTTAAAATTAAGAATGTGAATGTCAATAGATTAATTTGCTAGATAATGATAATCGAATAAACAAACGTGAAGTTGATATTAAGTAATTCAAGTTATGAATTTGTTCTGAAATGTAAAACCTAAAGAATTCAGCTACAAAAACGCTTGAAGATAATACCAGTAGTACATGTAGACGAACATAGTCGATTAACAATTCCACAGCTATTTATTGACTTAACTTCACAGCGAATGCAAAGAAACAGAAATTCTACTTCTTTTGCTACTAAATGCAGGTGTCCATCGTCTTGTTAGGTAAATACTTTGGCATCGATTACAAAGTAATTGTAATTGGTCGGAGCAATCAACCGCACTGCAATTAATTAACTTTGTTCTATGAAAAAGTAGTTTTCAGGAAACTCGTGTTTCATAAGCATATTATATTAACTATATCTAGATTTTTTAAGGAGTTAAAAATACCTCTAACTTCCCTACATTTTGACATTGATTGTAGCTGAAATTTGGCAACTCGATGCTGAACGCTTCATAAAAGGTACGAGAATCGGCCTTCAAGTAAATTTTAAAAACACACACGGTACACAGTTTGAAAAACTTATCCCTCATGAGATCTAAACCTTTAAATGCTTGTAATAGGAGTAAATTCGCAATACTGCAACGGGTGGAGCTCAAACTTCGATCTCTCGCTCAAAAATCCGAAAACCTAGCCGTTAGACTAGTGAAATTATATTTTAGTTATGTTTTAAACAGTTATTCTCTTTGGTACACCAGACATAACAACCCAGTACCTGTTCATTTGCAAGTACAAAACGGTAACATGAGCATATGAAGTGTTTGATGTTGACGAGTCTAGAGAGTATTACATGTTTGTTTGTTAGCCCGCAAGTGCTGCAGCCGACAGCCCCGGGCACAATGGCGCGGGCGCAGGGGCGAGGGCACCGCGCCGAAGGGTTCCGTATTGTTTGCAAAATATTTTGAAAGCGTCATTTTATACGGCGTATTAGCTCAGCACTGCGTTTGATAGTCGGGGGACGTCTTCACCGGCTCGAATCATATCATCATTAGCGTATTGTGCGTCCGCCTCCCCTCTGTGGTGTTGAAGTGGCGATGTAGAAACTATTGAATTTTAATATTGTGAAATCGGTACTGGTTTATTGGGCTGGTGCTGTGAATCGAACGATCGAATACTTATGCATTTATTTGCACTTGCTAAACGTATCTAATTCTATTTAATGTTAACTTATTCGCATAGTTAACTGTATTATCATGTATAATGAATTAAAATAGACATAAAATATAAGTACTTATTCCAACCATCCAAAAATAATCATGAACAATGAAAAATAAACTAGTCGTAGCGTATTGCGTAGCGCAGCGCGTAGCGTTTCGTAGCACGGGCCTACGCCTATATTTTAAAATCGTGACTTTTCATGTCATAAAATGAATAGTACTGTAGCGTCTTCATTAATTATTTATTAATAATAAATTACAGTTAACTTAAAATACTATTTACATACATACTAAGTTCACGTAATATAATATTAATACATTTTCGCACGGGTGTTTAGTGATTATCAAAGTGTTTTTACAGAGTGATTGGGTGATTGTGGGCGGAATACCCGGCGGCCATTTGACGCCGACGCGTGCTACAGTACCCTCGGGGTTTGAGCACTCGGGCTAAAAACTCATCGAGGTGACTCGAAAACAATATATTAATTCTTAATAAAGATTGGGTGATTATAAATAAGACATTGAAAGATTTAGCTTAGGGACTTTTTCGTTGTGTTTGGAGAGTGACTTATAGGCTTGCTCTTTATGTTGCTTGAAAACAACGCTATTTCCTTGTGATGTTTCTTGGTACATAATGTTTATATGCTTTTTCGGACCGAGACGAAATATTAAGCTCGGCTCGGCTTCGTGAACTATACTTTAAAATGTCGCTGAATTAAGGAAGGAAAAGACATTAGTCCTGAGGAAGCATCATTTTACGAATTAAAAATTTCAAGGTAACATTATTTTCCGTTTCCCTGAAAGAGATCGCGGAAAGCGATAAATTCATCATCTGCCTAGCCTTTTCCCAACCATATTGGGGTCGGCTTCCAGTCAACCCGGATTCATCTAAATACCAGTGTTTCTCGTGGAATGGTTGCCTACCAGACCTCCACAACCCATGAATATTTGATTTATATAAAGTTAAAAATAAATCATTATTTTCACGTCAAAACTTTTTAAAGGACAAGTAGATAATCTTCTTTAATAATTAGTATTAAACAATGTCGCTGTCAGCAGGTCTGTTTCTTCTCCTACTTCTTCAAACCCACGCCATGGATTTTGTATCAGTTTTCTCTTATTTTCTTTATTGGACACTAAACACACATACACAAGTATAATAGGACAGTTTATGTTCACAGTAATTGAAGAAAGAGCAATTAATAAAGAAGATGTTTATGTATTTGTAACAGGAAAATTGCAAACGCCGTAAGATAGTAAAATATCGCGTGAAATTGTCAAATATTATTTTCTTTATACGACACAGGCATATTGCAAACTATTGAATTTGGATGGGATTTAATGGATGCAAAACAATTTTTTCAAGAACCTACTTAATTTAATAAAAATGTATCTATTAAATTACAATCTTACGGAGTGTGCAATTTGCCGGTGACATACACAACGTGATACGTCATAATATGACGTATCACGTATCGATAAGGGCTCATCACTATGACCAACTTTCTCTATGGTAAAACAGCCTGCTGTTCAGTACATTTTGTCGAGTTGTTATACGCTTAGAACACACATAAGGGGCAGTCGACTTAGTTTTCACGATTTCAGTTTTAGTCCCATAGTAAAAATTTTTCAAAATGCACACTTACCACGTTTAAGGTATTGCGTTTATTCTGTTATACGTTGTATAATTAGAACAAAATGACTGAACTAAAAAGGTCGTTAGTTTTTAGGGTTCTGTAACCAATGGGACCCTATTACCAAGCCTCCGCTCTCCGTCCGTCTGTCTATCAGCGGGCTATATCTCAATAAGCTTAATAGGTAGACAGTTGAAATTTCCACAGATTGTGTAAATACACAATAATAAAAATTACACTTAATTAAAAAGTAAAGGGAATAACAAACGGAATAAAACTATATATTTTTTCGTTTCATAGTTCGGAACCCTTCGTGTGAGAGTCCAACTTGCACTTAGCCGGTTTTTAATTGTATTTGGCATTAACGCCACACCGTTATAATTATTCATCACCCTATAGAGTGGATTATGAGATGCCATTTAAAAATGCGATAATGTAGTCAAAACTTATCTTCAACATGGCTACGGATAAGTTAAATAAGTCATTAATAGCCTTGAATCTTGATAAGCACAAGAGAGTGAACCGTATCAGCGATGTTGCCCACTTTATTATTATCCAATCATTTTAAGAGGAGCTTAGAAAATAAATGACATTACATATTTACGAATTTACAGATAAGATGATCCATTCCAACTACTGTCTTGATGAACACACGAATGTGTGTAACATATCAGTTATATTAGGTACCTTATTAAAATATTCAAACTTTTTAATGAATAAAGACCATCATTCGACAATTTGAACTACTACTGGTATAGCACTAGAAGTACCTCGTTACAGTGACTTCATCTCAAATTACTCCGGTAGGCAATTGTTTTTGGTAACCATAAACAATTTTTTATTTTACTGAATCAAGCTACTGATCAGCTGAGTATCAGCTTACTAAGGTAATAAAGATATATATTTAAAACTGAGCATAATTTTTAGGGTGACAGTAACTACAGTGCTTATTTGATGTTGGATTTAAAATGTTAGTGTTTTTTGAATTTTAGTTTATTTTTGTGTTTAACAAATTTTTGTGAATTCTAAATAAAATAATTTAAAACTCTTTTTGCGTGAAGTTCACCACAAAATAATGTATGTTTCTTAGCTTTTATAATAAGTAACATAGTAAAGCAATATTAACTAATAAACGACTAATATGATAACTATATACATTGATAAAGAACATCCAACTCAACACAGAACAGCAGAGAAAAGAAACAATCACACTAGACCAAGTTCAAAGCAAATTCTTAAATGGGAGATTAAGTAACTAACCCAACATTCCAGTGATGACTCCGAGATTAAAGCCGTTCCAAGAGCTGTTAAAGACCCATTAAAATTGGGTGGGCTGTCTGTCATAAATACATTATTAACCTATTCGAAGGTGAAGAGACTTAACCACCCCGATATTTGCTCTGGGCTAATTAAATATATAATGATCGGCAGCAGACCCCGGCACACTATGGCCTCACAGCCTTCGCAGTAATTTATAGCCACCCATAAAACAATTCTTCAAACTTCCCCACAAAAAGGTTTCCTCTATTCAAAAGCCCGTATGAGATAATAGAGGACGGGGGCACAGGACAAAAGTCTGGATGCAACACTAAACAGTGTCGAAAAAAAAAACATAAAACCAGCTGGCCACGTCCCCAACGCCGGCTATACAAATTCCTGAACCGTTCCCTTAAAAATCGATATTTAAAGTTAAGTACCAATACTTTACCAATAACAATGGTCCAGCGTGCGACAGAGACAAGACGCGAGGAGCCAGCATCTAAACTGGACATTCTAATTTACGAGCGCTTTTTTTTCATCTAACATACGCAGTTCAGATGAATCTTTCGACTTTTGTAATGAATTGAAAAATGGAGTTCTGAGTTAAATGGCTTTTTGTCCTTGCTTACTGAGAAATAGACTTCACAAGTCGACGTGGACATTTATAGGACGGCCGTTAGTTCTGTTGTTTGTGCTCGCGATCGAGTTACAAGGATATTCTCTGATAGTTTGTTGTGTGTCAGTTGTCATTGTGTCGTTTATGGTCGAGGCGTGCTCGGGTTTCGCAACAGTGGGCATCAGTCAGCCGCAGGCGCTGCCGACTACGGGGGGCGGTTCATTATGAATTAATGAGAATCGAAATGTTTCGCCAGATCAACGCTCGTCCGCTTGAATGGATCTGACGTCTTACTACACCACTACCGGACGATGAAACACCTCGTTTGGACGTGACGAATCAATTTAGCCTAAGATAGAATCACTTATGTATCAACCTATTTCCGAGTGGCCATGTACAGGATGTAGAAGATATCAAGGCCATTCAGAGATCTTTACTAACCTTCTTACTAAATAGGTACTATGGATGCCATAAACTGTAGATAAAAAAGCACTTACCGGTATGCGTTCTTTTGTGTATTTTGAGGTTTTCTGATCTAGCGAACACCTTGCCGCAGCCGGGGAAGGGGCAGGGGAAGGGCTTCTCTCCAGTGTGCACGCGGATGTGATTCACCAATTTGTATTTCGCTTTGAACGGCCGTCCGTTTCTCGAGCAGCCCTGCCAGAAGCACGCGTGCGTCGTGCACTCGGGCCCGCCGACGTGCTCCACTGTCAGATGCGTCACTATCTCATGCATACTTGAGAACAGTTTGTTGCACATTTTTCTTGGAGGTGGTTGTTCAGGATCGAGCCACTGACACCTCATGTCTCTTCGCGGAGGAGCACGCACATAACGCAGAAAGGCGTGGGGCGCGTGCGCGTGCGCGTGTGACACGAGTGGCGGCGCGGCGCCCTGGTAGTGGACGGCGTCGCCGCGCCAGTCCCAGCTCTGTTCCAGCGGCTGCTGCGGGAACAGCTCGCCGCAGCCGCCGTAGTCGCGCAGGTAGCCGGGCTGGTAGGAGTGCAGCGGGTAGGGCTGGTAGTGAGGCGCGTGGTGCGGCGCGTGCGGCGCGTGCGGGGCGTGCGGTGCGGCGGCGCGGTGCTGCGCGCCCGGCCCGCACGCCGGCTGCGGCGACATCTTCAGGCCGTACGACGCCAGGTGCGCGTGGTTGGTCTCCAGGAAGGCGTTCATGGCGGGGGTGGCCGACGCCGGCGCATAGCCCCACTCGCCCGCCACCATCCACGCGGCGGGGTATTCCCCGCTGATGACGGATCTGGAAACTGCGTCGTCTCCGACGCTTAACGAGGCTGCTGATGATGCGCTAAACTCAGTTTAGCCAATATGCATACTTTGTTACCATTCCTCGGTTTTACAATTTCAGCAGTTTGCGACCTGTTGAAGATGACAGAGTGTAATTAAAAATCCTGCTACTTATAAAATATTCAAGGACTCCGACAATCGTCTGAGCAAAATATAAAAAATCAACCCTAAAGTATCATAACCTTCCGAGACAAATTCAAAACCATTTCTCAAAATAATAACACACATTCGTGCAGCCATAACCGGCGACGAACATTTATTTATAATAAAAAAAATGTGAAGCAGGTACTTTTGGACATTAAATTAAACTGTGGGTAAATTTATAGGACACTTTTATACGCCTGAGACAAAAATTTCGATTGTATTCGTGTATATTTAATTTTAGTTTATTTGTTAGGCTGGCTCCAATCTCTTTTATGGCCGAGGTTTAGCATCGATAATTTATTAAAATAGTTTTATGAATGATAAAACCTGTTCCATCGTAGACAGCGTGCAACGACGGGCATTTTATTGCCAACTTCACATCGTTTTATAATTAATTCGAAGGCAGTATAATAATAATACTGGGCAAAATACGCCTATCTTTTAGCCATCGGATTCAAGAAGCCATCACAGAAAAAATATTTTAGAAAACCTGATAAGATCAGCGAAGGTAAATCAACATAGGTACATAAATATTATAAATATATATTCTACTTTCAAAACGAACTTGTAATAAAACTTTAGAATACACGTATAATTTTATGAATGAGGAAGAATTTTATGGTTCCATTTAATAAAATATCAATTTAATATTTCCATAGATCACCGATAGGTCATTCATTCAGATAGACATTATTGACAACTTCATAATGATATGTATTGATTATACTTTTTGTGGTTTTATTCTTTTCTTTCATATATAATGTTATGTAGAGAACTTGTTGAGTGTTAAAGAAATATAAATTGAGTGAGAAAATTCAATATCCACTAATCTCCGCATCACTCCTACATACAGTAAAGTCGAACTGTCAATCAACAAAACTGTACATTTTTTGTAGGCGGCTACATAATCGTATTATTTTAAAATAATGTTGTTTATGTATTGTTTGACACAGTCGAGTGGGACAGCTCTACCTGAGGCTTAAACAATGAGGAGCCTCCGATCTCCACCTAATCTGAACATTATCTGCGGGCCCCCGCCGCGTGCTCGCATCACCACAAAGCGATGGGTTGACACATCTCAACAGACGCTCAAGGAGTAATAGGATTACAAAAATAACCCTTTTTATATCAAAATTAACTGCCAAAGCATTTTGCGTCGTAATCCTTTTACATTAAAACTCTTACAACAGTTTTTGAACGGTATATCTACGTTGGTCACAATTTGCAGCTGTCTAAGGTTTCCACAGTTTTAAGGAATTAGTCATAATCACATTAGCGAGCTATTGTGATGCTTCAGTTATCTGTTTAGCGGAGATTGTGCTCATGGAGATGCGAGCGTCGCAAGCGCTGCGACAATGTCTTCAAGATCTTTAGAATAATTTTAGTATATTGTCGTTACAGTGCATCTATGTGTGCATGCATGGGTCCTGTTTTATCTTTGTTGAAAAAACCGTTTTGTTTCCAAAGAATTTTAATCGTGACTTAAAACGCATTGTAGGTACTTTACCATATGTTGCAAAAAATTTGCCGTCATTGCACAATATAAGATATGTAACTGTAAGTTATTTTTGTTGTGATATAAATAAATGGTAAGTACCTAACCATATAATTAAAATGATGACGATGAATTTTGAATTTGTTTGCCAAAATGCCACAATATGTAGTATTGCACAAGTAAATTCTGTGAAGCACCAAACTTCGTAGTTTGGTAAAACTTAAATGGTTACATAATTATGATTAATGAGCTGTTGGAGATTTTAAAATTAATTTGTGATCGTACCTATCTGATGATTTCATCGGATATAGAAAGCCTAGGTATTACCTATACAAGAGAAGGCTATCTTTAATTATGATATAGACCATGCTAATTGACTAGATAGGTGGGTAGGTTAGACTAAAGCTTACTCCAAATAGTTGAGTACGAAAAGGATTGGCTGAAGAAAAGCCAGAGAAACTATTGTATTACTAAAGAAAAATAAATTGAGGCATTTTTTATTTATTTAGGAATGGGCTTGCCCTTGAGCTCGATCACGCCTGATGGATCGCGATTGATCTTGCGAGCGTGCCCATAAGATGCCTGTTCACTCTTGCTTTAAAGGCAGACGGATTATATGTGGAAGGGAACACAGACGCTGCCTGGAGGAAAGGATTTCTACACTTTGGCTGTGTGCATAATAATTGTGGAGGTGAAGCGCTGAGTATGACTAGTCGGGACATCGACCAAGTGCGGATGGTATTCCGGTAGTAAAAGGGCGATGGTGGGATCAGGTCGTGGAGTTCCTGCGCACACTCTCCGAAGTACAGTCTGTAAAAGACCGAGGCAAGCAGCGCTACGCCGTTGAACTAGGCTGTGAAGCTTAGCCACCAACGTCTCGTCGCCTATAAGCCTTTTGTTTTGCATTCCACCGAGTCCGATGCAATTTTCTTCCAAACCTGCTAACTCCTATCTTTTCATATCTTCTCTTTCCATCTTGCTTGCATGTTTTTTTTTGTATGTATGACACATGTTTTTAAGCAAATAAATATTATCTCATCTTATTTTGGTAATGGTCTCCTAATAGAGATATTTGAATAATAATTTCCCATTGGTTGCATTTCACAATGAGCACAGACCACATTACAAAATGCCTTTTCAGAAAATACTTAAAATACCAACGAACGTTTTCGATAAAACAGCGAAACACTACAAATGCTTAGACATTATTATTACACTTTTGAATGCTGAAAATCCAACAGTATAATTATTATTTACCTATCTGTTTTTATTATTAGGCATTAATTAAAGTGTGACCTAGTGTCACATGCCACAAACGGGAAAATACAAACGAAACATAGGTAGGTACATATATTCACAACCTTTGCACAAGGTCAAAAGTGCTTCATTGACTTTATTAATTTGTAGAACAAGCTCAAATAAAAATAAAAAAATGGTTTCTAGCAGTACCTTTGTGCTCTATTCTCTGTATACTTTTTCTTTTTTTAAGTTTCTTGTGTATATAAATAAATAAATCAAATTGCCTAAAAATACATCTGCAAATATGTAAGAGAAATTGGCTCACGGCTACGGTATGTCGGCATAGTATCATATTATATCTGGGTGTTTTTCTATCTATAATATGTATTTATTTACAAAAAAAAAATGTATATAAGTAGTTTATCAGCCATCTCGTTACCATAACACAAGCATTAGGTTGCTTAGCTTGGGACTATATGGCGTTGTGTGAAATGTCCAAGGATATTATTATTATTATTATTATGGGTTCAAACTTAAAGTTCTCAGGTACTAACCTGGGGTTTTCTAGAATCTCACGGGCGTGAACCAAGGTGAGATCCTAGTTCATATTTTAAGATGGTAAATGGCTTTGTACTGGATTGAAATTATTATCTAAGTCCAGTTGTAAAAATTTCCTAACTATACGGCAAGTGTTCAATATGGCGGCTTTTTGTAATGTAAGGTATGTGTATTTCGATAGATTGAGGATATTAAAGCTATTGAATATTTGTTTTGGAATAACGCCTGTTGTTGAAATTACTATTGGGACTATTGTCACCCTGTTCATTTTCCAAACTCGAGTGATTTCCTCTTGTAGTTCAGTGTACTTTATTATTATTATTATTATTATATTTCAATGTAGGCAAAAAATCTATATTTGAAACTGCCAATAAACGAGGTTTATTAGCTAACTTAATTTATGCGAAACACGAAAGTGATACTTAGCTTATATTTTTAGTACTTGTTAATGGCTAAGTCCATTAACTCACCAGCCTACCGTGTATACATGTGTATAGGTATGTGTTATTTCTTGAGAAACAACAAAGTATTCAATTAAAATAAATGAAACTAGTTTTCCAAGAAATCGAATTAAATAGAAAGAAAACTGCCTAAACAACAATTTTAAGAAGCTTCCAATGTTAACCTCTAAAAAGTTTTTCAAGCTCTAGGAATTAATCAGTCATTGTCTTGATAGTCTAGATCACTGTTTAGTTTTTGTAGACTTCTAAATTATGTTGGAGTCAGCTCTCTGACCTAAAAAACTCAGTGAAAATAGGTGTTTATTATGAGCCCTTATATTGATATAGTTTGCCAGAGTTCAGAATATAGCGACGGAAAATTTTGATGCTAAATTATTGTACTCATCTATAAAAATGAAAATGAATCGCCGAAATGTATGTACGCGCATAACTTCGTAACGACTGATCCAAATTGGATAATTAATTTATAGTTGTGTTCGTAATTGTCAGGGCGAGGTTTGCATGAAAGAAAATGTTGAAAAAAGATACATCCGGGAGGAGGCCGGGACACATTCCTAATACCTATGTATACCAAATTCTTCCGTTATTGATTGAATGACTGACAACTCACAGCCAAAACTACTGGTCGTAAGAAGCGGCATGTAGGGTCATTGAGGAGTTTAGGGGAGCCTAAGAGAGAATCACCCGAAATTCCTACCGGAACGGGAAAAATCGGAGGAAAAGCTAGTATCATAAAAAATGATTTCCTTGATTTTCAATTTTCTTACTTCACAGCAAATGAGAGATTTCTAAATGATTTCAAATTGTAAGTTACTAACATAATTTGTTACAGAATCACACAATCTCAGATCATCATCCAAAAATTGCAAAACTATTTAGTCCGTCAGTTAGAGTATTGAAAAGTAATTGAAACAATTCTTAACCGACTTCCCTAAAAGGAGGAGGTTCTCAATTCGGTTGTATTTTTTTAATTTTTTTTTGTAAATCAATGTATATTGACAAAGATAAAACGCATCAAAACTCGGGAGTGGTGGCTCGTGACGTCACGACTCACTAAAATTATGTGAAGGTGTGACGTATTGAGAATTTTAAAAGCGTCGTAACTTCGTCAATTTTGGTTCCCGTAACAAAAGAAAAAACACGGTTCAAATATTTTTTGATAATCTAACTGACGTGACGGACTAATTAGATTTTTCAGGACACAAGCCCATTAAACATAACTGACGATACGTGATACCTTCGACATAAATACATTATATCATCACCATTAATTTAGTATTTTAGTTATTCTTGCAATCGATAGTAAACATAAACATAACTGTACATAATAATCATAATATTTATGTGTATATGAAATTGAAAATTTATTATTGATTCTACCGCAAATAATTATCTTGGCTATTACACAAGCGTAGTCATTATGACTATAGGTACAAAAACCACACCCACCAATACTAGTACAACACACACACAACCACTTATTGATTTTGAAAATAGTTTTCGACCAATCTTGCATTTTTAGAGTTCCGTACCCAAAGGGTACTAAGATCCGTCCGTCTGTCACCAGGCTGTATCTCATGAACCGTGATAGTTAGTCTGTTGAAATTTTCACAGATGACGTATTTCTGTTGCCGCTAAAACAACAAATAGGTACTGAAAAACGGAATAGAATAAATATTTAAGGGGCTCCCATCCCATCATGGCGTTTTCATAGATAATGGTACGGAACCTTCGTGCGCGATTCCGACTCGCACTTGGCCGGTTTAAAAAAAAAATAAGCATTACCTATCAGTATATCAGTGGTTCAATAAAAGAAAGCAACTTACGCTTGCTTTCAGTACCGACTAGGTACCTACTTGAAAGCACTGTTTTTGAAAGTTTTGCAAAATCTGAAGTACATTAATTGTAACAGCTATATTAACAATAGCTAACCATGCCAACTTTCGAAAACGTTAGCGGTAGATCTGTTTAATTTAATTGAAGAATATAATAAATAACAGTTTTAATATTATTATGTTAAATTGGATTGAAGCTAGCTAGCTTACTGTCAGTCTTTCTACACGTGCAGCTTGTGGGTCAACTTCACTCAGCGGTCATACAGCGACCTACGCGTTTAATATAATATGTAATAATGCACTGAGAGTGCTGCTTTTGACTGCCGTGGCGGGGTAATGCTTCAGGGATGTTTTCAGATATTAATATTGGTGGTTTTGCCGCCATTATTAGGGAAAAATGTGCATCCCTGATGTCCCGTGTTCGCGGCAGCACAAACAGTATTCTCAGTGTATTCGCAGATCGGTGAGATTCCCCGATGTTGCGGAGGTAGATGCGACTCCACGCCGAAACTTAATTGTATATTTTTATGTGTCTGTAACGTACTAACACTATAATAGGTATAAGTAAAAATTGTTATTATTCTATTCTATTCTATTTTTATTCCTTGAACAGAAAAAGAAGTCTACAAATAGAAAACCGGCCAAGTGCGAGTCGGACTTGCGCATGAAGGGTATTTTTTGTATGTTGTTAAAGCGGCGACAGAAATACACATTCTGTGTTTCCAACTGTCTACCTATTACGGTTCATGAGGTATAGCCCGCAGACAGACAGACGGACGGACGGACGAACAGGGAAGGCTTCGTAATAGGGTTACGTTAGGTTAACCTTTGGTTACGGAACCCTAAAAGAATATTGGGCGTCCAACACACATCTGCCAGTCAGTATACCCCACACAGGCGTGATATTGATCTAATTTTATCTTTTTTGCTGATTCCAATAATTCGAGTAACCAATCAAAGATGAGATGAACACATGAGATTATAGACACGATGTAGAGCTGCGGTTCCGTGGATAATAACCCCAAAGGGGTAATAATGCTGACCATAGATATAGCGAACTAAGTAAGACCATATGACAGAAAAAAACTAAAAGATAAGTCAGGCTTATCTTAACTCTGTTACTTCTCTGCACAAATCGAAAAAGTGAAAAGAAATCTGAACTCTGAGATTGAGTCCTGACATAGGTGTGATACCAGCTATACCTAATAATAAAGCCTACCTATTTGTATCAACATGTACTGTGTTTATTGACATACTTAAAACGAATTCAGATTTCCTAATCCTACTTCCTACTCATATTATAAATGCAAAAGTTTGTGAGGATGGATGTTTGCTACTCTTCCATGTCAGACCGCCTGAAAGGAACTTGGCAAAAACGTAGATTATAGACTGGAATAATACATAGACTACTTTTTATCCCGGGACTTTGTTTCCTAGGGATCAAGCGGACGAAGCCTCTGGCAGAAACTAGTAGATCATGAGTAGAACGAGATTGAAAAGGTCAGGAGCATATACAGCCTAGTCAAGGTTTTTCAGAAACCAGCGGCAGGTTCGAATCCTCAACACATCAATATGGATGAAATAAAAACTGAAAGCTGCTACATAAATCATGTGATATATTATATCCGCTGTAAAAAAGTATCTATTATGATAATGTTTTGTAATGTACACGCTATTAATGCAATAAGTATATCGTCGTATTGCAATAACTGCTCGTTATAGCGTCGAATAGACTGTATCAATCAATTAAAAAAACATTACACTTGCCATTATACTTTGTAATGCTACTATCTTCTTGTACATATTACAGCTTGAAGGATTACGTTTTTTAAGATGGGTTATCGTCAAATGACTGCTTCCGCTGTGGAGCGGAAGGGACTGTCGGACTCTTACTGACTCAAACCCATCCGTGTTCTTCCTATAATGCTCTTCCATTCCAGGTCCACGGTGACTATTTCGAGCAAATTCCGCAACCCTGGCAGAATGAAACCGTGTCTATTTTAACCGATTCCATATAGCGGAGTGATGTTGGGTATGTAAGTACGCGATTTTTTCAAAAACTGTTTCCTAATCTCTAGTTATTTAGGTAGGTATTGTTGGTCACAGATGATCTTCTGTAATGTTTACCTACCCCCATAATTTAAGAACGTGTACATTATATTTTACTAGAGGCCGCCCGCGACTTCGTCCGCGTATAAATTCTCGTTATTCCCGTGTAAATCCCGATCCCTCGAGAACTCCGGGATAAAAATTGTATGAATATGTGTATTCTGGGTCTTCAGCTACCTACATACCAAATTTCATCGTAATCGGTTCAGTAGTATTTGCGTGAAAGAGTAACAAACATCCATACATACTCACAAACTTTCGCATTTATAATATTTGTAGGATCATTAGAAAAATATGCATATGTCCAGCAGTGGAAATCTTTCGGCTGATACGATGATTTGTTAAATTTTTTATGTATTTCGATTTCCATTTCCGCGTATACCAAGCTCATGCTACAGTATCAGTAAAGCAATGTTATACTATCTGCATAGGTATACATTTTTTTTAAATAATCTCTAAACGGAGTACTTATCGGCAAATAGAAAAAAGAAAGACTTAATTTCCTATGTGCGCACTGGTATTTATTTCTATGGTTCTATTTCCGAATAATGTTTATTAAGTTAATACCTATGTCTTCTTTATTTTTTTATTTAATAAGGACAACAAACAGCAGTATATTAAATATTACACATGATTGGAGTACTAAAATAATAGAATTGACAAATACGCTACTCACGACTTTATGCACGTTATCCGTATCTACATAACTTAGGTACCTACTGTTTTTAACCGACTTCCCAAAAAGGAGGAGGTTATCAATTCGGTTGTATGTTTTTTTTTTTTTTTTTATGTTTCTTACCTCATAACTCCGACAATTATGAACCGATTTGAAAAATTTTTGTTTTATCTGAAAGGATATACTTGCAGATTGGTCCCATGTAGATCATATCAAAATCGGTTACGAACTTTGGATTTTAAATCGAAATAGCTGGAATTTGACTATTTAGATGATTCTTTGATAATCGAAATTGCGTATTTTGCTTTTCTGCGATTTATCAGTGGTGTTTTTAGGTGTGGGGCACCACTAAAAAGTGGAAAATAAAAAACTTTTTACAAAAAAATACAACCGACTTCCAAAAAAAAAAACGTTACAAAGTAAAAAATAACTTTAATTTCGGAAGTCGGTGTCAAAATACGAAGAAACTAACAAAAACACCGACTTCCGAAATTAAAGTAATTTTTTACTTTATAGTGTTTTTTTTTGGAAGTCGGTTGTATTTTTTTGTAAAAAGTTTTTTTCTACAGCCAAGTAGCTAGCTGCCAAAAAATCAAATAATACCAACTAGATATACATTTTAAGCATCATTTTAAAACATCTTAATGTTTGTACTGTAAGTTGAACATATTTTATATGTTCAGTACCAGCTTCTGCCAGCGGCCCTAGGGATGATACTCCTGGGATATAAAATAATATAGCCTATGTGTAATTCCAGTCTATAATCTACCTTTGTGCCAAATATCATGAAGATCCTTTCAGGCGTTCTGACGTGAAATACTAACAAAGATCCATTCATCCATCCATCCTCACAAACGTACGCATTTATAATATTTGTAGGAAGTAGCCGGTTTACAGAATAAGAGGTGTTAACTTATTTGTAAGTGTAACCAATGGAAAAACAATACGTGAATGATACTACAGTTTAAACTGTAGCAATTTAATTGTTAAGTTGTAAGTTATTTAATCATTACTTGTCTAAAATCTTAATTATTAACTTGTTTGTTGTCATATGGACCACATCAATTCGTAATGATATGTTATGTTACTGCAATGTTATGTTAGTGGGGACACATAGCCTCATGGACTTGTGCTATAATGTAATGTCCTTGTCATATACGTACGATAACATGTCGTAGTTCATTCATCTACATCTTTCTCCTGCCTACCTTCACATGCATTATTAATACGGAACAGTCATTTTAGTAATTTTCTTATACCTACACATTAATAAATTCAAATTGCTTTGTATAAGACTTCTAAGAGCTTGTTATCGTTATAACTAATGCTGAAGGAATATCACCCGTCTGATGTTCAGTTTCAGTTTATTTCAGCAGCTTCTATTTACTGCATAGAAATGATTTGCTAGAAGAATTAGCCTAAGGAATTCTTATGACATTGTCTTGCATGTGAAAGCTATAACCCTGTTTCTTAGGGATAAATATATGTAGGTGTTCCATTCAAAGCTGTAGATAAGCACAGTTTTCATTTTTCAAACCTTGAAGTTCACTTACATACTTCATTAAATCATTATTTATTATATTGATTAAGATACATTTTTAAATAACCGTAGTGTCACTTATGCTTGGCCTGATTTCTAATGAGAACTGCCTCTGATACCTAAGTTATAGTTCAATCATGAGGTAAACATCAACAAATAAGAAATAATTTATTGACGGGGACAGGCATTACGGTAGTTAAATGGTTTGTCGCCTTTGCACGGTTCAAATGACTGGACAAATAGAAAATAACTAAGGGTTCATTTTTTGTAAACACAGGAAAAGCTTACCTTGTTTTTGTTTTAGTAGAAATCCAGTCTTCAGTTAATCGATGTACTCATGAAAATAATCACTTAGTTTTATCTATTAGCACAAGCAAATATCAAAACACTTCACTGAACAAATACTTAGTATCTAAAATAAATTTCAGTATCCTCATGTAACTAGAGCAATTAGTATCACAGGTGTTGGCGCATCGTTATAACAATCTCGTGTCGATTTCACAGCCGCATTCTGCGATTACAGGCCTTCTCGTTGGTAACATAAGTTTTTTGGACAAATTGTCACGCAACGATTTTTTCTCGTAACGATGAAAGGCTTCGCGACGTGTGTCCACTGACTCCGCTGAGGCTCTCAGCATGACTGCGGGCTCCCGCGTCGCCGCCCCTCGCCACAGCCGACATACTGCTTCTTAGAAAATATTTAGTACGAGCGGCACAAGGCGCGGACGCAGCCCTGCACGCCGAGAGAAGGGCGGGACACCGACAAGTTTTTCACCCAATGGTGCGGCTTCGACGCCAAGTCGGCGATGTCTATCCGTCCCGCTCTGATGAACATCGCGGGGTGATGTTCGAAAGAGAGCCACAATCCTCGGCGAGCTCATAACGATAGTATAACGAAGAAAATTTCTTTGTGTTTGTGTCGTAATGTGTTCGCTTTATCAGATTTACGTTGAAAGCTCGCTGTTAGTTTTCGAGGGCGCCACATCGGCGCTCCCTGTCGGACGAGGCGCCCGGCGCGGGGGTGTGAGCAGGATGGATGCCACCCGGGAAATGTTTCGGCTAATGTATTTTCCTGTGGGAAGGAAAACACATGTCGTCGCTTTTAATTTAATACGCGTCACGCTGCGTCGTCGTGTCGCGCGGACCAAGTGCCTCGTTTTGTTTTTCGAAGCGTTTTATTTCGGTTATAAATGTTGGTATTAAATAAAGGGTTATTTTTTCGATATGTACAAACTGAACATATTAAGTTTAATACCTAATTATTAAGCAATTCTGCACAGCCTGTTATAGACTGAGGTTGGCCATCGGATGCGGCTTCGTATAATTTTGTTTAGGTTATGATGTATTAATTTTACAACTACTTATTTAATGATTTTAAACTTAGTCTATTAATTTATTAAACATACTTACATACATTTCTAACAGATTTTATGATATAAGCATATAATAAAATGTATTCTTATATGAATGTTCCTCCTAAATTAAAGTACATAGATATTTCGTTAACATCTCAAATTATATTTTTAAATCAACCTTAAAATTTTATGAAATCTCAATAAGATAAGTTCCAACTTGATTCTTATAAGTTTTATTTTAATATAAAAGTTCAGGATTTCAGCACTACCAATTCTTTATTAAATAGATTATTGAAACACATTTATGAGTCAAAAACAAAAACAATTTTAACATCCAGACAACACAACCATCACCAATTAAAATTGTTAATGTACTGCAGCAGTTTAAGGCGCGCCAAATATAATTAACGTAATTAATTTGACGTACCTACCAAACGTACTTGGTAATTTGTTAGTAAAAAGTCGCATGCGCAGGGCAGGGGCGGGTCGCGAGCCGCGATTGGCCGGCCGGCAGGCTGTCACGCCCGCGCACTCCTGCGCACACTTTTATTTCTACCAAACATTTATTTTCATCCGCGGCACGAACGCTCGTGATTAATTTAATATATTTTTATCGACGAACTTTTCTCACGCAATACGCTTTTTGCGATATTTACCTGTATCGATTCGTTACATCGCACAGAACGTTTTTGTACCCATGATCTTGTGCGGTTTGTTCACTTCGTTAGAATTAATTTAACGTTTTGTGAGTGGCACAGCATTCTTCCTATTAGTGTGGCGGAGATACTTATAAGAAAAACCACTGGACCACATCCGTTTGGTGACAGCCTGAAGGATTGCAGCTGCTGATTTTTTAAAGTTATACTGTGAAGTAATGGTCATTTATAAACATTTCATTAGTGTTGGAAAAACTTAGAATTCTCTGTAACAGTTGGTGTTAACTTAACCTTTACTAGGAAAGATCTACTTAATGGAAAATTAACCGAGTTCTTGTTATACTTACGTGTTTTAAAATTACAGCAATAACACAAGGTCGGCACAGTAGGGCTCCAGGTACGCACAATGACGAGGCCTCCGCCTCGGGAGTGAGGGCCGGTAGATATTTCATTAAAATAAATAATAACGTTATTATTTATTTGGGTGTTTTTCGGCGACGATGCAAGCTACAAATTATGCGGACAATGCCTCCGCGGGACACCGCTATTATTAGATGGAGCCCACCAGATGGCGCTGTTCTCCCCTGCTCTCTACACCAACAAACAATAATAAAAATTCGTTGTAATAATCCCGAAATTAGTAAAACATCGCAGCTTTAATTAAAGATTACTGTTAATTAATTTATAATGGTGTAAAATTGAAATTGGATTACATGGTAACGTACTTAATTTCAATAAAGTACTTACATTACAAGTTATTATTTTTGCAAGTAATAACAACATACGTATTTTTTATTAAAACAGCCTTTTCTTGGTAAAAAGCTAAGAAATATTATAAACCATCGGCAGAAAAAATAGACTTTACCATAATCTTAGAGTTGTAAACTAAGAAATTTCAGCCATTGATCTGTCTTTATTATATTTAATGCAGATTTTTCCAAATGTATATAACAACATTTTGTACTGAAAATTATCAGCCATTTTTATTGTTTATTCAATTAAAAATATACTACTAGGTACCATAAATATTAAAAACTGACGGATTTGTTCGGGAATAAAATCCATGGGAACGATCGTTCCGCTCCACTTCCTCAATACGTTACTTTAATTACTTGAAATCTTGTTCGTAATATTACTTCATCTGTGATTTTAACGCTGGCCTACTTAGGAAAAATGCCGACGGATTATTGCGCACTCCATAACTTTGTAATAATATATCGCGTGAAATTTAAAGTTTTTCTTCTCGATATAACTATGGATAGGATTTATTGAATTCAACATAATCTGTTCACAATACAACACATATAGAGAGTTTTTAATATAATCAAGATTTTGTTTTAACTGTTTTCAATTAGCTGGTGACAATGATAACATCAAAATAAAAAACTGATTTTATAAACCGTAGGCAATCTTTTATGACGTTGATGTCTAACGTTAGCGCGAGAGTGCTACGAAGCGTAGCGCGTAGAGGTCACTAACACTTTAAATAGGTATCATTCCTTTTCATGACGAAGTTTTTGTTGCAATATTATTCCTACTTGCAAAGCTACTTATCTGTACATTTTTTATAGGCTACTACGATTTATTCGTAGTCATTGAATGAAACTGCCATATTCTAAATTAATTAGGATCTATTTCTGTCATTAACCCTTTAGTTTTATCTCAGCCTATATATTTAAGTTCATAAAAAAGTAATGATTAAAAAATTAAAAAGTGATTCATATTTATATTACTATTGTTATAAATAAACATGTTTTCGTTGTTTTACGCGTGTTGTAAAGCATTTTTTATTTAGAATAAAAAAAAAAACAAGTTTACGGGCAACTATAGAATTAGGTTCTTCTTATACCATTAAGTTCTTAACACACATTGCACAAGTTTCACATCTCCACACAACAAAACTAATGACCAAAACATCACGCTAAAAAACCAAATAAATATATCTACAAAAAATCCACCTGTTCACCTCTCGCCCCTAACTGTACCAGTAATTAATTCGATTCCGATTCAAACATCAGTGGGACTCGATGACTATTGATATCGCCCAACTCGGCTCGTATCATCGCATGAAAAGCCGACACAAGACGATGTGATCGACTTTTTTGCCGCAACCATTCAAACGAAATTAGATTCGGATTCGTAACGTTTTCCATTTGATTGTACCTACATGTATCTATGTATGTATCAAATAATATTTTGGTATCGATATATTTGGGCCATTTTTTACGAAGATTATATTTTTGTCACGGTGAAAGACCGTCGCTTGCAACCAATCTGAGAGTAGAATATGATTCTAAAAACCAATCTTTAAATATTATTTATCTTTGCAAGTGTCATTCTACATTAGATATGGGCGCCGCGCCGGCGCGGCGCCGCCGTGTGCACCCCGCACGCCGCCGCCGCCGCCGACATTCACCACGCGGCGTGAGTGGCGTAAAGACGTGTATTTTTTATCGTTATTGACTCATCCAAAATGTCTGATTATCAAAAACTACAGTAAATAAACTTTCCATTGACGTTTTTTTCGATGCGAAAACTAGAAGCAGCTTTTGTTGGAAATATTTTGGGCACCTAATATTGATTGAAGGTAACAAAAAAAGAATTCTTAACTCCGACCACGTTTATTGTTCTGCATGCCTGACTGCTGTGAAAAACGAGAGTGAAGATGTAACATTTGGATCGTAGTACATAAACCTACTTGCTTATCGTCATTTTGTACGTGGCACCTTGGAATATAACCTAAAATATATTTATCTATTAACTATTTGAATGCTCGCGACTTATTTTTCCTAATTATTAATTTTGTGCTACACTTTATTCTTTCATTCATTAATACGGTTTACGGTTTACCTACTCGCCATGCTTTTGCTTTTTTGCAGCGTAAAGATAAAAACTACAATAAAAAAGTAAGCACTGGAAATTTAACCAATGAATGGCCAAGAAGAACTCAGAATAACTAAGAGTGAGTGGGTCCTTTTAGAGGATCTGGTAAAATTTTTGAGAAGCTTTCGCGAAATCGTCGAAATCTTGTCGTCTCAGAAAGCATGCACGATGAATGTTGCTCTGGTGTTTCTTTCGGAGATTAAAGACGTATTAAGGATCAATCAAGATGATGAAGCGCTAATAATGTTACGCTTAAAACGCAACATGATGGCAAAAATAAATAAAAGATTTCCAGTAACAAATCCCATTGTCGCAGCAGCACTATTGGATAACCGCTTCATGAGTCTGTCAGAAATAGATTCATATCTTGAAAACCGGAATATGACCAGAACGTCATTCCTTTCCTCGTACATCAGGGAAATCATAAATATTAATAACGAGCCAGAAGCTTTAGCCGAAAACGCAGCAAGTACAAGCACCAGCAATGTAATTGACACATCATTATTGCACAAACTGTCAAGGACACAGTATGAGTTCATACCAAGGCATTCAAGGTGATCCACTAGAGCAAGACATTGCTGGTGCTGATCCTACAGAACCAAAAGATGGTGATTTATTATCCTATTGGAATAACAAAAAAGAAGCATTTCCTCATCTTGCTGCCTTTGCTAGAGCTTTACTCTGTATACCTGCCACTAGCACTCCGAGTGAGAGGGTATTCTCGGTAGCTGAGGTAACAGTTACAACCAAAAGATCTCGCTTGAGCTCGATTCGGGTTAATAAAATCATATTTATTCATGATAATTATAAGATATGTAAGATTGATTATCAATCTTACATATTTCATAATTATTATTATCTGTGTTTATGTTAAAAAAAATTTACGAGGCTATTAAAGTGTCCTTTTGGAAAACTGTTTTTTTTGTACCTGATGACCTGATCTGGACAAGGTATTTACCGTACTTTATAGGACTGACATTTTCCTGTCGGCCGCCTAAAACGATATTAAGAAGCCCGCCGGCTTAAAGAAGATAGGGAGTAGATTGCGTAAGTTGGAGGTAGTAGAAAACTACGCCGCCGGCGCCACGCCGCCGCCGATTGAAATTGGTCAGCGCGCCGCCGCCGAGAATTTTTAAGGCGGCGCCCACATCTATTCTACATACATACCGGTGTATATAGAATGATATGGAATATGAATTATAATTATGTGATTACCTATTAACAATAGCATAGTCGGCTGTGGCGTAGCTTCCACCGGATCAGCCGTATCAATGTTACGGGCCCCAGGACTACAAAGTTCCCAACGTGTGGGAGTGTGAAGCTATACCATCTAGTCCTGACAAATCCTTCGTGGCTTGCCAAGACTGTTTTGAGCTATAAGGCCCTACTAGCACAAAACAGTCTTGGCAAGCCACGAATTTTGTTTAAAAAAGCAATTAAGTACCTTAAAAACGGTCCGCCCAAAAATGTTTGATATAGGACCCCTTTGGAACTAGCTTCGCCACTGATAGTCGGGTTCGTCAGCATAATCATCATTTAAGCCGAAATAAATATATATTGCTGGGCATAGGCCTCACCTATGTGTCGCTAGATGATCGGTCCTGTGCATCTTGCATCCTGCTGTTTTCCGCGGCTTTGTGGTTGATTGATGAGCAGGTTTTCTGTTTGTATAATAATTATACAATTGTGTCTTAGTAACCTGAGTGCCTAATCTAATATTTTTAAAATTTCGTTCGTATTTGCATGTCGGTCGCAATCTGACAAAAATGTATGGAGATTGAGGATTTTTTGACACATTGCGAATGAGATGCAAATGTGAAATTGCGTAAAAGAATTGGCCGTCCAGATCCATAACAAAAGAACTAAATAATAATAATCTTACTGTTAAACCAGTCGTTCTATAAAGGTACAATTTTATATATATTATAGTTCATCAGACACGACAAAGGTGCATTTCGTTAATAAACAAATCCTTATCATTTATACCCTTTTGCGGAAATTTTACCTATTAACGTTAATTTTAAAATTTAGTTGTTATTCTATTGTTTCAAATGTATGAAATTCAGTATTTATATTGATCTATATCTTGATAGAAATGAGGCGGTCTACGACAAAACTTAGGTGTGACTCGAAGCTAAGTATCATGAAAGAACATTGTAATTTAAAATGTCAGTTCCGAAAAAGGGCTTTAATGAATAAAATATATTTTATTTTACTTTTTAAAGTTAAGTATTCTAAGCACAGGCGTGTCAAGAACATGTCACACTAATAAATGTCATGACTTTTTATAAAATTGCTAATGGATGTCACGTTCATTTTCATACAGCAACGAGAAAAAGTTTGTAGACTGTTTTAATAATAATTAAATACATATACTAATTATAGCATTGGACATTTACACCTCGGTTTACACAAAAACTTACTCCTTTTCGGAGAATACTTTTTTGTTCACTTTACTTTTGTCATACTAGCTATGTTTGCGAGTCTGCTCGCATTGTTTTAAGCATTTTTTCAGTTATTGGGTCAGCATCATCTAGCCTAGCTTTTTTCCACAAATATTTTAGATTTGAGTTTCATACGAACCAGTTTCAAAGGGATTATTCATGAACTCGTAATACATGTGTTGGTTGAAGAGAGGAAAAACAATAGTTCATTAATTATTTATATATTAAGAGAAAAACAGACACAATTACACAAACACACCATTATTTAACTATAAGATACCAAAAATAAAAGAAAACCTACACTCTGCTCTAATTGGACCTAATTTATACACTTAAATGCACGAAAATGTAAATATAGCAAATAATTAACAATTAGCGACACTTTAACTGTTGTAAGACAGCTGTTGTGTTAAATGATATAAAGGAAGAAACAACGAATAGATACAAACGCAAGATAACGCTCTGTTCAATTATGTAATTGTATTCTTAAAATAGAACTCGCAACTTCCAAGGTGCCTTGTTGCGGAATTTGTTCGAAAGAGTCACCGCGGCTCTGGAACGCAAAGGGCACTAGGAGGAACACGGATGGGCTTTAGTCAGTATTGAATCTGACACTCCCTTCTGCTTCGTCCAAAGCGGAAGGAATCATTTGATGATTTCCCATCCATAAAATAATAGCTTCCAAGGTGCCTTAACGATATAATAGGTAGATATAAAATAACGGAATAAAGTATAATACTAGCTATACGTGATAGTTGATAATCATTCCTGACGAAGAGGATAAAAGTATAGCCTCCAATACAATGATGATTTAATACTTCTATAGGCTCTTGGTATTGCTATAAGTACCTTTATTCTAAACTAACGCATATCCCGTGGGTATTTCGGGGAATCCTCTTTGTGCACCCTTACGAAGTGTAAGGCAGGTAAGTACGTGCCAAAATTCAGCTTTCTACGACAAGTAGTTTCGGCTGTGCGTTGATATCACTTTTGCCTTTCATACTTACAGCCGATGAAGACGTCTTCATTGAGTCTTAATGTGATATATACATATATATCTCCGAGTGCTGGCAAATATACAAATATAGCTATTTGTTCCACCTTTTCGCATTACATTACCTTCAGCGAGAGCAGTCATCAGTGTTTAGTTAGTTAATTTCAGCTCGTATTCGCTAGACGGCCCCCGCGGCGGGCTGCGGCGTGCGCTCAGCGTACGGAGGTAGCCGAACAACCCACATACATGATAAGCGATAATAATTTAATATGCCGTTTGCTCCGAACCAAATTGAGCAATTTATACACGTCCGGCGCAAGCGCATGATCCGTGGGCTCTTGCGTGCGCGCAACTTAATGAATTCTTATTATTCCAGTACCAGGTAGTGCTCAAGTAATTAACATTAACTCGTCCTGTTATTGATTTCCTTAGTCGACGAACTGTTTATTGCTTATCACGACTTGTAATAAATGAATTGATGCTCACCGGCTACCGTTAAGAAAGATTTAAGATTGCACGAATTGCTGATGAAAATCGGTAGGAAAAAAAAATGCGGAACAATTAAACTAGAACACGAAAACACTGACCGAAGCTATCGATAAAACTTAAGCTTTCTACATAAGAATCAACAGTTTGAAATATAATACAATAAAACATGCGTTCAAACGTATAAATTGATGCTGACTCAGTATCGGCTTTTTACACGATATCAGTCATTATGTCCATCTATTATTTAGATATTTTAATCAAGACGATCGATTGTTACGCGTAGATATAAAGGAAGGTAATTAATAATAAGAGACGAAGAGAGAGAGCGGCCTCTGGCCACATGCCGTAGCAAAAACTCAATGGAAATGGACCGATTAGAAACGGACTCCATACAATCCTATGACGTTTGTTCCTCTGAGCCCTTTTTGCTTTGTGCTCAACGTATTTTTGATGATTTGCGGGACACAACAGACACCAAACAAAAGGGAATCGAATAAACAAGTCATCAATTTATAGAAATAAAATTCATCGATTAAGCAAAAGGTTTTTAGTGATCGAATTTATTAGAGTCGGAGGTTCGCGGAAGTGGTTCATAAATTCGTGGAGGTATCTTGGCAGCTCGTTTTTTATTTCACGAAATGATTAATACCATGTTTATTTCATAATCTACTTTTTGATTTTTATCATTGTTAAGTGGGACTGGGAGATAATCAGTGACATTTTTGGAAATAAAATTATACAAAGTTCAAGAAAAGACTTACTTAGTTTATTAATTACTTAGTTTTGCAAGGTGCCGTTCATTATTCTGGACCCACGTCAAAATGAATGTTATTTTATCAGCAATAACGATTGTTTAAATTCCAAAATATGTAGAATTGGCCACGTGAAATTCTATAGCGCATGTCAATACTTACCTTATGAACTTTTTGACATTAAATTGACACCTTGTCCTCCATTGACAAAGTGTTATTCTATCAGCGAATGTGAATGTCGCAATGCCAAAGTATGAGGAACTGAACACGTGACATTTCGATAGCTTTTGACAATCCCATACATTTTAGGCGTTTTGACAACCTTTTGCGGCCTACCACTACCAAAATGTCACTTGTCTGCTTATCTAAAAAGGTCACTTTAGCAGAATCAGAAAGTCAATTTTTTCCAATCAACCTTGAACCTAATGCGTTGGCGATAAAAACGAAAATGTAATTTGACAGATTGTTTTGAGGTTAATATTATGATCTTAGAATAATAACGCATAGAAGCCGCGTCTCGAACAAAACCCGAGCAAAATCGTGTGTCCACTTCATTTTCTTTGTGTGCGTGAGCCGAATGTGTCTACGTTCCTCTAACGCACACAGTTATAGCTTTCAGTGATACCATTACTAAGCCGTTACCCACAAAATATGGGAAGACGTATTACTATTTTGCTATCAAGGCAAGTATTTTATGTTGTTGGGAACTGGAAAAGGTAAACATGATTTTTCATGTAATATGACATATTTTTTCGGAAGGTATAATTCAATTTATTTCAAAATAAAAGGAAATAAATCGCATAAAGAATGAGATATTGTTCAATGCATTTAGAATGCTTGATGGGTTATAATTATAAACAATGTTAAAACATCGGGTTTGATATGAATTAACAGTAAGTATTGTATTTTAAAATTACAAAAATGAAAAACATGAATGAAAGCAATGTGGGTATTTTTTCCTCACAAATAGCAACACTGTGTTATTACAAGTTAGGTTATTTGAATTTTGTTTTATTTATCGATTTACGTAAAAATAGTGCATAGAATGTGAGTACTTATTTGCGAAATGTTATTTTATTACATTTTTTTGTTTTCCTGATGTGCTATAACATCCTTTCACGCAACAAACTGTAATTTTCAATTATTTACTCGCGAGCTGTGTTCGACGGAACGTGACATTGAGTACTGACGGCCTGACGGCTAAGTTTGACGGATTAGGCTAAGTTTTAGTTGCCTCACTTTATGCACTCGTACTAGGTTTCTATGCGTTATTATTCTAAGATTATGATTCTGAAATGATTCGACTAAAGTGGCCTTTTTAGACTCGCTGTTCAACGACGTACTATATAATTATAAGTTAAACATCATTCGTTTCTGTACTTACTTCTATTCCTCATTCAAAGACGCGAACTTAAAAGAGACCAATTTTAGAATTGAAACACGTGCATCTTGGACGGAGAAAGACGCTAACAAATTTCTGTGGGCTTGTTCGTGACAGAAAAGAGGTCAAAAGGTTCGTTGGTAGGGTAAAACAGCACGATTTGAAAGTGTTTTGTCTATTATTTCTACATAGTTTGCCTTAGAACATGAATTAAGTCACTACATTGGCAAGTCATAGTATTTATCATGATAATCACGCTTATATTTTTAAAAGGGTTAGGCGGGGGTAAGCCCATAGTGTGCCCATCACCATTTCGTCATTAGTCGAGAACAATAAGCTTAGCATATCGTAGTCTTAATTTCCGGTTGTTAGAAAAAAAATCATACTTGCGATGCGACCACTAGATCAACGAGACAGTCAAAAGATTACAAAGTATTTTCACGTTTATATATTTTCAACTACAAAGTCGAAGCTTTGGTAAAGGCAGTGAGACTGTCGAAAAGGTTTAAATAACGCTGTTGGTATGACGTTTTTTTTTGCATTTTAGCAATCTCTAGTGGCGATGGAATGATAGTCTAGCTAGAGCCTTAGGTGTACGATCTAAGCGGCATTTAATAGCTTAAACGCTGTAACCCAAAGTACATCAGAGTGCGCAACCGCAGCCAATCGCCTGCCGCGGCCGTCCACAAAAACCACTCAAAGAGGCCGCAGCACCACGAATGAAACGCGACAAATTGCTTCCATTCTCAAAATAGACCAATCGTTTTAAAAAAACGAAGTAGGAGTGCGGCCTCACGAGAAACTCGACCAAGACTAATTGGACATTTTAGTGAGGAAAGCTAGCTATGGTGTCGATGTTACTGAGCCCAACCTGGAAGCTGTGATAGTGGGATTACTTGGGCAGCTCTTTCGGGCATGAACGTAAAGGCAAAGTATAGGTAAGTGTCACCGGAAAATTGCAGACTCCGTAACATTGTTATAAATCTTTATATTAGATTATGGTTTCTCAATACATTATGACAAAATCGTTTTGTATACATTAAATCCCACCCACATTCTATAGTTTTCCATCTGTCCGTAGCTCACTAAGAAAAAATATTTTACAATTTCACGCGATATTTTACGATTAATTCCACGACGTTTGCAATTTTCCGGTGACAATAAGTAGGTAAGCACTAAACTTCAAAGGGCAAGAGGTATTCACAACATAATTATTAAACATAGCACAGTGGCACTTACTTATAGTGTTGTATTATATGTAATCCATAATCAATTCAAGGAGTCTTCCATCAGACAGCAGCAAGACCCTTGAAGTTATCCTAGAAAATGGTGATGCTTAAATGCTTTGGGAACTCAGAAAAAAAAAAAAAATGAAAAGAAAGAAAGAAAAGAAAGAAAGAAAGAAAGAAGAAAAGAAAGAAAAAAGAAAGAATTGAAATTGTTCCGGACGCACAATCTGCGTAGCGTTTCATTGGTCACTTCTCATTCTTAGCACTCTGAAGGCTATTACACAAGTATCTGAAAAGACTGAATCACAAATTACTGGCTTCATTATCACTAAATATTATAAAACAAAGTCCTCCGCCGCGTCTGACTGTGTGTCTGTCTGTCTGCTTGTTCGTGATAAACTCAAAAACCAATGCACCGATTTTCATGCTGATAACACTAGTGGATAGAGTGGTTTTCGAGGAAGGTTTTGGTATATAATTTGTCAAGCGGGCGAAGCCGCGGGAATCAGCTAGTTTAGACTATTTTGTAGATGAATTAAACGTATCGTAAGCAAACATAAAGCGTAGAAGCAACAGAAAATTAAATATTCCATAGGATTACCTACTTAAAACCTTACCTGAGATAATAGTCGTAAAAATACCGGTGAACAAACGAACCGGCGAATTCATTAAAAGTATATAAAATGCATAATGTGTAATAAAGTAGGAATTTAATGCGTAGTTCACTGATAAAACCACTCAAATGTTTCAGAACATGTATTTTTGTAGCGGTATTAACTTTTCCCCTAGTTAGTCAATAAAAGATATCGCCATCTTCAAAAAGTAAAAGTCTGCTAATTTTCTATTACTAATCATTCTTATTTTTCTCAGAATTCAAAAGATTGCTAATCCGAATCAATATTATCAACATAGCCATCAAAAATCGATTCCAGTCCTTCCTGGTCCGATATACAGTCCAGTTTCCTTTAAATCAACTTTATGAGAAATTGTAATAATCAATTTTTATAGAGATTTGCAGAAAAATACGTATAATTGGAAGAAATTGATGGCATTATCGATATTTGTGGCGCAAACAAGGAGGGTGATCAGACATAAAGGATATAATCAGTCGGTAAGAGTTGCAAATGGCGCGGGGTCCGGTATCAAGATCTGGGCAATCAGTGCTATTGAGCACTCCGCGGATTTAAATAATGCCAAATAATGATATTGATCTTTTTGTTGATAACCTTCATATTGATGCAGATTTTTTCTGTAGAGCCGTTAAGTGGGGTGTTTTAATTGTTTGTACCTATAGTTACTTTTTCCTCAGTCATCGTGAATTGTAAGCAAACTTTATTTTCGACCCTGCTTGTCCTAACATTCATTGTTGGAAACTTAGAAATCGTTGTGGCAAATCATATAAAAACTTATAGGTAACAATTACCTACTTGGTATTTTTACACAATTTATTTAGGTATCATCGAAACCTTTGAATTTTGTTATTTATACTCTACAAATATTATGTTAAACTTTCACAAAAAAATTTCAACATGTATCAATTTTTAACCTCTAAAAACTAAACAAACTTTTCACACCGCAGCCGAAGCATTTACAAATTGATCACGATTCCCAACAGTAACTCGATACGTTAAATCATCAAAATCCACAGATAACCAAGCTATCGACGTTTTATTACTGCTTGTTGGTTTTATGAAGAAATATGCGTTATTGATAAGCGTGGAAGTGTTAATGGGGCTGCACCACGCCTTCGTACGCCCCTAACGCCCAGACACCTACATGGTCATTATTGACTTTAAAAGGAAACAACTTTACTTTCAACATGGGAGCCAAGTTGATGATGACGATATTATTTTTAATTTCTTATTTTAGACGCGGGCGAAGACTCTGGCAAAAACTAGTATGTATGTCATATGTTTTCTGTAGATGTAACGATGACATTTTTACCAAATATAGTCATATTTACTTTATTGGGTTGGTAACACCATATTAATTTTAAGAGTAGAGTATAATAAGGTTTTCAGCGATCGTGCAGTTTACTTATCTATAAAGAAAATAAGGCTGTGTGCCTTTGAGGACGCAAAATACCGAGTTTAGGAGAAAAAAAATGTTTTCTAGGAGAAAACTGAACTATGGGTTAAGCTCACCTTTGTACATGAACTTTTAATCACTCTATATTAAATAAGCAGTTATGTGTTATTATATAAGCCTGTACATTAAAAAATCTATGTTTCAGTAAGTTCATAGGTTTCGTACCTCGAATATATTTCGTCAGTTAAACAACTCGAAAGCTCGTTCTTATGTAATCTTATTTATAAGGTTCTCATCGATTTACCGTGTTCGTAAATATGTCGAGAAAGCAGTCGCCATGTCGCTTTCGATTAAGTTTTTTACTTCGCTTCGCCATGAAGAGCAGTGAGCTAGCGATATTTTTTTTAAGGTCAAGGATGTAAGTTTGTAGGCTTTGAATTTGTCATTTGATCGACCGCAATGAAATTAAATAGGCATTTACATGTATTTCTTTGAATTGACCTTATTTGTTAAATAATCATTAAATTGTTGTTTGGTTTGCATCGAAGCCTCTTCTTCGGTTTCTGCACCCTAAATCGGAGTTTAGTAATTATTACTTTTTGGTGACTTCTTATGACACCCCCTTGTGTGTTTACATGAACAAAAACCTGAAATATAACAAACACGACAAAGGTTTAACCGACGAAAGAAGAAGAAGTGTTCGGCCCCGCCAAGAATTTGTTTACATATGTTTCTCAAACATACCTTTCTAGAACAATGTTTGATAATAAAGCTTTATGTGACTTGCAACGGTCTTCGCGTTTTCCCTTAGCACCATCTTCAGAAACACAAACTTTGCCATCGGCAATATTCTTGAAAACAGTTTAATATTTTGTTAGTCATCGATTTACCGTGAACACATCCTGCAACCCTTATACCGAGGTAATATAGCCTTGCTAGTGTTGTAGAAAGGCACTTATGGGCCCGACGCGTTTTTCCCGGCGTTATGGCGACTCCCGCGGGGCGCTGCGGGGTGCTCCGCCCCCACTTAACGCAATTTATTGCGCGACCCTTTAATAAATAAATAAATAACCGAGGAAAATTCAATGATATACAGCCGCGCGTGCTGCTCGCTTGTTCTTCGCGAGAAGAAACAACTCATGAAGAATTGCCGCAATTTCGGAAAATGGATTTTTATTATGTTCTTGTAAAGAGGAGAGGGAATTACATCAAGATGAAAATAAGTAACTAAAAGATGGTGCTTTAACATTCGATATTATGCCAATTTATTAGCAACCTTAGAATAAGAATAAGAAGAATAATAATATTTTATTTGTATAAACATGGTAAATATTAGGTCTTATTAAATATAGGGAGATCTGACACGTTTCGCCATTCACTGGCATACAAATATTAACAGTAAAATTCTTAGGTTTGACTCGCTAGGTCGTCGAAAGCATAGTCCGGCAATATAGTTTTTATATACTTATACAAAAACATCAAACAGCCAAAAAATAGAATAATAATCAATTACCAGTAAAAACTAGCAGTTATTACAAAGCAAAAGTAACAAGAGCCATCGTTTTATTTTTTCATTCTGAAATGGTTTTGTCGTGAATCGGAAAAATTCAACAACTGCTATGTAAGTACTAGGTAGGTACTTAAACCACTTGATTTTATTTCAAATTCACGCACGATTTTTTAAAGGATTGCCAGTATTGGGATTAAAATATTTGACAAGTTTTTACCGACACTACCAGCAGAAGTAGTCTATTGCATTTGTTTAAAGCGGGGTTGCAGTACTTTTTAAGATTTTTGAACGTCTGAAAATCTTATTAATTATGAGTTTTTTAATAAATAAAAATCATTACATAAAAATTGAACATACCCTCAAGTAAATCGTAAAGATAGAAACACGATTTAGAATTATTGGCTCGATACTTTTTTTAATCAAACATGACACTAAATTACAATTTTAAACGTGTACTGCTAAGAGATTTCATCACGAATATATATAAAAGTTATATCAATAGATAGAGCTTTTTATTTTGAAGTAAATGTTGAAACCATATTGTATAATTTCTTTATCAGTTTTCGCAAAGAAGAAAAAACAATCAAAATTTAGGCATTATTTCGCTCGCCGGACAGTCGCTGTTGTTCGTCAAAACACACAGTACTGCAACCTCGCCTTAACTATTTTTGGTGTACTCTACAATGGTTGAGGTTGAGGTGCAATTGTCATACTTTGAAGGAGGCTTCGCATACGCATTGCAGTTGCAAACTGTCAAGTACTTCACTAATTGAGGCTCGCGACCATTTCTGGATCGCCGTTATTTACGCATACCGAGGCCTCTCCAACTCTATTACTTCCAATATTTCCAACTTATTATATATCAGCTTCCTCCCGGGACGTCGTCTACGTGGACTTCAGTTCGAGATACAAAGTAATTTGTGTTAAATCCGAATATGAACTATGTACGTGTGTGCTTAATTTCACCCAAATCCATTCAATAGTTTTTAGGTGAAAGAGAAACAAACAGTCATAAACTTTCACCTTTATAACATTGTGAGACAGAATAAGCAGGAAGACAGGAAGTCGGGTAGGATAAAAGCATACGGAATACTACAGTCTCCCCATTTTCGTACACATAAAACTTATACTTAATTGGATACCTATTTTTTTTTAGAAATTTATATTTTGTTTAGAAACTTTATTTTCAATGACAGACTTCACGAATTCATTTCTATTTGACTTTATCAGTACTTTCACGTAATATGTATTTACCTACTACAATTGATTCATACAATTTTATAAAACATCATACTTATCTGACACCTGTTTAATTGAATATATATTGTGAGTTATTTATATCGATATTATCTCTACATAATCGCGTCACCCACTGCGAAAATGGTAATTTGATCATTCAAACATTGATCGTCGCATAGAAATATTCTGTTTGATTAAAATCCATTATACTATGGAAAACATGAACTTTAAAAACGGCTGTAATGTTTTTTTGTCGAGTTTAGATGCCGTTTAGACATTTTTGACAATTTAATTGAGGAACATAACTACTCGTTTCATACTGTTATTTTGATTAGATTGTTTTACGGGAAATAATAATCATGCATACCTATCACCTTTATTAATTTTAAGTGGTAGGTTTAATTGAAATATTATTTTAATTAAATAATTAATTTAAGCAAAGACTTGTTTGAACTGGAAATTTCGTAATCAAATGGATGTTCGTGATCTTGATAGCAGTGCCAAGTTATTTTGTTAAGCTTATGACGATGACGTTAGCGAAACCGAGACAAGAAGTTAAAAAAAGAGTTGTCAAGAACCGGTCACTATAAGGATCACATTAAATTTAATTATGACGAATCTAACCCAAGCGTAGGTTAATCTTATTAAGACTAAATATCTAAACGTTTCCCAGCATCCTGTAAACAGATAACGGTTCATTTCCTAGTCGTCGGGACGTCGATATGTTTTACATAAACAGCAGACAATCGCGTCTCCATACCGACGAGCGTACAAAAAGTACAAACTCATTAGTAAGGCTCGACCGGGAGCGCAGGAATTAATGAAGGTGAACAATAATTTAGGGTTTAATTAAAAGTGCAGCCCCCCGCGGCGCCGCCTCCGGCCCCCGCGCCCCCGCGCCCCCGCGCCCCCGCCACACAATTATTATTTCTACATAATTTGTGAAAGCTATAATTTAATAAAACTCACTACCGACCTTGTCTAAGATGGTAGGGAATTTGAATATTTTGTTAATAAGGAGTTATGAGAACAGCTCGTCTTTTGTAGGCTGGTTCTGAAAAAATATTTCATTTTCTTTGCATTTCTTATAATTTTTATTTTTTTGATATTGATAGGCAAACGTTTGAACATCAGGTGAGATAGGGGTCACCTGATGTTAAGCGATGATGCGGTCTAAGGTGGAGCACGCTTGCCTAGAAGTAATAACATCGAACAACGAAGTTCCTATTGTTGATAAGTATTTGTTTGCTATAATTGATTTCTTAAAAACGTGTTTGTCATTTTTTTACGTTAAATTAATTCATAGCTACAAACCTGTTTTTAATTAGCCCTCATAAAATAAAAAAAATAAAATCTTTGTTTTTCATTAGCCCTCATAAAATAAAACCTGTTAACTAAATAAATACTTTACAAGCTCTCGTCCCACTGCTACCTGTACCTCGGTTATTTACAATCCGTTTTAAAACAACAAGTGATTTACAATTACCGAAAATATTTGAAAACCAACATTGTGGAGTGTCAACGTCTTTTCTCACCGGTATCGAGTTGAACAATACGCATTGAGCAAGACCCCGAACTAAAAGAATGGCGATTATTGTACAAATCACTGTTATTACGGCTCAACAATAGACTTGATGAACAAGGGGGATAATAATGGTAACGCAAGGCGATCGAGATGGATCTACTTTATTTTTATGAAGAAATAGGCAGATACTCGTTCTAAATAACACTCGACATAAAATAACGCTATGCATTCAATGCATTAAAAAAATATTTATTCTCAGATTTTGGTCTTTAGAATCGTAAGGAAATATTTCTGTATAACTAATAGACCCAGCATGTCGTACGCACACTGAGCAATTACGAGTTCTTTATCGTCATCCAATGAATGAGTTAAACGATGTTTCAGATACCAGTCCATTAAGAAACACGTGTCCTCTGAAGTTTTTCTTGTGTGTGTAATATTTCCCGGACACTTGTAGGTGCAAAAAGTTATATTGATCAGAAATAACAATGCATCCGTGACACTATGTCAGGGCTGTGCATACCGGCGCGCGCGCACCACCCTTGACGCACAAAACAATGGCGCAGCGACGAAACCCGAGACCGAACGGAAGTGCGCGGACCCCCGGGATGCGGCGATTTTCTTGCGCTCGCGCTCTTAAAGCTTCCAACGTTAGCAAAGAGGGCTAATGGGCAATAGCATTTTTGTTATCGGCGACGCATTGAAGTCAACTCGCGACGCGCATTGTTCAAGCGTATAATTATCCGCACATTCTTTATTGTTACGCATAAAATCAAAGAATATGTTATATTCATTTTCCCCTGACTTTTGACTCGGAGCGTATTGAGCAAACTCAATGGAAGACGGTTAAATGTTCTCACGATTTAATGCGTTTTGAGGACTGTTGAAGCTAAGACGCATTTTAAAAGGACTATATAGGTACCTACTTGTAAATTAAATGACTGAAGTTCTTTAACGTCCACCTCCACGTGTTATCCCGTTTGTGCAACAAACCGTAAGGCTTCTATGCTGTTGCCTTATACTTAGACAAAGTTTTCAAAGACAATCAGAATATAGTAGCGAATCCGGATGTATATTTATAGGTTTTCAATGTCACTGACGTTATAAAACTATATCTAATTTTACAGTAATAATTAAACGCCTTTATCGCACTATCAATAGGTAGACTTTTATCTCACGAGTAGGTAATCCCGAAGATTTCGTTCACTTACCTACACTATATATTTGCAATTTACACTACCGTTCGTAATAATAGCCCAACTCTAGCGATTAGAGGTGCTCCAGTCAAGTGGGGAGTGCATATGTCGATGCTGAACAACGTTTTGTCGCACAGTGCCGAGTACTTGCCTACTCAGTCCCCTACAAAGGTTTCAGTCACGTGCGCAAGTCAAGAGGTTAGATAATGCCTTCTTATGTGACCATTTCGTCAAAAGTCTAATCGTTCATGGAGTCATTGAGTAATAAAAGCTCTTGTGAAGTCGTTATACACGTGCCGACAGATAAAGCATTGATAAATGCTGTATTTACTATTTAAATGTTGGTATTAGTGATGTGACGAATATTCGCACTTGCGTTCTCGGATCTTTTTGAACCTAGCCTAGATTTACATAATAGTATAGGTAGGTAGGTACCATAGATATCTGTTTTTTATATTTCTGTGGTAGGTACTGACCTACTACTCTACGCAGAGATATGTTTAAGTACTTAGAATTTTAGTAGACACAGAACAGTTATACTTTGATACCTCTTTAATTTTTAAACGAAGGAGTCGTTTGATGATTCCTGCTTCAGTGTCAGACTCTAACTGAATAAAACGTAATCAAATCAGGTGAGATAACGGTCAAACGTATGCCTATCAATAGTAAAAAAAAACTCATCCGTGTACCTAATGCCCTTTGCGTTCTAGGACCGCATCGATCCGGTGACTCATTCGAACAAATTCCGCAACTGACACTTAGTACCATAGAAATATTATACCTATGCTTAGTACCTTACCTACTTACTTGTTTTTAAAAGTCTGATAATGACTGATCAACTTTCTGATCAGATCATACGCTCGTCACTTGACATATGTAGGTAATATAAAGACTCTGCTCCCCAATTATTATGGGTCACAGACCACGGCAGAGAGTTACACGCCCAAAGTGTGAAACTATCTGGAAAGGTATGTGTTCTCTACTACCTAACCTAACTACTCGCCAGTCTTCATTGCTTCCAAGCAAAGCAGGCATGCATCTTTTGCACGACGCCGCTGATCCATCGTAGACTTTATCCTCCGTTTTCCATCAGCGACCTCAACGTCTACCTCTAGAGATGATTCATCACAAAAATATAATTTTCTAAAAGAAAAAAACCTCTAAGAAAATGTTCCTATTTATTTTCAATCTGATAAAAAACCTTCTGGTGAACATGGTTACCACAATTATTATGTAGTACTTCTTTATAGAAACAGCGTACAAAATGTTTATCTAAATACGTATGCAATGTAAATAGCTACTAGTTATTCCCGTTCCAGTCTCCGACGCGGCGACGACGGCGCCAATTCCATACATTAACAATGTTATAAAGCGTTAGCATCTTGTCTGGCTAGTTATTTTCTTATGTTGGACTGCCCACCGAGAAACTTCTAAAATATGTCAGCTCTTTATATCGAAGGGCAAGACATTACTGAATGATGTTATGAGACTTTCCGCCTAGAAAATCAATGTACGACAAGCAAGAAATGTCAAGTCTTCAGTGATTCAATCGGCTAATTGAATTTCATTCAATCAATCACGGCAACTAACGGTTGTTTGACACATTTTTTTGTTTTTTGTGATATTTTTTTTCTTCCAGACCTTTACTTCCTATATTTTATTTGATAGTATTACAAAATTTAACAAAATAAACATTTTCACACATAAGAGGAGTAACAAAAATAAGCCCAAATAAACTATTAGTCGTAGAACCAATGACCGTTGGGGTAGACTAGTTCTTGAGTAGAGACCGCGTAGGTATCGGCAAACGTAAGACGTCCTCAGGCTAGGCGGAGCGACGATCTTCGCAGGGTGGCTGGTAGCAGCTAGATGAGAGTTGCCGGATACCGAGTTGAATGGCGTGCACTATAGCTGAGGCCTATGTCCAGCAGTTATAGGCCGATGATGATAATCTGTGTGATGTGATGAAAGTAGTTCTAGAAAGTGTATATTAAAGGAGCTATAGACAGAATCCAATTCTGTTTTATTCTCTGTTTTGGCCACTGGTCATAAAAATATTAAAAAACATTGGTATGATTATATAATAAAAGTGTTTGTCTAACAAAAAACAACAATTGATTTTTACAACAAAGTGTTTGCATCTGTCAACCGGCAACACATTGACTTCATAATTTCCGATTTGTATATAGATATATTATATTAAATACCAAAGCCATGGGCGGTTTAACCAGGGTCGAAGAGTAGTCGACTTTTTTCAACAAATATAATTTGTTTGATTTGTAAAGAGTGAATGGTTGGCAGTAGGCCTGTACGCCTGTATTACGGTCCGTGGCTCAGGAGTCATTGTTTGGTGCTCGCGGGAGTCCGCGGAACCCCGCCATTTTCCCCCCAGGGTTCCGCTAAAGACCCAATGCTATGTTAATTCTGAAGTCACCAAATGCCCTGTTAAATTTGTCAGCAAAGAATGGACTCTTGCCCTTTGAACGTCATTATTCGCGGGCTCGACCATGTACCGCGAAATATTGGTATTATGATTCAACACGAACTCATTTCCTAACCGTTTTTAACCTCACTAAATGTGATTGTGCTTATCGCCGATTACTTGGTTTTAGTATAAATTTAACGCAAAAGATATCTCATAATATTTGGTAGCCTTTGGATATCTTCGGATGTGTTTGGAACCGATAATAATCTACGTTTACTTTGATGTCTTATTTTTATATCGGAAACAGAGTAATGTCTGTAGATAATTTGGGAAGATATTGTGGTCGGTTATGTTCAATTAAAACGGAATGGTCGGTGTTATGGTCGAGGGTGTGACCGATCGCGGCGGACGTGTCCCCGCAGAGCCGCGGAGTCGCGCTCGCTGCTCAGTGGTCACAGCGTGACTCTCTTGTCACTCCCACCAAATTACCGTTATCATTCTAAAAAAATAATCTGTTTTCATAATTATAGTTAATGTTTAGAACATTTAATTAATTCCCAAGACAATGTGAGATACTTATTTTGAAATCAGAATCCAGCTCTCTTTTGTTCTCTATTTGCATTCTACAAACACCAATTCTACTAATTTTCACTTTCGCATCTCAATCGCAAACTGTAAAAAATGTATGAAAATTTAGGCTTTTTTGACAGTTTCAGATTGACAATGAGTAATTCAATTAATTTGAAATTAAAATTATTTTAGACTAGGTAAGTAATTAATTTTTTTATGCTTTCAAAATTAAAATCCCTGATGGTAGCCATGCCAGTGTCAGTCACACAAGGAGTCGAGAACTATCCGTGTACAGCGCTGAACTCTATAGCACTCGCATGAAAATAACACATTGTTCTCTTGGCGCGAAAGCTGAATAGACGCGGAAAGCTGAACGGATGCGTACGCATCTCCATGTAAAATCGTTGTTGTCTATGAGCATAAGCTGAATAGAGCTTAGGTAATAAGTGTGAGTAGTCCCTAGAAAGTTCTAATCACAGTTTTGACACAATTGAAAAGTCGGTCGATACTTATCTTCGAAAGCAGATAGTTTGGCAAAGCAAAGCTTTTTAGTAAAGGGTAGGTTCTCCAGGGTACCTAACATGTGGTTAAGAAATGTAGGGCTCGAGGCTCGGAGGACTCAGCAGAACAATGACGTTTTCTTAGATAAGTAAAACTACGAAAGATAAGAAAGATACAGGTAAAATCACTGGGTAGGTAACGCTTGATAAATTACAACACACAACACAGAAAAGTTGAGCTCTTACCTTCATTTCAAGCTGCTTCAATAACATCTGCCTATATTTAGAATAACATTTAAATATTAATTTGTTAAAATACGATTGTCTCTAACTATATCAAGTGGTTGTTGTAAATTATTTAGTTTTTACATTGGTATAAAAGTGGTCGAGTCGGCGGCGCGACCGGCGGAGCAGCGGGGCGCCGCCGGCACAGGCCCCCGCATAAATACAACAAATATCGAAGAATACATTTGAATACGTATGTGTTATTTACCAAAATTAATTTATTCATTATTTCGGATGAAATCTCTGGCGCTTCCAATAACTGATATTTGAACGCCGATAACGGATATCTTATGATTCATTCAACTTGATCCTTGTTACTGCGTGTTTTTAATTTTGAAGAATTGAATACCATCAATCCTTTTATAATTTAAAGCATGCAGACGTCTGCAATTTTAATTTATGTGAACGGTGACTTGTTTAATTTCTGATCCGTGATCCTTCTTTATTATCTATAGGTAGAGTACGTCCCTATACAGAAATTACACAAGTTTGCGAAGCATGGCTACTTATTTGTCATACAAAGTAGCAGCTACTCTGAAGTGATAATGATTACGATAAAGAAGGTTCGTCTGCAGTCTCAACAGACTGCAGGCAAACCAAATACCACCACAGTGATAGCACACATAAATATGGTTTTCATCAAGCATTTGAAGGAAGAAAACGTCAACGTCTTTTTTTACTATGTAGGTAACTTCTGCACTTATGGAGATTCCTACTCGTAGCATGATACCGCAAGTTATTGAGAATGCGCAGCCAAAAAAAATTTTTATGAAAAATCAAAGAGTGCCGAGTTTGTTTTGACCACAGGTCAAAATAATCAGATATTCTTTTAAGGTTCCATACGGAGCGAGTTTTTGGTGTCTTCGCTAATTTTGTCTCGGCGTTATTTAAATCGACGATTGAAAAAGCTGGACCTTTGGTAAGAATACGAATTGATACCGTTTGCTTTCAAGAACTTCGTAGTAATTTGTGCTACAAACTAAAATGCAAACGGTTTTATTTTTCAACGACTTACTTTAAAAAAATTGTTAACCTAAGTGTACTAAGCTCTGTAGGTAACTCTGAGAAATTCATTTTTGAATATGCTAACTGGAACTGTGAGCACGATTCTGATACTGTGAGTATAGTTCTTCCAAATAGTTCTATGCCGTTCATGGATTTTATTAAAGAAGTCCATAAGAACATGATCAACATTTTTGCGCGCGAGGCCGTCAGCGGTCGCCACTAATCGCCACTGTGAAGAATATTTTCCAAAAACCTTTAAACAATCTTCGTCTATGTCTTAGGAAAATATTGGATTCTTCACGACTCACGTCCTCAGCAAAGAACCCAAGTTGCTCTAGAATTTTCTGGTGAGAAAAAATGTTTGATGCGACGCGCCAGGTTTTTTTCTGTTACCTACTGTACGACCTTCGCTTTTCCAGAAATACGTTTCCAATGAGGTACCGTAACCGTGGAAAATGTTGCAAATTACATAAAATACGGAGTTTACCTACTAATAAAATATTTTCATACTTTTGTAGTAAACTCCGTATTAGCTCAAAGGGCGAGGCCAATTGAAAACAATAATCAGTTTTGGGCATCAGTAATTTTCACACATACATTACCTAGCTACCTACTTGGGTACATCTGTACCGAATTGTAAATCTGTATAATCTTATTTTTTCGTTCAGACATACAATAATAAGTTAGTACACTTATTATACTGTAAATAATTTATGATCGAAGTTAATGTTCAGTTTCCGCACTTGGCCGTCGCTGCTCAGACAAATTGGCCAATTAATCATTGTTTAATGTCGCTTCTACCATCTTATCGGAGAACACGCTCGCTTCATGTAATGGTTTGTATACGTCTGCTTTAAATGGTAGACTATTAAGTTAGGATTTTACATTGTTTTAATTTTTAAGAGCACTTTTTGCACTACAAACTTTTTAACTGTTCGTCTCGCGTGACCATTGTATGCACCCACGCCCTGTCTTTCCGTGGATGATTAAAGTGGTAAAAGAAGGTAAGAAGAATCAGACACCTATCTGTAAACTGAGAATCTTTGTCACTATGGTCAATTTTCCAATGAAATTGTTGTGGATACAAATGCCAATTTTCAAAACTTACCCAATGAAGTAATTTATAGTTCAAGAGTTCTATGAGTATAGGACCGCTGGATGTTCTCTTACTCTTTAGTCCGTGTAATTCCTTTCCAATAAAACCAATCCAATTACCAATATTGTACATAACCTACCTACGCCATTTACCTCTTTTATTATGTACTACACGAAGGTATAAAGGCCAGTAATTGCAATCATAAATATCTCAGCTGCGCCATTTATAACCAGGCTGGGTCCATCTATTAGATGGGCTGTCGGTACCCTATTTTCACTTACGACGATGTTATTTATTTACTTCTGCCTTTCTGTGGGTGTGAGCAATTGTTTCGTGGTTTCTGTGGGGAAATAAACAACTGTTATGTAAGGTCGTGATGAAAGTAATCGTGTGGGACTAGTTTTTGATTAGTATTTTAGCTAAAAGATATTGAGGTTAGTAGGTATCCTATGCAATAGTTCCTTAGTTCAGTGTACGGCCGGTTTGGTTACAGATGGTAAGCATAGCCGCTAAACTTTCTTCAAACCTTGCTGACTATAGAGTTACCAAGTAGGTTGGATAGCTTTCTTACGGATGACTTGCGGTAGTGATGTACTTCCAGTCGATCTTGAATTTGAGCGACTTGATTCAATGCAGGTTGGTAGGTCTCTTCCGCAATAGATTTCGGACTCAGACATTTTACCGTGACACGATATCTATATAGATTACTAGCTGTCCCGCGCAACTTCGTCTGCGTCACATTTTCCGCTCCTAAATAATATTGCAACAAAAAATTGAGATTTAAACTATCCTATCTCTCAAGTTGGATCGAACTGCACATGGTGTGCGAATTTTATTATAATCGGTTAATTGGTTTAGGAGTCCATTGAGGACAAACATTGTGACACGAGATTTATATATATTAAGATTTTAAACCATAGACTAGGAGGACCTTGTTTCCCGAATGGCAATACAGATTGGAATAATTAATAAGTATTTGATTTAAGACTTTTACCAGTTCTCTTCATCTTAGGTACCTATACCTAATCATCCGTTATGAGCGACTGGCTTTATCTTAATTCTTATTTCGTCGCCTTTCTCTCAATGTTCTATATCTGATGACGAAAAATCTGCATATCATAAGTATTTGATGGGAGTGTATTCTTTAGCAATTATGGGGTAGTTTACCTACTACACGGACCTTACAAAAACTAGAAACTAGAACAAATTCGCGAGCGTTCAAGCAGTTTCGCCAATTTAACCGCTCACAATTTAGGACCATACCTGTTGTGAAATTCGTTGTTGTAATAAGTTGTGATTGGCAACTGGGTTTACCCCAGTTGTAACTTGCTTTTGTGCCCGTTGGTGTGGTTCTGTTTCTGTTCAGTCTCATGCTCTATAAGAGTAAATTTGGGTTTTCTTAGGTAGATACCTACTTCCCCGCTTCAATGCTAGCTGAAACCATTCTCCATCACTTGTCGAGCTTCCTTGATTCTGGCTTTCAGGACTTGTAGTTGGGGAATAGTGTGGTGGGATTGCAAAATATAAACGAAGGTAGGTACCTAGAAGGTACCTAGGTACCTACCTACTATGTTGCTGACTCAATTAATCTTTCAACTAAGTACAATATAAGTCATGGTGGTATTAGTAGAAGGTAGGTACCTACCACAATAAGTAACATTTTAGTTACCTAGTTATCTTGTACCTACCTAGGTATCCTAATATAATCACTAGCACTACATAAATATTATAAAACAAAGTTCTCCGCCGCGTCTGTCTGTCTATTCACGATAAACCCGAAAACCACTGCACCGATTTTCATGCTGTTTTCACCATTAGGTGGAGTGGTTTTCGAGCAAAGTTTTAGTGTATAATTTGTCAAGTAGGCGAAACCAACCGCCGTTCCGCCGTTTCCGGGTGAAACTCGCTTCCATCTTCGGCCTAATCATCACTTTCCATCAGGTGAGATTTGGGCCAAGAGCTTCCCCGTTTAGAAAAAAAATAAACAGCTAGTTTATTGTATGATATAGTATCTCTATGTACTCGAGAAAACTCATATGAATGAATTATAGATCTTCGATCATCTAATCTGGAAACTTATAATTAAATGATGGTTTTGTTATATTTAGCTATTTAGGTAGCTTTTTCCACTTTCAAAGAAATGTTTAGTAGGTACTTTGTAAATTGAAAGAACAGTCTCGCACATTGAGTAGTCTCACTGCAGTTGCATTACACTTTTATAGCTTCACCTTTTAACTTAACTACTTATACCAATAAATACTTGAGTATATAACTGCAGTTTATGTATGAAACAGTATAAATATTTTGCTAAAGTGGGCGGTCGCGAGGCGTGGCTGTCCGAAGCCCCTCCTAAGATGCACACCCACTCCGGAACAGGTTCGCAATTACACATCGCTGTGGCTTTAATATGTTCTACACACACTAAAATATACTATAAATATACCAGTTAAGAAACAGTTTATGTTACAGCAACAATAGTAGATTATGAATCGACGGGATTTAAAGCAGTGTCTTATGACACGGGCGTCATTTTGAATCCCAAACACAATGATTAAGGATTCAAGTGTTAACTCCCGAGCGTAGTGATCGATCCTGAATGCAGCGAGGGATTTAAGTTAGCAAGGCAAACACACCTTCATCCCTGAGGAGTATACTCTACTTTTCACACATACGGCTAGAAAAGTTTGCTCTAGCAATGAAAACAGCCGGTCGATTCTGTCGACATCTCCCCTTGATCGCTTAGTTGGAGTGAACGACAAGTGAGCTGTCATGCCATCTTGTTTGTATGGTTTGACAGCTCACTTGTCGTTCACTTCGCCTAAGTGTTCACTTCGACATAATTACAGAATCGCACTGCTGGTGGCGCGCGTCGGCCCCCGCCGCAAGGAGCAGTGAGCGCGTCCGAAGCTGTGAGCTCCAGCCCACTGACAATAATATTGTACTGAATTTCATTATAACCTGCCGGGGAGTAATGTGATTTGGAACTCATTTTGACTGCGCTCACTGCACCTAGCAGTGGAGGCGGACGTGAGCCGCTCGCGGGTTAGAATGTCGTATTACCTAGGTACTTTTGGTTAGGTTTACATGGCAAATAATTTAGCTTTTCGTGCAGGTGGTGTGAAAACATTATGTTATCATTGGTTTACTGATGGGAGCCTAGGTCATGATTTTGAAATCGCCTGTGTCGCGATAAGCTCATTGTATTATGAGACAACATCCTTGCCGATAAAACGATACTATCAATCATAATTGAGTTCAAAATAACAGACTAAGGACCAGTTTTTTGAAAAAAATATCGCAAAATGATTGTGACAGGTTGTCAAAACTCGTTATCTAGCTGTGTGATCGGCTGGCTGAGTTTTCAACAGCCGATCGCAACACTAGACCCGTGCGTTGAAATTCTGAGGAGTCGATATGATTTTTCGACAAATCTGGGGTGCGTCGCTCGTGACCGCGTAGATATTAAAACTTCCCACGCAAACATCACATAACCCCATTTCTCAGTTTTGTAAGGACTAATCTAGGTGTTGAAACCAACTGTTTCGTAATTCTAGAGGTCGTAAGTACTTCAGCTAATTTTGAAGAACGTGGTTCGATTTCCTAGTCGGGCAAAGTGGTAGTGGGATTTTTCCATCTAGACTACCTATTTCAGTTGCAGCCCAGAGTCTGGATTTGTGCCCGCAATTGTAGGTACCTATTCTATGGCAATTAAGTCGCCCTCCACCACATGGTTTAATTCGCCTCTGCAAAATAGATATTGAATAATTAATAGGGTTAGATGGAATCCACATGCGTTAATTAAGCTGTTGGTCCCGGCTGTCATTTGTAGATCTTTGGCAGTCGTTACGGATAGTCAGAAGCCAAAAAATCTGACACCAGTCTTGCCAAGGAGTACGGTGTTACCCAGTTAATAGGTTGTGGAGGTCTGGTAGGCAGCCGCTCCACGTAAAATATTGATATTCAGCTGAGTCCGGTTTGACTGGAAGCCGACCCCAATATACATAGTTGGGAAAAGGCTAGGCAGATGATGGATGGAATCCACATGCGTATACGCTCAGCCACCAGCCTAAAAGCTCCCACGACTGGGAAACCAGCCACCAGCCTAAAAGCTCCCACGACTGGGAAACACACCTCCTATCTGTGAGACAGAGTGCTGAGACCCACCATGCGGACCCAGCGGATAGACAAATATCGCATCATTTCGAATTTTCTGTTCCACGACTTTTAAGATTTATTTTTTCTCTAGCCGTTTTGTAAGCGCCTGCATATAGGTACTTATTCTAACCCACGACTTCTTAAGTCGGGGCACATTTGGTAGGTATTTAAGTTCGTAACAAAGCGTAAGATCACTGATGATTGTGGTGGTCAGTCTATAGGCAAACCATCGCTACAAAAACAAACAGAATGATTATGACCAGTGCTGTCGTATCCTTATTGTGGAATGATAGGATAAGGGTGCCTTTCCACCAGAGATGTGGTATGCAGCAAGAGAATGTAAAAGCTAAGCTAAGAAACCATGTGACCATTTCCACTTATGCTTAAGCTATGTGGATGTAGTTGAATCAATTTCTACCAGTGGATATCAAACGCTTCCATAGAAACGTTGCATAGCACATTTCTGGTGGAAGAGCATCCTAAGGATATGGTAGGTATAGCTTAGTACCTACTATTAGACAGATATAACTAACTATAGATCATACCTAGACATTTCACATAACACATAACAATAAGCAACATAACTTTGATACGTGTTTGATACTGAGCTAGGCAGTAGGTGAATAGTGTTGCATAGGTACCTACCTATGCATATGTAGGTATCTTACTTAGGCATCTATGCCTAAGTAAGATACCTACATCACAGAAGACAATTCATCCAATTAACTATCTATCTAGGTAGATAGATAGTTAATTGGATGAATTGTCTTCTGTGGTGTGATAGTAGGTACTATCAGTATGGTTACTGGAATACTGGGTCAAATAAAGTTTCATTAGATTGTGGGGGCATATAAATACCTACCTGCATTTTAGAATAAGAATAAGAATAGAATAAAAATAGTTTATTGTTCAAGATATTACATTCAAATGTGTTGATTCCTGGATCTCACACTAGGATTCCCTGTGTCGTGGGATCCAGGCTCCTTCGTTCCGTTTACATTTTGCAGTTATACATGTAATAAGTAGGTATATGTATATATCACATAAACATCTTAATTTTATCTAATCTACTCGTAACCGAATAAAAAAAAACTTATACACAATAAAAGTAATACTAAAAACTATGCATGTAAGTATGCTGTGTGTTAGTGTTTGCATGGGTGTAGTGTTGGTGTTGACAGTGTGTACCTGAGGACCTATATAATGTTAGACAATAATTATATAAATAGAGGTATGTATGAGATGTTGGTACCTGTAAAAGCGCATCCTTTTATTGTTTTTTAAGTTAATTTTTCAGTCATATCATAGTCCAGAATTAGTAGCCATTTTGTAACCGTAATTTTGCATTTAGTGTGATTTTGAAAGGACCAATATTATATACCAAAGCACAAATAAGAAAGTATTTACTAAGACAATGCCAGCAGCTGTCCCATTAACCATTTATTTACACAGACGGCCAATATGGCTGCTCCATTTAAATCCTTTATTATCAACGACATCACTTAGCATAGAATTTGCACATCGTCGTCATCCTAAATGCTCATTCGTTGAGCGCGTGCGACGACGGGAGATCTCGCTATGTGGCCGCGACCACCGCGGCGCGAGTCACCGCGCGCCGTCAATGATCCTTCACAACTATGCGCGCACGCAGCTGTCATGGCCGTACGACTCAATGAATGTTATTGGCGGTAATAATTATAAATCTTATGTAAGACTTGCAATTATACTTTGTGGTGAAGTTTCTTGCAGCTCATCTTCAGATTTATGTACATAGATAATCAGGTTTTAGGCGGTGGATGCCTAACTAGTTACTACGATATCATGTATAGGTAATAGAATAGATATACAACCTACCTTGTTTGTATAGAACATAGGAAGGTACGTAGCACTTCGTGTAAATAATGGAGGGTGACCTTTTCTAAGTGGGATAAATAAACCTAGGTACCTCTACTACTACATATTCAAAGTACTTACCTATTATGTATTTAGCCATGTTTTAAAATGGAATCCATAAAAATCGTAGGTAAAAGTAACGTAAAGTAGCACTTAATCTATTGACCTTCAACTTCATCTCGCATAGCCCATAGGTACTGCACTACACCTACCTATTATTATTCATTACCCACAGGTATCAAAGGTTACTATTCAAAAAATAAGGATTAAATTTTATTGATTACTTGCAACGCAAGTGCGATTTAAGAATGTGATGGCCTGGCTGTTAACCCGGATTCAAGCAGGTTTTCTATTCTTAAATTCGGAAGAGCAACACGGTTCTGTGGGCTAGGTTAGAGGCAACAGACATGCCTCCTAGGACTTCAACCTGGCGGAATACGTGTAGGATAACCTCAGCCACACGCAAATCACACCAGTGACAGACCTCTGCCAGTCACTTTGAGGAATCCATGCGTAACACGCTGATGATAATTATGTAACTTGTCTTCTCACACAAATACAAATTTGAGACAAAATAGGATAGCTCATATCGGGATTGCTAACATGTACTTTTTTATTGCGAGTTTCCGATATTTCGGCACTGTTGCAAGCGCCATGATCACGGAGTAACTGAAGATCCTGCGGGTGGGATGTTATTGGCAGACATATCGGTCTACCCTCTTTCGTAGTCTTTTTATTTATTACGACCATGTCCGGTACCACTGTCCACAAACTCACTTTTTTCCCAAATACGCCAGCAGCCGTAACATATGGACGTATCGTCCAGGTACATTGTATTTTTTCTACTGCAACTGCCTAGATTCATATCAGCCGAAAGACGTCCACTGCTGGACATAGCCTCCCCCAAGCGTCGCCACAACGACCGGTCCTGTGCGTCTCGCATCCATCATCTACCCGCGACCTTCACCAGGTCATCGGTCCACCTTGTGGGAGGCCGCGCCAACGTTGTGTCTTCCGGTACGCGGTCGCCACTCCAGAACTTTTCGGCCCCATCGACCATCCGTTCTGCGAGCAATATACTGTCACTTTAGTTTGGCGATCCTTCGGGCTATGTCGGTAACCATGGTTCTCTTGCGGATATCATCATTCCTGATTCGATCACGCAAGGAAATTCCAAGCATTGCCCTCTCCATTGCCCTTTGAGTGACTTTAAGCCTTCTGATGAGGCCCATTGTGAGCGACTACATTTCTATTCCATAAGTCATCACTGACAACACGCACTGGTCATAGACTTTCGTTTTGAGATACTGTGGTATGTGGGACGAGAAGATACCATGCAATTTCGAACGCTGCCCAGCCGAGTCGAATTCGACGGTTGACCTCTTTCTCAAAGTTAGGCGTAGTTAGATAATTAATTCTATAGCAATCCGAAGGATTTTGACCCGTTGCTTCGTCGTCATCATTATCATCACCCACAGCCCGACTTGGCCAACTGCTGAGCATAAGCTGCTCTTTTCTTGTGCCTATCTCCACGTTCCGGTGCTAGCCGCATCCAGGTTCTACTCATGGTGGCAACAATGTCGTCCCATCTTGGCAGCGGACGACCGATACTTTCGTTGCTTCATTTTGTTAAAACATCTGATACAAACTCTGAAACGCATTTTGAAACTCAATCGTTAAAAAGCAAAAAATAAAATGCATAACACTACCTCCTACCGACTAGCGCGCTGCTGCTATCGTGAACAGTTCCATATAGATCTATGCATCTGAATCCGCGCTCGCTGAGTTCGTGCCCGCGGCCTTAGCCTGTGGCCACGAAAGCAGCGGCACGGGGTGCGTCGCTGCAGCGGCGTAAGACAACGGTGCGCGCCAGTCTAGCGGTGCCCGCACGTCTGCAGTGACGTAGTGTTATGCATTTTATTTTTTTGCTTTTTTACGACAGAGTTTCAAAAGGCGTTTCAGAGTTTGTATAATTGGTATATGAATCTAAAAAAAATATCATAATAATCATATTGTAAAAAAAATAGAATTTGTATATCAAATATCGTCATCTGAGTGATAGAGAATAAGTTATTCTTCAGCTACCTGCAGCAATTGTTTAGAAGATTTTTAATCAAATTAATTGTTCTGCAGCGGCGCGGGAGCGGCGCACGCCAGTCTAGCGGTGGCCCGCACGTCTGCAGTGACGTAGTATTAATTTGCTTTTTAACGACAGAGTTTGAAAATGCGTTGCAGAATTTGTATCAAAAAGATGTTTTCATCGCTATTGAAACATTATATTTGCGAACAAGACACTACTTTCTCATAACATAACATAACATAACATAACATAACATAACACAACACTACGCTGCTCTATATGCCCGCTGGCATCGGGTCTGCAGCACGGCGCCGCCGCCACGCCGCCGCTACGTGACACCGGGTCCGCAGCCTTATTGGGGTAAGGCTGCGAATTATTTTGCTGGAGCAAAAATAATATCAATTGTCGTCATCTGAGTAATAGAGTTAATTAGTTCTTCAGCTACCTACAGCAATTGTTTAGAAGATTTTTAAAAGTAGTTGCCTAGATGAAATAAACGTTGCAAACTTGCGACTTAATTTGTATTAGTAGTATGTTATTTGGTTGCAAAGATATTCAAGATTCGGCTGGATTAACGTAGCAAAACATAAATCTGATATCACCGTAAGTACCTAAGTGTTTCCATTGGTGGAACGGGGGCTTGAACACGATCCCAAAAGTCCGATATATCTTTTGTTCGTCCACTACCTATTGAAGTAGGAAGTAATTGAACTTACGAAAAGTAATCCAAGGAGGCTTGTCATGCGTTAAGCATACACTGCATTGCGATTCTGTAAACATGTCGAAGTAAACACTTAGGCGTAGTGAACGACAAGTGAGCTGTCAAAACATACAAACAAGATGGCATGACACCTCACTTGTCGTCCAGTCCAGTTAAGTGATAACGGTGAGATGTCGACGGAATCGACCGGCTGTTTACTTTGCTAAAACCGCTCAGCGCGATCAAGCTCACCCCCCAAATGACTATCCTGGATCCGCCCCTAAGTGTTTTTTTATGAACTTAACGACTCTTAGTTTGAATTAGATAGTAGAAAAATTCCATCTCATTAATATTTTCAGTTACCTACATCACTGTCAAGTTTCTCAATAATCTGTTAGAAAATTTACATTTTGTTAAAACATCTGATACAAACTCTGAAACGCATTTTGAAACTCAATCGTTAAAAAGCAAAAAATAAAATGCATAACACTACCTCCTACCGACTAGCGCGCTGCTGCTATCGTGAACAGTTCCATATAGATCTATGCATCTGAATCCGCGCTCGCTGAGTTCGTGCCCGCGGCCTTAGCCTGTGGCCACGAAAGCAGCGGCACGGGGTGCGTCGCTGCAGCGGCGTAAGACAACGGTGCGCGCCAGTCTAGCGGTGCCCGCACGTCTGCAGTGACGTAGTGTTATACATTTTATTTTTTTGCTTTTTTACGACAGAGTTTCAAAAGGCGTTTCAGAGTTTGTATAATTGGTATATGAATCTAAAAAAAATATCATAATAATCATATTGTAAAAAAAAATAGAATTTGTATATCAAATATCGTCATCTGAGTGATAGAGAATAAGTTATTCTTCAGCTACCTGCAGCAATTGTTTAGAAGATTTTTAATCAAATTAATTGTTCTGCAGCGGCGCGGGAGCGGCGCACGCCAGTCTAGCGGTGGCCCGCACGTCTGCAGTGACGTAGTATTAATTTGCTTTTTAACGACAGAGTTTGAAAATGCGTTTCAGAATTTGTATCAAAAAGATGTTTTCATCGCTCTTGAAACATTATATTTGCGAACAAGACACTACTTTCTCATAACATAACATAACATAACATAACACAACACTACGCTGCTCTATATGCCCGCTGGCATCGGGTCTGCAGCACGGCGCCGCCGCCACGCCGCCGCTACGTGACACCGGGTCCGCAGCCTTATTGGGGTAAGGCTGCGAATTATTTTGCTGTAGCAAAAATAATATCAATTATCGTCATCTGAGTAATAGAGTGAATTAGTTCTTCAGCTACCTACAGCAATTGTTTAAAAGAATTTTAAAAGTAGTTGCCTAGACGAAATAAACGTTGCAAACTCCCTGAGCAAATAACCTTGAGCATTTTTTCCCTCAATAACAGCGCAAGAGATACAATAGCGAATACGCTCAGAATGTTGAATAAAATCGTTATAAAATCTAATTTTGGTCGTTTGAAAAAAATACTTCTACCAAAATGTTCATAATTAAATTGCCTATCCATTAGTGTAAGTACATTCAGTAATTTTTTCTCATTTCTGTGGTTTCGTTGTGAGGAGATTACTTAAACATTATACTGAATAATAAAAAATAAAATCTACCATTTTGAAGCCAAGATTATGCAGAAATTTAATGTATTTTTTATTAGTTGATATTTCTTTTGGATAAAGAGCAGATAGCTCCAAAAAACTGCACAAAAAATGGCTAGCGCTGCGTTTTGCTCGGGGACAGATAGCTCCAAAAAACTGCACAAAAAATGGCTAGCGCTGCGTTTTGCTCGGGGACGCGCCTGTATGTTATTTGGTTGCAAAGATATTCAAGATTCGGCTGGATTAACGTAGCAAAACATAAATCTGATATCACCGTAAGTACCTAAGTGTTTCCATTGGTGGAACCAGGGCTTGAACACGATCCCAAAAGACCGATATATCTTTTGTTAATCCACTACCTATTGAAGTACGAAGTAATTGAACTTACGAAAAGTAATCCAAGGAGGCTTGTCATGCGTTAAGCATACACTGCATTGCGATTCTGTAAACATGTCGAAGTAAACACTTAGGCGTAGTGAACGACAAGTGAGCTGTCAAAACATACAAACAAGATGGCATGACACCTCACTTGTCGTCCAGTCCAGTTAAGTGATAACGGTGAGATGTCGACGGAATCGACCGGCTGTTTACTTTGCTAAAACCGCTCAGCGCGATCAAGCTCACCCCCCAAATGACTATCCTGGATCCGCCCCTAAGTGTTTTTTTATGAACTTAACGACTCTTAGTTTGAATTAGATAGTAGAAAAATTCCATCTCATTAATATTTTCAGTTACCTACATCACTGTCAAGTTTCTCAATAAACTGTTAGAAAATTTACATAAAAGCTGTGCAGCATAATCGATAAATAACTAAAACACTATCCACAACGCAAATTTAAAAAACTTCAACTGAAGCTAGGGGGCTAATCATCTGTACCTACACTCAGATGACGAAGTACAATTATTATTTTGCTGGTGTAATGCACACCTATACATCTATACTTCTATACTAATATTATGTATGTAGGGGGTAATCTCAGGAACTACTGGTCCGATTTGAAAAATTGTTTCACTGGTAGAAAGCTACATTATCCGTGAGTGCTATAGGCTATAAATTATAAAGATATCTTGCATTTTAGTCGAACTATCTCAATTTTTGTCTATCCAGGCGGAAAAAAATAGCTCTTACAACAGAGTTATTTGCGTGCGCTGCCTTAACAGTTGTATATAATTGAAAACAATGTATGGCAACCTGGGGGCTTACTCTTCAAACTAAGTTTAATTCCAATCCAAGACCAATACGATTCCAATGTTAATTTTGTAGTCACGTGACTTGCTACTCTTGAAAACAATATTGTCAACATTGGATTGGGATTGGAATTGCACCGCGATTGTTTTGTTTCACGTGAAGTTGGCAATGTTACGGGCCGCAATAGTGATGGTAGACTAAATACGATAAACTGGTATAGGGTTTTATAATGCTTTATCCTTTAAATAACAAGGCCACCAAATAAATATTATATTAATATTTGTTTAATTGATTAATACTAACGTAGTTAATTCATTTTGGCGTAAGATTATTAAAAAAAATCATTAAATGAATTGTGACTGGCTGTATGCGGTAGGATCGTTGCCTACACTACTAAAAAGAAAGATGGCGTCAAAGTTCTCCAAATTCAAAAATAAATTCAAGTGGTTTTAGAAGTGAATTCGACGAAATGCAAGTTTGTCTAAAGTATTTAGTAGTTACTTGGATACTGTGTGTGAGTTTGGTTGTCTGGTTCCTTTTGAGTAATAATTAGTACTTATTAAGTTATCTAACTAATATAAAAACAGTTCTAAAAAAGTGGTAAGTATACAATCATATTTTATTAATTGAAAATGACAGTTTGTTGCGTGAAAGGTTAATTAAAGTACCTAACGTTTTACTAAAGTGAAGGCTTATATTTTGTTTAAGTACTTAGTTAGCATAAAGGGCTTAATATTATCATAAATTTCCTCAAACAAATCCTTGCTCACTCTATAATTCGCTTTAAATTCGTCTTCATTCATTGAAAACGCTTTGTCCGTATATCGCATTAACCGACGCTCATTTCGTCTTTGTTTCAATTGTTGTTTATGCGAATTACGTACAGCACTGATTACTACTGCAAATCGTGCCATATTAAACAGTTTTTATTCCCTGAAAACCACTTATAACGCTAAACAATTTCAAAAAAAAGTTACACTTTTGCTATTGGAAAAATCTCAATCAACAAACAATCCCAACTCAATACCGGCGCAATAGACAGCTGTCAAAATACACTCAAGAGTAGAGTTTAGCGCACTTCAATTCCGATCCCAATATGATCCCGATCCGAATTAGTTCCTCATAATAGACACTCAATTTGGCGCTAGTGTTGAACTCAAGAGTACGAAACGTCACAATTCCAATGTCGATCGGTTGGAATTTAGTTCAAGAGTAAGCCCCCTGGTCCGCCTATAATAGTTCTACAAAAAAGTCCGCGGCACCATATTTCTATCTTTTATATTTTAGCAGATATAGTAGCTTTTATGTGTTAAAAAAAGTATTTTTCGACATACTTATCTTTGGACGATTTTTTAAACAACAAAATATTAAACCTTATCGAAAAAAATGTTATTTTGATCACAAGAACATCATAGAGATACGATTTGCCCTAAACAGTATGGCAATTGGTTGAATAGTTTCGAAGATAATATAAAATTACTAAATCGCAAAACGCCGCCCGCGCCGTCCATTCACGAACCGCATTAGAACATGCTTTGTACGGACGACGTGTTATCCATTACCCATAGACGGCGTTGTGCAATTACGTCATTTTTCTGAATCCTGGTGTTAAGATTTTCCGCGGATTAATGACCCTCTCCAGTTATTATTTAACTTTTGTCGTTTGGTAGGTAAGTTGTACGTAGTTGATTGAATGTTGTTGGTCTTTAAAATTGTTTTGGTTGCTCGGTTTCTCAAAACACAATTACAATATTACTTCGTTCTCATTATTCGAGTTCGAAGCTGTGATATTTCTGTTTTTGGGATATCGGACAGTTTCAGCGATTGTTTATCATGCCTTAAAGGATATCACAACTTTCCCGTCAGACATCCCAGACATGAGACAAGAGCAGCTCGAGTACGCCGTACGGAAGAGCCTCTCGAGGAATAGAGAAAATATTTCGCAAGCACTCGCTGGGAAATCTAGCTCCGAGCGTTCACAGCGGCTTGCTAACCAAAGCTGGAGAACATCGCAGGTCCGTGCTCAGCGTCTCAGTGATTTAAAGCAGCATGGCTCTGCAACAAGGGACAGGGAGTCTAACGCTGAGCGCTCGCAGCGGCTCGCTAGCCTAGCTACATACATATTATTATGCAATAAAAACAAAACCCTCCTTTTGGCCGTCAGGAAATAAATCATAGCAGTCAGTACTAACCGAACCACACTCATAATTTCATCACAAGTTAAAATGTTTACCGCCCAACGAAGTGGGCACGGGTCAGCTAGTACCTATATATAAAAGTACTCTGTGATGCACACCGGTTCCGGTTAACGAAGTGTTAGCACGTACGTCAACGACCTCCGCGAAATAAATCGTAAATCCGTGTCAAAACAGTGCAAATAAAGTGTATCACGGCAAAAAACAGTGCAAATAAACAAAAAAAGACATCTCACAACTAAATCTTAGTGCAAAACAAGTATTTCGAGAAAAAATTGTGAAAGTGAAATAAGAAGACCTAACCTAATAACACAAGTGTTTAATTTTAATGATGGATTCATTAAAATTAAACATAGATCATAGTTATACGGAATTGTCTAAAGTGTCACTGTCATCTTGGGTAACATTGTCAGTTGCAGTGTTGCCAATTATAAACACCAATTACCACTAACCACCAGTATCGCAGTATCGCTACAGGATAAAGACGAAAATGGACAAAAGTATGGAAACTTTACTATCGAAATTAGATTAAAAGCTTAGTCAACAAACACTATTCATAACTACTGCGGTACTGTAACAAAGAACGTGATGGAAGCGTTGAACGAAAGTTGAAAATAATAACTGAAGACAACAATAACCTCAAAATTAAGATAGCTGAACTAAAAAATAAAGTACCTAACCTACATAAACAAAGAAAAACGCAGGAATAACATACTATTATTTGGCATCGAAGCGAAAGAAAACACGGAATCTGAGCTCGTGGACTTCGTCAAAGAGATAATAACAGACATGAAGATTTATCTGGATAGCAACGAAATAAGCAAAGTTTACAGAGTTGGTAGACGAAACGACAACAAAAAGCGTCCTGTAGTAGCCACAGTTCTTTTTCCACAACGACGTGGAAAAAGAATATGATAATAAAAAAATAATCCAAACTTACTTCAGGAGTGTATGTAAAGGAAGACTTCTCAAAAGAAATATTGGAAAAAAGGGACAAACTACAAATAAAGGTCGAAGAAGAAAGGAAACATTGCTTTTATAAGGTATGATAAACTTATAGAGAAAAGAGGAAACGTGAAACTTCTGGATCACCGAACTCTGGATCACAAAAGAAAGCAAACCCTACACACTCATTAACCAAAACCATACCTAAAGAAATCATAAAGCCCAATATACTAAACTACATCGAACGAGGCAAAACAAACTCACTATCAGAGATTTCAAAAAACTAAATACCTTCATCGATACCCGGTTCCGAAACTAAAAAAATCTGCAACTTCATCTACTCAACTAATGGAAAAATACGCCGCAAGCCGGCTGGCTCCCGTGGTGCCAGAAGACCACTACCCTCCAACTGATGCACGTCAATGTCAACATCAACCTCGAGTACAAGCATCGATAAAGTAAAGATCGTAAAAGGTAAAGAGAAAACGTAAAGATCTTAAAATTAAATCAACAGAAGATCTTTGGGGAATGTCTGTAAAAGTCTGTAGATCTATTATTGAAACTATTGCTCTCCACTTAGCTCTTATATTTAACTCTAGTGTAGACCAGGGAGTATTTCCTGATCTCATGAAGCACAGTAAAGTCGTTCCACTGTTTAAATCTGGTGATAGTCAAGAACCCAACAATTACAGGCCGGTTTCAATCCTGCCGGTTCTCAGTAAGGTGTTTGAAAAGTTAATGCTTAACCAGATGTTACTACATTTTAATGAAAATTCCATCTTTCATGAACATCAGTACGGTTTCACCAAAGGGCGTTGTACAACTGACGCCGGTGTCACTCTAATAAAGAACATCTTTAATGCCTGGGAAGATTCGCAAGACGCCATTGGAATTTATTGCGATCTCTCGAAGGCGTTCGATTGCGTTAACCATGAAACACTTTTGTTGAAACTGGAGCATTATGGGATTAGGAATACATCTCTTGATCTGATTAGATCGTACTTGAAAGACAGACAGGTTAAAGTACAGGTAAACGGCGTGAACTCACTGGGGTCTGAAATGACAATGGGCGTTCCGCAAGGTTCAATATTGGGTCCATTCCTCTTTTTAGTGTACATAAACGATTTGCCCCAATTGCTTCAAAATGAGCCAAAGATGGTGTTATTTGCTGATGACACATCATTGATATTTAAGATAGAACGACGGTCACAAAATCTTGATGATGTCAATAACTCTATTCATCAAGTTCAAGATTGGTTTACGGCAAACAACTTAGTATTGAATGAAAAAAAACCAAATGTATTAAATTTACTTTACCAAATGTTAAAAGTAACGAATGTGACATCGTATTGAATGTACAAAAACTGGAATTTATTGATCAGACGGTTTTCCTGGGAATCACTTTAGACGAGAAATTGCAATGGGGACCTCACATAACATCTCTTGCGGCGCGGCTAAGCTCAGCCGCTTATGCTGTTAGAAAGATAAGACAGTTAACAGATGTAGAAACTGCGCGTTTGGTCTATTTTAGTTACTTTCACAGCATTATGTCGTATGGTATTTTGCTATGGGGTCGGGCTGCTGACATTGAATCCATATTTATTTTACAAAAGAGTGCTGTCAGAGCCATTTATAATCTACGTCGACGCGATTCTCTTAGGGAAGTCTTTAAAAAGATTAATATTATGACAGTCCCATGTCAATTCATTTATGAAAATATTATGTATGTAAGGAAAAATCGACATTTCTTTAGCAAAATTAGTGATAGACATAATTTTAATACTAGAAATAGAAATAAATTAGATCAGCCATTTTATAGATTAGCCAAAGTACGAACATCTTTCATGGGGTACTGTATTAAATGTTACAACAAAATACCTTGTGACATATTAGAATTAAATGAAAGAAAATTTAAAAATTATGTTAAAAGCACACTATGTAAACAAGCATATTACAAATTAGATGATTATATTCAAGATAAGAATGCTTGGAAACATGCTGGTCCTGCTCCATAGGACAGTCTGAGGTGTAGTAAACAAAGTCAAACTTATTGATAATGTTTGTATTAATATATTTAGTATATCTATAGATGTCTTTAATGACTTTTATATTTAATTTAACTCACACACTGATTTATTGTTCTTTATTTGATAAATCAATAGTACCAACATTTTTAAATATGTGTGTGTTTGCATTGTATAGAGTCAAGTACCCTGGCGGTTGGGAGTGTCATGCTCACTCAAAAGCCTAGCTGATGGTGGCGTATGCGTTAAATTATGTGGCTCCATTCAAAATGGTTGAGACGAATGGGCTTGGCGCATGTCATGGCGCCGTCGGTTGGGACTGGTCATTTCTCAGCTGCCATGGTTTATTTTAATTTATTTTAATTATTTCTTTGAATTGTTCCTTTTTTAGTTCGGATGTTTTTATCATGCTCGTCACATCGTTCTCACATGTATGTATAATTTCAACACGATGTCAAGAAAACTTTGTAACAATTTATTATTTTTAAAAGAGTGTCCGTGGAGTTTCTTGCACGTTCTTCTCCATAGAGATCTACGCTTTGGAACGTGCAAATAGCTTCATATTTTTGGACCGACCGACCTTGACAATTCAAAAGTGCCTGTAAATGGTTTAATTGAAATAAATGTTTGAGTTTGAGTTTGAGAGTTTGAGTTTGACAACTAATCTAATTTACATAGCAACTTACAACACTCTGACCCTAAGAACCAACGAAAGCTTAGCTGAACTTACCCTAGCACTCGAAAACGTAAATTGGTCAATAATTTGTAGGTTTACGCGAAGTCTTAGGAGAAATATTGAAGACCGTGGCAACTTTGTATTGTACTACAAAGGAATTACCCCAGGGCAGTATGGCACTGGCTTTCTGGTAAAAAAGGAATTAAAATCCTACATTGATGAATTCTAGACTAGAAAAGTAATAACAAGGTTAAGTAACCAAATAAGAACGAACATGAGAAAGGATCGGCGAAGACATAAATATGAAATATTGGAAAGATGTATTGAGAAGACTGGTGGTGTCAAAAAAGCGGCGAAACCACTAAAAGAATAAATCAACTGGGTACCCAATATAGTAGACAAAAACAGCAGACAATAGACGAGGCGTCCGGAAATCATCTCAATAGCAACAGACTTTTTCCGAAATTTGTACTCTAGCAAAGATACCAATCATGAAATTAAACTAACTGGGGGAGAAGACGTACCAACAATAATAGCTGCAGAAGTGGAAAAAGCAAGAAATTTTCAAAAAAGAGACAAAGCTCATACAACATCAACAATGAATTCCTGCTAGAAAACAAAAACGCCCTTGTACCATCCTAACATACTTTTTCAACGAAGTGATACAAAGTGAAAACATACCAGACCAGTGGGCAACTTCCTCAATAATACTGCTACACAAGAAAGGTGGTAAAAACAACATAAACATCTATGGACCAATCAGCCTAATGTCTAACGTCTACAAAGTTTTTGCAAAAGTCATCCTAGATAGAATAACCAAATCGCTGGACGAGAATCAACCAAGAGAGCAAACTGGATTCAGAAGCGGTTACTCAACTATAGACCATATACACACAGTTCGTCAACTATTCGAGAAAAGCTAAGAATTCAACATAACCATCTACTGTTGTGTCGTGGACTACTCCAAGCCTTTGATTCACTGGAACACAACAAGATATGGGAAGCACTTTTGAACCAAGGTGTAGAAAAGAAGTAGGTACATCAGAATTCTCAAAAACATATTATTAGGGTTTTATTTAACAACAAAAGAAATGTATTTAAAGAACAAACTATATACACTTAAAATAGAAAAAAATAAAAACTCCTAACTAAAAAATGGCATCAAAAAATTCGCCCCCATCGCTATCGACTGGAAGTGAGCCCAAAAGACTGGCTGCATTGCCACGTTGTATGGCAATGCTTATCCTCTGTCCAAGGTAAAAGCCAGCTCTTGGGTCACGCGAAGCGTCAACTAAGCGTTTTGCAAGATCTTTAAATAGGACGTGAGCACTCGGACCCCACGGTCCAAGAGCTTCAACCCCAAACGGCTCAAAAATGTAGTTGCCAATAAGGCTACTATATTTCCGCCGTTTGAGATTTTCAGCAGCCGAAGCCGCAGAACCAGCACAGCACGACGAGCTAGGAAGATGGGATGGCGCAAGAGTATCGACACAAGTAGCGTCCCACACTAAAGGCCTACCCATCTTCCATGGAAATAAAGACATACCGTCCGGTCTTTTGCCATCGTCGCGTGCCAGGCCAATGGGTTCTAATACGGCTGGCACGCCGACGGCGACAAGAGCACGTCGGATAATGTCGTTGATATTTGCGTGCCGTGCTATGCGACCCGCACTTCGACTGCATGAGAGGCCGTGGTGCCCGAGGCTGTTGACAGCTTCGCCACAGTGGCAGCGATGAGGAGAACAACAGGATGCGCCTAAGCGAAGGGAAGCAGCGATGCGGAAAGTAGTATCGTCGAACAAGGTGCCTATGTTCGACGACGGTAGTGCGTGAAGCCAGAGGCCCGACTCCCACTCACCCACAGCCAGCAGGCGTGCACGCTCCGCAGAAGTGGCAGCAGAGGCAATTAGGTTATTCTGAACTCCTCTGCAGAGCGGCTCATCCCACCGTCTCTGGTATGATGGGTTGTCGGGTAAATTTTGATTCGGGCAAGCGAGTCTCCAGGCATTTATAGCCTCGGTAAAGTACGGCACATCAAAATCAGTCAGTGTAGAAGCTAGGATATTCCTGACTAATTTTTCAGTGCCGTGAACCGAGGATATAAAAGCCGGTAAACTAATACTGGTAATTTTGCGGAAACATATTATTATATGCCAGCAGTAAAGCTAAAATCAAACTAGAAAAGGAAGGAAAACTAATAAGAATAGAAAGAGGTGTCCGCCAAGGAGATCCAGTATCGCCTAAGCTATTCACAGCTATGCTGGAAGGAATATTTCGCCAGCTGAACTGGGACAAATATGGGCTAACAATCAATGGCGAGAATCTGTATCACCTGAGGTTCGCAGATGACCTTGTGGTAATCTCAACATCAAAGGAAGAGCTTCATATGTGTGTACTACCCGTACTCACATATGGATGCCAATCCTGGGCGCTCTACAAATCGCACTATATGAAACTCGAGACCGGTGAAACCCTATGCTGAGAATTATGATGTGGAAAAGGCTAAAAGGCAAAATAAGAACTACAACGATCAGGAAATACACAAGAACAAAAGATGTCACGCTAACCATCAAAATGCTCAAGTGGAAATGGGCAGGTCACACTATTAGAGGAATGGACAAGTGGTCGCAATTGGTGATGAACTGGTACACAGGCAACAGGAAAAGGAAACGACGCAGGCCACTTAGGCGATGGGTCGACGAAATTAAGGCAGTGGCGGGCGGTACTTGGACATCACTAGCCAGAGAAAGAGAAAAGTGGAGTCAGTTGGAGGAGGCCTTTGCTTTAACAAAGCACACATATATTGCAACCAACGAAATGACTAAAGAGCCTAACTAATTGTGAAATATCTGACAGAAGGCTTATAATAATAATAATAATGCCCCTACCGCAGTACCTATACGTTGATGTCGTGATGGGGCTTGCACGTCCCGACGGACCTTAGGTCATACCTAGGGTGAGGGGACAGACAAAGAGAGATACAATCCGCAAGGCAGATTTGTGGCGAACTTTTGGGCAGTAGCGACCCCACGAACCTTATCTCCCGGGAGAAGTCTTGTTCCTTATCTACGGCTTGCCTTTATTGGCTAGCCAGAGTGAATACTGACGAGGACCGGAGCTCCCACCTCTTTCTTGCCTTAATTGGACGGTCTGAGTGAAGATTCGCTAGAGCACACGTGCTCGGGAGAAGGATGTATAATTCAGTAAGATGCTGGTAGGGATCTTGACCGCACTTCCGGAATTGTCCTGATAGCCGTGGTATACCTCTCCACTCCTCTAGCACCTCAGGCTATGTTGCCAACTTGGCGCTACGTCACTTTGTGCTAGCGACCGTTTTCTGGGGCCCCCATTCATTGAGTGTGCCAGTCACCCCCTGCCATTTAAAAGCCGTGTATGTTGTTAGTGGTCAGGCAGAGGCCAATAGTTCTTCTATAATAAACGATTATCAGTCTACTAAACCACTCAAACCCATTCGTCATTTTTTGTTTCTATATTCTGCAATAGTCCTGCTCCAACCGGGGATTGTCCTTGGGAATACTTTCAGTGCATACAGTGATAATCGCCGGTTGGTGCGCCATTACATTTGAAATATCTAACGGGGCCTCTGCGAGTTGGTTTTGGCCCCTCGTACGCCTACCAAAGGACCGGGTCTCCAGAGACCCGAGAAGGTAAAAAATAATAATAATAATACACACTGAGAAACTGGAAATTCCTGTAACATCATTTATTTTTGGTACTGATTATAACTGGATTTTATGGCTCATGTAATCTGAGGCTCTACCCTATGATAGGCGCATACCTCCATATTAGATGTTCCAACTTCCAACTTTGTGTCTGGGATGGCCATTGACAGTGATTTTAATTGCAATGCCTCTGATGTTGCAGGTATCCAAACATCATAAGCCGTGAACACTTACAATTTTTGGGTTCTGAACATCTGTTAAAATGGATCCCTTATAGGATCACTCGTCTGTCTGACCGTCTGACACAGCCAGTTTTCTCCGGATCTACTGGACAGATTTTTTGAAATTTGCTATAGGTACATACCTATTGACTTTAGTAACCCAAACACAGTTGCTTTACGTAAGTAAATAAATGTTGAGTATAGGGTCACTTTTGCTTACTGTGGTATAAATATAAGGTTTTAATTATATATTTTCATAATTTAAAAACAAAGAGTTTTCTAGAATAATTTAAAAGTAAAGTTGTTTAGCTTTTAGGTTGCCTTATCTTCGAAACAGCTGAGCCTAAAAATTTGAAAAAAAAAAAAGCAGAGATTTTAGCTCCATACCTACGGATTATAGGATAACCTTCTTTAATGTTACAATAACATGTTAAAAAATAAAATTGATTCGGAACCCTTTGCATGCGAGTCCAACACGCACTTGGACAGTTTTTGTACATTTTGCGACTACAAGTGCATACATGATTTTCTATACCATTTGGTTCAGCACAGCATTTAAATATAGTAAGCTAATATTATAAACAATTAATCAGCCTATTGATAAACTTATCAACTTCATGAATGATCTTTTATTATTGTATGTCAAACAAACCTGCTAAACTTTCATAATAGTCTCTTTGAACTTCATCATTGATATAGCTTGATAAAATTATAATTTACATACTTATATTTAGAACAGTGGTAGTAAATATTTATATTTATTGCATAAGAAAACCCTACAACAATAGCTACTACACATAGTTAAAATTGTGAGGTACAATTGTCAACTACATGTAATTATTAATTTAATCTCGGCTATGGCGTTCCAGTTTCATGGCTTTGTAGTACCTTTCAACTATAAATTCCTGTTTTTGATACCTTTGTCTTGTAACCTGAAACCAAACTTTTGTCATACCTAGCCATTTGTCTGATGAACTGCAGTACCAACATAGCAACATGCATGGAGGTTTTGATGATTAGGACTTGCTAATTGGTGCCATTGAAGTATGACTCAAAACACATCATCTATCATTCATTCATGCATTACAGTTATAAATAGTCAATAAAATCATCATTGATAAAGAAAGTAAATTAGCACGATTGGAGACGTCACACTAAAGCCGTTCATGCTTCCAATTTTGAAATTTGTAAACAAATATTATTTTTCGTCAGTCAGCAACAGCTGAGTGACGAAATAGTGTTTTTTTGTTTTGAGCGATTTTCTTTTGTTTATCAATTATCTAGGTACTATAGCAAATAGGATTAATACGATAGTTATAAATATGTAAGTTCTTCAATAGGTATTTAATTAGGACAACAAAGCACCAAGACACTGGCACTAGGTAAAACAAAATAAAACAAACGTAACCTGGGTTGAGAATGACGAGAATTTTCACTCATTTCTACTTTCTGTTGGATAAATCGGAAATTCATCGAGTTAAAGGGGTTGCAGTTGTCACAGAATATAACGCGCTATGCACAGTGCACTTGCACTTCAGAATACTTATTTACTAATTTTACTATTTACCTTTGACCCTTTGACAGTTTGACCTTGCTAGAAAGATATTTTTGGCATTGGCAGATTTGACAAGCGAGAAAAGAACGACGCCGCCATCTTTCTTTGCATAACATAAGGTTGCCACTTTTCTGAAGAAGAATCTTTACTTGTACAGTTTTGTTCTCATTCGATTTCACAAATCAGAATAATGTAACTACTTATATATTTATTTATTTTCCTACCAATATTTTTGTATCTTTTTTTGTCAATTCGCTCGTAGTAAGCAAAGTTGGCGATAATAATCTTAGGTCCTGATAAAGCTGAAGTTTATTTTGGTTAGTACAGACGCTAGCACATCAAGCTACAACAATCTGTCAAATTTATTTCATAGATTTTTAACTTTATCGCAGATGCAATAGGTTCAAGTTTAATTGGAAAAATTTAACAGTTTCGGATAACTTGATGTGCTGGTGACAGTACCTACTTCGTGTTTTTTCAACTTCACGCACTACACATTATATTATAATAACAATTTTCGACAAAGCCGGGCAGACTGGTGAACGAGATGGCAGAGGATTTTTAATTTATCAGTTCAAGTTTGTTTTGGCATCCAGAAGCAGCCACTCCTCACCGGGTGGACATCAAGTTCAATGGAGAGCCTGTGCCATCTTCTCCTTTCATCTTCCACGTCGCACCAGCACAAAAGAGTCCTTATAGACACTTCACAAGTTGGTAAGTGGGCAATAAATAAAAAACCTCTACCCAGAATGTGTTTGCAATTTTGTGAAAATAGATTTCTACCTACCTAAAATTACTCCAATCAGTAAAGTAGTGGGTTCGTTTACGATAAACTATCTTTGCATCCAACCTTAGTTTTATTTGTCTCCGCAAAAGGGAATATGCATGCGATTTTTTTTATTTTCAAATCGAAAGACTCATTAGCTCTAGTACAGAGCACACATCAAGCTACAACAATCTGTCAAACTTTGTTAGATTTTTAACTTTGCGTCTAAAGAGATAGGGTTCAAAGATTGTGCTGGCGACTGTACCTAAACAATCATGAAATTATTTTTTAATACCTTCATCAGCGATGAAGTTCAAAGATACTTCAAATCAAATATTACAATAAGAAAAAGAAGTTCGATTTGAACTTTGACGTTAAAGTCCATGACGACTATACTTACAGTTGCCATAGAAAACAGCATAAATTTCGCGATAGGGAAAGACATAATATTTATATAAAATAATTATATCTCGTTTGCTTTTCGAGTAATTTTGATTCTATTTTCACTGTTTATCTATACTAATATTATAAAGCAGAAGAGTTTGTTTGTTTGTTTGTTTGGTTGAACGCGCTAATCTCAGGAACTACTGGTCCGATTTGAAGAATTCTTTCAGTGTTAGATAGCCCATTTATTGAGGAAGGCTATTGGCTATATATCATCACGCTAAGACCAATAGGAGCGGAGCAGTAATGAAAAATGTTACGCAGACGACGTTGCACGGGTCAGCTAGTTTCTAGATAAAGTGTATAAATATTTTTAAAACACATCGTCGGCAGTCATGACTTTGGTTTAAGTAGGTATAAGTAGTTCAAATACTACGGGACACTGAATAATAGGATTAAATGTATAATAAACATTTAATTTTAACGAACATATTTTCATTGAAATTTCCTAAGCGATTGTCAAATTACGTTGCTTAAGAATTTGAAGAAAACCCCTAATCCGGAAACGTCATGATCTGCATCTGTTTAAAAAATCTGATAAACAACGTAAAAATTAATGTTCCTAAATTGTCAACCTGAAACGCATTCATTATCATTGACTGTGTGCTACGTACGCACTCAGAGTAGAGTTACGCGGTAATTATGAACTTTATGTAACATCAGTATGTACCTTTTTACTCAAAATTATTAAGTAGGTACATTTATGTGGTAACCCTAATCTTGAATCTCCCCCCACTTCAGAAGTTTCGTGAGTCATTTGACAATTTCTTAATTTTTATTGTATTGAGAAGAGTTTATATTTTACATCACAATACCGTGCCGCTAAAATTTTAATAAATCAGTTTGTATTTATAATAAATTAACTTCATATGAATTCAAGTAAGACATCTTCATTCATGAATTTAACAAAGATGTCCAATTTCTGAAAATGTGGTAAGTAAATACCTATTAGATATTTATCTAAAATTCTAGTACCTAATAGGTACTACCTATTGGTCCATGACTTAGCAGCCTCCCGTTTGTCATGAAATGACGGGTAGGTATCCTCACTGAAACTGACTGATAATGTTCATTATTTCATAGAGTAAACCTTTGGAGTAAACATTGAGTCTATTTAGACAGTTAATAAACCGGCTGATTTGACAGATCATCTCCGGAGGTCTGACGTCAATCAAAGGTTACGTCAGAGTTATGACGTCAGTGCCACGAAAATGAAATAAACGAAAGTGGAATAAACAGTTAAGAGGGGAGTGCTTCGAGGAAACTCGGTCGATGTAAAAATGATGCCTCTCATTCAAGGCCAAGACTAAACAAAATGAAAATCGTTACAAATAAACGCTGCACCTTCATAACACCTAGGTATACCGGGCTTAAAACAACGAGTTGAGTAGGTATCTGCTCACAAAATATGGCCAAGTGGTATAATTTTTATAGTCTTGTCAAAAATGTGTGAAATGTACAAAAACTCGAATATTCCGATATCACGCATATACTTACAAACGAACGCACGAAATTGAATTGAGATCAGCAATAACAGTTAGGTATTTGTTGTGTTCAGGATCGCTAAGTAGGTAGATGGCCCATCCATAGAGACTTATAGCAAGCCCAAGTATCCATACAATGTTATGAGCACAATCATTTCGCGAGTGTATTGTTAGTTAGTTTAATGATTGGCGAGGAGTGGCCGGTGCTCAGCGGATCGTGCAGTGAATTTAGTCAAAATGTTTCAGCCTCGGGTTATGTTAACGTTCATGGAGGTGCCGAAGAAGAGAAACATGGATACCGGGAGCCCTGAGGAGCGCTTCAAGTTAATACCAACACCAACTGGGCCACGAAAGGTACCTAATGATTATTCTCACTTAAATGTTTCGCGGGCTAAAACTTAACTTCCCGTGATTGGTCAACCCGCAAAATTAAAATTTCTCTCCTAAAGTTTGAAGCAGTTTTGACTTTTGTTATGATAAAACATGTAATGAGTGGAGAATAGAAAGGATCGGTGTTAAAAAATGCTACTGTTGTGTTGTAATGTAATGTTTGAAAGTTACGAATTTCCTTCAAAGCCTAAGAAAGTACCCTCTAAACCCAATGATATTTCAAACCATTTATGACACAAATAATGTTTACACTCACTCGAAACAATAACAAAACAAGTCTTTTAAGAAACATTGAAAAACAAAACTATTCAATCAATAACTGGAATCGAAATAAACGTGTCACTCAAGCATTATTTACGCACAACTATAATGTAACAAGACTTTTGTCAAAATTGTTCATGGGATATAAATGGATGTGACAAAAACTCTGTAGGTACAAAGAGGAAGAATAAGGACTATGTAAGCGCCCAACGTCTTGTTTACGAAACAAACCCCATGCCAAAATAATAGTGTAGCCTGTGGCCCACCGTGACGGAACTGAATAATATAATAGAGGTGCACCATAAATCACTATCATAATGATTATTGTCCTTGGTTAGTCATCCGTTTTTATACAACAAGTTAATTTAAAATTGGAATAATAATATTTCGCTGACATTCTTAGAATTTGTGGTGTGTTCTGTTAGATAAATAAATGATCGGTTAAACCGTTACCTTGCGATTTTCAAAATTCATTCAAAAGCATTTTATATAGTAATCTAACTATATTGATACATTACAATTAAGGCCAGGTATTTCCTATTTTTAACCGACTTCCCAAAAAGGAGGAGGTTTATCAATTCGGTTGTATGTTAATTTTTTTTTTTTTATGTTTGACCTCATAACTCCGACAATTATGCACCGATTTGAAAAAATCTTGTTTTATCTGAAAGGTTATACTTGCAGATTGGTCCCATTTAAATTATATCAAAATCGGTTACGAACTTTGGTTTTTAAATCGAAATACCTGGAATTTGACTATTTAGATGATTCTTTGATAATCGAAATTGCGTATTTTGCTTTTCTGCGATTTTGCAGTGATGTTGTTAGGTGTGGGGCACCACTAAAAAGAGAAAAATAAAAAAAAATTTACAAAAAAAATACAACCGACTTCCAAAAAAAAACACTACAAAGTAAAAAATAACTTTAATTTCGGAAGTCGGTGTCAAAATACGAAGAAAGTAACAGAAACACCGACCTCCGAAATTAAAGTTATTTTTTACTTTATAGTGATTTTTTTGGAAGTCGGTTGTATTTTTTTTGAAAAAGTTTTTTTCCTAATACTCCATCACTTTGAATCAATAATTAACAAACCAAAAGTGATTGTTTAAGGCCAAAAAAACTATATATTGAAACTAACTTTATGTAATTTGATAATTTCTGGTTCAAAACATAATGTCGAAAACGAGAGCAAGATGCTGCAGCGTTTATTTAAAAAAATCCGAAGATATGACTAAATTCGATTTTTTTTTATGTTTTCGTTTATGAAAGTGGTCAGTGGGTCGTCTTAGGGGCGGATTTATGAAAGTTATACTTCCAAAAACTATGTCTAAGAAAGGTTAATAACATAAAGAAAAATATTTTCTGGTTACATTTAGCATAATACTTTAAATTCTTTTAATAATATCTAAATTATTATATGTATGTACATATCTATCTATATCTATCTATCTATTTAACTATTTTCTATACTTCTTCTATCTATACTTATAATAAATCTGTAGAGAGGTCAATACTCCTGAGCTGGTTATAGTATACTTTTCATCACGCTACAATCAATAGGAGCAGAGCAGTGAAGGGAAATGTTGGGAAAACGGGAGAAGTTACAGCTACACAGAAATCATGTATGACGGAAATGTTCTCCTTAAAATTATATAAAAAATATCCCACGACAGCATATTACCTATGTCTATCTTTTATGATTGACGCACAATAACACGTGTAACTCCCGATAGCTTAGCAGTTCGAAGCTTTCTGATTATGTTTGTCTACTCTTACGTTTATAACACTCTGAGTCATCGCTAATTAAAAAAGTTAACATTATTAACTATTCCACAGCCCTTTTTTTTTTTTTTTTCCCGGCTGGAAAAAAATGCGTTACGCATACCCTCTCACTCGGAGGAGTGGGAGGGGTATGTGGGACTCCCCGGGCAAGCCCGGTATACCCACTAAAACAACCCAGCACTGAAATTCCCGCAACGTCTTAGTGGGGGTGGACTGGGAGATCGGCGTAGCCTTTACGTCCAGTCCACCTCCGACGACCGCCCGCCTTCACAGCGGGCCCTTCACGCCCCCCCCGTTGTGGGAGGGCCGGGAACCTCCGACGATGGTGGTGATGCGTGCGTCCTTCTGCGAGATGACATCCTCGCAAAAGGAGGCTACCGCGGCCCAGGACTCCTCACTCCCCAGCATGCATCTGACCACGCTGGGGAGGGAGAGGTCCTGTCCGATCTCCGCAGTGAGACTGCGACGCGGCTCGTACCAAGCTGGGCACACCTCCAGTGTGTGCTGCACCGTGTCCTCCGCCGCGCCGCAGTCGTGACACGCCGGTGTCTCCTCCCTCAGATCCGGTGCAGGTGCGTGCCGAAACAGCCGTGGCCAGACAAGACCTACACCAGACGGAAGGAGAGGAAGCCGTGGGGCCGCTCGAGCCAATCCCGCAGGACTGGACCGAGCGCGTCCAACGTTCGACGGCCAAAGGTGGCGGAGGCGAGGTCCTCCGTCCAATGGACGACGATGGCGTCCCTCGCCTCCCTCCGCACCGCCTCCCGCTCCTCTGCGACAGGGCGCTCCGCGAGCGCTTTTCGGCGCGCCGTCCATTCGTACACCCTGGCGAGCACCCAAGCCTCCAACTCCCAAGGAGGGGTGCCCGCCAGAGCGCACGCCGCCGTAAAGCCTACCGACCGGTAGGCCCTCGCCACCCGCTGTGCAATAGCCCTTTGTGGCCTGCGGATGGCTGTCGCATTCTCCCTCCTGCTGAGGGACTCCGCCCAGATTGGGGCCCCGTAGAGGGCCATACTCCTTAGGATGCCGGCATACAAGCGCCGGCGTCGCGCGCTTGGGCCCCCCAGGTTCGGGAGGAGCCATGACAGGGCGCCGGCGGCCTTCAGCAGGCGCGTTGACAGCCCGCTGAAGTGCGGGCCGAAGCGCCACCTGCTGTTCAGTATCAGGCCCAGATATTTCATCTGGGCCTTAACCTCCACCCGGATGCCCTCCACGACGATGTGGGCATCCGGAGGGCAGCGCTGCCGAGGCCCATGGAAGAACACGGCCTCGGTCTTGTTCAGCGCCACCCTCAACCCTAGGAGGTAAGGCAGCCCTTGTCACGCGAAGTGTCAACTATGTAAGCGTTTAGCAAGTGCTGTAAATAACGCATGAGCATTCTGACCTCACGGTCCAAAAGTTTCAACCACAAACGGCTAGAAAATATAATTGCCATCTAGGTTATTATAATTACGCCGTTTGAGGTTCTCAACAGCCACAGCGGCAGCACCAGCAGCACAGCACGACGAGCTAGAAATATGGAATGGCGCAAAAGTATCACACATGTAGGGTCCCACACTATAGGCCTACCCATTTTAATTTGTATAGGTATAATGCCAATTAACACAATTTTCTTTCTATCTTTTCTTTTTATTTTCCATGGAAATTAAGACGTAACGTCCTTGTCGCTTGGTAATACGGCTGGAACGCCAACGACGGCGACAAGAGCACATTTACGAGCCAAATATTACCTACAATGAACCTAATTTTTAGGTAGGTACCACAAATTAGAAGCGTTGAAACTATCCATACCTGTAGCATAGTCCATGGTTCAACTAACTTACCTGGCACCCTTACCTGGTAACAGCCCACTGTTTGTGTGTAGGCTGAAATAAAACGTGTCAAGGATATTGTTTGGATTAAATTAATGTTGACTGCCCTAAGACTACGGTTTGTGAAACGGCTGAAGCGGGGGCCATTCTGGTGTCTAAGCGAAGAATAACTTCGCTACTTTTAACTCAACCAACAAAAAAGGAAGACAGCGCACCGCGAACAAAACAGTGAAGCCACAAAATCGTGCTGATGCAAGTAAACACACACGCTCACGTACACACCTGCACTAAACCATGCTGATCTTAGTACGTCACGATGTCGTCGAGTGAACATACAATTAAAAAATAGAATTATGCCTTCACGTGTAGTGAAATTTTGTAAAAACAGCAGCAATTCACCTAAAAAGTCTCACGGAATAACTTTTCACTTGTAAGTACTTCAATTAACATCGTTTCTTAATTACTATACTATGAATTTTAGGTTACTTGGAACAAAAAACCTCAACAAACTAAAAAATAATTTTAGCCGCTGCCTTTTAGATTTAGAATAAAATCTAAAAGGCAGCAATTTAAAAAAATAACTCGACAACAATACTTTTAAATGGGAATACCTATGCCTGTAAAGTGAAGGTTAAAAGTCTTTAGAGTCAGTCAGTTTTCTCTTTTAACCGATAACATAACATCGAACCACAAAAAATTAAAAATTAAAACTTTTTACAAAAAATACAACCGACTCCGAATTGGTGTATGCTAGCTATCAAGAGTCACTTAAATTGATTTGATTTGATTTACATTTGGATATATATTGTCCTGCGTCATAAAATCATCTTACTGCATAAATTCTAGATTTTTAAACTCGACAGACAGATATGTTGCTGGGGAGCTGGTTGCACCACTTCTTCCTCCCAGCTAAAAAACACTAGAAAGTAATTACGGGCGGGCATTTTTTGGGGACTGCTTTTACGTAGAACTTTGACGTTCAAAAAGTGCTGGCAACAAGCTGGCCTAATTTGAATCGATTTTTGTTTTTTTATTATTTTGTATATCACTCTTTCCGATTCCAAGATCCCCTATATTATTGAAGTAAGTATGCCAATTAAAATCATACAATACACACTCTCATACTAGCGCACTCCTACCAATACTTGCACACATCACCCAAATAATGCGTATTTTTTTCTCTGTAGTACAACGCTCGTTAATTTATATGTAAATGCACTACCAAATTGTATTTTTTTTGTCGAATAGCAATCTTTCCAAACAATTACATTACAACACCATACTAAAAGTATCTTCCTCGTACAATATCATCCTACCCAAACTAATATTATTACCCAAATTTTAGGGAAAAAATCCAACAAATGGCAACCCACGTAGATAAAAAGATGGCTTCACATTTTTTTTCGCGGTGCGCGGTCTTTCTTTTTATGTTGGTCTGAGACTATTAATTGTTCATGAAAGATTGTCAAGTGTACGTGAACCTATTCCGTGCTGGAGTAGTGTATTTATTTTATTAAATATAATACAAATATTTGTTCCGTGCGGGAATCGAACCTACAACACGCGGCGCAGCAGTCGATCGCTCAACCACTGCGCCAACCGTGCCGTCAAAGATAGTACGTAGTATACTATAAGTGAATACGACATAAAAAATATAAGCATTTTATAACTAACAAAGACGACCCACCGACCACAATGGATCTTGTAGGCTAGTAATAGAACTCTAAAATAAATGAGTACCTAGATAAGGTATATCAAAATTTGCGCTGAGGAAATAGTCTAGTTCGGCGCGAGCTCCATATTACCAGGGGTGGCCAACTTCATTAGACCCAAGACCTGCTTTTTACTGACGAAACCCTGTGCGATGTACCGATTACACACATAGGTACTTCTTAAAATTTTAAATGAAACAGAGTAGTTCAGTTCAGTATAATACATATATTTCACACCAACTTCCCGAAAATGACAGTATATGTCATGCAATATCAACCTAAAATGTCATAATTGCCTAGTGGGTTAAAATTAAATTCAGTAAAATATTCTTGCCCAATAATATGACCTGGATTTCGGATTTCAGGACTCAATATGACGCCCGTGACATAAGATAATGCTTTATCCTCTCGGTGCATATATCTACTGTCATGAACTCATTTTTGTTAATTATCTCGTATTGTCTCACTGCTGGCTAAAAGCCTCCCTCAAGTCCTTCCAGGAATTCTTCATCCAGGAATCCAAGTCGTTTCGCCTCGTATTTTTGGACCGGTGTCTGCGGCGCCGGCCGTCTTCGGGCACTCGTTACGTGGAGACATTTGCCCAAACGGTGACAGTGCATCGGCTTAAGTGATCCACCCGATCCCATTTGAGCCTAGCATACTTCTTGCCCACGTCAATTATTCCTGTTTTGGAACGCAGCGTGGTATTTCGAATTCTGTGCGTGGTGTTTTTACGATTCCATCGCTCTTTGGCAAACTCCAAGGCAGAACTTTAGCGACTCGATGAGCGACCAGGGGCCCGAGTCTGCTATTTTTATAAATTTGTCATTCCGACACGATCCCATTGTCATTTTGGTAAAATTCACTGGCACGTCAGTGACCGGTCACTGAAACGTCAATGGTCTCATAATAGAATTGCGGTAGGAATGCCGTATTGCCATTATTATAAAACCGAGCTAAATTTGAGCATTTATTCATGCCAGATTTTATTTATATTTAGTTTTACATATTATTCATTAGTGTTATAAGCAATCTGAAGTAGTGAGAAGTTCGTAAATACTAAATCTGTCATTATGTACGAGATTACCATTCATATGGCTTTCTTTCAATGGCGTGTCAGTGGTTGATCATTGGAATGTCATAATGACGCCATTATGATGCCATTATGTTAGTAGATTACCAAACTTGTCAAAATCAACCATTTTGAAATCAGTGATCGACCATTCTGACACTATTGTAATAGCAGACTCGGGCCCCTGGTTTGTGCACCGTAGGTTAGGATGGGTAGTAAGTATATAAAGGCGTCAGCGACGGCTGAGCGATAGCGCCATCATCGTTTGGGTTCGGTGGTATCAGGAAAATTGTAGAATATAACACTGAATACAGTACTAAGCTCTCTTTATTAAGAGCGCTTTCACATTTTTTCTTGAATTTTAGCGTTTTATTCGAATTTTGATGTGTGATTTTGCTTTAGATATAGCCTTAAAAAAAAATAAAAATATGCCTAAGACAGTTTTGTCAAAGCGCACAAAATCGAATTGCTCAGGTTGACTAAAGTTGAATACCGCGCGTCACAAGATTATATTGATTTTCGACAATTATTTAAAAATATTTACTTTACTTTTATACAGACCATTTTTTTTTTCAAGTAATATAGCAATGCTATCTTAATTATTAAATATTTTTTATTTGAATTTTTATTATAATTTCATAGATAAAAATTATAGCTTCGTACGGAAAATTGTCAATAATTCTCAGTTTTACAAAATTATTTTTGGTGTATTACTGTATGAATCGTAATAAATTGATTTGAACATTCCAAAGTAGAAGATACAGTTGTACCGTGGACATTATTATAAATGATTAAATTATAATATCTTCGGTGTACCAAGGTATCAAAAGATACCCTAAAGCAACGTTTTGTGAAACATCCTTTGCGGAGTCAAGGATTTTACTGATGTACGTGAACAAATTGAAATTTTTATTTAAAACACTCCCAAGATAAATGATCAAACTATCTTAGGCATATTTTTGTTTTTTTTTTTTAAGGCTATATCTAAAGCAAAATCACCCATCAAAATTCGAATAAAACGCTAAAATTCAAGAAAAAATGTGAAAGCCCTCTTAACTGTGGCTGAGTGCTAGTACTTTACAAATAGACAGTCCCCCAAAACGCACGCCCGTTACCACTTCCTAGTGTTTTACCTGTGGAGAAGAAGTGGCCAACAAACTCCACAGCAACACATCTGTCTGTTGACTCAGAGGAACTCGCATTTATAACATTATTAAAGAAGTCTGTTTAATTTAATTAAAATAGGTAAACCTACAGTTTCGTTCTGGACGAGTGTCCTAGTCGGTGTCTCGAGCCAAAGTGCGCTCGGCAAAGTCCCCACTCTCCAATACGACTCTGTCCACGTGCCGCCATTACAACTGTCAACTGACGTCACGGCGTTTACCACTACCCACTACTACAATACTCAAATCAGCAACTAATTATCAAATTATATCTTTATCCACGACATATACACATATCGACGAATTTGCGCTTCAGGGAGATCGGCAGATCACCCTTCATTAGCGTCTTCATGGACCGCAGTAGCTATCCCAGGAGTTTTCATTGCGGTGATCTATTTCCTTTCCTATTTTATAAATAACATAACTGGACTATTTATATGGTTGCGCAGCCTGTTATAAGTTTTTATCCATGAAGCTAGTAGTCCAGATCGACCAACAAATTATACACATTCTCGTCGGAAACGATATCATGATCATGGATTGATCATTCTTCTTTTGCGCAAGCTTGGGACAGTGGGTATCTAATAGAGGAATTCAGCTGAAACTTTTTAAAAGCTAATAAATAATAATAATATAAAATAATATCCTTGGACATTTCACGTAACGCCATATAGTCCCAAGCTAAGCAACCTAATGCTTGTGTTATGGTAACGATATGGCTGATAAACTACATATATACATTTTTTTTGTAAATACATACATATTATAGATAGAAAAACACCCATCGCAGACTCGGAACAAATACTTGTAGGTCGTACAAACATTTGTTAGTGCGTGAAGATTGGCAGCGCAGACCAAAAAACCACGACTTTTGGGGGTTCCCCAAGGAAGTATTTTGGGACCCACTTTATTTCTGATATACATAAATGACCTCTGTAATCTGAAGCTAAAGCATGGCATAATAATATCTTACGCGGATGACACTGCTCTTCTTTTTTCGGCTGAATCGGAAAATGACGTCTACAAGCTCGGCAATTATTCATTATGAGCATTGTACTAAAGCAACACGCAACTCTTTGCTACAGCACTGATTTCACAAAAAAAAGACGAAAAGACATTGTTTGCCCCACAAAAAGTACAAAACATCCTTTCACAGCAAAATTTTATGTTTTCCTTGGACCACTACTATATAATAGATTAAATGAAAAAGCAAACATCAATGCCCTAAATTATAGAAATTGTAAAAAAACGCTCAAGGAAACTCTTCAAAGTTTGTCCTATGAAGATACAGAGAAGTTGTTGGAGGTATTAAAATAAAGTTTTGTTTGTGTACTATTTATTTATTTTATTTATTTAACAATTTATGTACACACACACACAAGTAGATAACAAAAAAAAAAGGAGACAGAAAATAGGTACAAAGGTGATGCTTATTTCTAATGAAATCTCTTCCAGCATACCTGCGAAAGGAGAGCCAAATAAAAGAGATGTAGACACGTGTGTAAAAGTAAAAAATAAAACAATAAACTTTAAATATAACATACAATACATAAATATTACAAAAAAAAAAATATATATATATATATAACGCTAATATATACTAAATAATATTTTAAGATAAATACAAATAAATATATACATACTTGCAACTATGACGGTACAGAAAGGTAGTGTTCTTTCACTCTTTTTTTAAAAACCGTAAGAGTTTTGCAGTCTCTAATAGCAGGCGGTAGTGAATTCCACAACCTAACCGCGTGCACAGTAAAGGAATAGGAGTAAAAATCAGTGGAGTGGGGAGAGGACTTAAGGAGGTTTCTAAGATGCGACCTGCAAGGCGCATCTGAGGGACGGGAAAAGGAGAAGCGTTCCCGCAGGTAGGAAGGCGTTTTAGGGTTGTGAAGGATGTTAAATAGCAAACACAATATCCGAGAGTTCCTGCGAAGTCGGACAGGGAGCCACTTGAGAACCTTGCGAAATTCAGAAACGTGGTCATATTTTTTGAGGTTGAACACAAAACGAATACAAATATTTTGCAAACGCTCAAGTTTATTTAATTGCTCCTCGGTGGCATCCAAATAACAGGCATCAGCGTAATCTATGATGGGCTGAATGAGAGTTTGGGCAAGGGAAATTTTGGTCTTCAAGGGCAAAAAACTCTGGAGACATTTCAGCGAGTGAAAAGTGTAGTGCACCTTCCGACTGACTTCGGCGATATGGTAAGTCCATGATAAGTAGGAGTCCATGATAACCCCCAGGTTTTTAGCCGACTGTGCGTATTCAATCTGAACTCCTTTCAACCAGAGTGGAGACAGCGTTGCAATGTCCAGCCTGTTCCGCATGTACCTGCCACCGATAACCAAGGCCTGAGACTTCTTAGGGTTGATTTGCAGACCAAAGGACCGCGGCCACTCCCCAATTAGCATCAGGTCACGGTTTACGGCGGATACAGCGGCTTCCGCATCTTGCCTCAAAAAATGGTGGTAAAGCTGCAGGTCGTCGGCATAGAGATGAAAGTTAGAGGAGATAACTTTAGTGACTAGGTTAATAAAAATAGAAAAGAGAAGAGGAGAAAGGACGCCCCCTTGAGGCACGCCCGTTTTAGTAGGTTAAGTTAGAATACTAAGGTTATAGGAAGTATGATTTTTACACTATTTACTGCTTTTTATATACCTATAAGATGACTATTTTATTTTATATAAGTACCGTGATTATTACATAAAACTCACCTTTCGCCTGAAACACAGGATTTCCTAGTTCAGGCACATAACACCCGTGAACTTGAAAATGTATTTACTGTTTTAACACAAAATTAAATAAAAATTTGAATTTGAAAGCCAGTAGCGTATGCACGAATATCGAGTATACATTGTCAATCCCATAATTATTTTTCAAAAGTAAAGTGTTGTGCCCGTCCTCCATAATACTTATTAACCTCGCTCAAGCTCAACACGATGTCGCAACCTTAAATCAGCTGTTTACGCAATCGATAGTTCCGAGGTGTGGAGACAGCACACAATCGGCCGCGACCGAGCTTTACAAGCTTTCAGCACAGTTTATACTGTGCTTTCAGGCCAAACGTTCAGCATTCTGAAAGCTCCTTTCATTTGGGAAGGAAGCGAACATTAAAATTTTTGCGAGCGAGAGCGTGGGAAATAAAAAATATTACGGTATCATAGCAACCACGAATAAAACAAAACATCGGAACTGACTATTTAATTAAGTGTGTTAAGTGTAAAAGTGCGCATAAAATCTATATTACTGTTTGACGAAACCCTAGTGATTGCACCTGGCACCACACTATAGATATTAAAACATACTCGTGCAATTCGAAAGAGAACTCATTTGTTTAAGGCACTTATTACCAATTGAATTTAGAACCAATATCATCACTCTAGCATTTCGCAGATAGTAGATACGATAAATAGCAGCTGGGTACATGCGTACTTAGAATTACCTATACGGAAAAAGGCCTGCAAATTATCCGCACGATTTTAGTAAAATTAAGAGCTTCCGTATAACCAATATTCACCGTTGACTTTCAGAGAGTTTCAGACTATTTGTAGCTTTCCCGCTTCAAAGTCAAGGCGCCCATTGACGCACACACACTGTTATGAACCAAACGTTTTTGTTATAATCGAGGTTTGGGTTTTACAGTGCCTTTCATGTTTTATCGAACTGATAAATAGATAACGTATCATGGATACGTTAGTCGCGAATGGGACGACCGCGGATAAACGTTGCACCGAATATATAAATCAGACAATTTGAAAATTAACAAATAGTACATGGAGTGATTATACACAGTAACTGACGTTTTAGTGTAGTTACTAGTTTTGTGTAATTGTTAAATATTAAGGTAATTATTTATAATGTCGAAGGAAACCGAAGGAAACGGGTGGCAATTAAAACCCGGAGACAAGGAGAACAAGAACAAGTTGCCAGATCCTTTGAATGGAGATTTTCAACAAACAGCTGGGTCTGACACGTAAGTATTCCTTTATAATGGGTATTATTATCGACATAAACTCTACATTAAATAGAAACACAACTTGTAGACACAGAACCCTAAGCACGCATGACACTGAACACGAATTGTTTCAATTGATCAGCAGCTCTTATTAACAATGAACAAGTCAGACGCGCACTACTATACACATTTATACCACGTAATAGGCACAATATAGCGATTGGCGTAATAGCGACATAGGTACCAACTAACCGGGACTGATTAAAGATGATCTCATCGAGACACTGAAACACTCTCCCGTTTTTCGGCGATAGCATCCTTAACCATGAGTTAAAAATAAACACAGACGCCCGGATTGCCTAGCACGAATATTTTTGACGTATAGTAACGTAATATTTTACTATAGCTACAATATAAGGTACCTACTTGTTTCGCACTTAATATTTATTTGAATTAGATATAGGTTTAATATTTTGAAATGATATAAATTGTGTATGTCCCATAAAATTAGACCAAAATACTATAGGGTTGTAGTTTTTCACATTCAAAATTCACTAACGTAACGTTACTAGGTATACGTCAAAATATTCGTGCTAGTCCCGCTGGTCATCAGTCTAATGACTTTCGATTTTTGTTCCGGAATGTTACGTGATATGATAATGTATCTATAGTTTTTCAAGATAGAAAGGTAAATACAATTATAAATTTGGCATTTATCAAAAATATCTTCACGCGTAAGTCCTGCGTGAAAAATGATATGAAAATATTGATTGTACTAGACAAATAAATTGTATGTAGCTTTGTTCCTTTTGTACTGATAGCAAACCATTGAGTACTTAAACAAGGAACTTTGATGACTAATAAAGCACCATCTTTATGTACTTACACCCTCAATGTAGGGCTAAGGGCGTCCCTAGCATACTTTTGCTACGCTAACTTAAACCTAGATTTACGTACGTACATTTCAGTGTCTAAAGGTCTTAACCGAAGTAAACCTAAAGCTACGCCCGTGCCCACACCATAGACTCGAAAGAATGATCGATTCAACCCCGAAACCGCGAAAAAAAAGCTGGTGTTTAGCACATTTTGCCGATTTATGCGCACATAAATTTATGGGGAGCCAAATGTTTTTCGGATGAAATGTTTTTGTTTAGTCCCATAATAAAAGTTGTTCATAATTATGAGTTCAATGACCCTACCGCAGTATCTCTACGTTGACGTCGTGGTGGGGCTTGCGCGTCCCGATGGACCATATGTCATACCTAGGGTGAGGGGCCAGACAAAGAGAGATACAATCTGCAAGGCAGTTTTGTGGCAAACTGTTGGACAGTAGCGACCCCACGAACCTAATCTCCCGGGAGAAGTCTTGTTCCTCATCTCCGGCTTGCCAGAGTGAACACTGACGAGTAACAGAGCTTTCTTGCCATAATCGGCCGGTCTGAGTAGAGATTCGCTAGAGCAAACTGCTCGGGAGAAGGATGTATAATCCAGTAAGATGCTGGTAGGGATCTTGACCGCACTTCCGGCATTGTCCTGATAGCCGTGGTATACCTCTCCACTCCTCTAGCACCTCAGGCTATGTTGCCACCTTGGCGCTACGTCATTTTGTGCTAGCGACCGTTTTCGGGGGCCCATTCATTGAGTGTGCAAGTCACCCCCTGCCATTTATAAGCCTCGTATATTGTTAGTGGTCAGGCAGGGGCCAATAGTTCTTCTGAACTATAAACGATTATCGACTGATAATCGTTTCCACTAAACCGCCCAAACCCATAGCGTTTCATCTTTTGTTTCCATTCTGCAATAGTCTTGCTCCAACCGGGGATTGTCCTTGGGAATACTTTCACAGTGCAAACAGGGATAATCGCCGGTTGGTGCCCCATTATATTTGAAATGGCTAACGGGGCCTCTGCGAGTTGGTTTCGGCACCTCGTACGCCTACCAAAGGACCGGGTCTCTTGCATCATCTAAGTTCAATGACCCCTTAAAAGGTATTGCGTTTATTCTGTTACAGGTTGAATATAAAACACAAAAAAAAATCTACCTACTTAAATAGACTCGGCCGACCCGGCTCACCTCGCTGAGGTCGATGCCGAGGTTGAACGTAGGACTTAGCACCTGGATCAGACGGAATCACCAATAGGGTGTTTCGTCTCTTCCCTGAAGCCCTTATCATGTTGATGACCGCCATTTTTAACGGCGCTCTGTCCAACAATATGTTTCCACAAGAGTGGAAAGAGGCTAGAGTAATCGGTATTCCCAAGCCTCCTCACCTACTTCTTACCGCCCCATCAGTCTGCTCAATGCGCTCGGCAAGATCTACCAGAGGTTTATTTATAAGCGTCTCAAGGATTACGCGGAGCGCAAAAGCCTTATTCCTCAAGAGCAGTTTGGCTTTAGATCCAACCACTCTTGTGTCCAACAGGAATACTGCATCGCTGAGCACATCAGCAGCCGTTTTCAGTGCGACCAGATGACGGGAACCTTATTCTTCGACATTGCGAAAGCCTTCGACAAGGTCTGGCACAACGGTCTGATATACAAGTTGTATCGACTCGGTGTGCCAGATCGTCTCGTGCTCATCTTGCGAGACTTTTTGTCGAATCGCACCTTTCGGTATCGTATCGAAGGTGCGCTTTCCCCACCCCGTCCGTGCCGGCGTTCCGCAAGGCGGTGTGCTCTCCCCCTTAATATTCACACTATTCACTAGCGGTATTCCCAAAACCCCCAAGATGCAGTTAGTATTATTTGCCGATGATACGGCCATCTACTGCAGCGACACGAGCCCTAAGGCCATTGCCCAGAACCTCAAAAAATCCGCCACTGCATTAGGCGAGTGGTTTCGGAAATGGAGAATCGAAGTAAATGCGCAGAAAACCCAGGCGGTTTTGTTTTTCAAGCCGCGGGCAAAAACCCCGCTACGCCCTAGTCCTATCAATATGTTTGGTAAGCCGATCCTCTGGGAAAAGCGAGCCAATTAATAGGTGTTTTTCTCGACCAAAACCTGAACTTCGGAGAGCACATAAAGATGGTACGCTCGCGTGCCGCTTTTGCTCTCGGTAGGCTTCACTTCATGCCGAATACACGCAGCAAGCTATCCCTCAAATGCAAACTGCGCATTTACACCACGTGCTTTTGCCCGATTATGACTTACGCGTGTGCTACTTTCGCCCACGTTTAGCCACATCATATCCATAGGATGCAAACCCTCCAAAACCTTTTTTCCGGAAGGCCACGGGTGCCCCGTGGTACATAAGGAATTACCGACTCCATGTCGACCTCAAAGTCCCGACGGTCAAGCTGTTCATGAAGCGACTTACTAAACGTTTCATCGAATCTGCTGATAAGCACCAGAACCCCTTAATTGCATCGGCTACCCGATACAGCCCCTCAAAGATAGTAGGATTCGCCGACCACGGCACACCCTCGTCGAGCCCGACGATCCTATTCCTCCAGGAAAGCTGTAGGGAAACTAGCATTCTCAGAAAACACAAGAACAGACCGCGTTCCGTTTTCCGATCTCTCCGCCGAGGTCCATCGCGACGCCCCTGTAATTCTCCCCCTCGTCTTTTGCCAAATGAGCCAGCCCGCGAATCGGATCCGTTAGATTTAAACTCCCCAAATAATGGAATCATGACCCAGCCAGTCCCTTGCTGCCCTCCCCTAAACGACGCCGCTGAGCCGAGGTCCGTAGGTACCCACAGGGGGTGCCCTCAGTGAGCGGAGTTTTAGTATATAGCCTCGGCTGGGGGCCTTAAACTCACCTAGGCCCACACAGGCAAGTTCGGCTAAGTAGCTATAACCTTCTAGGTTTCGTAGCTGCAAGTGGCCATCGTCAAAAAAAAAATACCTACTTAAATACGTCCGTTATTTAAACTTAGAAACCATCCAACCGAACCAATACTGTGAAGATAGTTTGGGACCACTAAACCAATGAATATTTCCCGTAATTCCTACGAGAACGGGAAAATACGGGATGTGGGCGTACGAAGTCGCGGGCACTAGAGTAACCAATGTACAACGTGTACCATAAACGAATAAACGCAATACATGAATAACTGGGACCAACAATGAATTCGCGAAAAAAATCGACTGCGAATACATTTCTGAGCGCACAAGAAACGGGGTTTTTCGGTTTATGGCCGGTTTTTACATTAGGTATGTTACCATAAAATAATAACTCTAAGAAATGCGTTTTATTAGCCAGATATATCTTGGTGTTTCCCAGCTATCATTTACATCTCACAATTACTTAACTATAAGTACCTACTGCGGGTCGAAAAAGGCCACTTTAGCAGAATCATAATATTAACCACACAACAATCTGTCAAATTTCATTTTCATCTTTATCGCTAAAGCGTTAGGTTCATGATTGGTTGGATAAATTTGACAGTGACGGGTAGCTTGATGTGTTTTCTGATTCTGCTAAAGCGGCCTTTTTAGATCCCCTGCTCTCACGGCAAACAATAAAATGATTTGTAACACTAAGCGTTGTGCTATAAAATCTCCTTATCTGTTGTTGTAGCATTGCACATTGCTATCTGTAGGTTTTTACACCAAGACTCTATGTTTTTACATGACGAGGAGATCATATTGTTTACAATCAGTGCCGCGTGGTTTGTCTCGTGCAGTTTGCAGTTATCAAGATCTTGATGAATAATGTCGTCGTGGTTTCAAACTAGGAAAGACTTAGAAGCTGCCATTATCTAATGTACATCAAGGAACTTACCATGCCTATGTTTTTGCAGAAGTTCAGAGCCAGATGCCAGCAAGAAAGATGACGTCCCAAGTATACCTTTTATTACATTGGTGAGTACCTATCCACGCCAACACACTATGTCAATCATAGCTTCTCATTACAAACCACCGAAATGTAGGACTAGAATAATTATCCGAAGAAATCTGGAGGTACCGAACTAACGGACCGTCCACACGACACCGACGTTTGTCTACGCAGATTTGGAACCCTGGATAAAAAATAAATGGGACCAATCGAGAACTATATCATTTCAGATAAAAGAAAAACTTTTCAAATTGGTTCATAAATGACAGAGTTATGAGGTTACAAACATAAAAAATACAACCACCTTGAGAACCTCCTTTTTTAAGTTGTTAAGAATGGTACTGTATGTCTGCGCAGACTTTATTTTAAATCTGTGCAGACATTTTGGATCTGAGTTCAAAGTCTGCGCAGATTAGAGTCGGTGTCGTGTGACCCACTTTAATGAATAGAGATGTGGGGAGGAAGTTAATGTTATTGATGACCAGAGAACTGCCTGAACAACATTATTTCAACACGCTTCTTGCTTACGTTAATATCAGTGGCGGGGTTACCAGCAGCTTGAGTAGGTTTGAGCCTTGAGCAGTAGATTTTAGTAAGCGTTTTCTGTTGTTTTGAAGTAAGAAGTGTACAAACATCTTAACAATGACTTTTCCCTCTTCCTTTCGTTGTACCGTTATTCAACGGTATCACAAACCTTAATATATAATAAATACCTAATCAATGGTGAACACCCATCAGTAATTGTTAGTTTGCCTATTTTTTGTATAATTTCAACCTTGTCTGTGTCAATAATTGTAGAGGTAAGATCTGCAGAACTGCAACAGCCTATCCTTGATCCTTGTTGGTAGAATCATCACAGCGCTAAACGTTGTGAATTTTATTTATGAGTACGTATTTATCTATCCATGTATTTCTGAAAGTATTTCTTTTTTCTTCCCTCTTTTGCCTTTCATATAATTTGCTCCTACCATGTGGTCTCTGCACCACCCTAAGGTCGACTAGTTAAAATGCCTGAGGAATTAAGTCCGCCTTTGCGCAGTGTTTTTACCTGTGCATAAAGTTTTAATAAATAAATAAATATACTTTGGTCTGTGCGTAAAACTTCCTGTATCCTCCCAACATTATCGATCCGTTTCGGCTCATGCTTTACCTAATTAATTCAAGCCATGAACGCACTCTACCGCTAACATTAGTAAAGTCAATAATAGAAATGGAAGGTTCGTGTAACCATTAAAGTTTATGAGGTAAACACGAACGTGTTCAGGATAAGGAGCCATTTTCGGGTTTATCAAAAAGGTGCAATAGTGTTCTACTTTGTATCCTAACTAACATTCTTCTTGTTTCTTCGTGTTGCTGGCACGACGGTTGATCAGATTTAGGTGGCCCAAAAGAATGCCCACTTCCACGGCATCGTTGGTGGCAGCCATAGTCTTTGGTGGCTGAACATAGGTCTTTCAGGCTGCATGTTTTGGGACACGGGGTGGAGCCTGGTTTGTGGCTCGGTCCACATGCACACACTGCAGTTTGGTAGCCCTACTTTGCGAGATAGGAATTACGCCTTTCTTAACGCGTTCTGGGGAGGTTCAGGGACTTCCAAGTAGAGCACGGAAAGTTAGACTCTGCAGGAAAAAGTTCGCTTGATTGTAAATAGTTCACAGGTAGGCGAGAGACTATAACATTATAAATGCGAGATTGAGATTGTTTGTTTGTAACGCCTTCATGCCTAAATCACTCAACAGATTTTGATGAATTGCGGTACAGAGATGGGACCCTAGAGGCCTAAGCAAATTTTTTTTTTTTTTTAACTTCACGTGTGATAGTGGTCAAAAGTATAATAAGGAGTAGGTATATGTTATAAAATATGTGCTAATATCTTAATATCTATAAACCATTATTTTATTTCAGTTCAGATTCGCGACCCTTAAGGACAAAATATTCATAACCATAGCGTTAATATGTTCGGCGGTTGCTGCCGTATCGACGCCCCTCAACACATTGTTGCTCGCATTCCTGCTAGACGCCATGGTGGAATACGGAAGAGCCATGATAAATCCAGCTATACCGGATGAAGAAGCTGGACAAGCATTCCTAAGGGAACTGTTCTTCTTTGCCATTTATAACGTCATTATTGGAGCAGTACTTATTACTCTATCGTATATTGCTACTACATTGATGAACATTGCTGCGTATAACCAGGTACGTCCCTCTTTTGTCTCCGTACTTTCAATTGCTCTTTTTGACACTCCGGTAAGGTTCATTCACATTCATGTAAGTAAATAGGTGATTAGGTTTTCCTCTTCTTGGCAACCGTTCGTCTGTATGACACCGTGCAATTAAAAGTACAGAACCTTTCGTGTGCGAGTTTGACTCGTAATTGGCCGTTTTTTTGTGTACGTATCTAGTAAATATCCTAAATACTAAAATTAACATTTCCACAGGTCTTTGTAATTCGACAAGAATATCTAAAAGCTGCTCTAAACCAAGACTTTGCGTATTTCGATGTTCATAAAAACGGAGACATAGCTTCTAAAATTAACAGGTAAGGCACAATCTAATTAGCTTATGTGTAGGACCCACCCATACTTGAAGTACCTAAATATATTCTCATGCATCCGGCAATACTTTACCTCGTAAAGGCAACTTAAACAACTAATAGGAGGTATATGTCTATGTTATTGTTAATGTTTGTTATTTTTTAACACGTTACCAGTCCAATCAAACCAAACCAAACCCACCCTTGTTGCATCTTGTTCATGGGTGCCGGGAGGGGGATGCAAGGGGGTGCACATGCACCTTCCTGGCTTTTAATAAACATTATGACAACATAAGTAATTATATCCTGTCAAGTTACTGTGTAGGTACTATGCGGTACATAAACTCTGTGTATCTCCTATTGCTATGGACAATGAAGTTAGCTATGTCAAACTCAAAGTCGAATTAACCATTTAAGGTATTATTGCTGAGGTGACTGTTAACATGTTTTAGTCGAGTTCATCCTAGGTGGTCTGAGGTACAGAGACAGCATCCTAACAGGATACGCAGTGAGGTTAGTTCCCCCCTCTGTAGCCCCGTAATATGCGCGGATGACGTACTCGTTTATGGACTGAGTCCATCTCATGCGCTGCACACAACCACCGGTAGCGGCGGACCCGGCTCTAGGTCCCAAGCCCCTTGGTGGCCGGCCTCTCCCCTTCCGACGTACAGGTGTTGACGACGTCGGCGGAGAGAAATACTCGTCGCTGGAGCTCGACATGACTGCAGCCGCCGGTGTCATTGTTAATCCGCTATCCAGCGGCGGCGAGGTGGAGCTCAGCGACGGGTCCGGGGGTTACAATTTTGATGGACCCACTGACTTAGAAATCCTACATCAGGGTATCGTCAATATTTTAATACTAATTGGAGGCTTTGCTCGCAGTGACATCGTAAGGCTAGAAGATGGTATCGGCGAGAAGCTGGCGACGTTCTTGTTCTACCAAGCCTCATTCTTCAGTAGCGTCATCATGGCTCTCGTCAAGGGTTGGAAGCTGGCCCTCCTGTGTCTGATATCTTTCCCTGTCACCATGACCCTGGTGGGAGTCGCTGGGCTGGTATGTACCTATAATAATGATAATTCATTTGTTTTGGTGTTACCAGATTCTGGTTTGAGGTGGACAGATAGTTAATCAATCTAATGTCTTTTTGTGCAGACAGGTCGGAGTTCGTTTGTCTCAACCATCTATACTAGAAGGGTTTAGGTAGTTAAATAAAGGTAAACCATCTTGATGTGAGTTTTACACAAACTATAAACAAGTAGGTAAACTGGGTGCGCCAAAGTTCACCTAAATTTTCCACTCCGATAATTGGAAATCCGAAATGTTCTTCCTAACATTTTTCATTCTAACAATAACAATTCCTAACTACTCTGTCTCTAATGTTCATATTCCGAAGCATTCAACTTCATAATATCAGTAGCAATAAACATCTATTATACTTTTATTTGTTTTCCTATATTTTCTCAACGTAACCATCTTTTACACTATTATTCAAAGTCATATCTTTTTTGTTTAGATTTCTTTTTATTTTATGTATAGCGGTGTGTACCTGCTAAGTTAGGTTAGTTGTGCTTAACACAAGAGTAAATGTGAACATAATTAACAGGTAAAAGAAAAATGAAATTTACATGTGAAAAATGAAATTTACAAATTAATTTACAAGTATACCAACACAAAAATGATCGGAGAAAATCTAGTAGTAGAGTAGGACCGTGTAACGGAACGTAATTAAAGCAGTGTTCAAGGTTGTCAGTGCAGTGATACTATAGATAGTTTTAAATAATTATCTAGGTACTCAAGGCTCTGACATACATACCCGCTGACGTCCTCTAGTAACCGAAAGAGCTACACTATAGTGGCAAATGTATTCTATTCTAAATAGGTTGGATAAAAACATAAAAAAGCTCACTTCGGTTGCCCTCGGCGCCGCCGGCGTAAATTAGTTCAATAGGAGAGACAGCTAAATTGTGTTGCTAAAAATCGACACAGTTATAAAGCAAAATTTGCTATTCTACTCTGGCTCTGTATTCTAAATAAACGCTTTATGACACTCCATCTACGCCGTTGATTCTAGACATTAATTTAAAATTAATTACGCCAATCAATTGACAGTCTTAAGAGTCCTATTACATTTTTTACGGAAATTCATGATTTTTGACGCTGTAGTTTTCAGCAGCAGTAAGATATTTTAATTATTTGATCCTGAATAACGATAGTGCCAGTCTCTTTCTTGTAAGTTAGAGTTACACATTTTCATTTTTCTTTTCGTGTAATTTACTATAAATATTTTACGAACTCAGTTTGCAAGAAAAAATGTCGGCGATGGAACTTTGACGGTCAAATTCACATTGTTACAATCAATTCTTTTAAAAGCTGAAATTACTAAAAGGTAAGTTGAATGTTTTACTTGTTTATTGGAGTTCTAGAATTTCTTTAAATTCCTTGAGTTTTCACGGAAAAAAACGTAAAGAAAACCTAATTTAAGCCAGAAATGTCTTGATTCAGCGTCCATTATATTCCAAATAAAAACAATTTTATCAAATAAATTAATATGATATAAAATTTCAATCTACAATGAATACGTTTAATTAGTTTTCGTTTGTCAATATAATAAAACAAAATTACAATAAATAAAATTAAAGTACTATATATTCTGCATCAATTCAGCGCGCGCGCTCCTCAGTCTCGCGCGAGCGCCCAAATAAACTATAATCCTATTCAGACTAGTAAGTATCAAAATTGTTTCACGGACTATAGATAAATAAAAATAAATAAATAATAATAATAATAATAATATCCTTGGACATTTCACACAACGCCATATAGTCCCAAGCTAAGCAACTTAATGCTTGTGTTATGGTAACGAGATGGCTGATAAACTACTTATATACATTTTTTTTTTTGTAAATACATACATATTATAGATAGAAAACACCCAGACTCGGAACAAATACATGTAGGCCGTACAAATATTTGTTCCGTGCGGGAATCGAACCCGCGACATGCTGCGCAGCAGTCAATCGCTCAACCACTGCGCCAACCGTGTCGTCCCAATAGATGTACTCCCAACGCAGACCAACGTAACTTCGTCTATTGCAAACGAGCATTGACGATTCGTAATAGGACTCTTAAAACTATGATGAAATGTGGTCGCAAAAGATATCGAATAAGTAATTGTAATCACAAAGAAATACATTGAATTGTTGTGTAATTCGTGCTAGGTCCGTACTAAGTACTTCGATATGAAAAGCCAATAAAATACTCAAACTGTTTGCTTGGTAACTGATAGGATAGTGTACGACGTTTATCGATAAAAAGGTAAATGCACAACCATTTCGATTATCCACGATTGCTTCCTGTATCTACACATTATCTTACGTGCAGACCTAAAGGAATTCGGTACTTATTTGCATGTAAGTTATCTCTTTATACTACTTCAAGCTTTTTTTTTTGTGGGGATATCCTCGAAGATAATCCCTATCTGGCTTGAACGGAGGTGTTTGTCGGACTTCCGGGTCTCCGGGTTCGGGTTTACTCGGGCCGGTGCCCCGGTTTTGGAGCCCGGAATACCTACTATTAAAGTCACGGGCAACCCCGACCTCGAAGTTCGGAATATCACCTGCTCATCTTCATTTTTCCTCAGGGGGTTGAAAATCAAAAGGGGACGTAATATAAACACTTCTTTCAAAAATTAAAACTTCTGGAAAATGATAAACTTACGACGACGTGCTTAGGTTTATTAGTTCCATAGATATAATAAACATTAGGTTTATTAGTTCCATAGATATAATAAACATCTATACTAATATTATAAAGCAGAAGAGTTTTTTTGTTTGTTTGATTGTTTGTTTGTTTGTTTGGTTGAACGCGCTAATCTCAGGAACTACTGGTCCGATTTGAAAAATTCTTTCAGTGTTAGATAGCCCATTTATTGAGAAAGGCTATAGGCTATATAATTATCATCACGCTAAGATCAATAGGAGCGGAACAGTAATTAAAAATGTTACGCAGACGACGTTGCACGGGTCAGCTAGTTTTTTTATATTTCTGTAATTAACTCCAATTACAAGGTTTCACAATCTATTTATTTATGTACATACATATAAAACACTAAGCGAAAGGAATAAATACAGATCGAAGAGCATAAAGTATAAAATGGATTAGAAAACAAAAGAAAAAAAAAAATTCTTCCAGCACTTCCAACAGGAGAGTTGGATGAGAGATGTAGTATAGATTTGGAAAATATGTTAAGTTTATTAAAATTAATTTCCATAGATAGCAGCCAGTCTTTCCAAGAAAGAAGCTATAGCTTCAGGCAAAGCTGGTGCAATTGCCGAGGAGGTAATCTCAGCCATACGCACCGTGTATGCGTTCAGCGGTCAGAAGCAGGAGTTGGAGCGATACGAAGGACATCTAAATGATGCCAGGAAAATCAACATTAAGAAAGGTAAGCATATTATAATATCTACCCTTTTTAGGATGTGAAATCATCAAATCACTCCTCCCGCTCTGGGCGGAGCGAAAGGGAATGTCAGACTCTTACTGACTAAAAACCCATTCGTGATTCTCCTGCAACACCGTGCAGCACCGTGTCCTGCAAATTCAGCAACCCTGAACAACAACAACAACCCCAGGATTACAACCCCAGGATGCGAACTGCAGGATACGGTGGAGCACACTGTGCAGGTGTGCCCCGCTTGGGCGGAGCACTGCCGTGTCCTCGAAGCGGCGATCGGCCGCGACCTCTCGCGTCCGGCCCTGGTCCTCCAATCCACGGTCCGGAGCGAGACGGAATAGGATGCCGTCACCTCTTTCTGCGAAGCAGTCATGCTAGCGAAAGAGGTGGCGGAATGGGGGAGAGAGAGAAACTCTCGTCCCGGCCGCCGCGGTAGACGCCCGGTTCTGACACTCCCTTCCGCTCTGCCCAGAGCTGGAGAAGTAATTTGGTGACTTCCCCATCCCTAAAAAAAAAAAAAAAAGGATGCGAACTGCAGTGGCTAATCCTGAAATCTCGGATAGCGGTCGGTCCCAGGTTGGCCGGTAAAGTTGATTTGAACTAATAGGCATTCTCAACCCGGCCCATCCCAAACGTACTAGTGCCAGGTGTGATCTCCTTAGTTGAAAGTCGAGCTCAGCCACCAATTCCTTCCAGAATTTGAACGAGGTCAATGATAGAGCTATATACTAAGATTGTTAAATACTGGTCGGAAAAAAAAATTAATCACTCCCCCCGTTATAATTTGAATGTTCAACGTGGGTGAATTCTTTTTAAAGTGCGTCTTGTATTGGGTATTATAGTGGGTTATAAGACGCTTCGGGCCAGGTCCCGGGTAGAAGCGGCCAAAAATTAGATTCCCAGATTTGCTAAAGGTACATTTTCTTACTCTTTATTTAAATATTATATTGGCAATGATATTGTACGTAGTTCTTTAAGTAGGCAATACCAACTCAAAAAGTTAGACCTTTCTAATCAAACAAAGAACCTTGTTTCTATGCATGATGTAAATTAAAATGTACCTACCTATAATAGGTCATTCACTTCTTTGATATTATGTAACCAAGTAGATATGCGAGTTGTGACATACATACAAAAGTTTTGAAGTATAGTAACGTTACAGTAGGTATCGGTAACGTGGGTGAATTTTGAATATAAAATCTGGGTACAACCCCATAGTAATTTGGTTTAATTTTATGCGATATACCTATACAATTTTTATCATAAGTACAAAAATATGAATTCTGATTCAAGTAAATATTTGGTGCGAAACGAGTATCATACGAATACTATATATATGTGACAAACATTCATGCGAGCCTCTCTGGTTTGTTTCCTAACTACTACGTTTATTTCAGGTTTGTTCAACGGGATTGCCATGGGAACGTTGTTCTTATGCATCTTCTGCGCCTACGCTCTCTCCTTCTGGTTCGGGTACAGACTCATGGTCGACGAACCTGACACTTACGATGTCTCTACTATGATCGCTGTAAGTGAACTGTTGAGCTAATTAATCTAAAGTGGTTATAGATGTACGAGCAAGTACGTATAGGCCTACAGGTAATTGTGGCTGAATAATCTGTTTTGTGTTTGAGTGCTTTTCCACCAAAGATGTGCGAAGTAGCGAAGCTGTGAGCGAGAAAAAAGCCAGTAGTGCGATTCACTAAGGCAGAACATCTTTACAACCAAGAAATCATCGTTGAATCATCTGATATAAGATGTTTCAACGATGATTTCTTGGTTGTAAAGATGTTCTGCCTTAGTGAATCGCACCGCTGCAATGGGTTCGCGCGTGACTTACCGCTGCTACTGTGGAAAGGGGTTAGCAGGGCAAGATATTCCTAATACAAAAAAGCGAGGTTAAGATTAGATGTGTACGAAGGATGCGGTCCACGGCTAGCTGGTCGATTCTGAACATTGTAGAGTAAACTGTTATTCCTCTTAGTTTTGGTGAATTAATAAATAGGGCTAAAACTATTGAAGGCTTAAAAAACATGGAGGTAATTTTAAGCACCATGACTGCTAAACTAGGATGTACCTGTGTCTTAGGAATCAAACTAATGACAGCTCATTTCGTGTCCACTTCACCTAAGTTTTAACAAAACAGAACAGCACAACAGGAATGTGTGCGCGGAATCATTTTCTTTGGTGGAAAACCTCCTGAATCAGTAAATTTAATTTCCCGCGGGAATGCCTGCGTTCCATGACCGTCTCTGAGCCAATCTTAGACTAACAGACATTGGCCATCCTGAGGCAATGGTGATAGACAGACCTAGTATCTATCTAGCAAGGTTCTGCAGACATGTCTGGCGGCCATAGAGAATATAAAATTCTTTGGCGGTGTCCGCGAACACGAACAAGTCCATCTAGTGAATATCCTCCTCTTACCTCTAGAATGAAAATACGCGAAAAGGCCATCGAGCTTCAAATAGGTACCAGTTGTCCGTAATTCGTCTATCGCCCACTTAATGTTTGCCTGATGTAATTTTATCGATGTTAGATAGTGTAGATAACGGTTTGTTTTGAAAACCAAACAGATCAAATAGGCAAAAAAAAAAAAACATTTTATTGAGCCTATTGTGTCAGTCAGAAATTATCTTATCACTGTAATTTAAACAGTAAAGTTGCGTTCTCACAGATAAAAGCGCAATTTTACTTCCCATAACTTTTACAATTTAAGACAAGTAGGTATTTAATTGAGTTCCTTCAATAATGTAATTTCTGTTGCATCATAATGTAATCAAAGGAGAAAATGTTATAAAGGACATCATTTAACAGCTATCTGAAGTATCTAAAATAATCGAAATGCATTTAGATTAGAGTCCGACCGAAACTGGTTTTCCGGCCGAAACCGAAACTGAAACCGTATATTCGGCCCTGGCTTCAGTTTCGGCCGAAACCGAAACCGAAACTCATGTGGTCGAGTATAAAATTCCTTAAAATACTGAAATTTGATGCATTTTACACATTATGCTGCATTAATTTTTTTTTTTTTTTTTTTAAAAAAAAAGGAACATAACCTTTAAAGAATGTTTACGTCGGACGATAACGCACTGACTAAGTTTTGTTGCTACGGAGCTATCCGAACGGCGCACGACAATTCCCGAACAGGGCCGCCAGCGTCCGCCATAGTGTTGCCGCGAGAAACGAAGTTAGGCGAGCGTGCACGACTACTTCCGAAATCAGTTTCGGTTTCGGCAAAAGTTTCGGCCAATTTAGGCCGAAACCGAAACTGCCGCCGAAACTTAATTTTTGGCCGAAACTCGGCCGAAACCGAAACCGAACTTTCGGACGGACACTAATCTAGATACTTAGTGCATTTAGTTATAAATGACCATTCGCATTAACATCTCAGTGGCTATCTATAAAAAAAAACCTCAATTTCCATACCTTTTTAGTGTGGTGTACCGAAAGGGTAACCAACGTAACCCTATTTCTAAGCCTCCACTCTCCGTCCGTCCGTTCGTCTGTCTGTCAGCGTATCTCAAGAAACGTAATAGGTCGGTAGTTAACATTTTCACAGTGTGTAGGTATTTCTATTGCCGCTATGACAAAAAATATTAACACAAAAACTAAATTAAATTACAAATGAAAGGGGCCTTCCATACAAGAAACGCTTTCGACTGACATGCGAATGCGAACGTTGAGATTAATATTACGGCCCATTCTAGTCATTAAAATGACTAGAATTGGCCCTCATGTGACTAAAATAAATAAATAAAAAATAAATATGTCATAAATTTAGCATATTATGAAACCTACCGACCTGTAAGAAAGAAATTCCTGAATTTCCTCGTGAAGATTTTTTTATGAATAGAAATTTCAGATTTTCGATGGCTGTAAATCAAAAACCTGCTTTGATTGGCACATCTACTAGGTACCTACTTTAAAAAAAGATATTGCTATCATTATCATCATCTTTCAGCCAAGAGACGTCTGCTACGAAACAAAAGAATAAATACAAGACTCTGTTCTTTTGTTTCCCCCATCGCACCAATGTTCCACACATCACCCACAAATATGATCTCCTCAGGTATTCTTCGGTGTGATGACGGGTTCGGCTAATTTCGGCATCTCGTCGACTCTGATGGAGGTGTTCGGCTCGGCCCGCGGCGCCGGCGCACAGATCTTCAACATGATCGACAACGTGCCCACCATCAACCCTCTGCAGAACAGGGGAACCGTACCCAAAGTCATTGAAGGAAACATCGAGTTGAAGAACGTCGTTTTCCATTACCCGTCCAGAACTGATGTTCCGGTAAGTTGGCCATACTTGCGATATAGTGATCTTCCGCTAGGGATTAGATAACCCCACTTCGCTGGTCTCGCAGTCGAAAGTGCTATTAGAAAAACTGTTAGGGAATAGGTTTGATTACTTCATAACGTAACATGATGTTGTTGATTTGGAAACCGACTTCTAGAAGTTTTTCAAAATAAAATTTTGGCAGCGTTTGCAAAAATTAATGTACTTACCTTTTTATTTGCGAGTTTCCGATATTTCCAAACCACCACCATGAAAGTTTAAAACAAGTATCGGTAAAAAATTAGTCTCGGACCACTTCGATTTTGACGAAGAGTGAAGTTTCACCCAAAAATATTGATAGTAGTAAATCGGGTCTTAGGAAGAATAGAGTAGATTCATAGATTAATAAATAAGTAGATTGCATCGACTAAGATTTCAAGTTGTTTTGACGCATTATAATAATAATATCCTTGCCATGTTGCCCCCTTGGCGCTACGTCACTTTGTGCTAGCGACCGTTTTCGGGGGCCCATTCATTGAGTGTGCAAGTCACCCCCTGCCATTTAAAAGCCGTGTATATTGTTAGTGGTCAGGCAGGGGCCAATAGTTTTATAATAAACGATTATCATTCCACTAAGCCACCCAAACCCATAGCGTTTCATTTTTTGTTTCCATATTCTGCAATAGTACTGCTCCAACCGGGGATTGTCCTTGGGAATACTTTCAGTGCATACAGGGATAATCGCCGGTTGGTGCCCCATTACATTTGAAAAGTCTAACGGGGCCTCTGCGAGTTGGTTTCGGCCCCTCGTACGCCTACCAAAGGACCGGGTCGCCAGGGGCCCGAGACAGTAAAAAAAAAAAAAAAAAAAAATATCCTTGGACATTTCACACAACGCCATATAGTCCCAAGCTAAGCAACCTAATGCTTGTGTTATGGTAACGAGATGGCTGATAAACTACATAAATACATTTTTTTTTTTTTGTAAATACATACATATTATAGATAGAAAACACCCAGACTCGGAACAAATACATGTAGGCCGTACAAATATTTGTTCCGTGCGGGAATCGAACCCGCGACATGCTGCGCAGCAGTCAATCGCTCAACCACTGCGCCAACCGTGTCGTCAGATTGCCATTGATTGCCGTGTCTCTCCATATCATGAAAATACTTTGCAATTATAGGCTGACTCACTGATTGGCGCTGCGACAGATGAATCGATTTGCGTCTGTTGTGACGTAGCTATTAATTCTGTACCACGTTGTTATCGCCACGGAAATAACAATGCGAAGATACTGTGACCGCTAAATTATCGAATTTTGTTACTGGGAAATTTTCGACGCATTTTCTACTGTAGGTCTAAAGTAAAATTTGACGTCGTATGTAGGTAGGTATATCAATTATCCCATTATGAAGGGAACCATCTCGTACCGTTTATTCTTAATCTTGTTAATAGAAAATTAAATTGAATTAGTGCGCTATGCATCCGTCTGGCCCAGATTTGTCCTAGTTTGGAGGGCGTCCGGTGAGCGTCTGGGCGCTGGGACTTTCAAAAAGTGTCCGGGTGAAACCCGGACTTTTTCTTTGTCCGGGGAAGCCCGATTGATAGAAATGTTTAATGTAGAATTATTTAAAAACAAATCTTAGTTAAAAATTAATTCATAATTAAAAGCCACATAAATGTAATGCTAACTTGCTGCAAAATCTGTACTGTGCTGTGCTGCGTCACCCGCGTCTACTCAGCTTACGCTTAGCCTCATCATCAGCCCTTATCCCATGTTACTTGGGGTTGGCGCCACGCGATTTTTCTTCTATTGTGTCCTATCAGCAAAAAATTACGATGTCTCAGAAATAAAAAGATTATGTTGATTAAACATATTTGTTTTTATCTATAGTATTTCATTCATTAGGCATGTGATAGATATCCAGGTATGAAATTCGCAATTCATGATGATACTAATTTTTCTTTATAGTTTTGTTTATGTGCCAATTCGACCTGGTGCACGCAATGTTACCATGGTCATGCATGACTCACGCTTCTAATAAAATGAGAAATGAGAAGCCAAATTATGATCATTTTTAGGAGACCCACTGAACATACCGCAAACAGAAACTGTTTGACATAAACTGGAGGGTGATATCAAATGTTCCAGCTAGTTTTAAGAAGGCTCCATGGTCGAGAAGACATACCTTCATAATTGGTTTTATTTGTAGTAGGTAACTATACCTATTAAATTTACACAACTATTTGTAAAATCGATGAAACTTAACAGCGCACCGAGCTTTTGGCTTTAGGTATTCTATGCGGTCCGTGTATGTGTGCGTAAGCGCAAGCGACAAACGTACGTAAGCGCAAGCGGCACATAATTCAACGGCTGAAACAGGAGTTTTGTTATTACTCAAAAACTAATTACCTTCCGTGATACTAAGGGTTTATTTGGTTTTAAATGCTGAAAGCACAAGTAATCGTGTTTGTAAAGTGTGTAATTTATAGTCGAATCCTTAAAATATCTTACATACTAATGAGATATCTAAAGTTTAAGTATAACGATGCAAGGGATTAAACTAATTAGGTACGCATCGTTTCCTCAGTGCGCCCTTAACAGACCTTGCTTTGAAATCCATACAAATGTTGTATTTAAAAGATCGATTTTAGCGATAAACAGTTAAATGGATCTTAATATTGTATTTAGGTACTTACTATGTTTTAAACGGTGTGTAACACAAAAAGTATTCCATCTATGTAGGTACATATTTAGAGTACCTAGACGTCGATATAGTAAATAACTAATGCTCAGTTAAACTTGTTCCACACAGGTACTGAAGGGCGTCAGTATAAGCGTTAAACGTGGCCAGTCTGTGGCGCTGGTGGGCCACTCGGGTTGCGGCAAGTCTACCATCATACAGCTGCTCTCCAGGTTCTATGACGTCATCGACGGCAGTGTAAGTACCCATAAGAATATTATGTTTTTAAGCATCGGGCAACTTTATAAGTTCCGTTCTTCTTTTGTAAAACCCCGATAATCTCCCAATTTTCAGGGTGTTTATCAGTGTTTTACCAAAGTTACGGATTCAAACTGGGTGGATTGCCCATCTATACACGCAACATGCCTGCTAGAGGCCACCACATGAGATCCACTAAGACTACGTAAATGTTGGTTACTACAAATTTCGGTTTTCTCACGGTTTTATTCACCGTTTTCAGAGCAGAGTTCATAAAATAAAACACCTAACACAAATTAAAGCGCTTGCTGGGTCGAACCAGCTACCTACAACTCATCAGTCGGGACCGTTACTACTGGTCTCTAATAGCAGAAGATCAAGGGAAAAATATAAAAGTCAAACAAAACATACCGGAAGGGTAGTTCTAGGGCATTCGGGTAAACATTCATTGGCTAACTTGTTATCTACATCCGTATATGATGTTTTATACTCTTATTATTTCATCAGCTTATCCAGTTTAAGCTGGCTGTGGGTTTCGCATGTTAAATTAAGCCCATATTATACATACACAGAGGGGCCCGAAAGGGCCGACGCCTGCCGGAGTCGCGGGATTATTCGCAAGAGACACCGTGGCTCCGGAACACAAAGGGCAATGAAGGAACATGGATGGGTTTTAGTCAGTAGAAGTCTGACACTCCCTCCCGCTACACCCAGAGCGGGAGGAGTCATTGGATGATTTCCCATCCCTAAAAAAAAAAAAAAAAAAAAAAAAAAAAGCCCATATTATACATATACCTACCAGATATTTAGGTTGGTACTATTACGTACGAAATCATATCACTATCTAATCGAGACAACAAACAGAAATAGCGCATTGTGTCAGCATATGTTTTGATTATTATTTTTAGACAGTAGGTACGAACCTATATTCTATATTGCCCAATCATACTGTTTACCGAACCTTAAATAAATTGGTACCTACTTAATTGAATATTTACGCGCAGTAGAGCTTTATTTAATCAATACATCTGCTTATCACAGTTCACTAAGTACTTGCTCGTCGTAATAGTTCTTTTCATCTTCTTTTAAAGCTCAAGGTATCACTTAGCAGATTATTATCTATGCATCGGGGGTTATAGCAGTGTCTATGTCACCAGCGTCATACTGAATTTCGAACTCAAAAAAACTCTCGAGCGTATAAGCGAGGGAGTTTAGAGTTTAAATCACGAGCTTTATCCCTGAGGAGCATACCTACACTACTTTTCAAAACTACTGCTAGAAAATTGTTTGCATGCCATGAAGAGAGGTGGCCGCGAGCGGTTCCCATCAGTTACCAAGTTGAGTTCCAAATTCAAATCACATTAATGACCTCCGGGCTATGATATTGTACTGAATTTCATCAATATTCTAGACTAAAATCTATCTCTGTGCCAAACTTCATCCAGGTGCGTTCCGACGTGATTGTGTAACAATAAAAAAGTTAGATGGATAGACCTATTGAGCTTCAACCTACATACAGCCACGTCGACACTTCGACAGCCATAGCATTGGCAAAGCTAACAGATACGGCAGCCGCGTTGTTTGTCGCTCTTATAGTACCTCTTCTAACTAGGTTGTAATTATTTATTTTATTTATTTATTTATTAGGTCTACCAACAATTGTTTACACATATCTAAAAAAAAAAACAACATGCATTTAAACTTGACACAGTGCAACAATTACTTAAAGGTAAACACCACATGAACAAGAAGAAAACCAAGATAAGTCATTAGCAATAACATTGGTTGCAAGCTACCTATTGTGCAAGTAAACTGTATATTGTAACATATACCTACTAAACATTAAAATCATGATTTATTTGACAAGTTCCGTAAACACAGCCTCAACAAATCTACATCAAGTCTGAAATATATTTTAGAAATATACCACGTTATTGCTTGCTGAGAGAATCAAAGTGAAATTCAACCAGATCACTGCAACCATTCAAAACCCTACAAATCCTAGCACATGGGGAGTTAGATCCCAACACCGTTCTTCTCATTGGAGGACGAAATGGAGAAATGGGTTTTGCGCGGAATCCTCGACGGAGCACGAAAGTTGATGAGTGCAAGCAGTGGCGGTGAGTCGATGTTTCCCTTCAAGAGTTTACCAGAAAACATCGCGTCGTTCAAACACCTTCGTTCTTCCAAGGTGTGCATGTTAAACAATTTCAATCTTTCTCTGTCAGAACGCACTTTTTAGCAATACCCACAGAAAAAGCCAAATGCCAAACGAAGCGTTTTTGAACTCGTTCTAGACGCAAACTATTTGTAGCGTAGTGTGGTCGCCACACCACACTGCAATACTCTAAAATGCTACGTACTAAGGCTCTGCAAGAGTAAGATTTTAGTTTTAATTTGATTAAAACCTTTACATTGTCTTATAACAAAACCCATCATTCTGGATGATTTTTTAGAAATGTGATCTAAGTGTGGTGCAAATGATAGCTTTTGATCAAACAGAACGCCAAGATCACGTATAGTGTCTACTTCGTTAAGTTTGTTCTCATTTATGTAATACTCTGTCTTTATTGGATTATTTTTTCTTGTATATTTGACGTGGTAACATTTCTCCGAGTTCAAGTACATTTCATTACTTTTCACCATTGAATTAAACAATTAATTAGGTAAAGTATCCAATAGTATTCCAATTCTTTTAGGTGGAAATCGACGGGCATGACGTCCGCAATGTGTCGATCCGCTGGCTCCGCGACCAGATCGGTCTGGTGGGGCAGGAGCCCGTGCTGTTCAACACGACGGTGCGCGAGAACATCCGCTACGGCCGGCAGGAGGCTACTAACGAGGAGATCGAGGCGTGCGCCCGGCAGGCCAACGCTCATCAGTTTATTATGAAGCTGCCGAAGGTAAGCACTTCTATTAGACCCAGATTTTTTAACATTTACTTACAAAAAAATAGCCCGGTTATTTTTGTAGTCTCGTATGGCTTGAAGGACTTATGTTATCATAAGTAAGCCTACTTATTTGTCAAAAAAATAACATCGCCTAAACTTCGCGAAAGACAAAATGAAATGTGCGGAAACCACCTGATGATTTGTGGTGTATATTCTGGCCTCTTCATAAACGAGATTGTCTCTTATTTTTTTTTTTTTTATATATTTATAGGCATACGTTTGGCCGCTATCTCACCTGATGTTAAGCGATGACGCGGTCTAAGGTGGAGCACGCTTGCCTAGAAGTAACCTATTCACTCTTGACTTAAAGACTCCCAGGTTGTAGCTATCAGGAAAAAATTCAGGCAGGGAATTCCACTCCTTAGCTGTACGCACAATGAATGTATTCCCAAAACGTTTTGGGCGTATAGGTGGGATGTCCACCATGTACCGGTGGCACATCGCCGTACGTCTTGTGGTCCGATGGTGGAACGGGCTTGGCGGAATTTAGGTATGCAATTCCGTCGCACACTCCCCAAAATGTAACCGATAGGAAACTGACAGACCAGAAACTCGGCGTCGATGCTCAAGACTGGAGCTTCGATTCGACTAGCTTATCATCGCCAATGATCCTCTTGGCTCGTTTTTCAATTGACTCGAGGCCGGTCGGTCTTATGGCCGATATCTGGCTTCTTATTTGTCACCTATAGGTACCTACTTACAGTTATTAATACAAATAAAATTTCTACAGGGTTACGACACGCTTGTGGGCGAGAGAGGCGCTTCACTTTCAGGTGGTCAGAAGCAGCGCATTGCTATTGCGCGTGCACTTGTAAGGAACCCGAAGATTCTACTATTGGACGAGGCCACCAGCGCGCTAGACACCTCCTCCGAAGCAAGGGTACAGAAGGCTCTCGATAAGGTAAATACTTGTTGGTAATACTAATCTTGTACGTACTGCAGACCACAAATCGGTACTAAAGAGTTTCAAAAGAATTTGATGCCAGTTAGTTACATTATATTGGTTTCGTTACCACTAACGTGTGGCCTCTTTGTACCTACTTATAGCCAAATACCTGCAGGAAACACGTTCAGAATTTAGTAGCAAGCCCTTTTTTGAATGAAAAATCATCAAATAACTACTCTTGCTCTGGAAAGGAAGGGTGTTTTATTCTTACTGACTAAAACCAACCCGTAATGCTACAAATGCCCTTTGATTTCCAGGGCCGCTTTAACTCTTTTAATCAATTTCACAACCCTTATTACGCTTTAGATTGTATTAATGCGTTCAGACTTCAGCTACCTAAGCCATGTCAGGCTTAACCTTTATGGCTTAGCTCGATCGTAAACATTGTGGTTATGAATGTCCTTGAACACTCCAAAGATCCAAGTATACGAGATAGGTACGAGTGATACGGAGTAGAAAACGCCCGTAACTAAAGCTGAAACTACGGACTTCAGGCTTAGAGAGCAACCTCCCTGATGAGTTATCGACCAAACGAGATACAAATATACGAATATCTTTGATCTTCTAGGCACAAGAAGGTCGTACAACCTTGGTGGTAGCTCACCGACTGTCCACGATCCGGAACGTGGACATGATCTACGTGTTCAAGAGTGGCGTGGTGGTGGAGAGCGGCAGCCACGACGAGCTGATGACGCGGAAGGGACACTACTACGACATGGTCATGTTGCAGACGATGCCGGGCTCAATGGAAAAGAGTGGTAAGTCTCGCATTTACTCATATCAGTTGAAAGACGTCCACTCCTGGACATAGACCTCTCCCAAGTGTCGTCACAGCATCCGGTCCTGTGCGTCTTGCATCCATCGGCGGCTACCCGCGACCCTCACCAGTTCATCGGTTCACCAGCCTCGCATTTATTTCTACTCAATTCATTCAAAATTCAAGCATTTATTTCAATGAATTCATTTACAGGCACTTTTGAATTGTCAAGGTCGGTTGGTCCAAAACAATTGAAGCTATTTGCACGTTCCAAAGCGTAGATCTTTATGGAGAAGAACGTGCAAGAAACTCCACGGACACTCTTTTAAAAATAATATTTTTTTACAAAGATTTATTTACATCGGGTTGAAATTATACATACATGTGAGAACGATGTAAAAGACGAGCAGGATAAAAGCGTCCGGAATAAAAGAGGAACAATTCAAATAAATAATTAAAATCAACCATGGCAGCTGAGAAATGACCAGTCCCGACTGACGGCGCCCGTTCACGAACATGACGCATACGCCAGCACCATTCGGCTCAACCATTTTGAAGGGAGCCAAATGATCAAACGCATACGCCACCATCAGCTAGACTTTTGAGTGAGCATGACACTCTGATCCCAACCGCCAGGGTACATTCAAGTCAAAAACATACCTAAAACTGATAATTAAAGTTAAAGTTAAAGGTACACAGTACTCACACATGTGCTGTTGATGGCTATGGCAATGATAGTCTTAGGGCCCGCGTGCAGCTCAGGACATGCGAAATGTTGATTAATTTTTCGCGAAAGATCACGGAGAGAAATAGGAACCTGTGTAGAAGGATTTTTTTTTCAACTTTAATTTTTCTGTGACAACCTATACTTTTTTTAGGATTCCGTACGCAAGGGTAACCAATGGAACTGTATTACTAAGCCTTCACTGGTCGTCCGTCCGTCCGGTCGCCTGTCTGTCAGCGGGTGGTGTCTCAAGAACCGTAATGGGTATAGATAGTTGAAATTGAACTGATTGGGTTTTTCTATTGCCGCTATAACAAATAATAATAAAAAAACATACAACCGAATTGAGAAACTCCTCCTTTTTGGGAAGTCGGTTAAAAAGTAAGGCCAGTTTTTTTTATAATTCTACTAGCTCTTGTCCGCGACTTTGTACGCGCATATTCCGCGTCTTCCTGTTCCCGTAAGAATTTCAGGAAATCCTCTCTTAGTTCTCCCCTACACTCCTCAAAGAACCTATTTGCCAAATTTCAGCTTTCTAGGGCCAGTAGTTTCAGCTGTAAATTGTCTTTCAGTCACTCAGTAACGGAAGAATTTTATGTATTAGGATCTGTTGTGGTATAGGTAATTCTTCGTGATCATTTTAAATCGTGAAGAACGGAATTAATGGATTGGCAGATTTTTGTAATTGTTTGATTTTTAAGAACAAAGTTTCAATGTGTATTTTTTTGCAGATAAATCCAAACTAACTCGTGAAACTTCAATAATAAGTGAAAAGGATGACGAAGACGAATTCTTAGAGTTCAAATCTGGTGTAAGTATTCCTTCTAGTTACTATCTATTAATCTATACTAATATTATAAAGAGGTAACATTTGTTTGTAAGTTTGTATGTAGGGGTAATCTCAGGAACTACTGGTCCGATTTGAATAATTCTTAGATAGCCCATGTATCGAGGAAGGATATTATTATAGGCTACAGTATATCATCACCCTAAGACTAAAAGGAGCCGAGCATTAATGGAAAATGTGACGCAGACGAGGTTGCGTGGGTCAGCTAGTCTATATAATAATATTCTGAAGCTGTAGAGTTTGTTTTTTTTGGTTGAACGCGCTTGTCAAAGGACCTAATGGTTTGATTAGAAAAAAATCAGCTTATTTTAAATAAACTGTATCTAGGTACTGGTGTACCTTATCTTGGTGGAAACTTTAGACCTTACCATACTGTTCTATTCACCTTTTGTTGAAAAGACAGTCTTCCTTCGCCGTCTATGGAGATCTGCTATACCAGAGGGATCTCAGTTGTGGTGACCACCATAAAAATAAATCCAAAAAAAAAGACAGAAAAGGAGTTTAGTTGCGCCAAACATGACGCATGCTATAAAACTTATAGGTACAAACTGGAACTACTGGGAAGATACGTATCGCGGAACGGCCATCAAACAGAATAAGGCTGCGTTTCCACCAGAGATGTACGAGGATGCGTAGCGAGGGATGTGTTTGTTAAGAACCAATAGAATTAATTGTGCTGAGCGAGGCTAGGTAAATGAAGCGGTTTTTCCTTTGTTGGTTTTTAACTTCGGTTCTTAACAAACACAACCCTCGCTAGTCTAGCACATCTCTGGTGCAAACGCAGCCCAGCTTACTTGTCGTTCATTCCACCTAAGTGTAGGTCCACGGTGAGATGTCGACAGAATGGATCGGCTGCGTACGTTATGTTATGTTACGTTTTTACGTAAATACGTTGTTTGAGTAAGCCGCATAGTGTACTCAAACTTTACGTATTAAGTTTGAGTACACTATGCGGCCTACCCAAATGTCCTTACTTTGGTATTGTTCGTCGGATCATTGAGCTCCTCAAAGTTCTGAGTTTAGCTGCACGATAACTGTCAAATGCTTGTACTGTCTGGACAGGTCCACTCAACGAACAACCTACATGATTTTCATATGTTATTGACGATTGTATGGACTTCAAAATAGACTATGATGACCTCTGAGTTTGTTTCGGCGTTTCTTCTCAGGGTGGTCAGCTAGGAAACACCGGCCTCATCTAGATTAAATGACCAAAAAATATTGACGTGTAAAAGAGCTACTTGTAACTTATCTGCAAAATAATTATCATTTATCATGAGGTTGGTCGTTTGTGCAGGACGCAGAGGAAGATGAAGACAAGGTGCCGGACATCTCGTTCCTGCGCGTACTGAGGCTGAACAAGCCGGAGTGGAAGAGTGTCTCTCTCGCCAGTCTGTGCTCGCTCCTCAGCGGGTTCTGCATGCCACTGTTCGCCGTCATTTTTGGAGATTTCATTGGCGTAAGTACTCATTACACGCACAGGACTGTAGGCTAATTCGCTTAACTGAATAAGTGCTGTTGCAGTGCAGTTGAAGTTAAGTTTCGATCAAAACAACGCTTTTCGTATTCTCTACCGCTGTCAGACACGCTCGCGTCAAGTTTGCGTCACGCGAGCGCAATAACGGCATTCTACTGTTGCGCTTCTTTGGTGCGTGCTTCAAAACGCAACATGATCGGTATTCTGCTATTTGTTTGACGTCCCAAAATGACAGCTTAAATAAGGGGAATGCTCCAACCAGCCCACGAAATTCAAAATTTCTTGTTTTTTTGCAATTTGCAGGCCAGTGCTAGGTTGTATGTTGATTAAAATATTATTCGCAGCTGTAAGACGTATGTAGTTACAGAATTATAATCATCAAAATCACCAATACAACCCTCCAAGTTCATAAAGGCGTAGGAACAAAAATAGAAAAAGTAATTCCTACAGCTAACAAGAATACCGTTTATCACTCAAACTTACAGATTACAGGAATACCGTTTATCATTCAAACTTAAACTTAACTGCACTAAAACTTAATCGGCGCGTCATAAAATTACGTGAATTAGCCCTCTGGTTGCTGTGGCGACACTTGGGGGAGGCCTATGTCCAGCTGTGGACGTCTTACGGCTGAAATGATGTTTATTTTTTAAACATTGCCCTGCACTAAGAATTTCTCCTGTATGGTTGGTCCGTTCTCAAACAGACAGCCAGACCTGCATCAACTAACTTTAGGCCATACAAACATTTGTTCCGTTCGACAGTTAGAAAGAGAAGTCCGACACGAACTGTGACGTCAAATTACACGATGACTATACAGCTGCCATAGAAAACAGCGTTTTCGCGAGAGGGACAGATATATTTGTTTAAAATAATTGTATCTCTTTCGTTTTTCGAGCAATTTAGATTCTAATTTCACTGTTAGTATTATATTTTCGAATACTTTTAGATAAACTGTTCAGTTCATAAATACTTTTTTCATGCATATTCCCCCTATAACTCAACCACCGCGCCAAACAAACGTGCCATTCTTAATAATAATATTGGAGTTCAGAATTCGAGATAATTTTCAGATATTGGAACAATAGGCTCTATAATATACATGACAAAGATCAAATAACATTGCACTCTATGGCTTTTGATTTCACTTAAAAATCAACTTAAAATACACTGTTCTAAAATCGATAGGTAGGTACTTGACTTGTTGGAGATGATTTGGAATTATCTCGACATATAAGTAAATACAAGGAATCGTAGTTTGGGGTCGTGGGTTTAAAAGTTTGAATTTGTATTTTTTGGCATAATACATTTTATTTTCATTAAATAGTTGATTTGAGAGGTCATTACAAAAGGAACTCACTTGGAATAGATTTGTATAATTTTTTTTTTGTATTGACCCGGTTCTGAGTTCGATACCGAAATTGTCCAGTGTTATTGAGTTTATGCATTCGAAATTTCTCAGTAACACCTCAAAGTCTGGATTTGTGCCTAGTTAAAGAGAAATACGATTGCCCATTATAGCATATATCATATCAGGACACAGTACAAGATATTTCATATTTTTGTTATTTTTTTAATCAACCACATAATACAACCTACTGTCACCTTATCGTTTTCAGGTTCTATCCAACCCTGACCCGGAGGTGGTTCTGAACGAAGTGCGCAAGTTCTCTTTGATATTCGTTGGCATTGGCGTCTTCTCTGGCATTACTAACTTCATCACGGTATGTACCTGTTATAAAAGTTCCTCAAGAAAGTCTTAAATAGGAGCTTCTTCAGGCACTGCTTTTTTTATGCAAAATGGGGAAAATCTTGGCCCAAATCTCACCTGATGGAAAGTGATGATTAGGCTGAAGATGGAAGCGAGTTTCACCCGGAATCCTCTTACACAGAGGAACTGGCTATCATACCTCTAAATGCCGGAACACAACACTTAGAAGAAGTCCTACCACCAACCAAACCGAGCAAAAAATTAGCCTCCGCTGGGATTCGTCTGAATCAGGTGGTATAACCACTAGACTACGGAGGCGGTTAGTGTCACCTGTTTAGCACCACCCGGGGACCACGTGTAGGGATTCGCTGAAGGGTATTCTTCTACGGACGCGGGTGACATTCTGTGAGCACGTGCTTGGCGAAGGATAAACTAACGCTATAGAAATATCACGTCAACAATCCCTTACATTTTAGCATTTCGATTATCACATTCGCTAACAGAATATTACTCTTTGTGTAGACCTCTTAGGGAGTGAACTTTTACTTTGAGACCAATCCTGAAATCTCGAAAAATACTTGTATTAGCTGCTTCAAACATTGCATTTTGTATGTAACAGCTGATACTTTTTACGAGTAATATTAATAAATTTTTCGAGTATTAGTATTATAGAAATAACCCTGTATATCTCAATAATTATTTCATAGGTGTTCTTCTACGGCATTGCGGGCGAGTACTTGACGCAGCGGCTACGACTGTCAATGTTCGAGAAGTTGCTGCAGCAGGAGATCGGTTTCTACGACGACAAGAACAATGCCACCGGAGCTCTATGCGCCAGGCTCTCCGGGGAAGCCGCCGCTGTTCAAGGGGTGAGACTTCATAACTTTATTTGTTCAAAAATCTACGTACGGAAGGTTCGGAAAAGGTGAAGGAGCTTGTTGGACACATATTAACAAGATGTTGGTAGAAGTTCAAAGCTTTTGTTATGGCTGGGAAATCATAAAATGGCTCCTCACGCTCTGGGCGGAGCAGAAGGGACTGTCAGACAGACTAAAACCCATCCGTGTTCCTTCTAAAGCCTTTTCCGTTCCAGAGCCGCGGTGACTCTTTCGAACAAATTTCGCTACAGAAGTTCAAAACTGAATGATCAGTCTGTCTTTGTCTATACCTTGCACTGTTTGCAAGCTACTTAGACTTAATATTACAGGTTTAGAATTTCAAGAGTAACTGATACCTGCAAACGAGGTAAATGAAAATGCAGGAGTGAATCGAAATAAAACTGAAGGGGTTTTACTTTATTTAAATCATGTTTTCAGCATTTTTACGATCTCCAATTTGATTGAATTGATGTAAATAAAAAAGTTGTTTTTTTTTAAACAAATATTTTTATGTTTCGATTCACCCCTGTGTTCCTAGTCACCCCATTTCACGGTACTTATAGTCTTCTATATTTTTACTGATATTACCAACCAGTGAGTTATGTAAAGTAGTTCGCACTTTATGTACTTACCTCAATAAAAAACTACGCAAAAAATCGAAAACTATAACTGAACCCTGTAATAAATATTAACAAACAATCCCATTATAGGCGACAGGTCAAAGAATAGGCACAGTTGTCCAGGCAGTCGGCACGTTTGGTTTCGCACTGGTGCTGTCGCTGGTGTACGAGTGGCGAGTGGGGCTGGTGGCGCTGACCTTTGTGCCTATCATTATCTTCGTGCTCTACAAGGAGGGAAGGATGACATACGCCGCGTCTTCAGGCACTGCAAAGACTATGGAGACGAGTTCGAAGGTAAATGGAACATATTTTACAGATACTTACTACTTCCTTTGTGAAGTGGGACCATAGGAGATTGAGTTTAGAACATGAAATAACACCAAAGTTTTGTGGATCCATGAATATTGAAGGTATTAATTTGACTACTTTCTATGAAAAAAATACAAGAATGAATAGTTATTAGATAGATGTTGTTACAAAAACAGTAAAATTGGAAAAAAGTAAATACAATTGGTGGAAAAAAACAGAAAAGTGTTAAACAGTGAAAAAACGGAAATGGTTTTGAAGTTATTCTTCAATCCTTGTCACACAAAATGTCGTTTGTTTGTACAATGACCTTCAATTCAATATGGTGGGACTTCAGAGTGACGACGCACGCAACTTGTCTATATGTATATAAAACCGCGGCGGTTTAGCTCTTAGGCTAAGGCCAAGGAGTCAAAGAAAAGCTAATACAAGCAACCTCACTTGCAGTTTTTTTCCCACGACCGATTCCCATGCTCTCAAGCAATTTCGCGGTATTGCGATTAAACGCGGCGGGAAAAAACTGTAGTGCGGCCTTAGTCTTACCGTGGTCAAAGTTCCCCTGCCCCTTTATCTAATTTGCCCTTTCAAATCTCCAGATAGCCGTGGAAGCGGTCGCCAACGTGCGAACAGTGGCGTCGTTGGGTCGCGAGCAAACCTTCCGTGACGAGTACGCGAAGCAGCTGTACCCGGCGCTGGTGACCGCCAGGACTGCGTCGCACTACAGAGGGCTGGTGTTCGGCCTGTCCAGAGGCATCTTCAACTTCGTCATAGCTTCCTCTCTGTACTACGGAGGAACTCTGATTGTTAACGAGGGCGTCGGATATGATGTTGTCTTCAAGTAAGTTCGGAATATATTTTTCCCTGTTCTGTGAAGAAGTACAGTTTAGCTCCCTCTCATTTTCGCACCGGCTCAGGAGACCAGGACGTCTTCAGTAAAATAGTGCCAAGTTAACCTAAAATTTACAGTTAAAATTTTGTGACAACAAAAGATGAAATTCAAGATCTTTACGAAAGTGGTCCTTGCAAAAATGACGTAGCTGCATTTGAATGTTATAGACTCCTAAACTAAAATCCACTGTCTTCCATCCAGGTCAGCCCAGGCTCTATTAATGGGCGCATCATCAGCGGCCCAAGCGTTCGCGTTCGCCCCCAACTTCCAGAAGGGCATCAAGGCGGCCGGCCGTGTCATCATGCTGCTCAACCGACAGTCCAAGATCACCGACCCCGCTGACCCACCCAAGAAACAATTCGTAAGTATTTTTCTTTATTTTGTCCAATTGGGAGAGCTCATGGCTAATTAATACTTAACCGCCGCCGCAGACTTCAAGCTCAACGTTTGCCGAGGCCGGTCTGTGGATATGTGACCATCTTAACACATCGAGACTCTTCCGTGCCTCGAGAAGCACGTTAATCCGGAGTCAGAAGCAAGAAAATCTGGCACCAGTCTTGCCAATAAGTACTGTGTTACCCAGTATCTGCGCTATGGAGGTCAGATAGGCAGTCGTTCCACGTAAAATACTGGTATTCAAGTCTTCTTCATATTGTGTGGGCAGTAAGGTCTAACGTCCCACACACCCTAGTGTCAGAGTTTCTAAACCGCTTCAAGGGCTGACATGGTTTTACGACCGCCATTTGGCGGCCGGGACCACCGACTTGTACGTGCCTTCCGAAGCACGGAATCATCTTTTTATCAGACAATCAGGTGATTCAAGCCAGCAATATCCTAGCCAAACTGGAAACAACTTTACAGGGTATACTACCCGTGGGAATCGAACCCACGACCACCGGGTCACAAGGCAAGCGCCTAAACCATAAACCACTCAACCACGGAGGCGGTATTCAAGTAAATCCGGTTATTAGTGCTAGGATCAAGTCACATGTAAAACGTGGTAACTGTGAATGTAATATGGCTTTTTACCGATTTGATGGTCGATTGTTGCTCGTCTCCGCTTCAGAACCGCATCCATACATATAACGAATACCTATTCTAGCAATAGGTACTGTTAAATCTGCGTCTAAATGAAACTGGATTATAACAAAAAAAGTGAAACTTTCCTACGCAAATAATAATCGCCTTTATTACCTCACAGGTTGGAACTGGTGAAGCTAGCTTGCAAGCCGTACAGTTCAGATACCCGACCAGGCCGATGGTGCAGGTCCTCAAGAGCCTCGACCTGGAGATCCAGCGTGGCAAGACCTTGGCTCTGGTGGGCGCCAGCGGCTGCGGCAAGAGTACTGTCATACAGCTGCTGGAGCGGTACTATGACCCGGATGATGGTGTAGTGGTGAGTATCTGTGTAATAAACTCATATCTGTCGTGTAATTTAAAAATGGAACGATCTTTTACTCCGAAACATGGCATCCGAGGAGGTACTATCAAATGTTGTATTTAAATTTCGAACATGCTTGCAAATAGACAGCTGTTTATTGAAAAATAAACATTATTATGTACAGTCTAACGCGGGAAAAATTATTGTCTGTCATTGATTTTGAAAAGTAACAAACAAAAAATTCTGCCTAGGGACTAAGTACTTAGTTTATATTTCCGCGCATTATTTGAGAAAAGTACCTACTATACAAAGCTTGGGCACAACTAGGCATTGATGGGCTTACGTATGTGTCCTTCGGCTACGACTCGGACACGTTAGTCTATCTATGCTTCTTTTACTGGCCGCTGCAGTAATCTATACTACTATTAAAAAGAGGTAACATATTTTGTTTGTAAGTTTGTATGTAGGGGGTAATCTCAGGAACTACTGGTCCGATTTGAAAAATTCTTTCAGTATTAGATAGCCCATGTATCGAGGAAGGATATAGGCTATATATATATACACATATAATCACGCTAAGACTAAAAGGAGCCGAGCATTAATGGAAAATGGGAATGTGCAGACGAAGTTGCGTGGGTCAGCTACTGTACTTACTATTTTTTTTTTTTTTTTTTTTATACAAAACGGGGAAACTCTTGGCCCAAATCTCACCTGATGGAAAGTGATGATTAGGCCGAAGATGGAAGCGAGTTTCACCCGGAATCCCCTTACACAGAGGAACTGGCTTTCATACCTCTAACTGCCGGAACACAACAATGCTGTTAACATTGTTGTTATGGCGACAGACTTAGACATGATGGTGGTAGCTTGCCAGGTGGACTTAGAAGAAGTCCTACCACCAACCAAACCGAGCAAAAAATTTGCCCCCGCTGGGAATCGAACCCGGGACCTCTGGGTCTGAATCAGGTGGTATAACCACTAGACCACGGAGGCGGTTAGTGTCACCTGTTTAGCACCACCCGGGGATCACGTGTAGGGATTCGCTGAAGGGTATTCTCCTACGGACGCGGGTGACTCGGCCCCCACAATATTACTATATTTTGGCAAATAGCTACTTGGGAAGAGGATGTAGCACAACTAAGCTAATGTTACTCAAGATCTAAACCTATGCGTTTGTCCTCCCCACTCAGGCTCAAGACGGCGTCCCGCTGCCGATGCTGCGGCTCGTGGACTCGCGGCGCGCCATAGGCTTCGTGCAGCAGGAGCCCATCCTGTTCGACCGCACCATCGGAGAGAACATCGCGTACGGCAACAACGAGGTCATGCCCTCCCCGGATGACGTCATCGAGGCCGCCAAGCAGGCCAACATACACAACTTCATCACTTCGCTGCCTTTGGTAACTCACTTATATCATACGTAGGCATGTAACCTGTTTTGTCAGGGATAATCGAATAGTCGGATAGGAAATGGCAATTCCATGTGCCATGATTCTTTTTGCTACATACATAAAAAACCTGCATCATTGGATTTTTGAACAATCCTTTTTTCTACTACTACACGTTTAGGTAAAGCCACACACACACACACAATCACCCCCAAACCCTCTTATTCATACAGATACACTCATACATAAATTCAAACACACGCACTCACTCATACGGACGCACACTGACACACTAGATTTTAAGCGTAGTTATAATAAAGTAGATTGATAAAACCTCTTAAATTGGAACGTTGATGTCATCTCTATCCTGGAGGTGGGCGTTAATAGCCACGACACAGTTTTAACTAATGTGGCTATTATCGAACACAAATAAATTGTAACATGTGTTTTTTTTGTTCTAATAAATGAAAAATAATAATAAATAATAATAATACTCAGGAATTGAACCGGTTGTATTATTACACTATCCGAAAGTGTAGCTAATAAGGATCCAATTCTGGGAATCAATAACATATTATGACAAACTGAAGGAAGGGTCTCATTTCTAACAAATTAGTATTAAAATTTCTGGCTAACCTAACCTAACCTTAATATAAACCGTAATTGATATTCCTTCAAAAATTCAATGATGCTGCTTTAGTTTTCATCAAAATCGGACTCGATACTACATTCAGTGTTTCGGAATTGGCCGTCTAGGCACACTAAAAATACAGCCTGTATATTTATGTCTGCTTCACCACTTCCTGACAATTTTCTACAAACATCTATTACTAATATTATAAAGCAGAAGAGTTTGTTTGTTTGTTTGGTTGAACGCGCTAATCTCAGGAACTACGGGTCCGATTTTTAAAATTCTTTCAGTGTTAGATAGCCCATGGAAGGTATCATCACGCTAAGACCAATAGGAGCGGAGTAGTAATGAATAATGTTACGCAGACGACGTTGCACGGGTCAGCTAGCATATAAATTCTGTCTCATCGGGACTTGATGTAACATGCCTTTAATTTTCCTTCCTCACGTTACCAGGGCTACGAGACCAACATCGGAGCTAAAGGCACGCAGCTGTCTGGCGGACAAAAGCAGAGGGTGGCCATCGCGCGGGCTCTCATACGGAGGCCCAAGATGTTGCTGCTCGATGAAGCTACCAGCGCTCTGGATACCGAGAGTGAAAAGGTAAGATTTATGGGCTCGAATTTTAAAATCAACCATAGTCAAGGATTATTTTTTGTAACGCTTTCACGTCTGAATCGCTACACAGATTTTGATTAATTTTGGTAGAGGCACAGATAAAGATGGATGCGACCCTTTTTTTTTGCGACAAACTATATGTAGGTCAGCAAAGCTATTTTAGTCATTTTGTCCGCTGCAATGCCAATATTTATTTATTTGAGGAGCTCGTGGCTAAATATTAGCAGCCGTATAGGTCGATCTTCAAGGTTAAGCAACGCTTGCCGAGGTTGGTCTGTTGATAGGTGACCGTTTTAATATACCGAGTTTCCTCCGTGCCACAGAAAGCACGTTAAGCTGTTGGTCCCGGCTGTCATTTGGCAGTCGTTACGGATAGTCAGATGCAAGAAAATCTGACACCAGTCTTGCCAAGGAGTACCGTGTTACCCAGTAAATGGGTTGTGGAGGTCTGGTAGGCAGCCGCTCCACGTAAAATACTGGTATTCAGCTGAATCCGGTTTGAATGGAAGCCGACCCCAATATAGTTGGGGAAAGGCTAGGCAGATGGAATGCCAATATTTATTTCAATTGTGAACATTATAATTTTTTAAGCTTATGACTTACCTAATTACAAGTGTGGTATACAATAATAAGCTAGTTTCCACCATCAATAAATTACAAATCAATTTAGTCCGTCAGTTAGAGTATTGAAAAATAATGGACAAGTATTTTTTGTTTTTGTAAATTAATGAATATTGAAAAAGATAAAACGCATCAAAACTCGGGAGTGGGGGCTCGTGACGTCAGAACACACTAAAATTATACCACGGCGTGACGTATTGAGAATTTAAAAGCGTCGTATCGTCGTTTAAGTAACAAAAGAAAAAAAACGGGTTATACATTTTTTGATAATCTAACTGACGAATTAGATTTTTTCAGTTTACAAGCCTATTGTCTAATCAGCATACTTACAACAAGTCGTTATACAATTGTAGCTAAAATGAGGATAAAATACTGAACTCTCATACTTTTTGAGGAATTTTCCTCGGGGCGTCAAGCGATATATTATAGTTTAAAACAATATTCCTGCAAGTTAGCTGCCTGCGTACCAAATAGCATTGTTGACTGTACTTACGCGAGTGGAACCTCCGTGCAGAATATCTACGACATAAGTAATAGCAATCGCAGTTTTGATGGATCATTGTCATGTGTCGTTCTAACAGTGGGATAATACTTTGTGTAGTTTGAAACTTTAGCTGAAAATACCTCAATACTATGGAAGATTAAATTTTCTTCTTTCTTTCTTTCTTTCTTCTTTTAATAAACGTTACCCCACACTAGGAATTTTTCCTGTATCGTGGGTGCGTTTACACAAACAGCCAGACCCGGAACAACTATCTATAGACCATACAAATATTTGCTCCGTGCGGGAATCGAACCCACGACACGCGGCGCAGCAGCCGAACGCTCAACCACTGCGCCAATCGTGTCGTCGTGCAATCGTGCGTTTTATCAGTCTATTAAACATATTACGCTCTGAACGCGCCGACTAACATTTCACATTTCTATGGCCGCTACCGACTTGAGTCGATTTTGCCTATGAAAAAAAAAAAAAAGCTAAACTGCAGGTGCAGTCAAACGCAGTTCAAACATAAACACTTTGCTTTCTACATCACTAAGGCTACATCACCATGTAGAAATCAAAGTGTTTTTTTTGTTAGCCTATGCTGTCCCACTGCTGGGCAAAGGCCTCCCTCATATTTTTCCAGACAACTTTGATGTCCTCTCCGGCCAATCCGTCAGGAATGAGTCCAAATCGTCACGCCATCGTTTTTAGGCCTGCCTTGGTAGCGACGTCCGTCTTCAGGCACCCACTGCGTGGCGCTCCTGGCCCAACTGTTTGCGAGCATCCTGTAAATGTGGCCCGTCCAATTCCAAATCAAAGTGAAGTGTTTAGGTTATTACGAAGCTGTCCACCTAGTTTTTTTCTTTCACACCCTTATTCTTTCCATTGTAGGTGGTACAAGAAGCGCTGGACGCGGCGAAGGCGGGCCGCACGTGCGTCATGATCGCGCACCGCCTGAGCACCGTGCGCGACGCTGACGTCATCTGCGTCGTGCACGACGGACAGGTGGCCGAGATGGGCACGCACAGCGAGCTGCTCGACCTCAAGGGACTCTACTACAACCTTAACAGGAGGGGATACGCTTAACTTACTTGTTTACAGCGGGTCTGAAACAATGACGTATTATATATAGACACGTCATAAAACAACATCGCGGCGCTTAAAAACGGCGAAAATATTAAATAGCTACTAATACGCATGAAGAAAGGGAAAGAAAATTGTCACCGTACTGCGGGATGCCTGTTGCTAGAGCGAGATAAATGTACATCTTCAGTTACGTCACAGGATAAGTAATAGTCAAATTGACAACCAAACAAATGTAGTGTCGCGCGACAGGTTGGTGCGTAACTAAGCGCGATGTGGCCAATTAGCTTCATTTCATATTGTCATTTTAGAGTGCGGACAACGTATCTATAGTTTTATATATCATTGGTCTGAAAGGCCACTTCAGCAGAATAAGAAAGCACATCACGCGTAGTCACTGTCAAATTTTCCCAATCAACCTCAAACCTAATGCCTCAGTGATAAAGATGAAAATGAAAGACAGATTGTTGTGTGATTTATATTACGATTGTACTAAAGTGGCCTTTTTAGCCCAATTCGGAACCCACAAAGCTACCCACTGCGACGGTACAAACCTTTATAGAATTATGTTTTTCATATGAATTATGTGTCTTGCACCGCATACCTCAGCGTTGTGCGTTCCGATAAATAGGTCCAACCTAAGTGCGTCATACAAAAATGGAAGAAAGCTTTCGCATATGCTTTCATTTTGGCACGGCAACCGTTTACATTGCGTGTTTTACGTTGTCGAGCAGACATTTTTATAAATATGAAGCAATGGATGAGCAGTACGATTCTGTTAACATCTCACAGTGAAAGTTAAGTAAACTGTCAATCCAGCGCTATAAGTGAAATGTCTGTCCCTTTGTTTACTTCCCCTACGTTTTCATAGTGATATTTTAACAGATTTCCTTTCGATTGTGAAAGATACGATTTTACGAGTTACGCAACTGGGGTGCAGCCCAGTTGCGTAACTCGTAAGTTAGCTGTGCAAGAAAGAATTTTTTATAAAAAAAAGTCGTGATAACTCAGATAATATACCTACATCACAATTATGTACTTATTAATAATGAACCAAACTATCGGTAAGAAACGCTTTTTCGATCCGTGGAGATTTTAACTAAATCTGTTCAGCAATTTATGAGAGCAGAGCTCTTAAACAGAATGCTATGGTTTAAACTAGTACTGTAGTGATATAATATTTTAGCTAAGTTTAGCTAAGTGATATCGTGATGTTGTACCTTCTTGTGCCTATAATAATAAGCAAAACGTGTCTTAAAACCCAGTTACCAATTTAATACCTACTAATTATAAAACATACCATAGGTTATGTAAGTAGGTACGCTTTAAGGTTCCAAGTGAGATTCCAGTAAAGTAGATAGGTACCTATTTCCTGTACAACGTGTTCCTTTTCATAAAGCATTACTCTAGGGTATCAGTGAGAATGAGATCATGTCAAAGAATCTCAAAGAGTTCTAAAAAAATAATTTGATGTGCCATATGGCACATGAAATTATTTTTTAGAACTCTTTTTCATTTTTCCAACAAAATTATTAAATCCAACTAAAATATCCAACAAAATCACGATTATTACTTATGTAAAACACCCGTAGGTACGTGAAATATGACAACGTCGCAATTTCTCAGCTGAAATATGAATGATTGATTTGGATGAAAATGATTTATTCGAACTTTTCCATGAAACTTTAACACGTCGAGAGTTTAGTTTTCGAAACTATGTATTTTGGAACACTTGTTCTAGGACTTTTTGTATTACTATAACATAAGTACAGTATACATATACCTAATCCTAAAGTTATGGGATATCAAAAGGAACACGTTGTGTATGTATTATGTTATGAATGCCTCAACCAAACAGTGATAATAAATACCTAGCTTTATTTATTTTTTATATTTAATTATGTGCAACGTATTGAATGTTCTTATAATGTAAATTAAATATATTTTTTTGTTATAAATCTGCCTTTTTTTCGAAGAACATTCCTAGATACTCATGATGAATTTACTAAGTGGGTGAGGATGGCCTAATTTGAAAATGTTATGGTAAACTAAATGAAGTTAATTGTTTTTCCAAAATATATATATTTTTTTAATGATGATAAACCATATCTGGGTATTTTTTTAAAAATTCAATGAAGTTTAGTTCTCATCAAAATCGGGCTCGAGACTCCTTTGAGTACTTTTTTGTGCTAGTCATCATATTTGTTTGTACCTATTTTAAAATTTCACCTGTATACCATCTGCAGTGTCTTCTTGTTTAGGGTCTTAAATTTCTAAGTAACTCCTACCTTACGTAATACAATATTTTAGAGATGCATTTCCTTTTAACCAGTAAATCACGTTAAAACAAATAAGTTGCGTATTTAGGCGAGGGTAAAGATGACCCGCAATAAATAACTTACTTTGTTCTACTTGCACACAGAGGACACTGTTGATTTACAACTTTATTGTGTTACCGCACTATACAAGTTGGAATAATATTGTTTTTGTTTTACTTTATTGCTCCATTTGACCAGCTATTGTGAGGAATCTAAGCTATGTTTCCATAATAGAATTTGCTAGCTATGTGTTCGTGCATAACATTGGGTGGGACATATTTATTCTATAACCTAGTAAAAATAATAAATAATGTAGATACCTACATAGTATTGACAAATCCCGCATGATAACGCTATATTTGAGTGTGCCCGGTGCCATTCCCATCAAAGAGCAATTAATAAAAATTACTTGTTACATAAAACCATTAACGTCCAGCGGAGCGGCGCGCGCCGTCGATAAACTGATCGGAATCATCTCTTCAAGCGGTCGTAAATTAATTGTTTTATTATGTCACATCCCAGACGTTATAAAAAACCGACAAATTACCAAATTGAGACATCCCGCTATCTACCTTATAGACACGTGAAGCTCTTTAACGAATAACACCCGTCATGAGATAAAATAGATCCTATCGAGAAACCAAAATGACCGAGCCTCCTTTTTTTCTACCCCAGCGTGAGCTTTATGCTAATGAAACCCAAAAACAAACATTGTTATAAGCCAAATGTGTAACATACGATGAAAATAAATTAAATAATAAAGAGAATCGTTAAAATGGAAGAAATGTCCGTAATTTATCCACGAGTCACCTTTTAGGCATTCCGAGGATGCCATCGCGACGGGGCCCCGGCCCGCCTGCTCTAGACGCGATCTCCAAATAATAAGGCGCCACAAAAAGACGTATTCAATAAGCCGTTGGCCATTACCGGACGTAATCGATGAGATAAATTAGTTATAATAAAATCTGTGGAGCCGCGGACGGGCCTGTACGTTAGTAGAATGTCTGAGCAGAGCTGCCGAGTAGCGACGCGTATGGAGCGCGGTGCAAAAAGTTAATGAATACTGGTCTATATTTGGTCTAGCCGCGTTTATTTGAGCAAAAATAGCTGTACCGTTTCTGAACAATGGATACTATACGATAGTTATAGTACCTATCGTCTTGGCATTGACTATCATCGTGACTATCATGAATGGTGGGTAGGAGGTGTACAAGAACCAGCTAGTCTATTCTGTAAATAACCATTTCGATATCGACTTCACCTGAGTGACTAAGCTTACAAAGTGAACTTTATTTCACACATCATAAGGTCTTATATTTATACGAATTTGAAACTCACCTCGGATTCCGCTGTCGAGACACGAAAATGTTGTTACAGAATAGCACTGCAGGACACCAGATATTATGCGCTTTGGTACCTACCTAATAAATTCCTACCTACCTACCATCCTGTCTAGCCAAACAGTACTCCCATTGAACATTAAGGTCTTACCACATCCCCTAACTCCCGACTCACCGACTGGATGAATCTCATCTCTATTCAGTGCATCAGACGATCGTTCAGGATCGATGGAACCTCACTGAAAATACCTAGGTAGTTCCTATAGTTCCTTTTGTAGCGTGTTCGATATTCAGTGCAGTTGAGTGCAAATGGAGTCAGTGATGTAGGGTGGTTTACCTAATTGAAATTTGAAGGATTTAAGCGTCTGGAACAAAAATCAACGCCGTATCAAAATTAATCTTATATTTATAAAACAAAGTCGGGTTTGTTACAAAAATTAATCTTATATTTATAAAACAAAGTCGGGTTTGTTACAACACTTATAACTCGAGATCTGCTGAACCAATTTTCATGGTTATTGATTCGTTGGATTTGTCTCCGACCCGAATAGCAGAATACATCTTAAAAAAAATGAAAACTCGATATGTGCAATGAATACTTAATTGACGGGAGCGAAGCCGCGGGGGACAGCTAGTCTATACTAATATTATAAAGAGGTAAAATTTGCTTGTAAGTTTGTATGTAGGGGGTAATCTCAGGAACTGCTGGTCCGATTTGAAAAATTCTTTCAGTGTTAGATAGCCCATTTATCGAGGAATGCTATAGGCTATATACCATCACGCTAAGACAAATAGGAGCGGAGCAATAATGGAAAATGTGGCGCAGACGAAGTTGCGCGGGTCAGCTAGTTATTAATAATTTGAATAAATGACTTTTAACTTTTTGAGTTTGACTTTTTAAGGGCCAATTTTACTAATTTTTAAACAACGTTCGCATTCGCATCTCAGTAGCAATCTGTCGAAAAAGCCTTAATTTCCATATACTTACATTTTTGGCAGATTGCCACTATGCAAACGTTGCTTTTGGCACTCTGAATGTTGACAGGTAGGTAGGTACTTTATGTGATCCCTTGATAGACCCTACACTATTTTTAGATGGGAGATGAATGGAATAAAAGAAGGTACTAAGTACTAGAACACTACTGTATTGTCTCAAAGGTACCTACTTAAAGGTAAAATGAGCTTCGTGGACTGATGGTGTGGCAAATGAGGTGAGGCGGCCCTTGTTGGCTGTAACGAGAACGCCTGGCTGACTTGATAGCCTCGCGAACTGAACTGTATTATGAAATGAAATGATGTGCAGCGGAAACTGCTGAATTGCATAATGTGCGGTTGAACCGTACCTAATACTTACTTTATTTAAATCACACGTAATAGACATTTGTCAGCTTTTAGTATGAATGCTTTATAAATGTAGGTAGTTTTCTTCTATGTAAGCATCTTGATACTTACTACAGGTCGATTCAAATATATGACGTGTGTGAAGTACCTACCTACACTTTTCACTGCGCAGTATCTCACCCCTCGCCTCCGCTGTTCCATTGAATTTGCTACGCAGCGTCTCGCAGTTTTCCGAGCCGCCATTAGGTTTTACTCTTTCTGTACACAAGATCCTACACTCAGGCATACAAACCCGGGTACGGATACGTCATTACATATCTAACGATCAGAATCAAAGACTACTATTAATAGTAGGTATACATCAGAATCATTTACAGCAGGCACGCAGACAAGCGTTTTATTTGCCCAGATGACTATCTTTCATAAGGCGCCTCATTTTGAAAAAAGAAAACAAGTGAAAAACATTTGAGGGAAAAAGGTTCTTAAGCAGACACTAATTTGTGAGCCAAACCGAGCTTTATTAATTAGTCACCTTGATTATATTACATTGCTGTAGTGTAGCTGTAGGTATCTACAACCCCATCTACAGATTTTTTATCACGTACGGTCAGCAACGAGCAATTAACACTACCAGCTGGTCGATTCTGTTGACGTCTCACCGTGATACGATCACTTAGGTGGAGTGAACGACAAGTGAGCTCCCGTTGGCATTAATAAATTTGGAGCAATGCCGAAACAAATTGCCACTTTCTTAAATTTGGATGATCCATTTGAATACTTACACAGAGCACAGTTTCAGAAGGTCCTCGGCTACAATGCTCGCCGATTCGGGTATATTATCACTTGAAATAACGTTCACATGATATAATTTGCATAATTATGCTATAAAAACAAATATCCTAATTTCATGTGATCTAATATTACATTTCATATAAACTTCTTTTGCTCTAATAATATTTAGTATAACGTTCATCTCATATAATTTTCAATTAGTAGATATCTATATTGCTCTTTTTATATAACGTTCAGTTGACCTAATTTTCATATTTACTCATTTTCTGCCCAAATTCTGTAGTGAATAAGTAAATATCAGAAAACATCATACTGTTATAACCTCATCTGATCCAAATGATTAACCAACAATAGAAGGGATCCGGCGCTTGGCGGCCGCTGCCGCGGCACGCTCGCTTCGCTCGCTCACCGTCGCGCGCTAATGGTCATGGTTCTAATCTAACCTAACCTAACCCACATGATTCACCAACCATAGAGGGGATCTGACGCAGGTAGGATATATAGTGGTGAATATGAAAGAACAAAAAGACATATGAATTCGTAGTTATTTATTCATACAATAATGTTATAAGTGAAGACAAAATACTATGTTAAGGTTGAATAACCTTTGACAGTTGCTCCTATTTTGTGTTTTTTATTCTTGAAATTATTGTTATTCTAGATCATTTGAAACCATCGCATTTCAAATGTGCATTATAGAAAATGTTTATTAAACCATATAAAATTAGGTAAACTGAAATTATATCAATAATTCATTATATGATTTCATCGTTATACTAAAAAAAAAATATTAAATGAAATTAGGTCATGTGATCGTTAGAACTTTTGTTATTATGTAATGGTACGCACCCCGCCGATTCAGGTGCGAACTTATTTAAAATAAAACGCCACGGAGGGTGGCGGTCGAACAGTGTTGCCGAGGGCTACATAGATGACTCGATGAGAAATAAAGAAGAAATTAGCTCCCGCATTCAAAATTCAAAATTCAAAAATTTTCAAAATTCCCGCATTACAATGAATATAAATTTGGAGCCAAGTGTTGACTCTCGACCGTCTACGAGCACACACGCGTACATTCCACCATCGTCACCGTCACCGCCACCGACTGCAGAACTCAGTGGTCTCGTTTCTCCTACTTTCACTTAAGAGAGTGAGAGAGAGACTGGCGAAATTGTAACTAATAACAATAACTTGACAACATTTAAAATGCCAACTGGCACCGTAATAATCAATTTTACAAATTGTTCAATTTTTTCTGACTGCTTTAACAAGTGATTAAAGATTTATTCATTTAAGAAAGTCCGAGTTTTATTTATTTCCTCGAAAATATGTTATAAAACGTCGTATGTCATACGTGCGCGTGCTAATTACAGCCTCTGATTTCTTGTAGCCCTCGCCTACGGGTCGGGCTAGCAATATCGCCTCGGCTGTAGTTTTCAACTTACCGCACTTATATCATACTTAACTAGCAGACCCGTGCAACGTCGTCTGCGTAACATTTTTCATTACTGCTCCGCTCCTATTGGTCTTAGCGTGATGATAAATGGTCTATCTAAATGGTCTATCTAACACCGAAAGAATTTTTCAAATCGGACCAGTAGTTCCTGAGATTAGCGCGTTCAACCAAGCAAACAAACAAACTCTTCTGCTTTATAATATTAGTATAGATGTACGTAACTATCTAATGTATGTATGTATATTATATGGAAGTAGGTGGTATTTTTTTAAAGTTTTTTTTAACAATTGAAAGTCCCTAATCGAGTGTTGCACATTTTTTGAAAGAAGAACTTCATAGGTTGTGTACCATGTGAAAAAAGTTTCACTCAAATATCTCAAACAATGAAGGTTCTATGTCAATTCGAAGTACCTGTTACAATAAAACGGCAATTTCATACTTTAACCCCTATTATTTGCGGAGTAGGAAGAATATGGAGTGTGAAGTCCAAGTCCAGACTAGCTCATGCTTAAATATCTACTTTGCTTTGAGTTTTAAATACACCTATAACAATATCTAACTTTACTAGATTTTAATTGATTTTAAACTTAGGAAGTCACTAATTTATCTTTGAAGTTCAACGTCATTGGACGTTGTAAGTGTGACCTCCTAAGTGACCAATTCCAAATATTTTGCTACAGTTATCGCCATGAAAACTCAGTATAAAGAATTATCAGAATCGGTTCATGAACAATCAAGTCATGGCCAAATATAGATACAACCCCAAAAACATGGTTGATTGTACACATCTGCGTACCCCATAACAGCGCGATTGGAGCATTACTATCATTTATTGAAGAGTTCCGTTGCCTATCTTCGAAGATCTTCATCCGATCTCCACAAAACTGAAATGAGATCAGTACGGAGGAATCCTCTTCGAAACGAAAAAATATCATCTAAATCGGTTAACAAATGGCGAAAATATCGCTGAACAAACAAACAAAAAAAATACAATCAGTCGAATTCAAAACCTCCTCCTTTTTTGAAGTCGGTTAAAATTTATATTATTTTATTTTGAATAGTGAAAAATCTTTGGACGAAAGGGATTCTTTTGTACCGTATTTTTTTAACTTGCCAGCACTGAACCTTTAAGAAAACTTAAACACTTCAATTCCAGGACAAAAACCTTGTAGGTAAACAATAGTGTTGTTTATGGGTTGGTACGCGGGCGGAGCCGCAGACGTCAGGGACCTAATACCTATAACAAAACCTGTCCTGTCTTTAGATATGGCGTATTATTGAGTTTCTTTGCAGATCGTACTAATATTTTCGTAGTGTCGAATGTGTTTAGTCGTACAAAGGCTACTTACTTATACAGCCATAGATATTATTTCTATGTATGCGGAAGTCAAGCACCATCGAAACGCATAGTAACAAAATGTATGTATGTACGTTGCTTTCAATTTACATCAGGCACTAGCTGACCGTTCACCGTAAGGCTGAGTCAGCCATAATGGGGCTACACTCCCTCCCGCTACACCCAGAGCGGGAGGAGTCATTGGATGATTTCCCATCCCTTAAAAAAAAAAATCCCTAAGCGGGGCTGACTGATGTCCACTAGATTGGAGAGGAGAAGAGCGGAGTGAAGCTGTGCCAGTATTAACTTAACCAATGGAATTGCATAAAATATCTGATCCGCTGCGGTGGACAGGATTTTTTAACTAAGTAGTTTAAAATTCGTACAAACCTGGGATAAGGAGCGAGGAAGCGAAGCGGGGAAGTGGTAAATATCGGCGGCTCGCTCAAACATTACTCAAAGTTCAAGCTAACATTTGAACTAAATTGTGCTCTGTTTTGTGAGTATATAAATTTAATGTCTTTGGTTTTGTGTGAAAACGTGTAATTTTCTAGAGAGCAAATATTATTATTACCTTGCAGCAATCAGCGTGTGCGTTACCCCAGCAAAATTTGCCTTAGAGAGGCGATATCAAAATAAAATATTTGGTTTGACCAAACAGAAACAGCTAATCCTACTAATATTGTTTCGCGCCAGAATTAATGCCACACACCACAACGTACTACTAACGCCATCTAGTATCGAGTAGCGAAACTAATTGAGTCACGATCTTTCTAGACTTTTCGATGCTCGAACATTCTCGATGTTCCGACACCAGTCGGGACCGGTATGTACCCGAACTATCTAGATGTTTCCATTATCGAAGGGTCTGGAAATAACTGTGGGACTATTATAAGGTGCGCATCGCTCGCGAGCCAATTCAATACTGACTCAGTCGCGACCACTTCGCGTCTGAGTCAGTATTGAATTGGCGATACAAACGAAACTTCGGAAGCGATCTTCAACTGCGAATTAAGTGAAGGGTTCAGTATGTAGTGCGATTGTGTGTTATTATAGTGTTTTTTTTTTAAGTGAAGAAATTTCTGTGGTTTTGAAGTGATAAATTAGTGTTGATAATTACAGTGTTATTTTTTTGGTTAAAATCGGCTGTTTTTATTGTCACGAACTCCAAGCTCGTAACAATATTATAAATGTGAAAGTTTGTATGTTTGTCCGTCAATCACACAAAAACGGCTGAAGGGATTTGGATGAAATTTGGCACACGTGTAGGTCACATCCTGGAATAAAACATAGGCTACTTTTTATCCCGGTAACATATATGGCTTAATGGAAACAGAGGAAGAAATGGAAATCCAGAGTTGCTGCTGCCTTACTTAATACTTCAGATTCAAAAGTACCAGGAGAACAGAAATAATATGTCGAAGTTTTTTACCAGGCCGGTGCTTAAAGATTCACAAGTACCAGGAGGCCAGCTACATGTCAAATTATTTTTGCATGATTTTTAGGGTTCCGTAGCCAAATGGCAAAAACGGAACCCTTATAGATTCGTCATGTCTGTCTGTCTGTCCGTCCGTATGTCACAGCCACTTTTCTCCGAAACCATAAGGACCATGCTGTTGAAACTCGGTAAGTAGATGTATTCTGTGAACCGCATTAAGATCTTCACACAAAAATAGAAAAAAAAAAACAATAAATTTTGGGCGTCCCCATACTTAGAACTGAAACTCATTTTATTTTATTTAACCATTTATGTACACACATTTAACAAGAACAAGAGAAGAAGGAAACAGAAAAATAGGTACAAAGGTGATGCTTATTTCTAAAGAAATCTCTTCCAGCATACCTGCGAAAGGAGAGTAGAGTAAAAAGTTCAAAATTTCAAAATTCAAAATTCAAAAGTCATTTATTCAAATTAGGCTGAGGGCCAGCACTTTTTGAACGTCATGTTTTACAAAAGACAGTCCCCCAAAACGCCCGCCCGTCACCACTTCCTAGTGTTTTAGCTTTGGAGAAGAAGTGGCCAACAAACTCCCCAGCAACACAACTGTCTGTTACGTTTTAGGAACTAGAATTTTACACTAATTAATATGCAAAGTAATCCAAAAATTCAAAATTCCTTCTAAAATTTACATGACAAAAATAAATATATACATTATTTAACACTTGTTAGCTACTAGCACTATGACACTAAAACAAAATACACACTTAAGCAAGTGTTGACGTATGTGGATTTAAATAAGTATAAAAAAATGACCTACATAGTCAGACAAATAAATAAAAAAAAAGAAAATAAAAGAACAAATAAAATAAAATAAAATAAAAAATTATATGAACACATATAATATATACTATATAGATGTAGACATTGTGTGCAAAAGTTTTAAAAAGCTAAAATGAAAATAGTAAATTTTAAATGTTACGTACAATACATAAATAACAAACTAATATACATATTATACTAAATAATATTAAAATATAAATATTATTATATACTTATATGCAACTATGACGAGAAAGAAAGATAGTGTTCTTTCAGTCTTCATTTAAAAATAGCAAGAATTTTTTGTTTTCATCAAACCCATACATGTGGGGTATCTATCATGTCGATGTATTTTTTGGGCCGGAATTGTGAGCACTAAAGATTCACCAGTACCAAGAGACAAGATTTTTTTTACCATCCTGTGTATACTATAATTATAAATATCTACATATCAAAGTATTTTCGGGACTGGAATTACAGATGTTGCGCTACAGATTCACAAGTACTTACTAGGAGGACAGAAACATATCGAACGTTTTTGGGGCTGGAATTATGAGCGTTATTGATTTACAAGTACCATGAGCGCCGTGGCGATTTTTGACGGCGGTGGCGTGGAGGTAAATTTTCCACGACGGCGGCGCGGTTTTGAACCGATTGCTGAAGGATCCATTTTTTGGCTGCCAAGAAAGTAGGCGAAGTTCTGTCGGACGGCGAGAAATTAAAAAAAAAAACTTCTTTATATTTCGAATTCCATTAGGGCTCTGCCCTATTGACAACGTCAACCTACATCAGTCCATGCGTACATGGTCTCTCCAATTGCCTGTCACTCATCTCGACTCTCGACAACGGTCATCTTTTTTTTTATGCAAAACGAGGAAACTCTTGGCCCAAATCTCACCTGATGGTAACTGATGATTAGGCCAAAGATGGAAGCGAGCTTCACCCGGAATCCTCTTACACAGAGGAACTGGCTATCATACCTCTAACTGGCGGAACACAATTGTTGTGTTCCGGCAGTTAGAGGCAGGTAGAGGAGGCTGTTAACAGTGTTGTTATGACGACGGACTTAGACATGATGGTGGTAGCTTGCCAGGCGGACTTAGAACAAGTCCTACCACCAACCAAAACCGAGCAAAAAATTTGCCCCCGCTGGGAATCGAACCCAGGACCTCTGGGTTCTGAATCAGGTGGTTTAACTACTAGACCACGGAGGCGGTTAGTGTTACCAGTTTAGCACCACCCGGGGACCACGTGTAGGGACCATCTTGCTGATGTCACCCTGTAAATATGTGACCCCACAGAGCATGACATTTTCTATAGCTTAGTGATTTATCTTCAACATAGATATGGATCGGAAAGTACCTATCCATGTTTTTAAAATTGTCTAATGCATTTGTCAACCATTTCGAGTAATTCATGTACATCCAGTTGACTCGCTTCTCGACGTAGTATCTATTCTATGTTCAGTTTTCAGTCATTTTCGACGCATACCTACGTACAATAAACATCTCAGTACCTATACTTGATTAGTATGGTCAATCTACTTTGCATCGCGGCAGACGTTATAATATATTATATAACACTAGCTGACTAGCTGACTCGTGCAACGTCGTCTGCGTAACATTTTTCATTACTGCTCCGCTCCTATTGGCCTTAGCGTGATGATATATAGCCTATAGCCTTCCTCGATAAAAAATGGGCTATCTAACACTGAAAAAATTTTTCAAATCGGACCAGTAGTTCCTGAGATTAGCGCGTTCAACCAAACAAACAAACAAACAAACTCTTCTGCTTTATAATATTAGGCTTTAAAACTTTGTACGAAAATGAACCTTATCTAATACAAAAAAAAATGTTTCGCGCCGGCGCGCTAGTACCAAGAGACCAGAAACATGCCATAGTTTTTTTCAGGGCTGGAAATTGAGAACGCTATAGATTCACAAGTACCAGAGCAGAAACATGTCGAGGTGTGTCACTGACTCTGGCAGAGCCACCATCAGGGATTTTCATTTTGAAAACACAAAAAAATTGTCGCTAATTAGTCGAAATTTGTCGCCAAATATCAGAATTTGTCGGTCACTGGTTCAAAAGATATAAGGGTTTATAGGTGGCCGATCTGGAGAGAGTCTCCCCAGCAGGGCCACATTTATATCTCAAAAACTAGGGCACCTAGCAAATATCTCTTTTCTCCCATAATTTGTCGCCAATTAGTCGGAATCAGTCGCCAAATATCAGAGTTTGTCGGTCACTGGTTCAAAAGATACAAGAGTTTATAGGTGGCCGATCTGGAGAGAGTCTCCCCAGCAGGGCCACATTTATATCTCAAAAACTAGGACACCTAGCGAAGATGTGTTTTCTCCCATATTTTGTCGCCAATTAGTCGCAATTTGTCGCAAAGTTACAGATTTAGTCGGTGTGTAATTAAAAAGATATTAAAGAATTCAATTTCCCCATACAGTGGTACAAGCGAGTACAAAATACTTTATGTAGTTTCTAGACAGTATCTATGACGTCTTATGGAGGAATGTTTGTTTCGAATTAAATAAATGTAAACTTATTCTATAATTTCAACCCACCATAGGAAAGCTGTATTCATTACCTATAAACAAATCTACATTATTATTCATTATTACCTACTTATAAATGTTACAAATACCTATTTGTAACATTTTCTGAAAGTACAATAATTTTGAGGTAATAAATCATTTTATATTTCGACAACAGAAGTTTTATTATTCTAACCTCAATTAAGATAAAATAAAAACTCAACCCGTCCATACCCACAACACAACACTCGCAATCACCTCAAAATACACACCAACACAACACACATCAAACGAACTTTATGGAAATTCATTTTTATATAATAAAATTTGATTACAATTGACAATACTTTTTCAACGTTTAAGTATTTTAAACATTTTACTAAAGGTACGACATTTATTTATTATTCTAAAGTTAATTAGAGCTTAACATTGTAAAGTGGTAAAACAGTTGCATGCGACTGTACATCTTTCACCAAATAGACCAAGAGCAAGGTTTAATGTTTTCAAAGAAGTTTAAGCCACTCTAACCTAGTAATTTAAAACATAAAAACATGAATTAAATTGAGAATTTATCTCTCTCGGACATTTCTAAAGACTTTAGACCGATAAAACTAGAAGTATATTACACATATTAATAGAAATATTTTTTTCTTGGTATTTTTCGTGAACTCTTCGACCTAGCTCTTGGACTATACCTTACTAATTGAACTCATTATATCTCCTAAACTAAGATCCGATTAAATCTGTGACTTGGCGACAAATTGCGACTAATTGGCGACAAAATATGGGAGAAAACACATCTTCGCTAGGTGTCCTAGTTTTTGAGATATAATTGTGGCCCTGCTGGGGAGACTCTCTCCAGATCGGCCACCTATAAACCCTTGTATCTTTTGAACCAGTGACCGACAAACTCTGATATTTGGCGACTGATTCCGACTAAATGGCGACAAATTATGGGAGAAAAGAGATATTTGCTAGGTGCCCTAGTTTTTGAGATATAAATGTGGCCCTGCTGGGGAGACTCTCTCCAGATCGGCCACCTATAAACCCTTATATCTTTTGAACCAGTGACCGACAAATTCTGATATTTGGCGACAAATTTCGACTAATTAGCGACAATTTTTTTGTGTTTTCAAAATGAAAATCCCTGATGGTGGCTCTGCCAGAGTCAGTGACACTGTCGAGGTATATATTGGGGCCAGAATTACGAGCGCTACAGATTTAAAAATACCAGGAGAGCATGAAAACGTCGCGAAGCATTTTCCGGGCTGGAATTATATATATATGATCGCTATACATATTTTCACAAGTACCAGGGGAGCAGAAACATCTCTAAGTATTTTTGGGAGTGTAATTATGAGCGCTATAGATTCACAAGTACCAGGAGAGCAGAAACATGTCGAAGTATTCCAGGGCTGGAATTATGAGCGCTACAGATTCAGAAGTCCCAGGGGACCAGAATCCTGTCGAAGTTTTTCCGGCGCGGCGGCGTTGGGATTGTGTGCGGTTATGATCCAAAAGTACCAGACGAACAGAAAAAACTCGAAGTTTTTTTTCGGAGCTGAAATTGTGAGCGCTAAAGATTCACAAGTACCAGGAGACCAGACACATATCAAAGTATTTCTGAAGCTGTAATTGTGTGCAATTAGGATTCAAAAGTAGGTAGGTACTCAAGCTGCTTTCAGACTACGCTATAATATAATATAATAGCATAATTATATAGCTCATAGCGTTTGCGGGTGATGGTATGGATGATGGATGTATGTATGTTTCTAATTATTTGAACGTATATGTATAGTATCGACTCGATATCGTCGTAACTCTTGTTTGTCAGCCATTGAGTGAGTGTTTTATTGCAGTCATGGTACCTATGTAATGGAATTTATGTTGGTTTCTTTACTAATAACTTTATTGAATATAACGTGTATTAATTTAGTTATCGGCGTAATAGAGAAATTGTGCCTAACAAACTTTCTTTAGGTTGATAATCGTTGAAGTGTTATGTTTATTGTTTCCTGGACATTATTAAATCTGACATTTTTTGTTTATTTTATTTCGAAGACTGAAAAGACTTTTTTGTTCAATTATAAATGGAAGATTCGATAATTTTCCGATTTAGTCAATAACTAGCGTATACGTAAAGTAAATTTATTTCTGTTTGTGTGTGGGTAAGTTGTACGGTGCATGGTAAAAATACACGCTGTGTGAAACGATAATGATTGTATAGTGCGTTCTGTTTTGAGAAATGCGGGTGTGTGCACGACTGCGTATCTATTGCTTTTACTGAAGTACTGCATTTGTAGTAGTTGGCGTTTGGAGGGGCTGTGCTGGAGACACTAGGTTCCTTCCTATACATTTTCGTCCAGCGAGCAATCTTCTTATTTATTATATCCGTGATTATATCTATGCTCTCACTTCTATAACGCACAGAACGAGCGATGTAGTCGTCACCATCAGCGGCCTGCTTACGTGGTCATGTTGCGCTACTAGCCATTTTTAGGGTTCCGTAACCAACGGAACCCTATTACTAAGCCCCCGCTGTTTGTCAGCGGGCTGTATCTCAAGAACCGTAATAATTAAAGTAGACACTAGACAGTTGAAATTTTCGACTGTATTTAGATTGTCGCTATATAATAACAAATAATAAAAATTAAATTGAAATGAAAAATTTAAGAGGACTTCCGGTTTCTGGTACGGAACTCTTCGTGTGAGTCCAACTCGCACTTGGCCGGTTTTTACCTTTATTTTCCCATTATGTGTCAGTATTTCACCTCGAAACCTTGTAACTTTATTAAAACTCACAATATTCAGCCAACCACACTCCATCCAGTTTGTAGAAGAAATAGGACTTGGTACTACACTAAAAATAACAAACGCACTTGATTCTGTTTCTTAATTTTTATTGGTAAATTCACATTCAAATAATAGATCACGTCGAAGACAGATATTACAATATGGGATTTCTACTGACAAAATTTAGTAATTATTTGCTATGATACTGTATCGGTACTTCTCAATTTCTAAATCTACTGCTTCATTAGCTACATCGAGTTTAGAGTGCGTAAATGCTTCAAAATTCCAGTGTCATGAGTGAGTCAGCTATGAGACTGTCAGGAAATAGAAAATCGAAAATACACAATTACATTGTTCACTTACGAATTCACGATACAGATCGGACATCAAAAATATTTCTATATTAATAAACTACATTCACATAATCGTTACTAAAAAAGACAAAACGCGTGCGAGTCACGACGCGCGTGACGCAACCGATAAATGTGACCAAAATTTAATCTAATCGATTACTTCCATTAATGATCGCGAACTACCATTCTCGCTGAATATATTCACAGACACAGTTAGCGCGCCCGTGGTGATAGTATGAAGTTAAGAAACAAGGCGCGTCGCGCACACGGGCAGCGCACCTGAGATTCAGCGCCCGCGGCCGAACGCGCCCAAACACATCTCATTCTGTCGCACCGCTCTCTAATATTGTACAAACATTACCGTATTAAATAGTCACAGGTCAATTTCAGTCCAACTATCAGTTTACGAATTAAAATAAAATATATTAATCTAGAACGTTTCACATCGCTTAAGTTACGAATGAGGGGGTCGAGTACGGGGTCGCGTGCGGTGCGAGCTGCGGAGGGCGGACGTCTACGAGTCCCACCAGTCGGGGCCGCCGCCGCTGCTGCCGCCGCCGCCGCCGCCGTACGAGCCGCCGTAGTTGCCGCCGTACGAGCCGCCGCCGTAGCCGAAGCCTGGAATGTGTGCATACCATATACCAGTCAGTGCCACTCTTTTAGATTATCAAAAAATATTTGACCCGTATTTTTTCTTTTGTTACGGGAACCAAAATTGACAAAGTTACGACGCTTTTAAAATTCTTAATACGTCACGCCGTGGCATAATTTTTAGCAGGTTGTGACGTCACGAACCCACACAGCTTTGATGCGTTTTATCTTTGTCAATATTCATTGATTTACAAAAACAAAAAATACGTGTCCATTATTATTCAATACTATAACTGACGGACTAAATAGTTTTGCAATTTGTGGATGATGGAAACTAGCCTATTAAGGCAATCCACTCTAGCGATAGACAAAAACACACGAATCAAACGATCAAAAATAAAAATTTACGGCTAGGCTTCATCCAACATCATTGTTTTCGAGGGATACTCAAATTTATAATGCCACATATTTTTTTTTTTAATGAAAAGTTTTTATCACCAAAGGAGTTTAACGTATACGAAATATTCGTGAACGAATACGTGTTAATTACGAATTAACTTTAAAAACCCAAAAAGTCATCACAATCTGCTACTAACCAGAGCCAATAGTTGAGGGCCCTGCGGACCGCGGAGTCTGACGCGACTGCGTACGGAAGTCCCTCGCCCCGAAGCCGCTGCCGCTGTTGGCAAACCTTCCGCCGCCGCCCGAGCGACTGCCGCCCGTGCGCCGCCCGCCGCCGCCCAGGCGACCGTCAGCTGCCGTGCTCGTCAGCCAACTGGAATACATTCAAGATTGAGTTAGTATAACAAGTATTGCATATTATCAGTATCTAATTCCCATTGCGGGTTCAAAAACCTTGTGTCTCTGTGAGAAGAAGAGGGCCGTAAACCACCGCGCGGGACCAGTGTCTTTTGATGGATTTCTCGTGGATTAGTAGATGTGAATATCTTCGATTTTTTTTAATCTATGATATGCTAGTTTACTCTCAATGTTTTCAACGTTACGCAGACAGGCCTGCCTGGATAAGCCCACGAACTACAAGTTATAAGTAGCCATTACCACCAAGCCATCACTCACTGCTCTCAAAATACCAAACTTTGAAGATCATTTAAGCCCTGGTACGGCAAATAGCCATTAATTGCAAGGTTATAAAAATGCAAGAAGAGTGAGTCACTTTATTGAAAAATTAAAGTTACTTTAGGAGAGTTGTCAATGTCAACTATGTGGCATGGACTATTTATGAATTCATGGAATTTTCTGAATATGGTCAATCAGTATGATGTCATAATATGACCTTAGAACTCGTATTCATTCCTCCATACATTTTTTTACTTCTATTTATCAGTTCCCTCAAAGATACGAACGCGCGTACGAAGTGTCAGAAATTGTGACAAAGTGATCTTCCTCGTAAGATAGAGCTTGCAATCCTAATGACTCATCAGTGCCCACTGAAGTACTTATTATTCCTGATGATCTCACTCTTGACCTCAATCTCACCTCGTGATAAGCCATGGATGATATCTACGATAGAAACACCAATAAAATTCCAAAACATGTCCTATTGTTCAAAGGTGTATGGGTCTTAAAGGGAACACAAGCTGGCTTACATACTTCGGCTGTGTAGTTTCCATGTTTACATTTGAATTTACTAAGACATGCTTTAAGCAAGACTTGCTATACAAGTATACAACTTACTTGGGCACATCCTGCTTGGCCTCTACGAGGAGCTCGATGAGGTCCCGCGCAAGGCCACGGTTGGTGTCGTTGAAGAAAGACGTGGCCACGCCCAGGTTACCCATACGGCCGGTACGACCAATGCGGTGCACGTACTCCTCAACGTCCGACGGCAAATCAAAGTTAATCACGTGACGCACGTGAGGTATGTCCAAGCCTGAAAACAATTTCATTATTATTAAATGACTGTGGTACAGTCAAGTGAAACCTAAACAGTGATCCCTACTACTAAGCTTACGGAATACTTAGTTGATTATTACGTAAATAACATTACACCATGGGCGTGAACTCTCATAATCTTCAAGCCCTTATCCCCATTTTACTTGAGGTTTGCACAACAAATTTTGATGGGGGATGGGGATAAAGTCTATCTATAGTTACGCGGGTCGGCTATTGTGCTATAATAATAGTGTTTATAAGTAACTCGCTGACCCGCGCAACTTCGTTTGCATCACTTTTTCATTAATGCTCCGCTCGTATTGGTCGTAGCGTGATGTCATATAGCCTACAGCCTTCCTCAATAAATGGGCTATACAACTATAAAATAATTATTTAAATTCGAACCTATAATTCCCGAGATTAGTGCATTCAACCAAACAAAGAAACTCTTCAGCTTTAAAGTATTAGTATAGATTTGCCGATGGTGGTTTAGTCTCATGCTGTAGAAACAATCCATCATTATAAAAATATAACCTAAGCAGCTGCACTGCTCAATCAACAAATAGAACTGTTGCTCGGAAACCATCATACAGTGAAGTAAACATAAACAGCATTATAATAAGCTGAAAACACAATACTGCAATGTGGTTGTATTGTGACATAATAATATACACATTATACCAGACACGTGCGTGTGTATAAATAAATATGATAAGGCTGAATGTGACATTTGTATTGTAATGGAACAATTGAATGGGGAATTAATTTTGAGAAATTGCGAATTATTTATCATTTAATTTGCCGTGTTATTTATGTAACGGAACTTGGTCTCAAGATTGTGAGATGGTTGGTACATTTGGATATTTACAAAGCCCGCTTAATGTACAACTGGTCTTACATATCCAATTGAATAGCCATACATAGCCTAGACTTAATGTTCTTAGTGCGGCAGTCTTCAAACCCAACTTAAATACATGTCAGAGGTTATTCAGACGGAGCGTTTTACGCGCGAGGGTACACTCGTGCGTAGAAACTCGTGCGTTCCAGAGTCACTAGAGCTACATACCCCGTCCAGATGCTCTCGCGTGTTGAGCCTAACATAAATTAAAACGTGAGAGTTAAGTTCCCTCGCGCGTAAAACGCTCCCGTCTGGACAGGCTCTTAGGGCTAGGCCGCACTACGGCTAAACCGCAGCGATTATTAATCGTGTAATTTGGTGAGTTGAGGAAGCTAATACAAGCGGCCTCACTTGCAGTGCTTCTCGAGGGGTTTCACGGTATTGCGATTAACCGCTCGCGGGAAAAAACTATAGTGCGTAGCGTCAAACTCACCTCTAGCCGCTACAGCCGTAGCGACGAGGATCGGAGTCTGTCCTGTGCGGAACCGACGCAGCGCCTCCTCGCGCTCGCGCTGTGTGCGGTCGCCGTGGATAGACGTCACCGGGTAGCCGAGATTGTCCAAGTATTCCTCAAGTTGGTCGGCTCCTGAATCAGTACACAGACTAATATTAGCAACGGATTATTATTAGCAACTTAAACACTCATCAAGAAAAACACTTTCCAATTCGCATATTTGTTACACCATAAATTTTCCATAAGTGTTGGTTATGATGCTTAACGAATGGAACATGTAGTAAAAGTATTGTTGTAGCAGAAACAAAACTTTATTATGCAGGCATCAAGGTTATAATAACACAAATTGAAAAGTAAAATGTAAGCGCAGTTTAAAAGGTATGTTATGCAAGAATAAAGTCACGCTTTTGGCGACAAATAAAACGTGATAATCAAAGAATGTGCAAACTGCCGTGATTACGACTTCTACTTTAGAACATTCGCTGCTCAAGAGAGCAATGTAAAGTTCCGAAAGGTAACAGAACAAATTAATATGATGAAGGATAGAAGTCTGACTAAGAATTTATGTGAAGAACTGCAATGTTTACCCTTCTTGGTTTCGACGAATACAAGAATAAGTTGATCCTCTTCAGGGCTTGCGCGCTGCAGCAAGTTGGAAGCATTCAGCAAATCCAACAAGAAAGAACGCTTGTCCATTTCCTCCACCCAAACCACCTGGAAGTTTACAGATTTATTAAGAAAACAGACAGTATGATATAAATACACTGGTCAGCAAATAAACCGAACCACCCGCTACCTAGGAACTCTCGATTCGATTAGAATCTATACTAATATTATAAAGCAGAAGAGTTTGTTTGTTTGTTTGGTTGAACGCGCTAACGCGCGAGGTAGGCTTTAGGCTATATATCATCACGCTGAGACCAATAGGAGCGGAGCAGTAATGAAAAATGTTACGCAGACGACGTTGCACGGGTCAGCTAATCTATACTATAATATTATAAAGCAGAAGAGTTTGTTTGTTTGGTTGAACGCGCTAATCTCAGGAACCACTGGTCCGATTTGAAAAATTCTTTTAGTGTTAGATAGCCTATTTATCGAGGAAGGCTATAGGCTATATATCATCACGCTAAGACAAAAAGGAGCGGAGCAGTAATGGAAAATGTGACGCAGACTAAGTTGCGCGGGTCAGCTAGTAGTTTATTATGGGGATTGCTACCATGTACCGCAACTACTGTTGCAAGCACCATGACGCTTAAGTGCCGCTAAGTGCCGAAATATCGGAAACTCGCAAATAAAAAGGTACATGGTAGCAATCCCGATATGAACTATTCTAATGTAAGAGCCTGTCCAGATAGGGCGTTTTTTAAGCAATTTTTATTCGAGGTAACGCGCGAGAGCATCTGGACGCGATTTAAGTAGCTCTAGTATCTCGAGTACGCGCGAGACAGGCTCTTAGTGACCATGAAAGTTTAAAACAATATCTCTGATTCGATTTTCTCAAAAAGTATAAAACTTACAACTATCAAAGTTATACCTACAAAAAGTGCGTTTCATGTTGATTCAAATGACTATAAATTAATTCGAAATTACCGTCAACTCACATTGTAATCAAGCAACAAACACAATGCTAACGATTTGCTCTGTTTTGACTAGAGTTTGTGATTAGCTTTCTTTTTTTTATACAATGAGGGTAGTCGGATATTTCTTCTCATTTCTTTAGTTTTTGTCCATCGTTTGCTCAGACGCGTGTATTTTTTGCTACTTTTTTCGATAATGCATACGACACCTCAGGAAGCAGCTCAAGCTGTAGCATTACTTCAAGCAGGCATTGCGCAACGTGAGGTCGCTCGAAGGCTTCGAATCAGCAGATCTTCGGTGCAACGAGTTTACAGACAATACCTAGAGACTGGAGCATTCGATCGCCGTCCAGGTACGGGCAGACCTAAGGCTACATCAGCAGCAGATAATCTTTATATCCAACTTACTGTTCTGCGAAATCGCCACCTCGACGCAGTTCAAGTCTAACAAAGTCTGCGTGACGAACGCCAAAGTGGTCATAAGTTCAGATACCGTCAGAAGGAGACTTGCTGAACGGAACCTGATTCCAAAGAGAGCTGCAACTGGCCCAGCATTAACAGTAGCACACAGCATTAGAGCAGTGGATACATAGAAAGTGATCGACGTCAGAGAGTATATCGTCGCCTTGGAGAACGTTATTCTCAGTGTTTTATCGAGGAAACTGTTGCTTATGGAGGAGGATCTGTAATGGTCTGGGGTGGCATCTCGTTAACAGCACATACAGCGTTAGTTTTCATCGAACTGACGGGCCGTACACGTGGATTGACTTCTCATCGCTACATTACTGAAATCCTCGCAGACCATGACGTGGTACCTTACACAGGATTTATCGGGCAGGATATGAATTAATGCATGATAATACACACGTGGTGACCCAGTATCTACGCGACGTCAGCATTCGTACGATGGACTGGCCAGCTAGAAGCCCGAACTTGAATACTTATGGGATGAGCTGTAACGTCGGGTTCGATCCCGAGTACCTGCTCCAACAAGGCTTCCAGAGCGGCGAATTGCAAAACTATTTAGTCCGTCAGTTGGAGTATTGAAAAACAATGGACACGTATTTTTTGTTTTTGTAAATCAATGAATATTGACAAAGATAAAACGCATCTAAACTCGGGAGTGGGGGCTCGTGACGTCACGACTCACAAAAAATAATGCGAAGGTGTGACGTATTGAGAATTTTAAAAGCGTCGTAACTTCGTCAATTTTGGTTCCCGTAACAAAAGAAAAAACACGGGTCAAATATTTCTTGATAATCCAACTGACGGACTAATTAGATTTTTTCAGGACACAAGCCCATTGAAGAGGAGTGGAATGCAATTCCTCAAGATTTTATCGTCAGGCTCGTAAGGTCGATGACTACGAGGATGCTGGCAGTTATCTGAGCAAGGGGAGGGAATACGGAATATTGACCAAAAACTTTTTTTTTAATTTTATCTTTGTTTCTGGCTTTAATTTTTTTTTTTACTTCATGATTACTAACGATTGGCCTGAACCTGGAAAACGACTCTTCCTTGTAAGATCCTTAATAAACACTGAAATAAATTGATTAAACCCAATGAGTTTCCTTTCATTTTAATCACCATGAAACGCACTTTCTGTAGGTATAAATTTGATAGTTGTAAGTTTCTATTTTTTCAGAAAATCGAATTAGGATTCCTAGATACCGGGTGGCACGGTTTTTTTGCTGTCCAGTGTATTTACAAAAGTACTGCTGTTATTTTCTTACTTACCTTCTGGGTGATATTTTCGGATGTAGAACCGACGCGTCCAACGGCAAGGAAAACGTAATTAAACAAGAAATCCTGCGCCAACACCTGGATCTGTTTGGGGAAAGTCGCAGAGAACATGAGCGTCTGGCGCTCGCCAGTCTTTGGCATCGTGTGGCTCTCGACGATCTTGCGGATCTGGGGCTCGAAGCCCATGTCCAGCATACGGTCCGCCTCGTCCAGCACCAGGTGGCGGCAGTGGTCCAGCGCCACGCGGCCGCGCGCCAGCATATCCACCAGGCGCCCGGGCGTGGCCACCAGCAGGTGGCAGCCGCGCTCCAGCTCGCGGAACTGCTCGTGGATTGGGGAACCGCCGTACCTGATCGCAAAACAAAAACCTTATTACTCCGATTCGACTTTCAACAATCATTATAATCAGACTTAGTTAAAAAGTGATACCCACACAACACATGGTCGCACACGAGCGCGGTAGGCGAATTTTCTAGCCTCATCGAAAATCTGTGTAGCAAGCTCGCGCGTCGGGGCCAGCACCAAGCCCAGCGGGTACTGCTTGCGGCGGTTGTAGGGGCTGCGAACCAAAAACACGTTTCCATAAATAAATAATGTGGAAAGGAGGAGTAGATATTGGCAACTGATACTCACCCCATATGCTTGACGGGTCCAGCTTCATACATCTGATTGAGGATGGGCACAAGGAATGCGGCCGTCTTGCCTGAACCAGTTTGAGCGCACGCCATGACATCTCTTCTGCCCAGCACAATCGGAATTGCATACTTCTGGACCGGCGTCGGCTTGTCGTAGCGAGCCGAGGCAATATTCTGGCGCATTATTTCCGTCAGGTTAACATCCTCAAACTGTAAACAATATTTCAAGATTAGTATGACAAAAAGAGATTATATTCGATAAACTTAGCATGTATTGAATATTACTTACGCTGGTGATGAAATCTGGGACACGATCGCCGCTGGCCTCAACGGGTATATCCTCGTATTTGGAGAAGTTAATTCCTGTGTTACCAGTGCCAAACAGCTCCAACTCCGTCCGCTCGTCGCGAGGTAGCGGGATCGTCCAGTCATTCTGAAACAAAAATATTATTCTTATAAACTACAGCATAACCTAACCAGCAAACATTTTCAGCAGATATTTTTTCGCTGTGACTGCTATTGAAGCTAAGATTTTGAAGTAATAAAAGTGCGACTGACTGAGTTGCTTTCGTGGCCACCCTCATCCCGACGGTTGCTCGTGCGGCGCACGTCGTCGGAGGGCCAGCGCGAGTTGTTGCGCTCGTCGGCGCGCGGCTCCGGCTCCTTCCAGCGGTCGTTGCGCGGCGGCGGCGGCTCGTCGCGGTTGAAGTCCTCGTCGCGACGAATGTCGCGCGACTCGCGGCTGGACGAGCCGCCGCCCGCCGCGCCGCCCGCCGCGCCACCCGCCGCACGCCCCCCGCCGCCCGACGCGCCCCAGCGATCGGACGACTCCGACCAGCGTTGTGGCTCTGAGTCGCCATTCTGATATCCCGAATCACGACCTAAACCAGACTAAGTGTTTATTGTAAGATCCAAACAGCCTCCTCGTACCAACAAGGAAAGTTCAGCATAGCGCCATTTATTTCACAGGCGCAAAAGCAAACTCTTCTTACTCACTCACTCTGTCCGCTCCAATTTGCAGTACTGTAACTAGCTAAGTGCAAATGATTGGATGGGTTTATCGTCATTAACTGAACGTCAGGTCGTCATTCAACACAGGGTGCACCGAGATATGCCGCGGTTGACGACTGGGGAAGGCGAATTGTGTGCACTTCCCCTTGCACCCAAAACTGTACATTATATAAGAACTATTTAAAAAATATGATCTCCAGCACTTCTAATAAACGTGGACATAATGCTTGGTACTTGGCAAGTTATCTACTTAGGAACGAATACCAATCAATACATTGATAACAACAGACTGAGATAAGATCGTAGATAATATAGTCTGGAGAGTTACATGACAACTATGCATGAGTTAAATAAGAAGTTTAAGACATGTGGACATACCGCGGTCCCTGCGCGGGTATCGCGAGTCGTTGCCGCGATCGTTTTCACGTTCGCGGTCACGGTCGCGGTCGTCGCGCCGACCACCACGGTCGTAGGTTCTAGAGTTGCCTCCGAATGATGAACGGTTGTCCCGTTGTTCGTTTGAACGGGCGTCTAAGCTTGGGCGCTTAGACTCTTCCCCTGCACAAATGAATCATTTAGTAATCTACTGAACCAATTTCACGAGAGTCGTGTGTGGCCACGACTCGACCTTTCATTTATCGTTTACTTTATAACTCTAATAGTAAATGGAAAGCTTTTAGACGACCACGTTTTAAATATTTTCCATTGCAAAGTAATTTTTTATCAACTGAAATGCAAGATAACTCTAAACGTGGGGATTGTGAATTACTATCAGCACTTTCAAAAAGACATCAGCATATCAGTTACGTTATCATTTAATCATAAGCCCGAGAGATCATTCCATTTTTTTAATATAATGTTTTATAATTTGTTGTTAAATGTTATGAAATCTTGTGAAACAAACACAATATGTATGTAGTTAAACAATGACGTCAAAGGAGGCATTCAAAGGAATATTGATGTGATATCTATGAATAGGTACACCTCGGGAATTATACATACAAGTATATTTCTCGTGGTGATAACAATCAATCCTGAATCACCGCCCTATGAAGTGATGTAGTAAGTGAAAACATGTCTCGTGTCTCCCTATTCAAAACCGTTTATACATCTAGATATGTATTTTGATAAAGCCATTCTAGCACCTGCACTATCATAGCGCACAATAAACAGGGCGATATTACGCCAGATAAGACTTATACGGAAGAATTGATAAAATCAATGCTTTGTTTTTATCGCAATGTCCTACTTTCCAGATATTTCTGATAATATCCGTCAGAATTAAGAACAAAACTAACATCACGTACAGTCAGTGGCGGATTTAGCAGCAGGCTGAGTAGGTGAAGCCTAGGGCGGCAAGGGGCGGCAGATTTAGTTCGTAATTTTTTATTACGATTCACAAAATTATACACTAACAAAATACGAATTTCGAAAATTGGAGAGAAATTAAAATAATGAACAAAAATCGAAATTTAGTCCTGTTTACAGTGCTAAATACACATATTCAGTACATATTTCAACATCTCTACATGAACAAGTGCTAAACGCTTTGTAAAATATACTTAAATGATCATGAATTTTTAGATGTAGCAATAGCGATTCGACATTATAATCGAAATTTTGATACTTTTACATATTTTCTTCACTGATAATTACTATTTCTTTTCTCCATGTACCTAATTATTATGAGATCTGCTTACACGATTCCATCTTGATATAATATCGATGGTCTAATCATGATTTCTGCAGCAAATTCCAATTCAGATTTTTTATGTGTAAGACTGACTAAAATTGTCAATTAAAAAAATAAAAACTATTTCAATATCTCATAGAGATATAGTATTTTGGTTTAATTTAAATTTATCGAATAACTGATATTTGGACGACTGCAACTTGACAATAAAATATTCTCTCCACAAAATATGAAGTTGTGTTATGTTATGATGTATCCTAATGATTTACAAACAGACATAGTTCAGGAATGCGTACACTTTCAAAGCTACCTTCCGCCTGAAAGAATTTAGATAAAACAAAATTTCTGGATCATTAAAAAGTCTGTCTCTATTACTGCGAGAACAGAATCTAGAAGACATTTATCCAAACTTGTATATAATAAATACTAGCTGACCCGCGCAACTTCGTCTGAGTCACATTTTCCATTACTGCTAAGCTCATATTTGTCTTAGCGTGATGATATACATATAGCCTATAACCTGCCTCGATAAATGGGCTATCTAACACTAAAAGAATTTTTCAAATCGGACCAGCAGTTCCTGAGATTAGCGAGTTCAACCAAACAAACAAACAAACAAAAAAAATACAACCGACTTCCAAAAAAAAAACTATAAAGTAAAAAATAACTTTAATTTCGGAACTCGGTGTTTTTGTTAATTTGTTGGTTTTTTGACACCGACTTCCGAAATTATTTTTTTTGGAAGTCGGTTGTATTTTTTTTGTAAAAAGTATTTTATTTTTCACTTTTTAGTGGTACCCCACACCTAACAATCGCACTATTTGCCCATACGATTTTCGAAAGTTCCCCTCGACTTCTCTGGGATGCCATCATCAGATCCTGGTTTCCTTATCATGGGACCATTTGGGAAGTATTCCCTTTCCAACAAAAAAATCATTTTTAAAATCGGTTGGCAAGCTTTATAATATTAGTATAGATATAGATAGTAATTTGCTGGTGTACCTAGATATGTACATATTGTACACCTGCGACAAATCGTTCAGGTGAAGAAGCCTCTCTTGCTTGAAGAGCGTAAAGGTCTACGATCGAATTTAAGGTGGATGCTCCAGGGTAGCCCGCGAAATTCAAATATTTTTATGTTTTTTTGCAATTTGCCGGTGAGTATGAAGCTGTATTTTGAACAAAATACGGTTCGCGATCGTAAAGAGCATTTATCTAAAGGATTATAACCATTTAAATGATTAATATAACTTTCTAAGTTCATAGATTGACGACACGGTGGGCGCAGTGGTTGAGCGACCGACTGCTGCGCTGCGTGTCGCGGGTTCGATTCCCGCACGGAACAAATATTTGTAAGACCTACATGTATTTGTTCTGAGTCTGGGTGTTTTTCTATCTATAATATGTATGTATTTACAAAAAAAAATGTATATAAGTAGTTTATCAGCCATATCGTTACCATAACACAAGCATTAGGTTGCTTAGCTTGGGATTATATGGCGTTGTGTGAAATGTCCAAGGATTGAATGTTATTTCGTGAAAAAGTCATTCAATAGAGTTGTATGAACTTAGAGAGTTATATTGATAACTAGCTGACCCGCGCAACTTCGCCTGCGTCACATTTCTCATTATTGCTCCGCTCCTGTTTGTCTTAGCATGATAATATAGCCTATAACCTTCCTCGAGAAATGGGCTATCTAACACTGAAAGAACTGTTCAAATCGGACCAGTAGTTTCTGAAATTAGCGCGTTCAACCAAACAAACACTTCTGCTTTATAATATTAGCAATATTAGTATAGATTAGTATAGATGAAAAAATAAATCAACGTGACTCAAATTGCAAGACACAATTAGGAGTGAGGCGTATTTATCGAAACAGTTAAAAGAAACAGGTATTTCAAAGTAACAACATGAAACAGGTATCTCAGAACCGAAATAACAGCTCCTACCTATTTCGCCTGTTCCTCAAACAACCGTAGTAGCCGTAACTCGACATACAAAACGACCTGGAACAGCTATATGAAACAGTTTCAAATGGAACATGCTCCATTCTCTTCTCACTTATTATAATAGAAAGAGATAACATCTGTTTTTTGGAACAAGCTCTTTGCTCCTCTGGTTCATTGTAATAGAAAGAGATAGAACCTGTTCCCTGCCTGTCACTGTTTCGGACCTTTTCGGTAGCAGGATTATCTATGGTAGCAGGTACTGTTTCTGTATCTGTTGCAATCAATGAGTCTTTAGTTCCAGTGGAACAGGCTGTTTTATTGGAACAGGTTTTTGGAACTGTTTTCTTCTTGGAACTGAAACAGGTGAAACAGGTTTCTAATTTTATCTGTTCCAACCCACTCCTAGACACAATTTACTTCGCACTTCATTATTTAGGCCAAATCCAGCCAAACCTTTTTATCTATCTACTTATCTATATTCTATAATAGTAACCTAGTAAAACGAATGAGCGAACAATTTACGACGATGTTTTCAAATCAAGACCGAACCTTTCAAAGTTAGAACTGTAAAGACACCTACAAATCCCAAAGATTCTACCAGACATGGTCGAAGGTCATTCTTTCAAGGAAAATCTTAACACCGCGATTCAGAAAATTGACGTCACACGCCAACGCCATCTATCGAATACTGCACGCAGTTGATCTCTAGGTATAGTCTAGTCTAAGTTTGATAGATGGCGCTATTTCAATATCTTACTTCGGAAAGACTATAATAATTTTAATTTCATTAATTCACATTTTTTTATTAAAAGGTATGATCTGATTACGATGAAACAAAAAACTTAATATTACTACAATTTACGCACAGTTTATTGTTATGTATAAAAGTTACGTGAAGTTATAATGAGACTAAGTGCACATAACCCTAATTTTACTTCTGGAAAACTTTTAATTCTAATATCTTTTGATAGACTGAACCAATTGCAATGAAAGAAAAACTAAGTTACGCTCAATCCTTGTGTATAAAAGTTATCTGCATTGCTTTCGCACATTTTACGTGATGACCGAACAAATAAACAGACAATCAGACAAACAGACAACAATTCGAAAAATGCTGGAAATGGGTTCTATTGGTTGTTCTTTAACACCCTAGCTATTTTTTTTTTTTTCATGTACGAAAACCACTTTTCTACAGTTTTATTTTAAGTATAGATATAGATAGAAGATTAAAATGGGCATAATTCTTTAGATAAATATGCGTTACGGCAGCGAATCGTATTTTGTTTAACATGCAGCTTCATACTGACCGGCAAATTGCAAAAAACATAAAAATATTTGAATTTCGCAGGCTACCCTGGCGCTTCCACCTTAAGAGCGCTTTGACAAAATCGAATTGCTCAGGTTGACTAAAGTTGAATACCGCGCGTGCGCGTCACAAGATTTATATTGATTTTTGCATTGCATACAACAATTATTTAAAAATATTTACTTTACTTTTAGTTAGAACAAATTTTTTTTCAAGCAATATTGCAACGCCACCTTAATTATTAAATTTTTTTTTTTGAATTTGGATTATAATTTCATAGATAAAAATTATAGTTTCGTACGGAAAATTGTCAATAACTCTCAGTTTTACAGAATTATTTTTGGTGTATTACTGTATGAACCGTAATAAATTGATTTGAACATTCCAAAGTAGAAGATACAGTTGTACCGTGGACATTTTTATAAATGATTAAATTATAATATCTTCGGTGTACCAAGGCATCAAAAGATTCCCTAAAGCAACGTTTTGTGAAACATCCTTTGCGGAGACAAGGATTTTACTGATGTACGTGAACAAATTGAAATATTTATTTAGAACAATCCCAAGTTAGATAATCAAACTGTCTTAGGCATATTTTTGTTTTTTTTTTCTAAGGCTATATCTAAAGCAAAATCACACATCAAAACTCGAATAAAACGCTAAAATTCAAGAAAAATTGTGAAAGCCCTCTTAAGTCAAGTCGCGCGAACGAAGTCGCGGGTAATTGATATGATTGTGTACAAAGGTATCAAAATTCAGAGGCGGCAAAAATTTAATAGCCACCAGGCGGCAAATCTGTAAATCCGCCACTGCGTACAGTGATCCTGTTTTACAAATCAGAGAATACGGACATGATAACACGTTACGCTGACCTCTACTCAACTCGCCGGGACCAAGCTGAATAATAATGCAGGAACTATAACGATATTATTATTTATAGTTGCGCTTCCTAAAGCACTTCCATGTTTGGATTCATATTTTTGAATGAGACATTCGCGTCGATTCGATTCGCAAGGGTAAATTGGCCATGCGTCATTGTTAATTGGTTAAGTCATGCAGGTAATATTAAGATTTTCTCAACGTTTTAGTGCGTATTTCTCGAACCTTCTTTGCTTGAGGCAGCAGGTCATGTTCTCATAAGTAAATATGCAACCGTGTCGCGCACAAATTCAGGTTTAACGACGAGTGAATGCTCCACGGCACGTAGTGCATGCAGACATTTGTAAAGGCCGGCAAAATGATTAATTTGAAAAGAATACACAATAGATGCTGTAATGTTTGGCTCCTAGGTATGGTTGGTCCACCCACTCTCTTCCTGTGGGCGTTGCTAAGAGAAACTTAGCCGGGTTGTCGCTACGCAACAAATGACGCGCAACACGTGATGCGTTAACTGCAAGCTAGCGACTTTCCCAGACGAAACATATAGAGTACCTTGTTACTGGATGTTGCTAATTACACAGTTATTTCATTAAAATCATAGCTGGGTCTCACGTTGCAGAATGTGACGCGCGCCATTCATGATGCGCATCAAGAACGTCAAGTTGATGGCCAGTATTATTACCCACTGCTAAAACTTTTCACGGAATTTCTCCAATTACCACAATAGCTTAGTGGTCCTAAAGCCTGCTAAAGATACATGAATAATGGTTGATATGATGTCATGAAGGATGTGAAGTGCAGTTACTACCAAACTTTCTATGAATCTATGTTACAATTGAACTAAATTGGTGCCACAAAGATGCTGTGAAGTCAAAGTCGCAAATGGTAAATTTGTAGGTCACTTTGCTACACCTGAATAAAGGAATGAGTAGCCCAAGCATACAAATATGACATTATGATAGTATGTGAATGTTGCAGGAAGCATATTGATTGCTTGACCTAAATTTTGTTGATATAGTATCTGTTCTTATAATTGTTTGCCACAGTCAATTAGAGAAAGTCAAGTGATAACTCCTTCATTCTTCTCTTCAATCTCAAAATGCTCACACTTGATACCAATTTGTTTGTTTGTTATACTATCTATGATATCATACTGGTATTGTGATTGCTTGATGGCTTGTACTGTAGACAATACAGACCGTACTTGGAACAATATTGAAGTACTTTCAAAATATTCCACCATTTTCGATCTTTCAGATAGAATTAAAGTATTAACACACTTGATTTACCCATTAAAATTTGTGTTTATTTCTGCAATATTATTTTTCTTTGTTTCCATTTCCATAATTGATCACACAACCCAAAGATTGATATTCTATTTTTGAATTCAGAATGTGGTGTCAGCAAAAGTATAGCCATGGGCTCTCACACACAACTGGATTTGCTATTTTGCATAGGTGTGCATAATGTGGGGTTGAAAACATACCATTGGGTCATGAGCAGTTTCGAACCAGATACAAAAAAAAAGTACTGCAAATCTATAACAAGCTGATTAATTCAAAAGCTATAAATGCTCAGCCAACATAACCATATAATTAGAATTTTTATAAAGACAAGGAAAAGGATATAATAAGCCAAGTTTAAAATGTTAACACTTACCTTGTGAAGGGCTGGCCTGCAACTGCCTGCGCAGATGCGGGGGGATGTAGCGGCCAGCACTCTTATTAGCCTGAGGCTCCAAGTCCAGACCAGCAAGCTACAGGAAAAAAAAACAATTCAAATTGGAATTGTGTAAGTGGCCAGCATTCGCTGCAATTGTGATAAGTCAGGTGCATCTTTGACTGTCAACAAAGGACTTGAAATGTTTTGTTATGGTTGGTAGAGTAGTTGGATTGCTATTGAATTTGCTGACCACACCCTGTTTTGAACAAATCAACCCCTTTGTTTGCCTGTGAGTTCAACAGCTGATTTTGCCTATCAGTTTAGTATTATGACTGCACCCGAGGTGTTGAAACTTTGAAATGTGTTCATTTTAAGAAAATCATTTTACTTCAAATTAAAATTGCAAAAATATCAGTCAATTTGATAATGCTTTGTCTGCTTTATAAGAAAAAGTAATACTGTTTGTTTAGCTAGGCTATTTAGTTGTGTATTTTACTATTTTCAGTCTTGATTTATTGTGATTTTCAAAGTTATAAAAATACATTTTTGAAATTTGATACAGTGAGTATTTTACAGTGTTGGTAACATATATCTATTATATTCTATTATATAAAACCCATTCTGTGTGATTTTAACTATGCATTTAAGTAATTTCATTGTGAGAGAAACTAGTCTTCAAAATAACCTTGTGCATCGAGTGTAATATCTGATTGATAGCCACAAAACTTTCCATGTCGTAAAAATAAAAACTGAAAATTTCGAGATAACTTATTGGTTAGTTAACCAACATCAGCACTGTTGCTACATATCGCCATCCAACTATAGCAAATTAGACATGCTAACTTGACTTTGCAAGCATGACAAAATACTGCATGATAAAACCTCTATGAACTAAACATACATCCAAAACTCGGCATAAATTATCATCTTACATCTATTCTTTTAGATATCTCTTCATGTGCTTATTCCGGCGTAAAAGGTACAAATTAATTGCGAAACCCTTTATTTCCTCCCGCCATGACACGCAAATATAGCATGACAATGACCTCACTCGTAAGTGCCTTTGGAAAACTACGGTAATAAATAAGAACGTGTTGATGCTGTATATCATGGAATTTCCACAAAATCAATGAAATAGATACCATAAAAGTGGAAGAAGCAAGTCGCCATGTTGGTTAATCTGAGACACGTAAAGCATTGCGATTTAAAAGATCGATGCTTTCAACAAAAAACGAGATATTTCTATGAATTACAAGCGATTTACATTAAATGGCATAAATATTTCATTAGTGCCATTTCTAGGTATATTTTCATCCAATTTGTAAAAATCAATACTAAGTGCATGTAGATACATGAGGTACAGACCTGCTGCTCTAGACCTGTTCCATTTTGGTTGGTAACATTACTCATATTACTACCAAGCGGTACGTTTTTTTGGCAACTTTGCTCCAAAAATATTATACAAACACAGTCTACAATGAATTTTGCACAAACACAAATTCACAAAATCACATGAAAAGGCTTCAATTTTTCTCTCCGAAATCACTTTTCATTCGTAGTTTTGTTCTTCACTGATTATTTGGCATCTCGCTTTAATTCTCATTCGTTCACTCCCACACATTCGATAAATATTACCATGACTAATTCTAAAATACCTCATGTATGTTCAAAATTTGTGATGAATAGCAAGTCATAGTGTGTCTAACATTACTTTATAAAAAAATAAGTAACATTTGTGTACTAATACATCAATTAACGACAAATAACAAATTAAATCATTTTTTGGTGTTTAACATTTGTGCTAAAAAACCCATGAAAGTGGGAAAAAATATTAACCAGCAACATTTTCATCTGTAATTTTAGAAGAAAACTGTTTTATCATCAGAGCACTTCCGCTTTGGTTTTCTATTCTCGTTGATAGATGTCACTTTCCTGTCTGAGCATAGATGCCTAAGAACATTTTAATTAAGGTAGGTTTACATCGATTAATTCAATTTTCTTGAATCTTGAAAACTTGATACAAGATCGTGAAATGACAGTGCGGTAGTATTCGATGGTATACCATCGAATACTTGACTGAATCTGTTACCATGATTTTGAAAATCTGTCCACGTTACTTCATGATGTGAATGACCTACGATACGATACTCCATTTTATTATTGTATAGCCGCATGCTTAACTAAGTGCGTTGTTGTTTTATTGTTAGGTGGACATCATAACATTGCGACTGCCTTTACCATAATTGCCACTAAAAGCCAAGATTACTTTCTCTGCTTTTGTTCCTGATAGGAAATCATCAAATGACTCCTCTCGTTCTGGGCGGAGCAGAAGGAAGTGTCAGAATCTTTCTGACTAAAACCCATCCGTGTCCCTTTGCGTTCCAGGGCCGCGACTGATTCTTTCGAACAAATTCCGCAACTCTGGCCGGCGCTGACCCTAGCAGGCTCCGTCTGCTATGGTGACATCTCTTTGAAGTGCGCGTGGAACACAACGTGCCGTCGACCCGGGCCTGATACTGATCGAACGGCGAGCCACCCAATGCTCACCACCCGCAGGCCCGCGCCTACGGTGGCCGGGAATCGCCCTGCGAGTTGCGACTCCCGAAGCACGGGGCGTCTTCTTCTGTTTTGGCGGCTGGGGCGTGAGGTTTCCCTCACTCTCAAGCGTTCGGCCTCTTCCTTCGCTAGCATTACTGCTTCGCAGTAAGAGGTGACCGCTTTTCATGCCTTTTCGCTCTGGACCATGGATTGAAACAGGGCCGGACGCGAGAGGTCACCGCCGTCAATCGCTTCGACGAGGACATGGCGGTGCTCCGCCCAAGCAGGGCAGACCTCCATAGTATGCTTCAACGTGTACTCCGGGTGAACCTCGCAGTGTAGACACCCGGGCGTGTTCTCCCGCCAGAACCAGCGTGTCTACTACGCTGACGCCGATAGGCACCTAGTCGTAGCCGATGTCCCACAGGAGCGGCCCCAGAACTGAACCCTAAGCAATACCGCACAACATCCCTCACCGGTTCCATTCTCCTAGGTGACGGGGGTAGATGACGGCTCTGTCTATCAAGTAAGCCTCGACAACGCTATGGAGGTAGGTCCGGCATCCTGTGATACCGAAGTGCCTCCCTGATGTAACTCCAGGGCAGAGTGTTGAACGCATTGGCGATGTCAAGGGAAACCGCCAAGACGACCCCGCCCCGGGACACTCACTGCAACCCCCATCGAGAGGGCTCTCACGCGCATAATGGCGTCCACCGTTGAGCGCCCCGTGCGGTTTGCAATTACTCTTTCAAAGAGCTTGCCCACCTCGTCGAGCAGCACGATGGGCCGGTATGCGGATGGAGAGTCCTCAGGGCACCCCAGCTTCTTACTGAGGACCAGTTTCCCCGCCTTCCAGCGAAGTGGGAACTCGCCCATCTCCAAGCATGCGCTTAAGAACCCTCTTAGTGTAGTCCCGAGAGCCTCCAAGGCCAGGACCCAGGCTTTCATAGGTTAGTCATCGGGTCTTGGGGCAGTGTTTTTGACCTTCAGCCTGTTAACCACCACTCTCAGGTCTACCTCAGTCGTATCGTCGTCGGTGTGGCCCGCATCGGGTGCCGCAGGTGGCAGAGCCATAGACGGGGTAGTCTTCTCCTCTCGCAAGGGGAAAAAAGCGCTCACCACATCCTACTAGCAGGGGCCGGAACCAGAGGCGGGTTAAATGTTTCAAGCGCCCTAGGCAAGCACCTCATCGGCGCGGCGCCCCTAAGGTGTTCACGAGTAGACGCACATCCAGAAATCCGTCTAGGGGGGAGGGGGGCTTTTCGCCTCTGTGTGGAGAGGGAGGTTATGGGTCGAGTTAAGCTTAAGACGTAGCGAAGCAAGCTCGAAAACTTCTTGTACGATATCCTTTTTCAGATACGTTAGATTTTCTTCTTTTCACCCACAGACATATAAATAGTAGCAGACCAAACATTAATACGTAGATATATTTTTTTATATGGTATGATTCTTTATCCTTTTTTTTCTAAGTGACAATTCATAAGCATGTCTCGTTCTGTCACGTGTTGTCACACTGACTCATACATAGACAAAATTTGACGCGTAGCTTGTCTGCCATATTGATAAGCATCAAATGTTTTTCAATCGCGTTTAAAATTGATAAAATATTACTTGTTTGGGACATAAAACACACGAGGACGGTAAAATAATATGGTGAAGTGCTGTGCGTATCGCTGTGACAGTGCTAGCTACCACAAAACACCTGGATTGACCTTTCATCGGTAAGTTTTGGGAAATCTTAGTGCTTTCTTTACTAAATTCAAATGTTTCCATACTGTTTATTCGTATTTTACATACAGTTTTTAACAAAGATGCGATTTGTCTGTACCGTCAGCCTACAACTAAAGAAATAAACCATAACAAGGACAAAATAGTCAGAAAGTGGCATCAAGTGACAGCTCAAGTACCTGTTCAATTAGTCAGGGACGAATTAGGCAACAAAGACGAAACTTTTAGTAAATTGCATTTGTTGTATGTATTTATGTAAAATATTTATTTCCATTGAATTATCAAATAAAGCCTCAGTTTAATGTATGATGTTTTATTCTTTTTTGGTGATACAATTCCAAAATACCTGTAGTAGTTTCAGTGTATGTACACATGTCATGCTAATATTAAAAATAAATTATAAAATCAATATTATGTTACCCAGTGTCTGTGTTATGGAGAACATGAACACAGGCATATGTATAAATACAGTATAGGCTACTCACATAACGATGAATTTTCATTCAGCAGGCAATAATTGAGCATACTAATATTTTTCCAGGTTTCGCAAGGATGAAAGTTTACGGAATGCCTGGATTAAAAACCTGAAACTCCAGGATTGGCAACCAAGACCTTCAAGTGTACTTTGTTCAAAGCATTTTGAGAATCACTTGATCGATCCCAGCGCTTTTTGAACAACATTACGTCCCGGAGCAATTCCTACACTGTTTACCGAATTTACTCCATATGTAAGCATTATGAGAGTGTAAGATAGAAGAGTGTCCCTGGAGTTTCTTGCACGTTCTTCTCCATAGAGATCTACGCTTTGGAACGTGCAAATAGCTTCAACTTTTTGGACAGACCGACCTTGACAATTAAAAAGTGCCTGTAAATGGTTTATTTGAAATAAATGCTTGAATTTTGAATTACATACATTACTTTTATTTCAAAAATCCTGATTTATTCCTAAACTAGCTTTCAGGCATACTAATACTTTGACTCTCGGTTCTACAAAACATGGCATGCGGGTTAATGACTGCAGTGCCAGTTTTTCTAGCTGATACTGACGTCCGTCAATGGTTTGTAAACACCGTCAAAAGATAAAGAGTGGACTGCTGCCCATCGTCCTCTTAAAATATTCCCTTAGTCGCCTTTAACAATAACCACGGGAATGGAGTGTGGTTCTATTCGTTAAGACTATTGATGAGTAATCTATATTTCATGTACCCAGAGAATATAGATTTTCACGGATTTTCAGAATATCGTTAGATAATACTGGCAACCGGTCCTAATTCGGCCCTGTAATGATATCATTCCCTAGGTGTGCGTAATGGCTACGCAAATTTTAGCGAATGTTTGGTCTGCTACTATTTATATGTCTGTGTTTTCACCCATGCATTTGCTTTTTTTGTTGACTTAGTGTAAACTGGAGAGCTAAGGATGCTATGCCGAAAAAAATTAGTGCTCGCTAATTTACTTCTTATCTTACTTCCATATAATATATATGTTTTTATGTCAACGCACAGATAAATACGATAGGGCGAGCGATGCGAGGTTTCCTTCTTAACCTACATCCATAACAGATATTTTATGTCAACTTAAACAGATTGAGGTTTTTGGTTGGGAGTTTAAATATGGTAATTGAAAAAGTGATGAAGTTAGTTTTATTGGGAGTCAGAGTGTGAGATGAAAGCCACTTCAAGGCAAGGTTGATGCCGTTGGTCTTGTGCCGTTGCTTGGAGGAGCGACCATGATTTTGCTGTGAAAGTGATAGCAGTGTCGTCTGCAAAGCAAGTTATTGTAGCATTTGGAATTCGGAGATTGCATAGGCGTTAATAAAGATAAGAAATAATGTGGGTGCCAGAATTATGCTTCCTTGGAGCACGCCATTATGAATGGGTAGTTCATCACTTTTGTGATTCTCTATAGCCACTAGTTGGGAGCGATTAGTAAGATAACTATTGAAATTGAATAGATCAATTGGAGCGCCCCTCACACCTAAACTTTCAAGTTTGAGTAAAAGAGTGGAGACGGGAACGGTGTCGAATGCCTTTGCGAGATCCAGAAATATAGTTAGGACTTTATTGTTAGCATTTAGATTTTCCACTATATTTTTGACTAACATATGGACTGCGTCACAGCACAGGTGGATCTGTTCCTGCGAAAGCCAACTGTTGGGGTGATAACAGATTGAAGTGTTCGAGGTAGAGCACAAGCCGTTTGTTTATAAGGCGTTCAAGTCAAGCACCTTAGACAAGGCACTAAGAACTGCTATTGGGCGATAGTTATTCGGCAAACTCCAGTCGCCACCCTTGAAAATAGGATGAATGATTTCAAAGCAAGTATTGGAAATATGGCATAGTATAGGAGTTAGGGTTCGAGCATCTCTTCTAAGAAAGGTTGGAGATATGCCATCCCATCCAGTGGCCGCATTAACCCTCAGCTGGTTAATGGTACTTATGACTTCATCAGACAAAAGAGTTGTTGGATTTTGAGCTATGTGTGAGAGGTTCGTGATTTTGAATATTTTCAGCAAGTTGTTTTCCAATATTGACAAAATATTCGTTCGCCTTATTGCAAGACTGTCCGGGAGAGTAGGAGTGAGTCAAGAGTTGGTTGGAGGGATTGTTTGTTTTTTTTAGAATTTGTGATACTTTTTATGGTATCCCATAGTTTTTTAGGATTTTCAGATGCCTTTTTTAGTTCTTCAGATTAATATTTTCTTTTTTTCAATAGATTTGCACGAAAGTTTCTGTTTCGTTTATAAGTTTGTATTATAGTCGGATTATCTGGAGACAGTTTCACTTTTTTATGAAGACAATCTCGGTGCCGGATACACCGCAGTAAGCCTGGCGTAATCCATGGCTTCAGTGTTCTTTTACTTGCTGGGATTTTGACAATTGTCGTGCATTTATCAATGGAATTTTTCAGTATGTGTGTAAGGCTTAGGAGTGGGTTGGAACAGATAAAATTAGAAACCTGTTTCACCTGTTTCAGTTCCAAAAAGAAAACAGTTCCAAAAACCTGTTCCAAAAAAACAGCCTGTTCCACTGGAACTAAAGACTCATTGATTGCAACAGATACAGAAACAGTACCTGCTACCATAGATAATCCTGCTTCTGAAAAGGTCAGAAACAGTGACAGGCATGGAACAGGTTCTATCTCTTTCTATTACAATGAACCAGAAGAGCAAAGAGCTTGTTCCAAAGAACAGATGTTGTCTCTTTCTATTATAATAAGTCAGAAGAGAATGGAGCATGTTCCATTTGAAACTGTTTCACATAGCTGTTCCAGGTTGTTTCGTTTTGTATTTCGTGTTACGGCTACTACGGTTGTTTGAGGAACAGGCGAAATAGGTGGGAGCTGTTATTTCGGTTCTGAGATACCTGTTTCATGTTGTTACTTTGAAATACCTGTTTTTTTTAACTGTTTCGATAAATACGCATCACTCCTAGTAAGGCTGTTGATAGCTTCTTTAGGGTCAGAGATAAAAAATAGAGGGCTTAAGTCTAAGTTTTTCATGTAGCTATCAAGTTCTGCGTAGTTTATTTTAGAGAAAGAGTTCTGAGTGGTCGGTTTTGATTTTTTGTTATTTACACACAATAGGGAAGAGCAATGATCAGTGAGCGTTGTATCGTAAATAAGGGTAAGAATAGAGGAATACTTTAACTTAGTAATAAGAGAACACGATCCTATTCAGTTAAAACAATACTTAATTTGAATTAATTATAAGTAACTTTATTTCTAGGATACTACAATGCGATTCAAATGAGAATAGGAACGTCAATGGCCTCTATCCATCAAATATCTCTTGAAAAGTACGGTTTGCAAAGAAAACTTAGTTGCATATTGATAACGGTTTATTTTACATTGTTATAAGTCTTTAAATCAAATCTAAATAAAAACGTTCAAAAGTAGTAAATTAGCTTAAGATAATATTTAATTATTTTAAAGTCATTATCCATACCAAAACACTTTTTTCACTCGATATTTATTAATACTATTTTTTTAAAATAATCTTGCTTTGCTCACCGTATCGAATTGGTTTCAATTGACAGTTATGACGTCACAATATGGCGCTAAGTCGATCCTATTCCTATTTGAAACGCATTACGCTATCCCATTGCAGCGGGTTGCCACACGAAAGGCAGTGGTGCCCCTATTTTTTTTTCTCTTCCGACTTCCCAAAAAAGGAGGAGGTTCTCAATTCGGTTGTATTTTTTTTTGTTTGTTACCTCATAACTCCGACAATAATTATGAACCGATTTGAAAAAATCTTGTTTTATCTGAAACGATATACTTGCAGATTGGTCCCATTTAAATTTTATCAAAATCGGTTACGAACTTTGGATTTTAAATCGAAATAGCTGGAATTCGTCTACTTGGATGATGGTTTTATGTCACGGTAATCGAAATTGCGTATTTTGAATAAGAATTATTTATTGCATAACTGTGTACCTGTGTACAAAGATCTTATAATAAATAGCATAACAATTTTTCGAATCAACAGTTTACCCAAGTCGGATATGCAATACTTGACAAAGAAAAGTATATTGAATATTATTTGTTAATATGTGTTAGTTACATACGTACTTACATCATTTTTTTTCCAAAAAACTATAGGTACATTATGAAGTAAAATTTTTTTCAATTTGGTTTTATACATGTTTCCATTTAATAATTGCTTTATAGCTGTTGGCAAATGATTATATACACGAATAGCAGTTATGTAAGTACTTTTATAATACATCATATTCTTAACTCTAGGCAAAACTATATCATATTTGTATTGGTTGCGAATGTTCTTCTTTGAATTCGATTTTAAATTAAAAAATATTCCATATTATTCCTAACAAACAAACATAGCTCCACTATAGATTCCAGTGAGTGTCAGGAAGCCCTTCGCTCTGAAAACATCTCTTAATGACTCGGTACTGTGCATACTATATTATATTGTCCTAAGACATTTCTTCTGAAGAATGAATGTAGATTGAATGTTTGTCGAGTTTCCCCAGTTTATGATTCCATAAGTTGGATAAACATTTCCATAGTAAGCATTTCTTGTTACACTTTAATTTTGCTTTTCTGCGATTTTGCAATGGTGTTGTTAGGTGTGGGTTCCACTAAAAAGTGAAAAAAATAACTTTAATTTCGGAAGTCGGTGTCAAAATACGAAGAAACTAACAAAAACACCGACTTCCGAAATTTTTTACTTTGTAGTGTTTTCTTTTTTGGAAGTCGGTTGTATTTTTTTTGTAAAAAGTTTTTATGTACTTATAGCTGTAACAATAGAGAGTTTTTGTGAATGCCGTAAAGAGCTGTCCAATGATAGTTTCTGGGATCGGATCATCAGGCCTTAGGGATAATCCGCCTCTGTCGGAGGCTCTGCGTCAATGGAAGGGCCCAGATGCGGAGCTTATATTCCACACCATTTTGTACGGTTATCCCCACGGGTCCCCGTTCAGAGACTTCAGCATCTCTTTGAGAGCCAGATCAGAGCGGCCGCCCTGTTCACCGCTCTGTACTCCTCGTACAGATCTGCCTCTCTGGCCGAGCTGACGCCAGACGCAGAGTCAGAGTCTGACCCCGCATCTCCTCGATGCTCAAGCGAGCCCGTCTTTCACAATTTGCTGGCGGGATCCTCCGCGCTACGATAATCCGATACCTTGTCCGGGGTATTACCAATACTAATGTTATAAAGCAGAAGAGTTTGTTTGGTTGAACGCGCTAATCTCAGGAACTGCTGATCCGATTTGAACATTTCTTTCAGTGTTAGATAGCCCATTTATCGAGGAAGGCTATAGGCTATATATTATCACGCTAAGACAATGAGGAGCGGAGTATTAAAGGAAAATGTGACGAAGACGAAGTTGCGCGGGTCAGCTAGTTTATAATAAAAATTAAAACCGATCATTTCCTAAAAGGAACTCAAGGATCGGAAGTCTCCTCGGCCCTTATTGCCACTGGCAATCGGAAGACATATGTTGCCCTCCCCCAGAATACGAGGGGCATGACGCCTCCAAAGGAAAAATGGCGGATTCTCCAGCCGTCCGTTACCGCCGTGGGGTAGTTTTTTTTCCATCTGTCTAATTGCTCACTGCCCTCACAGTCACGTCTGATGAGCAGATGCGTACCAGAGGAGCAAGATTCTTTCCTATGAAACACAACCCAAAAACCCAATCACAGTATTCGGGTAGCCCTTCTCGTGGCCTTCTTTGTCTGGTCACTTGAATCTTTCCAGCATGAGTAACTCTACCGGCACAGCTCCAAGATCACTGAGACACAGTAGGTAGTGTTAAAACAATTTTTGCTTGCCGTCCTGTGGCCGCGCTCGTGCCGTTCGTTACTGTTAACCAACTGTCTAGTGTAAAAGACTCTTAGGCTAGCGCGCTGATGACTTTTTGTCAGCGTGACAGTATATTTATCTCTTTCGCAATAGTAAAGCGCAACAGAGAAAAATATGCTGTAACGGTGACAAAAGTCCAGGGCTGTCCGATTGTATATTTGGATACAAAATATGTATAATCGGACAATGTAGGTATTGTATTGTATCCATGATCTTTCCGATCATGCGATACAAAAGAACACGGCATCAACGTGAGTATGTGAGTTTGCCTCTTGCTTTTTTCGAAGTTGTCCACTTACTCTGTATAGGATGAATAGAGATGAAGATAAGAAATTGCCAACTTTACAACTTCTTTATTTTATTTTAACTATGATGGAGTCTCGTGTTGTGTCTTGTGGCTGTAGTTCCTGATTGTGACCACTTGAGTGGGTCGAGGTTTCGTTTGGTAGTCTTAAAGTTTTTCTTTTTCAAAGTTGTCATATTGTTTTTTCGTGTCGTAAGTTATTTTTTGCCGTTAGCGCCATCGCATTATGCTACAGCTACACTATCGCGATAACGCGAAGATTTGCGTTGTCGCGGCGCGACACATCTGGCCAAAGAATTCGTCCTATCGCGAATCATCTTCGCGAATACGAATGCCCTTCGCGCCGCTGTCGGTAAATTGCCACACATCAAAGGATTTGTCGTGACAAAGTTCGTGCACTTCGCGCGCTTTAGTTGACTGCGAGTGGTTTGAAGGGTTTGAACGTGTTTGATTGAACTTGTTAATGGATTGGAGTAATGAGAGAATATTAGAATTCATACAATATTTTGTTCAAGTAATAAAGATGCAGTAAATAATTATTAGCCGCCATGTAATACAGCGCAACCGCCTCTTACATGTTTCCCGCGAAATGAATTATCGCGACGTAGTGAAGTTTTTTTGATGTGGCCAAGCACTTCGTCATGGATCGAACATGAACTTTTATCGTGACAACGCGAACACGTCTTCAAGTCTGGCCGTAGCATTACAGTAACTTAGTCTTATAGTAGTACTCATGAGTAACTTACATTTTGTCACAAGTTGATAAGTGCAAATGTGAAGACTATTTGAATGTGACCAGTACCTACTATAAAGTACTTATCCTGTCAGATTTTGTAAGTAATAGAGTAATAAAAAACACGAAACAGCAGTAAAAAATAGTAATAATTCAGAAAAATCGATTAATTGAATGGATTAAATACAGTAAAATTGCAGATACTCAACCGTGTAGCCGCGATTTATTTGCTGGCAGTCCTGCAAAAGTCGCCAGTGCGCGCCTTATAGCTTTAGCTTTATAGTTTGGCCACAGAGTTAGACAGAGTTAGTTTGGCTGTCAATTCTGTCTGACAGTGACATTTGTAAAATTCCTTGAAAATCAAACAAAACATTATTGTTTTTTTCCATTTACTTGAATAAATTGTTCGTACTGTGCTTAAAATTGATTATTTTTACAATAGTTGTTTATTGCAAAATACTAACGTAAGTGAGTTTGACACATGCACGATACAATAAGTTAATATCCCTCTAGCATCCAGATAAAATAGAATTTCTTGTCATTTCAGAATGGAAGCTGCGCCTCACATGCCCCCGCAGCCGAGGGAGCGGCAGCCCCCACCGGAGCCCCGTGCTCGTCAGCCACCGCCGCCGCCGCGCCGCGCAACTGCGCAGCCCCCGCCACAGCCGCGAGAGCGACGTGCTCCCCCTGCGCCACGAGAGCGACACCCACCACCACCACCGAAGCACTTATAAGCAAGCTACCATTATGTGGAAATATATAGGGAAAGCTACTCCGGAAGGCCAGGTCTGGAAGAATAAACTAACGCCTTCATAGATCTTTGACCTAGCGTAGTGGTGTACCTAATATAACTGCATAGTAGCACACCATTGCATTATTATGTCTGATACAAGAATGCTAAAGCTAATAAATAGACTTTCATCATGTTTAAAATGATTGCAATTGTGATAAAAATAAGGTGACTAATAGTAACTGTAAATGGAGTATGACTCATAACTGCACATACCATGAGGAAAAGTGAGACTAAAATTTATTAGAGATTTTGAGAACATCACTGCTCAAGTCAAAAAGTTACAATTTTTAAATATTCCACTGTTCAAACTGTATTAACATTTGAGACAATCAACCATTTGGCACAGCATTTAATCATTTGTACAGTTTACTCACTTTACTGTTGAGCTAGGCAAAATAACTTGAGCAGTGATGTTGGATATAACATACTATATTAGCTATTAGCTGTTGTGCCTGTACCACATCAATAAAAAATTGGTAGGTTGATCTAAGAAGTATAATTACCTAATTAGTTCTAGGAAAACATTCTAAATTAGATGCTTTAGCATATTATACCAATGTTATAGTTGTACCATGTTAAATATTACTAAGTATGTTGTGTTTATTGCAATGTCAGACACAGATAAACAAACAATGTTGTTGTGTGTGTGACTGTATTTTGTCAACAAAGTTGTTGAACAAATTTTTATACAAATTTTTATTTTTTTATTGCTTAGCTTTTGAAACCTTTTATAAAATTAAGATTAAGTACTTATAATAACAGACTAAGTATATAACTTTTATGTGTGGAACTGAGAAAATGATGTGTCTTAGCCTATTAAATCCTAAATTGTATTACTTGTTTGAGTTGATTTAAATTTTAGAAAAACTTTGTGTCTATTTTGTCTGCGAAAAAGATTAAAAAGTTGATATTATACAAGTACAATATTAAATCATTTTTTAAGCACGAGGGGATGTGCCCTGGGCGCCGGTTTAATGGAAGGCCAAAATTACATGATATTCCAAAAATAAATACTGAATAGCGAAAACAACTAAAAAAAAAAAAAGTAGTTGCAAGTGGATGTTCTATGCAGTTTAAATAACGAGTTGTCGGGTTTAGGGTGATTCTCTTCTCAACATGTGCTATGCAGGTTATAGCTTGCTGAAATGTATTATTTGAGACCTCCATGATTGATACTTTGATACTTGGCTCTTGTCTGCCCCTTCTTGTTCTTCTTACATTATAAAAAAATAACTTCATGTACTTCTTCCGTCATTTCTTCCCATAGATGTATGTTCATTCCAAAGTGGTATATCTTAATCCTGAACAAGTTTTTTGAGTTTTTTTTTTTCGAGAAAAAAAAACAAAGACCGTGTTTTTTTTTTGGTTTTTAACCTTTTTAGAGTTCCGTAGCCAAATGGCAAAAAACGGAATCCTTATATTATAGATTCGTCATGTCTGTCTGTCTGTCTGGCCGTCCGTATGTCACAGCCACTTTTTTCCGAAACTATAAGAACTATGCTGTTGAAACTTGCTAAGTAGATGTATTCTGTGAACCGCATTAAGATTTTCACATAAAAATAGAAAAAAAAACAATAAATTTTGGGGGCAGGTACTTACAACTGAAACTCAATTTTTTTTTTCATCAAACCCATACGTGTAGGGTATCTACGGATAGGTCTTCAAAATGATATTGAGGTAGTTTTCTAATATAATTTTTTTCTTAACTGAATAGTTTGCACGGGAGACACTTCCGAAGTGGTAAAATGTGTGTCCCCCCCCCCCTATAATCTATTCTTCTATCTATACATATAATAAAATCGTAGAGTTGCCGTGTCTGTACATTGAATATTTTCGCATAAAAAATACATAGAAATGTCAGAAAAATTACATAGAACACATAAAAGCAGTTTTTGAAATTCTTTTCTGTTTGTCTGTTTGTCTGTGCGTCTGTTTGTCTGTGCGTTTGGAGGAGCATCACGCATAAACCACTGATTGGATTCAAAATGTAGGTACTTAGAAATATTAAGTGATAATCGGAGCAACATTTAGTGTTTATTTCATCAAAATCGACCCACAAAATCAAAAGATATCGAATTTTTAAGTTTACGAAGAAACTTCATCGAGCGTTAAAATAGGTTGTTTTCATTGAGACTTCAGATACTTGCAATGCCATCTATTGAGAAATTTTTTAATAAGAAATGTGTGAAAAGACCCCGAAACAATGTATTTTTGAGTTATTTTTTAATTAAACTTAAAATTAGTTAAAATGTAGCAAAAAAAGTGAACATTTTACTATATTATCATTATTTATCGTAACGAGTAAGCTTCTAAGTTTGAACTTATGAGTAGTTATGAATATAAAGACAGTTCAGTTACGTTGTAGATCGATAGATGGCGTTGTACTTATGACGCGTTTTTCTGAATCGCGGTGTTAAGATTCTCCGCAGTAGCATGAGGTCAGGCCCCATGTTTTATGTTATTTCACGTGAAGTCGTACAATGTTGAAGATATATAAATAGTTATAGCTGTGGATTAAGGAAGTATGGATTTGATTGAATGACTAGATTGTTTTTCGATTTACTGGGAGGAGAGGAGAGTCTCCACCGGAGAGTTACCTGTATCCATAAGTAAACTGTTATACTAACAGAAGGTGAATATTTGGTATTATGTATCAATGTGGCTATTATATCAGCCGAACACGTCGATCTTCAAGGTTAAGCAACGCTTGCCGAGGTCGGTCTGTGAATGGGTGACCATTATAACAACCTAGCCTTTTCCTTACTGTATTGGCTCGGCTTGCAGACAAAGCGGATTCAGCTGAATACCGGTATTTTACGTGGCGCGGCTGCCTACCAGATCTCCACAACTCATTCAATGCAAGATTTCAGTCAGATTTTACTGGCTTTTGTCTATCCGTAACGACTGCCAAAGATCTACAAATGACAGCCGGGACCAAACGCTTAACGTGCTTTCTGAGGCACGAAGGAAACTCGGTATGTCAAGATGGTCACCCATCCACAGACCAACCTTCGCAAGCGTTGCTTAACCTTGAAGATCGATGCGTTCGTCTGTTATAGTTTAGCCTTGAAGATCGGCCCGTGCGGCTGTTTCAATTTAGCCACGAGCTCCTCTATAATAAATCGATTCTATGAACCCAGTAAAACTTTTTTGATATTATAAAATGTTAAAACAAACTAAATTAATCAGTGGTCTACAATCACCAATATTGTCAGTAAAAATCAGAGAAAATATGTTTCTTTTTGGACAGTTCTGGACGAAATTAAGAATCCACTTGATTCATCACCATTCGTTCGATAGTTGGTTTTGTTGGTTTTGATTCAAGATTAGTTTGTACCAGGAGATTAGGTACCTGGGCTGGTCGGCATTTCAACCGATAGAGATGATACAGTGCCCTGCATTAGGTACCTACCCTCTTCATAATTATATTCTTAATTCGAGAGAGAGATCAGGATACGTAACTGAACGTAGATTTTGTATATGCAATCTATACTAATATTATAAAGCAGAAGAGTTTGTTTGTTTGGTTGAACGCGCTAATCTCAGGAACTACTGGTCCAATTTGAAAAAATCTTTCAGTGTTAGATAGCCCATTTATTGAGGAAGGTTATAGGCGTAACACGCTAAGACAAATAGGAGCGCAGCAGTAATGGAAAATGTGACGCAGACGAAGTTGCGCGGATCAGCTAGTAGGGAATATGTATGAAATTTTTTTACTTGCAAAATTAAATACTTTTTAGCTCTAAAAAACAATCATAAAATTGTTTTTTAAATATCTTCATCACTGATGAAGTTAATATTATAAAGCCTATTTTAAAAGCAAAGATTACAATTAGAAAGAGAAGTCTGATATGAAATTTGACGTCAGATTCCATGACGCCTATATAAGATGCCATACATTACAGCGTTTTCGCGAGAGGAACAGATATATTTGTTTAAAATAATTCAATTCAATTCAATTTATTGTGATTCATAAAGCAGATACAAATACATTTATTTCATATGTGAATTTGTTCTAAACAAATGTTATAAACCTGTATTTTAAGAGGTAGTAATGCGGTCTAAGTTTACATTACATGAACACAAAAACATAGGTACATATCTCGAGTGGACTGTGGCTACTTTATGGTATAAACAAAAATAAAAATAGTGAAATGTGTGTGAGTGGTGGGTGTGTGTAGGTGTGTGTGTGTGTGTTTGTTTTAAGTACTATCCGAGGACATGCACCTGAATACACAAGGAACTTCCGAGGACATTTTCAAACCGAGGACATTATCGGGGGTCCTCGGATTGACTTATCCACTGCATCGTATTTGTCGTGCGATTCTGAACCTTTATGTATAAATAATAAGAAAAAGTCACCCAGTCCTCGTTTTGATTAAGAGAATTCATATCTACACACCGACAGTGTGTGACCGCTACGCGGCGCCACCATCGATTTTTACACACTCGCCTTACACTCGAGTTAAATTTTGTAGTATTGTCCGAGGACTAATGTGTGAATTTAAAACACCTGCCCTCGGATGAGTAGCTATATCAGACAGTGTGTATTCAGATCCTCGGAATGGTAAGCGGACCAGATAGTGTGTATCCTATTATGAGTATTTTTGCGGATTCATAGGTTTTATACAGTAAACAAAGAAGCAAAGTAAAAAAATAAGTATATATTTCTCTTATATAAATATCTTTTACATTCATAAAAAAAGGTGTTTCAAACTTAATAAACATTTATTATTTAAAGTAAAGTATTATGATACTATACAATACTAACATTAAATATAATACATACTATAATATATATTTTTAAAACAACAAACACTATTTTTTTTTGTAATCATCTATACAATTTTGACAGGACTTTAGACTTTTTATATATGTCGCAGCCAACTGGTTAAAATAGCCGTTCAATCAAACGTCTAGCTTCTTAATTGAATATTAGAGGCGCTCAAAACGTTCAACATTACAGCTGACTCAAAAGCCGCCTTCTAATTGAATTAGTTCAGCTTACCACTGGGACGGCGCTAGATGCGTTTTTTTTTTCAATATGGCGGCAACTAAACATGTGTTTTTGATTGTTTCAAGATATTTTTCGGAAAGAAAGTAGTAAATAGACATTACTAGTGTTAAAGAGCCAGAAATTATGGTGGCATATATGAGTGAATCAAAATATAAATAAATAAGCAATTATAATTATAAATAAGCGAAGAGAAATCAAGCTGTAGCGTTGAACGTTGCAGTCAACAAGTCGGCTAAGCGACATACAACCGTGTGATTGAATGGCGTTGTCCAGTCAAAGGGCTAGCTGTTTTTACTAATTTGTTCAAACTTTTGGTAACCCCTTAAACCATCCTTAAACTTATCCCAAGAATAATCTCCCAAGAAATTACAAAAAGTTTTCCTATTCTTTCAAATCACATGCTAAACTAATAGTCACTCTAGTTAATTTACCATTGAACCAGTTGGCTAAGCGTCATTAAGCTGTAGTGTTGAACGTTGCAGTCAACAAGTCAGCTAAGCGATGTACAGCCGTGTGATTGAATGGCGTTATTCAGTCAAAGGGCTAGCTGTTTGATTGAACGGCTATTTTAACCAGTTGGCTGCGACATATATATTAAGAATATTGAATGAGAAAAAAATAATCAATTATACTTTTGATTCTTATTTTTAAGGAATGTATTTTATAAATTATTTAAGTATTCAATGAATTAAAATCAAAACTGAAATCTAATTCTTAAAATTCTTGCATAGTTTTATATTAACATTTATTGGTATATTTATTGACATTTTATTTTTGTTATACATTTTAGTATAATTATTAATTGTAAAATAAAAACTTAAACCTTAAGAGAGCTATTACATTTTTTCTTGAATTTGAGCGTTTTACAGGAATTTTGATGTGTGATTACGGTTTAGATATAGCCATAAATTAAAAAAAAATATATGTCCATGAAAGTTTGATTCTATTTCTTGGGAGTGCTTTAAATAGATATTTCAATTTGTTTACATAAATCAGTATAAACTTTTCTCTGCAAAGGATGTTTTTTAAAATTTACTTTAGGGCATAGTTTGATGCATTGTTACATCGAAGATATAATATTTCAATAATTTATAAAAATGTTTATGGTACAAATGTATCTTCTACTTTGGAGTGCTTTAAACAATTTATTATGTTTCATACATTAATACACCAAAAATAATTCCGTAAAACAGAGATTTTTTATCTATGAATATATAATAAATTATAATAATAATAATTATAATATTTATAAGCGGTATAAATCAGTAAATAAAAAATAAATTTAAAAAATTACAGTTTCATATAATAGGACGGGTTATTGGCTAATGAAATCTATTTCAACTTTAGCAATAACGTCAATAGATTTCTGGAAAAACAGGTTTTTTTTTAAGTTGGAAAATGATCCACTGTACCCCACATCTGGGTCACACTGGATCTTCATGTGGGGAACTGTGGATCGTAATGGGGTACAGTGAATTATTACATGGAATTACCATGCTTTTTTAAATGGGTCACAGTGGACTGTTTCAATATAGATATGAAATAAAACATTAATTTGTTTAATCAATACTTTTAATCAAAATACTACAAAATAATCAGTCTTCGATTAATTTTTATCAGTCTGTAGTTTTAAATCAACTCGATGAAATAAAATAAAAAATAAAAACAATTATCACAAATTTAAGCGGGAAATGTCTAGATTAAATTTATAGACCTGTTGTTGCCGTTTAGTTCCGACCAACTCAGACCATAGAACATTTGGCTGCATGTGACGAGATAGTCGACTAGTGACTGCTCCTGTTCATCAGTAAATATTTTGTTAACTGCGTAATTGGGTGTTAATCGCTGTTCAGCATCGCTTGTGACCACCTTCTTGTAATATCTTTGTAAAGTTGTATACGGAATGTTCTTTAGTGCAGCCACTTTCCTAATTTTATTTTCTTCTAAAATGAGATCGGTCGCATTCTTCATCTGGTCCTGACTAACGAGACCAATAATAGTTTTTCTTGTACGGTTCCGGACCATGTTGTTGGCCTGAAACAATTACCAAATTAGGTTAGGTAGGTACATAATATCAGTATGGGGCACAGTGGGCCGCAGTCCACTGTACCCCAGAGTCAAACAGTCCACTGTCCCCCAACACACCTTAGTTGAAAACGAAACACATTTTTACGATTAACTTAACCTAAACTAAAAGCGCACCACATTATTTTGAGACCTTATTAAATCATTATTTAGGAAATCTAATCATATTAACACAATATCAAATAGTTTTTAGTATAGAACATTCAATAAATACTGAGAAAAAAATAGATTTAGTACTTACGGGCGTTGAAATGGCAGCCACACGTGCTTCCACAGCGAGAGCGTCAGGGGCACTGGCGAGTGGCGGTCGGGAGGGGGAACTATCAGAGCGCGCGTTACATCGGCCTGCGGTGTGTGTGTAGTCGATAGACAAGGAGTTACATAAGTGGATTCACTGTGCCCCACGGTCCACTGTACCCCCCTCTCCCCTAATAACTAAGTTTACTATGTTAACTACCTTGAAAAAAAAAATTTGTCTGTTTAAGCCTCAAATGATGCCCTAAATAAAATTTTATAAAACATCCTTTGCAGAGACAAGGTTTATACTGATTTATGTAAACAAATTGAAATATCTATTTAAATCACTCCCAAGAAATAGAATCAAACTTTCATGGACATATATTTTTTTTTAATTTATGGCTATATCTAAACCGTAATCACACATCAAAATTCCTGTAAAACGCTCAAATTCAAGAAAAAATGTAATAGCTCTCTTAAGGTTTAAGTTTTTATTTTACAATTAATAATTATACTAAAATGTATAACAAAAATAAAATGTCAATAAATATACCAATGAAAATGAAAATGTTCTCGGATAGTACTTAATCTAAGAAATGTGTGAAAAAAATACTGCAAAACTTGGTAAAATATTTAGTTCAAGGTACGAAATACTTAGGTAGAGGTCCTCGTTTTGTATACATAGGGCTCTTCAAAAAGTCCTCAGATTGTTTCTGAAAAGTATAACACAAGGTCCTCGCATTGTACATAACTCAAGGAAGAGTGTGTGAAAACGAGTCCTCGGATTATCATGTCCAGGCGGGTGAGTAGGTCCTCGGAAGGCTCACACAAACGTCCTCGAAAGGATGTGGCTTGAAGAATGAGCAGTGTATTTGAAGTCCTCACACTGTTCATAAAAAAAACGGCGGAAAAAAAGTTTTGACAGCACTACACGAATAGGTTCATTAAATAATATTTCGAATTCTGATGCTTTATATCTTATCAAAAATATCGTACGAGGCCGTTAAGACAGTATTTCAGAGCGTCCTCGGATTGTTCATAAAAAACTATAGTCCTCGCATGGACGTCTACACAAACAAGGGTGTGTGTATGTGTGTGTGGTGATGGTGTGTGTGTGTGTGTGGTGATGGTGTGTGGGTGTATTACATTATATAAGTAAGTAAAGACTCCGTGTAACAGTAATCCTTTTGGAGAAGCCACAAGTTAGTTTTGATTGTGAATGCGAATTTAAGTTTATTATGTTGAGGTGTTTGTTAATGTTTTTATAAATATGAGTACTAGTACATAAAACTGACGTTTAGCGAAGGAAGTCTTGTGTTGGGAACTTGGTGGAAGGTACGTGCGTTTATTTGGAATAGGAGGTGGCAGACCTGCGTGCTTTCTAAGGGTGGATTTAAGCACATAAAGCTGACGAACCGTAAGTACTTTACACTCGGAGAAGAGTTCAGTTGTTGGATACCTATAAGGCTTTTTCATCATGACTTTAAGTAATAATAATAATATCCTATAATAATAATATCCTTGGACATTTCACACAACGCCATATTGTCCCAAGCTAAGCAACTTAATGCTTGTGTTATGGTAACGAGATGGCTGATAAACTACTTATATACATTTTTTTTTGTAAATATGTATTTACAAAAAAAAATGTATATCTGGGTGTTTTCTATCTATAATATGTATGTACATATTATAGATAGAAAACACCCAGACTCGGAACAAATACATGTAGGCCGTACAAATATTTGTTCCGTGCGGGAATCGAACCCGCGACATGCTGCGCAGCAGTCAATCGCTCAACCACTGCGCCAACCGTGTCGTCAAAGTATTGCTCTATGTGCTCTCTCCACCCTCAGAAATCTAGTTTTTGTGGCACCGCCCCATACAACCACGCAATAACCAATCACTGATTGGCATAATGCTTGGTACACCAACTTAAGAAGTTTAAGGTCGGCGGACTCTCTGAGAGACTTAAATATAATTATGAATAAGACGTAATGTTCTGGTGGTAACTGCGTCAATTTGTTGGTCCCATCCATAGAGTACATAACCACTAGAGAGCGTATAGGCCGATTTCTTCTAAGTACGTGGCTCACTACAGCGGGCCGGGGGACGAGGAACAACGCGCGGCTGCAATTGGTCCGTTCAAGGTCAAGTTGCATAGGTAGCCTATGGTTAGTGGTGGCACTACTTGATTAAAGGAAAATAGTCGATATCGATAAAATGGATTTTTACATTATAAAAATACTCAATCCAAACAAACAGCGCTATATCTTGTTTAAACAAAGTTTCCCTATTAACCTTATCTTTCCACTTTTATTTTAATTCTGAAATCTTCGAAAATCTAAAATGAAAACATGTATGTCAAACACACAGATGAAAAATCTGAGACCCTCCTCCTATTTTTAAAGCCGTTTAAAAGTAGTTACGTGTTTAATGTAAGTATGTGAATTGATTTAAAATTGTATTACTTGTAATTTTATGATCATCGATAAATCGACTTCAATCATTAAACGTAACAGCACAGATTTTTACGATAAAAATACAAAGGGGAAGAAAGGGATAAAAATATAAGTATTTCCTAATGAAAGAAAGAGACTTTTCCAAAAGACATCAACGCGCGCTTCTCACAGTGTGCTCGTTCACCTAACCACCATTTTATATAGACCCCTGCAGTGGCTCATCATCTGATTCAAATCAAAAATATATTTTGCGTAGTCTTTATTCTCCGATGAAAAGTTATGCCATCATTTTTGTAACAAAAGGTCTAGGCTTAGAATAATAACGCATAGAAACCTAGTACGAGTGCAAAAAGTGAGGCAACTAAAACTTAGCCTAATCCGTCAAACTTAGCCATCAGGCCGTCAGTACTCAATGTCACGTTCCGTCGAACACAGCTCGCGAGTAAATAATTGAAAATGACAGTTTGTTGCGTGAAAGGATGTTATAGCACATCAGGAAAACAAAAAAATGTGATAAAATAACATTTCACAAATAAATACTCACATTCTATGCACTATTTTTACGTAAATCGATAAATAAAACAAAATTCTAATAACCTAACTTGTCATAACACAGTGTTGCTATTTGTGAGGAAAAAATACCCACATTGCTTTCATTCATGTTTTTCATTTTTGTAATTTTAAAATACAATACTTACTGTTAATTCATATCAAACCCGATGTTTTAACATTGTTTATAATTATAACCCATCAAGCATTCTAAACGCATTGAACAATATCTCATTCTTTATGCGATTTATTTCCTTTTATTTTGAAATAAATTGAATTATACCTTCCGAAAAAATATGTCATATTACATGAAAAATCATGTTTACCTTTTCCAGTTCCCAACAACATAAAATACTTGCCTTGATAGCAAAATAGTAGGTAATGCGTCTTCCCATATTTTGTGGGTAACGGCTTAGTAATGGTATCACTGAAAGCTATATCTGTGTGCGTTAGAGGAACGTAGACACATTCGGTTCACGCACACAAAGAAAATGAAGTGGACACACGATTTTGCTCGGGTTTTGTTCTAGACGCGGCTTCTATGCGTTATTATTCTAAGGGTCTAGGAATGTTTCCCACACAATTTCACCGGGTATGAAGGCATTTTTATGCGTTATAAATTGCATAAAAATTAAAACGATTTGTAAAAACTTAGCATGCCCACAGGTCTAACAATTGGTCACAACTAAAATGGTTACTAGTGCCTGCTGCCTAACATCTGAGCAAAAACACTAATAGTTTTCGTGCGTCGGGGCACTGTATGCGCAGTCAAGTGGTTTAATAGTCTTTGGTCCCATCTCAGTCCGTCGTCTATCTGTACTCCGATATTTGACACTTTCGGATCTTACAAGAGGAAGACAGGAGCAGTGGGTGGGTGAGTTTGCACAGGAATGAGCAGTTATACCAAAAGAAGAAGCAGGTTTACCGCTACGACGTATAGAAAAGGGAATAAATGTCTTTTGAAGATTAAGAGTAAGGAGGTTCGAGTTTAACCACTTCATAACTTTAGCCATGGCCATCTCCGCAATAGATTTCACTATGTCCCAAGTGTTTCCATCTACAAGAATCGCGGTATCATCTGCGTAGGCATAGATTCTACCGTTTGGGACACTCAGTTTGCAGAGGTCATTAACGTAGATCTGAAATAGTGTCGGGGAAAGGATCCCTCCCTGGGGAACACCATAGGACACGAGAAACTCATCACTTAAGTAAGTATCAATTTCAATACATTGCTTACGATTTTTCAGGTAGTCTTTAAAAATTTCTAGAGGCAATCCACGCACACCGATATTTTCTAGCTTCATGATGAGTTTGGGAACAGAGACTGTGTCAAATGCCTTCGAAAGGTCTAAGAATATGCCTAGGCATTTCAATTTTTTATCAAGGTTTGAGGCTACTTGTTGCGTGAAATGTAGAACTGCATCTTCTGTAGATAAACTTGTCCGAAATCCATATTGATTGTTAGCAATGAGTTGGTGTTTGTCAAGAAATTTTCGTAAATAGTTATTTTGAATTTTTTCAAGAATTTTAGAGAGTGCAGGTAATACCGATATCGGTCTAGGTGGCTCTAGTCGATATTTTTTCCATAGAAACTTCGGGAGGGTATTACTCCGCTGTTTGACAGAGTACATCAAAAGTTAAACATAATATCGTTTTGTCATATTATTAGTTTTGTCTGTATGGAAACAGAATGGTAAAATAAAACGCCATTAAAAAGTTATGAGCCACCAAAGTTTCGTTTTTCTTGCCAATTTTAACGCATCTTTGGGCGTAAATAAGTAATAAACACAATGTAAAATCTTTAAAACTAAGTCGGTACCGACAAAGCTCAATATTATCGAAGAATTCAATAACTTTTATTTTTAATCGATTTATGCAGTAGGTTTTTCATAAAACTCGATTTACGAAAGGCCTTCTCATATTTTTTTACGCGCGCGTTTTACTGCCTCTCACTGAATAATGTTCCCCCCGGTGCGGTGCGGGGGGACAATGCTCACGCACACGTGCGTATTCAAGTTACGACTGTGTCTGCTGCGGTGTGCTGTGGCCTGTGGCCTATGTCGTTCATACGTTACATACGTAGGTAGACTATACTTGCGCTCTAATTTATATTGACTCATTGGCTTGATTTTTGGATTTCAACATTATATTTTATATCTGTTTGACTTCGCACTGAAGTTTGGACTCCGTATTTGCGTTTGAAATTGTTATTGTTGCTTTGAGTGGACGCTGCATAAGTACGTGACATTGTTTTGAATCATTGAAAAAGTTTTAAAAACCACATATTATAAACAATGGGTAGAAAAGTCATAATTTGGCGTCGTGACCGAGTCTTCAACACCGCGTCGCTGCCCGCGCCCGCTGCCGGCTGCAGTGTAAAATCATCGCGGCGGGATGCTATCGCGCAATGAATTTTCAACTCTCGATGTTGAAACCAATGATACCATTGTACACTTGTTTTTATAAACGTTTTTCCTGTACTTGTTATGAGGTGTACAATAAATTATATAATAAAAATAAATAAATATAATTATAAGTTGAAACGGTGTCTTTTTTTGACGCGTTGTGATTAACTCTGCTGAGTGCTGGGTTCTCAACGCTCGGCTGAACGGAATATTTTTACGTCCGTGCGTACGGTGGCTAAGCGTTCTTACAATCGAGCGACATGACGCCGCCGTGCCACCGCCGCCGCACGCGTCTACGACAGGGACAACTGCACGCGTCGTTGGTGGTCGTTGAAGCGCCGTCGACAGCCAACGACAAAGGTTGCCCTTGCCGGCCGCCAGCGGCAACGTGTCGCTCGTTTAGTTGAGTACCTAGGTAGCAGGTAGCGAAATCCAAAGTTCAAGCCAGGGTCAATGTAATGTTTGTTACTGGGTTCATTCTATTTGCTTTCAAAATAGTTTCTTGCAATTGACAAACCTAATTTTGTGTTCGTAGGTACTTTTACGGCGGACAAGACTTTTTTATGGATGGGAAACCAAATAACTGCTCCCGCTTTGGGCGAAGCAGAAGGGAGTGTCAGACTCTTCTTGACTAAAACCCATCCGTGTTCCTCCTAATGCCCTCTGCGTACCGTACTTACCAGGGCCGCGGTAACTCTTTCGAACAAATTCTGCAACATCATAGTTTACATAGCTGTCTGCCTAATAGGTACCTACTGTTACATTAACGTAGGTAGGTACTTACCTACAAGCAAAGATGCCATAAAACCAAATCGTTGGCGTCGTAGACACTAAAATTTTAACGTTAGGTAGGTAGGTATTTAGGAGCTAAGTAAACAATCTATAAGTGTCACTTGTCTGATAATAGCAATCTAATAATGAATGCAAATCTAAACACGTCTGTGTCAACCAAGAGGGGTAACTAAAATAGAAAACCGACCAAGTGCAAGTCGGACTCACGCACCGAGGGTTCCGTACAAATATTATAATATAAGCAAAAGTTGTGGATTACGATTTATGACGTACCTATTAAAAAAAACTCCTAATCTAGTAAGGAGTTTTTTCGTTCGAACCAATTTTCGCTGGTAGTTTACATGGTAATTACATCATATATTTTTTTAGTGTTATCATTCTCTTATTTTAGAAGTTACAGGGGACACTCACATATTTTACCACTTTGGAAGTGTCTCTCGCACAAACTATTCAGTTTAGAAAAAAATTATATTAGAAACCTCGATATCATTTTAGAACCCCTATCCATACTATACCGGCCTACAGGTTTAGGTAGGTAGTAAGTTCACAGAATACATCTACTTACCAAGTTTAGAGTTTTCGACAGCATAGTTCTTATAGTTTCGGAATAAAGTGGCTGTGACATACGGACGGACAGACAGACAGACAGACATGACGAATCTGTAAGGGTTCCGTTTTTTGCCATAATTTGGCTACGGAACCCTAAAAATTAAGAAGACAGGTAGGTAAGTAAGTAATTTTGATAACAATTTATAGGATGGTACTTAGGTAGAACTAATTTCATTATTAGGTACTAGCGACCCGCCCCGGCTTCGCACGGGTGCAATGCTGATACTAAATACACTACAGAAAAACCGTGAGAAAAACTGTTACCAACCTACCTCGCGTATGAGCCGCGCGGGTAGGTACCTTACATAGATCTAACTAAACTCCCCTCCCGCACGCGCACCACCGCCTTGGTGACCGCCGCAACGGGCCGTGCAGCAGAAATCGTAATATTTTCATTTCGCCATAACTTCAAAACCAAACGTCCGATTTTAATCATTCAAAGACCAAATATGATCTACATAAACTGTACTTAGTGATGAAATACTTTAATTTGATAAGGATTAATGGCATGAGTAAAATAAACGCGTTTAAATGTAGTCCAAAAAAAATCTAGATTTTTAAATAAAAAAATGGTTGTTGCGCCTCACTCGACATAGATAGGTATAGTGTGTCGCGGACTTTTTTGTAGATATTTATAAGATCTACAATTAATTAGAACAATTTATGGTTGTATCTTTTATAGTTTAGGCAGCGTACGCAAAATAAGTAACTTTTCTGGTTGATTTTTACACCCTGTGTCCGAAAAACCCAAATATCTTACGGAACCCTATTTTTTTGCAAAATGAAATATAGCCTATGTTACTCGTGGATAATGTAGCTTTCAAATGGTGAAAGAATTTTTAAAATCGGCCAAGTAGTTTTTGAGCCTATTCATTACAATCAAACAAACAAACAAAGTTTTCCTCTTTATAATATTAGTGTAGATGTATCTAGTACTACGGACATAAACTGCGATGACTATTCAAGTAAGCATCTGTCGGTGGCGGCGTGGCGGCTGCATTACCACCAAGGAAAAACTAAACATAATAACAATAGAACTTAGAATAATAACGCATAGAAACCTAGTACGAGTGCAAAAAGTGAGGCAACTAAAACTTAGCCTAATCCGTCAAACTTAGCCATCAGGCCGTCAGTACTCAATGTCACGTTCCGTCGAACACAGCTCGCGAGTAAATAATTGAAAATGACAGTTTGCTGTGTGAAAGGATGTTATAGCACATCAGGAAAACAAAAAAATGTGATAAAATAACATTTCACAAATAAGTACTCACATTCTATGCACTATTTTTACGTAAATCGATAAATAAAACAAAATTCTAATAACCTAACTTGTCATAACACAGTGTTGCTATTTGTTAGGAAAAAATACCCACATTGCTTTCATTCATGTTTTTCATTTTTGTAATTTTAAAATACAATACTTACTGTTAATTCATATCAAACCCGATGTTTTAACATTGTTTATAATTATAACCCATCAAGCATTCTAAACGCATTGAACAATATCTCATTCTTTATGCGATTTATTTCCTTTTATTTTGAAATAAATTGAATTATACCTTCCGAAAAAATATGTCATATTACATGAAAAATCATGTTTACCTTTTCCAGTTCCCAACAACATAAAATACTTGCCTTGATAGCAAAATAGTAATGCGTCTTCCCATATTTTGTGGGTAACGGCTTAGTAATGGTATCACTGAAAGCTATATCTGTGTGCGTTAGAGGAACGTAGACACATTCGGCTCACGCACACAAAGAAAAAAAGTGGACACACGATTTTGCTCGGGTTTTGTTCCAGACGCGGCTTCTATGCGTTATTATTCTAAGCAATAGAATAAGCAATCCATATTAGGTACCTATAGGGCCGTAGAGGTATAAAACGATAACACAGCGCCTACTATTTTTAGTAAGAGTTTTTAGGTAGGTAGTTGCTGATTTCTCGGCGAGCGTCACAGACTACATAGAGATACTACGTATGCGAGCGTCGAGCGACTATGCGCAGCGGCGCGCGCGGTGGCGGTATGTGTGCATCGTGTAACTTCGATTTAGTTCGGAACGGTTCGGAACGATGTTTGTGTGCGTGCGAACTAGACGTGCATGAAGGCTAGCGTCTAACTGCTCATCACTGGTACTATCTCTGTCGGGCATGATGCGAGGTGAGACAGCGTGCTTTTTGGCCATACCTACCACTGAGTTCGAGCCCGCGACTAGTGCCACCTAAAACACAGTTTCTGTTCCCTCCCTTGTATATTGGATGAACCACAGCCCTTTTAAAAGCTTCTGGAAAGACACCCTCCCGCAGGCAGCGATTAAAAAGGTAAGTAATTGGTGGAACCAATACATGTCGACAGTTTTTCAGTATTTGCGAGGATATGCCGTCCCAGCCGACTGCACAATCACGCTGCTGGAGGATTAGGGACTCAACATCAACTTCATCTATCTCCAGAATGGTAAGAGAGTTCACGGGTGAGTTTCGGGTGTCCGTTGATGAAAGTGAGGAATAGCTACCTACCGTTGTTGCCTCGATGTCATTCATTATTTTCAATTGTTTGCAAAAAAGTCTCGTATTGTGAGTAGCTCCACGGGACTCAGTTTTGTTTTATGGGAATTGGTTATTTGCTTGATAGTTTTCCATAAGGCTTTGGGATCACTTTGGCTTTTTCAAGTTGACCGGTTTCATAAGATATTTTTAGTTTTCTTAGTAAGTTATTGCAAAAATTGCGATAGCGGGAATAGGTAATTTTCAGAATAATATTGTCTGGTGATTTTTTAGATTTTATATGCATTTTATCTCTATTTTTTATACATTTTAAAAGACCGGGAGTTATCCAGGGTTTAATCATTCTATTTTTCCTAGGGATTTTAACATGTTTTGAGTGATTAGATATTACTGATTTTATCATACTTATAAATTTATTCACTGCCGCATTTATGTTTCCGACCTCATATATTACTGTGAAATCTACGATTCCCATCTCCTCCACAAAAGCTTTATGGTTGAGGATAGTTGTTGAATACAATTTATGAGGAAGATTTGCATTTTTCATATTTAAGAGTAGTGGTTTGTGGTCCGTAACGTGAGCCTCTAAGACTAGTGTAGTTGTAATTAGATTAGATTTTAAGAATACATGATCTAAACAGTTTTCGTCTCGAGTGGGGAATAAGTGTGCTGGCATAAGACCATGGGATGCATTTAAAGTGAGGTATTCCAAAGATCGTTCATTCAAATTATTTTGTTTTATGTCAATGTTTAGGTCACCTACGAGAGCGATATTAGGAATTATATCTCGTTTGTTTTTCGAGTGATTGTGATTCTATTTTCACTGTTAGTATTACAATTTTTTATATTTTTAGTATATAATAAATATTTTTTTCATGCATATTCCCTATTTCTAAAATAAGAGAATGATAAAACTAAAAAAAAATATATGATGTACATTTATACCATGTAAACTTCCACCGAAAAGGTAAGTAGTATTTCTTAATACGTCGTAAATCGTAAGCCGCAACTTTTGCTTATAGCATATCCATAACCTACCTACAGGTGTGTACGGAACCCTCGGTGCGTGAGTCCGACTCGCACTTGGCCGCTGGTTTTTGTTGTTACAGCGGCAATAGAACTAGGTCTTAGAATTAGTATATATCTACCTCTAGATCGATTCGAGCCACCGTGTGGCCGCACATGAGACAGCACTATTAGACTAAAGTGTTATTGTTACGATTTTTAAGTGTACCTAATTTATGGAGTCTATTTCACATTAAAACACTAAAACTATCATAACAATTGCTAAATAGGTTCAAAAAAGACATAATTAATCGCCGCGAGATAAATGTGGCACCGACAGCACTTTGTTTGGCTAACGTTTGCAAGTTCGCAAAGCTATAATACGGCACGTTGCCAGGGCCAGAAGATACGTTGCTTTATCTCAATTTTTCTGTTAATATCGTATATATTATGCGTCTTACTTCTACACCTCACACTGTAATCATGGCTACGTCTAGAGGTAGGTACCTATATAGTCTAACAAGTAGGTACACTCTGAACATTTTAACTGTCTAAGGTGCAACGCAAACAGAAGGCGATACGGCGCAGATACGGTGCAGGCGCGATATCTGCGCAAACAGAAACAGGGACGATACGGCACAAAGTATTATTAATACAAGGTGCTATTTAGTGGAAATAACACTTATTGCACGTCCTTTCGGTTGTTTTTCAGTTTATCGAGTACTAATTAGGATGGACAGGTTTCGGTTGCTCGCTCTATCGTTCGTTCGCTGGCAACGATTTGAACGTGTATTGATGATTTTGATGCTTATAATTCTGTAACTACATAGTCTTACAGCCGCGAATAATATTTTAATCAACATACAACCTAGCACTGACTCGCAAATTGCAAAAAACGTAAGAAAATTTGAATTTCGCGGGCTGGTTGGAGCATTCACCTTAGCGTTACGGCGACTACAGCAGCCCAGATGACTCGCCCCATTTAAACCTGTTTTTATCTATGACAGTGTTCAAGAGGTTCACAAGTGCTCCGTGTTTTTCATTAACATGGATTAAATACCCATATGAACTAAAGTTTGAACAGTTTAAATGTATAGTTATTTATTTATTTAAACTTTATGCACAATAGTGTTACATGGGCGGACTTAATGCAACAATGCATTCTCTACCAGTCAACCTTTGGGTTTAAAAGACTTATACTGTATACCTACAGGGCTGGGCAAAATACATGCTTTGCTTTAATTGAAATACAAATTACAAAATACTGTATCGCAAGTAATTAAAATACGAAATACAAAATATCTTTAAGTAAGGTATTTGAAATATAAAATACAAAATACAGTATTTTAGCTATTTTTAATTAAAATACAAAATAAGTAATCTAGACCGGGCCGAGTCTGCTATTGCAATAGGGTCGGAATGGTGGATCATTGATTTTTAGGGTTCCGTAGCCAAATGGCAAAAAACGGAACCCTTATAGATTTGTCATGTCTGTCTGTCTGTTTATCCGTCCGTATGTCACAGCCATTTTTTTCCGATACTATAAGAACTATGCCGTCGAAACTTGGTAAGTAGATGTATTCTGTGAACCGCGTTAAGATTTTCACACAAAAATAGAAAAAAAAAACAATAAATTTTGGGGGTCCCGATACTTAGAACTGAAACTCAAAATTTCATCCACCACATACGTGTGGGGGTATCTATGGATAGGTCTTCAAAAATGATATTTACGTTTCTTATAAGTATAATTTTTTTCTACACTGAATACTACCATGTATCTAAACTTCCACCGAAAATTAGTTTGAACGAGATCTAGTAAGTAGTTTTTTTTAATACGTCATAAATCGTAAACCGCAACTTTTGCTTATAATATACTATACCTACAGGTTTGTACGGAACCCTCGGTGCGCGAGTCCGACTCGCACTTGGCCGGTTTTTGCGTTTTGTTGCTGCTTTACCATCACGCTCGCGGTCTCGCCTCGCACTCACACTCACGATCGCTTGTTCATTAGTATAGTCATACTCGTATGAATTGTATACGCTGTGGATAACGGTGTGAGTTTCACATTAATTGTAATATCTTTGTTTATATTATTTGCTCAGATTATAATGTGTTACTGTTTGTTTGTCCCAAATAAATAAATAATTAAGATTATAAGTAGATTAGGTTTTATTACTTTCTAATTTATGAGTGTCTTATGGATATTTACGCATCTGTTTAATAATAGGTTTTATAAGATTCCAGTTTGAATGCGAATTTAATGTTTCATTTTTATACTTTGTTTGTACAGAATGATGTGACTAATAAATTATCTGATGGGATTATGTTTTAATTACCTTTTTTAATTAGTTTATAAGTTTTATTTATGTATAGGTACTAGGTCTAATGAAAGTCTAATATAAACGAATTTTTATAGTTTGTAAGGAAATTTAGAGGTAAGGTTTTGCAAATTGTAAATAATTACGTAAGTTGAAAATGTCGACCCAAAACTACTTTTGCAGAAAGAATTAAGTTGATAGAACTTACAGTTTTTGAGATATTTTCAAAAATGTATAATGAAAATTTGTTATGATGTAAAATTAGAGGTTTTTGTTCTAGAAACTTTTTTTCATGTAAGGATATTGATATAATTTGTGGATTTAGTTCCATGTTATAGAATAATGTTTAAGGAATCCAAATATATATATGTATTGTAAGGGTTTTCACATGAAAAACAATAATTAAAGGCTCCAACAGGTTCGGCTCAAAGTAAAAATTACACGCGAATCGAGTCCAAAAATCACGGTTGTTAGTAAGGTAACGACGGGCCGTATATGAGCAGAGCCGAATTTCTGTTCAACCGCGCCCCGATAAGAGTGTCGCTTTCGACAACTCTGACAAAGCGGAATGTCTAGCCGACAGTCTAGAATCCCAATGCTCTCCCAGCTCTCAACCAGTAGACAAAGCTCACCTAGATATGGTGGATGCTGAAGTCGAACGTAGAGCTTCCCTCCCGCCAGTCGAAGACCCTGATGAGTGATGACCCCCTACCTCCCGTCACTCCCGAAGAGGTAGAGGATATCATCAAAAGGCTTCAGCCCAGGAAAGCCCCTGGCTCCGACGGCATCACCAACAGGGTGTTCAAACTCTTCCCTGCCCAACTCATTGTGCTAATGGCGGCCATCTTCAATGGCGCATTAAGCAACAACATGTTCCCCCAAGCATGGAAACAGCCACCGTTATCGGTATTCCCAAACCAGGCAAGCCCAAGTCTGACCCCTCCAGTTACCGTCCCATCAGTCTACTCAACGTTCTCGATAAAATCTACGAGAGGCTTATTTACAAGCGGCTCAAAGATTATGCTGAAGCAAAGAGACTTATCCCCGACGAGCAATTTGGTTTTCGAACTGAACACTCGTGCATACAACAAGTCCACCGCATCGTAGAACATCTAAGCGCTGGCTTCCAGATGGCTCGATGACGGGTGCCTTGTTCTTCGACATAGCGAAAGCATTCGACAAGGTCTGGCACAATGGCTTAATCTACAAGCTTTACCAACTCGGCGTGCCAGACCGCCACGTGCTCATCTTACGAGACTTTTTGTCGAATCGTACCTTTCGCTATCGAATCGAGGGTGCACTCTCGTCCCCTCACCCCATCCGAGCAGGAGTCCCCCAGGGCTCGGTGCTATCCCCCCTAGTCCTTACGCTGTTCACCAGCGATATCCCCAAAAGTAACAAGGCTCAGTTGGCACTCTTCGCAGATGACACGGCCATGTACTATACCGGTCGCGATCCCACCTCTATCGCTCGCACTCTCCAAACCTACGCAAACATCTTGGGCAGATGGTTCAGGAAGTGGAGAATAGAGGTTAACCCCGATAAGAGTCAGGCGGTCCTGTATTCCTAACCGCGACACAAACCCCCTCCCCCCCGTCCGATCACCATGTATGGCAAGCCGATCCCTTGGGAGAAGCAAGCTAAATACTTGGGGGTCATCCTGGACGAACACCTCACCTTCGCAAAGTCACCTCACTTTAAGTGCAAATTGCGACTTTTTACCGCGGTTATCCGTCCCATCATGACTTACGCTTGCGCTGTGTTCGCGCACGCAAAGCCTCGTCACCTCCATAGGATGCAGACACTCCAAAACCGTTTCCTTCGCAAGGTCACGGGAGCCCCCTACTATGTCCGCAATGAGAGTCTCCACGTAGATCTCAAATTGCCTACCATACAGCAGTTCATGAAACGCATCACTAAGCGTTTCTTTGATACTGCTGTCAAACACCACAACCCCCTCATCGCATCGGCCGCCCGATACGAACCCTCCCGCAACTCTAAGATCCGCCGCCCGAGACATACTCTAGTCACCCCCGATGACCCTATCACTCTCTTACAAGAGAGTCGCAAAGACACTAGCACAACAAAATCAAGACGTCCATCGTTCCGCCCTCGCCGCCGAGGCCCGCCGCGATCATCTCATAAAACTCCCCCCCGTCCCTTGCTCGAGCCAGCCCGCGCCGCTGAGCCTGTAGTTTTAAATCCGTCCCCAATGCCCGATCCAGCAGTCCCTAGCTGTACCCCCCCAGCGACGCCCTAAGCCGAGGTCCGTACCCCACAGGGGGTGCCCTTAGCGTGTAGTCGCTTAGTATGTAAGTTTTAAACAAGCCTGGCTGGTGGCTTTAATTCTATATTAAGGCCTCACAGGCAAGTGCGGTTAAGCAGAAGCCAATCTTCTCAGGTTGACCTGCGAGAGGCATATCAAAAAAATAAAATAAAAATCTGTTCAACCGCAGTCATAGCATAGCCGTCGAAGAGGCAACAACAGGAAGAAAAAAGGGAGCCGAAACCTGCGGATCAAGATAATCCTTGAAGATTTGTTTTTATTGCCTCCCGGCTCTCCGTCTCCGTCTCCCGTCTCAAATCGTCGAAACGTTTACGTATTCAGGGGTGCGTGGTGACGTACCTACGTAACCAGTGCAAGGAATTCAAAAGGCGTACGTCAAATTACGTGGGAGATTGTCCCAGGACGATAGCGCGAGCATTGGACGTGCTGCAGCTGGCTCCTGCCGTCTGAAACAACCCGATTATCTATGACTTTTTTTTTTTATTTTTTTTATTCAAAACGGGGAAACTCTTGGCCCAAATCTCACCTGATGGAAAGAGATGATTAGGCCGAAGATGGAAGCGAGTTTCACCCGGAATCCTCTAACATAGAGGAACTGGTTATCATATCTCTAATTGCCGGAACACAACAATGCTGTTAACATTGTTGTTATGGCGACAGACTTAGACATGATGGTGGTAGCTTGCCAGGCGGACTTAGAAGTCCTACCACCAACCAAACCGAGCAAAAAATTTGCCCCCACTGGGAATTGAACCCGGGACCTCTGGGTCTGAATCGAGTGGTATAACCACTAGACCACGGAGGCGGTTAGTGTCACCTGTTTAGCACCACCCGGGGACCACGTGTAGGGATTCGCTGAAGGGTATTCTCCTACGGACGCGGGTGACTCGGCCCCCAAAACTACATTAAGACAGGGTACAGTAACAGAAATGTGCAAGACAAAATATGGCAAGAAATAGCAAAAAAATTCGTCTGAAGAGGAATACAGTCATGTTATATGTCGTTATATCACGCTCTATAATGACTTAATATCTTGCCGTACCGTCGCCGCACCTGTTTGCGTTGCGCAGATATGGCGCCTGCACCGTATCTGCATCTTATCTGCGCCGTATCTGCGCCGTATCGCTTTCTGTTTGCGTTGGGCCTAACTGTTACTGTTTTTGAGATACAGCCCGTTGACAGACAGACGGACGGACAGACGAACAGCGGAGGCATAGGAATAATCCTTGCCCATAGGGTTCCGATGGTTACCCTATGGGCACGGAACCCTCTGGGCGGACTCCCTCAACAAGAGGGAGCATGCGACGGCAATCCGCAGGCCCCAAAGGGCCATTGCACAGTGGGTGGCGAGGGCCTACCGCTCGGTAAGCTTTTCGGCGGCGTGCGCTCTGGCCCCTCCTTGGGAGTTGGAGGCGTGGGTGCTCGCCAGAGTGCACGAATGGACGGCGCGCCGAAAAGCCCTCGGGGAGCGCCCCGTCGCTGAGGAGCGGGAGGCCGTGCGGAGGGAGGAGAGGGACGCCATCGTCGTCCATTGGACGGAGGACCTCGCCTCCACCACTTTTGGCCGCTCCTGCGGGACTGGCTCGAGCGGCCACACGGCTTCCTCTCCTTCCGTCTGGTGCAGGTTTTGTCAGGCCACGGCTGTTTCGGCACGCACCTGCACCGGATCGGGGAGACTCCGGCGTGCCACGACTGCGGCGCGGTGGAGGACACGGCGCAGCACACACTCGAGGTGTGCCCAGCTTGGTCTGAGCCGCGTCGCAGTCTGACTACGGAGATCCTACTTCCCAGCGTGGTCAGATGCATGCTGGGGAGTGAGGAGGACCTGGGCTGCGGTAGCCTCCTTTTGCGAGGATGTCATCTCGCAATAGGAGGCGGCAGATCGCGCGCGGGAGGACGATCCTATCGCTGCACCGCTCCGAAGACGAAGGCGAGGTCGGAGAAGCTTCTTCTTCTTCTCCCTCCTCGTGGTGGTGATGGGCGGGTGATAGACGCGGGGGTGCCTCCGCCCGCATTGCACACCTACTTCACCACCATCGTCGGTTTTTCCCGGCCCTCCCGGGGGTGAGGGCGTGATGAGCCCGCTGTGAAGGCGGGCGGTCGTTGGAGGTGGACTGGACGTAAAGGCTAGCCGATCTCCCAGTTCACCTCCATTTAGACGCTACGATGCGGGAATTTCGCTGGGTTGTTTTAGTGGGTATACCGGGTCAGCCCGGGGAGTCCCACATAGCCCCCCACTCCCCCGAGTGGGAGGGTATGCGTAATGCATATTTTCCCATCAGAAACAAAAACAAAATAATGGGCACGGAACCCTAAAATGCAAAATTATTTATATTTGATTCCTTAAAAATAATGAAAATGCGTTATTTATTTATACAAGTCGATGACTGGTTCGATACGTATGAATAAGACTTGATGAGTAAGCATAAAACAAGGAAAGAATTTCTAAATAAAAATACACGGAATGAATCAGTCTCATTGAAATACTGCGAAATAAAATATTGAGCACAATACCGTGTCTGATAATAATTTATTTCATCATAACAGCAGACGCCAGGCGTGGGTGAGGGAAGTACATAATCTAAGCGTGATAAACTACCAAATCCACATTCCACTCGTTTGTCTCCGAGCAGCCTGCAGTGACAGAAAAAAAAATACAAAATGATTCGGAGTTGGTTCCTGGTTTTACTGTTGTTCGTGTACGCTGTGTTTTCTCGTCCAAACGTTGCGCAGCCGGGGAAAGTCGTCTTCCCTCAAGCAGTGCGCAAGAGCAATGCTTTGTTCGCCGTGGCCGAAGACTCACCAGTTTGGAACACTTGCCCTGACGGACTCAAAATGGATGTCAACGGTGATTGTCGCGAAGTGTGGTACGATGAATACGATAATTAAACGAAGATAAGCCAAAGTTACAATGTCAAGATTATTTTCTTCAGTTTTAATTGATTAAGTGAATATATTGAAGTCTACTGCAGTCGCCGGTTGGAGATAACCGCTGGAAATGGTACCTAATACCTACACTATTGTCATTTGTCTAGTTTTATTCGATGCCTTTTTGTAATACCTATAGATCTAGCTTCCATAATACACAACTGTTCTGATATCTGTGTTGTTTTAATTAGGTATTTTTACATTTATCATTTGGTGATACCTAAAGACTGTAGGTAAGTATAGATAGGTAGGTATTTAGTTGATATCCACCTGTGGCTTCACCGGCCATAGACATTAATCTGGCAATTATGTGTTGTAGGTTCCTTTGAATAATACGCACTACCGTACCAACTACCTACAAATAGGTAGGTACCTACAACTATTATTGTTTAATAGCTTTTACCCGTGACTTCGTACGCGCATATTATTATCCCGATTTTTCGCCTTCCCGTAGGAATTTCGGAAAATCCTCTCTTAGAGTTCCGCTAAACTCCCCAAGAACCCTAAGTGCAACTTCCTACGAGTAGTTTTGGTTGTGCGTTGTCTGTCAGTCATTCACTCAGTCACGGAAGAATTTTATATAGGTACCTACATTGTTTAGGACGTATTTTTTTTTCTAAATTTTCTGTCATGCAAACCTCGCCCTGACAATAGGGAATATGCATGCAATTTTTTTATTTGCATAATAAAATACTTATTAGCTCTAGTAAACAATCATGAAATTATTTTTTAAATACCTTCATCATTTATTAAGTTATAAAGCTTCAAAGACTACAGTTAGAAAGAGAAGTCCGATACGTAATGTGACGTCAAATTACACGATGACTATACAGCTGCCATAGAAAACAGCGTTTTCGCGAGAGGGACAGATATATTTGTTTAAAATAATTGTATCTCGTTCGTTTTTCGAGCAATTTAGATTCTAATTTCACAGTTAGTATTATATTTTCGAATACTTTTAGATAAACTGTTCAGATCTTAAATAATTTTTTCATGCATATTCCCTATTACGAACAAAACTATACTTATATGAATTATCAAAGGATCAGTCATTACGAAGTTATGCGCGTACATACATTTCGGCGATTCATTTTTATTTATTTATAGAAGATAGATAGAAGATTAAAAGTGATAATTAAAAATGGATAAACAGCAATCAGATTTTTCCTATCAGATAACTCTATAAGTATACATACGTAGCTATGATGAAGCTACCCACTCCTAGGAGTTAATAATACGAGTAGGTACCTACGTAGATAATTATCTTGTAGGAAGGAATTAGAGCGAAGGGACTTGGGTAGTTTTAATAAAATTATCGTCATTGTAGTCCAGATAATTTCGAACAGCGATTACCAGCAACGATTATTATGGAACCTACCTACAAAACTGTAAGATAAAACAAACACTGAATAAAACGTAACATTATTTAATTTCATGATAGCATTGTTTCATTCTGGATTCACAAAACACCAAGGCTTTTTCGTTTTAATGGAACACTGCAATCTGGTCCTTTAGGCATACGTATTTACAAGTCAGTCATTCTCTTAAAATTAAGGGCGGGGTAGCAGTACAGCGATGAAGGCCCAGGTGTCGAGCTGGTCCAGGATAGGGTTGAGTCCGGAGATGACCAGGTTGGAGGCCACCGAGGCGATGACACCCTGGAACCTGTTGGCGTAGTCTATGATCACGTCATCGATCATAGAGTTGACGATGTTGTCGATGTCACCTCCGCCGATCGCGCCGGTCAGGTCCGACTGAAATTTAAACAGGTAATAAAATGGTGATTAGGTAGTCGGTATTAGGTATATAATAAAACGTTTGTATTGTCCGATAGGATGGTCAGTCAGGAATGTAAAATCACCCACCTTAACATCAGTCAGAACCCTGAGTTCTCAAACTACAGCTTTTAAAACCTTTATGATGTGGTCAGTGGCCTTTAGGCCTTTTCAAAGATGGACATCCAGGTTTCCGCAGTACGTGCCTTTAGTAAAGAAAAAACACACAGCCGGGAATCGAACTTGGAATAACAGTCATCGCATTCACTTTTGCGACCACTGTGTATTGACACGGAACATCAAAACTAGGTAAGCATAAAAAGTGTTCGTCTTACCCTGAAGGAAGGTATTTGGAAGGCAGCATTTTCTATCCTGTCGATGAGTACAGATTTTCCGTCGTCAGATTGTTTCAGGTACAATTTTGCTTGAACCCTGAAGCCTTCAACGAGGAAGCTGAAAAAGGACATCAAATTACTAAGTACCTACTCTTTACCAAATTTACATAATTATGGTAAGCAAAAGTAATGCATTTGAGGGCTAATTTAGAAATTAAAAAAGTTGGTAGGATAGGTATTCGAAATGTTTCGTAACCATCTAACAGGTCCGTCCACACGTTTCAGATTTCCATAAACCTGATGGAATGTCTGTGCAAAAAAAGCAATGGCGATAGATTTGTTTCTGGCGCAATAGTTTTTTATTATTTTATTCAGAGTTCAAAGGTGGTAGACAAACGTCTGTAGGTATCGTGTGGAGAAGGGGGAAACTAGTTACTAGCTAAAGTAACAGTAACTTAGTAGTAGTAGTAGTAGGGTATGTAAATGAAGTGAAGGATAGATTTTTTTAATGTTCAAATTAAGATTTAAATAAGTACTTACTTAGCCTTTCCTTTTCCGTATAGTGGGATAGCGGTAAACAAGTCTCCAATTAGGTCATAATCCTCTGTAAAAAAGTTATTGTTCAGAATAATGTGAATGAATTTGTGTTTTAGCTTAGCAAAACATTACGCCTGTGTTTCGTAAAGGGTCAGACAGAAGGGCAGCTGGTGTAGGTACATTAAACTACGCCCACATTCAACAGCGAGTCTATATCAACCGAGCAGAAATTCCACAATATGGAAAACCAAATAAAAGTTTGAGCGACCCGGGAATCGATCTCAGGTCCTTATGCACTAGTGGTCAGATTCTAGGTGTTAGAGTAACAGCATAGAAATATAAACAAGCATAGTTATTATCATTTAACATGTTCCCACTGCAGGGACAGAGCCTCCTCTCTGTGAGACAGGGTCCATATCACTATCATCTCTAGGAACATCACTATCTACATATATCAAAGATATACTGTATTTTTCTATATTTTTATGATCTAAATCCATGCCAAGCTAGCAAGAGTTGCACAAGCTAAACTCTAGAGTTCTAGACCACCACACTAGGTGCAAAAATAATACTTATTATGACTAAGGTTTACTTTGTAGGTATGTAGGTACATAGGTACATACATCCACGGCTGCGGAATTTGTTCGAAAGAGTCACGGCAGCCCTGAGGCCTTAGTGTGAGTTTTTTCGCGCGTTAGAATTTAGTATGGGAAATTAGGTTCTACGAGTGACCACCAGGTGGCACTATAACTGAATTCCTATACTAAATTCTAACGCGCAGTTAGCCCTTTCATTTGATAGATCAAATTTTCTAGTTTGACCCTCAAAAATTATGTTAATGTTCGGGTCAAAGAACTCCTCATGTGTATCAAATTTCAACAGAATCAGTCTAGTAGATCCGTAGGAAACTGGCTGTAACAGACATCGAGAGATCCTATAAGGGTTCCGTTTACTTACGAAACCATCATCGAATATGATCGAAAAACTAAAAATGGTATGGGTACATACCAGCTGTAGCTTCAAGCCTTGGCACGGAGATGTCCAGGTCAAAGGACAGATCTGACAGGTCCAGGTGACTCCTGTGCACCACGAAGGCACCGAGGCCAGTTGCCAATATATTTTTCAGCTCCAAGTCCAAGCTGGGAAAGAAATAGGAATGAATAATTGAAAGCAATCACAGATTTGATGCCACCAACTGCAGCGTCTGCAGCCGACTGCGTGAAAAGTGTCTTGGTCGCAACTTTTTAGTGTTTTTTTTGTGACGAAAACACCCGACTATTATTTTGCACCTTTAAAATGACCGTACTTCTGAAACTTTCTGTACCTACCTATACTACGTGTTCCCTCTTAAGGGGTAATTGTACTCATAAGTATGAACAACTTTTATAATGGAACCGACCCCAAAATCACGAAAAAATCAGCTTTTCCGTACATTTGCTGAGTTAGGTATGTATGCTGACATAAATGTATGGAGCAGTCGATGTTTTTTTTTTTTTTGCGTTTTCTGTGTTGCTCCTTGCTCCTATAGTGAAGTTGTTCCAATGTTGAGAAAAATGTATTGCGTTTTTTTTACACGTTGTATAGTAGGTATAGGCAGCTATTGAAAGCTGACCTCAAAGTAGTTGGGAAAAGGTGACGAATTTTATGAGGTGATTATATGCATGATTTGTATGATGTTATGGATGATCTATCTTCAAATAAATAAATGTTTGTATGACTTACTTGATCAGTCCCGCGGGCACGTAGAGGTGGTAATGCTGCAGGTCTAGAGGATCTAGCACCGGGATTCCGAAGATGTTCGAGCCATTGTTGATGACGCGGCGGATGTAGGCGATCAGCTGACGGATAAGCGCGTTCACTAGGATGTTGCGGTCCTCTGTTGGGGTGGCTATCGCCGAGGGGTCTGGGGGTGAAGGGAACAATGTGTAAACTGAGTGTCTTCACTGTCAATATTTATTTATTTTTAGCCTATTTTGTCTCACTGCAGGGTAAAGTTGAATTGAGCTGAATTGTAGAGGTCAGTATCTGTAGCAAAATTGTTATAAGCCAACTGGTGGCAAAAATAAATACGCGACTGATTCCCGGTTTCTGGAGTAGGTAGGCTTGATCGGTGGTTTATCTATCCATTAACCACTGACAGATAAACGACCGATAGTAAAAACCTCAGAAACCAGACGTTAATCAGCCAATATTGTTGCACAACACAGACATGAATTAACAAGGTACATGCATCATATGTATGATCAATTTCAACCAACTATCGCATTTGTAATTTGTATTGATAGTTGTAGGAATCCAAATATTTATTTTTACACTATTTAAATAGGTACTAAATCCAGCAAATTGTATGAGATAACAGGATAAAGGCGTAACTCTAGATACTCACTGTGAACAGGTGCTGGTTTTCCAACTTTAGGTGCCGCAGCCGCCAAGGCACACAGCATCAACACGAGTACGAGTTTCATTCTGAAAAGGAAAACACCGCATTTTGTGTACCATGGCGTAAATAATGATGGTCATTAAAATTTTGCGTAATTATGTATTTGTAATGCAGATCGTATCGTTGCCAAATTATAAACATGTTATGAGCATGGTTTTCAATTTTGGCTCGTAAGTTGACTACGTTAAGTTTCGGGGTAGGTACAGACAACCCTTTGGTAGTTGAGACATTAATATATCGATCAATTCTAAAAACCGGAGCGATAATGTTTTATTTGACGTCAAATGTGTCGCACTCGTAACATTAGTACATTCTAGGCTAATGTCCTAATGTTACGAGTGCGTGTGTAAGTGTAAACTGGCAACTCAGAAGTACCTTTTTTTTTTCTTTTTTTTTTTTTTTTCGGCTGGGAAAAAATGCGTTACGCATACCCTCTCACTCGGGGGAGTGGGAGGGGTATGTGGGACTCCCCGGGCAAGCCCGGTATACCCACTAAAACAACCCAGCAACGAAATTCCCGCAACGTCTTAGTGGGGGTGGACTGGGAGATCGGCGTAGCCTTTACGTCCAGTCCACCTCCGACGACCGCCCGCCTTCATAGCGGGCCCTTCACGCCCCCCCCGTTAGGGGAGGGCCGGGAACCTCCGACGATGGTTGTGATGCGTGCAATGCAGGCGGAGGCGCCCCCGCGCCTGTCGCCCGCCCATCACCACCGCGAGGAGGGAGAAGAGGACGTCTTCTCCGACCTCGCCTTCGTCTGCGGAGCGGCGCAGCGAGAGGATCGTCCTCCCGCGCGCGCTCCGCCGCCTCCTTCTGCGAGATGACATCCTCGCAAAAGGAGGCGACCGCGGCCCAGGACTCCTCACTCCCCAGCATGCATCTGACCACGCTGGGAAGGGAGAGGTCCTGTCCGATCTCCGCAGTGAGACTGCGACGCGGCTCGGACCAAGCTGGGCACACCTCCAGTGTGTGCTGCGCCGTGTCCTCCACCGCGCCGCAGTCGTGACACGCCGGTGTCTCCTCCCTCCCGATCCGGTGCAGGTGCGTGCCGAAACAGCCGTGGCCAGACAACACCTGCACCAGACGGAAGGAGAGGAAGCCGTGCGGCCGCTCGAGCCAGTCTCGCAAGACTGGACCGAGCGCGTCCAGGGTCCGACGACCAAAGGTGGCAGAGGCGAGGTCCTCTGTCCAATGGACGATGATGGCGTCCCTCGCCTCCCTCCGCACGGCTTCCCGCTCCTCAGCGACGGGGCGCTCCCCGAGCGCTTTTCGGCGCGCCGTCCATTCGTACACTCTGGCGAGCACCCACGCCTCCAACTCCCAAGGAGGGGTGCTGGCCAGAGCGCACGCCGCCGAAAAGAACTCAGAAGTACCTAAAGTGCCAAAATCGTCATATTTCTATTTTTCCCGACTGCAGGAAGGGTTAATGAACAGTAAAGATTAAAAAATATGTCGAATCTGTGAGGGTGAGCCATTAAAATATGGGATTGAATCATGGAAATAATAAATTACCTGTAACTTGGGGTGCTTACGACTAAAGTTTAAGTGGTTTTCCTATTGCACAAAAAAAATACTTTAAAACTTAAAAAAACATCGCCCTTTGCCAGAACTCACCTACCTAGTAGTTTTTCCGGCTCACAGACGTATACTGCCCACTATTTCACGGGCACCTGGTAAAGAACTTAATCTTCGAGATCAAACACTGATTTATTCCATCAATCACCAATATCTGCTAATAAATAGGGAGATAATTACTAATCAGTGTCGCATTACAATAATTATCTTATTTACGTCCATAGTAGCCACCTTTAATTGTTTTTCGTGTATAATACCTACAACTTACATTATAATTTGTGTAAATTGGCGAACATGCAAAGAGACCCCTAATCGGGCGAGAAGGTAATTCTTAGATTAGTTATCAAGGTAATGACTTTGATTTATCGAGTTATCTCATCTGATTTACATAGGTATGTATTCGAAAACAAACGATGGAAAACTTCAATCTTCTGAATTCCTGGTGGCGCATTAATTTTGCGGTGTGAGGTAGTGTGTTTAGAGTTGTGTTGATGTTGATGGTTTTCGAACCCTTAAGGTGCATCCACACCGCAGTCACTTTTGGTGGAACAACGTTTCCAATCCAAGTGTTAGTGGGCAAAATCCGATAGCAAAAGGTGACCAAAAAGTTGAAGAATGTTACCCAATGTTATCGTATTGCATTCTGTTGCTCCTCAAAAAGTTAATTTAATGCGGTGTGGATTCACCTTTATGGTTTTGGTCTAGATGGGTAACAGAGGCCTCAAATTCTTAGGATAAGCTGTAGCAGTAGGACCACAGAAATATAATATCTATGAGTAGGACTGATCAATTAGTCACATAAGCCTATAGCTTTTACTGTTTTAGAATTATCAATACCTACCTAATTACGTTGTTTTTGTTTGTTACCTATTCATTGACTGTCTCACTCACTGATGATCATCATAACCCCTAGTGTGCTTCCTGAAGTATTAGAAAACTGAAATTGGGTAGGTACGCAATATGTTAGAAAATGGCCATAAACAATGAAAAATTAAAAATACTGTAATTCCAACCAATTTTCCCTCACAGGGCTACATTTTCTAGGGTAAGTTCTTCCTGAAGTCCTCGGCTGCTAATGGTCGGTATGCAAGTTAAGCTATTAATCAAATATCGATAAAAAAAAGAAAAAAATAACTTTCACCTTCCACTTTTTTATGAGATTTATAAAAGTCGTGAACCCGCAATTTCAATATAGATTAATTTTGTTGAGAGGTTCAGAATCGAGAGCAGCTTACGAGCAAAAGTTTAGTTTCCTAAATTAACACAGTGCGAGAAAAAAAGGCAGCTTACAAAAATAAATGAAATCCACCTTTACATTTAACATGATTTTTATGTAATCTTTTCATGGCTCGCAAGCTTTCCGACACGGTTGGCGCAGTGGTGGAGGGATCGGCTGCTGCGCCGCGTGTCGTGGCCCGGGTTCGATTCCCGCACGGAACAAATATTTGTATGGCCTACAGATAGTTGTTCCGGGTCTGGCTGTTTGTTTATGTGACTTTGTAAGTAAATTTGTAAACGCAACCACGATACAGAAAGTTTTTTTAAAGAAAATCTACTCTATAGAGGTTGTGCAGATTGTGTGTTGTAACCGATTTCTTAAGAGTGTCAGTACTTCTGAAACCGTGACAGTCAGAGTTGGTTACGAAAAAAAACAAAAACAGGTAATTTAACACACAGGTCGTTTAATTGTCATACCCATTAAACAGTAATACCGCAATAAGGTTTTCCATGTTATTTCCAATATTTGTCTACGGCAGGGTTCAGTAGGTTCACGATCTTGTCACAGAACGACGCGGCTATGAACTTGTTGAAGCGGGTCAGGTAGTCCGCCAGGAGCTCCTCTACCATCGAGCTGATGATGCCGTCTATGTTGTTGTCGAATTGGGTGCGGGACTGCAACAGGGACAATGATTTTCTTGTCAAAAGGTTCACTTTTTCAACACCTTTTTTTTAATGGGTGATGATGGTCATCAAATACCTGGGCTCTGTGCTGAGCAGAGCGGGACTGCGTCCCGGGATGAACGGGAGGGAATGTTGGACTCGACGGTCAAGACAACGCACAGCCGAAACTAATGGTCTTAGAAAGCTGTAATTTGGCATGTATAGGGTCCTCGAGGATTGTAGATCACTAACAGAGGAGGATTTCGCGAAATTACCACAGGAACGGGAAAAATCGGGATGTACTCGTACGAAGTCGCGGGCAAAAGGTAGTACTGACTGAACACTATCCTGTGCCTTCAAATGCTCTTTGCATTCCAGGAAGTAGGACACAGCAATAACATACTGCTGGACATAAGCCTTCTTCAATTTCGCTACATCGCGCGGACCTTTGCTTCTCGCCTCGAGCAGGTTCCGGCGGACTTTGTCAAGTCGTTAACCCGCCCCATACTAAAAGTAGTATTTGTGAAGAAACCCGACCGCAGAAAATGACGAAAAAGTAAAAATAAAAGCATGGTCCAAGCAGTCTGATGCGGTTTATGACGTCTATTTAAGTTCAATCACTGATACGATGCTACCAACTGCATCAGAATGCTTGAAAAGTGTCTACTTTTACTTTTTGGGGGCCGAGTCACCCGCGTCCGTAGGAGAATACCCTTCAGCGAATCCCTACACGTGGTCCCCGGGTGGTGCTAAACAGGTGACAATAACCGCCTCCGTGGTCTAGTGGTTATACCACTCGATTCAGACCCAGAGGTCCCGGGTTCAATTCCCAGTGGGGGCAAAATTTTTGCTCGGTTTGGTTGGTGGTAGGACTTCTAAGTCCGCCTGGCAAGCTTCCACCATCATGTCTAAGTCTGTCGCCATAACAACAATGTTAACAGCATTGTTGTGTTCCGGCAATTAGAGATATGATAGCCAGTTCCTCTATGTTAGAGGATTCCGGGTGAAACTCGCTTCCATCTTCGGCCTAATCATCACTTTCCATCAGGTGAGATTTGGGCCAAGAGTTTCCCCGTTTTAAATAAAAAAAAAAAAAAAAAAAAAAAAAATACCCTTCAGCGAATGCCTACACGTGGTCCCCGGGTGGTGCTAAACAGGTGACACTAACCGCCTCCGTGGTCTTTTTAAAAAATATGCAAAACGGGGAAACTCTTGGCCCAAATCTCACCTGATGGAAAGTGATGATTAGGCCAAAGATGGAAGCGAGTTTTACCCGGAATCCTCTTACACAAAGGAACTGGCTATCATACCTCTACATGCCGAAACACAACAATGCTGTTAGCATTGTTGTTATGGCGACAGACTTAGACATGATGGTGGTAGCTTGCCAGGCGGACTTAGAACAAGTCTTACCACCAACCAAACCGAGCAAAAAATGTGCCCCCGCTGGGAATCGAACCCGGGATCTCTGGGTCTGAATTAGGTGGTTTAACCACACCACGGAGGCGGTTAGTGTCACCTGCTTAGCACCACCCGGGGACCACGTGTAGGGATTCGCTGAAGGGTATTCTCCTACGGACGCGGGTGACTCGGCCCCCAAAGGGTTAGGTCTAGTGGTTAAACCATCTGATTCAGACCCAGAGGTCCTGGGTTCGATTCCCAGCGGGGGAACATTTTTTGCTCGGTTTGGTTGGTGGTAGGACTTATTCTAAGTCCGCCTGGCAAGCTACCACCATCATGTCTAAGTCTGTCGCCATAACAACAATGTTAACAGCATTGTTGTTTTTCGGCAGTTAGAGGTATGATAGCCAGTTCCTCTGTGTAAGAGGATTCCGGGTGAAACTCGCTTACATCTTCGGCCTTATCATCACTTTCCATCAGGTTAGATTTGGGCCAAGAGTTTCCCCGTTTTGCATAAAAAAATAAATAAAAAATTGTCGTTTTCAAAAGTCATTTTTTATTTTGATATTGTCTTTATCTACTGTAGCAGCTACAGAATATTACCCTTAAATATGATCACGCATTTCAGGAACACCGAGTAGCTGGATACCTATTACCTATAGAGGACATTTCGGTCAAAATTTTGTACCAATTATTTTAGCCCTCTCCTAAGTTAGGCCGGCTATATTGATATTGGCCCACTCCTCCCTGGTCCTCACATTTTGTATACTCAACTCTCTCTGGCGCCTGCACTATTGTGAAGAGTTCAAAGTGCACTGTTTTCTGATTTTCACTTGTTTTCAGTACTATGCGAAAGCAATTGAGTAAGAAGATTTGTACTCACCACAATACGTTCTATACTGAACTCCGGATCTTCAATCTTGACCAGGTGTATCTTACCATCTGCAGACTGTTTCAAGTATATTGTTCCCCATAACGATATGTTATGAACTTCAATACTGGAAAACATTGGCTTTTTTATTATATTTAATTTGTTTATCAGAAATAAAATCAGAGAATTTTCAAATAACTACCTACTAAGTAGATATTTAATATGTACTCACTCGGCTATGCCTTGTCCTTTTATGGAGATGGCTTCGTAAATATTACCGTCCATTTCATAATATTCTGTAAAGAAACACCTGTGTCATGATATTTAAATATTTAGAAGAAGCCAAATTAAAAACACCATTTAATTTACCTGAATAGAACTTCAAGGATGGAATGATAATGTTCAATTGAATCGAAATGTCACTTTTGGAGAAGTTGAACTCTTTAAGCTGGAAGCTTCCCAAACCAGTGAATTTTCCGTCAGTAACGTTCAGGTTGGCACTGAAATATGATGGAATTAGAGCAAAAATGCTGTCAAGGAACAGTTTACTGGTGACCGGGGTTTGAAGTTGGATAGTGACGAACGGCCATAAGGTCTTTGTTGCACAAATCTAAACTACTCTTAGGTATGAAGAGATAAAACAAATTAGGACAGGGCAAAAAACAAACATGATATATGTACTCGTAGTAGCATCACCTTAATTAAGTTTGATTTTGAACCGATTTAGGCTAGTACCATAGTTATATGGTTGTACTTTGCTTCTCTGGTCTTCTAGTTTGAAGCGCGTGGGCCGGATCTTCCAATACCAAGGTACCTACCTAAACTTTTCTTCTGCACCTAAGTTCACTTGTCTCCACTCAAACTCGTAGGGGTCCAGAACTGGTACTCCGTTGCCAGCATCACCGGTCTTGATCAGGTTTCTTACTTGCTCCGATATGAGATTAATTAATTCCTCTGGGGTATATCTTAGGATGCTGGTGGAAATTCCTTCTGAAAACGATAAAAAATTACTAACTAGATAAGTACTTCACTAGTAGATGGATAGGTACCTACTTCTTCTTATTATCGTATGGGCAATAAGGTCTAACGACTCCACCGTAGAGTCAGTACTTATAATAACATAATACCCACCATTGCTGAAGCATCCGACGTTTTCATTTAAAACTATTACCAACACTAATAATGAGATAAGAATTTTCATTTTCACAAGACGAACGAACCAATCTCAGCTTCAAAATCTACCTATAGAGATTTTTTGAAAAGTGAAGAACTTTGAAAAGCAAATTAAGGAACCAATTATTTCAATATTTTTTTACAGAATACTTGTCTTAATTTCAGCCAAGCGCCCAAGCCCCTAAAACGTTATTGATAGAATACCATGTCCTGTGAATTAAACTATAATTTAACTTGAAAACCTTATCGTTGCAGTTTCGAAATCCGGATTTCATTATCAGATTATAATTTTAGTTAATTTGTTTGTTTTAGATAAATATCTGTAGTATTTGGCAACAATAGTAGTACTTATGTAAACGATTGCGACATAAGTATTCAATACCAACCTTCGTGTAGGTACGTAGGTACCATTTTCCCGCGCTAGCGATACGAGTATCAGCAGCAAGCCTTTTATTTTTAACAAGGTAAAATTCCAGTCCAGACAATTTTACAAATTTTTAAACAAGTTGGCAAAAAGTAAGGCCAATTTATTGATTGGCGCTTAGGTAAGGCAAATGAAGCTGCAGTTCAGAGTTGTATCAAAACCGCTGCTGTTGAACTGCAGAGTTCAATGTCTTTCACGGTCAGCATAGAACCCAATCAACGTTATATCTCCACGAACCATTGTCGAATCGTACATCAAACGTATCTAAACTAATTCAATTAATTTTCCCATGTGGACTAGACCATTGTACCATGATGTCCTTGACACATTTAAAGATGTAAACGTTTCAAATGCATATCTGAGTTGATCGGCACACCCGTCTTCGTAACAGAGATGGTGAACCTGTGGCGTGCAACTGAAAATTCTTTTCATGGGCGTTACAAGATATTTTTTTTTGTACCGGTAAAGTTTAAGAGTCCTATTACGAATCGTAAATGCTCTTTTGCAATAGACGAAGTTACGTTGGTCTGCGTTGGGAGTTGGGAGTACATCTATAGTCCGCGAAACAATTTGATACTTACTAGTCTGAATAGGATTATAGTTTAATTGGGCGCTCGCGCGAGACTGAGGAGCGCGCGCGCTGAATTGACGCAGAATATATAGTCCTTTAATTTTATTTATTGTAATTTTGTTTAATTATATTGACAAACGAAAACTAATGAAACGTATTCATTGTAGATTGAAATTTTATATCATATTAATTTATTTGATAAAATTGTTTTTATTTGGAATATAATGGACGCTGAATTAAGACATTTCTGGCTTAAATTAGGCTTTCTTTACGTTTTTTTCCGTGAAAACTCAAGGAATTTAAAGAAATTCTAGAACTCCAGTAAACAAGTAAAACATTCAACTTACCTTTTAGTAATTTCAGCTTTTAAAAGAATTGATTGTAACAATGTGAATTAGACCGTCAAAGTTCCATCGCCGACATTTTTTCTTGCAAACTGAGTTCGTAAAATATTTATAGTAAATTACACGAAAAGAAAAATGAAAATGTGTAATCCTAACTTACAATAAAGCGACTGGCACTATCGTTATTCATGATCAAATAATTAAAATATCTTACTGCTGCTGATAATTACAGCGTCAAAAATCATGAATTTCCGTAAAAAATGTAATAGGGCTCTTAATGCTCAAACTAAACTAACTGCTTAGCTAAAGTATGGTTCCTGAAGAAACGAAGACCAAATTACAATAGACAAAACCTCATACAAATCCCTGCTCATTGGGGACCTACCAGTCTAGACATTCAGACAGGCAGCAACTCTCTGGGACTTCCATTATGTTAACAGTTAGCATTGCAACGCATTTGTACCTACCTGTGTTAGAATATGTTGTAAAAGATTTCACTGCTATTATTTTTTTGCATAGTTATTATTTTGAAGTTTTGTGCAGGATTTTTCTCATAGGATTTCTAAAAGGTTCGCTATCCCTGGCCCAGGGTTTATAGCACTATTGTAGAGTGTGACATTGCATAACGTATCACCATAAACGTCGAGACAGATTGTGCTCGCTGAAAAGGCATTCTAATTTATGGTCCACATGACTCACTTCATGTCGAAAACTACGGTAGACATAGACTACATAAATGTTTCGAGCGTTGACCTGAACGGCCTAGAAAATATGCTTTTTTATAACTAACAATTAAGATTCGCCCACCGCACCCGTATAGTCTGCGTATGAGAACATTATTAGTTGTTTACTTTATTTCTAAAAATGCTGGTGTTTAGCTTTATATCTATTTTTAGAGAAGATCAGTCCATCAGATTCTTCAGGTTTTGATTATGCCGTTGATAAATACGTAACATTGATTGTTGCATAAGTTGAGGTATTGGGTGCGAGGATTATTTTTCATAGATATAATAATGGTAAGCCTTAGATGGAGAGTGTTGTTTCATGAGACTGGTCTAGCTAGTCTATTCTGTAAATAACCACTTCGATATCGACTTCACCTGAGTGACTAAGCTTACAAAGTGAACTTTATTTCACACATCATAAGGTCTTATATTTGTACGAATTTGAAACTCACCTCGGATTCCGCTGTCGAGACACGAAAATGTTGTTACAGAATAGCACTGTAGGTCTTCCTGTTAGGGTTTTGGATTTTTTTCGAATGAGTCACCGCGTTCTTGGAACGTAGGTAAAGGGTATTGGGAGGAACACATATGGGTTTTTAGTCAGTAATAGTGTGACACTCCAAGTCATCAAAAGTAGACCTTTTCCCCGTCACATGGCACACAACAAATTTTGCTGTTATATTGTCATCGAAATTTTTAGCTCATAATTCACCTACATGTGTCAATATGATTTGACCCTAAAACGTTTGTGTTTTTCTAGATTTTTTAAGATTAATCTTTAACATTTATAATTATATTTTCTGGCAGACGGCTCAAACATTCTCGTCCTTGTAACTAATGACATAACAATATTAGTTATGTTCCAAAATCTAGCACACGCTTAAATTACGCAGAAGTTATTAGTACACTATGTCCCATAGACTATAAACATTTGCTCGGGTTAATAAGTTGACATTCACTCTTTACAACTCTTAAATAGAGTGTGTTTACATTCCCCAATCAGAGCTATGTACCTACCCACTAAATCAGTAGGCATTTCATAGCGCCGCTACTGCCGACATCCTGTGTTTGATTCCTTGGTCGGGCAAGGTGTCATTGATGGTTTCCCTCTGAGATTTGTTCGTAGCAAATCCTGGATGTGTGCTTGGTTGATTGCAATAAGCTCATATAATCGATAAAATTTGGGTGTAATATAGATCCCCCAAAGAACTTCAGAATAGTCCATGAATCTAACGTGTCTTTAGAATACTAGTGAACAGAGAGCTTGGATCTTTCATCATTTTTATACGGTCAGGAAAGATCCAAGCTCTCGGTTCACTGGCATTATCAAAAGACACATGTTAGAAGATTCATGGACTATTCTGAAGTTCAGAAATGCTTGGCTTGATCTTACTACTTTTATAGGCCGAATTGTGGAGAGGAGCTTGGACTTTTTACACATTTTTGTTTTATTTATATAATGTTATTTTTAATTTATTTTTTGTTATTATTAGCTCATGAGGACCGACCCTGATTTCAACCATTTATTTGAACTTTCTAGCGTAATTGAAAGTGCCCCATAATTTTGCCGAGTACTGACAGTAGCAAGTTCTTCCCTTTTTGGTCTCCTGTTACTACTAAACGGTTTAACTTAATCTTTGAAACTTTTCAGTATTCTTTCCTCTACTTGGTTATAACTAAGATTAATAAATGGTCCAAGTTTCATCAAGTTGCGATTTTTACAAGCAACCTAGTGCGGCTAGTTACTTCAGCCTTATGCCTTCGGAGTATATTATGTCATAGACCTCCAGTAGCAGAAGTATGGATGGAATTTTGATAAATATTTAGTTGTCTTTTTTATAGAAGTGTCAAAGGTTTCCAGGACACCATGCTGAAAGTTGCCCATTGATACCAATTGGGAGCGAGCTGGCGGTTACCTATTACACGAGAAATAGCCGTCGCCAAAAATGCACTGACACAACTGCGAGAACACTACTGCGAGAACTGCGAGAGACATAGATAGGTACTCAAATCATGTCAACATAGGGATACACATCTGTCACGTCCACCTATGAGTGATATGAATGCATCCATACAAACGTCTCGTCGATTGCTTCATCGATAGTTATGGCTGAGATTTATAGCTCTGTATTATTTGTGTTCCGATTCGGCGCACGCAACGCCAGATGTCAAAAACATATCATGGCGTACGAAAAGCCGTTGACATTCAGTCAGTTGAGAGTATCATGGAACTCGTAAATCAATTAGAGACTGACGCCAGACTGTAATATTATTTTTTATGGACAATTTGAAGTTGGTGATTGGTTTTGGGGCTGTTAGAAATAGGTCAACTAGAACTGGGTGTAGAGTTGTAACGGAAGGAAACGACATTTTTATATTTAGATTTAAGAGTCAGGGAGATTTCTTATTTTGTTCCAAATAAGGATAAACGATTGCAATTGCGAATGCAATAAACGATTTGATTTGATTTGATTTGAAAGGAATCTCCGTTGCTCATGCTTGCTTGGTGTTTTACTTCTAAAACTTACCGCTCGCTCTCGCTAAATGTGATCGGTAATACAAGTCTTTACAATTCCAAAAGCGAACTACTTAGTATAGGTATCTACCTAAGTACTAGATAATTTACACACTGACTGAAGTACGCAGTGGACTACGTACTTAAGTACTTACGTGTTACATTTCTGGCACCAATGTCAAACGTCTGATGAAACGTCTGAAAACAGCCCAAGTAACACAGGAAGCATTTTAAGAAACGAATAGTAAACTTATGTAGAACTTAAGGTCTGTATAAACTCTTATGTAAGTTCACGGAGCATCTTGACGCTTTATATTAGCATTTCAAAACCATTATGATGCTTTACACTGTAAAACGGTTGGATAATGGCATACCAAAATGCTTTTGTAAAGCCTTTAGTTTTAGTGCAGCAAACCACAACGCAGCTGTACAGCTTTCAGCTGTTTTTAGTGCATTTGGTTCTACAATAGCATTTTTAAGTAGTAAAGAAATGCTCAATGCTGTTTAATAGCATAATAATGAACCATTATAATGACAGGTAAATCCGCTATACAGCTTTTAGCTGTGTTTACTGCCTTAGGGTCTACAATAGCATTTTTAAGTTGTAAGATAATGCCTGACGCTGCTTAATAGCATAAATTTGTACCATTATAATGCACCGTAAATCCGGTATACAGCTTTGAGCTGTTTCTAGTGCCTTTTGTTGTGTAATAGCACTTTTAAGTGGTTAGTAACAGCCTAGTACTGCTGAACGGCATAAACGTGAATCAATGTAATGCTTGCATGTTTAAAGATCAACTGAGTTCTGTTGTACAGCTAACAGCTCTTTAATCAAATACACGTGAGTTATTGTAATGCGTAAAGCTGTATATACATTCATTTTGCTGTATTCGTAAAACCATTTGTCGGCCATATTAGGGAAAAGCACATAAATTATATGATCAACACAACAACAGCAATTTTTATGGTGGACGTACCTATAGATATTATTTATTATTAATTTAACTGTGTGTGTTGCATAATCGTGTGTATATAACTTTTCTAATACGTTAATAACAAAATTAAGTTGTGATTTCATTGTACGTGTAATTTAATATAGGTAAAAATAAGTGCAGCATTTATTTACACAAAATGTTGAAAAAGTCGTTTAAAATGAGAGTAAGAACCGGAGGAATCAGGCGAAAAATATCAAAAGAACATGCAAGAATTATGATGTCTCCAGATCCGATCAATGCGCAACAAAACGATTCGTGCGAAGTGAATTGTAGCGATATTAAAGAAGGTTCCGTAGGTCACCAAAATCAACTAGGACCAATCAACTTTGGGAATACACACAATACGGAATCATTGTGTTTAGAAAAAAAAAATATTGCGAATAATGACAATATTCAACAAAATCGTGTTTATGCCTGTCTTCCTGATGCTGTAAATGTAAGACCTGAGAGCTCCGACGAAAGTGAAGATGACAGTGATATTGATAAATATGTAAAATGTTCTTCATTTCGTGAAAATATAAGAAGATGGGCTATTGAAAAGAATATTAATCAAATAGCGTTAAAAGATCTCGCAAAAATTATGAATGGATTGATTCCAGAAATATTACCTATGGATCCAACCATTTTAAAAACACCTAGATTTGTCAATATTAAAAAAATGGAAGGTGGTGAATATTGGCATAATGGAATTACTAATAATTTAACTTTGCTATTGAAAAACTGGACAGATATTCCAGAAAATATATCTTTAAATTTCAATTTTGACGGTTTGCCAATTTTTAAAAGCTCAAAGAAAGAGTTTTGGCCAATACTCTGTAACATTTCTGAAAATTCTAACATTAAACCTTTAGTGATTGGAATTTACTATGGAATTGGAAAACCTAAAAATTTAACAGCTTATTTAGAAGATTTTGTCACCGATGTTAGTCATTTATTGGAAGAGGGAATTACACCGTTGGAAAATTCTGAGAAGAAAGTTACAGTAAAGATTAGATGTTTTATTTGTGACTCACCTGCTAGAGCTTTCATAAAAGGTAATCATGTCCTTAATTGTGCGTGTGTTGTTAAATTCATTTATGATTGTGCATTATTTTATCGCAGGGTACTGTACTCGTATTACAGCCAATAGGAGTATTTATGCATACATACTTACCTGGTTTTGTAGAACTTTTTTACAATAACATTTATTTTTATGTTTTCAGGTGTTTGTAACTTTAACGGAAAACACGGCTGCATGAAGTGTGTTACTGTAGGTGAATATTCCCACAATTCACACACAGTTACTTTTCCAGATGCAAGTTGTTCCGAGAGAACAAATGATGGGTTTCGAAATAAACTTTATGGGGCGCACCATAAATATGATTCTCCTTTGCTTAATCTTCCAATAGATATGGTAAATGATTTTCCAGTTGGTGATTCATTGCATTTAATTGACCTAGGAATTATGAAGAGGCTACTAGTTGGATGGCGTGATGGTAATTTCGGAAAATTTGTAACAAAATGGCGTGCTAAAGATATTGAAGTAGTAACAAATTTCTTGAACAACTGCAAGTTACCATCTGAAATTCATCGAGCAGTGCGAGGTCTGGAGTATCTGGCATTTTGGAAAGGATCTGAATATAGAACTTTTTTGTTCTATCTTAGTATTATTATACTGCCAGATGTGCTCACAAACGCCGTATTTTCACACTTTCTGAAGTTGTACTGTGGTATTACAATTTGTTCAACTGAATGTCATCTGCGTTTGCTGCCATTAGCTAAAGAACTGCTAAAAGATTTTGTCAAGCACTACAAAGACTTTTATGGAGCGGACTATGTTACCAGTAACGTGCACAATTTAATCCACGTAACTGCAGAGGTAGAACGATTTGGGTCTTTACACTCTTTCAGTGCTTACCCTTTTGAGAATGAGCTATATTGTATCAAGCGATTACTGAGAGATGGAAAGAATCCGCTAGCACAAATAGCAAACAGAATAGTTGAAGCCACGACAGAGTTTAGTGTTAAAAAAAATCCTGAGTTAAGTGAAAAACCCGATTATCCGTTTCTAACGGCAAGTAGGAATAATTGTAGAGTACTTCATTTACAACAATTTAAAGTTTCCTCAAAAATAAAAGACAGATATGTATTGACAACTGTTAACGACATAGTTGAAATCAATAATATAGTTGAAGAACCAAATGGAATTCGTATTATTGGCTTAAAAATATGTGGAAACAAAGATGATGTGTTTACGTATCCCATAAAATCTTCACATTTACACATTTACAAAGTAAAAAATGATGATGGTAGCAATTGTAAAATTGTCCTTGATCCTAGAGACGTACAATGTAAATTAGTGTGTTTGCTTCATAATGAATACTTATATTTCATACCACTATTGCATACGTACCAATAAAAAACGTTATTAAGTAAGTATATTTAAGGGTAATTAACAATTTCTTTTACATGTTATAATTTTTTTATGGAAATTAACCTTACAGAATCATAAAAAATAATAATATCCTTGGATGAGATGAGAAAAAAATACAAATTCAATTTTACTCTAGCTTCTTTTGATTAGGATTTTAATTATTAGAATGGGTAATCGAATCCAAACATGCTAGTGTTTTAACCATTGTGTAAATTTTAATTTGAATAAATAATGACACTTGCAAGTTTGAATTGTTTTATGAAAATTAACTCAATTTACTTGTTTTCTTATCATTGCCTTGTTAGCAATAGATTCATTAATACAAATTAAAATCAGATTTATTTAGCGAAGACAGACCTAACAAAAGAGTTGTGTCGCAAAAGAGTTGGTTATTGGCAATAAAATATGGCAGAACAACTGCCATATTTTATTGCCAATAACCAACGAATAAGTAACAAGTAACTGTACCAAAGACCTTGTAAGTATGAAGATGTAAATGGACCTATTAATAAAGTAAAAATAAATTTATAGAATTGTCTACAGATTAACACAAACCACCTTCGATATCATCATCACTCATATTATTTAAATAAATATTTTCTTTCTCCTTTTTTTGTTCTTGAATTTGCATGCTTTCCCCTTCAGTTTCTTTTTTATCGTCATTTGGTTGTAGTTTATGCTGTTTATCTAAATTATCCTTATTCTTACGACATCTCTTAGAAGACATCCTAAGGTTTTTCATGGATTTCCGTTGCTTCGAATTTTTCGTAATAATCTTGAAAAATGTTTCATTGTCTTGTACAGTATACGTCGGATCCCAAGTTTGAATCATGCCATGAAAGAATTTTAAAACGTTCTTGTAATCTTTAAGGGCGATTTTCGACATATCTCCTCTACTTCCACCTGCCCATGAACAATTGCAAAGGAAATCCCTAGTGAATAAAATATCTAGTAATTTATAAGCACAAGTTTTTCCTTCACCCTTCGAAGCTGAGCATAAGAACGACAAATGTATTTTTAGTTTATTCTTTTCTGCTCTATCTGCCAGTAATTGGTCCAGTGATATAAGATCTCTTTGATTTTCAATGGGTTTTAGTGTAAAACTTTCGGTATCTACAGGGTTTGCATCTTTCAACAAAGTAACGCTTGGACCCTCTTTTATTTCTGCAAGTTGTACAGATATTTCCTCTAACTGCACAGATTGCGTGGCCAATTTTTGGACAATTTTCTGCTGGTTTTCGAGAGTGACCGCTTGAATTTGGAGCATATTGTCTATTTTTTCAAATAATGTTTTTTGGTTTTCTAAAATTTGGTCGAAGTTCACAGTTTCTGTGCTAATAATCTGAACTATGTTTTCATGATTAGTGGTGCTTTCAGTTGCTGAAACGTGACTATAATCTGTACACAGGTTTCCTTGATTTTCGTGATTGAACCTCTGAAAACAATATAATGAGTGTATTAAAAGTACACAAATTTGATTATCCTAGTTATCCCCTCGATTATAACGACTTTTGTCGCTTAGTGGGGGCCCTCCTCAAACCAAATCAGCTTAGCATTCAGCTGTTAAGATAAATTAAATTTAATACAGACAGCAGAAACAAGTTTGTTTTAATACGTTAATTAATACACGTAAATAATTTAACTTTTTTGCAGTAAAGGTAAGTAGTTAATACTGAAAAGGATGAAACAAGAATGTACCTTTCAAATTGAATATGGCGCCATCTAGCGGACATAAAGTCATGACATGACCTAAAAAAATTTTTAGAGCGTGATGTTTCAGTAGTCGGGTTTTAGTTCTGAACTAATTTTTAATTTAAATTATTTTGGGATTATAATTTCGTGATAGAGTACGGTATTTGCAGAGCCGCTTATTTATTTTTTTGTTTAAGTTTCTAATATACAACAAACTTTTACATAAATGAAGTGGACAAAACGAGACATAATTTTTTTTAGGTCACAACTTTATGTCCGTTAGAGGGCGCCATATTCAATTTAATGTGACGTCACATTGCCTATAACCAGCGGACGATCAAGTTCAAATTATGACAAGTCAGTGTTAAGGTAACCCCGGTTGCTTTTCCAATACTAAATAAGGTAGACGTCTGAGTACTCGTCTAGTACATGTCATCTTTAAACTTACGCCATTAGCAATATTAGAGGTGATAACTATTAGGCATAAAGCGGGCTACTGACACACCTGCCGCAGGTGTAATCTAAGGTGTAAATTTGCCCCTGCTTGCCTATACACATCACAATTTAGGTGGCCTAGATTGCACCCTAGATTGCCCCTGCGGCAGGTGTGTGAGTAGCCCGCTTAAGCATGGAAAAGGCACTGGGACGTAGTAACTTAGTGCGAATAACGAAATAAACACGCGTGCGATACTAGCTAAGATCATGCACACTGCATAAAAAAATAACTTACCAACTTGTTGGCCATAAGTTCAAATTTCATTTCTTCATGATTTTGAACTACGGTCGTCCGGGGTGCAACCATGCCTGTGTCATTCACGTCTGTGTCTGAATTGTCTTCCATTATTGATAATTCAGCTTCGGCTTGCTGATATGAATGAATATTGTTCCGTTTTAAAATGCAGTCCATTAATATCCATTCTTTTTTATCGGGCTTGGATTGCTCATCTTTCATTAATTTGTACAGTGTCTTTTTAGGCGGCCACCACAAGTTACCATTTTCCTCCCACAAAGAAGGTACAATAACTAGTATTGTTTTCCCTCTCTCTATCCTCTGTACTATTTTGTACGGCATTTTATGGTTGGTACAAAAATTACTGAAAATAAGAAAACCATATTATTATTAAAAATTTAAAAATCATCACCCATAAAAAAATATTAGTGCGTTTTCTGAAGTTTTTCACCATTCTAAAGTGTACAGATATATTTGATGGCTACTGTTGTACCTGACTACACTACAAAGATAATGAAGTAAATAACGGTCCTTTTTATAAACTTGTTTCGGAAAAAATATTCTAATGACGTATGAATAACGACACGCACGAGCACAAGTCACAACCGCCATGTGAGTCTCTCACAAAGTTACAACTGAACTGACAATGGACAAAAATCGGTTTCCGCTGCGGTGTGCAGAGCGCGCGCAGGACATCGCTATAAACAAGCATAGTGCTGTCTCGCTCGTACTAGGGAAACGTCCCCGCAACTGCATCAGTGCGCAGTTTATGGTCTACGTTGCGGCGCACAGGCCAGAACAGATAAGAGGTGCGGAAGCATTGAAATAAAATCTATAGAATCTCAATAAGGTGAATGCGCAGTGGTAGACCGCGAAATTCAAATTTTCTTACTTTTTTTGCAATTTGTACGTTTTAGTGTCAGGATGTATCTTGATCGAAATTTGATTCGCGACTATAACAAGTAAGTATTTACAGAATTATAACCATTAGAATCATTAATACATCTTTCCAAGATATATTTGTACCACAAGCACTTTTCCTAGTCGCAAGTCAACAAACAACAAAAAACAAACAACCTGACTTGAAAATTGCTAAAAACGTAAGAAAAATTGAATTTCGCGGGCTATAACTACGCATTCACCTGGCCTTGTTAACTGAGTGATATTCAAGTAGGTACTCGAATGAAAATATCTACTTTTTTTTGTTGTTGTGCTGCCAACAACAAAAAAAAGTAGATATTTACATTCGAGTTCATATTATAATTTTAATAATCTACACGCAGGAATAGCCCGCTATTCTTCCAACAGCTATTTGCTGTACCCCTACAGAAAATAGTTAAGTAGTTAGTTAGTAGCAAGTCAAATCAGGTTATCGAAATGTGTCATTTTCGACACGGTAGCCTGTCGTACGGTTGTGAATAGCTATGCAGAAAGCCTTTCACTCAAGTTTACAAAAATTCTGAAATGGGGTATATTGTTATGCTCAAGAAACCCCAAAATTGTGTTCAAGTAATGGCACTATTTCAGTATACATCAAGTCTACTGGTATACCGGTGAACCCATATAGAACTACTTCATAGACAATGACACTACAGTGGTTCATCAAAAGTCTTCTCTCTGGCCTCTGACTTAATAATTTTTCATGCGTGAGTATTTATACTGCTGGCGGCATTAATTTGCCTTTTTAAAGGCTCACAAGGCTGCTATAGACCGACACCATTTTGTAAATATTTTATAACCAAAAAATCTTATCATTCGGACCTATTTATAAAAGCAATATACCTATAAAATAATGATATAACTTAATTTAATACTGCCCAACAAATACTATACTGTAATTAGGCAAAATTCGTTACAAACTAGGAATACACAATTGTTTTGGTTATTTCACACATATCTATAAATAACATTTTATATCAAAACCACAAAATATCGAAGGCGCGTTAAAATTTTCAATGAAACTTATATAGACATTTACAGTAAACTAAATGGCGCAGTAATATTTGAAGGCATGAAATAACAAAAGAGTCAAAAACTTACCCAGTATTATAAATTTTGTTTTGATGCAAACAAATTAATATGTCACTCACTCAGTTTGGACCGTCTTCGTCCATAAATTGCGAGACAAAGTTGTTAAATTACAACGTTAATTGTATTATAACATTTGTACCGTGGTATTAGCGATGTTTTTGCAATGATCTAGGATTAATTTAAGTTCTAACTGTGAACACTTAAAAAACTCCAATCATTCTTTTAGTAAATTCTAATGCTAGTCTAATGCTTTTGTAATGCAATAAACATCTTCATTATCAATAATATTGCTAGTGTAATGCTTATGTAATGCAATTGGTAACTTCATTGACCGTAATAATGCTTCTTTAATGCGATTGATACCTTATTTGACCACAATAATGCTAATATAATGCGCCTGTAATGCAATGAAACAGCTGTTGTGAACCTATTTAGGATCTAAAGCCGTATAATTTGTGCCCAAATAAGCATTGCAGTATACCCTATACACGTTTGTAATGCTACTATAGAACTTACTCAAAATGCGAAAACGATACAGAAATGCTGTAAGTCGGCCGCTATGCTGCTTTGATGTGTTACTTGGGAGCCGACTTCGTCATTATTTTCATAGCGGCGCCAACATTCAGTCGGTACGGACTTAAATGTTTCCGTTTCTAAGACAACCTTAGGTACCAGGGAATTGGGTCCCCTATGTTGTTTCGAACGCCGCTGTTGCAACACAAGCCTGCTGTTGCGAATTATTTTACCGCTGCCTCACAGGTTCGAAAGCTCATGGACTCGAATGAAGTAGTCGCGAAAGACGCTGTTTCGAAAAACATTTTCACTGCCTCATACGCTCGAATGCCTGCGATTTCGATTTATTTAGTCATAAAGTGTACAGAAAAATATTTTAAGCAGTAATTAAATAAAATCAACAAATTTGGTGTCAACACCATCATTTAATATTATAATTAACAAAGTAATAATAAAAAATATTAGTACCTCAACTGTACATTTTTTTCTATGAGTACTGAACACAAAATATAAGACTGATCTTTATAAAAAAAAACTAAATTTTATATTTTTCTGTACACTTTATGACTAAATATACCGAAATCACAAGCATTCGAGCGTATATGAGGCAGTGAAAATGTTTTTCGAAACAGCGTCTTTCGCGACTACTTGATTCGAGTCCATGAGCTTTCGAACCTGTGAGGCAGTGGTAAAATAATTCGCAACGGCGTGTGTCGCAACAGCGGCGTTCGAAACAACATAGGGGACCCCTGGGAATTACGTATTGTCATGACGATAGATTTACCTACCTACAGTTTCAATATGAATCGACGTAATAGGCTAAAAGGAATTTTCTAAGGTGATATTCTCAGCAGCCTTGTTTATTTGAGCTTTAGAGGGTTTGTTTCGACCAGGCGTGAGGGACAGACGCCAGCAGTCCAGCAATCAAGCTACAACAATCTGTCGAATTTCTTTAATAGATTTTGAACGTTATCACTAAAGCAAAGTTGATTGCAAAAATTTTCAGGGTATTCGTAATATAGGTAATGCGGTAGGTACATTAATTTATTGTTATTGAGAGTATTTCGGCAGCTAGTATTGGTGGTAAGGTAGTAGGAACTATCTTTGTTATTACAATTTGCTTCCCGCCTGGCAAACTGGTATACCTACTATTAAACCTTAACCAAATCAGTAACTACGCCACTTTGTATACATCTCGATTACCTGTTAATGGCAATGATAAGACGACTAATAAGACAACTTTCATCACACTTTCAGTTTTTAATCGGTAATTGTCACAGCTGTCATAAAAATGTCATATACATGACTGTGTCATTCATACAAACGTATACACATGTACGCGTTCTCAACGTATACCTAAGCAGAAAACCCAAATCTTGAAAAACTATCACTAGTTGGGACCTACAAATAAATTTACTCTACTGAACGGTAATTAGTACCAATACTAGAGACAACCACTTCTAAAAACAAGGAGTACCAAAGTCTAACTAACATTGATGTGAAGTTTAAAGTTAACCTACTACCTGCATCCTGTTTTGAGACGTAGCTGTATACGTAAAATACTAGAGTTCAGAGTTCAAATGAGTGGGAACAATTAATCAGCTCTAACGCTTTTTTCAGACAGTTCACTCGCTGTTTGCAGCAGATGTTGTGGAAACAATAAATTCTTTTGGTTCGTGTGTGTTTCCCATGTCCGAGCTATTTCGGTCGAGGTCGGGTGTTGCCGGGCCCTAAAGGTAAGTACGTACCTCTGTATTCATTTAAGACGGAAGCTGTAACTACTTCTCGTAGAGGCCGGTGATGAAAACTATTACGGTAACTGTGTTTTTTCGTAGCGGATAAGGAAAAATATGCTACGAATTTGTGCTACGAATAATCGTAGCATTGTGATATCGAGATTCGAGAAATTATTATAATTTTTACAATACCTACACTTGCTCAAAAAATGCATTTACGAAGTCTGTGCACATTGTTCGAAAGTTAAACATAACGCACCATACAATGGAACGTGCGGTAAAGTGAGTAGGTAGGTGCTTACGTGTCGTGCGTATCCTTCGCGGTTTTTTTTTTAATTTCTTAAAAAAATATACAGGAATTCCACCAAGGAGATTCACAATACGAGAAAACGAAAAATTTTAAAGCTAGGAGGTGAAATAAAGCCTATTATACTTTCTAATGCTTCCTTATGTTTTTCAATAATAGGTACTCAATAAATTATTAACAAAATTATATTCAACTTTCCAAGGCGAGAGATTCGCGAATACCACAGATTTAAAATGCCCGCCACATAATACTAAAAGTTAATTCTAATTTTAAATTTGCAAATTCGAGCCATTTTATTATTGCAAAGATTGTTGCGACTTTTCGACTGATATCTAAAACCAAAAAGTTGTCTCATTTTTCTCGCAAATGTGTTGTAAAACTGTAAAACGTTGTATGATACACGTGCGAATATTGGTATTTACAAACTCGTAACTATGGTAAGCCCCCGACTTCGTCTCGAGCTTACATTCGTTTTTATAAAAGCCGTATAACGTACCTAATACAAAAAGTGTCTCAGCTGTCTTTTTTTGTCCGTTCAAATTGAAGTTTTCTTGAATTAAATATTCCTTAAATAAATTGTTTTGAAGGGACAGACAGACATGTTTCAGAATTTTATTGATAGTGGCAGTGGCAATGGGTAAGTAGTTGTTGTTAGTTGAACAACTTTATATAGACATCGGTATGAAACTTTTGTAGTCTTTGAAAATGTGTCATCGCGTTGCAATTGCATAACTATAGAAGTTGTACGTACTAGTCTAGGCTATTCATCATGGTGCATAGCGAATCTATAAAAAATCTAGTTTATGGACTGAAGTGTACCATGACCATTTATTTACCCCAACTACCATAGACGGTCAAAGGCCGTATGCACTCAAAAGTAATTAAATCTAGTGTATACTTTTGGACAATATTTCGTCCAATGTATAGACTTAGGTACTATTTATTCTCAGCGAGCCAACTACATTTCGTGCAGTCCACGTTGATCCGTGACACCATAGAGTCCGAGCTCTTCGAAGAACGCGCGTAACGAATTCTAAATTTAAACTGAAAAGTTTTGACTTGAATTTTTGGTGAAAAAGTATACGAATATTATTGGTGTTCTTTTTAATTTAAAATGTGGCGAACAGTTTTGGCTCTTTCGGTCTTCTTGTATGCGATAGTTTCGCACGTTACTACAGCGGCGCCAACACATTATCTCTGTAAGTGCCACCTTATTTTATTTTTGTCGATTTCTCCATTACATTTCATATTTAATTATAAAAGTTTTCCGCCCAATGATGCAATGTCTGAAATTATTATCATTTCTAATTATTCATAAATAAGGCAAACATTTATTTTAAACGGCTCTTAGATTTAAATATTGGTAGATCTAATGTATGAAGACCAATTTATTTGGTGAAACTTCTAACTTTCTTAGTGATTACAAAGATTCGTTTCTGATGGTGATCCACTTTGTCTGATTATTTTCAAAACAGGGATGCACTATTCCCTATCTATTGATCTATTGATAGGGGATAGCGAGTAGGGTTGATGTGGTATGACAGATGATCCTACGTTCTTAAATGAGCGTTACACTAGTCGTTGGTTTGAAGAAAATTAGACAGAGTGTTACGAGTTCTTATTTCCTTTGATTACTTATAAAGCTGTGCACATTGCACTGTCAATCATGAAATTGGATTCGGTCTAGACGTTCCGCGTTTTAAATTAAAAAACAAAACATTTAAAACAATGATAAATAATGGTTGTTTAACAGTTGTAGAGTCATCGTCGTGTTCTTGAATCCAAACGAAACATGTTCAAGAGCGGAACAAATAGGTGTCTATTAGTCTTATCCACATCGAATTCAGGACCAATTTACAGATGTCTGTTAAGTGATTGACCTAATTTTTTATCCAACTATATTCCGGAGATCAGTTAGAACACTTTGCCTTATTAAAATGTTTTGTATTGGTAAACTGTATCTTTACATTAGCTCATCATTTACACCTGCATTTAATTTGTATTTATCTTACAACAGTAAATTAATCAGGTATCAAAATGATCTGTTAGGTTACCTACCTAGTCCTACTAACCTGACAGTCGTTAAACGCCCATAAAAAATAAACAATGCATTAAGATCTTTGGGTGTTTAACCTACCTCGCCTATTCACCTTGAAGTGGTACCAAGCCAGGGGACCTAGTCCAAAGTCAAAAAAATAAGATCAGTTTTGAAACCACTTTGACTTATTGACCCAATAGGGGGAAGTAAGTAGGTGTACAATAACCCACTTACTAACTCTTGGAAGACAAAAAGCGAGGTTTGCAAATACCTACCTTTTGTCTTTTAAATCTATTTTTATGAGTAGGTAGTGTATTTGCGCATACTTTGTGGTGGAAACAAATGGATTTTTCAATTTTCATATGTCGCCTGCCGCAAATAAAATTTACAGGCGGCCCAGCAGTGGGAATAGTAGATTATGTAACGAGGGGATAAAACAGTGTCTTATGTCACGGGCGCCATTTTAAGTCCCGAACCTAATGAACGATACGAAGCAAAGCCAAGGGTATTAGATTTTAACTCACGAGCGAAGCGTGGGAGTTAATACAAGAATCTTGCAACGAGGGATTCAAGGTAGCCCAAGGCCTACTGCGTGAAAATTGTTCGCAAGTCATGAAGAGAGGTGACTGGCTGCGAGTGGTTCGGGTCGGCCTTCAAGTTGAATTCATAATACAAATCACATTATTGACCTCCGGGCAATGATATTTTACTGATTTTCATTATAAACCGCTTAACAATAAATTATGATTTGCTTTAGGTAAGGTTGAGTTTGCATGACATGTATAATCTGACGTATTCGTGCAGGTGGTATGAAAAAAGAATTATCTACTGCCTAGTATGCAATCTAGCGAGATAACTCTATAGAGCAGAGGTCCTAGCACGAATATTTTTGACGTATAGTAACGTTACGTAAAATTTTACCATAGCTACAATATTCGTTTCGCACATATTATTTATTTGAATTAGATACTATATTTATATTTTTAAATGATATAAATTGTGTGTGTCCCATAAAATTAAACCAAAATACTATGGGGTTTTAGTTTTTCACATTCAAAATTCACTTACGTTAACGTTACTAGGTATACCTACGTCAAAATATTCGGACCATAATAATGGTTTCCCCGGCAATACTGACGTCAAGTTTTAGTTACACTTTTTATTGGTGCTTTTACATAGATATTTAGGCTCACAAAGGTTTGAAAATTCATGATAATTATAATATATCTACGTCCCACAACCACAGCCACAACCATGTCTAACAATGACAAGCGAGATCGCGGTAGGTTCAGACAATTTATTTATTTAAACTTTTTCGCACAAAAAAAAAGTACAAAGGCGGACTTAATGCCTTAGGCATTCTCTACCAGTCAACCAAGGGTGGTGAAGAGATTATATGGCAGGTGCACTCTTTGAGAGGAACAATGATAAAAAATAATAATAATATAAGATGTCATAATGTTATATAGAATGGGTACGCAGTACATGAATAAGTTATAAAATTATAATACACTTTCATACATATTTACTATAATATATACCTATACTATATACATACATATATTGTATATTATTATACAAAAACAAGAGAAAGAGGTGTTAAAATAACTCTGCGCTATTTATTTAGAAAATAGCTCTGCAATTGAGATACCTACCCTTATTTTTAACAGAGATTGGTGTTTGACAGCTCGGTTAGGACAGAGACAAAAGTGGAAGGAGAATAGGAAGGGATTTCCCAAACGGTGCTGATTTTTTTTTTTTATTTTTTTTTTTTTTATACAAAACGGGGAAATTCTTGGCCCAAATCTCACCTGATGGAAAGTGATGATTAGGCTGAAGATGGAAGCGAGTTTCACCCGGAATCCTCTTACACAGAGGAACTGGCTAATCATACCTCTAACTGCCGGAACACAACAATGCTGTTAACATAGTTGTTATGGCGACAGACTTAGACATGATGGTGGTAGCTTGCCAGGCTGATGCTGGTAATTGACAATAAAAAAACTTTATTGAACTAAAGCTTATATATAAGTAATGTAACTATTACAATGATATAGTAGAAGTACATACATTAATAGGCTTATGCTAGATAGTAATACATTGAAACCTTGACCCCTAAACTAGGTTAGTATACCTACCTTTCTTAGAAAATCAGTAGGTACTGTCCCTCCGCAACAATTTTACAAGCCAGAATTCTTCCAAAAATGAAAGTTATGCTTTTACAAATCAAAGCAGTTTAGGGTACCTATGCCGTTAATGTGTGATTGAGGTGTGTATGTCGGTTTGTGTGTATGATTGTGAGTGTGTGTTGAGTGTGGAAAATTGGATTTAGTTTTATATTTAACTTTAAAGGTTGAGTCAATGTTAAAAGGGAATTTGAGTGTAGGTATTGATATTCTGATTTTGTGGATAATATTAATACTTTGTTTAAAATGTTGTATAATTTTGTGCTGGTGATGTAAGTAATACAAACGTTGCAAACGTTGTTCTGTGATATTCTTGTGGAAAGATGTTGTGCTTATTTCTGCCTGTTGGTTCTTTGTGGATTACCGTATGGAAAATATAGAACTGCCTGACGTTTAACACTTAAATACCTGTAGGTTTGTAAGTATGGCATGCATTCATCAAGCTGTGAATTTCCTTTATCCACAGCACGTGGCCCAAGCTATACGCTAACGAATACCCCCGAAGTACTTCCGAACAAACCTTACCTCGAGGTGCGCAACTCGACCTACCACGGCAGTGGACCACGCGAAGAGGCGCGAGCCATGTGTTCCGTCAGGACCCAGGAAGTCAATGCTACAGCCAACGCGACCATTACAAGGAGGCTGCACGGAGTTGTTACTTCTAGTAAGTAACAGTCTTGCTAATGAATGCTTAATTAAAATAAAAACCATACTTATTGTTTTTTTGTTTAATTAAGCAAAACAGATCAGAGAGCCAATTTATTCTCCTAATTTATAAACAACTTTCGCATTCGCATGTAAATCGCAAACTGTCAAAAAAGCCTTAGGTAATTTTCATACATTTTTGACAGATGGCGATGGAGATGCGAATGTAAAAATTAGTAGAATCGCACATCTTCAAATCATTTTATGTCAAATTATATGACATGTAGGGAAGTAGACCGTACGTCGTGCCAGAAAATCTGTTGGTATTATTCCCTGAAGTTCCTAAGCAGAAGTGTAATCGTAACTGACCCAAATATTGTCAGTTATTTTTGAGCTGTAATACGGCTAGATATGAAGTCACATGATATCTTTTTTTCGAGGAACAACGCAATCAATTGATCGATTTCGAGCTAGGTAGGTACCTAAAAAGGTGGTGCTTAGGAAGCAACATGAAACGAGGTCAACGCCATTGAAAGCTACTTCATGGCTAGCAATTTTGTACCTACCTACATTTTCGAACATACTCACATTGATTAATTGAGCTGTTGCTCCGAGAAATATAATAGAGTGCCAATTCTACTAATTTTACTTTCGCATCTCAATCGCAAACTGTCAAAAATATATGAAATGCTTTTCTGACATTTTGCGATTGACATGCGAATGCGAAAGTTGTTTAAAAATTAGTAGAATTGGCCATCAGGTTATCGATGCTCACGTTCGATAGAACATTTGAAACGACGTACAATGCGATCCAAACAAGAATAGGAACGTCAATGACCTCTATCTGTCAAATGTCTCTTGAAAAGTACGGTTTGCAAAGAAAACTTAGTTACATATCAATAACGGCTTATTTTACTTTAGTCTTCTAAATAATTTAAACGTTCAATAGTAGATAGTATATTATCTAAAAATAATATTTAAGTATCTAAAGTCATTATTAGTTAATATAAACCATACCATAGCACTTTTTACACTCAATATTTGTAAATAATAATCGTGCTTTGCTCACCCTACCTTAGGTACTGGTTTGAATTGACAGCTATGACGTCACAATATGGCGCTAAGTCGATCATATTCTTATTTGAAAGCATTGTAGATTGGACAATCGTTGTAAACAATTTTCTACTTTTCTAGGAGAGCTCCACACTTCGATCCAGCGCCTAGAAGTGATAATCTACGGTCAAATGCAGCAGCTGTGGCAGAGTTTGGACGCGTTGCGCACACAGCTCACTAGTCGAGTCCCACGCTCTTACAGTAACAATAACGGTTACCCCTCTAGGAATACGGTGTCCTTCAGATATCAAGTACCACGCACATACCAACCTCACGCATTGTGATTTGTAGTTGTAAGAATCTTCAAAGCATAATAACAGTTACTTTCGACCATAACTTACGTCACGTCGCTACCTGCAAGCAGCTAGCGTGCTAGTTGCATTACATTGCAGGCTACCGAGGTATAATGTGGTCAATCACTCGATCGAGCCTCGCAATGTAATGTAGTAAATTTGCATGCGAGTTGCTTGCAGAAAAACGCGGCCTTAATCGACAAGAACACAACTATGACTAAGTAGTTCCAGTCGGTTCTCGATTATAATTGCATGGTTGGTGCAAAATAACAACCAGGGAAGAAGACCTTTTAGAGACGGTTTTCATATAACGCTTAAGTTTTGGTACCTAAATGTACCTTCTCTGTCTTCAAAAGCCACAAATACTTCTTTATCTCAAAGTCGTTGCACTAGGAATATTATCAAGGTTATCTGAAATCTAATTAGTGATCTACTAATGAAATTTTAACGATTAGACCGAACTCACGAGCACCTGTCCGTTATATTGACAAAGAGAGTGGTTCTTAAATACTCGCCCTTTTCAAGGTTACCGACAAGTGGGCGTGGATGGCCAAATCCGAAACTATGAGAATTTGTTGAAAAATATATCAGTTTTTTAGGATTTTTGTAAAATACATAATGGTCATCCCTGTCCACTTGAAAAAATCAGGCTGTATATTAGTAATATGTAATAATAGTATCCGATTTATTTGAGTGAACAAATTGAAAATCGGTGTTATTCTATATATTATATCTTTATTGTCAATTCAATACTCAAGAGGCAAAAAGTATTGATAATCAAGAAAAATACGAATAATTTCGGTGCACGCTCCGTGACGATCTATAAGCGAGCGGGGCCTTTGTTCAAACATCAGTATTATGGTAATTTTTACTGTTTATTGTTAAAGAACGAATGATGGTGAGCTTTTTTCCAACGTTGTCACGTCTCATCTTCTACTTAACATGTATGAATAATTTTAATGTGATAAGTCAGGTGCCTTTATGATGGACAGTTAGATGGATGGAGTATATAGGTGACTAGTTGTAAAAACGAAACAACCATATTTTTTATAAATTTCAATTTATTAACAATTAGTAACTGAATAATTCAGCAGCTTACAGGCTCAAATTCACATCGGTGTGGTTAAACTAACTTGAGCCTGTAATAACAATAAACAAATACCTCGTTAGTTACAATATTATGTAGTTAAGTTAAATGATGTAAAACTAAATGTCGTTATTAATAAATATTAACAAACAAATTATTATGCATTTATCTCTAAAATTACATTTAGAATTTTTGCATTAGAATGTATTCATGTACTTATAAAATACCGAGATTCTATTAGACTATTATTTCATAATTTAAATACCTTTATTCCGATGATGGCTCCGTTTCTATAGAAAATCGTACAACTGCAAGAATTACTGGTCTGCCTACTCACTACCTTATAAATACTACATGGACGGATTATTACATTTTGTGGAATTACTACTAGAACAGTAACTTATTATGTTACTGATACAATACAATAAATAAAACTTCACATTACTTCCGATATCAAATGTTTTGTTCGTTCAGATTTAATCGTGTTTACGATTCGGATTATAACGTTTTACGTGCACGTTATATAAGCAAAAAGATTATAATATCATAATATTTTTAAGGCGATATACATACGAGTACTAGATGTTAGATCCAATCAATCGTATCTTCTGATTAGTTTTCATGAAATAGACCACTAATGAAGACATTTTCAATTAAAATCTTACTTAAAATAAGGCGTTTTATTTGTTGAAGACAATAACTTTGTGATATGTATAGTGTGTTAATATTATAACCATCAGAAAGGTAAAATAACAAATATAAACACAACTACCCGAATTTAGAAATTATTTAAGTAATTGCTACAAGCTGCCAACAAAACACAATCAATGGATTCCATTTATTTACGTGAGTAGTTCTTGTTGAAACATTCACTTCCCTAAGAACCGATTTTCTAATTGTCAGATAACAATTCTCTGAAGAATAAAGAGAGGGTTTAACAAATTTTCTAATCAAAAGCAGTCAAATCGCAATTTTTATTCCTCATAAAAAAGTAATCTAAAGATTGAAAATGAAATGAATTGAAAAATCGGGCATAAAAAAAAAACTATATATACGTTTCTGCAGGTTGGGTAGTTACACAAAAGTTATGTAGGTGCAAGTAGTGGATGGTGTCAAGCGGCTGAGGCTTGCATGTAGCGGCGTAGTTCCTCCTGCGTGTCGAAGATCATGACGGGGAAGGGCGAGCCGGGCACGTGCCGCCCGGCCCATCGCACTTCCACGCGGTAGTCGCCGGGCTCGGTGGGAGAAAACTGTGGGTCACACAAACACTTGTTTAGGATCTTAGTCTATTGAAGCTATTTTACCGAATTTTCAGGTTTAATGTCATGAAAAATAATTCTATAGTACATCTGAACATACCTATTGATATTTTGGCAAGCTCTTTAAATAGGATTTGTTTCTTATTGTATGAGAAACTTGAGCTTTTGTACTGATCTTATTAAATAACGTAGTAGTTTTTTTTTGTTTTATATGAGTGTGACTGTCATGTTAGAAAAGGAAAGGGAGGCAAGAAAAGTGGATGGATTGTTTGTTTGTTTGAGGACTGATATGAAAGCAAAGGGAGTTAGTGATAGCGTGACGGCTGATAGGACAAAATTGAAGAAAATAACGTTTTGTGCCGACCCCAAGTAACATGGGATAAGGGCAGGAAGATGATGATCATCAGTGTGACTGTCATGTATGAACAGCTTACCTCCTAGCGACTTAACATTATCAGGCGATTGCCCTGCAAAGTGCAGATGTACCGATAATTTCAAGGGAGAAAAGAAAACACAATGTTGTGTTGTATTTGAGAAGTTGAACCGTCAAATATAAAAATTAGAGAGTTCGCATATCTACGCAGTAAGTTTTCAGATAGCTGCCTTACAACGTGATAAAGGAATGTCTGTATCATGCAACACAATCACACGTTTGATACTTATAAAATACTGTATTATGACAAAATGATAAGCTGATAGGAGCCTGCAGGGCGTTGACTAACCTAGTGTTTCGTATTCGAAACTTATAAGTTAAATATACTTGGTATTGACGCTTCTATGCCGCCACTTACAGTTACTGCATGCTCCGTTTAGAGGAACATGCACGAAGTAGTTTGAAACTTATAGGTAAAAATACAACGACACTTCGTTTTTGCACGTTCCCTATAGACAAAGGATTATTCGACTTATGAGATTTTTATCAACCGTTATAAGCATTTACTATCAAACTATCGTCATTACCAACGTAAGTGTTTGTATTATCTTTTAAAAAACACGTCATTTAATTAATTTTTTGGTGTAAACAACTATTTTGTCTTGTTAATCGAAAGACGTAAAACGAAATCGTACCTACGCTACGGTTAAGTAGGATTCAATTTAATTCTGATTTGCAGGAGTAGCAACAGTTTCCCTGATTGTTTGAAAATAAACAGTTTTTAATCTGGGCAATAATTTTATGGTCTGTATCAATCCACTCGATCATAATATTATATTTTGTTTGGTATTAATGTTATTTATAAGAGAATATGATTTTCGTCAATTCTAACGACCTCCTGTGAATTATACGACCAATGCTACATTTGCCAATTTTTGGAAAAAAGGTGAATCTGGTTATAAAGATTTCAGACATAAAAAATTACAATTAGATTATACATTAAACAAGCTGCGCAAAGCCTATTTAATAACCTGAATCATCATAAGCCTATAACAGTCAACTGCTGGACACTGCTCTTTAAGTGCACGTCATTTGGCTCGATCACCGACAACTCTCATCCAGCTGCTACCAGCCACCCTGCGAAGATCGGCGCTCCACCTAGCCTAAGGACTAGGCTAGGTGGAGCGACCTTACGTTTGCCAGTTCGCGATCTCCACTCAAGAACTAGTCTACCTAACTGAATACCTATTATATAACCTGAACGATGGTGGTGATTCAACAGGCAACTAGATTTACGCAACAAGAAACTGTGTATGATTTGCCGCGATTTTCTCAAAGCATATCGGGTCGCTCAGTGATACTTTAACTCTGGATACCGCTGAGTACCACTATTATACAATACCAGTATTATTCGGAGGAGTGACTTCAGGAACGGATGATGATGGGGCCGAAAAGTTCTGGAGTAGCGATCGCGTACCGGAAGCCGCAACATTGGAAGGTCTCTCACTAGGTTAGCCGATGACCTGGTGAGGGTCGCGGGTAGCTGCGAGACTCACAGGATCGGTTGTCGTGGCGACACTTGGGGGACGCCTTTGTCCAGCAGTGGACGAAACGATGATGATCACTTTTCAGGACAATATTACCGTTGATAAAAGTCAGTTAAAACTTACTTTGCAAAGTATGGTGCGGTCCTTCTGGCTCTCCCGCTGCATCTCGACGCGGAAGGCGCCCTTGGGCCCGCGCACGCGCACGGTGAGCTGGCCCGCGCCCGCGCCGCGCGTGTCGCACAGGAAGCGCGACTGGAACGTGGCCAGCACGCCCGGCTCCACGCCCGGACCGTACACGCGGACCTGGCCCGGGAGGAGGGAACATATAGTGTCACCTACTAATGTCACTTGACAAGGTAAACGAGCCATTGTAGGGACAGGAAAGTTAGCCTGTGCGAGACTAATCGGATGGGCTGAAAATCTACAGTATAATATTATAAAGCTGAAGAGGTTGTTTTTTTGTTTGGTTGAATCATCTCAGGAACTACTGGTTCAAATTGAGAAAATCTTTTAGTGTTGGATAGCCCATTTATCTATGAAAACATAATATATATTTCATCATACTACGACCAATAGTAGCGGAGCATAAATTAAAAATGTGAGACTCGACGTTTTGCGGGTCAGCTAACCTAATACCTATATAAAATTCTTCCGTTACTGAGTGAGAGACAGATACTCAACGCACAGCCGAAACTACTTGTCATAGAAAGCTAAAATTCGGCATGTGCATTCCCTAACTCCGCAGGGAAGTAATAAGAAAGGATTTTCCGAAATTCCTACGGGCAGGGGAACAAACGGGATATGCGCGTACAAAGCCGCGGGCAAAAGCGTAGTAGTCATAATATATGTAAGAGGAAATTATTCCATCTCTTCAAACTAGTCATCTGTTGCGATGTAATAACCGGCACATTGTTTCACACGACTGAACTACAAGTGTTACCTTCGACGGGTCAGGAGCGCCGGCCACTTTGAGCACAAACGGCGATCCTGGCACGTGCTCGCCCGCAAACTGTATGCTCAGCATGTGTCGGCCCGCTTCCGCTGGCTTCACGTTCAGCGTGAACGTGCCGTCTCCATGCTCGTATAGTTCACAGTACGCCACCTGGAAAACGAGAAATAAGCCATCAGTAAGTACAGCTAGTGTAATCTGTAAATATCTCACCGGATGCTTAGGTGCAGTGAACTGTCATTTCACATTGATTAGATAAATTGATCGCTTACTTTATGTTCAATTCACCGCACACACATATAGTTATCGTGAGTTAAGTGCAGAATTGGCCTTAAAGTGTCACAAATTAACGTCATGATATTTTAGAGGTATTTATTCATTCATATTGGCCAATATGTACGCTATTGGAGAATATAAATCAAGTGCGTTATCCACCTGAGGCGCGTTTGGAATTCACGAAATGCTTTAAGGGCTAAAGTAAACGTATTTAAAACATCGCTGGGCCCGGCGCGGCGCGTGTCGAGCCAGGCGCGGATGTCGCGGCCCAGCACGCCGCCCGCCAGCCCCGAGCCCGAGCACACCACGCGGTGCTGGTACTATGTGCCTGCCAGGTATGTTGGAGTAGTACCTTGTTGGGGCCGGTGCAGTGCGCGGTGAGCTCGCCGGGCCCGGCGCGGCGCGTGTCGAGCCAGGCGCGGATGTCGCGGCCCAGCACGCCGCCCGCCAGCCCCGAGCCCGAGCACACCACGCGGTGCTGGTACTATGTGCCTGCCAGGTATGTTGGAGTAGTACCTTGTTGGGGCCGGTGCAGTGCGCGGTGAGCTCGCCGGGCCCGGCGCGGCGCGTGTCGAGCCAGGCGCGGATGTCGCGGCCCAGCACGCCGCCCGCCAGCCCCGAGCCCGAGCACACCACGCGGTGCTGGTACTATGTGCCTGCCAGGTATGTTGGAGTAGTACCTTGTTGGGGCCGGTGCAGTGCGCGGTGAGCTCGCCGGGCCCGGCGCGGCGCGTGTCGAGCCAGGCGCGGATGTCGCGGCCCAGCACGCCGCCCGCCAGCCCCGAGCCCGAGCACACCACGCGGTGCTGGTACTATGTGCCTGCCAGGTATGTTGGAGTAGTACCTTGTTGGGGCCGGTGCAGTGCGCGGTGAGCTCGCCGGGCCCGGCGCGGCGCGTGTCGAGCCAGGCGCGGATGTCGCGGCCCAGCACGCCGCCCGCCAGCCCCGAGCCCGAGCACACCACGCGGTGCTGGTACTATGTGCCTGCCAGGTATGTTGGAGTAGTACCTTGTTGGGGCCGGTGCAGTGCGCGGTGAGCTCGCCGGGCCCGGCGCGGCGCGTGTCGAGCCAGGCGCGGATGTCGCGGCCCAGCACGCCGCCCGCCAGCCCCGAGCCCGAGCACACCACGCGGTGCTGGTACTATGTGCCTGCCAGGTATGTTGGAGTAGTACCTTGTTGGGGCCGGTGCAGTGCGCGGTGAGCTCGCCGGGCCCGGCGCGGCGCGTGTCGAGCCAGGCGCGGATGTCGCGGCCCAGCACGCCGCCCGCCAGCCCCGAGCCCGAGCACACCACGCGGTGCTGGTACTATGTGCCTGCCAGGTATGTTGGAGTAGTACCTTGTTGGGGCCGGTGCAGTGCGCGGTGAGCTCGCCGGGCCCGGCGCGGCGCGTGTCGAGCCAGGCGCGGATGTCGCGGCCCAGCACGCCGCCCGCCAGCCCCGAGCCCGAGCACACCACGCGGTGCTGGTACTATGTGCCTGCCAGGTATGTTGGAGTAGTACCTTGTTGGGGCCGGTGCAGTGCGCGGTGAGCTCGCCGGGCCCGGCGCGGCGCGTGTCGAGCCAGGCGCGGATGTCGCGGCCCAGCACGCCGCCCGCCAGCCCCGAGCCCGAGCACACCACGCGGGATGCGTCGCCGCTCTCCGAGCTCGCCGATACGTTTACTGTCAGTGGGCAACCTGTTGGAGTAAATAAAATATGAATAAAAGCTTATGTCGATATGACTTATTAAAAAATATTACTTATAATTGAAATTCACGGGTTGTTAAGCAATGATACACACGCATAAATGAAACAGGTCCCGAACGACAGCATGATGCTTCCCCGCACACGCAATATTGTTCTATCTAGTCTAGACGTTTTTGATGGCGGACGCCTAAATTATTTTATTCTGTGACCTTGTCTTCAAACAGCATAGAATATCCAAGATACCTTTGATCATCGTGAAAAGAACTTGGCAAAAGGGAGGCAACGCCCAGCAGTGAGCAAAGTTGAATTGTGGGTGATGATGCAAACCTTTAACAAGTCGTCCGGCCCACAGCACCCTCAGCTGGTGGTCGGCGGCGCGGCGCGGCGTGTAGGTGGCTCGCCACAAGCCCGGCCCGGCCGCTGACAGCGCCACGGGGATGTTGTCGCCGTCCGCTGATGTTAGCGACGCTTCCGGAGCGCCTGGCCCGGCTGCGCTGCCGTCTGGAACGAACAAAACGTTCAAAATACTCTTTCTAAAGTATCTGAATCAATAATGTACAATTAAGGCCAGATTTCACATAGTGACATTAAGAATTATTTAAACACATATCTAAGCTATTCATTAAAAATCTCGTGTCACGGTGTTTATTATAGAACTCCTTCGAAACGGCTTGACTGATTTTTATATATTTTTATTGTGTATATTTGGTAAGTCTGAGAATAGGTCGTTGGCTATTTTTTATTTATATGGAAAAACGACGTTTGCCGGATCAGCTAGTAAAAAATAACATTTTGTTGGCAGAGTTGTTGTTTAGGAGTAAGCATAGAATTTAAAATTGGTTAGAGCTATAGTATGTGTTCAGGGATTTAATAATAGTGGGCTTAACTTTAAGTTAAACCTCTGATTAATGAATCCGTTGTACAATCCCAAGATAACGTTGAAAGTATTCAACGAAAAATTCCGCTGTTCTATTTTAAGAGTGTGTATTCCGTCCACTAGCGCCGCCAATCGTTTTTTATTAATTGTGGTAAATTTAAGACACGTAGATAAAAAAAACATACAACCGAATTGATAACCTCCTCCTTTTTGGGAAGTCGGTTAAAAAAACCCTCTGTAGTGCACTGAAGAAATGTATCTATTATTTTTTGACAGCTATTTTTAATACATAACTCATGGCTAAATAGCCAAAACGGCAATTATTGCTAAAAGTGGCCACTTTTAGCAAAAATATCGACTTTGGCAACTATTTATGTTCTAAAGTACAAAACATAACTCTCAAAACATAATAAATACATTTCTTCAGTGCACTACAGAGCGGTTTTTTATCTACGTGTCTTAAATTTACCACAAATAATAAAAAACGATTGCCGGCGCTAGTGGACGGAATACACGCTCTTAAAGTGTATAATTATTAGTAGCCAGATTCTGCCCGCCGTTTGGCTCGCTTGATGACGGATTTTAATTTTATGGCATTGCACGTAACTCTTATTTTTTAATTCCCAAAAAGGAGGAGGTTATCAATTCGGTTGTATGTTTTCTTTTTTTTTTTTGTTACCTCATAACTCCGACAATTATGAACCGATTTGAAAAAATTTTGTTTTATCTGAAAGGATATTTTGCAGATTGGTCCCATTTAAATCATATCAAAATCGGTTACGAACTTTGGATTTTAAATCGAAATACCTGGAATTTGATTATTTAGATGATTCTTTGATAATCGAAATTGCGTATTTTGCTTTTCTGCGATTTTGCAGTGGTGTTGTTAGGTGTGGGGCACCACTAAAAAGTGAAAAATAAAAAACTTTTTACAAAAAAATACAACCGACTTCCAAAAAAAAACACTACAAAGTAAAAAATAACTTTAATTTCGGAAGTCGGTGTCAAAATACGAAGAAAGTAACAAAAACATCGACTTCCGAAATTAAAGTTATTTTTTACTTTGTAGTGTTTTTTTTTGGAAGTCGGTTGTATATTAAACAAAAACTAATGTTACTTTTTTATAGTATCAGCTCTAGTGAAAGTCCAGTCAAAATCGGTCCAGCCGTTTCGAGACATTAGCCGGAACAAACGGACTGACAGACCACAATATTTTTTTTCTATAAGCACGATATTTATAACAAAAATAATGTATATTATAACGGGTGTAAGGGACAGCCCTCCTCAAACTGATAGGGTGATTTCAGTATATCGTACTAAGTTGACCGGTACATGAAATTTTTTCAGGAACTTTATGGGAATCCAATAAAACTGATTTGTTTAATTACCTCACTCGCAGTGTATCGCTACCTCTGCAAAACGCACGCAGCGAACGGCAGCGCAGCGAGCTTTCGAAAGGATAGCTGCGCCCGCGCTACGTTTTAACAGCTGATTTCATGCGTCGTTCATGAGTTTTTTTTTTATTATTTTTTTATTTTTTCATTTTAGCTGTGTTATTTACATTAATGGAGTTCTGCATACAGATAATGTAACTTTACATTGAAATAAAGCAAAAAAAAATGAAAAATCGAAAAAAAAAAAATAAGAAAAAAATCCTGAGGAAATTTCCACAGGAATATGATTCAAAATAAGGAGCTGATTGCACCCTGTTAATTTGTGGAAGGCTGTCCCTTACACCCTGTATTTATATATTAGCGGCCCCGATAGACGTTGTCCTGCATGATGACTGCAGCGCCATCTGCCGGGCTGATTTCTAGATCTAAACCATCCAGGGCGCCACCCAAACGCATACAAAAAAATCATTGAAATCGGACCAGCCGCTGTGACATACACACGTTCAGTCGAATTATATATTTAAAGATGTATTTATATATTGAATACTGTCAGATTAATATTACAAACAGGCATAACTCAATTGTATTACTTGTTTAGATGTAGATAATGCGAAATAAATCAACAGATACGACTTAGTATAGATATAGTCAGCAAAAGTTCTCTATCTACTTGGTTGTACGGGGTTGTACTGATTTATAAAAATATAGAAAACTGGTGATTAGTTTTGATTTTATTAAAAAAAACCTATTTATCGCTCGTATCTTGTTCTAAATGTGGCGTTAATAGAAAAAAAATATTCGCAAAAAGAACAATTTGACCCCGACGTGATTTGAACACGCAACCTTCTGATCTGGAGTCAGACGCGCTACCGTTGCGCCACGGAGTCTGGTACATGTGGGCTCAAATTTACACATCTCTAGTCATTAAAGTGTTTTGCTCTCGATATTTATCTATTTCCATTGAAAATAATAATAAATTATATTATTTGCATTGTTGTATATTTACAGTCTCGTTAGGAGAAATTAAGAACTGACATTATCTGGTGCACAGGTCTACTATTTTATCCATTTTCGTGTAATATTAAAACTGGACACTTGGCTCTCATTGGTATGTCCAATGTTGGTTGGGTATATTTCGTGTCATGGGAATCTTCCGAAGTTTTCGACAGTTGTCATTTTCATGATTTTTGGGATCGCTGATAACGATAATGGTCTCGAAATGAAAATGAAAATTTTAGATTTCCATCGACGCCATCTTGGATTTTCATTTCAGTCCCAGTAACGTTCTCAGCGTCCACAAAACCATGAAAATTAAACCCGTGACGAAAACTGTAAATTTTTGTCGGTGTCATCTTGGAACTCCATTAAGAGCCCATATCGTTATCACCGCCCGGAAGACCATAAAAATTCCACCCATGACGGACAAGTGGAAAAGTGAAAATTTTCGTCATTATTGCGCTGTTCACTATGTCAGTGTACTCACCGATGGTGAAGACCGCGGGAGTGTGCGGCGCGGCGTGCGCGAGCCCCCTGCCGGCGAGAGTGACGCGGTCCGCACTGGCCGGCGGCGCCAGCAGCGCGCGCCGAGGTGCGCCGCCCACTAGCGCGCCGTTGTATGTTAGTTCTAGTTCTGTTCACTATGTCAGTGTACTCACCGATGGTGAAGACCGCGGGAGTGTGCGGCGCGGCGTGCGCGAGCCCCCTGCCGGCGAGAGTGACGCGGTCCGCACTGGCCGGCGGCGCCAGCAGCGCGCGCCGAGGTGCGCCGCCCACTAGCGCGCCGTTGTATGTTAGTTCTAGTTCTGTTCACTATGTCAGTGTACTCACCGATGGTGAAGACCGCGGGAGTGTGCGGCGCGGCGTGCGCGAGCCCCCTGCCGGCGAGAGTGACGCGGTCCGCACTGGCCGGCGGCGCCAGCAGCGCGCGCCGAGGTGCGCCGCCCACTAGCGCGCCGTTGTATGTTAGTTCTAGTTCTGTTCACTATGTCAGTGTACTCACCGATGGTGAAGACCGCGGGAGTGTGCGGCGCGGCGTGCGCGAGCCCCCTGCCGGCGAGAGTGACGCGGTCCGCACTGGCCGGCGGCGCCAGCAGCGCGCGCCGAGGTGCGCCGCCCACTAGCGCGCCGTTGTATGTTAGTTCTAGTTCTGTTCACTATGTCAGTGTACTCACCGATGGTGAAGACCGCGGGAGTGTGCGGCGCGGCGTGCGCGAGCCCCCTGCCGGCGAGAGTGACGCGGTCCGCACTGGCCGGCGGCGCCAGCAGCGCGCGCCGAGGTGCGCCGCCCACTAGCGTGCCGTTGTATGTTAGTTCTAGTTCTGTTCACTATGTCAGTGTACTCACCGATGGTGAAGACCGCGGGAGTGTGCGGCGCGGCGTGCGCGAGCCCCCTGCCGGCGAGAGTGACGCGGTCCGCACTGGCCGGCGGCGCCAGCAGCGCGCGCCGAGGTGCGCCGCCCACTAGCGCGCCGTTGTATGTTAGTTCTAGTTCTGTTCACTATGTCAGTGTACTCACCGATGGTGAAGACCGCGGGAGTGTGCGGCGCGGCGTGCGCGAGCCCCCTGCCGGCGAGAGTGACGCGGTCCGCACTGGCCGGCGGCGCCAGCAGCGCGCGCCGAGGTGCGCCGCCCACTAGCGCGCCGTTGTATGTTAGTTCTAGTTCTGTTCACTATGTCAGTGTACTCACCGATGGTGAAGACCGCGGGAGTGTGCGGCGCGGCGTGCGCGAGCCCCCTGCCGGCGAGAGTGACGCGGTCCGCACTGGCCGGCGGCGCCAGCAGCGCGCGCCGAGGTGCGCCGCCCACTAGCGCGCCGTTGTATGTTAGTTCTAGTTCTGTTCACTATGTCAGTGTACTCACCGATGGTGAAGACCGCGGGAGTGTGCGGCGCGGCGTGCGCGAGCCCCCTGCCGGCGAGAGTGACGCGGTCCGCACTGGCCGGCGGCGCCAGCAGCGCGCGCCGAGGTGCGCCGCCCACTAGCGCGCCGTTGTATGTTAGTTCTAGTTCTGTTCACTATGTCAGTGTACTCACCGATGGTGAAGACCGCGGGAGTGTGCGGCGCGGCGTGCGCGAGCCCCCTGCCGGCGAGAGTGACGCGGTCCGCACTGGCCGGCGGCGCCAGCAGCGCGCGCCGAGGTGCGCCGCCCACTAGCGCGCCGTTGTATGTTAGTTCTAGTTCCGCTTCACCACCAGCGTTGCCTTCTACGCCTGTTAGTGTTACTACTGCACGACCGGATACTGTTTCGACGCCTGTAAGAGATACAAGAAACGTTTATTGTACCCAATGCGAATCAAATACAAATTAAATAGCAAACTGCGTGTGAAATCGACAAAATGCAAGTCACCATTAAACAGCGGGTCTATACAAACTGCGCGGGACATTGTCAAAATACAGGTCACATTAAAAAAAAGAGTCTATACAAACAGAGCGAGACATTGTCCAAATACAAGTCTCATTAAAACAAATGGTTTATACAAACCGAGCGTGGCATTGTCAAAATACAAGTTACATTAAAACTTTAAAACAAAGGGTCTAAACAAACAGCGCGTGACATTGACAAAATACAAGTCCCATTAAAACAAACGGTCTATACAAAACCGAGCGTGACATTGTCAAAATACAAGTCACAATAAGACATTGGGCCTAAACAAACAGAGCGTGCCATTGTCAAAATACAAGTCACATTAAAACAAAGGTCTTATACAATACAAATAGCGCGTGACATTGACAAAATACAAGTCCCATTAAAACAAAAGGTCTATACAAAACCGAGCGTGACATTGTCAAAATACAAGTCACAATAAAACAACACGCTCTGTTTGTTTGGGCCCACCCAAACAAACAGAGCGTGACATTGTCAAAATACAAGTCACATTAAAACAAAGGGTCTGTACAAACAGCGCGTGACATTATCAAAATACAAGTCACGTTCAAAGGGTATATTCAAACAGAGCATGGCATTGTCGAAATACAAGTCACATTAAAACAAAGGGTCTTTATACTGCGTTTCGACACTACGTATTTTGCATTGGAAAAGTGGCTGTAGACGCGCGTTAATTCCATTTGTTATTGTGACGATCATCGGCTTTAGAAATGATTCCATATATATCCAACAAGACATAGAACAATTAATCTGCTGTTAAAACGCTTCAATGTTTATAGCTTAGTTATTCGATTTTAGAAAATATTTAAAATTAAATATATGTGTGACTCACGTTGATGCCTGCCAGCTAGTAAGCACTCTAGCGTGCCGGGCCCCGCGTTGCTGGTGTCGAGCACAAGTTTAGACGGCGCCCTCACGCGGCCCGAGTTGTCTGTGCCCCATCCTCCCACCGGCATGATCGCTGATGTGTCTATCACCTAGCAAGAGAAGACAATAAAATGATTAGGCAACCTTAACGTGGGAAGACGCTTCTAGCTGCAGTATTTGGTTATCTCATCTGTACTAAATACGTATTAACTGTATCTCTAGTTTGTACAAATGGACCTACCATTTTTACAAACCAGAGACACTTTTTACGTCGAGTTACCCTGGATTATTATGTATGAAATAATTGTTATTTATTCGTAACTTCGTGTTAGCTAGTTTATTAAGTTATAAGAAAGCTATCAAATATCTTGCATGATGTCGTAATGAATTCCAAAAGTGATGTTTGTTTCACAATCTGTAAATAATTTTTACCTGGCGCTTACCCAGCTAGTAAAGCAAGCTAAGGGTTCCAATCCGAGTATTTCTGTAAAAGAATAACCCAGCAGTTGCATCGCTCACCTTAACAGAGAAGGGGCTCCCGGGTAGCGGTCCGGACGACGTGAATATCCTGACCTCGTAGAGCCCCACGACGAGCGGGATGTACGCACACAGCCACTCCCTGGGCGCACCCGCTACCACGCGACACTCTAGCAGACCAGTCTCTGTGCTGTCTTCTTTGTCGTCCGTTGTTAGTCTTTCGACCTGAAGGGAAGAATTTGCTGAGTATCATATCGTTACCATGAACAGGGAAAATAGTCCTATCAGGCACCTTTGCATTTAGCGTACTTGTTGACAGTATACGCCCATTCATACAGACTCTCATTTATCAACCGACGCCTTATCTGTAATCACCCTTAAGCTATCTCGCTTATTATTGTATAATAAATCTTCCCCCCTACTATCATCATGATACTGTTGTGATGGGACAGCAATATTCGTTTTGTATAGATCCGTCTCTACCTGACAGCAGAATTATGATTGCCTAGGCACGTCATAGTAGAGGTCCCTGCGCAAACTACTAAAAACACCCTAGGGGCAGTTTATGTCGGGTACATTAAGTGGGCCACCTATGTAAGATGACTAAAATACCACAGTGTTTAATAACAGTAGCTATATATTTATAAGAAGATCAAATTTACCTGCACCACGGGCGGCGAGTCTTCAGTACAATGTATGGTGAAGGCGGCCTCCTTGCCGACGTGCGCGTGCGCCAGGCCTGTGCCGGCACACCGCGCTATGCTGCTGCTTCTACCGCTTAGAACGCCTAGAGATACTGGACTGCCTGATACGTTTGCTCCTGCAATATAGTGACATTGTGTGACTATTTTGGAAACTTACACTGACTCAGGATAGGGCTAAATGAAAATGGGAATGGGCACATTAAGTATTTGTTATAGCATAGCTAGTTTGCTGTGCAGTTGCAGAGACTGACATGATTGAGTTAGCATTTTTCCAAGATAACTACTGTAAAATTGATAAAAATGAATGAATGAGTAATTGACAAGCAGTTAGTTACAAATAGTTCAACTGGCTTCAACGATGAATTCTTTATTATTTTATTAGTAGATGTTATCGGTTTACCATAACTACATTTATGGTAAAATAAACCTAAACGTAGATACAGTGGAGCCAATTTTACTAAACACTCTTTCCACAACATTTACCTCCATAAGTTATGTATATTCTGTAGTGAGCTGGCACTGAGGGCCGTAAGCGCACTCTATAAGTATTTCCATCCTCTCTTATATCGACGGGCAGACGAATGCGACGCTCACCCATCGCCTCGCATATCACTTCTAGTTCCGCTACACCTGCGTCTTTTGTGTCAACTGGAAAATAAAAGAACAACTTCTCGGTCACTTATCTACCAGGTGTGTTTGAAGAAATATGGCTTCTAGAATAAAATGAGATTTGGAACAGTTAACAGGCCAGTAAGTGTCAAACATCACTGTACCGGTGCGAAAAGGGGACGGCGCTCTTGATGTTGCTTCATCTCTTTTTCGCTTGGCAGGATGATGATAAATTATTATATATAAAGATGATTTTAATATAGTATTATGAAATGATTATGTTACCTGTAAAATTGATGGGCGTTTGTGCTATGATGTTCCCAGTAGGTAATCCAGATATGATGACTCTGTTGGAATCAAACGATTCGCAGGTGTAGGGACTTCCTGATACAGGTTTTGATAAGTGTAGTACCTCTGAAATAAAAATAAGGCTATCAATTTTTTTGTAACTTTAGCTATACCTACATTAAAAACATAATCAACCTCAGCTAGCTGAGCGTAGTCATTATTTAAACGTAGATTACACTAAGTCCACAGCGACATTAGTTCTGATTTCGCTCCGAAATGGCTCCCCATGAACGTGCCGAATAATGGAAATCGTTTAAGATTTTTTTTTTATAATATGATTGGTATTTGGATTGGTTGATTGATAACCAGAAAATTTTAATTATATATTTCTAAGGGCACATATGGCGCAATGCAGAGCATGCCCGCGAAGTTTTCTGGACTTGGTCTGGTAGCAGCGCGCCGGCAGCGCCTCGTACTCACCTATAGTGCTCTGACCAACATCGGTGATAGTATACTCCGCCTGCAACAGGCCCGACTTGGTCTGGTAGCAGCGCACGGGCAGCGCCCCGTACTCACCTATAGTGCTCTGTCCAACATCGGTGATAGTATACTCCGCCTGCAACAGGCCCGACTTGGTCTGGTAGCAGCGCACGGGCAGCGCCCCGTACTCACCTATAGTGCTCTGTCCAACATCGGTGATAGTATACTCCGCCTGCAACAGGCCCGACTTGGTCTGGTAGCAGCGCACGGGCAGCGCCCCGTACTCACCTATAGTGCTCTGTCCAACATCGGTGATAGTATACTCCGCCTGCAACAGGCCCGACTTGGTCTGGTAGCAGCGCACGGGCAGCGCCCCGTACTCACCTATAGTGCTCTGTCCAACATCGGTGATAGTATACTCCGCCTGCAACAGGCCCGACTTGGTCTGGTAGCAGCGCACGGGCAGCGCCCCGTACTCACCTATAGTGCTCTGTCCAACATCGGTGATAGTATACTCCGCCTGCAACAGGCCCGACTTGGTCTGGTAGCAGCGCACGGGCAGCGCCCCGTACTCACCTATAGTGCTCTGTCCAACATCGGTGATAGTATACTCCGCCTGCAACAGGCCCGACTTGGTCTGGTAGCAGCGCACGGGCAGCGCCCTGTACTCACCTATAGTGCTCTGTCCAACATCGGTGATAGTATACTCCGCCTGCAACAGGCCCGACTTGGTCTGGTAGCAGCGCACGGGCAGCGCCCCGTACTCACCTATAGTGCTCTGTCCAACATCGGTGATAGTATACTCCGCCTGCAACAGGCCCGACTTGGTCTGGTAGCAGCGCACGGGCAGCGCCCCGTACTCACCTATAGTGCTCTGTCCAACATCGGTGATAGTATACTCCGCCTGCAACAGGCCCGACTTGGTCTGGTAGCAGCGCACGGGCAGCGCCCCGTACTCACCTATAGTGCTCTGTCCAACATCGGTGATAGTATACTCCGCCTGCAACAGGCCCGACTTGGTCTGGTAGCAGCGCACGGGCAGCGCCCCGTACTCACCTATAGTGCTCTGTCCAACATCGGTGATAGTATACTCCGCCTGCAACAGGCCCGACTTGGTCTGGTAGCAGCGCACGGGCAGCGCCCCGTACTCACCTATAGTGCTCTGTCCAACATCGGTGATAGTATACTCCGCCTGCAACAGGCCCGACTTGGTCTGGTAGCAGCGCACGGGCAGCGCCCCGTACTCACCTATAGTGCTCTGTCCAACATCGGTGATAGTATACTCCGCCTGCAACAGGCCCGACTTGGTCTGGTAGCAGCGCACGGGCAGCGCCCCGTACTCACCTATAGTGCTCTGTCCAACATCGGTGATAGTATACTCCGCCTGCAACAGGCCCGACTTGGTCTGGTAGCAGCGCACGGGCAGCGCCCCGTACTCACCTATAGTGCTCTGTCCAACATCGGTGATAGTATACTCCGCCTGCAACAGGCCCGACTTGGTCTGGTAGCAGCGCACGGGCAGCGCCCCGTACTCACCTATAGTGCTCTGTCCAACATCGGTGATAGTATACTCCGCCTGCAACAGGCCCGACTTGGTCTGGTAGCAGCGCACGGGCAGCGCCCCGTACTCACCTATAGTGCTCTGTCCAACATCGGTGATAGTATACTCCGCCTGCAACAGGCCCGACTTGGTCTGGTAGCAGCGCACGGGCAGCGCCCCGTACTCACCTATAGTGCTCTGTCCAACATCGGTGATAGTATACTCCGCCTGCAACAGGCCCGACTTGGTCTGGTAGCAGCGCACGGGCAGCGCCCCGTACTCACCTATAGTGCTCTGTCCAACATCGGTGATAGTATACTCCGCCTGCAACAGGCCCGACTTGGTCTGGTAGCAGCGCACGGGCAGCGCCCCGTACTCACCTATAGTGCTCTGTCCAACATCGGTGATAGTATACTCCGCCTGCAACAGGCCCGACTTGGTCTGGTAGCAGCGCACGGGCAGCGCCCCGTACTCACCTATAGTGCTCTGTCCAACATCGGTGATAGTATACTCCGCCTGCAACAGGCCCGACTTGGTCTGGTAGCAGCGCACGGGCAGCGCCCCGTACTCACCTATAGTGCTCTGTCCAACATCGGTGATAGTATACTCCGCCTGCAACAGGCCCGACTTGGTCTGGTAGCAGCGCACGGGCAGCGCCCCGTACTCACCTATAGTGCTCTGTCCAACATCGGTGATAGTATACTCCGCCTGCAACAGGCCCGACTTGGTCTGGTAGCAGCGCACGGGCAGCGCCCCGTACTCACCTATAGTGCTCTGTCCAACATCGGTGATAGTATACTCCGCCTGCAACAGGCCCGACTTGGTCTGGTAGCAGCGCACGGGCAGCGCCCCGTACTCACCTATAGTGCTCTGTCCAACATCGGTGATAGTATACTCCGCCTGCAACAGGCCCGACTTGGTCTGGTAGCAGCGCACGGGCAGCGCCCTGGCCCCGGGCCCGGACACCACGACGTCGAACTCCCGCGCCGGTCGACCGAGCGTGTCAATGCTGAAGGAGGCTACCCTGTTCACTTGGGCTTGGTATAGACCGAGGCCGGAAGCTGCCACCTGGGGAAGAGACGTGTGCTTTACTAGGGCAAAAATCTCTTTAATTGATTGGTAGAACTTTACTGGGGTGATGTGTTTTTTTTTATCTAGAGATCATACAACAAAAATAGCGTTTTCTTTGTTTTAAGTGACAGGGTCAATGTGAGTACTATCTTTAGGAGCAACATTTTATTTGGGGTCCGTACCCGAAGGGTAATCAACGAAATCCTATTACTAAGCCTTCGCTGTCTGTCTGTCAGCGAGCTGTATCTCAAGAACCATAATAGGTAGACGGTTGTTTTCACAGAGTGTTTATTTCTGTTCCCGCTATAACAAGAAATAATGAAAATAAAACTAAAGGGGTCTCACATACAATAAACATGTTTGTTTCAGTTTATGGTAAGGACTCGCACTTGGCCGGTTTTTAATCTTATTGTGGGGCACAATTTTGCACTGTAACATAATTGATTAATCAAGGTAACACAACAAGTATTAACACATTATCCAATGCAAATATGACATGGTACATTTGATAAATAGCTTGTTACCTCTTGTCCGTGATGCGCGGGCTGCACGTCCACTATGAGCGGCTCGTTGGCGACGGGCGCGCCGCTCCACAGCAGCGTGAGGCGGTGCGGCGCGGCGCGCGCGGGGTGCCACACCAGCTCCTGGCGCGCGCCGCCGCGCCGCCGCACCGAGTGGGGCACGGCCGCGCCGCCGCACGTTACGCGCCCGGACAGGCGCCCGTTACCGGCTCCGTTGGTGCTCACTGAAAACAGAAACGACGTTGTAGTGAGCACGTAGGGACAATTTGTAAATTGCATCTTGACGTTGTCTTGTCTTTACGTCCTTATTTAGGCATTGATTTCATTGCCTTTCTATGTCACAGCCAAATGGCTTAATCAGCGGTTTGATTGGCTAACTGATCGGTGTTCCGGGTCTCCGGGTCTGACTGTTGTGACCGGGTTTGGCTTTGTATGTTTGTAAACGTACCCACGATACAGGAGAAATTCCTAATGAGGCCAAGTTTTTTTATTAAAAAATAAAAAATTTAAATAGGGTAAGCGTATGAAGAAAATATACGAAATACTTAATTTTGAGACGAAAAAGCCCCGCTGCGCGGGGTCTCTATTTCTGTCGGCAGGATTAAAGGAATCTAACATGAATGTCATGACAGGAATAAGTTTGCTCTCTTCAAGAATCTAACCTATACGTGCCGGGGGGGCCTAAGCTTTCTGTAACCTATATTTCTGCTAGGCAAGTCATTAAAGATGTAGAACCTAGTCATGCCTAGCTGTTCATTGGAATGCCAAGATGTCTTTAGGCCGCTAATAAAACGGTCCGTTTAATGAAAAGGTTAGGCCTCCAATTAATGGGCTGATTAAGCAAGTTGGCTGCGACTAAATTATTTAGAAGTCGGGCTGGTGTCCGCAACTCCACGGCCAAGCGCATGTTTTGCGTAAGGAGACGACAAATATGTCTTCCGATCCACCCCAGCTCCCCCGAAAAGGCCAGAAATGCCTCAGTGTTACTGACATATCTCAAGGAAAGTACCTGGGTTTTCCGAATATCTTTGCCATTTTCATGTTTATATTATATAACTCAACAAAAATTATATTTCAAAATGTTTTATAACAAATCACTTGTGGACTAAGTAATAATTCAAGTTTTTTTAAGTAAGACAATGGCTAAGTTTTCAATACCAAAAATCAGATACACATAGATGAATGGAGAGGCGTGCGTTAGATTTTATTGAGGGTTATTAATTTGTGGTGGCTTATTATTTTTTCAAGTTTTGTACAGTCAGGTCAGCCTGAAGGAAACTTAATCAATAATCAAATAAATGTTTATTTATCTCCACAAAATTACAACATAACTATTTAAGTGGACAGACACTTTGGCAAAACAATTGTAATTTTACTTACCAGTAAGTATGGCCGGTCGATGCGCCACCGCGTCTCCAATGGACAGCACTTTGACGGCGGACGCATCAAGCGCCTCCACATCAGCGAGCGGCCCCCGGGCGCTGCGCACCACGTACCTGCCCACGCGACTGGCGGGGAACGTCAGCAGGCCCGTGTCTTCTAAGTGAGCTTCGGCCACGCGCCCACCGGTCGGTGACACTACTTCCACGTCTGATAGGTTCTCGTCTATTTCTACTGTTGCTACTCCGCCTGGATGAAAAACAAATGAATGTTAGGAATCTAATTTTAAAATTAAAAACAAAAGAACGGTCACAAGAGATTGGAGGTCACAATCAATTGTTTTTACATTCTCTGTGTGTTCAATCATTACTGGGTGTCGGAATGATTTATGTTTTGCGTTTACGTCCGAATTCACAAGCCAGTAGTGCTTTTCTGTTACAATCTCACCGTGATAACGTAGGTGAAGAGAGCTGCCTGCAATGCCTAGCAGCAGTAGAAATGACAGCTCACTTCATAGGAAACGTCCACGGCGTTGACTATGCCATTTAGTGCTGCATATTCCAAAACTTTAAGCTTAAGGATACTTGACATTGACCCTTCTGTGCACCTTTAAGTGAAACGTGCACACTGAAGCACACTGTGCGATCTAGCGTTGCAATTTCGAAACTTATACGTAAAATTTACTTGAACATGACAGTTCTGTGCAGCCACCTATAGTTTCTGTATGTTCCCTATAGTCACTTCAGATAAGTTTGATGGTGAGTGTTTTATAGAATTAACAGGCTGTTATTCGGGTTGTTCCAAAAGATTAATTCTCACCTTAGGTATTTTGGTCTTAACCTTTGCGTAATAATGTCAAACTACTAACCAATCTGCACATAAGTATGCGGCTCACTGACTCGACACACGAATGGGCTGCCAGGAACCGCTTGCTCATTGAAGGTGACGGACACGCGGTGAGGCTCGCGCGACACCGGCACGAACGTCACGTCGTACAGGCCACGCGCCACTGCTACCACCTAGTGTCAGGACACATTTTAATATGATTGTGTACTTATGCTTCATTCACATACCGTTCCGCAAAATTCTCATTAGAGATGTCGAATAGGCTAGATTCCATCATCCACAAATTGCAAATCTATTTAGTCCGTCAGTTAGAGTATTGGAAAATAATGGACACGTATTTTTTGTTTTTGTAAATCAATGAATATTGACAACGATAAAACTTGGGAGTGGGGGCTCGTGACGTCACGACTCACTAAAAATTATGCGAAGGTGTGACGTATTGAGAATTTTAAAAGCGTCGTAACTTCGTCAATTTTGGTTCCAGTAACAAAAGAAAAGACACGGGTCAAATATTTTTTGATAATCTAACTGACGGATTAATTAGATTTTTTCAGGACACAAGCCTATTGCTGCGAAACGTCTCATTAGGAGCTTAAAGAGCAAAGAGATTTTCATAAATAAGACTGTAACTGAGTAGGTGCCTGAGGTAGTTGAGCAGTGTGGGAGGGGTGCCGATGCCTGTCAGCGGGTGGATGTTGGACGTTACCAAAAACCTGCCGCGCATGCAGCTACCGAGGGCACCGTCTCAGTTAAGCGATAGGTATTTACTAAACAAATTAAATTAACCGGAAATACTTAACATACTGATGAGTAAAAAGATGAAAAAAGATTATGATATCAGAGCCTGTGTATTTATTATTACAATGTGGATTTGATTCGAGCTCATACACGGAGTGTGTGGTTGTATGTTAAATCTTCAAATTTGTAAGGGGTTTATCCATACTTTCATTATAAAGAGGTAAAGTTTGTGAGGTTGTAGAGGGTAATCTCTGGATCTAAAATTCTTTTACCAATAGAAAGCCACGTTATTTGTAGGCTACATTATATAATATAAACCCGAAAAATACCGCCCAACGAAGTGGGCACGGGTCAGCCAGTAAATTATATGATGCCGTTCAAGTATTACGTAAGCAGAATTTTAGTAATTTTTACCCCCCCCCCCCCCCTCACCCCTTGGCAGCGACATTAATCAAAGCTTTTACCCCTCCCTTCTATGCTTACGTAAGTTTTTACTCGCGCGGGACCTACTTCCCTCCACTTCTGTAATACGTTACTTAGCTATTAAACATCACGTGAGAGTAAAACCAACTAACTAGCCATAATTATGTCAAATCAAAATCTACCAAGATTTGCAAACAAAAGTAAGCATAGTAAAGACCTCTCTCTTTACTATTGTTACGAGCTTGGGGTTCATTTATTTATTTATTTATTTATTTATTTATTTATTTGGGACAAACAAACAGTAACACATTATATCTGCGCAAATAATATAAACAAAGATATTACAAATGTGAAACTCACACCGTTATCCACAGCATATAACTCGTGACAATAACAACAACAGCCGATTATTTAACCAAAAAAAATGACACTTTAATTATCAAAACTAATTAACACTTTAAACGCACTAATTATAACACACAATCGCACTATTAAACACTTCACTTCACTCAATTCGCAGTTGAAGATCGCTTCCGAAGATTCGCTTGTATCGCCAATTCAATACTGCCTGAGTCGCGAGCTTTGCGCACCTTATATAGTCCGACAGTAATTTCCAGAACCTTCGAGAATGGAAATATCTAGAAAGTTCGGGAACATACCGGTCCCGACTGACTAGGTGTCGAAACATCGAGAATGTTCTAGCATCGAAAATTCTAGAAAGATCGTGACCCAATTAGTTCCACTACTCGATACTAGATGGCGTTAGTAGTACGTTGTGAACCCGGCATTAATTCTGGCGCGTAACACTATGCTTACTTCTGTTTGCAAATTACGTAATGGGGGGTGGGGGCTTACTTGAACGGCCTATATAGTTTAGCTACGTACCTCCGCCTTCACAGTAGTGGAGGGTGTGGACACGACGAGCTCGAGCGTGCCCTCCCCCGCGCCCGCCGCGTCCACGCTGAACGTCACCGGCTTGCCTACTTCCACTCCTCGCTCTTCATCCACCTCGTCCAAACTGAGTCCTTCCAGCGTGCCTTCCAGCTCTGCAAAGGGGCCAATTAGTTGATACAAATTATTAAAATGTATTATCGTTTGTTTTTATTGCAATAAAATCCAACATTACGTCATGACTTAAAAGCAACGTTTGTCTAAGGAAACTATACTATTGATTTACCGACTACCTTAATCGAAATCGTGGTAGTATCGTAATTCGAACAAAATTCACGGCCTGCCAGTCTATTCTGTAAATAATCACTTCGATATCGACTTCACCTGAGTGACTAAGCTTACAAAGTGAACTTTATTTCACACATCATAAGGTCTTATATTTGTACGAATTTGAAACTGACCTCGGATTCCGCTGTCGAGACACGAAAATGTTGTTACAGAATAGCACTGCAGAATTTGATAGATTCAAAATATTTTAAGTATACCTATTAAAATTTCGACGGCGAGTCAATCATTGAAATTTAAACCTTATTTCAACGAATTAAAACTCACAATTCATGAGACGCGCTCGTGATTTGCACCTCCTAGCCCCGCGAATAAAATGTAAGAGTTACCTCCAGGCCCCAGGCCCGTGACCCTCACGCGCCGCACGTCGTACACGTTGCAGGTGAAGGGCGAGCCGGGCACGTGGCGGCCCGCGCACGTCACCTGCACGGTGTGGCGGCCCACGGCTTCCGGCGTGTACGTCGCCGAGTAGCGGCCCTCGCTGGTCGCCGACACGCGCGTGCGCACCGTGGTGCCGCCCGGACCCGCTACGTACACTGTCGGCTCGCCTGCTAAGGGAATAAACGACGCTAACGAACTGAAAAAGCTGTGCTAGAATGTTTAAAGTTGAGATGGGTGATTTAAAATTTATTGGCATCCTTTTAGGGAGTGAATTTAAGTACTTTGAATGTGAACATTAGCGAAAAAATATTTCTATCGAAAACTAGGAAAATAAATATCTGCTATTTCAAACAAAAGTGGTGCGTAATTTCTTACATCCAAACAGATACAATGTTTTCGTTTTTCCAGAGTCGGTCCCATAGAAGATGTTCATGATTTATAACTAAGTATGTACTTTCACCTCCTGAAAGGATACTAATAACTTTGAAAATCTGGTACAAAAAGTCTGGATTTTCGAAGTATCTTTCTTCCAATATTTTCACAGTTTCTGCTGCCGCGTTTAGAGAATAAAGATGTTTAACTTTCAATTCTAATTGTATTAAAAACGTACAGCGACATTTCACACAACCCCAGAGAAATGCACTTATGCGACGTCGAACTCGCGCCGACATTTGATTGCTACTATTTCACTGACTATGCTCCCAAATAATAAACATTCGCATAGACAATGATGCGACGAACAAACAATGGCTCAGAGAGAGAATAGCGAGAGTTAAATCTAGTTGCTATTTGTTAAACATAATCTATCTTTACAAAGGAATAATTTACAATCAGAGATTAAGTAATAGGTCAGATACGAGCGCGTTTGAACGATCGGACTTAGTTGTTTAAGATATGACAGAGTTACCAATACTCAAACGACAACTGTTTCAACAAACAAGACATGTTTACTCTGTAAAAAAGGACACTTTGTACAACGTGGTGATCCAAAGTCACTGTGTCTGTACATTTTGATGTAAATTTTCTGCGACGAAACATTATTTTTTCTTATCCGGCTAATAAACTAACAATCAAAATAATGAATTTATAACAAAACTTCTTTTACTGATAGAAGGCACACCCACCATCACACACTATTCCCAATTGACAAAGAATACTTGCTACCGCAAAATGTGCGGTTCCATGAGAGAGAGCATCGGAACAAAATCGAGAATACAAAAGCTAGTTACTATGGAAGCCAGTGAGCTGTATCTCTGCGGGCTCGGCGCGGGCCGTGGACACGAGCCCCGGGCCCGAGGCGCGCGCGTCCGCCGCCGCCGCCGGCGCCGACACCGCGCACGTGAACGGCGACCCGGGCACGGCCTGCCCGTTGAACCGGACCGACAGCGTGTGCGGCGCTGCTTCTACTGGCTTGAAGTTTACCTGCGGGAGGATGGGTGACTTAGCAGATGCAATTGGAAGTAGAACAATATTACATTTTTAGTATTTCGTAATAAGTTCTAGAATGTTTAATAAAAGAGTAAGTGTCTTTGATAAAATATTGCAGAGATCCAACATGTCGCTATGCACAGATAGTGTTTGCGACCGGCAAACGCTAGCTGATCGATAACACCTCAAGAAATAAGAGATAGTCGAGATCAGCAGGTCTAAAACGGCCACTTTAGTAGAATCATAATATTAATCACACAACAATCTGTCAAAATTAATTTTCACCTTTATCGAATACGCATTAGCTTCAAGGTTGATTATATTATGCTTGATGATTCTGCTAAAGTGGCTTTTTTAGACGCACTGTTGTAAATGTTATTTACTTACTTTGAACCTGGCATTTCCTTCACTTTGTACATAATTTGGCACATTTCTCCCGTTCACTGCTACTATAATTTCTAAGTTACCAGCACCTGAAACAAAAAACAAAAAATGTTACCGGTAAATCACTATTATTTTATAACGTCTGGTATGATTCGGTATTAAAAGTCAAATTTCGTTAATTTGTTGTAAAGGTTCCAGGTTCTTACCAGCATGAGAAGCGTTGATGGTAAAAGAGACAGGTCTGCCGACGATCCCGGGCGAGATATCAGTGACGTTGACTCGAGCCGCGCTGTATGCCTTGACGAGGAACGGACTGCCTTCCACGTGGCCACCCATCGCGCCAGCTCGCACCTGTCAACAAATGCAGGTAAATGACTGATTCATGATTTATTACTTCGCTATGTTATGTCTTGGATGTTTTTATAGATAAAACTAAGATAAGATTATTTTCTTTATTGCACACCGCAAAAGTATTTACTATAAAAGTGACTTGAATCTTTTTATAAATTCCTGATCTGATTACTGGTTTTAACTGGTTTATTAAACAGCAATGGCTTACTTGGTTTTGATTGTATTGAGAAATACTATATTATAACATCGATATATGGTAGAATACACCTCTGCTTATTTTTTTCGGCGCTAGCAGACGTAATATTATATCCTAGCAGGTCAATCGTAGCAAAATTATGGATAAAAACATATTTATGCTCATGGAGCAGACTTACCTCAATACTATGATCGCCAACGTCAACAGGTACAAAGGAGATGGTGTACCTTTTACTAGCCTCATTTTCACCAATAGTCTCTTCGGCAGATACCTGAAACAATTATAAATACCTCAGCATAAGAGGTAGTGTTACAAAACATAACACTGGTTCTCAGTGGCGAAGGGTGAATTTTCTTAAAAGGGAAGCCGGACCAAAAAAATGCTTACCTTGCTCAAGTGTGATGCGTAAATTCCAGCTGGTCCCTGTATCGGGCGTTTCATCAATCATGACTAATTGACTATTCATGACCGATACAAACTGAGCTTTATTTATTTCAAGTTTAATTTAAAATTCGCGTAAAACGAATGCGATAGGTACTTTGCATTAAATCATTTTGTATACCTATCACTCGAAAGGCCAGAGAATGTGAGATTTTGTGTTGAGGAACATTGTTCCAAATGCGAATCGATTACAGTATCATACTTGCTTAAATATAACAACGTTTCGATATAGTTACCGCGGTTATCGGATTTTCGTGGTGGCCGCGAAAAGCTAATTCTTGTTTACCTAGTAAAATTACTGTGTCGATGAACCGTTTCATTAAACTTCTATTCCGATCTACTTTTCTATTATGAACTTCTTACGTATTAGCAAAAAATGTTTCTATCCTACGATTTCCGAAATCATGCAAAGATAAACAACTTCGGATATATGTTTTTCGGTCTGAACATGTTTTTTGGACGAATTTGAAAGATTATTAATATCTTTAAATCCCGTGTGGCTCCATAGGCTACTAGAATCTGAACAGCATGCAAGGGAAACAAAACATTTTATCTAATTTACAACTTTCCGTAAGCCACGGGTATTTGTCGTAGGTACAAAGAACTGTTAAAATGTTTGAAAAAACCATCGCGTCGTTTATTATTTATAATCATGTCAGGGCGAGCACGGCCTATCTGAATTACATGTTTTTTATTTTTAAAACTCAACTTTGAAAAGGTTTCCTCAGTCAACAAATAATCTGTCAGACAGCATACTATGTTCAATAATGCCACCATGCTATCGAACTTACTTTATAATAACAAAATCACTACTTAAATAACTAATTTCTAGTAAAACTATAAACTTACCTAAATACCTATTTAAATAGACGATCACCAAACAATACAACGCCACTAACCTTGTTTTCACTACGCAAAACTATCACTAGTTTACACAAATAACTCAATTTCAACAATAATACACGAGTAATGCTACAGGATTCTAAATATTATGATACGAATATAACAAAACAAATGAAACAAGTGAAATCATTAGACATGACACATAAACAAGCGCGAACCGCGAAAGAAGAACCAGTGTTGCCGTTAGGACAATCTTGTTTGTGGCTACATCAAAGTTTAAAAATGTATTAATCCTATTTACAACAAAAAATTAAAAATCAATAAATGAAAGTCTACAATGTTATTAAAAATTCTGTAATATCTTCGTCAGTGGATTCGGTTTGTTTTACTGATTTGACCGTTTTTGTGACTTTTGTTAAAATTTCAGGTGGCCTAACATACCTATTTTAAATTGGTTTCTAATCATAATAATGGAATTAAGTGTTAATGCACATAGTCTGTTTCTTAATTTATTTTTCAATCTAAAAAGCAGCCAGAAGTAGCTAGATTTATTTTGGTGGCTAAAATGGATTATTTTTTGGCAAAAACACAAAGTGGCTAAAACGGCAACACTGGAAAGAACTCTGTTGTGGATCTGTCATCCAAATATTACTATCCGAACAAATTCGATTTACAACTTCAGGATCATTCCATCTCGTTCTGGCGTACACATTTCCTATCTCTGTCCTGATCGTAACTCGACAAATTCCGGCTTGCTAACTGCCTAAATCTAGCAGTGTTATATTGTGGCCTCAAGGTCACGATCGCTACAAGAGACTATGAACTAAATGTACTGAATTCCGGTGCGAGCGGCCGGCTTACTTTAGGCATAGATTGATTCTTTGATTGTTACTTTTATAAGCAAATGTTATACCTGCAATGTAACTTCGTAAATAATTATTTGTTTAAATGATAATTGAAAACAAATTAATTTCATACTAGTATTTGCCATATTATTATTTCGAAAGGGAAGCCGATAGGAATCGAGTTGTATGGACCCTTCGCCACTGCTGGTTCTACATTACAGTAAGCGATAAGGCCGCCCATTGTGTCACCCTATGTAATGTTTACTTAATTTATTTTTTCTGTTACTTATATGGTGTACATAATAAAGAGTATTCTATTCTATTCTATTCTAAGAATGTCTAGGAAGGATTGATTTTTTTTTGTGCGACATTAGCATGCCATTCGTCTGTGAAGTTTTAACAGAGCTACATTTTTGCCAGGTTTGCCATTCGATGACGCTTCGCGCGCCTTCATTCTACTACTACTAAATCAGAAAAGAGAGACGTCAATAACTTGATTTTAAATGCTTTTGCCAAATATGTATACACGGTGTCTTACAAAGCTGGCCCACATAATGTACCCAACATAAACTACCTCCAGGCCCGATATATTTTTTTTTTAATTATTAGGTTCACTGTCCGCAAAGCAGATAAATATAGTAAAACAATCAGCGCAGACCACATGTGGTCTGTTGGACTGTGAACCGGTTAATTCATTTATGATGATGCAAATTAAAATTATGAAACAGCCTGTTAATAATGTTTACGTATCAAAACAATGTCGCTGTTCTATTCCACGCCGTCCTTGGAACACAAGGCTTGGACAGCGCTCGCTCCTGTATGTTTTAAACTTCGCCATGAGTCATGGCGAAGTTTAAAAAATCAGTCAAGCTGTTTGGGAGGCGTTCGTTAGAAAACACTGTGACACGAGATTTTTAACAGACTTTCCAAAAAGGAGGAGGTTCTCAATTCGGATGTTTGTATTTTTTTTTATTTTTATATACATGTCGGAAATCGGTGGTATCGTGGCGGTTTCCGGAATGCCAGCGCCACCTAGTGGCGCTAGATGAAGTTAGTGTTGGAATGCACCGGCGCGAGCGGCGCGTCAGGCCACTTCTCAAGTAGCGGTCGGCCGGTGCGGACGATACTAAAATCATCACGTGTTCCCCAAGCTACGTATACCTACCTCTAACCCACTGTAGATTATTTCGAGACAATGAGCGATAAAGAACAGCCCCCGCCGTCATCAGAAGTGCGATGCAACTCAAGTGGCCCACATGAAGATGCGTGGCAATGCTAGTGAAATACTTACGTCACGGTTTCCTTTTCAAATGCAAAATACGTAGTGTCAGTTTAAGTACAAATTGCGGTTTTGTCTTCAAAACGCGTGCGTTTATGCAGACACTAAAACACTCGATGTGTGCTGTGAATATCGATCCAATAAACCTAAGATCGATGCGCGGTCATTGTGTGTCACCGCGGTGCTATGTTTTGTCGAGATCGCAGTGTTGTGCGGGCGCTGAAGAGCATCGTGCCTACATGCCTATGATAGATAACCTATCTGGGTTCTACGTGGGACCAATTAAAGAAGCATTCCAAGGTCAAATTCCTGCTCGTCAAGTTTTATGCGGCTACCCTCATCAATCTGAACAATGAAAAACTAGTCCGGAACGGAGGCAAGCAACTTCAAAACAGCTAGCAAGGTCCAGAAGAAGTGCATAGACGTGAGTGAGGTTCGTCATGTTAATCTGGTGAGTTATTTTCATTTTGTTACTGCTGTGAAGCTGATTGCTCGTAGGTTAACATTTTTCTATTTTGTTATTGTTCACTAGGAACATTTTATGCTGTGGAGACCGACTACAAGGGGCTATGGTCTCACGATTAGTCATAATCGATGTTGGCTAATTGATTCGTCGCTTTGTTGCTCTATTCTAAAGTGTGGCTGATATTCTCATGTTGGCTAACGCTTTAGTGTAGTAGTAGTTTAGGCGCTATAGGTTAAATGTTGCTAGTTAAGCAATGGCGTTTTAAATAATGCCGATGAAGCGGTAATATTATTCTGCTATCGCTGGTTGTGTAAGGTAGTGCAGTGCCAGTTCAGAGCTATTGTTGGACCTTACAGCGATACAGTTACAAGATCGTATCAAACTACCAACTTAACAGTTAAATTTAAAAATTAAGAGGATTTTTAATGCAATATTTTATTTCATCATAACCATGTATAGCCCAACTTTGAGTCAGTGAGTCATCTTAGGGGCTGTTGTCCACTATTGGGCATAGACCTTCTTGCTAGTCCCAATGTTCTGATTGATTTTGATACTGTGGCTACTACGCTAACCTGAAGCCTATACTCCTGTCATAGCTTTGATTGGACTTGTACTCTCGTGGTTTTTTTCAGTTTTCAGATATCGTATCACCTTGGAAGAAGCCAGCAGATAGCGCTAGAGGTTCGCATGCAGCTATTGCTGCTGAGAAATAACGACTTCTGAACAGTTCCGAGCGTAACGGATCGAAGGTCAGCAAGCAGTTTGAAGGCTGCAGTAGCCAAACGAGATGTTGACATGATGCGACATCTTTGGAAATGGAAGCGTTCAAGGCCGACTAAAGTTCCCGGTGAGTCGCTGCCAGTTTATTTTGATAGTGATTTGAAAGCTTTAAAGTTTTTCAAATCAATTCAGTGGTTAGGCTGACATTGCTAGGTAATTTTGATATACTTAGAACGAAACTATGATTATTAGAGTTTCCCATTGGTGGTAATAGTTTCAAAATGTTATGCAGTGCAAACTGCTGAATCAGATATCGTAAGGCATGATTGCCACAAGGTCATGTTTTGTTTCGACTTAGATTTTTTCGATTTTAAGTGAAAACTTAGACCTAGGCATTAGGTTAGGCTAGGTTTCCTTACATAATAACAGTTAGCAAGTTCAATAGTAAACGATCATGAATGATAACTTGATTTTGTTGACATTGTTTGACGGGTTCAGATAATTCTGCGTTTTTATAATTTCTAAACAGACTTTCCGTTTTTACAACCGGGTTACCTACTAGGTATGTGAGATAATATGAGTAAGTTTAAAATAACATTGATTCGATGACCTAAATAGTAGAGTTATTCGTGAATGTTCATATGCAAGTTAGATGCAAACATTGCCAGGCCTAGTTGTTCTTCTTTTTACAAGGTCCGATGTGCATAGCTTACCGATCGGTATGTTTTAAAATCTCTTTGTCGAGAAGATGCCCGAGGCCAAGTACCCAATTGACGTTTTGGAATATGAAGTAGATGATGAGTCAGCATCAATTTAGTTTGTGTGAACAGGTTCTGAGTTCTGTGAGTCGGTGACTGTACCAGGGTATCGAGCGGTAGCCCTGGATGGCATAGACGGGAGAGTCTAGGCCAGGGTATCGTTACGGTAGCTCTAGGTAGTGTAGTCAAGAGTTTACTCGGCATTCCCGTGGGGAAGTGCGAGTGTGGCAATTGTTTTGCTGAGCTATGAGATAGCTGTTGACTGCGAATAAGAAACCTGTTGTTTGTTTGTTTGAATTAGTGGTACTTGGACTTGGTAATCACGAATAGCTAGTTTTCTCGTATTGCGAATAAAACCTGAAGCATTTAGTTCAATTAGTGTTTACAGCCACTTTAGAATAATTGTCAAAAGGTTGACTGAGTGACCGACTAGTCAGTAGAGTGAAGATGTAGAATAGCTCCATGTGATAATTTAGGGACTGAGGTAGACTTACAAACTATTAGATGTGAGGCAACTTAGACGAACAAATGGCTAAAACTTATGTACTTCGATCGGGTATACTCTATCGTACTATTCAACGTAACGTTAGGTCTAAAAGTTTACCTTACTTGCCTCGTGCGCTCCGATGGTCCGTAGTAAATAATTTTCACGACTCTATTGTTCATCTCGGAGCTGAGAAAACAACTGAAAAGCTTTTTGACTTTTACTGGTTTCTGGGAATGACACAGTATGTTAAAAAGTTTGTAGATAACTGTGTCCTTTGTAAAGTCGCGAAATCTCATTCCGGAAAAGTTCAAGCGGAACTGCATCCGATCCCTAAAGTGACGATACCGTGGCACACGATTCACATAGACGCAACGGGTAAACTCAGCGGTAAAAATGATAAGAAGGAATACATTTTCGTTCTGATTGATGCTTTTACGAAGTACGTAAGTACTAGTACGTAAGTAGTACGTAGTACGTAAGTAGTCTAAGTCTGTCGCCATAACAACGATGTTAACAGCATTGTTGTGTTCCGGCAGTGAGAGGTATGATAGCCAGTTCCTCTGTGTAAGAGGATTCCGGGTGAAACTCGCTTCCATCTTCGGCCTAATCATCACTTTCCATCAGGTGAGATTTGGGTCAAGAGTTTCCCCGTTTTGAATAAAAAAAAAAAAAAAACTTTCTTTTGTTCCATACGACAAACATTGACTCTAAGTGTAGTATTTGCGCGGTGGCTCAAAGCGTAGCTCTGTTTGGTGGTCCGACCCGCATTATTGCCGATCAGGGGAGATGTTTCGCCAGTAGAGATTTTCGTGATTTTTGTGAGAGTAAGAATATCAATTTACATCTCATAGTGACAGGCTCATCTCGTGCTAACGGGCAGGTAGAGCGCGTCATGAGTGTGTTAAAGTCTATGCTAACCGCGATCGAGACTAGCGATAATAGTTCGTGGCAAGACTCTATAGGTGAGGTACAACTCGCGATAAATTGTACGATGAACCGAACTACAGAAGCTTCGCCTTTGGAGCTTTTAATTGGTAAAGTTGCGAGGCCGTTATCGTTGATGTGTAGTAGTGATGTAGGGACTGACGTTGATATTGACGAAATTCGTAAGATAGCATCTGACAATATTAAGAAGTGTGCGGAATATGATAAGTCCCGTTTTGACATGACAAAAGCGAAGGTTAACAGTATTTCGGTTGGTGATTTTGTGTTGTTAGAAAACGAGGAGCGAAATCAGACAAAATTAGATCCGAAATTTAAAGGCCCATTTAAGGTTGTTGAAGTATTGGAAGGTGATCGTTATACACTGAAAGCTTTGAATTGTAAACGTACCTACAAATATGCTCACGATAGGTCAAGGAAAATGCCAGGTCATATACCAGTCGAAATTGATTTAAACGATGATCTTGTTGGTAATGATGAAGTTCAAGCTTAAGTGGTTGAAGGGACTTGGGTGAATGACTCTATCGGCCGTAATGTGTTCGACCGTACCAGTAGTTATTTCGTAGTCGTAGCCCGGTAGAAATCGGTGTCTCTTGAGGCAACTCAAGTAGTCCGTGGGTGCGCGGTGTGCGTTTAACTCTGGCGGAGGTCGTGGTCTATGGAGACCGTAGCGTGTCACCGCAGGGGTGGTGTACACGGGCGATCCACTTGATGGATATGCGTACTGTGAGAGAGCAATGTGATTGCTGTTCGGCTGGAGAGCCGTGGCGTTAGAGGTCATTACCCGAGGGTTCCTATAAGCTTGGTTGTAATTTGATGTTTTAGTAGAGTACGTCTACTGTTTTGGTTGTGACGACGACGATGGTACATGGCTGTGGCATTTGTGTGTAGTGAATTGTTGTGATTTTGGGATTAATGACGGTTATGATTCAGATTATTGTAGAGCCCATGAAATAAACAAAGTGTAAAACGCAGATTTCGTTTGCTTTCCATTTTGCGAGGAGTCTAGTGAAATAAGGTACTGTTGGGGGCTTTTTCTTTTATTCCAGGCTGATCAACACACGAGGGCGTGTGCTAGCAGGATGGCCGTGTCGGAAATCGGTGGTATCGTGGCGGTTTCCGGAATGCCAGCGCCACCTAGTGGCGCTAGATGAAGTTAGTGTTGGAATGCACCGGCGCGAGCGGCGCGTCAGGCCACTTCTCAAGTAGCGGTCGGCCGGTGCGGACGATACTAAAATCATCACGTGTTCCCCAAGCTACGTATACCTACCTCTAACCCACTGTAGATTATTTCGAGACAATGAGCGATAAAGAACAGCCCCCGCCGTCATACATATATTAAGATATTACACTGTATTATACAGCAAAGAGGTGGTACAAACCTGCACAGGCACGGGCCGCCTGGCCGGGCCGAGCACCTCAACGTGTGGCGAGGTGGGCGAGTCCACGCTGAAGGTGTACGCCTCTCCCACCGACACCTTGTCCGGAGACTCGCCCGAGCCCGCACCGATAACCCGCGCCGGAGCCGACACGTGGCACACGAACGGACTGCCTGTGGGACGAAAACGAAACAAGTTATGTTGGCTTTCTTCTTCTTCGACGTCGCACTCTTGGCAGATTGGTCCTGGTCGATACATCAGGGAGTCAAGCTTCACACTTTTGACTTTGTCGATCCAACGCATGGTGATCTGCCGCTACGCGCTCTTTAGAAGCGTTTTAAAAACGGTAGGTCAAAAGCTGGCCACTGGGTGGTCAATGTAGCATCTATGTGCAGTATGGCAGCTGGATGAGAGGAATGAAATGGTCTGTAAAATTGATGAAGATGATGTGATGGGATCACTTTTTCAAGTGTTTAGGAGAGGACATAACAAGCTTGGCTGCGAAATATTTTAACAAATTAGTTATTTCAGCTCCAGGGGCATCAATAAGTTACTCCTTTTTTGTGGATGGGAAATCAAGGCGGAGCCTAAGGGAGTGTCACTCTTACTGCCTACAACCCATCCGTGTCTCGTCTTTCTAATGCCCTTTGCTTTCTAGGGCTGCGGTAACTATTTCGAATAGATTACGAACATTGGACTACCTGCAGACAGAAAACTTAATAAAAGAACAGTATACTGATGATTGAACAATACATATAAAATGTAACTGTCTTATGTCTATGTTTGTAGAACCCAAACATAATACACACACAAACACAAACACACACACAGACCCACACACACACCCAACCCCACATACACACCTAAACACACATACGCACACACACACACACACACACACGCAGAACACACACCACGAAATAGCGAGCTTGCATTAAATTTAGTTTTAAGTGATTTACTTGTTCGATTGATTGTATAAATTGTTAATTCTAAAGTACGGGTGAAGACACTGACTACTGTAACACAGGTCTCACCTAGCTCAGGAGTCAGGGTCTCAAACGAAAATGTATAACCTTTTTTATGTCAATAAAACATTATTGTATTATATTATTGTATTGTATTGTATTCCCCTGCCAGGATTGCGTAATAAGTTATTCCGAGGCAAACGTATTCCATCGCCGGCCACATCATCGCTTTCTATCGGGTGAGATTGTGGTCAAACGCGAGCCTATGAATATTTATTGAAAACTAGCTGTCCCCCGCGGCTTCGCTCCCGTCAATTAAGTATTCATTGCACATATCGAGTTTTCATTGTTTTTAAGATGTATTCTGGTATTCGGGTCGGAGACAAATCCAACGAATTAATAACCATGAAAATTGGTTCAGCAGATCTCGAGTTATAAGTGTTGTAAAAAACCCGTCTTTGTTTTATATAATAGATATCGCTTTAAACATCACTAGTGAATTTCTAGCACTCACCAGGCACATGGTCTCCGTTGAACCGCAGCTCGACGGTGTGTGGCCGGGGGTCGCGCGGCGTAAAGCTGATGGCGTAGGTGTGCGCTCCCTGAGCGGCCGCCGCAGTGGGCACGCGGCCTCCGTTCACTGTCACCTCCAAGTTGCCCGGACCAGCTGCCATTGTTTCCACTGTGGAGAGATGGAGATGATGTTTATACTTGTAAGCCAAGAGTACAAAGGAAATTTTTGATAGCTCAAAAAGGAGGTAGACTCTTGCTAAGGACTTCCTCAGGAAACGGTTGGGTGATCTAATAGTTCCCAAAAGTGGCTATCAGGTTCTGAGCATCCTGTTTCCTGAGTTTTCCAACATTATCGCCGCTGAAGTATGGGAGATTAAAAATATGGAGGACGTAGACTTACCCAAAAATGTGACCGGTTTTCCAACGGTGCCATGTGTGACATCTTTGACTCTAATGGCGGTCACATCGTATACCTGAAAATGATCAGTAATGCTACAGTCTCACACTTCTCTCGCCACTTTCATAGGTGCCACATAGGTTTTCATTTACTGGTAATAATAAGCTAGACTTAATTGTCCATCTACTTCCGACTCAGCACTCACCTTCAAATGAAACGGGCTCGCCGGAATCGGCACGGAGTCCACCAGCACGTTGAGGCGATGCTCGCCCACGGCTCGCGGCACGAACTCCGCGCGGAACACGCCCTGCCCCGCGGACGACACGGCGGCCGGCACGGACGCTCCGTTGGGGCCTGCGCGCGACAGCCGGCTCAGTACCGCCCCGCCCTAACCCTACCCCTCCCGCAGACGTGGATGTTAGGAGTTAGGGCGAAGCGGATGAGCTTAACAAACTATGAATGTTACGTTTACGTCGTCATGTTATTTTTGAGTATTCTCTGTAAACTGAAATCTTATTACTTGGATACTGATATCTTATGACTACCCGTTAGTTTATCCTACATTTTTTTAAATATTATATCATTGATGTTAGTTTTGTTAGTCCTAATAACTAAGCTACAAGTGAACTTGTTAGTGCGGCTAAGCATTTATGATACTTCTAAGTTCTTCGTAATAAACTATGATTTCTGTTTAAAACTCCTTTGATCCCCATGTCCTACAAAATCCCCTCATTCTTTTTATCTTTTTCAGATGGGTACCCAAAAAGTATTATTTTGTATCTCTTTCATTTATACCACCCTGGAAAAAAGAACCAATTAAGTGAAGATACATTTCCTAGCTTAAAAAGCAACGGGGAAGGTAATGTTACATAGGAAAAGTCACATGGTGCATCAAGTTTACTATGTTTGGGCTTTTATAGGTGTGTATTAATACACTTTTAAATAAAAATGCAGTAGTTCAAAATGAATACAATATTGAAAGTATTTGCTGCTAAAACAACATGCCTCTATCTATGGTGCATATTAAGAGCGTAGACGGGCTGCGCGAGAATTGAAAAATAGGTATTTGAAGAAACTATTGCCGTCGCTCTGCGCCCTGGCAAACGGGCGGTGTCAATGTGTGAGTGAATAGTCTGTATTTGTGTGCGTAGCTCAGTAGCGCGCACCTGCAGCGCGCCCGCGCGCCAAACTTACTTATTAGACATTTGCTTTTGTTTACGGACTTGATTCTTTGCTTCACTGTTTTGACTCGGTTTGTGCATCGGATTTGAATAAGTACCTATTTGTCTACGACTTTAGAAAAATCGTGAGTATTATTTTAATTGTAAATAAATTTTATCATTCATCTGTTACTTACCCCCTTCAAATCGACAAAATATTTTAACAAAATTCAATTATTTAACAAAACACCACTTGTACTTTACAAGTAGTGTTTTGTTAAATAATTGAATTTGGTTTGATAAAATGTCAATTTAATAATAGTTATAATCATACCGTAATAATTTTTGTTTCAGATAAACCCTTTTTCTTTAATAATGGGTGGAAGAAAAGGGAATAAAAAACGCCTATTCTTGAATGCTAAGAGAAAAAGACACCATTTACGTATAAAACGGAAGATTCATTTTACACCGTGTACAGTACTATCTAAGTAATTTAATTTTCCCTTTGACCATAATACTATATATTATGGTCAAAGGGGCGTGAGGTGGTCGATTTTCAATGGCGTGATTTTACCCCAAATGGTCCTTGTCGGCTGCTTTGTTTCCAAAAATTAAAAAGAAACATTAAAAATAAAATTTATTGGAGGTAAACGTGTCAATACCCAGAGGTTCCTACCAAGCACGATGCTTTGGTGCGGCTCTATCATGGAACCACCGCTATACATTCACGCTTGTCAAATAAAATCCAGGGTTGCAGCCCTGGCAAATACACAAAGAAGTTCATTGAAAGACAAAGGCGATCAAAAGTATACCTATAATGAACAATGCCGAAAGAGAATCGTCGACGATAGATCATGTAAAAAACGAAAAGTTACTGGACCTGACGAAAATTACGGTCGACTAGAATTAGAGCCTGATATGCAATCAGAAATATTTGAGGAAAAGAAAAAAATCATTTATTTCTGGGTTAGAACTATCGAAAAAGAGTGCTGAAGAACTTGAAGGTAGCACGATTGGCGAGAGTGGTAATGCATTGTGGGCAATAAAAAGGCGCAGTCATATCACGTCGTCCAATTTTTGGCAAAGTATGTAAACTGCGTAAAAAAACATCAGTTGCGGGTTTATTAAGATCTTTGTTATATTCGCAATTCAAAGGCACTCCTGAGACAAACTACGGAAAAGAGAAAGACGATGAAACAGTAATTGAATTTTCAAAATACACTGGATCCGTAGTCATGTGCGGGTGGCGGGGGGGATAGCAATAAAAGCTTTTTGGCTTTTTTTAAATGTACATATTAATTATTATATAACTTTTGTATTATTTAAAGTACCCACAAGCACCGCTACTGCTTCTTTGGCATAAATATTAAGAACTAGCTTTTGCCCGCGGCTTCGTTCCCGTCAACTTACTAACTACCCTACATACCTAAAAAAAATATTAAAAAAAAAACTTATTATCCTATTCCGGACGACGGCGACGGCTAATCCAAAAAAAATATAAAAATCGGTCCAGCCGTTCTCGAGTTATAAATGGTGTAACTAACACGATTTTCGACTTCCTTTAATATAATTTAAAGATTTACCTACTATATAAGAGCATTCATTATTTTATAAACTCCCTAGCAAATAATGTCATGTCAAAAGGAGAATATCACACTAAGCAGTAGAGTGCGAACTTTAGGTACGTATTATATGGTTACGGTATGTATTTTTGCAAGAGACACTTCGCTAAAGTTCATTTCAAATAATACTTAATTATAAACCGTAAAAATGTCATTGAATTGTTACTTCGATGACTCTTAAAAAAAAAAACATAATTAGCACCAAATTTCACTGTTCAGTAAATCAGTATTATAGGATAAACGTCGATATCGACTGACATCACTATGATATCGATAAAAACTTCGACACTAGTCACTTCCCTAATTGTGTACGTATTACTCTAACCCTCCCTCACCTCTCGTCTCCCCCCGTATCGTGCGATAGGGACAACTGCAGCTCAGAACGATTTTACCTACAAAAACCATGAGCGATCGACGTTTCGTATTCCCCTGTTTTCTCCTCGAAACCTAGGCCGATTAAATTATATTTGGTATCAAAATTTAAAGGAAGAATAGATCTATGCCCCTATTAATTGTTTTTATCTTAAAATCTTTCCAAATTTCTTTGGTAGGCGTCTGATTACGTAGATAAAAACGGGGCATTTTTTCAGGTTTTTGGAAGGTTATATTTATTTTTGTAATAATTTTTTTGAAAAAAAAAAATGACAGGGGCATGCCTTTAATAGACCTTGATTTTTATAAATAAAAACGATTACTCTAGGGGCATTATCCAGGGAGAAAATAGGGGAATACATTTGTATGGAAAAATGCAGCCCGTCTACGCTCTTAATTCATGCTTTTACATTACCCAAAAAGAAAGACATAAAAATAATTACAACAAAAATACTATTAAGTTCTCATTGTCAATGGTTAGACAGCCACCCTTGAAGAAATAATTATCATTAATCCAATCACTTAACAGACCTCTTGCAAAAAATTCAAGTTGCAGGCTGCATTAGGACTTAACCAGACAGTGGTACATTGCAGACATTCAAGGAGTCCTATTGCCGCTTAGCAAATACCACCGTTCAAGTCATTTTGACTAACTTTACAGTAGAGCGAAAAATCTAATTAATTTATTGTAACCCATGTACTGGGGCACTGCGACGACGATTTGAATATTGGCCAAGTTTGGTTGATCACCAAGTGGAATACGAAAGTTCTACACAATAACATTAAATAAACACATTACAGTCATTTGCGTCACACAGTCAGATAAAATGAATACCGCCAATTTTTGACTTGAGCAGTGTAGTTTGCTAAGTGAAGATATGGAAGGTCAACTTTGACTAACCCTGGTCTGGTTGCACCTTATCTAATTTCATTATAATAGGTGTAAAGTCTCACCCTCAACATTGACTTCAATCTGGTCGAGCGAGGCGGATGGGTGGTGCAGCGTGAGCGCCGCGCTTTGGTGCAAGGGCGCCGGCCCAGGGACTGTGACGCGAGCCCCACCGCCACCACCTTCGGATACTTGGATTACCAGTGGACAGCCGGGGACGCGCATCTAGGAAGTTAGCAAAGTTAATTTTTGGCCTTATTTAAATATTAGTTAGCTCACATAACACACACAAAAACACAACCAGAGGTTATACATTTTTATAAAAGCCTCTTTTTGTGTACATCTTTTAAAATCTGATGACTTAATTAATGTTCTTAGGAACATAGGTAGGCGGACAGAAGCATTTTCAATCCATGCTTCTATACACTCTAATTTTGGTACAAAACTTTTGAATTGTACCAGCAGAGAGCTTAAGAGTCCTATTACGAATCGTAAATGCTCGTTTGCAATAGACGAAGTAACGTTGGTCTGCGTTGGGCGTACATCTATAGTCCGCGAAACAATTTTGATACTTACTAGTCTGAATAGGATTATAGTTTATTTGGGCGCTGGCGCGAGACTGAGGAGCGCGCGCGCTGAATTGACGCAGAATATATAGTACTTTAATTTTATTTATTGTAATTTTGTTTAATTATATTGACAAACGAAAACTAATGAAACGTATTCATTGTAGATTGAAATTTTATATCATATTAATTTATTTGATAAAATTGTTTTTATTTGGAATATAATGGACGCTGAATCAAGACATTTCTGGCTTAAATAAGGCTTTCTTTACGTTTTTTTCCGTGAAAACTCAAGGAATTTGAAGAAATTCTAGAACTCCAATAAACAAGTAAAACATTCAACTTACCTTTTAGTAATTTTAGCTTTTAAAAGAATTGATTTTAACAATGTGAATTAGACTGTCAAAGTTCCATCGCCGACTTTTTTTCTTGCAAACTGAGTTCGTAAAATATTTATAGTAAATTACACGAAAAGAAAAATGAAAATGTGTAACTCTAACTTACAAGAAAGAGACTGGCACTATCGTTATTCAGGATCAAATAATTAAAATATCTTACTGCTGCTGATAATTACAGCGTCAAAAATCATGAATTTCCGTAAAAAATGTAATAGGACTCTTAATGCTTATGAATTGATTTAATCTACCAAACCTTCATACCTACTTAATGTACAATAATTGCTCTTCGCGCATTAAAATTGTTAAATCACAAAACTTATAACTTTACAGGAGAGCATTTTAAAGGATTCAAGTGTAATATTTTTAATAATAATGACCATAACAACATTTATTTTTTGCTTGTACATAATTTGTATTTCAAAGTAAGTTTTATTTCATCTTGTTTTTTTCTAAGCAATCTAGTAAATAAAACATTCCAATAATCCGGTACATCATGGTTTTGAATAGTGTCAGATTAGTGAGACTGTATATTGTATGTGTGAAACACTGTTTTAAGTAAAATCTCAATGTACCTACTCAGAAATAAACATTTCTTATTTAAAACTAGCTGTGCCCCGCGGCTTCGCTCCCGTCAGCTGCAATTTTTTTTTGCTATTAAACCTTCCCTGTATTCAGGAAAACTAAACAAAAAAAGAATTATTGAACTCGGTCCAGCTGTTCTCGAGTTTTAGCTACTAACGAACAGCAATTCATTTTTATATTATAAGAAGATATATAAATTTTGCAGGCATTACAGTAACAGTGTAGGCATTACATCCATAAAATTACTTACTTTGTTAAATGATACATTGACAACATGTTCACATGCTTCTGTGGGTGTGAAAGATACCATGAAGCGAGCATTTCCCTGAAACAAAAATAATTATTAATTATAATGTGTCCATCGCAAAATATTATCTATAACTAGAGGCCGCCCGTGACTTCGTCTGCGTATAAATTCTCGTTATTCCCGTGTAAATCCCAATCCCTCGGGAACTCAGGGATAAAAAGTCTAATGCCTATGTGTTATTCTGGGTCTTCAGCTACCTACATAACAAATTTCATCGTAATCGGTTCAGTAGTATTTGCTTGAAAGAGTTACAAACATCCAAACATACTCACAAACTTTCGCATCTATACATATAAATAAAATTGGAGTGTCTGTTTGTAATATTAAAATAACCGTTTTTTACTACATGTAAATGAATATATATACGGTACATACACCGACATTTTTTTCAATTTTTGTCTGTCTGTTTGTTCCGGCTAATCTCTGAAATGGCTGGACGGATTTTGACGGGACTTTTACCGGCAGGTAGCTGATGTAATTAGGAGTAACTTAGGCTACGTTTATAAAAAAAAAATTAAGAATCGACTGTTAGGCGGAAAGAAGTTCGCCGGGTCAGCTAGTTTATAATATTAGTAGGATACTTACAATATTTTTTTTTATTAATATTATTTAAGCTAATTATAACAAGAGATTAAGCATTGCCATTCAATGTGGCAATGCCTCTAGTCTCTTGGGTACTTTACCAGCTGACAGCGTTGAGAACGAATTTTTTGATTTTATACTTTAGTCTTCTGTAAGTTTAGTATATCTATACTAATATTATAATCTATACTTATTATAAAGAGGTAAAATTTGTTTGTAAGTTTGTATGTAGGGGGTAATCTCAGAAACTACTGGTCCGATTTGAAAAATTCTTTCAGTATTAGATAGCCCATTTATCGAGGAAGGTTATAGGCTACATATCATCACGCTAAGACTAAAAGGAGCCGAGCATTCATGGAAAATGTGACGCAGATAAAGTTGCATGGGTCTGCTAATTTGTTATAATTAGATTAAATATTACTTACATTATGTTATAAAGTGGTAAAGTTTGTGAGGTTGTAATCCCCAGATCTACTGAACCAATTTTGAAAATTCTTTTACCAATAGAACGTCACATTATTTTGCGAGTGTCATAGGCTCTATATGAACCCGAAAAATACCGCCATAAGTGGGCACGGGTCAGCTAGTTACCTATTTATAAAATTCAGTTAGAAGTTACTTTCAAAATATCATTGAGAATATGAGTACTCACTTGTGGATGTACTTGTGTTGGAATGTTCAGTCCCCGGGCAGCTACTGTTATTTCTAGATTTCCTTCTCCAGCTTGAGCTGCATCTACCGCTAGCTGTACTGGAACTCCAACTCGTGCAGCATTTCCTCCACTGACACTTACAAGCTTACTGTCGTAGGCCTTGCAGACAAATGGCGTGTCCTGGAAACAAAACTTATTTGAGACAAAGAGTAAATCTTCGCCTAAGACGACCCAATAACAAATAGATCAATGATTTATTATTGTTTACAAAATATTGTCATGTAAAACTTATAACCAACAACATACCGGTACTATTTGATTATTATACTGTGCGGTGAGAGTATGAGGTCCGACATTCTTCGGTGTGAAGCTGGCTACTAGACCGGTGACAGCGTCTCCGGTCAATCGCACAGGAACTTCGCCCCTTGGTCCTCGTACTGTTACTGTTAACTCGCCACCCGCAGAACCTTCCACTCGAACTGAACATGATGCTAATTCACCAACGGGGATTAGTTCTAGGGAAACAAATGAATACTTAATTAATGAAAACTGCTTCATAAGGCATAATTAATCAAAAAATTTGCAAATGTTTTGATTAAATTATTTAATTTCCCGCCATTTTTACTTTTTGCCCTGACAGTGACATGACAAATGTCAGTCAGGTTTTTTTTAATGGCATAATGGCCTGGTTGCTCAGACCTTTTATCCATTGTCAGTCTTGTTTGACAACTAAGGCAATCATCACATACAATCGATTGAAAATGACCAAGTTAAAAAGGTACGGTTACGACAACTTTGTATCTGGTAATTTTTTATATATTTGTTATCTTACTATATTTGTTACAAAACGCTACGTTATGAATCTAGTAAGTGGCAAAAACATACATTTATAATGTTTGACTTGTTTAAACTGGCTGGTCAGCCAATAAAAAAATCACAAGGCCATTAACATAGAGAAGAAGAAATTGTATTTTGTTATAAATGCATTTTTTTGGCTTTTGGTTAAATGTTTTGAAGAAAATTGACCAGTATTAATTATAGTTACAATCATTTTAGTCGGTCGCAGCGCCACCCGGAAGGAATTGCGGAGATAAATAAAACTAGAGGTGGATGCATGGATGGATAAGTTTCTCCTAAACAAACTCACTAATTTACTAATAGGAATAATAGAAAGACATCAATTTTCCGTAGTAAATAAAGAAAATAATTATACACATGGGAAGTTAAAGGTTATTTATTTATAGCCCAGTTGCCCACTTACCAACTTGTGACGTGTCTATAGTGACTCTCTGTGCTGGTGCGACGTGGAAGATGAAAGGAGAAGATGGCACAGGCTCTCCATTGAACTTGATGTCTACCCGGTGAGGGGTGGCTGCTTCTGGCCGCCAAAACACGAGGCATCGTCCTCCCCCAACCACCTAAAACGATATAAAATTGACAGTGAATTTGAGAAACGATTAGAAAAACATTTATCTATTTAGCGGTAGTTTATTTCAAGATTAATACAGGTACTACTATGGAAATATGTTATTGATAAATCATCAAAGATTATTGCTTTGTTGTGGTTTTTTAAGGAACAATAAATCGCCATCTCTACTGCAGTTATAATTGCATGAGGTTATAATATACTAGTTTGGCGAATTGAGGAGGGATGCAACTTTGTTTTCGTTCGAAATGTAAACACTTAATTCCTCCCCAATGTCTCCATAGTTTCGCAATTAGGATAAAATAGTTGAATTTAAATGAAAAATCTATGAATATTTATTATGGTTAGGTACTTAGATACTAAAACGGTCTTTTCCTCGACATTCCATTAAGAGCTTGTTATCATGAATTAAAATAATTTTGCCTCATTTAGGTTGGGAACAAGGCATTCCGATATTCTCTTCAATTTGGTACCTATTATTATCGAATTCTAGAATAAAACTAATCCAATTTAAAGTTTGAAAAACGAATGAGGCCCTCATTAATTAAAGTTACAGACAGATAACGAGCACGATTCCGGGTATGTTGACGTTAGCTCACCTGCACGTGATTAGGAACTTCGCCTTCGTTTATTGAGATTTCCAACTGTCCTTCTCCGGCGGCACTGGCGTCCACTGAAAAAAATGAGTTTTCATTTTGTGGGTAGGTACAATCATTACCTATCTATAACGTGGGTATTTATTTACTTACAATTTCCTCAGAACACACAGACGCTTATTTGATTAGGTAGGTATTTAAATCGATTAAAAAAAAACAGTTACCAATTTTAAATCTAAATCAATTTTTAATCGTATTCAATTTGTTATGCTATCGTTCTAGATTTAGCCAGGTACCAATTTCCGGTAAGGCAGCATTTGGGCAATTAAGAAAATTTATTATAGCCAATTAAATTAAAATCTAGATAGCTAACCAATTGTGGGAGTAAGAGGCGAATATTATGGTAAGAGGCGCACGTAACGACCCCTTGGTTCTCAAATGTTGAATGGGGAAAATGTCCCCTCCCATAGGCGCTGTAATTTATGTTCCGGAGGGGATAATACCATAATCACCGTGCTCGGTGGGTTTTAAGAGAATTTACTTTGAACTGGAGAATTTTGCTTTCGAAATCGGAAGCAACAGTAGAAAACAAAAGAAAAACAGTTTTTATTTAGCGAATTGTGCCTTCCATAGGGTCTATGCCGAAGAATCTAAGGCGTAAGCTACGCAAATTGATACGAAGCTATTACCGGCATTAAAATGTGCCTTTGTTTGTTTCTGAAATCATTCTTGTAGCAGGAACACTTTCCCTTAATTTGCTTATCGAGATATTATGTGATAGGTGCTCCATCCATTATCAGGGTGATCTAACTTGATTATTTATTACGGGCAAATACCAATACCTATACTATATGATAGTGTTTTCTGAGTAATCAATCGAAATATTTACTTATACCTAATGCTTAGCTAGCATTGGTGACACCCGGGGCGGATGATGTGGTGTCACCCCACGAAGAACTCCCCCCGTTCCAATAATAATAGGTTGCGCCTATCGTTCTGATGAAGGCTGTCGCAAGCAATTTTCCGGGGGGAGGTGTTCCATTTTGTGCTGCATGTTTTTTTTTTTCAAGAATGTGCTTGCATCACAAAATTTGTGCACCTCCCCTCGGATTGTTTTGATTTTTTATTCATTATTATCTAAACTCAGCTTCTTAGACTGACGCAATTTAGCTCAAGAACTAAGACAGGGCGGAAAATTTCTGCATCACACCTCGGATAGGTTTTATTTTGGCTCATGTAAGTAAGCTCATTAACTGAGAGAGGGCAGGCAGAACACAAGAGCGAGCGAAGCGAGCTTGAAAATTTCTTATAATCATTCATACCTAAATGGAAGACTTTATGGACTGATATAAGAAACTCAGTAGCTGGGAGACGACTGAACAAGAGAGCGAGCGAAGCGAGCTCCGAAATTTTTAAATAAATTATTGAAGCTCATCTCGGAAGGGTTTTATTGTCTTTTGATCATTTATACGTAAATATAAGTATTTTGTTGATTTATGCAGAAGAGCTCATGAAATAAGAGAGTGCAGAATGCAATGCAAAAAATAATTCACACCACTCCTGACGGGTTCTATTGGGTCAAACTTTTAGGGCTGACACCGGACAGTGACAAGACCAGTCAACGAACGGTCGGGTGTCACATCTAAACGGTTAAGCGGTTGTCACCCGAAGCCCCCCCGCTACGCTACTGCTTATACCTTCTTATCTAATTACAGGTATAGTGATTGCGTTCCGCATTTTGGCTATGGTTTTGCATGACCAAGTCTCGGGACTCAGCCTATTCTAATACAGCAAGGTTTAAAACCATTTGTAAAGAGGACAATAGACATATGAAGAAAAAAAAATTCCTCTCCATCCTTGCTTACCTCGGAACTGGCATTGTTGACCGACCACCGCGTTGCCGACGTCTGTCACTTTGATAAGACTGGCGTCGTAAACCTTGGCCACCAGAGGGGCCGCAGCCAGCTTGTCGTCTGCGATTGAGACCTGAAAGAAATTAAGTTTCATAAAATATTTTTTTACAAAGGTACTTAACTTCTGGTTGAAGCCAATCTATTTGCCAAGCCTTTTCTCAATTATTATGAAGTCGGCTTCTAGTTTAATTAGATTCAGATGAATACTGGAAATAGACATGAAGCGATTGTCTAACTGACCACCACAACTCCGTAACTGGGTACCCCGAAATACCTTGGCAAGACTGGTTGTTAGACTTTCGGGCATCTGACGATCCGTAAGAACAGTCAAACATTTTCAAACGACAGATGGGATCTTTCTGGGGCACGGTTTCTAACTTCTGGTTGAATAACTTCACAATGAAGCTGGTAATAAACCCTAAACCTTTCGATGTACGTTCATCTAGTAAAAAAACAATACACCATTGTTTTTTGAGGGCGTCCCCAGTTAGAGAACGACCAGGCTTATAATAATGGTGAACGTAGAGATCTATGGGTAGTTTGTGGCTCAACTTAGGATGGATGTTGGTATGAATAGGTACCTAGATACTACGATAACTTGAGATAATTTGAGATTTTGTTCCAAAATAAGTTTATTATTTTGAATTCTGAATTCATTTAGGTATAGTTGATTGATGGACCAGCTCAAAGCGGTGTCATTGTAACATAAGAAAGAAAAATAAGAACTAAAATTGTATAACCTTTTTTATAAATTATGCTTAGATAACTAAGCGTGGAAGTGGAATCATAAATAGAAAACTTAAGAATATAAAATTGTGATTACGGGACGGGTTTTCACTATATTTGAATAAGTAGCTACCATGGTAAAAGTGTTATATAATCGAAGCGAGAATGTTAATCAGCGGATGATCTTAATTTTGTTACATTTCTTGTAATAGATTCGGACGAAAAATATTTGAATTTTTATTCAAAGTAGGTGTTACCTATAGTCAAAACTCGAAGCTCCACATTCCTAGGTTTGACTAGTCAATCCTCAGGTCTGACTTAAGGTCTTAGTCAAAGCCTCATTTATAAATGACGTTTTTCGGCATTTGACTAAAGAATTTTCGTCAAACCTAGGAGAGACTAATTTGGTAAGGCAAACGTCGAAACTTATTTCATGAAATCGGGGTTTGACCAGTCAAACTTCAATTAGGTATTAGAATGTCCATAGTTTGTTCGATTATGTATTATTTATAATACTTAAAACGTAATTTTTTGAAAAAAGTCGTAATTAAAAAAAAATTGTAAGTAATAATAATATAATATCCTTGGACATTTCACACATTTCTAAATGTCATAATGCCTCACCATTTGAGAGTAAGTATTTATTCTCAAATGGTGAGGCATTATGACATTTAGAATTGCACAATACGTTCGATTTTTTTATGAGTATTTTTATTGCAGTGGCATTTTATAGCCTCGTCCCCCAAATTTAGAATCTTAGTTTGCACTGATTTCACTAAGAGACAGCTGAATGTCGGACACATCTTCAAATTAAGGAAATTCTTAATTTTTCTACATGTTACAAGTACATTATCAGATCGACGTTTGACCGAGTCTGTCAGTCGCTTCTAGGATCAACTAGGCCCGAATCAATTTTTTTTTTTTCGGCGTTTGACTGAAAAGTAAGGAACTTTTAGTTTTGACTAATAATACTTGAGATGAAGGAATTTATTTAAGGGTTTGCCCAAAAGCTTTGGCCAAACCTAGGACAAACTAGTCATACCGGGAAGAGACTGCATATCAACTTTTGATAACCATAACATAGGCATAGGTAGATGCTACAGTGAATTTACCAAAGATAGGTACCAGTATCATGTATTCATGACGGTAATAACGGAGCAAACTCATCTCAAATAAAAAACAAAATAAAAAAAACAAATTAATTTCTTACGATATGGTTTTGGCGCGTAAGCATCGAATGTGTGCTGTTAGATCTAATTAAATAGGTTTTATAATTTGTAATTATTTATTTGCATCGGTTTCTACAATATATACCTATCTTTTATTGTGGAGCACAACACTAATGTAATTTTTATCGATTCTTTTTTATTTCGGTCTATTGATCAAAAAGCACAAGGTAGCGGTATGCGGTGCCGGATCCTTATTCGCATGAGTCATGACGTCTTTGGTCATCAGTGGGGAGAATTGTGTGCGGCACCGCATACCACTGCGTTGTGCATTACCGTCAAGGGACTGGAAGACTGGAGTGGAAGTTGCTCAAGCGGTGGCTGGTCGGCTGCCGTGATGACCTAGACACTGGTACCCACATTACCTGCAGACCAAGTACTTACATCGATAAGGTGAGTTCCGACTTCTTCCGGAGTGAACTCGATGCGGTAAACCCCTGGGCGCTCCGCCACGTCCAGCACCCGTGAGGTCACCGGCCTTCTGGATGGAGCTGTGACTGTTACGCCGACCTTGAAGGAAAAAGACATAATTTTAGTTAGCCACTTGTGCAATAAAGGGCAAAGAATCGATGCATGTTTGGTGAATGTGCTTTCTAAGGCCTGTAGGATTGCCCATGGTATAAAATGATACATAATAAGGTAATGCTCATAATAACGTGTTTTGTATGAAGTCCCTAGATAATTAACCACAATTTAATGACTTCACCTTTGTATGTTCATTTTAAATGGTTCTATGTCCGTAAACGGATACGGTATACTTCAATATGAAAACAGTAGATAGTAATTTGAACATATCGTATACAGTCCAGTGAAAACAAAGGGTAAGAATTTAAATAATTTAATTACAGTTTCAGAGCACCCATCGCATGCGAGCCATGTCGTGCTCGTGCAATCCTTGAATGAAGAGTTAAATTGCAACAAATTGGTACGAGTGAGTGTACCAGGGCGAGCTTTACGAAAACATTGGCATTCAGTAAATTTAAACATCGCGCCTCTTTAATTCAATGACGTAGGTATATATTCAGTGGGGCAATGAGAAATTTAACTTTCCAACTGGACATTTATAAATTCGATTGAATAAATGACAATTTTGACGTAATTATTTATAATATAAAACTAATAAATAACAGACTTAACACCCCTAGCCGGCGCCAGACATAGCAAGCGACGAAACAAATGCGCGACTTCCGGGCAATTTGACTGTCGTGTGCAAAGTTGAAACACAGGTAAGTAAGGTAAGTTTTGGAGTCTTCGCATTTTTGAAGCCAATATGTCTGTTGTCGGCTTACATTAATTTCAGACAAAATGTTGTTATTGACAAGGAGACCTCACCTCATTCTTACTGAAGGTAGCTTCTCCCGCTGTGGTGGAGATCTCAAAGACGGCCGGTACTCTAGCAGGGATCAGCCGAGTGGGCTCCCCTCCGCCGCCGCCCAACGGCCCTGCCATCACCTCGACCTTCCACGGAGAACCTGGGGAAGAGCAAACGGTAAACGTTAAAAAGATGATCGAAAACAAACGTCAAATCGAAAGTTGAAAAATATGTCGACGCATTACAAACTCAACATAAATACACCATTAATCTTAACACGCAAAAATCTTAACCCTTCCTAGCAGTGATGTAAAAATAATCGAATGCCCTACTTTTTGCCGAAGGAAACGAGACTTATTTAGTGCAAATCGAATGTGCTTGTAGGTACACATAGTAAATGTCAATGTGGAGCATAAGAAAACTGATAAAGCCTCCCTGAGCGGGGCGCGAACGATGGCGGGGCTGTAATGACACACACATGATAGATGCAGTGGCTGATGGCACTAGCGGGGAGCGACTAGCGCGTAATAGACATCATTACCGCTAACTTTCTCTCATATAAACCAGCTTTTTCTATTCCCTGAATATTTCATTGTGACTTACTAGGGCATATGGTAACGTTTGGCTTCTACATGTAGTTTGTGAATAGGGTGACTTGCTTCGAGTCGACGTTTCCGAAGAGGTATTAGAAATTAAAGGCTCGCACAAGGTGGACCGTGACTTGGTGAGGTTTGCGGGTAGCCGATGGATGTTAGACGCATAGGACCGGTTGTCGTGACGACACTTGGGGGAGGCAGTACGTCCAGTGGAAGTCCCAGAAAAATTGGCTCCTAAAAAGTTTTAATCCTAAGTAGGGAAAATGGTTGAACTAAGATAACCTTTGGTCTATACAACAACTTTATAACCTGAGGTCTATACAACAACTTTTTACAAAGTATAATTTAATTGTGAACGCCGTAAAATTGATCACTGTATCAGAATTGAAAGCAGTTAACCTTTAAACATTCCAAATTCATATTTTATTTTTTCTTAGCGAGTAAATCACTCTTACGTTTATTAAAAGATTATTTCACGGACATAACAACATATAACATATATATATAGGTACGTAGTAGGATGTTAGGCAAGGAGCTCAATCCATTAAACCGTCAATTTGTACATGATCCGCACCTGAAACTGCGTTTAAAGGAGTACCTTGCAAGTTGCACGTGTGCAGAGATGCAATAGACACAGATAGGTGCATATTTGCAAACATCTAGGTACTAATTACAGAAATTACAAATACACCTGCAGATGATTTCGAGAACACTTGGAAGTATCCATCGTATGTACTAGCAGTAAACGTGCCACAACGTTGCAAAGTGATACTAAAACTTTATGATCGATTTACTAACGAATGTTCTTTTATTAGTTAACATCTTATGTCTTCACATCGTTGCTGAAATACTAACTATTGACCCAACCGTAACACGTTACTACTTTAAAAAGCAGCCATAGTCTGTGATACCATATATGAAAGTTTCGCGAAAACAATAGGCGTGTGTAATAAAATTGTGTTATGAAACTCCAAAGGTCGACATGGCGGAACCGATTGCCGTGAGGTCGTTTAGTTAGAAAATAGACAGTTGAAACTTTTCAATCACCTGTGGCCACACATTCCATGCAGTCTGCAGGCACGCCTTGCTGGTGGGAAAATAAACATTTTGCGCTACTTTGTTGTGAAAGATTGCTAGGTGTTTGAGCTTGTTTTAGCTAAGCTACAATGTCGGAGAGCAACATTCATGTGGCTACATAAATCGAGACGGAAACGACAGTTGGGATGGTCGCTGCAGGTTGTCGTACGAATACTTATGACCGTTACGGGCAGTCAGAGGACCGAATGCGTAACAACCGGCCTGACCTGATCGATGCTATGGTCTCTGAGATAAACGTGCTCCAACCAAAATCTACGGTTTCTAACTAATTTTGGCATTTTCAAAGTAGAATTAATAAGTATACAATGTTGCATAATTTGCATTAATTAAGTAGGTTCAAGGAGAGCAGATTACACTACAAGGATCTAGCAAAAAGAAGTCGTGGAGCCTATTCAGACTTCTAGCTGCTGCTCGAATCTCCTCATGAAAAAACCGACTAACACTTGGACCTTGTGGATCGACCCTCATGCAAAGAAGGATGTGCTTGGGCCCATTAGCCCAACGAGGTAGTCAACTATAACTGTTAATGTTTTACAGTCTCTAATACATTCGAGGTTAGTTATCGCAATGATTGTCTGACATAACCCTTCCTTATGAGTGGCGACCTCGGCCTCGGCTGCTATTTAACAATACATGTGGGAAGATGCCTCAATACATTATACAGACAAGTTCGCCAAGCTATTGTTTTGTTTTAGATTACTTATCGACGAACTTATGGTGTTGTTATTGGCACGACGTGAAATATGATGATTGGCATTCAGTTTATGCAGGTTTAAAAAATTCTGGCGTGCGCGTGACGATCTGATCGTTTTGCGAGGGAAGACAAGACATTATGAGAGTTGGTAAAATATGGGGGATGCCTTGCCCAGCACACTACTCATTTTGACCTTGCCACTTTTATGCCTTTTTGGTAAGATTGAATCTGTTTCTAGATTCTAGAAGATGTCATTAGCAGTTCTTAGGTACAGAGCACATTATATTATCCAACAACTACCTGACTAAAACCAGCGACTTTGTTAGCATACGAATTTAAAATTTCCTAGCAGCACTAGACCCACCCGTGGTTCCGTACCAAAAAGGAACCCTTAAAGGATATCTTAAGAACTACTAGTACGAACGTTATCAACTTGAGTTTGTTGAAACTATTTTGCAAATAAGTAATAAACATGTGTGTATTTTTGCAACAGCGACTGAAAGGGATTCTTACAAACTCGAAGTGAAGTTAGGTATTAGGACATTCATAATATGAAAGTGCGCTTTTTACACATTCTCAAACCTTTTTTTTTGGCCGCATGGTTTTCGTCTTATAACGAAAAATGTTAAAAACATTGATCATTACCCCTTATTTTCGAAATTTGCAAATAGAAAAATCTGAAATGATTCTATGTGAAAGAAGTTTAAGTAAAGATTACAGGAACAATAAAACGATGTCTCGTTTTTTAGAAATCATCAACAAAACTTTACATTAGTTCCACTAGCGGTCTGTAGATGGCGCTGATTTAGAACTGCAATATAATAATAACACCGCAGTGTTTATAATTAAAATTAACTTTTTCTAACTATTCAGACCATACACCGCAGTGTTAGTTCTATGACAAATAAGTATAGGCCTTGCCGATGAACGGATATGATGAACGATTATGGTGGTACGGAACTCTCGCGCGCGAGTCCGACTCGCTCTTGACCGGTTTTATTATGACATTTTCGGACATATTCTAGTCTCATTTCTTATTATTCTATTGTAATTTATTGTTTTTTTTTTTAACTTTTCAATCTATCAGTTAAGTTAGATACCTATTAATTTGTTTTAAATTGGTATGTAGATTATGGCATCAATAATAACATAGACTATGACTGGTAACACCGTAGGTATAATTGTGTAAGTACTTAAGGAACACATAGTAGGCAGCCCATCGACGCGGCGACGCACGATACGCACCGGCTGGCCCGGGCCTAACCGTTACTGGCCCATAACACTTCGTTACATAGTACTGACTACTGAAGACCGGTCATGCGAATATACCTAACTAACGGTAAATGATAAACGACCAGTCAAAATTATAATCGGACGCCCTAATTAAAACCTTCGGATGGGAAGATTGTGAGTAACGTTTGTTTTTATGTTTATTGTTTAGTAAATGGGAGTATAAATAATAACGACTTAATTAACTGTAACTGAACTTAGGTACCTACTGGCACTGTTTTGTGCAGAACGGGGTATTAGTTTAGTAGGTACTACTTAGTCTAGTAGTAAAGGAAAGACTGCGCACTGAAAGGCCGCGGACACGAACTCAGCGGGCGCGGCGCGTTCGCGCATTGAACTGCTATGCTATTCTCTAAAGATTCAGCCTTGCGCACAGCGCTGCCGCAGCGGTGAAACTCAGTTTTGTATTCACTACGCCGCGTAAAGCTACACTAGCGCTCAAGGCTGTGACGGCCGTGAGTTAAAACTTCCCAACGAACGAGCAAATTGACACTTTTGGCAGTTCTTCATACATTTTGGTATTCCCTACGAAAAAACAGCGACGAAGTCGCTTACAGCCTCGCCCACAGCCTCGTTTCGAACTGTCAAATCCAAAAGCTACAAAAATCGCGCGTTCGACTCTTGTTTTTAACTTTTTTTTTCCTTAAAAGTACATGAAAATGGCAGCTCGATTGATTATAAAGCTTCATTTATTAGAAGAAGCTAAGAAAAGTGACGATTTGTCGCTCCAAACTCTCTTCTAACTAACATAATATCTCTCCTTGTGCACGGGAGGGGAACGCACTGGTATGCTTAAAATAGGTACACAATGTTCCGTCAGAACAAGCATTAAATTATAAAACAATACCTACCTCTAGTAACGTAATTTTATTAATATCCCATGTATCGTAAAATATTAATTGTCCAACTTATATGTAATAGCCACATTTGATACATAAACAGTGAAAATACTTTTCGTAATACCTGCCTACTCCCATTTCAGTAGGGTTATTTATTTATCCGATTGGTCACAGAACTATCTAAAACTTTCAAAACAATATCTGCTGATACTGACACAAATAAAAGTTTTGAAACTAAAAACTCAAGTACCTAGTTTAGTTAGCGAGTCACTCAGTCACGTCTGTTGTTTTTTGTTTACGTTCGTTTTCGTCGTCGCGTTGCGTTGCTCGAAATAGGCAAAAGAATCGCCATTCAGTCTTAAAATGTAACAATTAATAAGCAGTAAATTCTTTACAATACTTCAAGATAGGCATTTAGGTATTTTAAATTCTTAACCCCTAAAATTCTCAGCCGAGATTGCTCGATTATGATTAAAAGAATTCGTTTTCAAGGCTATATCTCAAGGCTGGCTCGTCGACGAGCTCGCCGACGAGCCCGCCTTGAGATCGACCGAGCGTGTAGCGCTGATTCAAACTGTATTCACTAGCGTGGCTGTGCTCGTCAACGAGTTACACCGCTGCGGCAGCGCTGTACGCAAGGCTGAATCTTTAGGGAATAGCATAGCAGAGCGAGCGGCACTAGCTCGCGCTCACTCACGTGTCCCGACAGCTGAGCATTTGTTCGTTTTCCGAGTGGCTGCCTCCAGTAGCTTCTAACATGCTTGTTTCTTAACGATTATTTCTCAGTTTCTCACAATACTCAAATTGATAACTCATGCTGCTGAACAACTGAACAACTTGACCATAAAAATTAAGAAACGCTCTTTCGACGGGGTACTTCTTTTCAGCTCGCTGTGTGCCCTGTCAACGAATAGACAGCTGTTCGTTGACACTGGTGGTGGGTTACTGTACAATTACAAGGAGGTAGTAGTTGCAGTAGGTAGCTAATCAGTAGAAAGGTGAAAGATAAGGAAGGATACTAATGATTTAAACAGCTATGTAACTATAGATAACTGTAGGTATGATAGTCGTGTCTCTTATACTATCTCAGAGGGGCCAGCACGAATATTATTGACATACAGTAACGTAACGTTAAATTTTACCATAGCTACAATACTCGTTTCATATAATATTTGAAACTAAAAACTCAAGTAGTACTTATAGTTTTACTATATTCTTTAAAATACCTACTTAAAGATAGGCATTTATTTAAATTCTTAACCCCGAAAATTCTCAGTCGAGATTGATCGATTATGATTAAAAGAATTTGATTCAAGGCCCTACTAATTCGTCTACGAAACAGCGACGAGAGGCTACAGCTTAAAGTTCGTCGACAAGCACAGCGATGCTAGTGAATACAGTTTGAATCAGCGATACACGCTCGGTCGATCTCAAGGCTGGCTCGTCAACGAGCTCGTCGCAGCTTACAGCCACGAAATTGTCTTTTAGAGAATAGCACCCCTGTTCACGCGCTCTGTACGAACGCGCGCGCCAGTCGAGCGGTGATCGCGCGTCTGCAGTGACGTAGCCATAGATAGGCAACTTCTCATAACAACACTTCTCTCAACGCTACGCGCACCTGTAAGGTTGCCTGCTTGTCGGCCTTCTAGGTTGTACTTCGGAGAGTGTGCCCAAGAACTCCACGACCTCATCCCACCAGCCCCCTTCTACCATCCGACATCCAGACGCACTTCAAGTTACTATACATACCTTGTTGCTATTCCACCAACTCGCAATGAGCGCTTCCAAGCGTCTTTCATAATGCGCACAGCAAAGGATTGGAACTTTTTGCCTGCGTCTGTGTTTCCGAATACTTAAAACCCTAATATTTTCAAAGATAGAATGAACACGCTACTTCTGGATAAGCTCGCTCTATCGTAGACTTTTTCTCTGTCATCTCAGACCTAGACTCGAGTCAAGAGCAAACCCGATCTGCCCGCTGGTTTCGTGAACGGGTCTGCAAAGCCGCGCCGCTGCCCGCCCGCTGTCCGCGCCACCGCCACCGCCGCCGCTCTTTGCCCACTGATTTCGTGTCCGCGGCCTAAGTGGTATTGATATTGGTACGGAATCCTCAATGTGCGACCACGACTACCTCTTCACCGGTATATTTAATAAATTCTGTCCTCTGTCATTCAAACAATTCTTTGTACCCAATACCGCCTTCTGTTATAAAATAAAAACATCTTCCAAGGCTCTTCAAGACGTTTGTTCCAAAAACCGAAAAGATACAAAAGAATTTCGAGTTTAAGTGAGTGATTAAAGTGGAGGAGTCTTTTATTCGTGGAGAGGGATGGTCAACATGACCATCGTTACAAACACGACCGCTCCGCAAGAGGAGCTGTTCATTTGTGCCGAGATTTTGCCGAGATAAAAGAGGTCCATTATAAAATTCATCTCTATGATTTACAAGTTGTCTCTGGTTTATATAGATATGTGTTTGTTGTTGCGTGCTGTGACCACTGCATCGCCCAGTACCTAACGGTGAACTGGCGTAAATAATGAGTGTAAAATACAAACACTGGATGTGTATTGTTGAATGAACGATAGTATCAACAATCATCGATCATTCGATTATTACTTTAGCATAATTATGAAATATTATATAATCTGCGAGGTAATTTCACCCAATATTACATGGAACTTAGACATAATATAAATTCTAAAAATATGTGCAAGTAAGATATCATATTGTTTAAAAAAATACTAGGCTCTAGTAGATTTTAATAGAAGTCAAATTAGGACCAAAAGTTTTAACCAAAACAGCGAGAAAACTTAAAAAAAAACAAAGATACTAAATACAGTTTCATTAATTTTGCGCAGAAACAATGACTAGTTATCGCACAAATTAACTTCAATGTAATAGATTAACAACTAATTGTGTAATAATCGGTTTTGTCGACTTTCTCTAAGCTTCGAGTGACTTCTCTGTGACCAATATTTACGTAATCCGATGACTGGCTAAGTCGCTTCTATACGTAATGATAATGTTTTGTATGTTTATAATGGACATGACAGGTATACATACAACATACACAAGATACATTATATGGCTATACGTACTGCTAGGAACATTATATTTTGTGAATTTCCGAGGAAGTCAAACAAAATACAGTTCCGTTTAGATGAAGTGAACTCTGGATTGAAATAATATCATTCAACGCTAATTGCAAATAAACAGGGATAAGGGATGATCTATCACTCGGCAGTTTGTCAGCTAAGTTTGCAAAGCAAAAGTTACATGATATAAGTAGGTATATTCTCTTTGCCTACGTACTTTCATGCTGCCTATAAGCAAAGTCGTCTACCTCGTCAAAATCTGTTGAATTGAAAACCGTTTCCAACAGGGAGACAACTGCTAGTCGGCAACGCAATACGGTTTGAAATGATTCATAAAACAAGTTATTTATGTACTTCGTAAACGGATGGCGGATCATCATTAGCAATCCATATTTTATTATGTAAATTGATAAATTAACATAACAAATATTTTAATCTGATCTATGAAGCGTGTAAAATTATAAACTGCCTATAAACACGGATAAAATTTGACACTAGGTTTTTCCCGCGGTCAATGTCACAGGAACCGCGCGTTTTTTCGTGAAGCTTGTAAATATGTTTTTGCTATAGGTTTACTTTCCTAACTATGTTCTTCCATATTAGGGCCTATTTTATAAGAATCTCAGAAGTATTTAGCTACTAATTAGTCAAACTCTTATTAAAAAAATTCGAAGGTTTTTCTAAAAACTAAAAAATACCTGAAGAATATACAATTACTAAAATACTTTCTAAAAAGCCGTCTACATTTATTCCTCAAATAACAGTTATCCAAATATTGTAAAACCAGCCCTAAAACATCTGTTAATCAGTCACTAAATAACTTCAAGATGTTTATAAATACTCATAAACATACAATATTCACTTTTTTAAATATGTTACTTGTTTATATTATGTGTTTTTATAAAAATAAACTCGCATGAATCTAACGCATTGTCTGACACATTCCTATGCATATTAAACGAGGTAGTTAGCCTTGAATTTAATAGATATTATATGTGAGATTAATTGCATTTCGACTAGATATTGAATAGCAGGGTTGGATAGATAGTAGATAGTATAAGGTACATTCTGCATTCTGTAGTTTTTAACCGACTTCCCAAAAAGGAGGAGGTTCTCAATTCGGTTGTATTTCTTTTTTTTATATTTGTTACCTCATAACTCCGACAGTTATGAACCGATTTGAAAAATTCTGGTTTTATCTCAAAGGATTTACTTGCAGATTATCATCTATTTAATTTTTATCAAAATCGGTTACGACTTACGAGCTTTGGATTTTAAAAATCGAAATATCTGGAATTCGTCTACTTGGATGATGGTTTTATGTCATCCAAGTAATCGAAATTGCGTATTTTGCTTTTCTGCGATTTTGCAGTGGTGTTGTTAGGTGTCCCCGGTACCACTAAAAAGTGACAAATAAAAAACTTATTACAAAAAAAATCAACCACGCCTGATATGTAATGTAAAGTTAAATGTACGTATGAGTCAAGAGGGCCTAGTGCGAGTTCGTTTAACTAAGGTAAGTTATTTAGAAAAACGTCGAGTAGATCTCTATACGTAGAGAGATCTACTCGATCGTGTTAACGTAAACGTTTGAGTATCTCATCATATCAGCCGAAAGACGTCCCCTGCTGGACATGGGCCTATCCCAAGCATCGCCACAACGACCGGTCCTGTGCTACCCGCGACCTTCACCTGGTCATCGGTCCTTGTGGGAGGACTTCCAGCATTGCGACTTCAGTACGCGGTCGCCACTCCAGAACTTTTCGGCCCCATCGACCATCCGGTCTGCGAGCAATGTGCTCTGTCACTTTAGTTTGGCGATCCTTCGGGCTATGTCGGTAACCATAGTTCTCTTGCGGATATCATCATTCCTGATTCGATCACGCAAGGAAACTCCAAGCATTGCTCTCTCGATTGCCCTTTGAGTGACTTTAAGCCTTCTGATGAGGCCCTGATAATCTGAAATCGCACGAACAGACGAAGCTTATTCAGTTAGGTAGGGTTTTTTTATAGATTTTTGTATAAATTAGTTCTAGATACAGGAACCTAACTGCTTTTAGTGTAGAACGTTTACATTTGGTCAAATACCTACAGAATATCGTGCTCTATCTTAATACAGCATTTTAATAATAAGCTGCCAAAATCAATGTAAACTGGACATCAAACATTTATAAAAAAAAAAATCTACGCTACTAAATTATTTTTTTAAATTGCTCGTTTTTTTTTGCCTTACGCATTCACATATTCACAGTCAAAACACGGCAAAAAAATATCTTGAATGTTTATTTACACGGCCAATTACTGATTAGAGTAAAATAGGTCCACTAGTGGGATTATACCGTGTTATCGCCACTTAGGTTATGTGTACGCCTATTAATGCGTGAATCAGCTATCTAACGGTGCAAACTTGTTTGAAGTAGAAAATATTTGTTGCATCTATTTTAGCAAGCGTAGTGGATAGAAATGCAATTGGTTTTACGAAACTGACATAAAAAATGTCTAGTAAATTAGATTGAAGATCAAAATAATATATGTACATAAGTGTTAGTAAAGTAGATATATTATGTGGTTGCTCTAATTACGAAGTTTCAAATTATTGTAACTGATTTTTAAACAATAATTTATTGCTTTTAATAATTTTGAATACCTACTATATTTTTTATGCGTATAAAAAAGTATGTATACCACTATAGTCATAGATATAGTGGTACATATGGCTCTGCATTTTTTTGTAGCATCCTGGAATCTGGATCTATCTCTTGATAGCCATAATTCTCACTAGCAAAATAAGGTTGCCGCGGGCATACATATGTACATACAGGCGTGATGTAAGGTTAAGTATATCATTTTCGTTCCGATTTCGAAAAGTTTGAATTAAAATTGCAATAAGAGATCCGATCCCCATAAAAAATAAAATCACAAAATTGTTTAAGCCTAAAATACACCTCTACCGATCCCTTCTAAGAATGTCAAGCGTGATATCGCAAGAGAAATTGTGTGGACATTAGCTCTCGCACAATTTCCGTTGAAATACGTGTATGTGGTACGTACAAGTTATTTAGGTGCACGCATTCATTCGCGCATAGGTACTCGTTCTGAACGGAAGACATTTGTAAATATGGTTGAGCGAGAAGCGATTTGCTATGTTACCGTATTTTTGTAACTCCTGACTTAGAGAGCTAGACTGAGCGTTCCATATCTGGCTGTGAATACGCCCAGTAAAGAGAGAGAGGCTAAGTGATTATGCGGCCTGTTTTGTAGGTATTTTTTTAATCTTACAGTTTCATGTCACCGCAGATGTCAATGTCGTTTTATCGCTACGACTTACGCAAAACATGAGCCGGTCTATTCTGTAAAAACCTCGCCAGGGAAGCTTGGGTGGAGTGAGTTTGAAGTGAACTGTTCCATCTTGTTTGGATGGATTGACTGCTCACTTCAACCAAGTTTTCACAGTGAGATTTTTACAGAATAGTACTACTGGTATTCAGCGCACATTCGCTTTGTTTCTCTCTACAGATGAGTCAATATTGTGACGGTTTTGTTCAGTCCATTTGAACTGTAAGTGTAATGGATACACCTTAGTTACGAAAGTTAATGGAAAGTTATTCGCGATACGGCGGTTACAATTTAACAACTATCGCTAGATCTTAACGCTCGAGGGACTTAGTACAACGGAGTATGAGCGACTGTTCGTAAACTAAGTATATTATTAGGTGGGGTTATACTTACACTTATTGTAGCGACTGATATAACATCTCAATTTGGTTACATAATGATATGTTTGTGGCTTGCTTTAGTAGGTATGGCCAATGTTTTGACAACTTGTACGTTGCTATTGTACTTACTATGTTTCAGTTACAGGGATGACACGCACGTACCTACCATATGTCTACTACCACTATCATGAAATACTTCTATCACGGATCTAAGTTTATCATCAGTATCATTAATCAAGTTAAAAATAGGTAACTTAGTCACCATGGATGCAGTTCTTACGATTTGATGTTTAGCACCTTAGATTTTATGTGCTGAGTAGGTGGCTGCGTTAATTGCAGCATGAGTGGCATTCTTTCACTTCTTCTCTGCATTATATACTAATGGTTTCCTGTAAGAGTCATTGTCATTTGGGGTTGCAATATTAGCTATATACCTATTTTCAAACAACTGAGTTTAAAAAAAGTTTAAACTATCATCAATAAATATCTACACTATTTAATAACTGAATAATCATTCTATACCATAAAACGTGTCTTCTGCTAAACGACTTTCTAATTGCTACCTAAAGTCTCCCATAAAATTTTAAAGTTTCAATATTCAATCACCTAATTACCCATGCAAACTAAAAAAACGATGGTGATTAACGGGTTATACGAGTTTATCTTAATTTAGCGAGAAAGTATTGTATGTATTCAAACTAATCTTAATATATATAAATCTCGTGTCACAATGTTTGTCCTCAATGGACTCCTAAACCACTTAACCGATTATAATAAAATTCGCACACCATGTGCAGTTCGATCCAACTTGAGAGAGGGTAGCTTACATCTCAATTTTTTGTTGCAATATTATTTAGGAGCGGAAAATGTGACGCAGACGAAGTTGCGCCGGTCATCTAGTACCTATTATAAATGTGAAACGAACTCTCGAGTGTGTTTTTGTTTATGAAGTAATCTATAAAGCAAACGCGATTACCGTACAGGTTAGTAAGCAGAGTTATCACAACTCAGCTCACCATAAAACATGTGAACTGTTTCTCAACCGGGGAGCATGTTAATACATGGTGTCAATAATTAACTTGATACTCTTGAAAGTAGTTTTCGCGGTGCGGTGCCATGCAAAAATTCTTCAATTCAGATTTCTTTAATTCATTCAGTCTATGAACCATCATCCAGGGGAAGGGTGTCGTCGAGTGAGGTTTCGTCAGACCACGATCCCCTCATTTGTAAGATAGAGCTCAGCATGAATGAGATATTGATGGCTCTCAGGTCTGTAGACATTAAAAGGTCCAGGTCCTGACGGTCTCCCTGTCACTTTTCTTAAATAACTGCAAAGAATATTTGTACTCTTAGATTTATTCTGTTTAATCGAAATATCCGCTAAAATTAGGTACCGCAATTTATTATTTTGATTCTAGAGCAAAATTCTTTCGATTCCATAAAAAAATAAAATACCTAGGTACGTAAACGTGTAAACTTGCAAGTAAACGAAATATCTACTTATTGTGTAATTACAAATTACTCGTTAGCGATGCAAATTCCAAATATAATGTAATTTCGACACGGTGAGACAGGATATGAGTTCTCTTTACATACATTTGTGAGTAGGTACTAACATTATCAAGATTTTAATTACAATGTGGTTTCCAGTAATGCATTGTGACTTTGTGACTAGGTAGGTACTGACTACGGATGTTCTGAAGTCATTCTTAGCTCTTAAGGCGCTGGGTAACATAACGAGCAAATTCTTGACTTTTTAGGCGAAATTACGTTCCAATAGACATGCGCGCCGCGGTGATTTTTGACGTCGGCGGCGCGCGGCGTGGAGGATTTTCCACGGCGGCGGTGGCACGTCGGTGGCCGGCCTTATAAAGAAAATAGACTATTGTCGGGCGGCGTGAAGTTAAAAAAAAAAATTTTTACGTTAGAATTCGATTTGGGCTTGGCCCCTCAATGTCTACGTCAACCCTCAGCAGTCCGTTGCGAACATGGCGTCTCCAATTGCCTGTCACTCATTTCGATTCTCGATAACTCTCATTTTGCTGATGGTCGCCCTGTCAATATCTGATCCCTCAGAGCATAACATTTGCTTTAGCTTGCTGAGTTATCTTCAACATAGGTATGGACTGGAGAGTAGGTACCTATCATGTTTAACATTTGTAAACCATTTCAAGTAACTTAAGTACATCCAGCTGACTCACTTCTCGATGTAGTAGGTATCTATCCTATGTTCAGTTTGCTGGTCCTAGGTTTGGATGTTCATTGTCGCAGCACACGTACAATGGACATCTCAATACCTACTTGAACATATGGTCACTCTACTTGGAATACCGGCAGACGTCAAAACTGAACGCCCTGGGGTCCTACTATGACGAAAGACGCCAGCCAGCACATCATGGTACCCGAAACTGTCAAATTTCCCAACCAAAATTGAACTTAATCATTTTGGCCGTAAAGTTGAAAATCTAATACAGACATTTGACAGATGGTTGTAGCTTGATGTGCTGGCGACTGTACCAATTCCGTCATGATTCTGATTTGAGGGAAGGGGAAGCACAGGGCAAAGTTAGCACTTTTTTATTGAGCCTAGCTCCACTGCGGGGCAAAGGCCTTCCCCAAGTCTTTCCAGATATTTTTGTCCCGAGCCAGCTCGAACCAGCCCTGGCAGAAGTCGTTTAAGTCGTCTCGCCACCTCTTCCTAGGCATGGCTGACGTTAATTATACCATAACATATTTAGTAAAAATTTAAGGTTAACATTCGTTTAAAACGCTTGTAAACTTTGTACGAATATTACCTTTAATACAAAAATAATGCTTTGCGACGGCGCGCCGATTTATTCCCGTGGCGGCCATTCTAAGCCTTAATCGTTTAGAAATAAAAAAATAAATAAAAAGAGTTTATTTGCCCCAAGCTTTCCAGGCGAAATGAACATGTACATGTCAGAAACTATATCACTAACATGGAGGGTGCTTCTCTAGAACAGCAAATCGGATCCTAAAAATGAATAGAGGTCATTTTGATACCTACCATAGTTCGACCGAACCGAATCTAACATTAAAAAAAAAAACCTACACACGGTACTAAGCACCTAAAATTTGAAATAATCGGCGGCTAAGTAGTTAGGCAATAATAATTATGACGACTACGATCAAGATAATATGTCTACAAGGTGAACAAGTCAAATATAATAGTTTAAAGACAATAGCAGAATTATTAAGACTTGATGATTTAGCTTGTCTGGTATGTTGGTACTGTAAACTTGGATGCGGTTGTTTTGGACCTAATTATAGAAAACCTTATGTTTTTGTTACTCACAATGGTAAGTTATTGGTAAACTGGGTTTATTTTATACAAGCCGCCATTGATAGCGTAAAAAATGTCGATCTATTATTTTATTATTATTAATCCAGAAGAGTGCTAAATAATAACAGCCGCACGGGTCGATCTTTAAGTTTAAGCAACGCTTGCCAAGGTTGGTCTGTGGATGGGTGACCATCTTAACATTCCGAGTTTCCTCGGTTCCTCGGAAAGCACGTTATGCCGTTGGTCCTGGCTGTCATTTGTAGATCTTTGGTAGTCGTTACTGATTGTCAGAAGCCAGTAAATCTGACTCCAGTCTTACCAAGAAGTACCGCGTTACCCAGTTAATGGGTTGTGGAGATCTGGTAGGCAGCCGCTCCACGTAAAACATTGGTATTCAGCTGAATCCGGTTTGAGTGGAAGCCAACCCTAATGTAGTTGGGAAAAGGCTCGGCAGATGATGAATCTAGAAGAGTGTCGAAAATATCTTCTACAGCAAATCTTAAGATACGTTTCTGTCTTCTCCCTTATTGTGATTTCAAAACTTGCGTTTAACAATTGTTTTTCAATTATATTATTTATCAATTCAGCAACATTCATTGCATTATTTACTGTATTGTACGGATGGATTTTCTAAACACACGAAACAATAGATTAAGAATTTCCCTTAAAATCTTTCGAATTGAGATAGACTCATAAGAGTTGCTGTTTGATTAGATAAAGTTTTGAACAAATTGCTGAAAACTTAACAACTCCTAATCCGAAATATTTGTTTCAGAATTTATCATGGGTTTTAGATTCTTGCTTAACAACTCCTTGTAGGCCGCCTACACATTAAAGTTTCCATCCCACAGCTATTCCGATAACACTAATTACAAGACCCAGTTCTACGTTAGGTAATTATAAAATAACGTTAATTATGAGGATCCTCGTTAATCTTGTGGCTCAAGCCTAGAGCTTAGTTTGAGGTTCTGAGTTCGATTTCCGTGTGTGGCACAGGCAGTGCAGATCGTTGGAAGCCTTTTCACCCTATGTCTGGCATTATGTATAAAAAAAACTAATCCGGCGAAGGACCAAGGTGTTAGGTGTCACGACCTAAAATCTAGGTCCTTCGAGCCGGATTAATTTAGATACTACCCTAACAGGGTTTTTCTATTGTAATCGGGGTATTCAGGAAAAGTCACGGCACCAGTTGGCGCCACTTCTTTTCTCCTTCCGCCTTCCTTCGGTCCTTTTCTTTGAAAACGTAATTTGAAACCTAGATATGAGGTTGATGTCAATTTACCTAAACTTAGAAAAATTTAGCGTTTGGTAGGTTCCTGGACCTGACGCCTCAGTGCTGTCCCCTGGTGTTTTTTATTTCAGAACACCCTCATTACCCGGTTAGTGGCAATAGGCTCGCACCCGTAGATTTACATGGGATATGGATTTAAACTGATGAAATGAGATGTAATTGTAAGGCAGAGGCCGCGTGATGTTATGTTAATCTTTTTGATAATTATAAAATAATAATTATTTAGACTTTGAGGTCATAATGCCTTCTTAATGGCTTGAGTTCATTGCTCTATCTATTCCAGTATCTAAAGTCGCACATTAAATTCAAATTAATTAATAGATAATACTTTTAAAAGGCGTAGAAGGATGTCAATATAATCTACGATATTCGAAATGTTTTTTTTTTTTTGTGTAAATTATGTCAAGCAACTGTAACACTTGCAATTTATGAGAGTGACTAATCTAGGTCGTTTTAAATGTGGCTACGAGGCTCGAAAGTCTTAATACAACGCCTGGCTAATATTTACATTCTAACAATATTTTTTATTTAGTTTGGGACATATGTGTCGGGTACATAATTCGGAATGAGTGTATTTTTAAAAGACTAGATAAAAAAATGTAGGTGTGATACCAATAGCGGCAATTCGTCCGTCGGATCCGAAGTGTAGAGAGCTAAGCATTTAGATATAACGACATAAAGCCTGTATTCCACGAGGAGCTACTAAGAGTTGATAGTTAGGCAGAGGTCATCACTACCATAGAACACCAGACCAATTACAAGGGGCGAGCCTATTACCAACAACAGAGCACTTATCTAGAGTCTGCGCTGCTACCGAGCAAGTTGAACCGAACCCAAGGTCCCATCATGTTCATGTGCTCAGGCTCTGGATCTAGGCAGGATATCATTAGAGCATTTAACTTTTACAAAAATCAATCAAAACCTTTACTAAACTGTTATTTTTTTCTAATAGTTTCATTATAGTTTATTGCCCCCATCGGCACAAGTGTGATCTATTGGGTTCTTTGTATGTAGTAGCGAGTCTTGGCGGATGTCACGAGTTCAGCTTCTATTGTTTCACCAGCGCCGTTGTTTCCTTCGGGATGACACGACCGATCTACATAGAATTAGCTTTATAAGGAAAACTTCTTAGAAATTGTAATTTTGTATTAAAATACCCCAGGTGAGATGGGTTAGAAAAATAAAGATTCCTTGAAAGAAATGTGGGTATTATCGGATGAGGATCAAGTGAACGGCAAGCTGTTAGTTATTAGAATATTGCTACCATTATTTGCTTTGCTTTGAACAGTAGAAACATTTTTACGCAAAGTTTAGAAACTTGATAAATTGCGATTGAAACAAAGCCTTCCTGAAACAATAAAATTGAGGGCTTGCTATCCGAATATAATAGCGATTACGAGCACGCGGCACACCTATTGCTAGTTTCCATCAATTTGCTGGTCCACGTATTGTGAGGTATTGTATCTAAGCGATTTGGTATTGTTCCGCCCGCGCCCCGTCTGGCTCGTCGTGTCTATGACCTCCTTGCAGCCTCACCCCACTTCGCGCAATCAACGGTTTCGAACATTTTACCCATTCCATGTGTAAAACATGCGCGCACGCACTCGCCTCAAGTAGTACGACTTCACTTACTCACCAGCTGTTTAATGTAAACGAACTTTCATTAGACCTAAATACCAAAGCTCTGAGTATTCTATAAAAAGTTTGAAATAAAGAATTGTGCTTGTGCAGCACTTTATTAAGGCTGCGCACTCACTAAATCGTGTAAGCCGAGAACGTTAATGTAATTTGATCAAAAGAGATATTGTAAACTTTTGTTAGTATTTCAAACTCGAAGTATTTGCTTGCTTCCGTTGCACGTCGTTTGCCAACAGATATCGTTAATTAATTTATGTTTTATAACCACATTACGTAAAGCTTCGCATTTCGATCGGTGTAAATTAAGTTTGTATGTTCAATGATGCGGAACAGATTATGTTACATACGCTACGATACTGATATAACTATTGTGTCTGCTGTGTCTGAAAATGAACGGATTGCTTCTCCGCTAATAAACAAAAGGCTGCGATTGTCCAGTGAGACGCCGTCGCCGTCGGGTGATTTCCGCGTATCGCCGCAGTGCGGTATCGGTAGTCAGTATAGCGTGTGACAGCGTCAGGTAGAAAGATATTTAGACAGCTAATGCGGGCAGCCCGTTGTCCTCGGCGACTCGGCTGCGACCCGTCCAGCCAGCTCGCAACCTCCGATAACTTCCAGCCATTGATGGATCTATTCATTACAACCTGCATGGCATCCGCATTCACCGAGCGACCGATTCAACGACAAATATTACGAAATGTTCAGTTGACGAATATTTGCGGCGTGAATGATGTAGACGGTCCAGTAAGTTATGAAAATAACTTGCATAAACCAATCGTCATTATTTCACCAAATATTTGCATCGAAATTCGTAATATAGTTTTATTGGTGCTATAACATGTCTGTATGCAAAGTATTGAATAAAATGTATGCAGTGAAATGACTCCTACTGCTGCCACTATGTCGATGATCAAATTGGACCGGCTTCGGCAATATTTGTGGATTTTATAGTCAAAAATAATAATCAAGATTCACAGTTAGTGCCTACAGAACATTTTGAACCGTTATTGATTTCATTCTTATGACGGTTGGACTTGGATGTCATTCCAATTTTGAATATGACAGTCAATAAAACTGCTTAGAAGTGGGAATCTGCTCGTTCTGAAACTTGTTTTTCTCCGTATAGTTTCGAAAGCGATCAGCGCGTTAACCCGTTCCATGCAGGTGTCGCGCTGGCGAGGCAGTTTTAAGTATGCCTGTGCTAAAATACAGGAAAAACCAATCATGGTTCGCAATCAGCATGATGTAATAACTTTAATACTCAACAATTTCGTTAACGATCAACTTCCTGCAGTTTAGCTCTGGTTTACTTGAAACTAGCTATATTAGCTTGGTGTATTGCTGACCTGCTGAGAATTCCAGTAGTCATGAAATATGCGATATTTCATTCAAAAGTTGTTTATATTTTCATAAATGATGAAATGTTACTTTTACTAAATTACCGCATGAAGATGGCCAGACATTTCTCTTGACTATTGCAACATTCGTATAAGATTAATCGATTCTATTAAAATTAAAGTATTTTTGATTTGTTGGACTATCTATTTCTTTAATATTTTGGTTGGAGAATTAAACCTATTAGTCACCATTCAGTAACATGCTATCAATATTTATGAATTCTAAAACGGTAACTCTGGATGCAATTAAAAGTTTGATTATGCTTATGAAAAACAAATCTTCACCCAGTTTCATAGTGTGAGGGTTGTTGTCATATATGCGTATGATTTTAAAATTAAAATCGATATTATGACAATAAAATCAATTCAACAAAAACCACCGTGAGCATTCTTCTTCTAAGGCTGGTAAGCGTAATGCTGAGTCCATATTTAGACAAAAAATGAATTCATATTTCATAGGAAGTATCAAGTCGCCATGTTTTTAAAGTGGTGTAAAAAGCGAGGTTTCCCGTGAACAGGAGTAGTGAGGTGAGGCTGCAACCCGACTCCGCTCGGCTGCGCCCGAGGCTCGAAATACGAGACTCGAGAGAAACGATTACTTGCCGCGCAGTGCACCTTGCCACAATGTTCCTGTTATTAACCACTCTTTTAAATACATTAAAAATCCGACTAATTGCGAGACTGACTTGTGTGCAAAGGGTTCCGAACGAATAATACCTACTTATATTTGTTAATGTGACTTTAAAATCGTGGACTCCTTATAAGTGTTCCTGTATTCTATAGGTAAACCCCTATTCATCGGTAAATTTTCATGTACATATTTTCTTTCATAACTTCGGAATCAAATATTTTACAATTTTTATATTTTTGATACCCTTCAAAATGATTAAATTTTGAATGTTGGCACTTATTAGAAGGTCAAACTAGAAAATTAAAACAATTTCAACCTTTTATATGCCCGTGTTTGGGTTACGAAATTTCAAATGAATCGGAACAGTATCCAAAAAAAGAAATGATTGTATTATAAACCCAATTTCCAAAATTTTTGAAAGTTCGAAACAATTCATTTTTGAAGCAGTCTGATCTAGTTGGTGCATTTTTTTTTTAGTTCAAGTACAGATCTCATACCACTATCTAAATAGCCTATGACATTTTAAGGTGCATCCACACCGCAGTTACTTTTTGTGGAGTCACGTTTCCAAGTGTTAGTAGGCAATATCCTATAGCAAAAATTTATTTGATATTTAGGTTGAGTATATAGGTTAGTCATAAGTTGAAGGATGTTACCTAATGTTATCGTGTTGCATTCTGTAGCTCCGCAAAAAGTAACTGAGGTGTGGATGCACCTTTAAACGAATCAAATGATACCTTATTTGTTAAAATTTGTGCTCAACAATAGACGTACAAAATACATACTCTTGAAAAACATTAGGTAGGTACCTTTCTTCTGGGGCAGTGGAGAAAAATTTAATTGAATCAGCAATTTTATTGTTTGTCTTCGAACAATAATTTATTGGAAACTCAGAATAGATATTGGCTACAAAGAAAAATACGATTTTTGTGGTGTCTTAGTCATTTTTGGTAAAAAAAACCTAGCTAGTTATTACGATCAGAATTTGTATTTTATATAGCTACTAGCTGTCCAGCGCAACTTCGTCTGCGTCACATTTTCCGCTCCTAAATAATATTGCAACAAAAAATTGAGATTTAAACTATCCTATCTCTCAAGTTGGATCGAACTGCACATGGTGTGCGAATTTTATTATAATCGGTTAAGTGGTTTAGGAGTCCATTGAGGACAAACATTGTGACACGAGATTTATTTATATTAAGATTAAACTAAATAAAATACAAATTCCATATACAAAAAATGGTCTAGGTATCGCACAAAGATAACTGGCAACAAATCAGTATTTCAACATTTCAACTTTAGAAATTGGAAACGCATTCTATTTAGCACGCACGTATTTTTCCTATTGATATTCACTAAGGGCTTTACACAACAGTGCATAAATATTGAGTAGCAAATATTCACTCAGTAATAACCATTATAATGACGTAACGTGTCATACCTACCTCCTACCTACTCGTCACTCGTCACCAGCTATCACCAAATAGTGCACGTAACTAATGAACTAACCATTGGATTATTATTCATACCAAATTCAAACACGTTGCGTTCAACGCAAATCGTATGAAGCGGTTATTATGACAAATATGGCAGCTTCATTATTTAACTGGATGAGTTGCAGCGTGGCTGAAATATATCGTAATTTTAAAATAAGCTCTTTGCATGCATAAGTTTTGGTTTTGGCATTGGCTTTATTACAAAAACAAACGAAAATAACTTATGTCTTGTTGATCTTGATTAGTTTATAAACTCAATAAATTTTTTTGGACGATTGCACCCAAAGAAGGCTAAAAACAGTTAATTGTGTTCCTTCGTTATGATAACGTTCATAGGCCAGTACTTTGTGTTATACAACATCCATAACTTCAAATGCTGTGATCACCTGACTGAGACGCCTTGCACGTAATAACCGTCACGCTTCGGAGTACGAAGGGTTTGATAGTGGTGCATTATCTTGCACCTACGTGTACTCAATTACGGAGTTCAGTTCATATTTTCGACTTGAATACAATGTTTCGTTTTATTCTTCACCTTTTCGTGTCGATTGACTACTTCTCAAACTTAATGTTGAGCCACTATTTTTAGCTTAATTTATGTTATTGCTGGGTTGTTATTACTTAGTGACACTAAGCGTGTCAATTTAAATGATAATCCTTCATAATTTGAATAAGAATTATTTGTTATATTGGAGAATTATATTCGCATTCTAGGTCCTGTCCCTAATGCTTATAATTGTAATGTTTTATTCATGTGAAATTAGTGAATTTAGGTACCACTATTAAAGTCCTTAAATTTCTTATCATTGTCGTCAGAAATAAAAATTTCCATCGATGATATGTTAGAAGATTTGTCTAAGAATAGAAGATGGTATCCGTCCGTCATCAAACCATTTCAGTTCCGAGTTCTGAACACAATTACATAAGAAGAAAGTGATAGTATCCACACGTGTGTTATATGTTTGAATATTTAACTTATGCAAGTAAATAAAGTTTACGTCTGCCAGTGCTTTCACTAACGTAACGAGATAAAACCATAGTTTAGGAAATAATACTAGGCTGCTAAGTTTTATTGTGCTGTGGGCGGAAGGTGCTTACTGTTCACTTGAGAGGGGTAACCGAGCGTGAAACTGTGCTAAATGTTCATTGTCTATTAAATATAGGTAATAAGAAATATGATTTATGAATTGTTATAAATAATATGAAAAATCTATTCATTTTCTAGACATAAATTCAATCTATACTAATATTATAAAGCAGAAGAGTTTGTTTGTTTGGTTGAACGCGCTAATCTCAGGAACTCCTGATCGGATTTGAAAAATTCTTTCAGTATTAGATAGCCCATTACTCGAGGAAGGTTATAGGCAATATATCATCACGCTAAGACAATCAATCCGATATATGAATATAAGCGGAGCAATAATCGAAAATGTGACGCAGACGAAGTTGCGCGGGTCAGCTAGTAATATTATAATAATATTATAAAGCTGAAGAGTTTGTTTGTTTGAACGCGCTAATCTCAGGAACTACTGGTCCGATTTGAAAAATTCTTTCAGTGTTAGATATCCTACTTATCAAGGAAGGTAACTATATATCATCACGCTAAGAAGAATAAGTAGAAGAATAGGTTTTATTTAGTGTGTAATTTGTTTTTTTTTTTTTTGTTTAATTTTATGTTTGTGTGTCATTTCTGGCGAAATAAATGTATTTGAAGTGACGAAGGCGAAGTTGCACGGGTCAGCTAGTACTTAATAAACGAAGCTAAAATTGAATAAGGCGAGGTAATCTGAACGAGGTTGTCGATACCACGTTTTATAATTGGAATTTGCCAAAACCTAGTAACCTCATGAACACTTCAGTTAGAGCAATACAAATTACACTTGCAATTAAATTCAGAGTAGATGTACAGATAGCGATCAGGTTTGTGGGTAGTTTTTGCACACAGCTGCTACAGTCACGCAACATCGGAGTGGCGTGCGGTCGCTCGGATGACTGTCGTCCATAAAAACATAACATCCGTTATCTGTACAAGAGATTTTTACTCAATATACACTAACCCACATAGTATTAAAGCGTGTTTTTCGTTGCGTATGTCTGGCATAGCGCGAGGGGTGTGCGTGAGAAGCGGCCCTTATAAAAGAGTTCAACGCACGGTGCGTGCTTTGTATGTACCCAGTGGTGCGAAACGTAGCCTAGATCCCTAACGGACATACCCATAAGTACCTGGCAGGGTGCTTCTAACTGTCACTGTGCTAATCGTAGATATCGAGTGCGTACAACTGAATTAATTCGCTGTTACATGTTCACATGTAGGTCAGGTCAGGTGTTTAACACCACTGCAGTACAAAACTTTTGGCTTATGATTAATCTCTGATCTGTGGGTTCTAACATAAACATTAATCTGCCAACTACGTCCGTATTCCCATTTAAATGTCTAAAACTATGTGGGCGATCGCTTAGTTATTACTTTAATGGAGCTTGAAACAAGTTTGTGTATTTACCGTACTCGTTCTCACGTTTAGTTTAGAATTGCTGCAGTTATATGAGATGAAATCATAACTTTTTACAGGAATAGCTTGAGTTGTACCTACTGAAGGAACCAAATTAGTTCAAAAAGGTTGCGCAAAGGTTGCGAATGACGTGTCGCGCCCACACTACAATACGGATGTAGGAATACAATATAGGTATGCAAATAAACTCACTGATTGAGGGCGACAAGACCTCCGGAGACAAACCCGCGTCCCCCTGGCAACAACTATGTAGGGCACTGCACTGACCAGACGAAAAGAAATCACAACAATAACACTTTCATAGAACATTCACCACACCATGGAGTCTGTATGAAGACAAGCTCAACTGTTCTTGTTCAACGCTAAGATCAGAGAGGCACTGTGTTACGTGTATTAGTATTTAGCACATATGCGACAGAATACGCGGCGATAATGCATTTTGATAGCTCGGAGGCATTGCCTCGTTCGGAAGCGAACGCGACGCAAATGTCAGACACAGGCGGTGCGCAGGCGCAGAGTCGCCCGCGCCCAGCTGCGTGACGTCACTGTGGTATTCAAAATGGCGGCTGGAATTCGAGAGCCTACACGTAGTGGTAGCAAAACAACCAGTTTGCCGGCGTCGCGCCGGATTGGGCTAGTCAACACTCAACACCCACCACTTCATTATTGTTTTCTGTTTATTTTCAAGTTTATTTTTGCTATTATTTCAGACGTAGGTACATCTATTACTATATATTTATACTAAGTAATATTATAAAGCAGAAGAGTTTGTTTGTTTGTTTGGTTGAACGCGCTAATCTCAGGAACTACTGATTCGATTTGAAAAATTCTTTCAGTGTTAGATAGCCCATTTATTGAGGAAGGTTATAGACTCTATATCGTCACGCTAAGACGGAAGAAGAGCGGAGCATTAATGGCAAATGTGACGAAGACGAAGTTGCACGGGTCAGCTAGTATAGGTATGTATAATATACTTTGCGAATTAATGTTTTACGTCTTTAGATTTTGATGAAAGTTACTCAGTTTTAACCTTTTTTCAGAGTCAATGTTTGACTGAAGCAGAGGATTAATCATTTTATTTTGTCATCAGCGAAATAATATTAAAATTATGCTTCCTCTGTGAGAACGTCAAAGAGAATAGAAATGTAAACAAACATAAATAATGAGCTCGACATGTTTCATCCAGCTCTGTTAGCAGTTCCAAGTGTGTCAAGTCGCGGGCAATTTGTATGGATCTCAGGAAATATGGCGGTGACATGACGTCACAGCTCACTAGTTAGCCGTGCTAAGCGACACCTACTTGCGTTGACAAACAGCACTAAAGCGGGAACTAACCAAACATGCACGACTTACACGCTAGTTTGAAACACGTACGACCGTTTAATTGTGGTGTTACGTGCATAAACACCTTCATAAGACGTAAATAGTAGAGGGAGAAGTTTGGGATACCCAGGTACTACCTATTTCCTTGAATAAATTCTCAATTTAAATAATTTCTGCATAATTTTCTATGTTCTACAAAGTCTCTGTCTTATGAAATTTGAATCTCCCGTTTTCCGAATGCGAATATTTTCCGTCAGTAAATCAACTCGATAAAAATCTTTAACAAACTTTTTAAGATTTTTAATCACTCGGTACAAATGGCCCCTTTCACTGTCACGAGACGGCGATCGTCTCGCTTGCTCGTTACCCCAACAAACGAAAGAGATGGAGGTTAAGGCTTTGTATGCACTTCTATTACCGCATTTAGCGTTCAGTCGACGTCGACCACAGAGTACTTTTATCAACTCGGAGTCGAGTCGGAACTGGGGCACGGCTATTTGTAAACTCGGTTTTTTAACGCGTTACGATTAGTTAGTGATTAACAAGTGATTTTATTGGCGATGCGGTTTTTAGATAACGATTTGCAGAAAGATAGGTTGAGTCCTCAACCATTGGTTTAGCGCAGTGAGGGGGGTTAACTTTCTACGCCACCGACTGCGGTGTCGATTCCCGCTGGGTTCAAATATTGCTTTGGTCAACGGATATTTGTTCCGGTACAATACGGAACAGATATTGTTTATTTTTTAGTAGAAAGAATTCTACACAGTTTATAAACGAATATTAATGTGAAATATTGAAATAGTATAAGATATCGCAAACTTTTTGTGACAAATATACGGACAATAAAGTATTGTCACTGAGCTCGCTCAATGAATACATCTCAACTTAAATTAGTAAAACAATAACAATTAAAACGTCTTGAATTTATTATTGTAGTTTCAGTGAGTCGAGAATAGTGCTATTCGTAGTGTTGTTTCATGCTTGGCTTAGTACAATTTAGTAATGTTCAGTAGGTGTTGTATACGACGTAGTGTACACAGCTTGAAGGGAGTTTGCTCTGAGTTCAGTTAAGACCGCTCCTGGCCCTGTTTATTTTGTTGCAGTAGATCGAGAGTTTAGGTAGGAACAGTAGACTGTTCCTACCTAAACTAAACTAGAGTTTACAGCGGTTTTGGGCTTCTGTCTTCAAGTTGGACGTCGACCCTGGTTACTTATGGTGGACCTACAATGAAGCGTATTCTATCTATCTTGGACAGGAATGAGTTTCGGGGTTCTGATGTCTAGGATAAATAATAACAACACTCATATGTGCCAGAAAGGTTAGCAACAGTAACTAGCTAAACTGATGTACGGTGATTGGGGCATTGTGATGATGAATTGATTTTATCTATCATTATTTCTCCTATTACCCCATTGATTAGGTAAACAACACTAAAAGTATTAATTATGACTTTTATTTTATGAATTTTATTTATTTCATCTTAATCCACAATTTGCGGTTTACATACTTCATGCCGAAAGTGCCTCATACAGCCATTGTCCTGAACTAGCAAAATATGCAAGATCACAATACACGTAACCGGTGGAGAACCACTTGTCAATGTTTCCGCCTAAATTCAGTAGGTAAATTAAATTGATATCGAACTTTCTAGCCTAATCAATGAGTCTCCCAATCATGGATTGAGAGTTTGAGACCGGACATATAATTCTAGCTTAGAACTAGTTACATGATTGATGTTAGTAGGCAAGCAGTTGGCTGCGACCGCGACACGATAATGTTTAACTACCAGCGCCGGCACTAGCACGCGATCGTGCCTACTCATTACGAACTGCGTGGTTTACGCATGCACCTATGTTATGTACATGTATGTATGTATTGTGAGCGGTCCACGTAATCGGTGCAATAGGACCTCATTTTCAATTCGAGATAAGCAATTATTTCTGCTTCGGAGGTTTATTCAACAACAACAAGCTGATTAAATAGAAGGTACCATTCGTAGTACAAACTGTACCTACAAATAATTTACAAACTCTCCTTCTAAATTAGGATTTATCAAGGGTTAATAATAACAGCCACACAGGTCCATCTACCTACTGACCATCTTAGCTAACCCAGATTCTCAGCTCAGAAAGCACGTTAAACTGTTGCTTTACTGGTTTCGCAAACAATTGACTCTTAAGGGGAGTGTTGCCAACAGCTATCGTATTACCCAGTCACTGGGTTTTGGAGATCAGATAAGCAGCCGCTCCATTTAAAATACTGGCAATCAGCTGCATCCGGTTGGACTAGAATCTGACCCCTTCTAGTTGGGAAAAGGCTAGCCAAATGAAAATGACTGATAATCCTATCCTACTATAATATTATAAATGCGAGAGTTAGTGAGAATGGATGGACAGGATGTTGGTTACTCTTTCACGTCAGAAACTCAGAACGCCTAAAAGGACTTTCATTTTTGGCACAGGGGTACATTATAGTCTGGAATTTCACACAAAGGCTATTTTTTATTCCGGGAGAATGTTCCCTGCGGAAAACGAGGCCGAAGCACCTGGCAGAAGTAAATTTTATAGTTTACCCCGAAACATTATTTATCTTCATGAATGCAATAATTCGAGCCTTCATATCAGTATAACTAGCAACATCATAAATTAACTTAATGTAATGTTCATTGTACATGCGTCCTAATAAGTATTTAACGTGATTATATAAGTTCTGGAACACGCATCATGTAAGCCGTGTCCCTCTTCCGAGAAGTTTGAGTAAAGAGCTTATCAAAGCCTTGCACTAGTTTGTCAATCAAACGGAATTAAGTAGCTGTTTCAAGCAAACATAAATAGATTTTCCATATTTTAAAATGTCTCTTGAAGAATAAAACGAAATAAAAACATGAGCATACAGTTTACTGTTGGATAACAGTTTTTGGAAACATAATCAAAGCTTTTATTTAACAAATAAAACTGTTTTTTAATGTATTCATTACAGTAACATCAAGAACATTTTGTATTGTAAAATAGCAAAAAGATCTGCATAACAAAACTGGCAAAGCTGTTAAAGATGCATAATTTAATAAAAAACGAAAATAAAATAAAAAAAAACGGTTACATCCATCATTGCCATTTCATTTAAAAATATACTCAAAATATAATATAAAAAGTATACCTACGATACATAATAAAAGGAGAATGCCCACGGCACTATGGACAAATGTACTCAATTCAACATTGTTGTGTCTTCATAAAATCATCTTTAAAATACTTGATGGCATGTCTAAATACTACCTCAAAAGATTTAACACAAACTACAATGGCGTTTCTGAGATATTTACAAAAATGAAATTACCATTTTGAGGTTATGTTCGACCAAAAATTAGTTGAAAAAAGCTATTTAAAAGGGTCTGAATGGGTTTACGGGTGATCTTGGTATCTTTGAAGCATAATTTGTGTAAAATCTGTAACGTTTTACCTCACCAAGTCTTACTGATTTAGATTTTGCGCATTAAAAAAAAAAATGAATGAAAAATGAAACAAAGCATGGAAGAAATCATTACTAAAATAGTCAATCGCTCAGTGTTATTGTCTAGATCCTACTCAAATCATAGATGTGGTAGGTATCATGAAATGGTCTTTGTAAGTAGAGAGAGAAGGTAAAACACACAACACCAAATAAAACAAATAAAAGAATGATTATTTCTTAAACTATTCTTCTAAAAATATGTTATCCAAAAATAGTGCTGGAACACTAACATTGTCATAACGTGCCCAGCTCAAATACCACATTATGCACATTACATGCACACAGCAACCTACAGTTCTTTTTCCCACAAGGCAAGAACAATAGTATTCTACTATAGCGCCTAATGTATCTCTTACATTTTCATCTTTATTTACTAAAATATAACTATAACATGTTCTACTAGACACATGCCTCGATTTTATTCTTCCTCTTACTAAATAATTATTAGTTCCCAATACTAAAATTCTGTGCAACTGCAATCTTAAATGATACTACACACAATTCATTCATATCCTCGAATACACTTAAGTGATTGAAAAAAACAATCCTAGTAAATAAGTTAGTTATTACCAACACATCAGTAGAAGGTTTCTACCTATATAGGTTATGTTACAATCCGGTAACCCAACGTTGAGGTGAGGAACTAACACACAGACATGGATTGTACTTGTGTCCTCTAAGATTTGTTATATGGTACGTAAACATAAAGCGCAGTTCCTAACTAAAAAAAATCCTACTACGTTAATACAAAATGCATTCTTACCGGTGTTGGTGAGATCCAGACTCGTAAAATGTCCATGATGTTATTCGGAATCTCCGACAACATGTGTCTGCGCCTAAGTGGCGAATCTCAAAGAGCAGTTGAGAAATTGCATCACAGTCGCACTCGCCATGATCACAACTCAAAAAGTCCGGCTTTTAGTAATAAACAATACACACGGTGCAGTGGCGTTAAAAATATGTTTATTTTCAATGGGTTGGCAGCAGTAACAGAGGAACTAAAAGGCTCAAATCGAAGCACAATGTACCAAAACCAGCAGAAATAACAGTATTGTATTGCAAAAATATGACAGACGTGCAATAAACGTCAAATAAGGTTGTACCCATACTGATGAAATATCGATTTTTGATCTATATCCGTAAACCAGCCAGTGGTATTTCACAAATACAACTTAGCGCCGATGTCGCCGTTTACAACCACTGATATTGATAATGCCAGCAACAACTTGTGATTTAGAACTCAGTTATTACTTTACAATAAAAGATTGAACAATCGATACAAAATCGATATCATTTTATTTTATTTTATGTAGGTAGGTAGGTACGCACATTACCCGCAATAGAAAAAATGGACATCCCTAGTATTGACAGTCGGTAGTAAAACATGGCGTACTATAACGTCGGAAACATAAAAGTACTAATTATTTTTCAAAAAACTATCCCATTTTAAATATCAATCAAAATCTTTTTTAAAAATATATTTTTATTTTAAATATTTCATGCCGTTCAAGGTTTTGAGACACAAGTAATTTTTCAAGAGTACTGTTCATGGGCAATCTCTTTTTCACAAATATTGTTAAATCCATGGTCAACCGAGAACGTCCGTAGAAAATGTGCTTTATAGTTGAAATATTTTAAATTGAAGCCTTTGATTATTATATAATCTAAGATTGAAGCTTTCATGTAGGCCTGCAATATTGTCATTATGAAAATATCAATAATGGGGGACCGGACTAAAAAATCTAATTAGTTCGTCAGATATATTTCCAAAAAATATCCGACAGGTTTATTTCTTTTCTCACGTAAACAATATCTAAATAAAGATATATTTATTTGTAAATGATAAAGATAAAGATATATTTATTTGTAAACATGTGTAACATTGTACATATACATGCAAATGTGGATGTAAAAGTGAAAAATCTGTGAGTTTCAACATGTTTTGCCACCATTGGCGTACAAAATTAATTATAACCACTCGAAATATAACACAATTAAGTAAGAGAAAAAAAAACAAAAACAAAGCATAACAAAATTAAAATGGGTATGACACAAATAGATTAGAAACTATCATTTAAAAAATCTTTAACACAATAGTAACATTTTGCAGTAAGTAACTTCTTAAGTTCTCTCTTGAATAAAATTGGCTGGTTTATATTTTTAATAACCTCTGGAATTTTATTAATATTAATGGTGCCATACAAAACACGCTTTTACGAAGGAGTGCTGTTTTTGCAGAGTGTGGCTGTAAGAAGTTCTTATATTTAGTACGTCTATTTCTAGTGACATTTACGTTTTTTTTGACGTTAGTGTCGTTTAGTTTTAGTGATATTTTCATAATGACAATATTTCAGGCCTACATGAAAGCTTCGTACATTTGATGCTGCTACGTTGTAATAGGGCCTGTAACCTAGTAGTTAGGCATAGAGAATGGACTATGTGGGTACACTACAAGAACGCCTCTGCTTAATCTTCGGGGAACACAGCCGTGATGTTATATTATGCGTTGTTATGCGAAAGTCAGTGATTAGAAATTAAATTATGTCGAAAGTAGCGTCAAGTTGACACTTTCTTGGGTACTAAAGCGGCCGCGTACGGTCGAGGTGGTGTTCTAAGTGCGCTGTTTCCCCTGGCTGGTTTCTCCTAGCAGGCAGTAATGCCCAAATTACACGCTTACACGCACCATGGTAACACATCACAATACCCAGTACGTCGACATAGAAAGCTACACTGAACACAAATTGTCATTTTATCAGTGATTTAGATAGCAAACTACATATTTTCGTAATTAAATAAGTATGATTTTTCTATTATATGTCAGACTGATTAGTAACGCACGTGTAGTTTTTCGATATATAATCACTAATTGGACGACGAAAGACGAACAACAAGTAGTTATAATGTAAGCGAGCTACGAGCCGTACCTAATTAACAGATAGTCCGAATCAGAAGTATCTATTGTGTTAAAATTATTATACGATATTCTATTCCCTTCTTTAAGCCGTTGGTCCCGGCTGTCATTTGAAGATCTTTGGCAGTCGTTAAAAGTCAAAGTCAAAATCAATTATTCAAATAAGGCTGAGTGCCAGCTCTTTTTGAACGTCAACGTTTACAAGAAGACAGTCCCCTAAAATCGCCCGCCCGTCACTACTTCCTAGTGTTTTAGCTGGGAAGAAGAAGTGACCAACAAACTCCCCAGCAACACATCTGTCTGTAGCGTTAGAAGAACTTGCATTTATACAAACAGTAACGCATTGGAGTCATTGGATGATTTCCAATCCCTAAAAAAAAAAAAAAAAAAATTGTCAGAAGCCAGTAAATCTGACTCCAGTCATGCCAAGAAGTACCGTGTTACCCTGTTAATGTTTGTGGAGGTCTGGTAGGCAGCCGCTCCACGTAAAAACTGGTATTCAGTTTAAATGCGGATTGACTGGAAGCCGTCTCCAATATAGTTCGGACAAGGCTAGGCAGATAATGATGATTCTATTCTCTTCATTGATATTTATCACTACAGTCATGACAACAAGGTGTCCCTTCTCGATATAATTATTTCAAGTTATTTTGCTACATGTCAAGTAACGGTTTTAGCATAAAATAAGAATCATTAAAAACTAAAAACAAACACGGTCCAACCACATGATATATTTAAAAGATAATAAGGCAAGATATCTTCCGATTAAGTTATGAACTGAATACATAGATATAGTAGGCAGGTTTAATATCCAAAGATCGTGATTTGCTACGAATATTATAAAGTGAAAGTTTGGATGGATGTTTGTTACACAATCACGCCAGAATGGCTGAACAGATCTGGATGAAACTTGGAATACTTTTTATCCCATGAGAATAATATGCAAATGAATGAATTGAAATCACTATGTAAGCTGACCTCTGTAAGATAAAAGAAATCTACGAAATCGAGTTATTAGAACCTATAATTATTTACTATAACAGCTACTTTGCGCAACGGATCAGGTCAATTAAGTCTGAACTGTTATAAAAAAAAATCCTCGTTGCAACCTCGCCGACGTCTTAATAACAAGGACCTGATAAATCAATTTCTATTTAAGATTTATACTACAGCATTAGCACTAAATGATTTGCCATTCATCAACCAACAGGTTTGTGTAAGTCGTACATAGACGTCTTAATTTTATTCTTTGTTAGTCACTCCTTTTCTAGTGTCACTTACTACGATGTTCCGTTATTTTGGAATTTGGACTCTTTGGTGTCAGGTTTTAAAGATTCGTTAGGAGATATTTAAAATCTGAATAAATTAACGGGACCCCGAGATACTCATCTGAAAGATAAACTTATAAAAGCTGCTAATTATACCCATTATAAGAATCTTTCGTCTTCGTCGTGATGCAATCCAAATGCAGTTGAAATTATAATCGGTATTTAAGAAGAGAGTTGACACCCTTGCGCCATCCCATCTTAGCACGGCGGGCTGTGCTGGGGCGGCTGCTGCAGGTGCGGAAAACCTCAAAAGGCGCAAATATAATAACCTTATTGGGAGTTATATATTTGAGCCTTTTGGCGTTGAAACACTAGGCCCATGGGGTCCGAGTGCACATAGAGTCTTTCGGGACATCAGCAAACAACTTGTCGACGGTTCACGTGACCAGAGGGCTGGGCTTTTCTTCGGCCAAAGAATCAGCATTGCCATTCAACGTGGCAATGCTGCCAGTGTTCTGGGCACTTTTGCCGTTGACAGCGATGTGGATTATTTTTTTGATGCCCAATGATTTATTTTGTTTTTTTTTATGCGTTTGTACATAATGTAGATCCTGTAAACATTGTAATTTAATAATACCCTAAATAAATAAGAAGAGAAATGTCTTACATGTAAAATATGTCGAATGGACGTTTGATATTTCACTCCGAGATGAAAACAGAAGCTTAAGGCGTTGCAGTTAAAGAAATGTAGTTATCTAGCTATGTACTTACTTATACAACAACTAGGAATAAACAACGCGTGGAACTGTAACCGGGTATCGTTGTAATTTTGATTTGTTGCTACAGTGTTGCCTGCTAGAGTGATTCGCTCGCTCCTTTGTTCTCGTATTCCGGTAATCACATACAGTTTACACAGCGAGCATGTCTTAGATAAACCAGTCTTCTGCGGCAGGCATTCCGGAATTCTGCTCTAGGTCTAAGCTTGTCTATGTCTTCTTTTAATTAATACAAGCGCTGCACTGCGCTCTTCTTTTGAAAGGTGATTTTCACGTCGAATTTTAGGCTGAATTCAGAGATTTCAGTTCGCGTACCTATTTGTACGAAATTAAGCTTCATACATACTCGTAATACTAGCTATCCTGCGCAACTTCGTTTGCGTCACATTATTCATTAAGTAATAAAATGACTTTAAAAAAATAAGGGCTGGAGATAGAAAAAGAAAAAAATAGGGTTGAATGTATTTTTTAATGCCACATTAAAGACAAATAAAAATTAAAAAAAATTACCAAAAATTAAAAAATAAAATGTTACGGGTGGTCAACCCTTATCACTTAGGGGTATGAAAAATAGATAGTAGCCGATTCTCAGACCTACTGAATATAAAATTTGGTAAAAATCGGTAAAGCCGTTTCGGAGGAGTAAGGTAACTAACATTGTGAGTTGTGACACGAGAATTTTATATATAAGATATAAAACTCCTCCGAAACGGCTTGATCGATTTTTTATGACATTTTCTGTGTAAGTATATTTTGTAGGTCTGAGAAAGGTCGATGGGTTTTTTTTATATGGCAGAACACCATTTGCCGAGTCAGCTAGTCTTATAATATAAAAATGAATAGCTAAATATGTTGGTAAGCGCATAACTCAACAACGCCTGTACCAATTTGGCCAATTCTTTTTTTAGAATATTCCTTGAAGTACGAGGATGGTTCTTACGGAGACAAAAAATGTAAAAATTGCCTGAAAAAGACTAAAAACAACACTTTTCTATACTCCCATACAAAAGATTCGTAATAATACTTAAAAGTCAATTTGAACTTTAATACCATTCCATAAAGTTTAAGTGTTAGTGGAGAGGTTTCGGGAAGGCAAAACAATTGAGTGACGTTTGTATCGTATAAATATTGACATTAGTCAAATACAAATTGTCTGTGAGTAAGAGCAAGAGTAAGAGAGTACTGGGGTAGGTAGGTAGACAGGTAGACAGTTGACGGGAGCGAAGCCGCGGGGTACAGCTAGTATTCTATAAAATCTGTTACAAAATTCAAGCTAACTGAATCACAATATCTTTCAATGGGTTTTGTCGTTAAACTATATTATCGTTGGAAATCTGCATAAAAGATGGATTTTTGCCGTAACATAGTTAATAGTCGCTTATTTTTAATGATGATTCATACTTGACGATCGTAGTGAGTGGACGTATCGAACAATAATTTAATATAAACAAATAATCACTTGCGTAATTGTGACCTAGTTTTTGTAAATAGCCGGCAGTAGAGCAAACTGAGTCATCGTTTTGTTTTATGTAAGGTGGATTTGTGAAGATGACTAGTTATTAACAAGTGAATAACCTAATCACACAATGGAGGATAGCCCCTTCAGCCCGAGAAGTAGGTGCGCTCGCTCCCCGCCGCCTGCAGGCGCGCGCGCAGCCGCACCCGCTCCTGCTCCTCAAGCGCCGAGCCAAAGACGCGATGACGTTGAAGCAATATCGACGCCCGAAATTCAGAGCTGGATGACGAGTATTGACCAGAGCCTTCAGGAGGTATGTGCTATCGCAGCAGAAGGCAAGCTAAATTCTGACCAAAAAATGCGCATCAATGCCTTATGCCGAAAGGTTGGACATGGAACATCGCAGATGGCCGTGCAGTACCAGTCCATCAAATACAAAGCCCTACAATCCCATAATGCTTTGAAAGCACTTGAGAGTCAGCTCGACCTTTCACAGCAACTCAAGGAACTCAAGCTGAAAGTAGGAGAATCTATCAAACCTGCTGTGGGAATCTCCTTTTCGGACATGGTGAAGAAAGGAGCAAACAACTTCATCCAGCCGTCAAAAGTAAGTTCTGTGGCCATTTACCCGCAAGACAAATTGAGGTCTAGTGATGAGACAAAGTCACTCGTCCAAAAAATTATTTGCCCTGAACAGATGAAACTTCAAGTTAGAGGTCTGCGCAAGACCAGAAATGGCGGAGTCATCATCAGCACCGAGACGAAAGACGATATCGAGAAGCTGAGGAAATCGGAGCAGTTATCTCAGTCAGGTCTAACAGTCGATGAGCCTTTCAAAAGGAAGCCAAGGGTTGTTATCCTAGGAGTGCCGTCATCCATGGCAGAAAATGAAATATTTGCGTGCTTATACCACCAAAATCTTGCCGAGACACTACAGGACTGCAGCCTTGAGAAGTTCTTGACCTTGATTAGATTGAGCCACAAGTCAGGTAAGAAAGACGCTGACCACTGCAACTACGTAGTAGAAGTACCTGCAGCCATACGCAAAGCCCTGATCTCAAAAGACCGAGTATTTGTGAATTGGTCATCGTGCCCTGTCAGAGACTTTACGTTGGTCACACGGTGCTACAAGTGCCAGCAGTATGGCCATGCCGCCAAGTTTTGTCGGCAGACGTCACATACCTGCGGTCACTGTGGCGATCAAGGACACTCGATAAAAGAATGTCCAAAAAAGGCGACTGAGCCAAAATGTGCCACTTGCTCGCATTTCAAAAAGCCAGACAAGCACAGCACAGGCGCTGCGGACTGTCCAGCGAGATTAATGGCCGAAAAAAGGTACATTTATTCCATTGACTATGCAGGCGCCTGAGAGCGCCGTTTATAAGTTTTTTATTTAGACCACTCTTTAGACTTTATATCTTTTTTAGTACCATAGTTATGATTAACAATATAATTAATGATTTAGATGATTTCTCTGTTTCCGAGTCAAAGGTTTGTGAAGCTGAGAATTGCAAACAATATCTTTCCGGGTACAAAAGTCCACTAACCATATTAACACAAAATATTCGTAGTATTTTTAAGAATTTTGATAGCTTTTGCACCTTTCAGCAACGTTTAGACATAAATTGTGACGTTTTTGTTTTGACCGAATGCTGGCTTGCCAAACAATATAACATACCACTAATACCGGGTTATGGAATGTACAAAAGTAATAGGAATTACAACCAAAATGATGGAGTGATAGTTTATGTAAGGAATCATTTAGAGGTGTCAGTTGAGGAACCAAATATGCACGACTGTAATAGTTTGGTTGTGAGGATTGGATCAGAGTATGCAATATTAGCGTTATATCGACCTCCTTCCTTTAAAAATGTTAGCAATTTCACGAAATCGCTGAATGATGTCTTGCAGGACCTGTCATCCATCAAAAACACGATTGTGATTGGAGATATAAATATCAATATTCTCCCAGGAAGTTCTGATGCATCTGCTCAGGACTACCTTAACCTATGTGCATACCATGGCCTGCTCCCCGCACACAACTTTCCTACACATCATAGTGGCTCCTGCTTGGATCATGTCATGCTAAAATCAAATTACCCCTCGCTTGCAATCGTTGTTAATTCGACAATAACAGATCACAATGCTGCCCTACTAACCCTAGATTGTAATATAGCTAAGCAAAACACTCGCACAATTTTAAAATTGAATAAAAATAAACTTGAGGAAGATTTGCGCGTCATCAACTTTAATCCAGTCTATGATTCCGCTGATCCGCAGTATTGTATGTTGTATGTAATAGAAAATGTACGACATGCAATTCAGAAAAATACGGAAATTTTGCAGTTGAGCAACAAAAATTGCAACATAAAACCCTGGATCACAACAGGTCTAATCCGCTGTATGAAGCATAGAGACAAGCTGCACATGAAAGCTAAATCGCAACCAGAAAATGCAGTGATACAATTGACATACAAAAGATATCGCAATTTTTGTAATAACCTTCTCAGAAAAATTAAATGCAATTACGATAAAATTGAACTGGAAAAGGCTGGAACTAATACTAAAAGAATCTGGCAGTATGTAAGAAAATGTTACATACATATCAAAACAAAAAGAATCTTCGTCAGGTTTATTGCAAGCAAACACGTCACAACTGACATCTGCAAACATAGCAAATAACTTTTTTGTTAAATGTGGGGAAATGTTTGGCAGAAAAAAATCGGGGTCAACCACGTTCCACACAGTACCTAACAAGCAGTCCTTTTATGGGTCGCAACACTTTAACATCCTTTGCAATGCTAGATACTGATGAGACTGAGGTTGAAAGTATAATTATGACCTTGAAAGACGACTGTGCCGTTGGCTGGGATAATATATCCACTAGAATTCTCAAACAGTTCAAGCATATTTTAGTACCACCACTTACTTATACTTTCCGCATCTGTTTATCCTCAGGTATTTTTCCCACGTGTCTTAAAAAAGCGATTGTTGTGCCCGTCTATAAGTCGGGTAGTAAAGAGCAAGTGACAAATTACAGACCTATTTCTGTACTGCCCTGTGTGTCGAAAATATTAGAGAAAATTATGAACAAAAGATTGTTTAAATATCTGGAGGATAAATCTATTTTGTCTGAGCGGCAGTTTGGATTTAGGCCTAAAGTATCAACTGCCGATGCCGTACATCATCTGACCGACTATATAGCACGGGAACTGGACAAGGGTAGCCACACAGTAGGAATTTTCCTGGACCTCGCCAAGGCTTTTGACACAGTTTCAATTCCCATTCTGTTGCGCAAGCTTGAAACTTTAGGTGTAAGAGGCACCCAGCTGCAACTCTTTAAAAGTTATTTAGAAGACCGTACCCAGTGCGTAAAGATTGACAATGTACTCAGCGCTGACCTAAAAAAATACGTTTTTTGGTGTTCCCCAAGGAAGTATTTTAGGGCCCACTATGTTCTTAATATACATAAATGATCTTTGCAAATTAAAGCTAGAACATGGTATGATCATATCTTACGCTGACGACACTGCTCTACTTTTCTCGGCTGACTCAGAAACTGAAGTGTACAAGTTTGCGCAACACGGGTTCAATATTGTAAATAATTGGCTCCATCAAAATTCATTAACACTTAATACGGATAAGACCAATTTCATTAAGTTCTCGATGCGGAAACAAACACCTATCATTGCCCCAAAGCTGTATGCTCATTGTTGTTCAGTTCCTCTAAATAGTGAGTGCATGTGTCCCAATATTAAAATGACTAATAAAATAAAATACCTTGGTATCATTATAGACGATACCCTTTCTTTCAAACCATACATAGAAGCTTTACATATTAGAATTCGCAAGCTTATATTCATATTTAAAAAGCTGCGATATATTGCAGACCCAAAACTAATTAGACAAGTTTACTTTGCTCTGTGTCAGTCAATTCTGACATACTGCATTACCTCATGGGGTGGGGTGGGTAAAACTTTGTTACTACCCATCGAGAGAGCGCAAAGAGCGATCCTCAAGGTGTCTACTTGTCGCCCTTTTCTATTTCCCACTAACCTTCTCTATAAATCTTGTGAAGTACTAACAGTTCGACAGTTATTCATAATGAGCACCGTACTTAAACAACATACAGCCCTTCCATATTGCACAGAATTTACTAAAAAAAGACGGAAAGATTTAGTTTGCGTTAATAATAGCACAAAACATGTTTTCACGACCAAATTTTATATGTTCCTTGGACCACTATTATATAACAGACTAAACGCACTAACAAACATTTATTCCCTAAATTATTGTAATTGCAAGAGGACTCTCAAGGAAACTCTTCAAAGTATGTCCTATGAAGACACAGAGAAGTTATTAATTGTATTAAGATAGAGATTGTTCGTATTTTAATTAAATCTAAGATTATTATTACTTTTCATTTACACCTTTAAACATATTATATAAGATGACTAGTATATAACGTTTATTTTAGATGTGATTATTTAACAAGGAAAAAAGAATTGTACCTACCTCTTATCGCCTGAAACACAGGATTACCTAGTTCAGGCAAATAACATGTGTGAACTTTACGTAAATTTAAGCCAAAATTGTATTTATTATTTACCTTATGATTGATGAATAAACATTTGTATTTGTATTTGTATTTGTATTTTGTATATTTGAAACATCTGTTCCAGAAAATTCAAGTTAAATATACCTGGTATTCTTTGAATGGGTTTTAACGAAAAACTCTATCATCGCTGGAATTTTGCATGAGAGATGGGTCTGGAGTAACAGTACTAACCTGTATCCAGAAGGTTAATTTATTGCAAATCTACATTCCTTATCATTTTCTCATTGTCATTAAAATACCTTAAGCTTGGTAACTTGTTTTGTTGCCGGCAAGGCCGACCGCATTCAGTGTGTCTATCAGGTGTCAGTTTAAAGGCTGTATAATACACACAGACTTGTCATTTGAGAACAGCTGTCGACAACCTATAGCAATTACGCATAGGACACGAACACACATAGGCACAGTATTCAGTACATTTAAAAGTCGACAACTCATCATGGCCACGCCACGACACGAAGGGTTGCTTCCCAAGGCGCTACCGGCTGTCAGATTTCGAGACACTTACTTAACTTGTTTTGTGCAAAAAGTGCTTCAAGACAGTGCAGCCAAAATAATTTTACTGTATCACCATCAGAGAGCTTCGCTACTTAATTTCAGAACAAGCTTTGTCCTTTTGAAAGACGTGTAGGTAGAAATACAGGCTCCAAATTTTCCTCTCTCCTTGATCATAGACTAAAAGACAAGATTAAACTAAAAGACTTACCAGGTACATGTTCGTCGTTAAAGGTGACCCTCACCGTATGGGGTCTTGGCAGGCTCGGTGTGAAGGCGGCCGCATAACGGTGACCCCCGAGGGGCCTCACTGAGCTCGCCACTAGGGTCCCGTTGCCGCCTGATACCTCCAACTCAAGGTGGCCGGGGCCTGCCATACTTCCGTCCACTGTGTTAAGGAATAACTCGTCAAACATTGCTGTGATTTGGTTGAGAAAAAGTGGCAAATAATTGGGTTGCATGTATAATAGCTAATATTAGATATATTGTTGTTGTGTTAACAATATAAAACAAACTTGCCAGTAGGCAAGGACAAATCTAGACCTACTGTTTTGTCTGAGTTAGATCCAAAAGATACAAATACAGATGAAGTAAAGTGTGGATGGTTCTCTATGATGAATAACGACTGCGCTAAGGCCGCCAATTTTTTAGTTTAAGGTTTTCTTTATGTATGTTCAATTTGGTATCCAATAAAGTACAAATAAATGACACAGTCCCTATGTTCTGCTTAGGATCTCCAGCTCAATAGGTATACCGCGTGTATCTGACATGGACGCACAAACGATTTCCATGGGTCCAGGGCATGATTCTGGACACCCCAGACTTGGAATTTTTCGACGGCTCTTTACTATTTTTTTTTAAGAGTACCACAAATAGGTAATAGCTGAGCTGATACCTATTTGTGTTTTTATTTAGATTGCTCTTTTTAGTGAAAGTAGTTAATTAATTATTTTTTTATTAAAAATTTCATTGGGTTAGGCCAGAATAACGATTATGAGCAGTCTAAAGTAAAAAAACTCTTGAAAAAAATGAAAATACATAATAGGAAAAAGCCGACGTAATATTCCAACTCTGGGGTGTCCAGAATCATGCCCTGGAGCCATGGAAATCGTTTATGCGTCGATGTCAGATACACGCGATATAATTTTGTATAATTTACAAAAAAGTTAGTTAGATGGTACGTTTTGGATAAGCAACTTTTCCTTTCAATCTAAAAAAATCACGATAAAATTTCCGATAAGATACAACATTGACACGTGCCTTTAAGTAACTCCACTTACTCTACAAATATGCGTCTATGCAAAACGTTGTTGTAATTAGTGCATGATTTTATCACCACGTCAAGCCATCAGATCGACACACTACAGTAATTCTGTTGAAAATAAATAACGAAAGTGTTAACGTTATGAAGGTAGGTATTTCCTGTTAATTTCACGGTTAATGAACATTATAGAAATCCATATAATTTTAATTTCACCTCGCTTAAATATAGCAGCCCTCTGTCTTATTTAAAATAACGTGTCTGACCTAACTGTGGAATTAAATTGTAGTTAAAATAACCCCAATTCCCAACACTACATCTCTATTGGCAGATAGCCAAACCCTCAAACTAAATTATTAAAACAAAAACCAATTGAAGTTATATGCCCTTTAAGTATATGAGTGAGCTCTAAGCATGGTGTAAGCTTTTTTTTTTAGGATGGGAAATCATCTAATGAATCCTGCCGCTCTAGGTGGAGTTGAAGGGAGTTTCAGACTCTTACTGACTCCAACGCATTCGTGTTCCTCCTAATGCCCTTTGCGTTCCAGTTTGCCTTCCAGTTTCCACTTTGCGTGACTGTTTCGAACAAGTTCCGTCACATGGTGAATGATAACTAGGCAAGCAATGTGCTAGAATGCTCAGTTGCAACTAGGAGTCTGGACTTCTGTCCGGTTCTTGGAAATAAGCTCTCTTACCTCCTCCTTACTATACGAAATTGAGGTGTGCCTAATACTACTGTCAACCTTTTTGTGTTTCATTGTTGTGTACCTATGTATGTTTGTGAACTTACCTATAAATTCAACTGGTTGTCCTACAACTCCTTTGTATGATGGTTTTACTACTATTCCTTTGGCACCTCTATGATTATCCCTTTGAATCGGTCTGCAAACAAAACACCGTAGTTTATAACGAGTTACAAAGTGTGTGCTGTTGAACTTTTTACAAGCACGACTCTTGAGTAATTAAACAAAAAGTTGTGTACAATACACAATTGCAGGTGACGATGAAATGAAAAAGTAAGCAAACTTCTACAATGTTGAAATAAAAAAAACTTTCTTTGTTGCATAAAATTATATTTATTATGAAGAAAAATAGTCTGTGGAGAGAATTTATACGATAGTGGAACTGTCTGCTGTGTTTAACAGCTTTATATTTTGTGAAAAGACTGAATAAATGTCCAGTGCGGTCTCTCGTCTCATTGTGATGTTTTATCTCGCGTAGTGGGACGAAAGAAAGCGTCGAGTTCAATTTCTGTCGACTTTTTATTTGATTCTATTTAACAGGTTTTAATAAAGTTAGAAAAGAAGGTTCTTTTTCAATATTATTTCAAAGCTCTAACGTCGATTTAGTATATCTTTTTAATAAACTCTTCTCTGGGTCCCTAGAATGACGTCTTAAAGTCATCTTGATTCCGGTGTGAAAACAAGATTAAACTTAACATATAGCTCTAACTCTTTCACAACGGAATCATTAAGGCATTAATAGCGCTTAGTCCTGCACTCTCGGCCCTTCGCCCCTAAAAAAAAGTATTGTTTATTTGTTTCCACTCAACCCTCAAGCATAGTTCACAGTCGACCCCCAGGGGGTGAGACTGAATTTTTATACAAAGGACCCTATACCTTGTTCACTATCGACCCCTAGTTCGGTAAGTACTTACCTACCAAAAATTATATTTTGGTAAAGTAAGGTAAAATTCAGGAACTTTATTTTTTTTTTTTTAGTTGGTATGGGTTTGCTCTTGACTCTAGTCTTGGTCAGAGATGACAGAGACAAAGTCTACGATGGAGCGAGCTTACCCAGAAGTAGCCTGTTCACTCTAACTTTGAAAAGATTAGGGTTGTAAGCATTCGGAAACACAAACGCAGGCAAAGAGTTCCACTCCTTTGCTGTGCGCATTATGAAAGACGCTTGGAAGCGCTTAGTGCGAATTGGTGGAATAGCAACAAGGTAGGGACTGTAGGTAGTGTAGTATTTGTAGGGGTGTTATATATTGTGTGTGTTTCGAAATCATTTTTTTGTAGCTTTCAGGAAACATAGAATTATGGAATTCCCTGCTGGAGATTCCAATCCTTAGCTGTGAGCACAATGAAGTAGCCGTGAAAGGTCGTACCTGAAACGGGCGTGTGCGGCGTCCGTCTCAGTGCGGGCCCCCCCGGCAGGGTCGCGGGGGGGCCTATTGGATAAAAAAGACTGCTGTTGTTGCTGCTTCTCCTCCACGCTGCTGTACGAAGAGTCGCGGACCACATACGTGCTCTCCCGCACTTCGCGCTTGCTGAACTCTTGCTGCAACCAAACAAAACCATGAAGAAGGTGTCATTCTACTCTCTAAGGTGAAATATGTCCGTTAGTTTTTTCAGAGATCCGTATACGAAGGGTAAACCGCAACCCTATAACTAAGCCAGTTGAAATTTTCATAGTTTGTTTTTATGAAGATTTATTTTAAATTTTTGAATGTTTTACTTATAATATTGAATGTCAGGGGGTGCTAGGGCATTCCATTGCAGCCTCCGGCGCCTATTTTGTAAACTAGCTGACCCGTGCCCACTTCGTTGGGCGGTATACATTTGAGTGTGGTTCGGTTAGTACTGAGTGCTATAATTTATTTCCTAACTGTCAAAAGGAGGGTTTTGTTTTTATTGCATATGTATGTCGCTAGGCTAGTGAGCCTCTGCGAGCGCTCAGCGCTAGACTCCCTATCCCTTGTTGCATAGACATGCTGCCTTAAATCACTGAGACGCTGCGCACGTTCAGCGCTAGATTCTCGAGCACGGGCCTGCGATGTTCTCACAGTTTGGCTAGTAAGCCGCTGCGAGCCCTCAGCGCTAGACTCCCAGACTCCCTATCCCTTGTTGCAGAGACATGCTGCCTTAAATCACTGAGACGCTGCGCACATTCAGCGCTAGATTCTCGAGCACGGGCCTACGATGTTCTCACAGTTTGGCTAGCAAGCCGCTGCGAGCGCTCAGCGCTCCTATCCCTTGTTGCATAGACAGGCTGCCTTAAATCACTGAGACGCTGCGCACGTTCAGCGCTAGATTCTCGAGCACGGGCCTGCGATGTTCTCACAGTTTGGCTAGCAAGCCGCTGCGAGCGCTCAGCGCTAGACTCCCTATCCCTTGTTGCATAGACATGCTGCCTTAAATCACTGAGACGCTGCGCACGTTCAGCGCTACATTCTGGAGCACGGGCCTGCGATGTTCTCACAGTTTGGCTAGTAAGCCGCTGCGAGCCCTCAGCGCTAGACTCCCTATCCCTTGTTGCATAGACATGCTGCCTTAAAACACTGAAACGCTGCGCACGTTCAGCGCTACATTCCCGAGCACGGACCTGCGATGTTCTCCAGCTTTGGTTAGCAAGCCGCTGTGAACAATTTTAAAAACCAACAACATCCAACCAACTGCGTACAACTCACCTACCTAACGACGAAAGTTAAATAATAATTGGAGAGGGTCAGATTCAGAAAAATGACGTAATTGCACAACGCCATCTATGGGTAAATGGATAAAACATCCGTACAAAGCATGTTCTAATGCGGTTCGTGAATGGACGGCGGCATTTTGCGATTTAGTAATTATATATTATCTTCGAAACTTTTTAATCAATTGACATACTATTTTGGGCAAATCGTATCTCTATGATGTTCTTGTGATCATAATATTTTTTTTTCGATAAGGTTTAATATTTTGTTGTTTAAAAAATCGTCCAAAGGTAAGTACGTCGAAAAATACTTTTTTTAACACGTAAAAGCTACTATATCTGCTTAAATATAAAAGATAGAAATATGGTGACGCGGACTATTTTGTTGAATTATTCAAAACGGACCAGGTTGCCATACATTATTTTCAATTATATACAACTGTTAAGGCAGCGCATGCAAATAACTCTGTTGTAAGAGCTATTTTTTTCCGCCTGGATAGACAAAAATTGAGATAGTTATGCTAATATGCATGATATCTTAATAATGTATAGCCCTCACAAATAATGTAGCTTTCTTTCTACCAGTGAACAATTTTTAAAATTGGTTCATTACTTCCGGAGATTACCCCCTACATACAAACTTACAAACAAATGTTACTTCTTTATAATACTTATTAGTAAAGATTACATCAGATTACGTCCTAACGTAATTTTGAATGTTTAGCTGTAAAGTAAAGCTTACGGAGCTTAAAAAATATGTGGTGGAACAAAGAGTAGTCTTGCAGGTGGAAGTAAGGTGGTAGGAAGACGAGTCTTAATAACTATTGCCCCGCATTATTTTGCATACTGCCACCTCTACTAGACCAGATATACGTACTATTGTTTGAATATCGTAAAGATTACCATCGCAACGAGCAACATAAGTATATGAAGGTACCATAGCCGCTATTATATTACGTACTAGCATCTGCCAGCGGCTTCGCCCGCGTGATCCCTAGGGAACATATTCCCGGGATGAAAAGTAGCTTATGTGCTATTCCAGACTATAATCTATCTTTGTTCTAAATTTCATTAAGATCCGTTAAGCCGTTCTGGCGTGATTGATTAACAAACAACCAAACTTTCACATTTATAATATTACTCGTTTGGTGTAAAGCGAAATTATAACCATCTTCCCCTCGACATTATAATTATTAAAGGATATTGCAAACTGTCATAAGCCGTTTTCCGAAGCTACTCGCTAGCCACAGGCGCCAAGCTAGCCGCCTGCCTGTGCGTTCGCGACCACAAAAATAATCCTTATAGCATGATTCTGTATTCACGCGCGATGGCTTATTATTAGCGTTTTTCATGTACAACTTTGGTGTTTCTATACCTATTTCTATGATTCTTTTCGATTTTTATGGAATAGATAATAATGTTAACTTTTATTAATGTTAATTAGGGACGACTGAGAGTTTTATAAACGTAAGAGTAGACAAATACAATCAGAAAGCTTCGAACTGCTAAGCTATCGTGAGTTCCACGTGTTATTGTTCGTCAATCATAAAAGATAGACATATGCTGTCGTTGGATATGTTTTTATATAATTTAAGGAGAACATTTCCGTCATACATGATTTCTATGTAGCTTTCACCATTAAGGTTGCACACGCGACGGAAGCTTAAAAAATGGAGTAACTTCTCCCGTTTTCCCAACATTTCCCTTCACTGCTCTGCTCCTATTGAATGTAGCGTGATGAAAAGTATACTATAACCTGCTCAGGAGTATGAATAATAATTGTACCAAGTTTCGTTAAAATCCGTCGAGTAGTTTTTGTTTCTATAACGGTTATACAGACAGACAGACAGACAGACAGACAGACAGACAGACAAAAATTGTACTGATTGCATTTTTGGCATCAGTATCGATCCCTAATCACCCCCTGATAGTTATTTTGGAAATATATTTCATGTACAGAATTGACCTCTCTACAGATTTATTATAAGTATAGATAGATAGATTTTCTTTGTGGAAGAAACACGTGCAAACTTCAATGTTAACATTAATATCTAGCAAGTGCAACACAGACAGAAGCCCGCTAACGAGAACCACTCATATTTTCGTGTACAATTTGCGCAATATTGCCCTGACAACTTTTCCAAGAAGTACTCCAAAGGCTGGAGGGGCGTGCTGCCTTGCAATTCAAAGAAATCACTATCAAGCGCTTTTTATAAACGAAATGTACGTTGCAAGAGGTGCTAGAGAAATTTTCAACGTAATATTATACTAGACTACTATTTTTATTATAACGAGTTATGAGAACGAATATTTTGCAGTGCTGTACTTACGTTGGTAAGTGCATTCTTATAGCAGCTCCTGAAATTTTACCTACGAGAAATCTAGTCGTTTAAAAGACGTTCAAAGAGCATGGGTTGCTAGTGAAGCTAGTGAAGCAAGAGTATTTTGGCTAATCTAACATGAATTTCTATAGAAATAGTGTAGCAAGGGAGGCAGGAGAGAGTTGGTTGGTATTTCAAAACCGGGATCTGTTATTTGATCTCTTTGTTAATAAATTATCAGAACAGCGTCCAGAATTGTAAATGCAATAGTACCATGTTGTGAGATGTTTGCAAATTCTTAGTAGCAGTCTGGGTTTTCGATGGGATTAACTCCTACCACTATCGGCGTAATGTTGGGTAAATTAGAAACACGTATACGTGCCTTCAATTACACCCCTGTTACGTATATAACCATGTAGGTACATCTTTTGTATACACTGCCTTATATGGACGATTACTGAACAAGGAGTTAGCAATTGGATTTTTCTACAACATGTACACACACTGTAGGACCAAAAATGTTGAATGTTTAGCGATGGTGAATCTCCGTTAACTCCTCTAAGTTATACAGCCCTGTCGTTATCTTAGGTTATGGCTGGCTGTTCTTGTACCTCTCTACTAAGTACCAACTAAAACTGACGGCCAAGTCAATGGTCGCAATCTTAATGACGGGAAGTTACCCCATTTTAACGGACGCGGCAACCTAAGTGATGCCATAACGCTCCATAACTACGGGAGTCACGCAAGCTGTTTACATAGTTCAGACATGTTCCTAAACTTACATAGTATTATGTAAGGGGTCAGTTTGAACAAGTTGTGCTTGTAAGGGCGCCCGCAGACCGACTTTATTGAAACGTTTAGATGTTTTAAGGTTGCAGTTTGCAGACGGGCGTTACAACCGCAGCTTAGAGTTGTAAGGCTTGCTTCACGATCTTAGGTTACTAGACTACGGTCAACAAAGCATGCTTGGTATACTTACTGTTTGCAGTAACTATGTATTGTGAAATCCAAAACTGCAAGAACGCTCAACGATAAGAACACTAGAGCACTTTTAACTTAACCTCCAAATATGTAGGTAGAGATTTCACGTCTAGACAGTAAAACGTTACTATGTTAACTCCATTACGTGAACGCACAAACGCCTACAGCAGGTACGATATCTGCAGAGTAGAAGAGTAAGTACCTTCTTTTTAGTGTTTCGATGTAAAATACAACAACTGATAATAAGTTTATACTTCTAGGTATCATAAATATGAAAATAGTCACCGTTACTATGTCGAGTGTGCTTATAAATAGTACATACATATATGTGACAGCCCGTATTTAGAACTAAACAAGAACAGTCTGTAGACAAATATATGAGAATGACTAGAAATCCATACGACCGTGCGAGGGTATTGTTTGCATGTTACATATAAACGTGAGGTTCGTCTGAATGCGCCGGTGAAGACGGTCTGAGGCGCCCTTAGTTGTGGCAGCCCACACATTGTGATTCGCTTGTCTATGAACTGTACAGCACCGCGCCAGTGAATAGCAAACTTAATTTTAAACTTGACGCCGGCTGTACACTTCTCGCTCATACTATGGGACTAGTCCATGGGTTTATTTGTCAGGTCATATGTACTATAAGGGATTGCATTATATTTGAGTTTCACGTGAGTTCAAGAAGTTTATTTTCGAACCACTGAGATTATAATAAAAAAATGTTTTTCCAATACACAGTATTTATTGGACGTTGCAGATCGTCAAATACTAACCTGTTTTTAGGTAACCTACTTTTTCTGTTTCATCAGATTTAGAAGAATTTTGCCTTAGGTAAAATAATAAATTGGGTATGAATTAGTATCAGTAGAAAAGGTCCAAGCCTAACTGAACAGAAGTTACTTATTTGCAATGGCTTTGTCGACTATTGAAACCTAGTACAGTCAAAAAATTTGCCTTATATCACCTTTCATTCAATAGTTCCCAAAAAACATAAAAAGCGGTACATACCCGACTGGTATAAGTGTCAGAGTCCCGATCATCGGCCAACCGATCCAGCTGTCTGTTGAAGGAATCTCTTGAGTAGTCGGTGAACTTGTTGAGCTGCGTGTTGCGCTTCGTCTCGCGGTCCAGGGTGCTCTGCCCGGGTACCCGCTCCGACGGACTTTTGGGGGAGTCGAGGCTACACACAAACGGTTATACTATAGCACGTGTAAATTGGAGACAGTTTTGGTGTAACGGTGCAAGAGGTTTGAATCGAGCTGATTGATAAATTGATTCGAGATGTTTCGATTGTGTTTTATAATAGAACTAAGTGCACTTTGGCCTACAGATTGCTCTCATAGATTGAAAGTGAGATCATACAACAATTTGTTGGCATTCTGCCAGGTGGTATAAAACTCAAAATCATTAATTAAAATTGGTCCGAAAATCGAAAAGCACACCCAAAAAGTTCACCTTTCTCCACTTCTGACCACCTCCTTGTGATTAAGGTTTAAGTAGGCTGTGAGAAAAAAGTGGCGCCAAAAACCTAGCACTAATCAAGCATATTTTGTTTATTCTTTTAATAACAGCAGAATAACATTCTAATTGGCTGTCTGTCTAAGGCCTGGCATTTTATCCTGTTACCCGTAATACTGCGGAAAATATCTACTCCTCTACTTCGGTATCATTAATCATGCTTCCATTGTTTCCTTTGTGTGGCATATTATCAATATCTCACCTGTTAGCGCTCATCATTTGTCTTGTTTTTTCTACGCTATCCCAGTCTCTCCGAGGGTGATAGGATTTCCCGCCAGGATCACCCGTGCCTGAAAAGTAGCTTATTTATTAAATTGTTATTTTTATGTACCTTCCTGTATTTGGAAAGATTTATATATAGATCAACATAAAACCAGCTGATTATCAAACAGATGTCAAATTATTTTATTGATCAGCTGTCTTATTTGCAGGCGACGTAAAAAATAGGTACGTACAATAAATATTCAAAAAGTTTAAAGTCAAAAGAGGTGATATTACCAGGGATTATTCAGGTTGAGTCGAATTTGCATACCATTGCTATTCTATTGGTCAGCTGTCATATACAAATTCCGGGTCGCTGATTTATAAGGCGTACGTTATTCTCGTGCGAGGAAACTGCTTTCGTGTTGCTTACATTCCAAAATAAAGGCTCCCGTGCAAATATTTTGTTACAAACTTAAATAGCAGTTATTAATTATTCCGCTATTTGCATGAACAAAGAGCTTTAACCAACTATTAATTATAAGAAACATTTAGTCTAGTTTAGTTTATAACGTACACATATTCGTAGTAAAGTTAGTGTTAACGCTAATTTTATGTAAATGAAGTCGTGTATCTTACTGGGGCTGCCGAGCCTCCTCGCGCGGTCGCTCTCGAGAGAGGAGAGAGGGCTGGCTTGGTCGAGGTTGTCTTGGGATCCGCTGTACGAGCTGTACATCTTGTAATTCGACCGCTTCTCGACCAAACGCTTTGTGGTCGTTACAGGGCTGTACCTTTCCGTTGGACTGCTCACTCTGTTAACATTTAAGCAAATAAATAACATTTAAACGTTATATCACACTTGTATTCCCCAAAAGGGTTGCACACTGTCATAATAAGTATACCTACATAAAAATGTAATCCAGTAAATATTTGAAGTGGTCTGTACGTCGTGCAATGAATATAATGTTGAATGAATTAACCGCTTAGTTGAACAGTGCTTTATAAAATTTGTTTTTGTTGATTACGTAGAGTACCAATAAAATCTGTATTAGGTAGCTATATTAACAAAGATTGCGGTTGTAGATAAGTAGACTAGTGTAGTGACCCGTCCCGTTGGGTCGTTAGATCAATGTTAATGTATTATAGTAGTATTTGTATTTAAAATTGCAAGAAAAGTTTGAGAGCATGAATCTCTGTGTAGATAGTTTCTGTTTTAATTGTGGAACTACTTGAATATTTACAAACGTCTTCGTTTTATCTATACTAATTTTATAAAGCAGAAGAGTTTGTTTGTTTGTTTGGTTGAACGCGCTAATCTCAGGAGCTACTGGTCCGAATTTGAAAAATTCTTTCAGTGTTAGATAGCCCATTTATCGAGGAAAGCTATAGGCTATATATCATCACGCTAAGACCAATAGGAGCGGAGCAGTAATGAAAAATGTTTCGCAGACGACGTTGCACGGGTCAGCTAGTCACTACATATAAAAAGAAAGTCCTTCGCCGCGTCTGTCTTTTCGCGATAACTCAAACACTGCTGCACCGATTTTCATGCTGTTTTCACCAATGGATAGAGCGGTTCTCGAGGTAAATGTGTAAATGTCAAGCCGGCGAAGCCACGGGCATCAACTAGTTGTTAATTGTTATCAGATTTAGGGGGAACTAAAGGTATGAATTAATTTTAAATTTATTCCTTAGGTCACTGTACTTGAAACTCAGTTCTAACACTGGGCGGAGTTAACAATAAAAGTTGTTAGTATTAGTTTATCACAACTTCCCTCAAAAACGATTTAGTAAAAGTTCGTATGATATAATTTTAAACTTTACATTAGTACATTACCAGCAATGTACTGTAAACTTAGTTTTAAGTCTACAATTTCCCCCTCAAGTTATATTTACGACGGTTCAAAGTATGTCAGTTAGTATGGAAAGTGTTTCATTCTTTTGTTTAAAAATCTTAAAACGCTGCACAAATGACGCTCCTTAATTACCCTACGCAGATAAACTTTTCGTTTTCCCTAAATAATCCCACTTAGTTTTAGTCGGTTATTCCTGTAAATAATACAGGTATTCGTATAACCGCTGAGGCTAAATCCATGGCTCTAGACAGCTTCATAATTTGTGTAAAGTCCAAGTACCTCTCAACGGTGAAAAGAGGTGTAAGGTTTATTTTTTTTTTTTGTGTTCCGATTTACTTAGAACTTGATCTAAATGCTCTGAAACACCTTTTTCGATATTTTCTGAAATTGAACTCTTTAAAGAGTGATAAGGAGAGCCAAACCATATGTTCCCTACGTGTTCCATACGTTTTATGTTCTCTTGGGGTAATATTCGACGCGTGGTACGCGAGCGAAGCCGCTGGCAGAAAATAGTTCGCCAAAAATAAATTAATACCTACGCATTTTCATGACACAGGAAATAATGAGGCTTTCTGTCAATTAATTCACAGCCCAAAACACGTAGGTACATAAATATCACGAATTTCAACTTATTAAAAACAAAATTAAATTAAGCGTCGAAATTTTATGGCGCTGATCAATGAGGTATTTCAGAATACAAATTGTTTACTGAATTGTGTTTAATCATCGTTGTAGGTACACATGTACTAATAAAGCCACTATGTGTTAACACAATGGAATTTTATAGGAATACCGCAATACGCTGCTGAAAACTATATGAAAATTGATTCACGCTGTAAATACCCGCCAGCTTCGTGCGAGCTTTAAATATAAATTAATTAATTAGCATTCGTGATACATAGCGAGGTATCGGGCTTCATTGTTGCGTGTGAGCGAATACAACGCACCTGTTAATTGGGCTGGCCGTTCTGTTCAAAGGGCTGTCTTTCCTGGCGAGAGGGCTCGTGGTCCGGCCGACCGGACTTGTCGCGCGGTACGGCGAGCTCGCGCGGTACGGACTGGCAGCCCTATTGACGTCCAAGCGAGAACCGTTCCCCAAATGTTTTGTTGTTATCGGGCTGGCTGTCCGGTTCCGCGGGCTCTCGGAACCGTATCTCGCGTACGTTTCCTTTTTCGACGCTTTTGATGTCGAGTACGCGGAGTCGGTGACGTCGTAATTTTTCTCCTTGGGCTCGGCGCCGTAGGATTTGTAGTAATCGGTGGAGTCACGTCGCTCCTCGCGCCGGTCCACTGAGCTCGTACTGTGCTTAGCGTTCGATTCGTACAGATTGTATTGGTTCATTGGGCTCTCTGATCTTAGACGAGTGACTGTAACAAAAGGAAATGAGAAAATGCGTGAGTTTACGTTTAAAACGACGTTTTTATGAGATTTTGCTTTATTTTGATTTGTTATCTATTTAGATACCTACGTAGCGATAGGTGTGTGTTCAAGTGATTTGCAAGCTAGGATCAAACACTTGAATTCTTTGTTAAACGCATTCATGCAGTAGGTATAAGTAGGTACCTGGACTAGATATCCTCGCGTAAGCCGGAGAGGGACTGGAGCTATCGCGAGGCTTCTTGGAGCGTGAGCCGACGCGGAACATGTGAGGGGAGCCGTGCACGTCGTACCCGTTGAAGTAGATGTACAGCTGCAATGCACGACACTGTACTTGAGAAGCTAGCTCGGAACTGGCCAGTGTAAGAATTTAGTTTAGATGACTTAAAACCGCATAGACCGTCAATTGTGTTTGGACCCCTATAACTGTGGTGCGGATCTTAAATGAAATGGGTGCACTGTTAGGGTGTTGAATAAGATGTACAGCTGGAATTGCACGACACTGTTCTTGAGAAGCTATCTCGGTAGGTAATGGCCACTGTAAAAAGTGGTTTGGTAGACTTAGGACCTTGTAGATCGTCAATTGTGTTTGGTACTGTGTGACTTACGTTTTGATAAATCGTCAGGTCGTGTTTTAAATGTGTGCACTGTAGGATATTTTCTTTGGTCTCGAACAAAAACATACAGGTAATCTGCGTAGCTATATATCTTCCGTCGTGCAAAGCAGTTTTACCAAAAAATGTTCATAAGTAAAAAAAAAACCATGATCATGGAAGGCGTTTTACACATTTCGGCGATTTTCAACAGTTCACTATTTCATTTTAAAGTACTTGATAATTCTTACCCTATGTTTTCCTGGTGCCTTAGGCATGAAGGTAGCGCGATACTTGGTGGCCGACAGTTTCTCAAGCGCACACATGACGCTGCGCTTGTCATGAACTATGTCCAGTTGCAGGTCTCCCTTGACTCCGCAGCCGCTGGTGTCCAGCTCGAAGGAGTGAGGTTTCAGGGGTTCCGCTCCTTCTAAAGCTCCAGGGCTCAATCGGACTCCGTGAGGATCGAAGACTTCGCAGGTGAAGGGACCACCCTAGAATAAAAAAATGTGCAGGACTATAGGTAGGTAGGTACTCTACCAGCTATTCTGCAAATATCTTACCTAGAAAACTTGTGTAAAGTGAGCATAAAGGGAGCTATCAATACACCCAAAGATGAAATAACAGTTCACTTGAAGCTCACCTAACCTAAGTATTCATAATCAGATATTTAAAGAATGGTCACATTCTGTTGTTTCTACAGAACAGCACCACTGAAATCTATAAGATTTTTTAACGAAACATATGTAGATACTCCTCTACAACCCCCACCTGTATATGATCACCCTTATAAGTGATAGCAATAGTCCAGGTGCCCGCCTCATCGGGCTGGAATGTAGCGCTTGAGGCGGTGGTTCCAGGGGCCGACGGCGGTGGGTGACGAGGTTCCAAAGGGACGGCACGACCGCTTGGGGAGTGAGCTGTGACGTCCACGTCCTCTCTTCTTGGTGCTCCTGTGAGTAATAAGGAAAAATAAAATCATTATCATCCTGACTATGTTATTTGGGACTCCATTCTGTCCTGTTAACCGACATCTGGTCTTTCATATCACTCCGAACACAACCCCCTCACGATCTCCGTCAGTAAGGTACAATACTCGTAACATGTACAGAAAAGCAAAACCTAAAGACACAAAAATGGTTTTCACCTCGGACTTGAGTTTCAGTGATTGAAATTGAAAAATAAAAATGGAATGGTTAGCTAATATTATGTATAAATAAGTTCAATATTTTTAGAAACTTGTGCTTAATGGTTTGAAATAAAAACTGGCCAAGTGCGAGTCGGACTTGTATGCAAAGGTTTATTTTAGCACTATTGTGTGACATATCAAATGAAAGAGCTTACGTCAAGTTATTAACCTGTATCGTGTGAAATGAAAGGTATTGTGAGGGTTAAAATTATATTTTTTTTTCATAATTTTGAAATAAACATTTCAGAAGTTATTAAAGAAATTAGAACAAAAATAATTATTCCCCCTCCCTTAATCTCCAAAATTAATGAGCGTGAAATTTTGAAAAAAATGCAGAAAACAGTTCTTTGCCAACATATTACATGAAAAATAACCATTTACAGGCGAGTCCGTCTCGCACTTGGACAGTATTTTTTCAAATTAAAGCACAATTTTCTAATAGATAAACATTTTATACATATTGTTAGCTAACGATTCCATATTTTACTTTATTCGTTCATTGTAACCTAAGTCCGAGGTTTTCACGTTATTAAAGCCCCAGCCTCGCATCGAAAATGAATAAATTATTTTGAAAGAGGAATTAAAAGCATGACTTAAATATAGTTTACTTGAGTTTAGAATTGGTTATCTAGTTATCGTAGTTCAACGTGATTCGATACTTTGAAGTCTTGCATTTGAAGTGTCTCAGTCTGTTCCTTTGGACTAAACACTTACACTATCATGATTATCTTCAAACTTACATCGATGTCTTACATCTTACGCCTATTTTCATTCTGCAATAGTAAGTTACTATCTATGTACATAGATAGATCTTAGAGCCACAGCTACAAACCATGTACGAACATTAACGTTTGGCGTCCAAAGGTCAATTACGCGTAAGGAGTGGAACATGCATGAGCTAAGGACATTGCGATGTTATCGTGTTTGCTCTGCGTCGGCTCTAGAAACATGTCCCTATATGTAGTACTAGCGAATCACACTGGCTTTATGTAATCGTGTTATACCTATGTACATTACATTGATAGTCTCAATTATTCGACGTTCTTTCGCATTTATAATATTGTTTGTTGTGCCTTTGTCCTTCTGTAATGGTGGTCCAGAGATAACATGTACACAAACTCATAAAATTGTCACACTTTCTTTATAACACTAGTATAGATAGTCTTGTACGTACCTGTAGCACTGACTAGTACTTCGACTATGCTCCCTATGGCACACGGCGCCATGCCTGGTGGTGGGACGGTCACAAGCCTTGGAAGAACGCGGAAGAAGTATCTGCCATCGACTCTGCAATATAAATTTGAGTAAGTTCGTGAATTTTTGTATGACTGACGGACTAACGGTACAACATAACGTCAGAATGAATGCATGGACACGTGTCATTTAATAATAGCACAAAATCCCCAATTCTAAATACAAAATAAAATATGTCGACTGTTGTAAATGGTCACACGTTTGCATCGCACAACATAGGGGTGTGATAAATGATTCAATGGCATGACTATGTAATTCAAAATAAGTATTTTATTACCTATGCTAATAAAATTATAATAAAAGTTACCTGATGTCATCAACGGTGAGAACTATTTCATGCATGCCAGCATGTTCGGGTACAAATTCACCAGCACCTCGTGCATCAAGTTTCAACCTTGATTCTTGCTCTAGAGGGTTCACAATTGATACTTTGACTTCAGATATGGATAACTCGTTGGATATACTCTCGATTTTTATGTACGTCTGAAAGGAAAGCGAGCGTTCAGTTTGGCGAATGTTTGGCCAGCTGTTTGACGAAAATTCAAAGTCGAAAAAGTAGTTCAATGCCTTTAAACCGTTAGTAGATTCTTTATTCAAAGTTTGTATAGATTTGAATTCATAAGCCCCTAACCAGTATTTGAACTAATCATACGGTTATATTTTATGAAAAAGCCAGTTTGAATTTATATTCCAAGATGGAACCTTGCGAAAAAATGTGTAGAGTAGAGCAGTGTTAGTCCTTTATATAAAACTTTTTCTTTCTTTTTAATTTGTCATAAATAAATATAGTGATTAGGATCTCCTTTGAGCACCAATATTCCCCTTAATCTTCACTTGCCGGATAAATCAGCTGGGGCACTTCCGCCTGTGATAGACAGTATCTCGCATCGGGGGAATTTCATAAGGCTTCCGCTCTCCCGTTTGATGTCGACTCATAAAAACCAGATGAATTAGCTATCTACTCTTGAGGACTGGCTTTTTTAACTCAATGTTATTTTCATTGGGGAGGACGACTGAAGTGTAAATTGAAGTAATTATTAGATTAAATAAGCTGCGATCAGACTTGATGTTTCTTTTACGCTGTGTACCTTTTTACAAGAAGAGTAACTTATTTAAACTGAAAACATTGAAAACTTTTCAAGATGTAAATCATTGAATCTGCGATGTTATATACCCAGTTCGTAAATATTCAACGACTTCACAGATCGGAGTGTGGTCAACTAGTAATTTCCTATACCTTTATTTGATGGCCCTTTAATTAAAATAAAGGCAGAGACAGTGATGTACTTACGGTTTCTCCAACTCTGCCAGAGGTGGAGTCTAGGGCCACTCGCAGCATATCATGGACAGGTGGCCGGGGTGGCACGTTCCGGAGCTGAGTGGCCCACGCCATCACGCCCAGGTGTTCCACGTCGCTCTGACTCAGGTCACGAGCTGATAATACTGGGTGCACACCTGGGCAACACAAATGAAATGTTAAAGGGTTATTTGGAATTAACTTCTGTTTGCGGCTTGGCTCGGGTGATGAGATTTTTTTACTATGAGAGATTTAAGATTCTATCACGATAAAAATTTAATGTATTAATTAATCTAAGTTTCATTCAAATCAGTTAAGCCGTTGAGGCCTGATTGGTTGAGAATCATCTGAATTTTCAATACATTTTTATGATATTTAATAATATGTACTAAACTAAAAGAAACTAAAATATACCATCAAAAATTCGACCTCATCGCTGTCAGCTGGTAATGTACGCACGAGACTAGTGGCATTGCCTCGTTGTATGGCAATGCTTAATCTCTGCCCAAAGTAAAAGCCAGAAATAATATGTAGATAGTAAATTAAGTGGGATTGTCGAGGATAAAATGCAATATATTATTTTTTATGTCCAACATATTTTTATTTACATTTATGTTTGTTCAGTGAAGCTAAAGATTGTTCAGATAATCTGACCGGAAAAAAATATATTTTTGTTTTGAAACATTCTTTATAATATTTGAAATATTTCCGATGCAGTTGTCATCTATGCATATAATAAAAACATAAAAGACATAAAAATGTCAGAAAAAGACATAGAACACAAAAATACAATTTCTGAAAATTTTGCCTGTTTGTCTGTTAGTTTGGAGGAGCATCACGCATAAACCACGGATTGGATTCAAAATGTAAGTACATAAAAATATTATGTGATAACCGGAGAAACATTTAGTATTGTATTTCATCCTGTGCACTATTCCTTTGCATGGTACTGGCCACGGTAACGGTGCGGTGGGGGTGCTAAGAATCCCTTGGATACGTCCTGACGTACTAATTCCGTAAAGTTTACCTGGCGACGTACCTCTCTGCAGCTGAACGAGCACATCGCTGAATTGGAAGTAGAGTTTAGTTGTATTAACTGGCACATCGTGGGAATATCGAAGATCCGAAGACAGGGGGAGGGGACGATAACTCTCGGCCATTTGCTCTACTTCCGAGTAAGACATCAACCGTCCAAAGATGGCGTCGGGTCTACATATGATCCATTAGTCACTCAGGGGCATCATTGTGGAATGCGGCAGTTTGTCGGCAAGGCTGGCAGACCTTGTACTGAATATTTCAGGAAGGTACTCCTTAAAGATCATACAAGTGTATGCCGCACTCCCTCACGGCGAAGTTGAGGTCATATACGAAGACATAGTGAAAGCTATGTCTCGTACTAAAACATTATAGACTGTTGTCACTTCTGTGTTTTGTGCTCACTGATGTGACTTTAAGGCTAAAGTGGGAGTACTAGACAGTGGCAAGTCGAGAGTAGGTCCATTCGGATTTGGGCGTAGAAATCACAGGGGGCGAATGCTAGTAAAGTTCCTCGAGGCTCAGGGGTAATTTTTCTGATGAACCCTTTTTTCCAGAAGAAGCCTCAAAGGAAGTGGACCTGGCTAAGCCCCGATAACGTGACAAAGAACAAGATCGACTTTGTTATGTCTGATAAGCGCCATATGTTCAGAGATGTCTCTGTGATCAACGGGGTCAATACCGAAAGCGACTAGTTAGAGGCACTCTGACCGTAGCAGGCCTGCTACGTGTCAATCGCGAAATGGGCAAAAAAAAACCTTCGACCAAAGAGTTGTGGACGTTAGTCAGTAATCACCAACGCGACTCTAGAATTGGTGAGGAAACGACGAGAAGTCTCGAATGCCACACCGTCTGAGCGTCAGGTACTTAACAGAGAGGTCAAGAAGCTAATTAGACACCACACTTGGTTCGCAAACACCCCAGTCATTGAGCAAGTCATAGCACGGAACAAAGACAAGGTGTTTGCCATGACTCATACCTCCCGCTGTCATCTGACGAAACTCAGATAGTCATCAGTGCACCACCGTCACCTCGAAGCCAGAGATACTCGCTGACGTCGAAAAGTTATACGGAGACTTATATTTTCAAAAACATGCCCACCTCAAGCCGTCAGTGCGTATGATCCATGGGTCAGGCTTATACACCATCTTACAGACGAACTTCCCGCCATTAGCATGGGTAAGATTAGAATAACTCTCGGACGATTTCATCAAAACAAAGCTCCGGGGAATGACGGGATAACCACAGACCTGCTCAAGGCAAGAGGAACACCTGTCTTGACAGAGCTTGTAAAGCTCTTAAATTCCGTCATCCACACTGGCATAACAGCATGGAGGCACGGCACAGGTGCGTGGTGGTATTGTTCTGCTAGAAGGGCGATATCACGCTCCTTAAGAACTACCGCCCCTTTTCACAAGGTTTATCTCGAATCGTCTTGCCCAAAAGTTTGATGACTTCCAACCGCCGCCGGAGCAGGCCGGGTTTCTAACAGCACCGTAGACCACAAACACACCCTCAGGCAAATAATATATTCCAAAAGACCGAGGAATATAATAAGCTTCTGTGCCTAGCGTATGCAGACTACGAGAAAGCCTTCGACAACGTCGAGACCTGGGCTGTCCTGGAGGCCATGCAGAGACGTCTCATCGACTGCCACTACGTAGAGGCCATGAGACGACTGTATAAGGCCGCAACAATGACCGTCCAAGTACAAGAACAGAGCACAAAACCAATCCAAATGCGTCGAAGTGTAAGAAAGACAGACTTAGAAACTGTTTACGAACGTGTTGGAGGACGTTTTCAAGACGCTTGATTGGAAAGGACGGGGCATATATATCAACGGTCAATACATCTCGCCGATTTTCGGATGACATTGTCATCATGCAAGAATCTCTGCAGGAGCTGGAGGTGATGCCGAACAACCTGAGTGATTCTTCAAGGCGAGTGGGTCTCGGAATGATCCTGGACAAAACTAAAGTCATGTACAACGGTTAATCGGAGGTTGTTCAAGAATACATATATCAAGGCCAAATTATACAACTGGGGCAGCACGACTTCGAGAAGGAGGCGACTAGAAGATTTCGCTTGAGCAGCTTCGGCTTCGGGAAGCTGTGTGATATCGTTGAATCGTCTATCCCACAATCCCACAAGACCAGGGTCTATACATAACCAGTGCGTATTACCCGTAATGACTTACGGAGCCGAAACGCGGACACTCACCATAGTTAGGCTTGGTCCACAAAATCAAGGTTGTTAAGCGTGCATTGGAGAGAGCAATGCTCGGGGTTTCTCTGGTGGATAGAAATCACAACGAAGTCATTCGCCAAAGAACTAAAGTCACTGACATTGCGCGTAGAATCAGCATGCTGAAGTGCAAGTGGACCGGCCATGACTGTTGATGGATAGACGGTCCATGGAGCAGATATGTGATAGAGTGGAGATCGCGTATGGGCAAACATAGTGCGGGACGACCTGTGGCACGACGGACCAATGATTTAAAGAGGGTGGCTGGCAACGGATGGATGCGGACTGGTCAAGACCCGGATTGTTGGCGCTCTTTGGGGGAGGCTTACGTTCAGCAGTGGACGGCAATTGGCTGATATGATGATGATTAATTTATTTAGAAGTACCTACCGTACTTCTAAATATTCGTATGCTCGTTTTCCGTGTAATATTTCAGTGATCAATGCTGTTTGTAATGTTACTTCACATATTTAGAATGCAATATATTACTATTATTCATTGGAGGCCCGCGTTATAAATCAGGCAATCACTGTAATTAATAACGAACACTGTGTTCGGGGATAATTTAAATAACAATTGAAACACGATGAAATGCAACATGATCTATAGACATTATTATGGTAATGTGTCGGTATCATTACGCCAGTAATGTTGTAAGGAGTGAACTATTCGTGAGTCACCGGTATTGGATTAGGGGTGAATACAAATACCTACCCTCAGCCGGTCACGTAGCAATAGTTACTTGTTGAGATGTAAACGTATAGTGGTCGATGATCTAGAGGGTTAACATCCAATTCTAGGTGATTATCGAAATGCCGAAATGTAACGAATTGATCACGTGACATTTCGGCAGCGCTTGTCAATCCCATGCTTTTTGACGTTTTAAAAATCACCATCGCCTCGCTAACGTTAACAGAATCTCCCATGTCTAGAACCACGTGTTCATAGCAATTCTTTATCTCTTGTCATATAGTGTTATTGTTTACCAATTTTCTTAGCAGCATCGATAGCCATTTGGTTGTTCTCCTCCCAGCGTGCGGGATCTCTTCGCAACCGACTCGGAGGCGGCGCTGGACCCCCAATAGACCTCACCAGCTCGTTCGATACACGGCCGTCGTTCCAATCCGTCTAAAAAAACAGAGGAGGTGAAAATGAATTCACTTTTTTCGCAAACAATTACTCAAGTCTGGAGAGTGTAGAATTGTAGATGGTTCATTGTTAGGACTACCAGTGTCAGGAGAATCTAACGAACATTAGTGACGTAGTCAGGTTTTCAGATCAGGGTTTAGTGTAAACAAAAATAAATTAAAGAGATAAAACGTTTACAATTGACAGTGCTAAATTACCCATGCCTAACCCCGTTAAGTAACCCAAGATTTATAAATCAAATCAGCGCTATTCTCTAGCTGTGCAATTTAGTAATCATAAAAGCCGAGAGAAAAGTAGAATATGTGAACACTACCTAAGTGTACACCATTGTGAATGATATCTTTCAATCACTGGACAGATTGTCGTGCGACTCAGGCCTTGCCTAACTTGACGAGCTATCGTAAATTTTATAATGAAACGTGACTAAATAACTCAGATATTTAAAAAAAATATTTGCACTAATCATTGCAACAACATTAGATATGCGTTAACCACCTTCACCTATTGGCTTTACGTAATCTTGTGTTAACATGAATGAGAAAATGTTGCCTTGGGCAACGATATCTAAATGCATCGAACGCCTACTTTAATCGTTCTTTTAAGAAAGTTAACCTTTCGTAATTATCACGCTTATTTCCCCAGAGGGGTATGCAATAATAAAGTACCTTTACCCGTGGTTTACCGACGGCAGTGTTTAGTTCTCACGGGATTAAAACCGCCAATCCGAAATTTACCGTAAAATTGGTGATCCCTCTCTCCAACCGCGAGTTGACCCATTCGAGGGTGGCCTTGAACCCTGCGGATTCTGGCTTCATGAAGTAGGAAAGGTAGGTCATGCCGGACAGCTCGTCCAGCCAGGGTGAGGCCAGGTACTCAGGCTCTAGGACCATAGGCACCTCCAGCTCGCGGTGAGCCAACCTCATAGCGCGGCGACAGTTCTCCACGGCTTCGTGACGATCTGTATAAAAGGTTGCAATGAGTTTATGTGAATAACGCTTTATGTTAAGTACGTAGATAGATAAATCTTTAAATATCAAAATACCATTATTTGATATAAAAGGCATAAAGGGCGGCCTTGACGCTATGACTTATCTCTGACGGGATGGACATTTACTCAGCAAGGTTAATTGTTTCTCTTTTGCAAAGTAAGTTGTTCAAAAGCCAGCACTTGATAAGATTGAAAATTGCTGCGGTATACAAAGTAAATACAACAATTTACAAAGTAAAAATGGCTGGCTATTAATATTTATAAAATCAATTTGCGCCCTTACAGAATTTCCAATTACTTTTAAAGACTGCTCGGAACGTTGTACGGTGTAATGAAATCTGTCATAATCAATACTGACTGAGTTCGCGCCAGTGCGGGAAAATGCCGGGCTTGCAGTAGTCGAGTAAGGCGGAGAGCAGAACCCCGCTGTTCCAATCCGTCGTCAAGTTGTTGACGCGGCACTCCGGCATGGCCGCCTGCAGCCACGATAGCATCAACTTTCTGCAATCAAACACCAATAAACCTGCAATTTGCCAGTCACTTGCGCCAGCTCCGCAGGGCACAACTATCCAGTCTCGATCTCAGAATTACAAGTTTAGAACGCAGCTCCAGTAAGTATTTTACATCGGACCTCTATAAAAGCGAGAAGTATTGAGCAACTTACATTTATGTTAGGAATTTCTAATATTCGACGCGCATTGCAAAGATGGCGTGAATTCTTTCGTCACCGCTAGAGCTTTATGTCTTCCTTTGATTGCGTACAAATATTTGAACGGAAATGAATTAGAGAAGATATCCTTTTCGAATGCGTAAGTTGAAACATGCTTGTATGTTTTACGTAATGAGAACATGTCGGTAGGTATGGGAAAAGATTAAATAGAGACTTAGATGGAATACATTAGGTACCTACCTTAAACTGTGAAAAACTAGATACTGCCGGTATTTCTAAACACCAGGACGGTTAGGCAAGCTCAGTGAGCGTCTAGTGGGTGCGTTTATTTTAAATGCAGACTCGAGACATGGACCGCTGCGCCGGTGCAAGCGTGTCGCGCTAATTGCTATTACACCAAATAAACGTTCTGTTGTTTAGATACAGTTAGTTTTTCCCAAGGTTTATTGATACAAACGGTCGAATTACATCAGCGTCGTCGCGTGATTGCATCGCACGCTGAATTTATCGCATCGGTTAGGTACTGCATCATCTTTATTATTATGCATTGTTATTTTTTGTTCGATGTCTAGTGAAGATTTCGCTTTGTTAACTAAGTTTTTATTTTATTCTAGGTCGGTTTCCGGATATAAATGATTCATTTTGACTTAGTAACTAAGAAGTTGCGGAATTTGTTTGGAAGATTTACCGCGGCCCTGAAACGCAAAGGGCATTGGGAGGAACAGAGGTGGGTTTTAGTCAGTAACAGTCTGACACGACCTTCCGCTCCACCCAGAGTGTTTTAAAATTAACATAATTACCATGTATCTACTAAATTAAAGCCATACCTTGGAGGGAATTTGCTGCGCCCGATCTGGTAACGGACAATGAGCGACCAAATCAAACCCAATATGAGTTTTAAGTTTCCGTTCACGATGTCCACGTTACCTACAACAAAATATGATTTAAAAATGCTGTACCTTAAGAAATAAATGTTACTAGCACTTCATCAGCGACTTTTCCTTTAAATTGGACGCCCGCCGGCCCAAGCTAGAAGGTATGCGTACGTAAGTACATACTAACACTACTCTATCCCAAATAGTTAGTGAAAATAAGGAAGATGGGATCTTAGTCCATAAGATTTAAGGATTATTGGAGGTCATTGACAATTCGGATGTTAAAGATTCCCTCGCTCCCTGGCCAAAATGAAGTACCTCTGTTCGTAATTAATTAGGGGCAAATGGCTCACAAGTTTAAGTGGGGTAGGGAAGGACATTTGGGAATACCGAAGGCAAAGATGATTGATGACTTTCAAATGGTATGGCCAGATGAAGGATCTTGACTTTTGGTCAAAATTTAGGTGAAAAGATGTAACGTGGATTGTAGAGGCAAATAATTCATAAACTAAAATAGGTAAGACGTGATATCGTGGCGTCACAGATCTTGAAACATTTCGTATATAAATCAGGACTACAAGCGGTTATCTACTAGATGTAAGTAGGTCTCACCAATATTAACGAGTTTGACTCCATCATCTTCTATGGCTTGGAGCGCAGTTGTTACATTCTCCAGCTTGTGGTGCTGGTTCGTTGGGTTGCGACTCCAGCCCTTCAACTTTCGACCCTGAAGGGCTTCCACTAACGCACACAGTACGGTTCCATCTCGAAGGTCCTCTACTAGGTCTGCAACCTGTAGAAAATTCATTAACTGAATGTTTACGATGTCACGGTCGATTCTCATTTATTTTAAAGAGTATACAGCGTGGAAAATTAGTCACAGCGATTACGACTGAAATCAAACAAATCAATGTCTAGATAATACGCTATTCATAGAACACTACCCACTAATCAGCGTAGCAAGTTGTGTGAAACTGCTAACTCAATTAATACGGTATTTACCTTTATGTTCATTGGTTTCAGGGTCTCATTGACCCAATTCCTGAAGGTGTTAGCCTGTATCTCCACCCAGAGGTCCTCGTGGCCTTTGATGGCCATGCCCTTGGCGGCTGTCCCTTCAGGGCTGCGGGCGGCGAGGCCGGCCTGCGTGATGCGGCCCGCCGAGCCCTCGGCCGAGTGCGCCCGCACCCCCCCGTGCGTCACTCTCACCCCCTCCATGATCACGACGTAACTCTTAGTTATATTTCATCTATTTAATATCACTTCATTTTCTTTGGCACTGCACATCGTTGTCATCTGAAAAGATAAAGATGGTTATATCATAAGTATGGAATTTATATATGTAAATGAGTGACTGTGAGGAATGGTAATTTCTGTACAGGGACTCGTGGTATCTAGAATATTGATTAGGAATAATAGAGATCTAATGATCTATAGCAAGAGACGATAACTCAATCAGCTATTTATATTCGCATTCTTTTCCAATGAATGAAATCTGAGATTGGTACTATGTAGAGCCTGCGTGCTTTTCAATAAAATACGCTTAGCAAGATTGGTGGGTGTAAGTGTAAGTAGTCATGACCTCCGACTGTAGCGCTCGCCGGGCCGGAGCGCCGGAGCGTCGGAGCGCCGGAGTGCCGGACGGATCTAGAGTTTTAAGCAGATTGATGACGCATTGTCACTTCGCCTTTGATTGATCACTGTTCCCGGCCAAACCTGACGAGGTTAAAGCGGAGTTACTTTATGAGCTTATACACTTAACTAGCAGACAGCGACTAAGTTCGCCTTTAAAGTCTACGACATTTCAGCTTTAATACCTAGTTAACTTTTTCTACCTACCTAGTTAAGTCTTTTCCGACATTTTACCTATGTCACTAGCGCCTGCTTCACACACGGATATTGCGAATTGACCAAAAATCTTGATTTGTTTATCAGTATTGTATTTTCCTTATTCCAGAACAATTGCTCAAAATGATGGTGAAACTAAAAAAAAAACAATTTTTTTTTAGTTCATCATTTTCTAAAAAAATCGTACAGGCAGACACGGAAAACTAGCATTTGTTAAACTTATGTAAGTACTAATGAAGATGCGTCTGCCACATTTTTATTTCTATGTACAGGCCACCAGACCGTTTCATTTAAGCTGACTTTTATATATTTATCAAAAGCAAAGTTGGAATTAAAGGAACTCACGTAATGATTATAAAACACGCAAGTTTTGTAGTTCGGGCATACTGAAATACTTTGGTAATGTACCTTATATTGTATGTCATTTTAATCCGTCATACATGATTATTTCGTATGTTTTGTGAGTGAGTATCATACGTTAGTAATTTTAGGTACCTGCAGCGGCCAGCAAAAGAGGCATTGATGGACGAACGTGTAAATAATATGGGCCGAGGCGTAGCCGATGCACACAAATACGTAAGTCAATCAATGTCTAGTTGTGGCCAAGGCTTGTACAGTACTTTTCTCAAATAATGCGAAGAAATTAAAATGCAATTACTTTTTAACCGACTTCCAAAAAAGGAGGAGGTTCTCAATTCAGTGGGTATTTCTTTGTGTTCAAACAACAACAATAATGTTGGTTGTATCTAAACTTAGCATGCAATTAGGTAGAAAATTTCCATTTTGATTTAATTTAACCAGAACAGGAAAACACTAAATCTATCGTGTTATGTTTTGTGGATTTTATTGTGCCAATTATAATTTTGATTCAGAATAATAAATTCCCAGATATGCAGTTGTTTGCTGACTTTATTAGAAAACAATGTAGCTGTAATGACCTTCTAAAATATCAATGGTCAAGCTGGTACAGTTGATTCGTTTTAGCATGGCGTTAGCGTTCATTGATTCATGTATATTTAATGACATTCAAAATTTCAATAATGAAATAATTTTATATAGAAGTGCCTTGAATAATGAATCTGGGGGCAGTTCAGTCCAAGTCGAGCTTTTATTTTTCGAAATTTCAAAGAAATTTCTGACAGCGTTGAGAACGAATATTTTTATGGTATATTTTAGTTTGTTGTAAGTTTAGTGTATTTGTTAATTTTAGTTATTATTATTGTTAATTTATCAGTTCATTTATTTTCAACACGTTTGCTACTGAAAAACGATACGTACAGGCAGCGACTAAATTTGATTCTCGCTGCAATTATACAATTAATACATTAATTAATTATGCAATTAATACATCATGGAAAATGATTCGATAACAGGTTTAAGTATTTATTTATATTACTGCTAAGTGTTCATATTGTTTTAATTTTACTTTCTTCAGATATAAATTAAAGAAGGATTTGAAAACCGAAGTATTAATCGATTCTACTTGCTCTCTTCATCGTTTACTACTCGTAACTTATTGTTCGGGTTCCTGCGAAGACGTATTACGAGTAAGCGCCTGATAAATGTTCATTTTTGGACATTGACCCACATTTGTTGACTTTCTTATTGGCAAAAAAGAAATAAAGACATATAGCTGTCCTGAAATGACTTCATTGGTAGAACTTTACGTTTTCTAGTAATGAAAAATGGTTCAGAAATTTTTGTTCGGGTAACTACGAAGGGACATCTATTACCGATTGGGAAAGGTCAATGTACATTTTTTTCTAGTTTATTTGGCGCCTATATGGCAGTGCGTCTTGTCAGTTAAACGCAACAACTAAGGCAGTGTATTTTCTCGTTCATTGTTTCTTGCGTCCGTCAATTGTTTCAAGATAAAGGTCGCGCAAGGTAAAACAAACAATAACCTTTTCTTTTCGTCTTATAACTTTGTACGACATCAAAATATCAATGAAAGTTTTGCAAGACCGTTAAAGGTTCAAATAAATAATAATTCTTCTGCTAACTGATTGAGAAATCCCTTGTGTAACGTATTACTACTATACATTAAGTAAATATTATAACTTTAATTTTGTTTGATGTTAAGCTAATCTCCACTTCGGGTAGGTACAATACCTACTTATATACGAAAAACTTTATTCCGTCAGTCACAAATACGAATTTCAAAATACCCGTTTTCATAATTCCGAATGGTTCAAAATTCCCAATATAACAACTCCAAATTATCGTTAATCCTATTTTTATAATTCCGACATTTTAATTTCAATAATCTCAAAATACAGAGTTTCAATAGATCGAATAACAAAAAATCCGACTAATAAATGATAATTCGAAATATCAAAAATACGAAAACCCACGGGCGTAGCTAGGTATCGGGGGGGTTTCAAGAAAATTAAACTACTGAAAGTGAATATTCATGAGAGCCAAGCCGTTCAGTCTATTTTCACTCGTTGTGCAAGTAGTTTTTAAGTCTCCGTAGGCTTGAAAAAGTATTTTCTGGTGTAGCAGTGGAAACAGGTATGGTATAGCCAATATATGTAACAGCGTGTAAATATTTGGATACATTTTACGATCGCATCTATCTAACCATTCAAAGCAGATTTTGGAGTAGGGGAGGTGATAGTCATAGCTGCTTTCCACTGCAAAATACATTAAAAATGCGTCTTCAATTTCAGAACTGACTGCAAAATTTGAAGGTAACACAAACCTCTCTTTTCGCAAACCTCTCCATTAATTGTTGAATTGTATGCTCTTGAAATGGGACGAATAAATTTATTTTGTAATACGTGCATTATATCCGACGCAATGTTAGAGCGATTCAGTTGCCGTCCAACGAAACGTGGCATTTGTAGTATACCACCATTTTCTTTGAGCATCACCTTTGCTTCTTGATACAGATGACGGTACTCTTTGTCAAATTTGAACGAGTAAAGGAAGCAGTAATATCTTAAGTTTTCGGGGAGGGGGGGGGGTTGAACCCCCAAAACCCTCCTCCTGGCTACAGTACGAAAACCGATAGTTAAAGTGCCAATTAATTAGGATTCCTAAATAAAAACACCTTGTAAAACTTTTATTTGAGATGGGTTTGCTCTTGACTCTAGTCTTGTTCAGAGATAGAATACAGAAGAAGATAGAAAGACAGAAACAAAGTCTACGATGGAGCGAATTGCTCGTCAGAGAGAAGTATATATAACACTACATAATTATGTTTAGTATGAGGAGGTAGAATTAAAAAACTAATGGCATGCAAACTAATAAACAGGCTAGATTATATATCATGATACCTGACACATCCTAGTTGTGTTAAAATAGATATTCGTTATTCTCAATAAATAAGTACATAATATGTCCGATTACGTTATATCTTACCTATTTGACTATCAAGCAATAACGCCCAGATAGCCGTCATTAATATTATTTATGAGATTGGCAAACGAACGATATTCATTCATTCACATCACTTCTTTTCAGTTCGATGCGGTTAAGGAGCTGACTTTCGTGGTTCTTGTAGTTAAACAGTGCTCATTAATTTTTTTTAAAGAAATTAAAGGGCAACGAAAGTGAGTACCTACTTCGGAATGATTTGAAATAATTTATCCCTTTATGGTTTAAATAGGGGGTCAAAGTTTGTTTTGATGGAGTTGTCCCATCAGTCACACGCATTTTTAACCATCTTCATAAAAGTTAGGCATGCCAAATTAAAGAAAAGGTTCTTAATTCGAATTACTGTTTTTTTTTCATCTGATTATACGAAGAACCTCTTCAATTAACATTTTCTCTGTAAAGTAAAAAGATACCCATTTACCGTCCTTAGGTATGTCGGTGTGTTCGTGTGTATCTATCTCAGGACCTCTGCTGGGCTGCAGCAATTATTCCAACTAGAATAACATCGCAAAGCTCTGGCACGCACTAATTAGTCTCGGCGTCCTTATTCAGAGAACGTGATCAAAGCAAGCTGCTTCGTTCTGTTTTATTTATTTGACAGCGCAAATCAATATGACACTGCCTTTTATCGATTCCCTATTGCTATTCAGATGACTCTGATGTGGTAAAAGTGATACCTATACCTACTATGATTTTTACAAGAAATGTGTTGTTTTTTACTACGTAATAAGGGACGTTTCTGAGAATTTTCATCACGAGCATTCCATAAACAACATTAATGAGTAGCGAGAAAACCTACCTATTTCTGAATTAAATCTATTTTTATTATATCAACGTACAATAAAGCAGTAATAAGGGTATTTTATTGGGCTCTTTTGCATTTAATTTAACTCAAACTCAATAAAAAAATACATACGGTGCTTAAATAAACTGCTACAACAATTCTTTAAACCTCTCTTCTGTTCCCCTGACAATGGCCTTTGTAGCATATTTGCTGACCAAACTCATTCATTGTTCGAAATCAAATCATTTCCTAATATTGTTACACATTATTCTTTGAAAAGAGAACCGAATATGCATACTTAAATAACAGGTGAATAAATGTAAAAAATCGTGGGATATTTATTCAACGTAGAGCAGAAACAATTAACGAAGTATGTACCTATTACGCGTTTATGTGTATATTCAGAGAAGAGATTCAAAGCTAAGAGAGGCAATCAACGAGGAAGGCAGAAGGTTATTTGGTACGTCAGTTGGTACTTTTTCTTAGGTAAAATAACATTCAATTGATTAGCCTTTGTTAAAATATAGAGCAGTCAGTAAATAGTTCCCGCCAATATTAAAAACTTCTAAAACCTATTAGAATAAAACCAAAAAGCTATTTTGTATTTGGTTTCTGAATACTTCTCCAGAATCTCCAGAACCCTGAAATAATCCACGAGTGCAAATTCAATGTACTAAGATTCGGCGCAGTCTGCAGTTTTACCAGGCAAGCTTAGGAGGTGTTTCATTCTCATATGTCTCTAGTTAGTAGTTCGGCATTCAGATTCAAGTCAATATTTATTAATTGAGATGAGTAGAGTTCTTAGGGCCAATTCTACTGTTTTTGTAGACAATGTTCTTATTTGCATGTTAGTCGAAATCTGTAAAAAATGTACTTAAGGTAATTGAGGCTTTTTTGACGGATTGTGACTGATCAAAGTGCCAATTCTACTAATTTTCAAGTAACTATCGCTTTCGCATCTTAGTCGCAATGCGTCAAAAAAGCCTCAAATTCCATACTTTTTTGACAGACAGACGTGCGATTGCGAAGGTTGCTTACAAAAATAGTAGTATTAACGCTCAAGATTGCTTTAAAAAAAAATATAATTATGTTTTTTTTAATATTTCACTGTGTTTGGCTCTTTTTTCAAAAAACGAAGATAACACGGAGAATAAACGCGTGTGATACACGTGAGCATTTACCATTGCAGTCTCACGGCTCCATAAAGTCAACTTTCATGAACGCCAATAGTTTTTTTTTCCTACCTGGAATTCACGGAAACGCTTGTTACATCCTGCTTTTGATCGCACGGAAAACGACATTGTCTAGAAATATAATTATTTTCACATTATGCAAATGGGAAATATGTGGGTAACCTGCTTGTTACCTATTAACATTAAACAATGTTAGGAAGGAAAATTACACCTAATAATTAATTAGTAATATTAGTAATTCAATTACACAAAAAAATCAATTACTTGTAACATGACAGTGAATGCCAGCGTTTCAAGGTTCACTGGACATTGTTGGATACCTTTCCTTGTTGATAATCCTAATCGGAAATATCTGACGAACGTACACATTGTGTATAGTAAATCATCATTTGGAATCAGCCTAAAGGCGCAGTTTCTGGAACGCATCTATTGCAATATTACCTAATGTGACAAATAATATGAAACGCGCATTTCACCTGTGTGATTATTATTTTCAACAGCCAATCACATCAGTTGTCTTTTACTTAAATTGTGTCGTGCCGATTTATTTATTTCCGGAAACTGGTAAAAAAACTACCCAAAAGGGATAAATGAAATCTAGAGAAGATACTTTTTGATAGCGACTATTTCTTAAAATAAAAAAATAGTAGGGAGCCACATACATACATTGTAAGATAAACTTTATTACCAACCCCAGCATGATGTGATACAGCCACTGAAACACATAATAACTTCGTACCTATTCATCAAACATATCACTTTCATGGCAACATTTTTCGTTTAATTTTCATAGAGAATTTAAAACAAATATTTTCGTAATAAATTGAAAGCGTTCGTGTGTCCAATTTTATTCACGTGAAACGTAAAATTTGCGCTCGCAAAAACACATTGCAGTGAACACGATGCGATGACGACTCATGTTCACGCGATACGAGTATTTTAGTTATGTATTTCACATGTACTGACAAATCTCTCTAACTTTTGTTTTGAAAATATAGAATATAAAGCCTTTGTGTTCAAAGCTAGGTTAGGTTAGTACTAGTTTTCGATTTCACTAGCTTTGCCCGCTTTACAAATTACAAACTAAAACCTTCCTCGAGAACCACTCTATCCATTGGCAAAATCCGCATGCAAATCGGTGCAACAGTTTTTGAGTTTATCGCGAACAGACAGACGCGGCGGAGGACTTTGTTTTATAATATGTAGTTTTTATTTAGTTATACTTTTCAGTTTTAAGTGTAGTTCAGGGTTGTGGATTTTTTTCGAAAAAGTCACCGTGACCCTGGAAAGCAAAGGGCATTAGGAGGAACACGGATGGGTTTTAGTCAGTCCCAGAGCGGGAGGTATCATTTGATGATTTCCCATGCTTACAAAAACGAAGGTTAAGCGTAGAGGACTTTTTGAGCTTGAAACGATTAGACTGATGGTTTAACTATTAGGAATAGAAAATAATTGCCGAAACGAGAACAGCGGGTCTAAAAAGGCCACTTTTGTAAAATCAGCCAGCACATCAAGCTACCCGAAACTGGCCAATTTTCCCAATACATCTTAAACCTTATGCTTTAGCGATAAAAATTAAATTAAATTTGACAGATTGTTGTATGATTCTAGTAAAGTGGCCTATTTATTTATACCCGCTGACATTTTACAAGTTATCAAACTTTGGTATTAAAACACCGAATTCACAATTGAGATCGGGCACAAATGTGCAAGTTACACTATAAAAAACGACTAATATATTTTCTCACATTTTATACTATTATTTATTTGATAAATGCGGCGGCCAGCCGAAAAGTTCCAGTCAATTTATCTATACATATAATAAAATCGTAGAGTTGCCGTGTCTGTACATTGAATATTTTCGCATAAAAAATACATAGAAATGTCCGAAAAATGACATAGAACACAAAAAAGCAGTTTTTGAAATTCTTTTCTGTTTGTCTGTTTGTCTGTAATTCTGTTTGTCTGTGCGTTTGGAGGAGCATCACGCATAAACCACGGATTGGATTCAAAATATAAGTACTTCAAAATATTAAGTGATAATAGGAGTAACATTTAGTGTTTATTTCATCAAAATCGACCCACAAATTCAAAAGATATCGAATTTTAAAGTTTACGAAGAAACTACATCGAGCGCTAAAATAGGTTGTTTTCATTGAGACTCCAGATACTTGCAATGCCATCTATTGAGAAAATTTGTAATAAGTAATGTGTGAAAAGACCCCGAAACAATGTATTTTTGAGTTATTTTTTAATTAAACTTAAAATATAGCAAAAAAAAAGTAAACATTTTATTATATTATCATTATTTATCATAACGTGTAAGCTTCTAAGTTCGAACTTATGAGTATAGAGACAGTTCAGTTACGTTGTAGATCGATAGATGGCGTTGTACTTATGACGCGTTTTTCTGAATCGCGGTGTTAAGATTCTCCGCAAAAGCATGTTGTCAGGCCCATGTTTATTTGGTATAGCTATGGCAATGGCAGCTATGGAAGTATAGGATTGAATTACTAGATTTTTCTCGAACTAATGGGATGAGTGAGTAGACTTGGGTCGTACTTGCAAAATCGAGTACCAAGGCTTCCAGTACGTCTACCTTCACAAACCTGGGCTCGGGAAGTATTTTCTATGTGGATAGGAAATTGACCCATAACTTTCTAAGAATAAAGAGCACAATCACAATCGCGTTTTCAAATAAATACCTTCTTACGACGATTCAAGTTTCTACTTCTATTTAATTTTCATCCAAAAGCCCTGTTGGAAGAAAAAATACTTGCATGGGAATTTTAACCCTGACCTATTTATTAAAAAGGAGTACAATCGCGTTTACAACTAAATACTTGCAAAGACAAACCATTAAGGTAAAAATACTTGCATACGAAATTGTTCCGTAGTTCGTTACAAATAAGGATCACAATCGCGTACACAAATTGAACATGATCGCATTTGCGAAAACTAACGCAGTTATTGAACTATTGAAGAATGTATTGAAAAACTACGTAGAATTAATGAATTTTGTAAATTAAATACCGCTAGGTAAGTAGCATAGTATTAAATTAAAAATGAACGAAACCATTCCTTCCTATTATGATTATTCAATGATTTTAGTAGCTGGCGTAGTTAAAAGGTTTCAATTCATTTTACGATTGTTATACACAGTTTTTACAGTACCTACCATCAATTTCAGTATCAAATTGCATAATATGTATTTGTTCCTTACTTACGTATATTTATACCTAACTTTCCAAGCGAGTCATCTTTACAGCAGGCTGTGGAAAGCATTTTTTTTTTTTAGGTATGGGAAATCATCCAATGACTCCTCCCGCTCTGGGTGTAGCGGGAGGGAGTGTCAGACTTCTACTGACTAAAACCCATCCATGTTCCTTCATTGCCCTTTGTGTTCCGGAGCCACGGGACGAGTAAGAACGATGTAGGTATTATTGGAAAGAGCGCGCGCTGCTCGAGACCAGAACGCGGCGGAAGCGAGTCGACGCGCGCGCGACGGCCGAAGCCACGTCACAATTCACGATTCGGCGAGACTCGGGCGAGCGTCGAGCCCCGAATGCCCCCGAAGGAGCGAGTTCAAGTAGCCGTATAGGTAGTACCTGGTGTACGTACTTGGAAGCAAATACCTGGTGTACAAACCTGGTCGCGTAAATACGTACCTAGCCTAGAGGACAGTTGTTACCTGTATCCATAAATAAACTGTTTTACTAACAGAAGTGGTGAATTTTTGGTATTATGCTTCAATGTGACTAAACTATAAAAGCAGAACGCGTCGATCTTCAAGGTTAAGCAACGCTTGCCGAGGTCGGTCTGTGAATGGGTGACCATTATAACAACCTAGCCTTTTCCTTACTATATTGGCTCGGCTTCCAGACAAACCGGATTCAGATGAATACGGTATTTTACGTGGAGCAGCTGCCTCCTACCAGACCTCCACAACTCATTCAATGCAAGACTTCAGACAGATTTTACTGGCTTCTGACTATCCGTAACGACTGCCAAAGATCTACAAATGACAGCCGGGACCAAAGGCTTAACGTGCTTTCTGAGGCACGAAGGAAACTCGGTATGTTAAGATGGTCACCCATCCACAGATCAACCTTCGCAAGCGTTGCTTACCTTGAAGATCGATGCGTTCGTCTGTTATAGTATATATCTCTATTATAGTAAAGCCTTGAAGATCGGCCCGTGCGGCTGTTTTAATTTAGCCACGAGCTCCTCTATAATAAAGCAATTCTATGAACCCAGTAAAACTTTTTTGATAAAAAAGGTTTAAAACAAATTAAATTAATCAGTGGTCTACAATCAGCAATATCGTCAGTAAAAATCGGAGAAAATGTGTTTCTTTTTGGACTGTGCTGGACGAAATTAAGAATCCACTTGATTTACCACCATTCGTTCGATAGTCGGTTTTGTTGAATTTGGTTCAAGATTAGTCTGTACCAGGAGATTAGGTACCTGGGCTGGTCGGCATTTCAACCGATAGAGATGATACAGTGCCCTGCATTAGGTACCCTCTTCATAATTATATTCTTTATTCGAGAGAGAGATCAGGATACGTAACTGAACGTAAATTTTGTATATAATATGCAATCTATACTAATCTATACTAATATTATAAAGCAGAAGAGTTTGTTTGTTTGTTTGTTTGTTTGGTTGAACGCGCTAATCTCAGGAATTACTGGTCCGATTTGAAAAATTATTTCAGTGTTAGATAGCCCATTTATCGAGGAAGGCTATAGGCTATATATCATCACGCTAAGACCAATAGGAGCGGAGCAGTAATGAAACATGTTACGCAAACGACGTTGCACGGGTCAGCTTTCAGTGTTAGATAGCCCATTTATTGAGGAAGGTTATAGGCGTATATATCACGCTTAGACAAATAGGAGCGGAGCAGTAATGGAAAATGTGACGCAGACGAAGTTGCGCGGGTCAGCTAGTCATAAATAAATCTCTCATTAAGTTTTGATTCAGTACAATGCATAATGAACGTACATAATAATCAAGAACGAAGCTCAATAAAAGAGAACAATGATTGTATAGGAGGCTGAGGCAGGCGTGGGCCGCGAGTTTAAACCGGACCGAAGACATTATTATGTAAGATATTCTATTATAACATTGTGGGCAGTGTTAGCTACCGACTATACAAGCACAGCTGATCTATCGTCACCTCTATTTTAGAGACCATCGTAACGCTTGCGTCACTAGGTATACAACCTTATTAACTCAAAACTCAGAAATGTGAGATCGTAAACGCATTGGAGTATTTATGCTAAACCGTTGGTTGCGATTCTGCGGATGAGGCAAACTGGTCCTTAAAGGCGAACTATGATTCATCTTATCGAAGGCACTTTATAAAAGGTACTTTAGTTGTTAATTGGATAGTAGTCTTATTTAGCTTCTCCTTGCGTAGGTACTTATATCACGAGCTATAAATATTATATTTAATACAGATATTTTGGTTTTTAATTCGACTGCGGGTTCGGAAAACTCGCGGCTCTTTCAATGCGAACTTTTGCTAGCTAAATAAGTACAGTACCGTCTTATCCAGCCATCTCTTTTAGAAAAAGAGCAGAGGGAAACCAAGACAGGTTTATAACCAAGTTCTTTTAAGAAAAAAGTTATAAAGATCAATATCATTCAATGTTAGTTTGGAGCTCGTGAGTTGCATTAAGATGAAGCATGTGTTTTTAATATATTAAAATAGCAGGGTAACAGTTTATCTAAAGTAAACAGTCCGACTGCTAAATGAATGAATTTATAATGACAAGAACCAGTTTGTTTCTGTTTATTATTTAATCTCAAGGCTTGTGTAGTAAGTTATTTTGCTTTATTGATTAGTGCCTGATCTATCTGTCTTATCCGTTAAATCGTAAGCGTCACCGTAAGGAGACTTTCAAGCTCTGTTTTCTTTTATAATTTCCGTGTTAATGGCAGTCCTTTTAGTCATGGTACCTGCCTAGTAGAGAGAACGGTAGAGGAACGAAAACGCTTTAACGATAGGTATTGGACAGTAGGAATGCTAGATTATATTTTATAGTGACACTACAGTACAGTCAATTAAAATTCAATCAATCTCAACGCAAACGTATCCGCAACTTTGAGTTTATTGCTCTACATAAAGGTTTAATTCGCATAATTACTAATAAATTATTTCTTCCTCTCAGGGTGCATTGTGTAGTTCAAATTGAACATTTTACACAGATTATAGGACACATTCTCGCTGCTAAGTACCTACCTTAAGTTTTCACGGTGAAATGTTTACAGAGTCGCGCTCTGCTGAATGTTTAGTCGCTTGATCTGAACAATACCTTAATCGCTACATTTCAATTAATTTGAGTCATGTGCCGCACACACATTCCACATCTAATGACTACTAATTAAATGATACCTACCTACCTACCACAAGGACAGTCTTGAGGTGACAAGACTCACCTACTTCGCCCACTATGCGATAAGATTTAAATAAATCATTCGTGATGACTGAAGCTTATCTCAATTCGTACAAAAAATGAGACGTTTTGCTAGTTATGGAGCTCGAAAGAGTTAATTTTGATATGTAAAAACGATAGCGGCGATGGTCAACATGTTATTGAAAAATCAAGAATTTATAAGAGCAACATCCCATCTGATAGGAACCTATCAGGAGGAGACTTACAAATATTGGAATAGTGGTCAAACGTATGACTATCAATAGTAAAAAAATACGTACATCGGCATGAAAATATTTTGTGATGGGCATATGGTCAACGGAAAGTGGCAGACTCCGTAAGATTGTAATAAATCTTGATAAGATTATAATTTCCCGATTTATATTATGAAAACATCGTTTTGTATATAATATAGCCCATCCTTATTCAATAGTTTCCAATATATCCGCCTTAATTAGAAAGAGTAGTTTACAATTTTACGCGAAATTTTACGATCTTACGGCGTTTGCCATTTTCCGGTGACACATTTATATCCTATCCTATTCTTAAATCCGGTTTTGAAAGAAATTGGAGACATGAGTAGAACAATGCCTGAATGACATAGGATACTTTTCATTCTGGTGCAAATTCGTTGGGTTAATTTTTCAAAAAATGCGGGCGAAGCCCACTTCCCACTTTCTATTAATAAGTTTTTCAATAGTACCTGTAACGCAACACTATGATAATTATGGATTTATTGAAGTTTTCCTAGAAATGACACGGTTTGCTAACGAGAGCTCGTTTTCAAAACCAATATTGCAAAAACTGGGAAATTATGATCCACAGCGCATTAAGCTAGTCAGCTGTAATTCAGCGCAGCTTGTTCTACAAAAGGGTTTTAGCCTTTGTGATGATGAATGTTGCCTTGCAATTAGTTGCAATAGCCAAATATTGGTGTAGTTATATTCAATTATTTTGGGACTACTGTTCCCGTGAATGATTAAGAGCACAACAACAAAATTAAAGGAACGTCGGTTTTGAATCATCAGTTGATTACCTCTATGTTGGTGCGCTAGATGGGAACAATCGGTTTATTTAGTTTTATTTATGAAGTAAAAACTATGTCACTTACTTCTACTTGTCGCTAGCACGACAGTTGTTTTAGTCACTTAGTTATATGACCGTTAACCGTCACTAACTTTTGATGTTTTCATAAAAGTCGAAAATTTAGGTCAAAGGAAACCTTTGGGCATAGGCCGATTTCTATACATAGGAACTCGTAACTAAGACTTGATTGAGTAATATATGTACACGTGCCTCACAGTTACTCTGTATTTGATCTCTTCTGATTGAACCCTGTGCGTTCGAAGCAGGTAACAGGTATTCCAGGAAAATTCCCTTGAACGAATGCGCTTCGTTTCCAGGTATTAATCAATGTTAGTATCAAAACCCTGGTTTCATTTCTGCACACAAATTTATGGCAAAATTCTTCGAAACGGAATTCTCTTTGAATATCCAACGGATCGACCTAGCTCCCGGAACCGTAATTTGTTGTAAATTCCTTCGAGTGGTTTGATTGCATGTTTATTACAAAAAGGTTAGCAGTGGGTTGCTATTGGGTGTCGATGAGGCTCGCCACCCACTGCGCTGATTTGAATCGGATTATGGCACGCACACAGATCTTAAACTTAATAGAATAGCTTGCGTGCTACACTGAATGTAGCGTTTACTGAGAAACTAAGGTACTTTGATATGGTAATTAATATTGAAAAGGATAATCGTGCTTTCACAATCTTTAAAATCGTCGTGAGGCTATTTAACTTTTTTTTTTTGTCGGGTTTGTAATAGCGGTAAGAGAAGCCTGCCCAGTAACGTGACAAAAACAAAAAAAAACTGGTAAGTATTTTCTTCTATTGGTATTAATTGGACCATTATTTCCGTGTTACATGTCAGAGCAACTAATACGGCGACACGCGTCAGAATAATATCGTTTATTTGTCAATAACAAATAATTGTCGGAGTACTTCTCCTTCCTTTACATAAATAATGTTATTTATTCGCTGTGTACACCTACGACGCGACGTAGATTGATCACATGTCATGATACACTAACAAAGTATCTACCTACCGATCTATGTATCAATAGGACCGATACTAAGCGAGTACTCGAATCAACTGATTTGAGAGTGTGAGTTAAGCCTGCGATATGTTAAGTAATGTCCAATCTTGGGGTAGATTTATTCCTTTCTTTTGTTTCACGATAAGTTAACCAAGAAGAACCTTGGATAATACACAAAGATCGGTATTGGATCAGGGCAGTCCAGACCTGATAAGCTTGTTGGTCTTTAGCATCGTACCTTGGGAAAACGCTCTCTCACAAAGAGGTAGGTAGGTATGCCAAATAGTTTTACCAGTGTTTCAAAATAAGACACTTAGCCAGTAGCTAACACACTAACGGGAACACGTATTCTGAGTAAATAGTTGAAATTACGATTTTAGCAAATAGGTACTTATGTCACCGGTGTGATGTATTTATTGACTGATGTTGATTTTGCCTGTTTGAGGTGAACGGGATATTCTTCCTCAATCAGTAAAACGGAAACCAATATGTAATAGGATCTATTTTAAAAAGGTTATATAATGATGATACTTATTTCTATTTTAATCTAAGGCTAAGAAGCTAGCGTTTGAAGTAAGTAATCCTGATTAAATTTTCCTTTTACAAATAAATTAAGATGAATCATAAAGCCTGTTTTTCCTTGTTCTCTCAATGTCGCTTAACCTTAGGCCAGAACATATTTATATGGAAATTTTGCAGTTAAAGAGGGGTCTAAACAGTTGAAACTTGTTGTACACCGCCCTTATATTCTGAGTTTGTTGATAAAATGGAGAACTTTTTGACAACTTTCTGCTGGTATTGATCGTTATTGTTGAGGTTGAGACTTTAGAGAACTAGGCTACTTCGAATGGGTGCCGCTCATTTAAGAAGTATTATAAGAACATTTGCTCTTTTTAGAGAAGTTAAAACTTTCAAATGATTTAACGTTTGCATAATTTTCAATTAACATAACGTTCAATAATTATACATTATTAAAAAAAAACCCTCTACCTAAGCTGCATCCCACTGGCGTTTCTCCAACGTCTTAGTCTATAGTGGTAAACGTTAACGTGACGTTAACCTTACGTTTTTGCCAACAGGTACAATCACGCCACCTCGCTCTTTCCGTGTGGGCGCGGACGGGACGGCGTGATTGTACCTGTTGCCAAAAACCGCAACGTCAACGTCGCATCTGAGCAGCGTTGACGCTGCATAGACGTTGGGGAAACGCCAACGCTCGTAAAACGCCAGTGGGATAGCGGCCTTAGTATAACGTTGTTTTGATCTAATTATCATCTTGTATAATTTAATTAGCTACTACTCTTAGAATTTTATATTATAAGGATTGTATGATCATTAATTTATAACTTGTTGAGCAAATAGGTAACTGATTTTTAATTCAGCAACAGAGACAAGTACTAATGTAAGTACTTGTAGCTGTTTTTCTCATTGTGAGTGTTTTAGTCCAATAAATCAACGTGGTTAAGTACTTTTTTCTTCCTGTCATCAACTCATACTATTAGTAGTAAACGCATTGTCTAACGACCTCGTGCGTTATAGAACAATATATTATACAAGCCTCTGAACTGTTATGCACATCCATCAAGCGACGAGGAGGAAGCGAGGCTCTATTCCGTTCCGTTGTCGTCATTATGCGCGCTAGTCAAGCGCACGCGCATATCACGCACTCTTCCTACGCGCACCGAGTACTTACTTTGTACTGCGTTTAATTGTAGGAAGAATGAATCTTGTATGCTTAGATACTTTTGTGATTATTATTATACTAGCTGACCGCGAACTTCGTTCCGCCTAACAGTTGATTCTTTAATTTTTTAGTTTTTTTTTTTTAATAAACAGCCTAAGTTACTCCTTCCATCAGCTATCTGCCAATAAAAGTCCCGTCAAAATCGGTCCAGACATTTCAGAGATTAGCCGGAACAAACAGACAGACAGACAAAAATTTAAAAAAATGTTATTTTGGTGTATGTACCGTATATATATTCGTATACATGTAGTAAAAAACGGTTATTTCAATATTACAAACAGACACTCCAAATTTTATTGATATGTATGTATAGATGTATAGATTACCTATTTATCCACTCCGAAGGGTGGATTAGATTGTAGTCAGCTACAATCAACTAAGGGATTATTTGAAAATTGTAGCCAAGTTAAGGGCAATGCCTTGGCTCTCGAAGGAATATTTGCGTTAGCCTAGAAGTCAGAAATGTCATTTACAAACACGATTGAATGCTGCAATTCATTTGTTGTGAACGACATTAAACACCTAAATTTTTTAATTGCCATTCCAACAATTTACTTGTTTTGATTATAAAATTCTATGAATAATTTTTACAAATACTTACATCCACTCTCTATGCACAGCAGATAGGTTTACCTAGGTTATATTTAAATATCAGATATGGAGTTACTTTAATACAAGTCCATTTGTTCTCAGGTCACGCTAGGTAATCTTCAATGTCTTCAAAGAACTCTTTGCGGCGCAGCCACCCGTGATGTAGTCATTGTTGTTAGTAATAAAACCTGGCTTGTTTACGTTCTAGGTTTACAATAGAGACTAGACCAGTGTAAACTTAGACGAATGGCTAGTTTACACAGTGCGAGCTGTTGGATAGACAGTAGTCAGATATTGCCCAATCGTATGCCAGTAGCTCGGCTCGCCTTAGTTATCTTCACGATTAAAGCAGCTGCCAGGGCCGCGCCGACCCCCCACAGCGCCTGTGTGCGAAACCTATGAAGCGCCTCTTTTTTCACGAATCTTCATGTTTCAACTTGTTTTTTTTATTATTTGTTAATTTTGACCGAAATAAAGCCACTTTTATCCGAAACTTAAGAACTAGGCTGTTGAAACTTGGTATTCTGTGAACCGCATTTAATATATTCACACTAAAATAGAAAAAAAAACAATAAATTTTGGGGGTCCACCACCCCAAAATTTTTTGTTTTTTTAATTTTTGTGTGAAAATCTTAATGCGGTTCACAGAATACATCTACTTACCAAGTTTCAACAGCATAGTTCTTATAGTTTCGGAGAAAAGTGGCTGTGACATACTGACGGACAGACAGACAGAAATGACGAAACAATAAGGGTTCCGTTTTTGCCATTTGGCTACGGAACCCTAAAAAGAAAATGTTTCTTTTTTTGACATTACAAACAGACTAAAGTTATATTTATTTGTATAGAAAACATAAAAAGCACGTACCTGAAGCGTTTTTAAATCATATTTTATAACACCTTCATTGATAAAATAACTGGTTTCTGTCTCTGATGATTCTTTGGAAGTGGATGGTAGAGCCGTAAAATATTTACTTATTTTAGTTGTATTTTTATCACGGTATTCTTCTTGTTTTCTTTTCATTATTAAATTCTGGTAACCAGATAATTTCTACTTTTTTTTTGTCTTGAGTACTATCACTCATCGTGAAAACAATCACTAACACACAAACATTGTTTTTTGAGCTAGAACTTAATCTTATTTAAAAAATCAATGCGCACCTTACACACACTTTCGATTGACTGATTGTTCAATTATTTTGGCACGCTCGTTCCTTACAGTCGGGGAATCCCCGTGACCAACGCCGCTTGCGTCGCAGGCATCGTTTCGGGTTGCGATCATAATTCATTCAAACAAACTCACGGCGGTTCTTTTGATTTTAACGCTGAGCTCGTAACTAATGTAAACTAAAACCTAAAGCGTAAAATTAAACCACACACATGACTATTGTCTTGGAAGACTTGTACAATAAGCACATTATAGTTATGTTTGGTTGTTTACAAGGCATATGTTGCGCCTATTGTACCTACTCACTTATCGATACTCCACTACAAAGAGTATGTTGTTGTGTAAGTTAATATAAATAATTTCGATGGCGGCGCCTCTAATGTCTTGGCGCCTGTGTGCGCCGCACACTTCGCACACAGGGGCGGCGCGGCCCTGGCAGCTGCCCAGACTCTTGCAAGGCGCAGAATAAAAAAAAATACGGGTTACGCTCGCAAGTACTTAAAATACGAAATACAAAATATCTTTAAGTAAGGTATTTGAAATATAAAATACAAAATACAGTATTTTAGCTATTTTTAATTGAAATACAAATTACAAAATACTAAATACTGCTGAATTATTGCAACAGTTTCGGAATGGTGGATCATTGATTTTTAGGGTTCCGTAGCCAAATGGCAAAAAACGGAACCCATATAGATTCGTCATGTCTGTCTATCTGTCTGTTTGTTTATCCGTCCGTATGTCACAGCCATTTTTTTTCCGTAATTAGAAGAACTATGCTGTCGAAACTTGGTAAGTAGATGTATTCTATGAACCGCATTAAGATTTTCACACAAAAATAGAAAAAAAAATCATTTTGGTGGTCCCGATACTTAGAACTGATTCTCAATTTTTTTTTTTCATCAAACCCCTAAGTGTGAGGTATCTATGGATAGGTCTTCAAAAATGATATTGAGGTTTCTTATATAATTTTTTTCTAAACTGAATAGTACCATGTACCTAAACTTCCACCGAAAATTGGTTTGAACGAAATCTAGTAAGTAGTTTTTTAATACGTCATAAATCGTAAACCGCAACTTTTGCTTATAATACCTACAGGTTTGTACGGAACCCTCGGTACGCGAGTCCGACTCGCACTTGGCCGGTTTTTTGCGTTTTGTTGCTGCTTTACTATCATTTCACTCTCGCGGTCTCGCCTCGCACTCACACTCACGATCGCTAAATGATGGTAAAATGTATTTTATTGTTAAAATGTATTTTGAAGCTTCAAGTATTTGAAATACTAATTACAAAATACCTCGGCGTCAGGTATTTGAAATACGAATTACAAAATACATTTTAAAGAAGTAATTGAAATACAAATACCAAATACGTATTTGTATTTCAATTACGTATTTTAATTACAAGTAAATCGAATACTGCCCAACCCTCGTATCGTTCTGACGCATTTCACATCTATGAATAATTGTCGGGAGAGTGGACGAGAGAAAATAAAAAATGTTGAAGTAACTCAGATGCGAGCTACTATCCAGGGGGGCTACTCTTTAAGCCCGAAGTCCGTAGTTTCGGGCTTAGTTGCGGGCGTATTCTACTCCGTATCACCTAACTACTAAGAATTAATGACAACACGATTTGACAGTCAGTGTCAAATCGTGTTGTCAATCATTCTTAGTTCAGGTTCGGGACTAATCGCAAGTCTGTAGGTGATATAGTGTAGAATACGCCCGCAACTAAGCTCGAAAATACGAACTTCGGGCTTAGAGAGTAGCCCCCCAGGTCTGACGTGTTATATAGTAACTCGTAAGATAACGTCATACGATGCGGGTTACTGCATTGTGGCTACTCGGCAGGCCGACTTGCACGCTAGCTCGCAATGTGTAAACTAGCCGCGATGAGGTGTAGATGTGTTAAGGGGTTTCTCTCGTTGTTTGGTCCATAATGGACTCTTGTGATATCTAAACGAATGCTGGACAAATTTTCCAAATCCTTATATAGAAACATGCCTCAAACAGAATGCCATAGGCTATCTTTAACTTAGAAAGGTTATTGTTTTCGGTAGAATAGGCCATGAGAGGCAAAGCCACGCAAGTAAGCTGGTTATAATAGTTACATACAAAGAGTCGAGACGACTTCGTAGATGATGTTTATATAAGAAAAAGTACAAGAAGGCACCGGCTACTATTAGCCCTGGAAAATCGACACACTTCCTGCAAATAGACGACTGGACCAGAGGTGTAGACCTCGGAGAGGAACGGCTAGTGGACATGTGCGGATACAGAAGACATGTTTCGCTGACTCTGGGTTTTGGATACTGCCATGCGGCTGTGATAAGTATTATGCGCAGTCAATTCGGTTGTGTCTAACCTTTGATCGCAATTTGCATCAGTAATTAAGTAATTCACGGACAGCTAATTAAATGGCGCTCATGCAACGCAAAAAATCTGTTAATATTCAATACTTGATCGACTGCTGTAATTACATAATTTACTACCTTAATATGCAGCTTTGACTAGACACATCTCCTTTTAAGGATATATGTAAACCCAGTTAAAAATTCTTGCCTCATAACTCTCAAAGGCCCGTTAATTCTTCGATGTAATTTCACAATTCACAGAAATAAGTAACATGCATGACAAGTTTAACTGGTTTAGAACTGTCCAAATTCAGCTTTAGTTTAAAAGTTCTGAACTTAAATTACTCATACTAAAAGTGGTTACAACCAGAGCAACAAACTTTCAATGGTGGTGAAAAATATCTCGTTCTCAGGAATTTTGAGAGCAATCTGTTGGGGTGATGACGATAATACCTATCTGTCTTTGAAATCCAAAATACAGGTTTATTAATTAACGCTAGCGCCAATTACATATGTAACAGTATCCTTTTCTTGTATGTTTTTGGGTGTAATAAATAGAAGACTTTTGATTGTAAATAGGTTCTTCTAAACTTCGTTAGGTATAGAAATCATAAACAGAATTTTGGTCTTAAATGTTAGACACCAGCTTCTCTTGCAGTTTCGTTTCTGTGACGTACCCTACCGTATATTTTTCCAGTAAGGCTACTGCGAAAGACGATATAATTGGATCAGTTTTTCTAGCGATTTAACACCCTTTAAACAGACAAACCGATCTACAATATTAGCAAGGTAACTGACCTTGCCACAATTGATGCATTAAGCTTTTGGCACGTACCTACACCTACCTTATCGAGAAATTACTCCAACTCAATGTTGATCGATCAATGTGTTAAGCTGTCTGTTAGTATTAGACATGACTGGTTCAAATATGACGTCACTATAATACCAGCTATAATTCTAGCCAGTTTGTAACGCTGGTCACGCTGGCTGTTGGTGAATAGGCTCTCTTAGATTCGACCACCACTGACACAAAATATTCATCCAGTGACATGCGGACTGATTTAATATGGTGACCGAGCATAAATTACGAGCGTCCCTGTTGATTTTGTAACAAATGCGCAACCAACATTTTTTGATTAAGGAAAATAATACGAATGATCAGACTTAAAATATACGAGGGATTAAAATTGTCAATAGAACTTTTTGGGTTTTTCAGTAGTGTAGATTGACGATTTATGTTTGACGACACGGTTGGCGCAGTGGTTGAGTGATTGACTGCTGCGCAGCATGTCGCGGGTTCGATTCCCGCACGGAACAAATATTTGTACGACCTACATGTATTTGTTCTGAGTCTGGGTGTTTTTCTATCTATAATAATAATATGTATGTATTTACAAAAAAAAAAAAAGTATATAAGTAGTTTATCAGCCATATCGTTACCATAACACAAGCATTAGGTTGCTTAGCTTGGGATTATATGGCGTTGTGTGAAATGTCCAAGGATATTATTATTATTATTATATTATTATGTTGGAATTTTTCTAACACATATCAATGCCGATATCGATACAAATTGAAAGTACCAAAGAAAATCTTAAAGAGCAACTCAAACCTCAGATTTCATACCGCGTGTATCTGACATCGACGCACAAACGATTTCCATGGGTCCAGGGCATGATTCTGGACACCCCAGTGTTGGAATTTTTCGTCGGTTCTTTTCTAATTTTTTTCAAGAGTACCACAAAGTATCAGCTCAGCTGAGCTGAAATCTATTTGTGGCTTTATTCAGATTGCTCTTTTTAGTGAAAGTAGTTAATTAATTATTTTTTTATTAAAAATCTCATTGAGTTAGGTCAGAATAACGATTATGAGCAGTCTAAAGTAAAAAAACCCTTGAAAAAAAATAAAAAAATGAGAAAAAAGCCGACGAAAAATTCAAAGTCTAGGGTGTCCAGAATCATGCCCCGGACCCATGGAAATCGTTTGTGCGTCGATGTCAGATACACGCGGTATTGTTCGTTATATTATTCTATCTTGCCAACAATACAATACCTAAACGGAACAATAACGACCTCAGTTAGGTGTTTTTCTTGAATTGCAGACGAAGTGTGTGTACAAAAGGAATAGAGCCGGGGGTGCTAACATTGTATAATTTTATTTTTAACAAGCGCCTGGCTAACAGCGTGGTTCGTGCTTGGCTGCGTCTGATAATGTGCCGGCCATCCACGTAGAAAGAAACACCTATCTATACTGCATACTGCTGCCCCACCCCTACTTTACGGCACGCACGGCACGGTTAAGACTTTATTTTTGCTATTTTTAGGGTTCATAACATCCGTAACAAACGGAACCCTTATAGGATCACTCGGGTGTCTGTCTGCTTGTCCTTTTGTCATATCTAGTTTTCTTCGGGTCTACTGGACCGATTCTGTTGAAATTTGGTGCACATAATGGACTTCTGTGACTCAAATACGAACGCGTTGCGTAAATAAAAAAAAAACTGATTATGGTATCACTTTCGGAGGTCAAATCACTACATATTATAAAACAATGTCCTCCGCTGCGTCTGTGTCTGTCTGTTCGCAATAAACTCAAAACTGCTGCACTAATTTGCATGCTACTTTCACGAATGATTAGAGTGTTTCTCGAGGAAAATTTTAGTATATAATTTGTCAAGCGAGCAAAGCTGCGGGCATCAGCTTGTTAGAAGAAAAAAAAAAAGCTTCAGAAACTGTATCGAATGCCATAATAATATCAAATGAAAGGAATTAGTTTGCGTGTTTCAATTATTTTATTTTCATTATTTTAAAGTAAATCGTTAACCACACCCGAAACTACTAAACTTAAAATTTTGATATAAAATGCTAGTTCCACCTAAAGATTACAGGTAATCCTATAAGAATTCTATAAGTAGTTTGAAATAGTTTGTAACAAAAATTTAATAGTTAAACTTGTTATTTTAATATAACAGATGTCTAATAGGTTTTTCTGCAATCTTTAGGTAAGTAAAGAACTAATAATATCTGTTATTTTTTTCAAAATTTTCTCTTAAACTACTGAGCCTAAAATTGGAATGGTTATTTTTGGTTTAATTGCTTGAATAACTTCTAAACTATTTACTTTAAAATTATGAAAAGAATATTACCCTCAAAGTAAGCTCTTTCATTTTTATATGTCACACGATACAGATTGAAAAAACTTTTTTTTTAATTTTCTAGTTTCACACCCAAAAGTGACTCCCATCCTAAAAAAAAATTTATTTACGTAACGCGTCCATGTGAACTTCGTGACCCATCACGAAGTTCAATGGTGTACCAAATTTCAACAGATCCGGAGAAAACTGGCTGTGACAGACACCCGAGTGTTCGTCGGAACCTTAAAAAGCCTACGACCTATTCTCAGACCTAACGATCATACACATAAAAAAAAAAACATAAAAATCAGTCAAGCCGTTTCGGAGGAGTCCGGTACTAAACACCGTGACACGAGTTTTTTGTGTATTAGATTACTACTTAGTTTTATAGTAAAGTAATGTAACAAAACATAATTTATCTCTAGGGAAACAAATTCGGCTAAATGGTTGATTAATATGTAATGTGACTCAAAATTATAGTGTCATTCTAAGTTTACAAAAACTTAGAATTAAGATCGTTCTGCATTTTTTACTTTTGGTGTGAATAACGTTGCTCACTTGTTTATATCTCTAGCAATACAGCCATTTGCAAGAACAAAGAATAAGGTTTTTTCCTCACTTTTAGCTCATTGTCGTAATGTTAAATTGTCATAAATCACTGTTTAGTATAACCTCACGACACGTGCGCTGTGGGAGGAGTGCGAACATACGAGTGTTATACAGTATGATGTCATTAACGCGACACTCCGTAATATTTGTCAGTTTCTGTACTTGGGCAAGTTGGGCAGTACTCGGAATGCGCAGGCTTCGATGACATACTCTTCCATTTAACATGTTATGCAAGCCACGAACCGGTCGCTAGCAATTACAGCGGACTCATTCACAAAATCAGACGCACCTGCTTTGAATATTACTACGATGTCATAGTACGCAAAGCTTCATCGTAAAATTCTTTTTGACAACCTAAATTTTACTATAGATATGATTAGTACGTATATAAATGCTAAACTGGATGGCCAACTTACAAATGCCCTTGTTGGTCGCAAAATAGTAGAATAATGTACAAAACAAAGTGTTTACTGCACTGTTTACCTTTTATGTAAAAAACTAGAGGCACATCACTAGATCTTTATGTCACTTCACTGAGTTAGCACTGGTATTTCATTTGTTTTGGAGGTTCAGAGCTCACAAGTGTTCGTGAGCAGTGTTGTTTGTGCGCGTATGCGCCGACTCGCGAGCATGCGCGGGCAAGGCACTGGCCGCGAGGAGTGTCGGAGGCAGCAGGTTGCGCGGGAGTGCCGCACCCCCCCCCCCTGCCCCCCTCGTCCCGCACCGCGCGCGGCAAGGCTGCCCCTGCGCCGCTAGCATAGGTATTCCGACTGTGACGACAACGTGCCCATTTATGTCTTTGGACATGGTTGATGGCCATAACGGCCATATGGTGTCTTGCACTCGGCGCGATTATGTTTTTTCAATGGAATTCAGTAATAGTTGTGAATTACCTCAAGGTGTGGGAAATGGCAAAAAATGGAAAATTACTTTTCTTGTGCCGTAATTTCTTGAGTTTTTGTTGAACGTTTACGTTTTTATTTTATAGTTAAGTAAGTACCTCTATACCCATGTATGGTAGAAGATGGATAGGTTGTACGTTTGTCGTAAAATATACATAATTATATCTAAATATTATGAATATTGGAAACGTTACTACCTACATTTGATAGGTCCGGAAAAGTCTTTTGAAAACGTTACGATTGATGTCCATTCATTGTGGTGACGATCCATGTATGAGTGGCACCCATTATTAATATTTATACCTATCGAAAACTTTCAGTTTCTTATCGACTCGCCATGATCGTTCTACATTACCGTATTCACTGAGGTGTAGGCAGAACACCGATTTCATTATATCTAATGTCTCTGTTGATGAATCCTTTTACGTAAAATTACATTTCGGCATCTTTTTAGATAACTTTTATTGTGCAATATACTTTTAAAGGTTAAGTGCTTATTATTTCGCTCTCTTGGCTGGCTCTTGTTCGGTGACATTTATAAAAAGAAAAACCGACCAAGTGCGAGTCAGACTCGCGCTCCGAGGGTTCCGTACAAGCCTTTAGGTATATATTTTATAAGCAAAAGTTGCGGTTTACGATTTATGACGTTTAAAAAAAAACTACTTACTAGATCTCGTTCAAACTAATTATCGGTGATAGTTTACATGGTAATGTACATCACATATTTTTTTTAGTTTTATCATTTTCTTAATTTAGAAGAGAAACTTCCAAAGTGGTAAAATGTGTGTCCCCCACACACATTTTACCACTTTGGAAGTGTCTCTCGCGCAAACTATTCAGTTTAGGAACAAGTGATTTTAGAAACCTCAACATAATTTTTTTGAACCTATCCATAGATACCCCACATGTATGGGTTTGATGAAAAAAATATTTTTGTGTTTCAGTTCTAAGTATGGGGGAACCCCCAAAATGTTGTTGTTTTTTTTTTCTATTTTTGTGTGAAAGCCTTAATGCGGTTCACAGAATACATTATTATTGTATACTTTATTGTACACCTCATAACAAATACAAGAAAAACGTTTATAAAAACAAGTGTACAATGGGCGGTCTTATCGCACAGGGCAATCTCTTACGTAACAAGTATCAACATCATAATTCTTATAGTTTCGGAAAAAAGTGACTGTGACATACGGACGGACAGACAGACAGACATGACGAATTTATAAGGGTTCCGTTTTTGCCATTTGGCTACGGAACCCTAAAAACAAAGGTTCGCGTAGGTTCACTTACACCCCCATCTATAAAATTGAGAAAATAATCTATTGAATTGACGACTGAAAAATCTGATATCTACCTACATATCAAACTGATAGATAGGTACTGTGAAGGCTTTTTGCTGAGGAAACCCACAGCATGCACGCTAGTAGGAAAATAGTGCTCATTTGAATTTAGAATTGGAAGGTCAAACCTTCAACTTGAAAACGTTTGGCAGTAGTATCGTCACAGAGCGGTAATTTTCACTCATATTTGTTTGCAGTGAATTTCTTTTAAGTTTTTAGTATAGTATTGTATTGTATCTATGTGAAGATTATTTTAATTAAATTTTAATAGCTTGCTGTCTTTTTTCACAAAGAACCACTATTTGTCTCTGCATCTAAGGTTGACTGGTAGAAAATGCCTGAAGTATAAGTAAGTCCGCTACTGTACATCATGTGTGCGTAAAGCATTAAATAAATAAATAGCAAAACTTAAAAATCTGTCAAATCAATATCTAATTCAACTCGCAATATAAAATGTAGTAAAAACAGGTGTTTTTGGAAGATTGCAACTTCAATACTAATGTAAACGCTTTAAAATACGAGAATCGCGCTTCAGTTTGTTTAGCTCTAGGTTTAAAATTTTTGAAAAAGAGTTTATAATTGTCACGACCTCTACAATCCGGTCCTTAGAGCTCTAGAGCTGGGTGGATATAAGTATAGGCATTACTATAAAATTTTCAATCAATCAAACTTCAAATCTAATTCAATTGGTTATGACTAGTTTGTCTGTAGAACATCTATATATATAAAAATGAAACCCGTTTTCCTTGGTCACGGCATCACGCGTGAATGGCTGGACCGATTTCACTAATTCTTTTTTTGTTGTATTTGTTATTATTAGGAGAAGGTTCTTACGGAAAAAAATATTAAGAAAATCTATGAAAAATATACGTTTAATTTTGCATATTTAAAAAAACGCGCGTAACGAATGTCAATGTCATTCACAGCCATAGACTATATTGAAAGAGCATTGTTTGTTCGGAAACGTGGTTACTTAATTAAATTCTAATTATTTTTTGAAAATAACTCGCCACGGAATATTTATGTATAGATAAATATTTTTAAATGATAGGTCAGCTATACAAAATAAAGTAGTGCATCATTGCTACGCTAAGGCGGTACGAAGTTCGCCGGGTCAGCTAGTACATAATATTATTATAATGTATGTATCTGTATTCTGTACATCAATAAACAGCGACAGAACATGTCACCGCTACGCGTTTACGACGTCCAGTCTGTAGCTAGGAGTATGTATTGTATAATTTATTATTAGCTGTTGTGAAAAGAATATGTTTTCGTAATTTATGTAGGCATTTATTATGTTAATATATTATATGTAGCCGGCCTGCAGCTATCTGTAGAACAGTTAAATTGGATTCAAGGGTCGCACAAGGTTTAATTTGATGCGGGTCTAGTCGAACGAGACCCTTTATGTTAAACAAAATTTGTCGATTTTAAGTTCGCCATATTCTCGAGCTTTGATATTACTGGGTGTACTTTCAAAAAGCTGGTGAAAAATAAATATTCCACTAGAGCAAGGGTTTGTTAGAATTCTGTGTCGACGATTCTGCGTGGTTATAACGTGAACCTTGGCATTTAAAATGGAAACAATCCGGGCCAGCACTCGACGTTCTCATAAATATCGATCATCCATTTCCTCTTGGGCGCAGTGATACGATACAGTGTTGTTTCAAATTATAGACGCGTGCGCCACTGCGGGGCACGGATGTTGAGAATTATCAAGCGAGGGAGGAGCCCGCGGCATCCTTTCTCGTGAATAAATTTGAATGACTGAACAGACGACACGACGACATTTGGCCTCACTCCTACAGGCCACAGGTGCCGACGGCCTATGTTCCATAAAATCGCGCCCGTCGAAGGCACGGGAGGGAAATCTGTGCAACTTTTGGAAAAATACTTTCCACTTGAATGACTTTCTTACTCGGTTTTACTACTTGTTATATATTCGAACGAATTGTGCCGCCGGAGTTTGGGTGTAGAAATCTCTGACTAGGTTTCCGATATTTGAGAGGAATGTATATCACACATAAAAACATGCATGGTTAAATCGTAACTTGTGTCTTAAGACGTTATCGTATTGATGCGAGGTACAATCTAACTTGGGAATGCTGAAACTCTGATTGAATTTCTGGGCGCAGGTGAAATGTTTCAAGAAAAATTTTCAATAAATGAAAAATGGAATTGGTTTGCTGCCGGGAAACGTATATAGTTGTCGACATGTTTTCCATTTTACTGCTTCCTCGGAACAAGTTCCACGTGCTGTAATCTAAGTAAAATGCACTAGGAACGAATTTTCTTGAAAAATTCAAAGATTGGCGCGGGCTATCTTTTGTTTGTGTTCTAATTAAACGCGTTGCGGGTTTTCCAACGAAGTAGCTTTTGAGAAGCGTGTATTTGCTGGAATTCGCTCGGTAGCACTACCTATGTAGTTCAGCTCATATACGAGCTGATAAAAAGTTGGAATTTTACGTTGAATAATTTGAAAAAATCGCCGGGAAGGCTTTATTTAAATCCACGTTGATCGCATTCAAGTGCTGGTTTCATTTCACACAAAGATGAATCAGTGAGTTCGGTCATCGGCTGTCAGGATCATGACCGGTCGGGGTGTGATGTCATCGGTATTTTAGCGGACGAGTGAACAATTCAAGAAGACCACATCACCGAACAAATAGGCTCACATATTTTAGTGTCTACAAAGGAAGTCAAGCACACTGATGACGTTAACGTGTATATTGAGTTTATCGGTCATTGTGTGTGACATTCGTACCTACCCAAAAGTCACAAGACAAAACAAACACTTTAAGGCTGGATTTCTCCAACGCCAGATAACTCTTATTCGTGGAATAAATTTAACGTTTGACAGTTTTTGTATGGAAGAACTATCAAAAATTCAAAATTATTCCTCCGATAAAGCTAGCTGGCGTTGGAAAAATCCAACCTTAATAATTTACCACGCATTTCAAAATTTAAAAACCTTGTTCCCTGATAAAACAAAGGTAAGTAACTAATTTCATAAGCGTCATCTATATTATTTTGTACTGTCTGCAGAGAAACCGCGAGTTGACGAACAAATGACGGCTAACAAAGTTTAGCTTTTAACAATACTGACATAAACTTCTGAGCTGAATAGAGTAGACTCGAAATAGATTTATATAAAAGTTAGCCGTATCCACCTGTAAAAGTAATTGAAATCTGGCTAAGGTGTGAAATGTAGAGAGTTACATAATAACATAGTAGTTCCAATTCTACAAATGTTCAAACACGTTTGCATTCGCATGTCAGTCGAATGTCAGTCAAGAGCCTTAATTTTCATAAATTTTTAGGGTTGCGTAGTCCAGACAAGAAACCCTTATAGTGTCGTCATGTCCGTCTGTCTACCTGTCCGTCTTTTCCAGGTTTTGTTAAGAGACAGTTTGTACTAGAAAGCTGTAATTTTGTAGGTATGTGTATATCAATAACGCCGACAAAATGGTAATATAAAATTTTGGAAAATATACTATTTTTCGATTTAATGCTCCATTTACAAATATTAAACTTTAATGTGCAAATTTTTGTCCCCCCACTATAAGCTAGGCTGCTGACTTGAAAAATCTTGAAAAAAACATGATGATAGTGCATTTCATGAACGTTATAGGAAAATTGTAACGGTTAAGATAAGTTTGATAGTTTAGCAGTAATAGTCGTAGAACTTGGGCGTTGGATAATTTTGTATCAAATAAAAAATCCTTAGAATAAATACAAGTAACATTAAAGTAACTTAGATGAAGTAGTTGCATGTTTATAACGGGTAAAAGAACAACAGGATGGCTCTATATTGTGATAACGGGCTACCACGGAACTCTACACTGCGCGTGGCCCGACACGCAGTTGGCCGGATTTTGAAAGATTGGGATTGAGATGCGAATGCGAATTGGCACTAGTGAATAAGACTAGCTAAACTTGAGATCTTTGATTTGAAATGAATCAAAGCTTGAGAATAGATTTTTCTCATCGTTATTGAAGTGTAATACCGATTAAGCATGGCATAGGTAAGCCGCTCAATGGCTTTCGCAAGTTTGAGTATCGACATTCTGAAAATTTGACTATCTTTTGACAAACATTTTAAATACACCCCTAAACCTAAGACAAGTATGTATATAGTTATATAGAATACAACCAGAACGGTTTATCGTATAAATGGTTCAGCCGAATTGTGCCGGAAAAGGGTATTCGACTGTTTTTTAAAATAAATTTCTCAAAACCTGAAGAAAATACACGACATAAAAAACTGTTGGTAAGTGTTAAAAAAACCGGCAAGTGCGAGTCGGACTCACATGCAAAAGGTTCCGAACTAATATCCTTTTTGTAACATGTCACTTTCAAACCATAAACTTTTAATTGGTTTTCCTGAAATCTATGGGCAGTTAACTGTTAATTTTATCTGAATTTTAGACCAAATTTAATTCGGTTTTGGAGTCGTGGGGAACGGTCATTTATCATCTAATTTCTGGAATAAAATCAAAACTATTAATTTTAAAATAATTAAAAAAAATATTCGTAATAAAATAGGCTGTGTCAGACGGACTGACAGACAGGCATTACACACATACAGGTGTCTCCACTATCTTCATAACAAAATCAGACGGTGCAATAACATCTGGCCACTAATTTTACCAATATTTTTTCTATTGTTTCTTCTCAAATTTTTCTCCATCGAGATAGTCTGATCCCATTCCTTGACAGTTCAACAGTGCCTGAAAACGGTTTAGTTTAAATAAATGCTACGAGTATCCATACAAACTCTTATTCAAACAATAGGTAGGTGCAGCTGCAAGTTCATCAAGCAATCCAGTTTTCTGGGCTGCATTGTAATGAAAAGCGGTTTTGTATTCGCGCTGCGGCCACCGATGGGCCCGAACTGAATTAAAAGTTGCGCCGTCGGCAACCGATGTGGCCGTAAACTGATAAACGCACAGTTACATGCTCCATTCACGTAATGTAGTTAGCCATAACGATGCTTTACGGGTTCGCTAGTAAAGTGACCGAGCGGTTTAAAAGTTTGTTCCTGTTTTAATTGCATTTCTTTTTTTTTTTTTTTTTTTTTTTTTCTTTTTTTTTTCTCAATATTCTTTTAATTTTATCTTTTATGCATATGGACCTGGTTCTGAAATAAAAATGATTTAATTTAATTTAATTTAAAAGGATGGGTAAGAGTGATGTTTTGAAACATATTTTTTTTACGCGGTGCGGCTGATAATATTATGTCTTAAAAACCGAACGTAATAAAGTCTTTTTTTTTTCTTTCGTCTTTCGTAATAAAGTCTTTTATATTTTAGTATAAACTATATACACTTAAAATAGAAAAAAATAAAAACTCCTAACTAAAAAATGGCATCAAAAAATTCGTCCCCATCGCTATCGACTGGAAGTGAGCCCAAAAGACTGGCTGCATTGCCACGTTGTATGGCAATGCTTATCCTCTGTTCAAGGTAAAAGCCAGCTCTTGGGTCACGCGAAGCGTCAACTAAGCGTTTTGCAAGATCTTTAAATAGGACGTGAGCACTCGGGCCCCACGGGTCCAAGAGTTTCAACCCCAAACGGCTCAAAAATGTAGTTGCCAATAAGGCTACTATATTTCCGCCGTTTGAGGTTTTCAGCAGCCGAAGCCGCAGAACCAGCACAGCACGACGAGCTAGGAAGATGGGATGGCGCAAGAGTATCGACCCAAGTAGCGTCCCACACTAAAGGCCTACCCATCTTCCATGGAAATAAAGACATACCGTCCGGTCTTTTGCCATCGTCGCGTGCCAGGCCAATGGGTTCTAATACGGCTGGCACGCCGACGGCGACAAGAGCACGTCGGATAATGTCGTTGATATTTGCGTGCCGTGCTATGCGACCCGCACTTCGACTGCATATATATATATAATATGTTAGTAGTATGAATAAAAAACAGTTATTTAGCATAATTTTAAGTTTGGTTGTATCTATTTTTCTGGGATTTACCACTGCTTAAAAGAAACTACACTATTTTACTAGAAATTAATAATTTTATTTGTTTTCAGTTTTAGTTTTTCTATCTAAAGTCAGTTTTATTGATAAATATAGTGCAATAACTTAGCCTTCACAAAATCGAAATTCCGCGTGAAATTTTAAATTTTGGTGGGAGTAATGTAATCAAAACATTGCTACTGACAGGCTCGTATAGGATATTACCATCGTTCTCTTAGTTAAGTCAGTGCTCAAGCGCAGCAGTGACAGACGAGTGCCGTCTTTCCCGCTAAAGACGTAAGTAGGTAAGTCTTTTCATAGCAATCGGACAAAAAAGCTGCAATTTTGGTGTTAACGTTAAACGTTTTATAACTAAGTCGGTGTTATACCTAATTTATTTAAATATTATAATAAAGAGTTTTGGTACAATTTTAAAATAACGTGTAATCTAAAAATTAAATTGTTTCGGAACTCTGTGCACGCGATGGATGTTTTTGTGGTATTCCACTACCAATTACTAATGCCAAGTTGCACCAAAATTAGTTTATAAAGTAACGTCGTACCTCAAAGAAAAACAGTGTATTTCCCAACAACTATTATACAAGTACCTACTTACAAGTAAAACACACGACGTTCGTGTAGGTTCTCTACGCTTGTACGAAAAACGCTTTCAATAGTAATAAAATCATAAGTAAGATAAAGATACTACTTGTAATCTAGCAAGTCACTTTTATCAGTGTACCAATTCTACTAATTTTCACATTTGCATCTCAATCGCAAACTGTCAAAAATTTATAAAAATTAAGGCTTTTTTGACAGTTTGCGATTGACATGGGAATGCGAAAATTGTTTAAAAATTAGTGGAATTGGCCCTCAGATTAAAACAAATATTTCTTATTTTGGTGATATATGTCAACTTTTGTGTCTTACTAATCCTGGTGTCGAAAATATATTAGAACATTTCTGGAATAAATAAATTTCTTTAAAATTGTATGCACCTGAATATATTAAACAAAACCAGAAAAAAATACACCAAAATTAGGTATAAAATCATATTTGTTGAAAATATATTAGACACGTACAATGGTCCAACATCAGGACTAAGTGCGGAAACCAAAACCCCCTAATAGAATAGAATAGAAATACATTAGAACATTTTCTGGAATAAATAAATTTCTCAAACATTTTATGCACCTGAAGATATTAAACAAAACCGGTAAAAAATTCACTAAAATTACAAAATCTATTTGTTAAAACCTTTAAATGAAGGGAATTATTTATTGAGAGGTACTTGAAGCGAAAATAGCAGATTTTACGTTATGATGACCTGTGAAAATGTGTCTTGGTCGAATTAACGGAATTATAATACAGTTGTTACAAATAATTATGTTAAGAAACGATCCAGAATAGTTCAACATCATTTCTGCCGAAATACGTCCACTGTTGGACATGAGGGAACCCAAGCGCCGCCACAACGACCGGTTCTGTGCGTCTCGCATCCATCAGCTACCCGCGACCTTCACCAGGGCATCGGTCCACCTTGTGGGAGGCCGCGCCAACGTTGTGTCTTCCAGTAAGCGGTCGCCACTCAAGAACTGTTCGGCCCCATCGACCATCTGTTCTGCGAGAAATGTGCTTGCTTACTGCCAGTCAGCGCTGGATTTACGCAGGGTGGCAAATTTTCCAGTGCGGCAAAATTTGGAAAGGGAAAAGTTTTTTTTAGTGTTATCAAAATTGCTCAATGTAATTATCAATTCAAGTAATTCAATTCATGCATTATTTATTATTAAATAATCAAAACAATTTAATTAATCTGAATTAATCTATTACCTTGAAGATTTTAAATGATAATATTTGATTTCTTTGTTTTCCGAAATAAAACTTAAAAAAATGTTAAGTACTTTTTCCGAAAAATTAAAAATATTGTAGAGTTTTTAATAAGTTCGTTATTTTGATGTTAAAAAATAACACACCAGAACTATAGCTTAAGGTACAACTTCAGTGTTGGGGCGGCCTTTTTACAGTGCCCAGGGGTGGTGGAACTATGTTTAAATTCGGCCCTGCTGCCCCTATTGTTTAGCGATCCTTCGAGCTATGTCGGTAACCTTGGTTCTCTTGCGGATTCCATTATTCTGATTCGATCGCGCAAGGAAAATCCAAGCGTTGCCGCACCCTCTCCATTGCCCTTTGAGTGACTTTATGCCTTCTGATGAGGCCCAAAATAGTTAGTGTAGCTAAAATCGCAAAAGCAACATCTAATTTCTGACGTTTCGATTGAAAAAACAGATAACTTTTTTTTGTTTTCCATTAATTTATAGACAAAACCTTTACTCGCCGCTATTATTCTAAATACTACGGGGACCATACGTTAAGTTGGTTTAAAATAATGAATAACGAAATGAATTTATGATTCCCAAACGGTAACTAAAACAATAACATAGAAAGGTACGTTATCATTATAACTGAAATAATGGAAATAAAACTAGGCTGTGTTTAATAAGACAATAGTGAGGGGTGAGCGAGTGGCGAGCTACTGGCGGCTAGTGAAGCCCGGCTTGTTACGATCCCGGCTCGGGTAACAGAATTGCAATTTATAGCTTTCTCGTTGTTTTTCATAATTTATAAGATTAGCAGCGGTGGCGTCGCGATACCATTATAAATTTCAAATAAGCTTGATTTATATTGTTACTGTAAAAAGTAATGTTTCAAATACAAGTTAAATTCATTAGGAATTTATATAAGTACGTATCTAATTCTTTGTCATTGTAAACTGAAGCTGGGAGAGAACTTATACATAAGTTTGATTTAGATATCAGAAAATGAAGGGGAATTGAGGCTATTTTGAAAGATTGCGACTGCGAACTGCGATTGTTTTTTTTTAATTAGTAGAATTGGCTTTTAAAGGTTGGTCCGATATTTTTTAAAAACATTAGTTAGGTAACAATAAAAGACGATACTTTTTAAGGAATACAAGGAAGGGTAGGCACAACTAGTGTAATTATGTTCCGCTATAGTTGAATACATATCTTACAAATAGGAGCTAATCTTCCACGAAGTCAGACAGGGCTGCCACTGAAAAATGTATTGGAATAGCTTTGGCTTTGTCTCTACAGGGTAACAAATTCAGACATCACTCTAAGATGTCGCGCTAGCAACCTTCGAGGTGTTTTCATTATGTAGCAAAACTATAAATGAAATAGAGGAGATTTGATCGAATGATAAATGCAACGTAGAACATTTGAGATTAGTTGAAAGCTTGCCAAAACACATTCGAGCTGACACAAAAATCGAACTAGAAAATCAGAGCCGAGTTTAAAACACGAGGATATTTTTAATTCAAGGAAATTCATATAATTTTCAGGAGAGAAGTTAGTTGGCCTAGAGCAGCCAGCGTTAAGTTTAAACATTTCGTTTTATAAGTATGCACCCACCAGACTATGGAATGGAAACTACTTCCACTTAATTTACTAAGTAGTGCAGCTAACCCGACTCTTGCGTTATATGCAGACTCTATTTATTGGTATTGTTTATTAATTTTAACATCCTCTTTCTAGAATTCTCTGAATACTAACTAAATCATGTTTTGGTTAATTTACTTTAATTCTTGTCTTTACAATTTATTTACTTTAAATAAAATCACTCATTTTATTGACAGGCTGGGCGATTTAGGGGACTGTCTTCATGTAAATTTTGACGTTCAAAAAGTGCTGATTTTCAGCCTAGTACGAGTATTAATAATAGTTATTTATGATACAAGAGCGGTAAGTTGGTCTTTACAAACGAGTAGACAAATGTAAGCCCGAGACGAAGTCGAGGGTTTACCATAGTCACGAGTTTGTAAAGACCAATATCCGCTCGTGTGTCATACAACGTTTTTCGAAAGAAAAGAAAGAAAGAAAGAAAGAAAGAAAGAAATAAAAAGAATTTATTTGATACAACACAAGACACAACACAATAGATGGGTAACACAAAAACAAAAGAAGCAAATAAATAAATGTACATTTGTGTGCCTCAAGGCTGCACCAAACAACACACACGACATATCGACACATTATATAAATAGATAATTAAACAAACTTTTTCATTATCTATTAAAAATTATTGTTAATCATTAAATAGCGTTGTAGCGATTTTGGCGGCAAGAGACCATTTTCTGTAATTGGCGCCTCATTCAAGATGTCAGGTGAAGTAGATTATATTTTTATATCTGATTCCTCGCTTGAACACATAATATATTCTAATTAATATTATAATTAGAAGTCGCAACTATCTTTGACGTTTCTAATTGAAAATGCCGCGAATTTGCAAATGGGGAGTGTGTGTTTGGAATGGTGTGTTGAGTTTTTAAAATAAGAACGCGCTTCCGTTTGCGTCTGCGTGAAACATTTAAGTAGAATTATATTATATTGTAAATTGTATTTTAAATTGTACCAATCGAATTTTTTGACAAAATCATTTATTTAAAAAGTTATTTTTTTTAATTGTCTCCTCGAGCCTTAATATTGATACCCCACTCGATAGGTTAAAAAAGCTGAAGTCATTAAAATGGCACCGAAGCTCAGATTTTTTAATTTTTATATACCTATCCAGTATCATTCTCACTATTTAGACGATTCTAACGACACCTTTCAAGCTAAAATCTATCAAACCACAGGGTTAGGCTACAGTGTGCCAAAGAAATATGACATCATACATAAATACACTCGAAAAAAACATAAGTGTAGCAGTCGGGTAATTAGAACTACATCTATTGTCTAATTTTTTCTTCAATATTAAAGTGCGACAAACCTTCTGAGCAAAAAGTTTTTCGCAAAAAAAAAAAACGCGTATGGAACGCTTCCGGAACGGACGCAGACGGAACCATTTTTGGCTGACGGATTGAATTCTTATAATCATATTGTTTATGGACATTAAAAAAATACCGTAAAGAATACGCACGGCGCCATACATCGGAGTGTGCGGTAAAGTAGGTACTTAGGTGAGAGTACCTACTTTACCACACGCTCCATTGTATGGTCCGTAATTTTGAACTTTCGAACAATGTATACAGGCTTTGTAAATGCATTTTACGAGCAAATGTGTCGAAAATGTCATTTCTATTTTTTAATTTGATTTTTGACTAATTTAAAAGAAATCTGTCTGCTGACTGAAAGCGATAAACTCAAAAAGTATCGAACGTATTTTCACACGCCTTTGACCAATGACAGAGTGATTCATAAGGAAGGTTTTACTTTCAGAACTTCTTTCTGCAGATTGTCTTGTGTTAGCTTGTCCAGCGTACTGTTGAACGTTAATCATGTGTGTCGTATACGAGGAGTAGTTTGTTTAGCTGACCCTTAGCTATTCCGGAGACGCGCGCGTCCACTCCAGACTACGTGCTCTGCTTGGAGAAAACCTTTCCCCAATACTTCCGTGGTTTGTTTACGTATGTCCTCTGTGCTTGTACACAAGGTTTCTTAAAGACACTCATTTACATATGACGGCGCTACGTCATCGTATTATTGAAAACGGCACGTGCACCGGACTGATCAGGCGTTGTCGCCATGTCCATCTCCCCCACTACTCGACTTATTCGTGCTCGGACGTAAAACTAGGCCGGGCGGGGCATTCTATTCTAGACTTCGATACTATGCACATGTTTACATAGCGCCTAGAGTGGCTAATATCGTGTTAAAATCATTCTGTTGATAATTATGATAAGTAATTAAGTTCACAGCTGTAATTAATTGAGTGAGTTATTCGAATAAAATTGATTAATAAGTATATTAACTACTTTTAATTTAAAATGTCTGATCCTGATAATACGCCTACAATATGCAACCCTCATTCGCTTAGACAGAAACAATAGGCTAGTTTCCATCATCCGCAAATTGCAAAACTATTTAGTCCGTCAGTTAGAATATTATCTTATTTTTTGTTTTTGTAAATCAATGAATATTGACAAAGATAAAACGCATCAAAACTCGGGAGTGGGGGCTTGTGACGTCACGACCCGCTAAAAATTATGCCAGGGCGTGACGTAGTGAGCATTTTAAAAGCGTCGTAACTTCGTCAATTTTGGTTCCCGTAACAAAATAAAAAATACGGGCCAAATATTTTTTGATAATCTAACTGACGGACTAATAAAAAATTTCAGGACACAAGCCTATTTAATGCAGGCGCTTAAGCCTACATATTGTTTTTCTTAGGTTATTTTGTCTTAATGCCTCCTAACAAAACTATTTGAGTGTTAAATATTCGGGTTTCTCAAACAAAGTTGAAAGGAATTTTATCTGATACCTATGAGTAATTTTGAATACTAGAGATACCTTCCAAATGGTCTTGTATTTCTCATAAATAAACACTGATCTATCCAAAGTTTTCAGCACCAAGGCTTTCCTTAAGAAGATTACAATCTTATCTTCACCAAGAAACCCGCTTATATTACTTCACCAAAGTTCGAAGAATTCTGCCTGCCCGTTCAGTTTCCCTGTACACAATAATATTTGCTTATAATTGGGCAAGTTTCGAGTGTCTAATGAATGTTTATGGCACAGTGTCAGTGTCACGTAGAAGCAGCATAAGTCCTAACTAGATTCTGCGAACTGTGACACAGGCAACATGACGGCTGTACCCGATCATTATAACTTGCCCTGCCGTTCGTCGAGACACCGCATCCGATATTAGCCTCTCGAACTGAATACAATAATTATGTTCCGATGTGAATGAAAATGACTATTGAGTATTGCTATATTTGTGCTAAGAATAAATATTGCAATATATATTGCATATTGTTGAGTGTGCCATAGAATAATTTATTTACTTTAAATGTTTGCGGCGTTTATGTTTTGCATGCAACCTCGAAGACTGAAATTGCCAAATATGTACCCTTAATTTAGGTAATAACGCAATCTAGACAACAGTCCAGACGTGTTTGGGTTTTAAAAACTAGTGAAGGCTAGATATTTGCGACATATTTTAAAGCATCTCTGCCTAAAGTAGGTCTACACAGCTGTTATAGAAAAAAAGTCCATTGTGCTTCCTTAATTCAAACCACAAACATCAAACGTAGGCTGCATGCTAATGCCACAAGACAACTAGACAGCCAGCATATTGTGTCAGATCGCGGTGAGGGTAGCTTGTAAAGGGAAACGTCAACTATATGTCAAATTCAATATAATATTCAGTTTAGTTTCGTCGAGTATTTCTCCGCCAAACGGGACAAAATGGATGAATTTGTAGTTTAAGTGGACGAGACGAAGTCTCATTGTATCAATCAATATCTACATTGATCCACTTAAGTAAACTTATAAAAACTGGTCATGTGCGAGTCGGAATCACGTGCAAAGCGGTCCGAACTGATTTAATTTTTTTAACATGTTATTTTAGCTCCAGAGACTTCTTATAGTTTCGATATTATATAGTTTTCCTTATTTTATCGGCAATTTTTTCAAAATTTAAGGCTCTGGACTTTCGGAGATAAGGGGGAATAGTGATTTTTGGTCTAATTTCTTGAGTTACTTCTAAGCTATTTATTTTTAAATTATGAAAAAAAATATAATTGGAACCCCCACAAGACCTTTCATTTCACTAAAAGTACTAAAAACTTTTTTAAATTTTCTAATTTGTCCCTCAAAAACGGCCCCTATACTCAAAAATATTTATTTACGTAACGCGTCCGTGTGTGGGTCACAGAAATCCATAATATGTACCAAATTTCAACAGTATTGGACAGTTTGTTGTCTGTTACAGCCAGTTTTCTCTGGATCTACTGTGATCCAGAAAAAAACTGGCTGTAACAGACAGAGGATCCTGTAAGGATTCCGTTTCTTACGGATGTTCGGAACGCTGAAAAGCAACTCGAAATCTATAGTCTACGCGTTCATGTCCGTGTTTTGAAAGATGCTGACGGCCAATTTAATCTGGAGAAGAAACTGTCACCTTTCATATAAATAAGGGATTTTATACGACTACATTTTAGTTTTTCAGCGACTGTGATACGGGCATACGGCTGGTGACAAAGCTAGCATAAAAATAAGCTATATAATTTGTTTATATTTAGCTATAAATACAGCAGTTTCAGTGTCGAGAAAGTCGCATCTGTATTTACGACGTATTTCATTTCTTCAGCACAGTTGAATTAACATTTTTATGGTTCGGCAGCAAACGGCATAAAATCTTGCTCATTAGACATCGCAGGGGTACTTTACGCTTTGGTGCGCTATCGAAATTATAGTCCCCGATTCCGCATCAAAACTCGAAAATTCAGAGACGGGGAAGTTTTTCTTTACTTATTCTTATTGTATTTTGTTTTTGTTGAAATCGATCCTGATAAGGCAGGAAAATAAAGTGCTTTAGGGCGTTTAAAATTAAGTTTTTTAACCGACTTCCCAAAAAGAAGGAGGTTATCAATTCGGTTGTATGTTTTTTACCTTATAACTCCGACAATTATGAACCGATTTGAAAAATTCTTATTTTATCTGAAAGGACTTGCAGATTGGTTCTATTTAAATTTGATGAAAATCGGTTACGAACTTTGGATTTTAAATCGAAATAGCTGGAATTCGTCTACTTGGATGATAGTTTTATGTCATCCAAGTAATCGAAATTGCGTATTTTGCTTTTCTGCGATTTTGCAGTGGTGTTGTTAGGTGTGGGGTACCACTAAAAAGTGAAAAATAAAAAACATTTTACAAGTTATTTTTTACTTTGCAGTTTATTTTTTTTTTTTGGAAGTCGGTTGTATTTTTTTGTAAAAAGTTTTTTATTAAGAGCGTAGACGGGCTGCATTTTTCCATACAAATGTATTCCCCTATTTTCTCCCTGGATAATGCCTCTAGAGTAATCGTTTTTATTCATAAAAATCAAGGTCTATTGAAGGCATGCCCCTGTCATTTTTTTTTTTTCAAAAAAATTATTACAAAAATAAATATAACTTTCCCAAAACCTAAAAAAATGCCCCGTTTTTACCTACGTAATCAGACGCCTACCAAAGAAATTTAAAAAGTTTTTAAGATAAAAAACAAGTAATAGGGGCATAGATCTATTCATCCTTTAAATTTTTTTACCAAATATAATTTAATCGGCATAGGTTTCGAGGAGAAAACAGGGGAATACGAAACGTCGATCGCTCATGGTTTTTTGTAGGTAAAATCGTTCTGAGCTGCAGTTGTCCCTATCGCACTGTACGGGGGGAGACGAGAGGTGAGGGAGGGTTAGACTAATACGTACACGATTAGGGAAGTGACAAGTGTCGAAGTTTTTATCGATATCATAGTGATGTCAGTCGATATCGACGTTTATCCTATACTGATTTACTGAACAGTGAAATATGATTCTAATTATGTTTTATTTTTTAAGAGACATCGAAGTAACAATTCAATGACATTTTTACGGTTTACAATTAAATATTATTTGAAATGAACTTTAGCGAAGTTTCTCTTGCAAAAATACAAACCGTAACCATATAATACGTGCCTAAAGTTCGCACTCTACTGCTTAGTGTAATATTCTGCTTTTGACATGACATTATTTACTTTAAATTATAAAATTTAAAACTATATAATTATTATATTAAAGGAAGTCGAAAATCGTGTTAGTTACACCATTTTATAACTCAAGAACGGATGAACCGATTTTTATATTTTTTGCGTTTTTGGATTAGCCTCGTCCAGACTAGGATTATAAGTTTTTTTTTTTTAATTATTTTTTTAGGTAGTTAGGGTAGTTAGTAAGTTGACGGGAACGAAGCTGCGGGTAAAAGCTAGTTCTTAATATTTATGCCAGAGAAGCAGTAGAGGTGCTTGTGGGATTTTAAATAATACAAAAGTTTTATAATGATTAATAATTATGTACATTTAAAAAAAGCCAAAAAGCTTTTATTGCTATCGATAAACAACCCGCACTTGTCAATGCTCTACAGCTGACCTTGAATACGAACAATCCGCACATCACATCTTGTGGGAGTGTATTCTTTGGCAGACTGAACGTAATGTTATGTTAGATAGTATTCAGGTTAAATCTGGAGTAGTTTACTATATGGACCTTGTAGAAACCAGAACAAATTTCCGTGCGTTCAGGCGATTTTGCCATACCTATTACTGGAATCAAAAGTAGCTCACAATTTAGGACCCATTAGTTTAAATGTTAATATATAATCCGTGGTGCTTGGCAACTGGGCCTAACCCAGTTGTATATGTCCCTTGGTGCCTATTGGCCTAGCTCTAATCTGTCTCCTGCTTGATATGGAGGGAAGTGGAAATTATATTTATTTTTCCTACTCCTCCGCTGTACTCTTCTGATTAATTTCGTTGCGGGATCCAAGACAGTTGAATCGTTTCTCCGGGACTCGTCGGGTTTCATTAACTCGGCGTTTTTCTGGTGGTCGCCACTGTTGATTCTGGCTTTCAGGAGTTGCAGTGGTTGGGAATGTGTGGCGGGCTTGTACCAAAAAAAAAAAAACCCGCACTTGACTACGGATCCAGTTATTTTGAAAATTCAATTACTGCTTCATCTTCTTTCTTTTTTCCGTAGATTGTCGCAGGAGTGCCTTTGAATTGCGAATATAACAAAGATCTTAATAAACCCGCAACTGATGATTTTTTACGCAGTTTACATAATTTGCCAAAATTTGACGCCGTGATACGCTTGCGCCCCTCTATTGCCCACAATTCATTACCACTCTGGCCAATCGTGCTACGTTCAAGTTCTTTTTCGATAGTTCTAGCCCAGAAACAAATGTTTTTTTCTTTTCCTTAGATATTTCTGATTGCATATCAGGCTCTAATTCTAGTCGACCGTAATTTTTGTCAGGTCCAGTAACTTTTCGTTTTTTACATGATCTATCGTCGACGATTCTCTTTCGGCATTGTTCATTATAGGTATACTTTTGATCGCCTTTGTCTTTCAATTAACTTCTTTATTTATTTATGTACTAGCTTCTGCCAGCGGCTTCGCCCGCGTGATCCCTAGGGAACATGTTCCCGGGATTAAAAGTAGCTTATGTACTATTCCAGACTATAATCTATCTTTGTTCTAAATTTCATTAAGATCCGTTAAGCCGTTCTGGCGTGATTGAGTAACAAACAACCAAACTTTCACATTTTCATTTTTTTTTTTCATTTTTTCTATTGATTGTAGCGTGATGAAAAGTATACTATAACCAGCTCAGGAGTATGAAAAATAATTGTACCAAGTTTCGTTAAAATCCGTCGAGTAGTTTTTGTTTCTATAACGGTTATACAGACAGACAGACAGACAGACAGACAAAAATTTTACTGATTGCATTTTTGGCATCAGTATCGATCCCTAATCACCCCCTGATGGTTATTTTGGAAATATATTTCATGTACAGAATTGACCTCTCTACAGATTTATTATAAGTATAGATATAGATAGAAGAAGATAGATAGATTTAACAATTTATGTACACACACACAGAAGTAGATAACAAAAAAAAGGAGACAGAAAATTGGTACAAAGGTGATGCTTATTTCTAATGAAATATCTTCCAGCATACCTGCGAAAGGACAGCCAAATAAAAGAGATGACGTAGACACGTGTGTAAAAAAATAATAATAAAACAATAAACTTTAAATATAACATACAATACATAAATATTACATAAAATAAAATATGACGCTAATATATACTAAATAATATTTCTCTTCTTCTTTTTTCTTTTTTTTTCTTTGTGTATTTGCCAGGGCTGCAACCCTGGATTTTATTTGCAGGCGTGAATGTATAGCGGTGGTTCCGTGATAGAGCCGTACCAAAGCATCGTGCTTGGTAGGAACCTCTGGCCGTGTAATTGACACGTTTACCTCCAATAAATTTTATTTTAAATGTTTTTTTTTTTTTAATTTTGGAAACAAAGCGCCGGGCAAGGACCATTTGGGGTAGAATCACGCCATGCCATTGAAAATCGATCACGCCCCTTTGACCATAATACTACCTAAATGAAAATTAAATTACTTAGATGGTAGGTACTGTACACGATGTAAAATGAATCTTCCGTTTTATACGTAAATGGTGTCTTTTTCTCTTAGCATTCAAGAATAGACGTTTTTTATTCCCTTTTCTTCCACCCATTATTAAAGAAAAAGGGTTTACCTGAAACAAAAATTATTGCAGTATGATTAGGTATAATTATTTTTAAACTAGCTTCTGCCAGCGGCTTCGCCCGCGTGATCCCTGGGGAACATATTCCCAGGATGAAAAGTAGCTTATGTGCTATTCCAGACTATAGTCTATCTTTGTTCTAAATTTCATTAAGATCCGTTAAGCCGTTCTGGCGTGATTGAGTAACAAACAACCAAACTTTCACATTTATAATATTACTCGTTTGGTGTAAACCGAAATTATAACCATCTTCCCCTCGACATTATAATTATTAAAGGATATTGCAAACTGTCGTAAGCCGTTTTCCGAAGCTACTCGCTAGCCTCTAGGCGCCAAGCTAGCCGCCTGCCTGTGCGTTCGCGACCACAAAAATAATCCTTATAGCATGATTCAGTATTCACGCGCAATGGCATAATGTTAGCGTTTTTCATGTATAACTTTGGTGGTTCTATACCGATTTCTATGATTCTTTTTTTATGGAATAGTTAATAATGTTATTTATTTATTTATTTATTATTTATTTATTTATTTATTATATACTTTATTGTACACCAAAAATTAAATACAATAGGAAACTTAGAACTAAAATACATACAATGGGCGGCCTTATCGCATTTCGCGATCTCTTCCAGGCAACCTGGGATGGAGACAGTATTTGACTGGACATGAAATTGGGGCTGTTATGGTGTGACATAAGAAAAACAAAAAACTAAAAATATAATATAACATAATAGATACACAGATACATACATAATACGCTAATAATATATACATAAAGACTAAATAAAAGGTAGTAAGAATAAATTACGGATATCGACTCACGGTGACAGGTAATGTTCCTTGACAAGTTTTTTAAAGGCAGGTAACGACTGAGCGCGTCTCACTGGAACTGGCAAAGCATTCCACAGACGGGCAGCCTGAACAGTAAAAGATTTATCCAGGAAATTTGTGGAATGCATTGGCATCCTCAGTCGTAAGTTATCTGATGACCTCAGAAATCTAGTGTGAGAATCGCTAAGAAACTGAAAACGTTTCTTAAGATAAAGAGGGGTGAAAGGGGAAAAAAGAACATTGTATAATAGGAAAAGAATATGAGCATTCCGGCGAAGGCGAATTGGCAACCACTTGAGCTTCAGACGAAATTCGGATACATGGTCATATTTGCGTAAACCGAATATGAACCTGATACAGAAATTTTGAAGTCGCTCAAGTTTATCTAGTTGTTCCTGAGATAGGTCAAGATAGCTGGCATCAGCATAATCAAGGATGGGAAGAAGAAGTGATTGTGCAAGCGCAATTTTGGTGGTAATCGGAAGTAAATTTCGCAGTCTCCTCAACGACGCAGCAGATGCAAATAGCTTCCGGCTAACTTCCTGCAGTTGGGCAGTCCATGAAAAGTTTTTGTCAATGAATATCCCCAAGTTTTTTACTTTTTCTGAGAAGGGAATAACTGTGTCATCGAAGAAAACTTGGGGAAGAGATGTCCAATAGATCCTCGAAACCATCCTGGAACTGCCCACAACGATAAGCTGCGTCTTTGCTGGGTTTACCATGAGTCCATACCGCTTGCTCCATTGGCATATGCGAGCCAGATCACGGTTAATGGTGACGATGGCCTCACGCAGGTTCCCAAGAGGAGCACGCGAGTAAATTTGCAGATCGTCTGCATATAGATGGTAGGAAGAAGTTAGTTCATTAGAAATAGAGTTAATAAAAATTGCGAAAAGTAAAGGGGATAAAACGCCACCCTGTGGAACCCCGGCAGAAGTGTGACACCAGGAGGACAAGGTCTCTCCAAAGCATACACGTTGCCGGCGATCGAACAGGTAACTACGAAACCAGTCAACCACCGATGGAGATATATTAAGAGAGCATAGAATTCCAAGCAAAACATCGAAATCAACAGTATTAAATGCGTTACTGAAATCGAGCAATGCCAGGACCGTTAAATTACTGCTTTCCAAGGCAGTCCTAATATCTTCAGTAATATTCAAAAGCGCTGTAGTGGTGCTATGACCTGGACGGAAGCCGGACTGGAAAGGATTGAGGAGATTATTTTTGGATAGAAAAGTACTTAATTGGTTGTGAATTAACCGTTCTAGGACTTTGGACAGGAATGGTAAGACGGATATTGGACGAAATTCAGAAAAGGATGTGGGATTGGACTTTTTCGGTAAAGGAATAATTTGCGCATCTTTCCATGCACATGGAAAGACACCACTAGATGCAGAAAAATTGAGGATGTGGCAAATGACAGGAAGAATTACGTCCAGCACTGGGAGTAACATTTTACGGCTAATACAGTCGCTTCCTACTGCATTCGAGGTAATTGATAGTATGCTCGTCTTAACATCACATGCGGAGAATTGACTAAAAACGAATGGAGAATAACTGGGAGTCGGAAGAGAAGAAAGATAATCCAAAGTATTCAATTTTATTGTCCTATCGAAATTGGACGACGCTGTAAAATGATTATTCATTGCATTGAAGTCTAAATCTTTAGGGATTGACTCTTGTCGGGTTTTACCGACTCCCAATGATCTTAGAAAATTCCAAACCTTGGATGAGTCTCCATTTTTGACGGAGTTATGAATGTGTTGGCGATTAGCATTCCTACATACCATATTACAGCGATTGCGGATTGAAGCATAATTTTCCCTATTTGCATCAGTAGGTCGTCGCTTAAATTTAGCCTTTGCCGCCACCTTTCTGTTCATTAACTTTTTGATCTCATCTGTTAACCAAGGCGCCGGCAAATGTTTCACTTTGACCGCTCGGACTGGTGCGTGACGATCATAAAGTTCGACAAGCTTGTCAGTGAAGATGGCAACTTGCTCGTCAACGGACGACGACGCATACAAAGGAGACCAATCTATGTTACTGGCATCTTCGCAGAGATTGTCAATGTTCATACCACCAAAATTGCGTTGCATGAGAACTTTTGCTTTAGCCTTAGGTGGCCGAACTTTATAAGAGAGATAAATCAAATCGTGATAGGAAAAGGCGTCGGCTGAGCATTGACCATGCTTAGCGACGTGATCAGGTGAGGAAACGAAAATCAAATCAAGAAGTGAAGGAGTAGAGTTTGGAAAATGGTGAGTGGCACCTAGTGGAAGAATGGAAAGATTACTAGAAACGGAAATATTAGATAAAGAAGCAGAGCGATGATCCTTTTTGAGGAGACAAGTATTAAAGTCACCCATGATTATACTATGACTGTAAGAAGGAATCAAGATTTCTAAGACTTTTTCAAATGAAGAAAAGAAATTTATTCGTAAAGAGGGACAGTAATAAACACCAAGAAGTAGTTTCGAATGATGCAGTTCGACTTCAAGAAAGAGGTGTTCACCTGCATTTAATGGCGGTGGCTGTGTTGATACATTGACAACAGAAAAAGGAATGTGCGCACGGAGATATATGGCAACACCACCACCACTACCAACTGTCCGGTCATTTCTGATGAGCACAAAGCCGGGAAGAGAGTAACTAGTAGAAGGGAGACAAGGTTTCAGCCATGACTCGGAAATAAGAATAGCATGAATGTTTTTACAGTCAAAGCTTGCCAGCATATCGTGGAAATGAGCCGGAATACTTTGGGCGTTAATATGAATAACGTTGAAATTCTGAGGAACATATATGTTAACTTTTATTAATGTTAATTAGGGACGACTGAGAGTTTTATAAACGTAAGAGTAGACAAATACAATCAGAAAGCTTCGAACTGCTAAGCTATCGGGAGTTACACGTGCTATTGTTCGTCAATCATAAAAGATAGACATATGCTGTCGTTGGATCTTTTTTATATAATTTTAAGGTGAACATATCCGTCATACATGATTTCTGTGTATCTTTCACCATTAAGGTTGCACACGCGACGGAAGCTTAAAAAATGGAGTAACTCTTCCCGTTTTCCCAACATTTCCCTTCACTGCTCTGCTCCTATTGATTGTAGCGTGATGAAAAGTATACTATAACCTGCTCAGGAGTATGAATAATAATTGTACCAAGTTTCATTAAAATCCGTCGAGTAGTTTTTGTTTCTATAACGGTTATACAGACAGACAGACAGACAGACAGACCGACAGACAGACAGACAAAAATTATACTGATTGCATTTTTGGCATCAGTATCGATCCCTAATCACCCCCTGATAGTTATTTTGGAAATATATTTCATGTACAGAATTGACCTCTCTACAGATTTATTATAAGTATAGATAGATAGATTTACATTTTATCAAACAAAATTCAATTATTTTAAATATTTTGTCGATTTGAAGGGGGTAAGTAACAGATGAATGATAAAATTTATTTACAATTAAAATAATACTCACGATTTTTCTACAGTCGTAGACAAATACTTATTCAAATCCGGCACAATCCGAGTCAAAACAGTGAAGCAAAGAATCAAGTCCGTAAAAGTCCGCAAATGTCTAATAAGTAAGTTTGCGCGCTACTGAGCTACGCACACAAATACAGACTCACACATTGACACCGCCCGTTTGCCAGGGCGCAGCGCAGCGCGACGGCAATAGTTTCTTCAAATACCTATTTTTCAATTCTCGCGCAGCCCGTCTACGCTCTTAAGTGATTATCGTATAACTTCTTTTATATAATAATCTTAGCTTACTGTAGCTTTTCGCCAATAGTGTGCCCAATTATTGAAACAAACAATTTGTAAAACAAAGGAAAATTGCAAAAGCTTTCAGATAGGTATTCAATAAAAAATAATAAACCGAATTGATATTGAACATGAATACTTCATATATCAGCAACTCATATTAATCTAGACGAACATCGAAATCGAAAACATTTAACGAATGAATCAATGTGAACAATAAATCATTTGTACATTTTGAGAGACAAATTCTCTATTTATTTGAGTACAAAACTGTTTCGTGAATGGGTACTTACTTGTTGAATTTCTTGCACTTGAGCCTGTAATTAGTTTTGGATTGGTGGCGGCTGCGAACGGTAGACGAAGCAAAAATCACAGAGGCGCCTATTATAACGGATTTAGGGAGGAATTGTCGCCTCTGTCCAATCTGCGGACTACGGACTCCCGGACACTTGAATTAATGAGACTACTTCACAAATCCTAAAATAGCTGGCGACTGTATTCTCCGGCTAATAACTTATTTGCAGTCAGAGTTGTCTGACTTTAAAAGACTTGAGTTAAAATGAAAATCTTTTACGTTTACTGGGTTATGGCGGTGACGGCTTGGGAAACAGATTTTGTTATTTTTTTTGTATAAAAGCAGATTCTAAGACTATATAAATGTTTGCTACTATGAATTTATGAACGAGACCATCACGACCAATCACGAGTAACAAGTTCGCCCACTTTGTAGTGAACGAAGAGTAAGGTTTATTCCCACTTATAAAACAACTAGAGGCTGCCCGCGACTTCGTCCGCGTATAAATTCTCGTTATTCCCGTGTAAATCCCGATCCCTCGGGAATATGCTATGTGTTATTCTGGGTCTTCAGCTACCTACGTACCAAATTTCATCGTAATCCGTCCAGTAGTTTTTTCGTGAAAGGGTAACAAACATACATACACATACACATACATCCATCCTCACAAACTTTCGCATTTATAATATTAGTAGGATAGGATAAGAACAACTTCGTGTTATTTTAAAATTAAAACTCCTACTACGGGTGCGCTTGCATCACGTCATAACATCGAATTTTCAGTAAACTTTATTCACATAAACCTGTTGTAGACATAATTATAGTACCTATAAGCTGAAGCTAAATAAGTGCAATTACAGAAAGAAGAAAACAGCTACTTTGGTTAAACTACTTAGTTAGTAATTTAACTAAAGTCGCTGTTTTTGCTATTGTTCTACAGACGGACAACATTTATTTCTATAATGCGTTATTTAATGTTTTAAAATTACACTGTCTCTTTAATCGGGGGTTACTAAGTCTGATGTGCGAGGACGCGTAGAGAGGTTTAAGACCTTTAATACCTCAAACGCCTGTCGCGTTACTTCGGCCCGACACTGGCAGTCAACAATTTGCCTTCACTTGTCCGCAGTAGACCACTTGCCTCACATTTTCATGGTTGGCACGTTTCATTTGTCAAACTGTCACATTGCGCCCCACCTTTCCTCAACGGTGTTAAATGTAATTAATAGAACATTATGTCAAATTAATGTTTTGACAGGGCTCAGAGATTGTTATGTAGGTAAGTAGTAATTGTACCAGTTTTAGTGTCTACTCAATACAAAGGTAAGACTGATACGTAAACTTCAGATTTTAAGTCTAATCTTCCGGGTATAATTCAAGCCGGTAGATTAGACCGGACCCTTTAAAGTTATGCTCAAAACAGTTACAGATGAGGTACAACTCCTCCTAGAGCTTGTATACCTACGAGTTAGTAAGTGTTTATTACTTGTATGTTAATGGCTTGATTGTCAAAGCTAGAGTCTTTTTACTTTAAACTAGACTTCATCTGAGACAGGTGGTACCTACTTTCTACTCATAAGTTTGTCTACATATTATTTACGCCTAAAATACCATAAAGTTCTCTTAAAACGTTATTCTATTTTAATAGCTTAAATTTCTGCGCGATGTTGCGCGTTGCTTCGTCTATTAACAAACTCACATAATGCTATAACAATACGACGCGGGCACACACTGACAGCAAATCCCCATCAAATATACTCGAACACAATTACTGAACCACAATTAGTTTATCAAATTAATTCCTACGTACAGACAGACAGCGTATAATTACGTTGAAGGTATGTAGGTCTTATGCTATACAACCTATTTGAATTCACATGTGATTCGAATATGGAATGGAAACAAAAGAGAGCTGAAAGTTGTCACATATTTATCTACTTACTCAGATTGTCAATTTCATATTGGTACCTGAAACGGCCAAAAAGCATTCGATCAATCAATATTTCTCCAGCCTGCTACTCCCGCTAGCAAGTAGGTAGTCAATGATTTGACAGCTGTTGAGCTATTATAGCCCTTTTTTAACCGACTTCCCAAAAAGGAGGAGGTTATCAATTCGGTTGCATGTTTTTTTTTTTTTTTTTTTTTTTTTTTTTTATGTTTGTTACCTCATAACTCCGACAATTATGAACCGATTTGAAAAATTCTTGTTTTATCTGAAAGGATATACTTGCAGATTGGTCCCATTTAAACCATATCAAAATCGGTTACGAACTTTGGATTTTAAATCGAAATACCTGGAATTTGACTATTTAGATGACTCTTTGATAATCGAAATTGCGTATTTTGCTTTTCTGCGATTTTGCAGTGGTGTTGTTAGGTGTGGGGCACCACTAAAAAGTGAAAAATAAAAAACTTTTTACAAAAAAATACAACCGACTTCCAAAAAAAAACACTGCAAAGTAAAAAATAACTTTAATTTCGGAAGTCGGTGTCAAAATACGAAGAAAGTAACAAAAACACCGACTTCCGAAATTAAAGTTATTTTTTACTTTGCAGTGTTTTTTTTTGGAAGTCGGTTGTATTTTTTTGTAAAAAGTTTTTTTAATAGCCCTTTTGTAATCAAATAATGAAATTACGAAATTACTTGCAGAAGCGGTAGAAACTGACAATTATACGGCCAATTATACCATTTTACCTGCCTAACGACCTACCTATGAACGCCACGACTTTGTCAAACTACGTCACAAATGGCACAACAATGCGGTGCCACACTTCCACAGTGGTACCTCGCTACTTTCATCGAGCATGGCAACACAGTGACAAGTTATAGGTGGCACAAAGCCCAGGCAGTCACCGGCAGCTTGGAGCGACGCCATTCAGCGTTCGCTCAAATGCACTATATCATCCGCTACGCTCCGAGTGGCTGAATGGGTGACGCTTTTTTCCATTAGGCGAGTTTGTGTAAAGTTCTATCTAAAAGATATCGGTAGGAAATAATTTGTGTCAAATTTATTAATTTCGTAATGGTTGATGTTAAGAAGTGTAGTTCCAACTAAGGCTTTTTGACAGATTTGTGATATGGCATAAGCCTGGTAATTCTTTGTGGAACTGCCACTGAGATCATAGTCTTCCCTTTAAAGTGTTGTATTTTTTTAAGTTCACAAGAATTGTCCCAGAATTTTAAACTTACGGAGGTCACTATCGGAAATAACATCTACAGAATAAATGATTATCACAAATTTATAATATTCCTGATTTTCTAAAATAATCTCTACTCTTCTAGTTGAAATAACCCAATTCGCTTTGTCTGTTAAACATCATGTTCTGAAGACATTTCTAATAGTAATCTCAAGTGAAAATAACAACCGTTTTACGACCGCTCAAAAGCCGAATTAAAATAAGTAATTTCTGAACAATAGTTTAAGCATTTGACAAACAAAAGAATAGGTGGCACCTGATAGAAAGGGGTGTTTCCAACCCTCACTGCTCCGCCTTCCGTGTGACGCGCGCCTAAAATTTGTGGATGACGAAGGTTACAGGTTAATTTGTTATCAAAGAGATTGTTAGATCAAGTTTTGAAAGGTGACACTTTGAGCAGCGACCTGCTTTTGACTTTGGATGGTGATAACTTATTATACAACAACTGTATTTGTGACCTTTTACGATTGTGAGGAAGCTTTGATCAATTTTGATCGTTCAACGGCAATCAATTCGTTCAACGTCTCAATTCAAAGTTGAGGAACAAATGAATGACTATTCGAATAAGCTCCAAAAATTATACAATTCCAATGTCCTAAATGCGACACTAACTCTATCTATTGGGTTTTTGTTAGGTTTTCACGCCCAAACTGCTGTAAATTTTCGAAATTGAATATATACTAATATTATATAGCTAAAGAGTATGTTTGTTTGGTTGAAAGCTCTAATCTCAGGAACTGCAGCAGTGTTATTCTGTAAATAGCTATTTCGATACCGAGCTTCACCAGTGAAAAAACTTACTTATTTTAATACAAATTTATACCACACCGTGGATTGCGCTATGAGGAACAAGAAAATGTTCTTACAGAATATCACTACTGGTTATAATTGAAATATTACATTGTTATCCTAGGTTTGAAAGTAACTTATTTAGTCCCAGCGAGTCAATAGTTCGAGGTACTAAGTCTTTCACCCAAGATAAAAACTGTGCTTTTCATTACGAATAAAAGCAAGCTATACAGATAACATTTTCATCTTTTTTTTTAAGATTTGACGGCTTTCAGTTGTAAACGATTCTCCCTAAGGTTGAAAAGTAATACTGTCAACCCGCTCCTCAGGCAATTTCAGGCCTGCTTTCCGAGTATGAATTATGAAAAATTATTAGTGTCGGATAGCTCATTTATCGAGGAAGGATATCGGCTATGTAACACGCTTCAATCCATAAGAGCGGACCATTTATGAAAAATGTGATGCAGACGAAGTTGCGCGGGTCACCTAGTCATAAAATAAATATGCTAAGCTATTCACGACGATTCAATTTAATTCCGAAACAAATGGTTGTGGTTTTGTCAGGTTCGTAGGGGAATGTCACATTCTTGCTAGATGAAAGACGTTTATTCGAAGGAAAAGATGTTTCCATATTAATTACCATATTGTTGTATTTTCTCCACGAGCCTTACAGAACCGCAACAATTTGTTTGGGATGGACTCGAAAGATTGTGAATGCTGAAATATGTCATTAAAACTAAGAGTTAGACATCATTTCGGTTCCACACCGAAATTAAAAAATAAATACCACTCCACTTCCTTTGGGACCGCCAATACGGTATATTTGTTTAGTTAATAGCGAGATGCTAGTAACGGCCATGTCAATAGAGCCTGTCAGTGGCATTCCGAGGTTTACTAGAGTACAAGTGTACGACCATTTAGAACTCTCTAGTAGGTACTAAGTAGACCTAAGAAATAGTGAAGGCAATGCACTCGTAAAAGCTCTCTTTGGCCAAAAACGAGCGGAATTTGAAATTAAAAAGTTTTTGTTTTTTTGAAATCAAACCTAGAAAAAGAAAAAACATAGTAAAATAAATGGGTAAGTTCGAGCCGGACTTCGTGTAAAGGGTTTCGAACGAATAATATTTTTCTAACGACTTATTTTAAATATATAACCAAGGAACTATGGTAGGTATGTCTTTTTTTTCAAAATTGTATGTTTTAATATCTTCAACATTTTTTATGTTGATATCATGAGAAAAGATATATTTCAGACCATCAGAGATCTTTTTAATTTCTAATTTGTCTTCCAAAAGAAACCACATACTTCCTGAAAATTTGTTTTTTTTTGTTCATTTTTTTTTTTTTTTTGATATGGTAGTGGAATCACTTGATAATTTAAATGTTGGAAATAAAATATGTAACTACTTTTGGGAATTTCTAATAGAAAGACATCTAATAATTAAGGGGGATTTGGAGAATGAAGGGGATATTATGAGATGGACTAACAGAGGACTTGCACAGGGTGATCCGATCGCGCCTTTTCTCTTTAATATAGTAACACTCGAAATATGTAAAATCAATTTTATAAGAATATGTCAATATGCCGATGATTTTGCTATGTTCATTAGTTGCAATAATTTGTCTTATAGCATTCTTAGCATGCAGACTGCATTAAACTTAGTAACTTCGATTTTATCCAAGATTGGTTTAGAAGTGTCAGCACAAAAATCTCAGTTTTGTCTGTTTAGCAGAGGACGTAACAGCAATTAGAACTAAACGTAGATGGGGTTCCTTTAAAATCTGCAAACAATATAAAATATTTAGGTTTATGGTTGGATCAATCACTTCGATGGGGCAAACACATAAATGAAGTCTGCGAAAAAACACAAAAATTTGTAAATTTAATGCAGGTGCTAGCGGGCCCTGGTTGGGGTATACACCCAATGCATTTGAGGCGTTTATATATTTCAGTTATTAGAAGTCGATTCGATTACGGTAGTTTTCTTTTTGATAATAGTGCAGACAATAATTTATTTAAGTTAGACAAAATTCAAAATAAAATGTTAAGAATCATTGGCAGCTTCATAAAAACAACTCCCATTCATGTAATGGAAAGCGAATTGTGTCTACCTCCGTTATTTTTAAGAAGAAAATATCTCACTTTAAAACATTGTCTTAAAGCTAAGTCATGGACCAATGGTGTTACGGTAAAGCTGCTGTCTGGACTGGGTGATCTTTGTACCGACAGCTACTGGATAACAAAAAAGAAGCCATGTTTATTGACTGCTTTTAATATTATTAAAAATGAACATATCTATTCTTCAAATCCGTTAGATATGTACAAATTAAATTTTTGGTGTTCTAAATTAAACCGCATACGATTAATACTTTATTAAAATGTGTAAATGAACCGAAACACTGTAACGATTCAAATATTTTAAAAAATAACGTTTTACAAGAAATTGTTACTACTTATGCTGGATGGTATACATTATTTACTGATGGTTCAAAGAGCACCGAGATAGGTGCAGCATTTTACGATTCCCTTTTAAAATATGGAAGCTCTTTTAAGATTGCTTCAAACGTATCGATAATGACAGCAGAGCTACTTGCGATCTCTAAAGCCTTATCATATGCCGTTGATTTGCAGTCTTCCAAGATTGTTACTTTTACGGATAGTAAAAGCGCCCTCCAGCATTTGGCTCGTTGCGCCTCTGGTTGTAGAGGTGTACCGCTAGCCTATGCTGTTTTGAGGAAACTTTATGATTTAGGTAGAAATGGTAAAGATCTGATCCTGCAGTGGGTGCCGTCACATATTGGTCTAAAGGGCAATGAGGAGGCAGACAGGCTAGCTAAACTAGGGGCAGTCAATGGAACAGAAATGTATATTCTTCCTACCTACTCTGAAGTTATGATGCACTATAAAAATCGCTGCCATGACGATTGAATTGAATTTTTTAACGATAAGTCTAAAACAAAGGGTATATGGTACAAAATATTGCAAGAAGAACCACCTCGCATACCTTGGTTTGCTAACCAAACCATTAACCGTAAACTATTGGTTATAGCTAATAGAATTCGATCCGGTCACATGCCACTAAAGGCTTTTGCATATCTTATGAAAAAAGTAGATTCTCCTAATTGTGACACATGCCAAAAAAGAGAGGAAGTGCAACACCTTTTGGTTGAATGCGTTAGAAACCAATCTCAGAGAGATATTGTACTTGATACTCTTAAAATTAATAAGCTAGATGTAGGTATTTTTCTAAGTTTACTATCGAAACCAACCTCAAAAGCGGCCAGGCTGGTATATAATCTGTTTTTTTCTGGTTAGTTAATAGGTAGGTACTTATGTTGATTAAGTATAAGTTATACATTACGTGTACTGTATTTTAGATTAAGGTATGATGGAGCTGGCGTGAACATGTGTTCAAAAGTTCCTTTATTATAAAAACAATAAAGATTTAAAAAAAAAAAAAAAAGTCCAGGAAAAAACGTTTATAAAAACAAGTGTACAATGGGCGGTCTTATCGCACAGGGCAATCTCTTACAGACAACCTTAGGATGGCATGGATGGTCATTCTTCCTTTCTTCTTTTTCTTTTAATCTTGCATCCTTGTTTGGGTCGCAGAAGTTCATTATTATGTGAGCCCTAATGAATTAGTTCAGTTGATAAGAGAAATAGCTGTAACAGTCAGACAGAAAGACACATGAGAGACAGAGAGATAAAGTTTTCGTTTTTGCATAATGGTTGTCCTGAAAATTAAAAAAAAATCGAAATAAGAATACTTTATTAGATTTTTTAAATGTTACGCCTGTGCCTGTGTAGTGGTTTAAAAATCTGATTTGAAGTGCTTTAAAATCTAATAAACTGAGCCGGCAAAAGCTTTTGAGGACACACGACGGTAACGTCATTGTGACTTCGCGCCATGCAGTATAAACAATGTTATGCGTGATAAGGAGAGAAGAATAATTTGAAAGGCGTGTAACGTCACTATTTTTCCATCGTCTTTACGTATTTTCTACGTTTGACACGAAAATTTACTTTATTTGATACCATTATTTTACTTCTATGCTCGTAAGAAGTGGAATTTAATGCTCGAGTACCAATTCTACAAATTTATAAGCAACGTTTACATTTGCATCTCAGTCGCAATCTGTCAAAATGTATGGAAATGGCAGATTGCGACTGAGAATAGCTACAACCTCCCCCACCTTCATTAAAACTAGAGTTAAGAAAAGGCATGCATGTTCTATCGTCGACTAAATCGCCTCCTAGCAGGTGAGATCACGGTCAAACGCGAGGCTACCCATATAGGTAAAAAGTATTCATGTACATTTTTGAAAGTAGTCAAATACCCTTCTATTTCCGTCAATATTGTCCGGTTCGGGGTCTGCGGGAACGTCAAATATACCTTCCGTGGGTAAGTTATGATACTGACGTTATGGTAATGCTCCTCATCACGCCGCAAATTTGCACATCATTTGCCGACTTGTTTTATATATTTTAACAAAGTTTCCTCTACTTTTGTTCTTAAACTGGCATTTTGGATGGATTTGAAATGTAAATTTTATTGAAATTTAGCCCAGAACTTGGTTATGATATACTTTTATTGTGTTTTGTATGGAATGGAATTGTCGCAACCCAGTACTTTTATGAATCAATACCAGAAAACGTACCAGTATTTAATATATAAGACTTAACTAATACAGCTCAATACTATACAAAAATGTATTCAATACTATAAAAAATACGAGAAAATAATCACCATATCTACCGATACTCAAATTAATACACGAAAACATCTCGACTACGCGCGTAGACGTTCGTAGCGACCGCGTAGCACATCTTTTCGTAGACGTTGAATTCTCATGTCGCAGAAAATACCTTTAAGGAAATTGGGATTCTAATATTAGCACTTATAATAGGGATCATATCCAATTAGTACAATCAAACTTATTCCATTACATTAAGTGTTTCTTAGTATACTAATTTGCTACGGGCTACGAGATATTTTTGTAGACACTGCTGACAGTAATTTTCTTAGAATCGTTTAATTACACTTTTTTAAGATATTGGAGACAAGATGAGAACAGACTATTTCAACTATAGTCAAACGTCAAAAATATTTGAAATTAAACACGTGAGATTTTGGTAGAGCATATTGTAATGTCAAGGAAATATTTACACAAAATAGCTTCTCTAATAAAATGTCACCTAAACTGACAATCACATGTGGAACAAAATAGTTAACTGTAATAAAAAGTCACTGTAAGTAAGCCGTCACGAGTTGTTTCCACAGATCTAAGTTCGTCCTCTATCTAAAGGTACTAAAATACTGAACCAAATGACAGTTACAGCTGCCCATATATTGAGAAAACAATAAATAAATAGGTAATTACGGCATCATTCATCTCGGTAGTAAAGCGGTGGCGATCAATACTCGCGTGTCATCCATTATGGGGCTCGCTGTGAAATATATTGAAGTATCGCTCCACAGTGTTCGCTGGCTGTAATTGCGATGTAGCTCTGCTACTTCATAAGTACCTGCCGTTGGATATTGTGGCGTATACAACGTGTTCTTTTCGATGTCCCGTTACTCTTGGGTTTTTAATTAGACCAACGAAAAGAATCGAATCGTATACTAAATATTTTTCAACACTACTACTATATACTATTTCTTTTTCACACAAAAAAAAAGTCGAAAAAACTGCGACTGTCCATGTAAAGAACATTTCCTTGAAAAAATACGCGCCATTGTTTATTGCGAGAATGAACTAATATGTTATCAATTTATGGTGCATAGAGACTCGATACTGGTGACCAATATATTGAACTACTTACATATTTTTAAACATTTAATTAAGTTTGCGTTTATCTGCGTAACTATGCCTTGCAGAACTTATGTTTCTTTTAACAATATTTTAATCATAGAATGTAACCTTAAATATATCGGATATCAAAAGGAGCACGTTGTACAATATAACTACAGCTTCTGTCAGCGGTAAATGTCGGAATGTATCCCAGGTGAACATACTCGCGGCATAAAAAGTAGTCCATGTAGCTCTGAGCTAAACTTCATCCGCATCCGTTCAGCCAGAGCACTGGGATCTTGCTCCATGACTTTGATTCATGACATTTCTTGACCAATGACAGGCAGGAATGACGCCATCGTCCGTTTTCGCGCGAAAATGTCGATTGTCCGATTTAAACCGCAATTCTGACAATAAATTTAAGCGTTTCTAGGGTTCCGTAGCCAAATAGCAAAAACGGAACCCTTATAGATTCGTCATGTCTGTCTGTCTGTCTGTCCGTCCGTATGTCATAGAGACTTTTCTCCGAAACTATAAGAACCATGCTGTTGAAACTTGGTAAGTAGATTAATTCTGTGAACCGCATTAATATTTTCACACAAAAATAGAAGAAAAAAAAACAATAAATTTTGGGGGTCCCCATACTGTGAACTATAAAAACAGTGTTTTTTCATCATACGTGTGGTGTCTATATAGGTCTTCGAAAATTATATTGAGGTTTCTAATATCATTTTTTTCTAGACTGAATAGTTTGCGAGAGAGACACTTCCAAAGTGGTAAAATGTGCCCCCCATGTAACTTCTTAAATAAGAGAATGATAAAACTAAAAAAAAATGTATGATGTAAACTAACTACAAAAGAGTGCGCGAGTCAGACTCGCACATGGCCGGTTTTTTGTGGTGGTCTATTCTAGATTAAATTCTAATGAAAGCAAAAATGAAAATATTGCATGTTCCCTATTGACCCTCAGGCTTTGGATGAGTTGGATGACATAACGTCTTCAAATGTTTGGTTCTGGTAGCTACATGCCAATTTCTTCACGATGTTGACCCTTCACCGTTCCAAAAGCTGTTGTGATGAATTAGTTAAACGAAGTAAAGAACTTAAGTGCTATTCTGTAACAACATTTTCGTGTCTCGACAGCGGAATACGAGGTGAGTTTCAAATTCGTATAAATTATAAGACCTTATGATGTGTGAAATAAAGTTCACTTTGTAAGCTTAGTCACTCAGGTGAAGTCGATATCGAAATGGTTATTTACAGAATAGACTAGCTGGTCTGATTTCGAACCAACGATCTACAATAATGTAGTACCATCAAAACTACTGAATCTGAACGAACCATCCTATGAAGTAAACCTATATTACAATCGGGTTAAAATATGTACTTACTAAAATAATCTCTGTAAATGAAAATTCAACCTGAGGCATAAAATGAGCACGAGAATCAATTTCCGAAAAAGCAGGCATAGTAAAATTCCGTGAAATGCACGCTCCTCTATAAAAAACAAAACCACACCTGAATTCAAAAAAGGAAATTGATTAAACCAGTATGTTCATTTATATGCCAGTACTTTGCCACTGTTCCAGTTTGAAACTGATAAAAACCTTTTCTATCTGCCGATTTATAGTAGGACTTTATTCGAACTGGTAACGTTAAAATCATTTTGTTACGTTCAAAACCGTACTACCATTTTATCTCGATCGTTTTTAGACTTTCAAATTTCTTTTTTAATGTAAATCCGCTGTTTTATTGAAGGTGTTACAATGGCGGGCGATTGGTACAACGCAGCTATCAGTAAAATACTACGGGATGGGGTCAACCCTTTATGTCCTCTTCCGCCTTTTATCCCTGATAATGACGGTTCGACCTTTATTTCTCGAATCGGTGTGAAAATTGTGGAAATTCCTGTCGCGGTCACATAATTTTGTTTGAGGCGCTCCGGGTTTTGGTACCTATTGATCGGAAAATTTACGGTAGATTTTGCAAATTATTATTGGAATTGTGATCATTTCAAATCAGCAAACCAATAGCGGCCATAACAATACTAATGTGTCCAATATCAGTTGGCATCTAAGAAAAGCTATGAATAACAATAACATTCACTACTTTTCACACTTAGTTTTCGGCATTGATCATGGGTTACATTATTCAGCTCTAATGCTAGCTCATTTTCAACACTAAAGGAACTAAAGAATGTGAATTAACAAGTCGTCACGACTACTAGCTGACCGGGCTAAGTCGCACGGTCACTCGGCAGTCGGCAGCCAAGCGAGCAAGCGGCAACTCTTTATCACTCTTGGCCGCGGTTGGCAGGGACGCGACAAATAACCCCGCGTCCGTCTCCCCACTGATAACGCCACGCTTTTTGTGTCCCCAAGCATTCGCTGTCAAGATAATACTCATTTATATTGAATTTAGCGAAAATAAAACGTGCAAACAATAAAATGTTCAACGATTCCTTTTTGTTTTAGCTTTGTAATAAATCTTTTTTCATCCTGCATCCGGTCCTGGAAGCCAACCCAATGTAGTTGTGAAAAAGCTGGGCAAATAGATTTTTTAATGTTGTATTTTGTTATAATTAAAGCTGAAAGCTGCCAGCTGCACGCTGATGAAGTGCAGTTCAAACAAGTTGCGGTAACATTGACGGGTTCACACGTCGAGCAGAATAATTAATTATTTGTAGTAACGACATTTCATAAGCGAACATTTCTGTTGTTTGGAAAGCGACTACGGGTGACGGTCTAGACGGCATTTTAACTTTTTTTTATTAAGATTGACTTAGGTACATTTTATATGTTTAGGTCGGGTAGTAGTACTACTGCTGAGCTTGTGAGGTCGTAGCTTCGATTCTCAGGTCAGGATTTTTTAAATTGGAAGTTTCTACTGAGATACTCTAATTAGAATTTCTCAGTGGTAGCCTGGAGTCCGGATTCATGCTGATGGTAATATGCTCGCCTCTATTACATGCAGTTATCTGGCATACTATGTGTACCTACTTTAGGTAGGTACACCTCTGTCTAACCCTTTGGAAAACATAGGCGTGATGGTATGATATCTCGTATAGCAAGCAAGCAAGCAGTTGGGTAGATATTGGATTATTTTTTAAAGAATAACGGTGAAATAACAGGTACTTGACATTTTAACTACTCTCAAGTTCGGAAATTAATCTCAACTTAGTGTTTCAAAACACTTGTAAAACTTTACATTTGAACATTCACTAAATACGATTGCATTTTCGCAAAGAGAGGGCTAATCTGAAATTAATTGATTTGCGATTTGCATCCGTTCAGACTGGAAGTGGACCAAGACGTAGTTGAGTACTAGCTCTTTCTTCTTCTTCCAGTCAGCTTCCAGATTGACTGGAAGTGTTCGCAGATTGCGATAAGGCCGCCTATAGTACGGTATAAAATTAAGTAAATAAAAATTCGACGATAAAAAGAAAATAAAAAGATTTACTTTTGAGTACAGGCTAATGTTGATTTCTTTTAACTTTAATAGGATTAAAATGTAGCCGTAACCCTTTGTATTTTTTTAGGATGGGTTATCATCAAATGACTCCTCCCGCTCTGGGCGGAGCAGAAGGGAGTGTCAGACTCTTACTGGCCAAAACCCACCCGTGTTCCTCCTAGTGCCTCCTAGTCTTTTGAACAACCCTGGCAGGCCTAGCGAGCCCCGTCTACTATTTTTTTTTTTAATACAAAACGGGGAAACTCTTGGCCTAAATCTCACCTGATGGAAAGTGATGATTAGGCCGAAGATGGAAGCGAGTTTCACCCGGAATTCTCTTACACAGAGGAACCTGCTATCACACCTCTAACTGCCGGAACACAACAATGCTGTTAACATTGTTGTTATGGCGACAGACTTAGACATGATGGTGGTAGCTTGCCAGGCGGACTTAGAACAAGTCCTACCACCAACCAAACCGAGCAAAATATTTACCCCCGCTGGGAATCGAACCCGGGACCTCTGGGTCTGAATCAGGTGGTATAACCACTAGACCACGGAGGCGGTTAATGTCACCTGTTTAGCACCACCCGGGGACCACGTGTAGGGATTCACTGAAGGGTATTCTCCTACGGACGCGGGTGACTCGGTCCCCAAAGTACTATGCTGAAGACTGAGGCGCGCGTGGATCACATCGCGCTGTTAACCCAGGACTGGTTCTGATCGGACGGCGAGCCACCAAATGCTCGTCGTCCGCAAGCCCACGCCTACGGTGGGACTCCCTATGCACGAGGCCTCTAAGGAATGGTCTATGATTTTAACCGTTTCTAACATTTTTTGTCGTCATATTTTCGATGCTTACCAATCGGTCTAAATCAGCCTACATTTTGTAACATCGTATTTAGTTGTCAGTTACGAAAGAGTTCCATAAACTTATCTACTTAACAGATTCTTCACGAGACTTGGAACACTTGTTGCGATATCGATTGCCCTGCTTTACCCGATTACATCTAATAACATCTTTAAATATAATCTGTTTTGATTTTTCTAACCCTTATTGAATGTCAGATGTTTATTTTGGTTGAGAAAACGGATTATGTCCAGTTTAGATCCCTCGAACAAATCTGCATCTTATAACTCTAACCTATATCGAATGCTAGGTACGTATTATTCTGGTTTTAAGTTCACATCTCACAACGTTCTAAGGTCTAAACCCACACATCTTAATAGCGATTAAAGGGATTTATCACAAGGACGACAATATCATCCTTGCGTTACAATAAAACTCACACTCTGCATGACTAATGAGATTGTGTTAATTATGTCACTCTCCCTTGTGACAATGCTGAATAAAAGAGAAGCGGTTTCATTAATTAAACTTCAAAACAAACCTTTTTTGTTATTAAAATGAAAATGTCGTAGCTATTGGAATGGAACGTCCCGCTATCTTTTCATTTCATACGTCAGCAAAGTGTACTTTTCCGAAGCGCGTGTGTCATCATGGTTCTTTTTTATATCCTTCAGTGAACGCAACATCGAAATGATATTTCACGGAACAATTTACGGTTAAAATGTAAATGTGAAATTGTGTCATCGGACGTGTTTCGTCAACACGGTGGACCACAGGATTATTTTGTGTATCCAGTCCAATTACGTACCTTCAATCATAACTTGGCATATAATTTATGAAATTAACTTATGTAGTTAATTGTAGTAAATCATTACAGATTCATGAACACTGTCAGTATTGCCGGACAGTCACAATGAGCTGCATCGGTAATGAGATCACTTTGATTGTCTTGAGCAGGTAATACTGTCATTATGGTAGATGTTGGCATTATTGTGACCCGGAATACTGTTATTGATTCATGAAATAGATATGTAACTCGCTTTGCAGCATAGGAATACCTATTTCGATGTAATTAATCATTTCGTTAAGCACTTTTTGTGCAAGCTGGAAATTAAGAACGACGGACTTTTTCACAGTAACATGGGTAAAAAGTAAGTTTCATAAGCTGGCTCCACGCCCTCGCGCTGCAGAGAACAGCGTCACATAACCGTGCTCCTATTCCATTCATCAAATTCTAATCCGCCGCTCCAGCGACCTGTTCACATTCAGTCGGACGTGCTATATATGGATTTGTTGTATAAAATACAGTGCATTCACATTTCAGCACGAACAAGGCTCGTCCGAGTGACGTCGAGACAGCGGGCTGGCGAGCAGCGGGCAGACGCAGGCGAGCGCGGGCTTGGGCGCGGGCGGGCGCGGGCGGGCACGGGCGTGTTCGCCGCACACCAAGACACTCGGCGCACAATTCGTCAAGAGACCGCTCTGCCGTAACTAGAGCCCAGCTACTCTTCCGCAGCTTTTTGTTCACAAGCAAAATAAAGAACACGAAATGCAAAACAAGCGAGCGATACGATACTCTGATACACAGCGAACGTTATTGATAGTGTCTGAAATATGCTCCGTCATTTTGTCTGCAGCTGAAACGAGCTACGTTGTTAGTACAAGATGTATTGTACGAATAAATTCGGATGAGTTATTTCTTGAGTACATTTCGTTTGTTTTGTAAATAGAACGAGCCATCGCCGGCACACCGCGCTGCACGGCAGTAAGGGCGCCGCGCTTATGTGTTTTTAACAAAGTTGCCACTACGGAAATAAAATGAGATTTTAGGAGCACATGGTAGCGTTGGCTGTCTGCCACGAGACGGACTTAAAGAAAATTTACTGGCCACAAAAATTTAGCCTCGCTACAGCGTGGCACCCCCTCTGGGACGCGCCGGTTAGATTAAAGTTTTGTTAATATGGAAAGGTTGCTGCGGCATACGATTTCCCGTGAGATTAAAATGAACACATTTCAGATTTCCGAACTCGACCCAACTTTGAGTAGTTCGACACAACAATGGGCCGCTGTGATAAGAGTGTTCGCAGCGATGTGTGGACATATATCACCCGGCTCTGTTCGAGTAACACTTGACACGCGAACCGCTATTAAATTTGGGCTTTTGAAATGGCATCCGTAAATTGTAAAAGTTTCACTGACGAACCCATTAACAAGGAAACGTTTAGAGCCCGAGTGTTCGTTAACATTGCAGACAGACATGCGCGTTCAAATATACTGTAGTATGCTTTGTTAGCACGAACACATTCATTGCTTTGTCCGATGCACTGAAGGATGCATCATTCGAGCACCAATACTGCACCGCTTTATTTAATTACGAGCGAAATTGAGAACATCAATATGCAAGTTATCAAGATCGGTGGCCGTTTTCGAGTCAGTGTTATGTAAGTGAGTGCCAATCAGTATAGTTAGCGGGCGCCTTAGACGCTTGCAGACAATCTCAGTAAATGGTGGCATTAGCCGAATGCGTAGCAGCTCGCGCCGCGCGCCGGGTAACGAGAGGCTTAGCCGCCGAGCCCGCGATCATTGAACAATTTGAATAATACATGGAAGTTGGAACACTCACCGCGAATCACAAAGTTGCGATGCCGAAGTTAGGCGATAGGCTTAAATAACAACGAGCCGATGGATGATCAAATTGTTCACACACTTCCACAAATTGAATTTTCAGTCTCACCTGCTCTAGGAAAGGGCAAAAACTGATACTAAAAGATAAAAAAACCGTTTTAAGTACTATCCCCGACACGAGACCATGTTTTAAAGGCAAAAAGTTTTTTAATTGTTCTATTAAACAGAGCGCTAATAGGCTAGTAAGTACCTACTCATAAATTTTGTAAAATTAACACCAAAAAAAGAAACCGGGTGACTGATTTTCATATTTCACCACATTTTTCTTTATAATTCGGTTTCTTTTTCGTTGTTAATTATTTTATTTTTAGAATAGAGTCAAGAGCAAACCCATTACAAATAAAAAAAAAAAAAATCGCAGATATCAGATTCCCATGCCGCTTCAAATCCCTCCAAATGTACGCATAAACACAGCCTACGCTTGCACCATGCACACTAATGACTAATATAACTTCAATAAGCTCGGTACAAATGAAATGACAGAGACAAGGCGATAGTTTTCTCACGGGGGGCAATTAATCACAACGCAGGAGCTGCCTGCCACAGACTATAAATCATCCGAGCTGGACTGTAACGAGCGTATCCTCTGCCGAGCTATGAATTTACCTAGTCCCTAACTGCTGCCATCTACTTAAGATTGTGTTTCCGATCGGTGTATTGGTTTGGCGTGGATTTGAGTGAAATTTTGATCTGTGTGCCTTTGTCTTTGCAGAAGGAAAGCAAATACTGTCCGAATTCATTGATATCAAAATTGGTTAAATAAATTAGTTTAAACGTTTAATGGCAACTAATTAGACTAGGTAGGTATTACTACCATGCAATTGGTACCGAACTTTTTTAAGTTCCTATTTAGATCTACTTACGTTTTTATTTGGCAAACCGAGTCGCAGGTAAAACGCTTTTCGAAGTCGAGACTCCTTACGTCGGACCGTCAAGGAGACGTCATCACACGCCCTACCTTCTCTGACAATTTCTCGCTCTAAATCTGTTAAAAAGTGTCCGTTGCAAACTAGTTTAATTAACTCACCGACAACGTTCAGTTTTAACCAGCGACCCGTTCGCGAACTTAAACAAATTAAATTAAAAATTGCTGCAGCGAATGTTAACAAAATGTTTAAAAACCGCTACGGGTGCACGCTTCCAACAATTTAATTAAGCTGCGTCAATTGTCATTTACTGAAATGTACACTAAACACTCTTTCATAGATCTCCCACTATTTATAGGTCAGTGAGAACCTAGCCGTGTATCATTCTGTAACAGCCGCGACTAGTGCCCCGAAATAAATAAAAAGTTGGGGACTTTGAATTCGGAACAAAGTTTCAGTGGATGGTTTGCGAACATGTTTTCTGGTTCGCCGAAATTTCCTACCTATTTTGGAACACGCTATTTTAAGAGCTGTCACTAATTTAGTATCTACTAGCTGACGCTCGCGACTTCGCTCGTTTGACAAATTATATACATAAACCTTCCTCGAGAACCACTCTATCCATTGTTGAAAACAGCATTAAAATTGGCGCAGTAGATTTTGAGTTTATCGCATACAGACAGACAGGACAAAGGACTTTGTTTTAAAATATTTAGTGATTAGTGATAGTGATTTAGTATAAACGTTGGAAGAGTTTAAGTACCTCGTTAGTTTTCAGCTACGTGATATAGTATATATACGTAGGTATATATACTACGTGAAACACAAAAGTATCAATGTACTAAACCAGTGTGGAAAGCAGGCACCGAAACTATAGTATCTATCTGTACCTACATAATGTTCGTCATAATATGTATATCTGTAGATAAGGTTCGCAACAAAAGGTTTCATGCCACTTGTTACGATTAAGACCTCCATTTTATATTCTTCCCACTACCAGAGAATATTTTATTTATAGCAACTATAATTTGAGCAGTGTCAACTGAAGAATTCTGGCCGTATATAATTTGGAGCACATTCCTTTTTCACAGAGGCATATTAGATGTGGTGCAGGTAGGGCTGGCTCGTCGATGGGGCGGCGCCGCACTGCGGCTGACCGCACGCCCGCGCCTCCAAATGTTGCGCCATACACAACCTACCATGGACCCTGAATTCTTTATGCACGACGCACACTTTGTGAAATTTGTGTACATTTCCTCTTATAATTAGGCAGGTAGGGGTTGGAGCACAGTTCGAGTTGCTAATTTATAATTTTGGTTTGTGATTTTTGATTCTGTTGGCTGCTGTATATATTTCAATTCGGAATCTCTAGTGTTTCATAGATGTTGTCGAAACATGAAACAAAACTTTAGAACATCACAATACACATAACTCATAACTAGAGGCAGCCTTTTCTCGCAAACTGATCCTAAGATGAATAAGTATTTTGATAGTTGAGTGAAGTTCACAAAATGTAAAATGTTATATGTTATAAAAGAATAAAATGGAGACTTGGGGTCCATATTGGTGGGTTTTTAGTTGAGTGCTGGATGACGAAATATTAGTTCATATTCAAACCCTGAAACGGAATCTAAGTTGTTAATTCAGACCTTTTCTCCAAAACAAATCTGAAACTGTAACTGTGACTAATTTAATAATATTAACATAAATATTTGCTTCATGAGCCAGAATGTTTGAACCAACTGGAAACAGATTACATCAAAACTTTATAAATTTTTAATCTCAACTTCGGAATTTTTTCGTCGAGAATTAATGAGCTTTTAATTGGGTGTGACGGTTTTCTGAAAGCAGTAGACAGTAAACATTTACTTTTTAATTTACCCTCTAAAAGTCTGAAACAATCGATTAATGACTTTTTAACCGACTTCCCAAAAAGGAGGAGGTTCTCAATTCGGTTGTATTTTTTTTATTTTTTTTTTTCAACAAGTGACGAGGGCGTGTACGGGATCTTCTCAAGTTGTCACTAGCAGGACATATAACGTTCTTAGAAAAACAGACTGATAATATTCTTAACCGGCTTGGTAACTATGGTATAATCTATCTAAATGTATGTTAAAGGCAAACCTGACTCACTGAATTATATATCAACGCACAGCCGAAACTATTGGTCTTAGAAAGCTGAAATTTGGCATACACTAAATTCTTACGCGAACGCGCACGAAGTCGCGGGCAAAAGCATATATAATCATAAAGGTGCATTATGAATTACAGTGCACCTCTTGTCCTTAACGTTCGCTAACATTCGTAAGAGAGCTTTTGTAAAGGATTTTCCTCTAACGCCATCTTGAAAAAACATTTTCAAACACGCCAGTGACATGTGACCGGCCTCAAGTCGGAAGCAGGTGTTCCACTGAGAACAAATAAACTAACGATCAGGATTCTACCGGTGGCCATTAGTACGGACTATAATCTATGGCTCGCTAGTACACAGACACACAGTGCTGCACCGCGACTGAATTATTTACCCCATACGTGCCTTGTTTCAGTTACCGCTGGTTTAGTTTAAACACCGCGCGGTAATCGCGAGACCACCGCTCACAACTCAACACTTTGCAAGATGAATGATAGACGTGCTTCTAGTTTTTGGAACCATTTATGGGCTTCGAGCACTTACTTTAATGGTTTTAGGGGAAAACGATGAGACAACGGAAAGGTTTCGTTCAGTTGATAACAAACTTAAGATAATGTGCTGAGTAGAGCCGGGAGTGTGGCAGTGTGGAGCCGCTCGTCAGCGGAGTGAGGTTTTACGGTTTACAAGCGGAAATCGTGAAAATTTTATTGATAGTGTGGCGTGTAAGTGAATTTGCTCTTTCAGGAAGCAACTTACTGTATGTTTGTATCCGGCTACGTGTGTACAAACAAATAGAATAGAATAGAATACTCTTTATTATGTACACCATATAAGTAACAGAAAAAATAAATTAAGTAAACATTACATAGGGTGACACAATGGGCGGCCTTATTGCTAAGAGCGATCTTTTCAAGACAATCTTTGGATGGATTTTAAAGAGAAAGGAAATACAGTACTGTAAGTAGTCTTAGGTGTACGATTTAAATGTATAAATACATGATAGCTAAATAAATACAATTAAAATTATGAATTAAAAAGCATAGAACCCAAGTAAAAACGATCATAGAGAAAGGTAGTGATGTTTGACCATTGTTTTAAAACTGGACAAAGATTGAGCACGTCTTACTGACTCGGGCAATGCATTCCATAGCCGCACCGCTTGAACCGTAAAAGATTAACCCGTATTTTACCGTAAATATGATGTCTAAAAAGATTTGAAGAACATTGCAAGTAGAAGTCGGCTAAAACGAATAATAACACTGTCAACATTCTAAGCTTAAGATAACTATGCTACTAAGTACAACTTGAATATCTGCTTGACAACATGTATGAATGAAACACATGAACAGCGCATTTCGAAATTCGAATATAATAATTGGTTGATGGAGATCAAAACGAGCTCACAACATGGAGGACGGCGGTGAAGCAGTAACAAATGTTCTCCATTTATTGTCTCCGCGGTCCCCTTTGGCACTAATGAGCCTGAGAATCGCATTTTCAACCAAATCGTGGTAATTTCGATAAATGTACACAAATGTAGGCCTGTTTAAATATATTCGAGGGTAATTTGTTATTATGAATTGTTTCATGTGTTTACTTTCGTTATTGCAAGCTCATTTGGTGGCTGAATTATGTTTTATTTCTATTCTGGGCGGTTACTTGACTAAACACTTTTCTTAGCCTTATTTTGATGTTACATATTATATCATATTATTTATTTATTTATTTATGTACACACATAACAAGAACAAGAGAAGAAGGAAACAGAAAAATAGTACAAAGGTGATGCTTATTTCTAAAGAAATCTCTTCCAGCATACCTGCGAAAGGAGAGTATATAGAAAGAGATGTAGACATTGTGTGCAAAAGTTTTAAAAAGCTAAAATGAAAATAGTAAATTTTAAATATTAGGTACGTACAATACATAAATAACCAACTAATATACATATATTATTGTTTTAGGCTTTAATAGAAAAATCATTTAATTGAGGCTTCATACCTTGCAAACTTAGAATAATAACGCATAGAAACCTAGTACGAGTGCAAAAAGTGAGGCAACTAAAACTTAGCCTAATCCGTCAAACTTAGCCATCAGGCCGTCAGTACTCAATGTCACGTTCCGTCGAACACAGCTCGCGAGTAAATAATTGAAAATGACAGTTTGTTGCGTGAAAGGATGTTATAGCACATCAGGAAAACAAAAAAATGTGATAAAATAACATTTCACAAATACGTACTCACATTCTATGCACTATTTTTACGTAAATCGATAAATAAAACAAAATTCTAATAACCTAACTTGTCATAACACAATGTTGCTATTTGTGAGGAAAAAATACCCACATTGCTTTCATTCATGTTTTTCATTTTTGTAATTTTAAAATACAATACTTACTGTTAATTCATATCAAACCCGATGTTTTAACATTGTTTATAATTATAACCCATCAAGCATTCTAAACGCATTGAACAATATCTCATTCTTTATGTGATTTATTTCCTTTTATTTTGAAATAAATTGAATTATACCTTCCGAAAAAATATGTCATATTACATGAAAAATCATGTTTACCTTTTCCAGTTCCCAACAACATAAAATACTTGCCTTGATAGCAAAATAGTAATGCGTCTTCCCATATTTTGTGGGTAACGGCTTAGTAATGGTATCACTGAAAGCTATATCTGTGTGCGTTAGAGGAACGTAGACACATTCGGCTCACGCACACAAAGAAAATGAAGTGGACACACGATTTTGGTCGGGTTTTGTTCTAGACGCGGCTTCTATGCGTTATTATTCTAAGCTTGCAAACTAGTAAATAGAGGGACATCGACTTTCCAACGAATAAATAAATGATCTAGATGAAACCAAAACCACGGACGGCTGAGCGAGCAATCACGAAAAATAATTGATCAAAATTAAAACGTTCCGACTGGATACATATTTAAGTGAACCATACATGATATTGAATGCGCCATTCACAACAAATTGCCACATTCAATACAAAATTCATTTTCCTGCTATTTATAACGAAGTGAGGATTGAAAGGGACGAGACAAAAGAAACCACCGCTCGATGCCAATTTAGCAGCTGCATTTTGTAACTAGAGAATAAAAAATTAACGCGACATGTAACAAGCATTACAGTACGTTACTATGAAATACTCTGCTTTTGTGCTCAGATAAATATTTTGCTGGTTTCGAGTGACGTCAGATTAAAAATAAATAAGCCGTCGCTTTATGGAGGTTTCACAAATGCTTTATGTGTGTTTGTTGGTTTTTTTAATAAAAGTGTAATGAAGTGAAATGCCTAAAAAGGAGAAGAGCAGAGGAGGAATTAATGACCATAAAGTAGCTTTAATAAGAACACCAGCTAGTAGATAGCAATAGTTTATTGGCTACGTACCTAGCCAGTAGCCTCTCAAAACTTGCAAGATTTAATTAATTAATTCGAGTAAAAGTTAAATGGTTTCCTTTTAATATCCAATTAGCCAATGACTTTCAACTTCAGCGTGTACTGACAGAATAAAATATATAAAATACTGAATTGGTTCTGTGAAGCGGGCCGGAAACATAGATTTGTGACAAAACTTTTAAGAACGCAATTAAAAATAAACGCTCGACAGGGCTCGAGCGTTCGTGACGCGCGCGCCGCTTGCTTTACAACCTTTTTCATGAATATACAACTTTAAAACGATGACACATTTTAATCCTACTAATATTATAAATGCTAAAGTTTGTGAGGATGGATAAATGTTTGTTTTTCTTCCACGTCAGAACGCCTGAAGGGATCTTCATGAAATGTGCCACAGAGGTAGATTATCGACTGGAATAACACATAGGTTATTTTTTTTTTTCGTCATACCGTCATACGGAGCTGCGGGCCACAGCTGGTCCTACTTCATTTCTTACAAATATTATAAATGCGAAAGTTTATGAGGACGTATGAATGTATGTTACTCTTTCACGTCAGAACACCTGAAAGGATCTTCAGGAAATTTGGCACAGAAGTAGATTATGGTCTGGAATAACACATATGATATTTATTTTTCGTCATACATGCGGGCGTAGCCACAGACGAGCTAGTTAGCAATATATTTCCCAATTTTCTACTCTGCTGGTCTTAAATGTATGGAAATGACACAATTTAAATCTTATGCTTCGATTATCAAAGGTAACTGCGAATACAAATTGTAAAAAAAAAAACAGTTTGCATTTTTTAGATTGTAATTAACTTGACCATTGGCCAGTTAAAATCGCTGAGAACCGTAAAAAGAGGCCGAATAAAAGATCAGAGATTTATTTATGACTTTATAAGTAATCGCGCGTAGATAATTCATGGAGGAGTCACCGGACTAACGATATAATTTAGAGCGACCTCCGTGACGCTTGATAAATGAAACTACAGCGGGGAATTTCGCTTTTCGACACATTTATTTTCTGAGACTGGGCACGCCCCTGCTGACTCCTGCGACTGAGTTATTGTAACAAAAACTGGGCCAACTAACGACGTCCAGGTACATGCCGACTTGTTCGTTATTCGACATAATTACTAGTTACTCTGCGATGAATAGTATAACAATACCGATGCCAAATCGAAACCAACTAAAATACCGATACCATATTATTGAATATCAATACTTATAGATGGATACCTAGAACTCATTTAACTCAGAGCGGACAGGTTCCAGGAACGGTGTTATGCACCACGTCAAAATTATTTGTGCCGCTTCCCGTTTATTCTCATAGACACTCAATATTTTCCATCTTCACTTTTCTCAGATCATTGAATAGTTACTAATTCTCCTCGAGTTTGCACGATTTAAACTTTGCAGGAGTTCATTCTGCTGCATAATGATTTCTAGTTTGAAGTTAGGAATGCTGTATTTCAGTTTTGATATCTTTTTTTGTGTGAACATTACTTTTTGCTGTGTTATATAAAAACGAATGTTGTCGTCTGCACACCTAAAATGTAAGTACTTATATTACAAAGTTTTGACAGTGTATTTTTTTTTTAGCTGTGCGAATATGTTTTATGAAGGTACGTCGCATGCACGCTACTAACGTAGCTAACTGGCTTGATCCAGTACGAGACAAAGGCATAATTAGTAGGGTTATTTATTAAGTTACGGCTTTTTTATTTGCCAGCGTTTCAGAGCGTTTTAACCTTTTGTGTTCTCAATTATAATTGTCAACCATAAGACAAGGAGGAGTAGAGCAAGTTGTATGCTAGTCCAGAACCCGTCCAGTGGCGTACAGTGCGGCAATTTGATATGAAGTCCGGTCCATTAGCCGTGAGCCGGTAAGCCGGAGGCTGACCGCGATGTAAATGTTGTCGATTTGTTCAGCACGCCGCTCTCCCGCTCTCCCGCCCTCCGCCCTCGATTCACTAAGCTAATGAGCCCCTTACAGAGGTAGTGGTATCATTTCTCTTACACCTAAAAGTCAAGTCAAGTCAAAAGTCATTTGTTCAAATTAGGCTGAGTGCCAGCACTTTTTGAACGTCAACGATTACAAGTAGACAATCCCCCAAAAACGTTATAATAGTATTATTATTAGATTAATTGGAGGATTTTATATTAGATTAAAGTGTTTTTGTCAAGTTGATATTAAATCAGCCCTTCACCACTTCCTATTGTTTTAGCGGGGAAGATGAAGTGACCAACCAACTCCCCAGAAACACATCTATCTGTTGCGTTAGAAGAACTTGCATTTATACAATAGTATGCAAAGTATATTACAAAGAAATATAATATAACATGGGTAACACCGTGTACAACATAAAAACTAAATCATTCGCCACTTATAAGCTAGCACACTCCACCATGCCATCATAACCAGACAACTCAAGCATAAAAAACAATGTAAACCAAACTTAATAAGCCTCCAGGCATATAGAGCGTGCCCGCCTACACGTGCAGAGGTAAATCTAACAATATATCTGAGACTCGACGCCACTAGGGCGACCAAAATAAAACAAAAAGCAGTTAATCGTATAATAAACATTAACAAAAAAAAAGGCAGCCCCCGTTCATAAGCATAACGCAAAGATCAGCCACTACACCCTCACTATATTTGTGGGAAAGAGGTAATCCGACCTCCAACGCTACCGCAAGCATTGAAATCTAAGCGAGCATTGCAGTTGCTCAGGATATATAGAATAATATCAAACAATTGTCTAAGTCACTAGTTAATCACATGTTGCAATACAGTCAATTATAACAAATAAAAAATGTATTGAGAGTATTAGGTATGTAAATTTATAAATAAAAACAAATAATTTCCCTCTACGGATATATAAATATACAAATATATTATGAACTCGTAGAAAATGTCACAAGCTACATAACTGACCATCTTAACATACCGAGTTTCCTCCGTGCCTCGGAAAGCACGTCAAGCCGTTGGTCCCGGCTGTCATTTGTAGATCTTTGGCAGTCGTTATGGATTGTCAGAAACCAGTAAATCTGTCTCCAGTCTTACCAAGAAGTACCGTGTTACCCAGTTAATGGGTTGTAGAGGTCTGGTAGGCAGCCGCTCCACGTGAAAATACTGGTATTCAGCTGAATCCGGTTTGACTGGAAGCCGAACCCAATATAGTTGGGAAAAGGCTAGGCAGATGATGACCCCTGCATTATTCTCGATTTGAAACGAGAATGATTTTAGTCACGGAGCTATTGAATGGCTGACAGTCAGCGCACAGCCGAAACTACTGCGAAATGAAATTTTGAAAGTAGGTTCCTTGGAAAGTTTAGTGAAGCACTAAGGCTAAGAACTCACGGAACGCGCCGCGGTTGCGGGCCCGCAGCTTCTGTAGAGGCGTGGGCGTAAATCGCGTCGTGAGTTGTGCTTTAATTTTTAACATACATAACTGCTTTCTATAGAAGCTGCGGGCCCGCAACCGCGGCGGTCGCGGTGTGAGTTCTTAGCCTAACAGAGGATTTATCGAAATTCCTAAGGAACGAAAAGAAAAACGGAATATATATACTTATATATTACTATACTATTATTATACTACTACATAAATATAATAACATTTTAGTTGCCCTTTCATTGGAATTAAACCCTTGCAGGTTTAATTCCGGAAGAACTTCTAATTTAAATTCACACTTTCTGTAATTCACTCTCCTACATATATTCCCTATGTCCGTAACAAACACATAATTTCGCAGTTTAGGACAGAGATAAGGAATGTAATACCTTCATAAATTTTCGAGGGTTAAAGATAGTGAAGAGATGTCCAAGAGGAAATAAAGCGAAACCTCATGTGGGTTTAAAACCTAGTGAGTACCTCTACTGTGTTATCTGATGAAATTGTGGGCATGAGTATGTGATCATAAAATAGAAAGTATTAAAACTGGATACCTTTCATAGTGAACAGAAAAACCTTTCTGACATTGAAAAGTTTAATTTCAGTAAAAGTTATACTCATGTTTGTGCTTATTTGCTCATGTCGGGCTGGCCCAAAAAGCCTTGGTTTATGGCCATCAATTACAGCACAACCCACCAACACGGGATGCGGTAAGCTCTTAAACTTGTTGGAGTTTGGCTTGGCTTTAACAAATTAATCTACCATATAAAACATTTATCTCTGTAATACTGTAAACAATAATTAAAACCACAAAGGCTTATTATTTACCTCATTATATTTCAAGTGTAACGGAACGTACCTTTAGGTTTTTAATTTCATAATTTCACACACCGACCTCGGATTGCTTTAAAAAAAATACTTTTTACGGAAAAATGTTCATGGATTTACAAAGGGTCGGGTCGTATTTTACGTTAAGTCGGTAAGGATAATTCGTAACAACTACAAGTAACCTCATTTTTATGCGTTCAAACATGTTGTAAAGAATGCTTGTAAATAGATATACCTAGGTATATCTTACTACTACTATAGTAGTAGTAGTATAGTAATGTAGTACGATGTGTTGCAGTACAGTCAGTGGGTTGTCAAGAAATTCTGCGGTCACCTAAATATTGACCAAAGATCAAAACAATACACATAAGATCGTGACATAATAATTACGAAGAAGCAGGTCTCCACTACCTTTATATGCATAATAATATGCACAATACACTACCTATGCATATTGAATAGCAGAAGGTGTTCATTGTGCTGGTCAGTCCGAGCGTGATTTCCTGACACGCTCTACCGCTCAAATATAAGTTACTCAATGGCAGTCTAAAATGCAAATATTCTTGCATATTTTTATTGGACTTTGTAAATATACGAGCAAATATGGTCTAAAACTTATGTACCTTTCGAATGTTGGTTACCAGGAAGGGTCCACTTGCTTGAAAGAGGATGTGGGATGAATGGAAAAGCCGACGAATACGTTTTCCGCTACCAACGTGAACGTTGCTAGCTGGCTACTAGTCTACTGGTTAGTCTAGTTTGAGATAAGGTGAAGATAATTTAATGACTTAGGGATCATTGCGAGCAGGCCCGGAGTCTGGGTTTGTGTGCGGGTCTTGAGGATCGCCTATGCTACATGAGACTTAAAAATAACTTGTAAAATGTGCCTCTCGTCATCATTATCTTCACCATGATGATGATGACAACACTCAGCCACAGCCCGACTGCCTCTAATACTAAGAATAGGCCTTTCTTTTCTTGTGCCACTCCCCACGTTCCTGTGCTAATGTGGCTGTACTAGACATTAACTTCTGCCTAACTTTTCGAGGAATAAGTCATGCATGCCATGTGACCTTAGTCGGTGTCATGGCATAAATTGTTACAGTGATCAACGTTCACAAAACTAACTCTACTTTATAGGTAAAATCATCACAGCATTTATTTTAATTTAAGAACATTGGTTTACTGTTTATGATCGAACGTAAAGATTGATAGGCTGTCACTACAAATAGTTTTATCGTAACAGTTTCTTGTGTTACTCGATTCATGTTACTAGAGAAAACGGGTAAATCGATTTCCCGTAACGGTAGTAATAAGTACCTGCGGTTGCAACAGATAAAATAGCAGATGCTGGAGAAAATATCTGGAGGCACCGCTACCGTACAACGAAACAACGCGCCGGCGGAGGCCGGCACGGTCGTAACTCGGACCAACCAGATATTGAATATTTTGTTGAATGGAAAATTGTATCGGTTTGTGCAACATTGTTTGTGAATTTTTGATCCGTTACCGAGATCTTTATTTAATAGAATTCGCAGTTACAATCGGGTTTAGTTATTTATTGCGTTTTCGGGGTATTGGATGTTGCTATGAGTACGAAAAGAACAATATGTGTGTTCCATTCCTGGCATCGCTATTGCTTAGTTATGGCCTTTCTAATGCACCTATGATATTTAATTCAACGGTTTTTTTTTCTGTATGTTAGGATAATGTAATAATTGATAATAATGTATTTGATGAGACTACTAGCATTTTATTTTAAAAATTCACACTATTTACAAACGCACAACAAATAATTATGATTGTTCAACTTTGATTTGTTCTCTGATAAAATTTATCACGTTTTTATCTTCCTCTAACATGAAGCAGGATTAAGAGTAGAATTTCTATAATAGCAACAAAGCATCGGGAGGGGGGGGGGGGTGCAAGAAACAGTCAAAACGCATAGTGTAGCTCCATAAGTGTTGCCATCGGATTGCGGTGCGGACTACTAAAACTTATAAAGAGCGCCTGCTCAGATACTGTCTGTATTGTCATCATCTACCTAGCCTTTCCCCAACTACATTGGGGTCGGCTTCCAGTCACTGAATACCAGTATTTTACGTGGAGCGGCTGCCTACAACACCTCCACGACCGGGTAACGCGGAATTACTTGGCAAGACTGCAGTCAGACAATCCGTAACGAATGCCAAAGATCTACAAATTACAGCCGGGACGTTGGTCGTTGGTTATGGAAAATTTCATGAAAAGGATATGGTCCTGTAAGCGTGGTCGTGGTGGTCATTTGCCTCATGTTATTTTCCACTATTAACGGCATAGGTACCTTCCTCTTTATAATTAAATAAACATCCGATCACTTATATAAAAAAGTGGCATTTTTCTTTGAATATCAAAATAACACCTCATATTGGAAAAGCCTATAAATTCATGCTATCAAAACGTTTCACCTTTGTAGAAAGCTAGAAATTGTGTGTATTGTCCGTGTTATATAAAGCTCCGACTATTTCAGGCCCCAGTGCCACGAGGGCTAAATGTGTTCTAAATATACCGACACCCTCGGGCGTGACGTCAGAACGCAGCCCCGTCTGTTTAGGCCGAGGACATGCTGAGAAATGCATGTTCGGTTCATGTGCTTCATTGCATAGACTTTAACAAATAATTAAACGAGTCTTTCTCTGAGTAATTGACTCTAACTACCTATATTTATGAAAATTGTAAGCTGTTATCAACTTGAACTGCACTTAAAGGCATTCTTACATAGTTTTCAAGCAATGCTTGAAAATACCTTTGAAGACGATCTCTTCAAAGCATTATTTATAGAAAAATTGCAGCTATTCCTTGTTCTAATTTAAGAAATATTGTAAGTATTTAGTAAAAAGGCTTTGAAAAGGCTTGTTACACATTGTTATTTTACAAGCTTGTTTATTTGATAGCTTCTCGGAGCTATATTAAAATGCTACGAGGTAGCATAACGTTCAGAACTCAGAACGCCGCGATATACTGACCTTACTATTGTGACGTCCTTCAGAAAGGTCAGGTTCGAGTGCCGACTCATATCCGTCACATATATGTATGGAAAGATCCATGAATGTGGAAGTGTTAAAAGGAGTAGGTACCTTTTTTAAGGGTCGTTACACGTGAGACGTGGGGTAGTGTACCCCGTGCAAGCCCCGCTGGGAACAGACGTGATGTAACGATGTGCTCCAAGCCTTATGGTGCAACATATTTCACTGTTGTTATTTAACTTACAAAAAGTATCTGAAAACAAAAGAGCGCTCACAAAGGCTGGACTTTTTGGTAAAAAAATCTATGCCCTTTGGTACAGTTTGGAACAAATAACACAATAATTAAAAACGTACAAAAGTGTCCTTTGTGTATAACAAAAAAATAGTTTTTAGATAAGAAAACTACTGTGGCACTGAAAAGACTGTATTTAGGTATAAAAATATTTTTTCTCAAAAAAGACACAAAGACTTACATGAGAACAATGTTTTCCTTATGCTAGGTATAATTGAGTTCGTCAATAAAATAAATATCGAGTTTTTCACTCATCCAATGCATTTCCACATGTGTAATTATTTGCCTGGTTATTATTTATTTATTTATTAAATATTGGGCTAATTGCTTCTTGAATGCATTGTATTTATAAGTTGTAAAAGACTGATATGGCAATATGCAGGCGAGTAGTTAAAGCCCACCAGTATTTTTTTCTAAAACCGGCCAATAAAAAACCGGCCAAGTGCGAGTCGGACTCGCACACGAAGGGTTCCGTACCATAAACCCTAATTTTTATTATTTTTAGTTATAACGGCAATAGAAAAACACAATCTGTGAAAATTTCAACTGTTTACCTATTACGGTCTTTTAGATATAATACGCTGACTGACAGACAGACGAACTGGACGGACAGCGAAGGCTTAGAAATAGGGCTTCTTTGGTTACACTTTGGGTACAGAAACCTAAAAATATCACTAGTAGTACTTTGCTACCAAATTCAAATGGACTACTAAAAGTAGGTATTTTCACTACCTACTAGTAAGTATACGTAACTATGTACCTTCTATGACTGTTATAAAATGAAGGAGTATGCAGCAGAGCTTGTGCAGCAGACGATCAAAACGGAATTATTTACGTCCCCGTTCTTACAGAACCGTAAAAAGAAGCTATTCATAAAGGAAATCCCTTAAACTTCGTCATAGGAAATTCAAATTCAAATCTGCGAATCGTGCTCTTGACAGCTTTGTGCCGTAAAAACGATTAATACTAACTCTTGGTTCATAAAATCATCAAATGCGAACACAACGTACTCGACTCGATTACGCTTCTGTCGAGTGCTATTGAAAACAGATCGATTTTCGCTGTAAAGGCTCACTCGATCCCTATCGAAAACAACGCCACCCCTATTACGTTCAATAACCTAGTCATAACACAATAATAATTAGGAGAATTAATATTACAGGTGCAGTTTCAAGCGTTTTGTTTGATAAGGGTTAACTCAACACACAAGTCGTGTTGAGCGACTCTGACCATATTTACCCATAATCTGCTTTTAAAGTTATTTGAGGAAGCTCAAGTGTAGGGTACGCCACGACAGTGGCGATAAGTCCCCTCTTTGAGGAGCGGCTTGAGAGGCGCCACAGCGTCCTCACCTTCCGCCTGACGCAGGTCCTCACCGGACACGGATGTTTCGGGAGGTACCTGCACCGAATCGGGCGGGACGAAACGCCCGGGTGTGAGGAAACATGGAGAACACTGTGCAGGTGTGCCCCGCTTGGGCGGGGCACCGCCGTGTCCACAAAGCGGCGATCGGCGGCGCCCTCTCGCGTCGGGCCCTGGTCCAAGCCATGGTTCGGAGCGAGACGGAATGGGACGCCGTCACCTCCTTCTGCGAAGCAGTCATGCTAGCGAAGGAGGTGGCAGTATGGGAGAGGGAGAGAACCTCTCGTCCCGGCCGCCGTGGTAGACGCCGCGGGCGTCGGAGGCCACCTAGTGACCTCCGGCCACCGTAGGCGCGGGCCTGTGGACGGTGAGCTATGGGTGACTCGCCGTCCGTCCGTCTCATGACGACAGGCCGTGTCGACGGCGCGTTAGTGTTCCACGCGCGCCTCAAAGAGAGTCAGCACACAGAGGGGCCCGAAAGGGCCGACGCCTGCCGGAGTCGCGGGACTAAAAGAGATAAGTACCGTGGCTCCGGAACACAAAGGGCACATGAAGAAACATGGATGGGTTTTAGTCAGTAGAAGTCTGACACTTCCTCCCGCTCCGCCCAGAGCGGGGGAAATCATTCAATGATTTCCCATCCCTAAAAAAAAATAAAAGATAGCTCAAGTGTACTCAAAATTAAAATAATCTTATCCACACGTGTTGTGTTTAAATCAAATCAGCATATCAAGAGCTATTCAATCAAAAGGGATCCCTCACCCGAGAGTGTTTCATTAATACGGGTCCTAAATTACTTACCGTGGAGAAAAACCGACTCCAAATTAAACATGAAAGTTGTACATGTTTTTACCTATTACACGTCCCTCAGTATTCCCAAAAATGTGGAGCTGGCTACATACTCTAGCCGAGTTATATATAACCTATAATTCGCAGAGCAAACAATTAATATTTACATAAGCATTAGTTCTAGCCAAGCGAGTGTAGCTTTAAGTAATTTTGTTTGAGCAAAGACTTTTTACTACTGTATTACGACATTTTCGCTCTTTCTCCCTACCGCTGGGAGAATTAAAATTTTAATGGATTTTCAATGGCGGCAAGTGAAATAAAACCAGAGGCACGGTGATTACACCGCTTCCGCTAGGAAAACACTACGTACTGCGCCACTGCCCGAACACTGCCAATTTAATTGCGGTATTAAGGAAATTAATTTAAAACAAATGCAAATTGTTTTCGCAAACAACCGCTCCTCAAGCACGACGCATACTGCTTTATTTATTTCACGTTAGGTATTCGCCTATTGTGATTTTATTTGATACCTGGATACAATTCTATGAAAACCCGTTCTGTAGTCGGCAGCAACTTTATTCTTATTTACATCGGCGAACTAGTAGGTACGCACTTGAGGGATTTACATATCGCGTGATATGGAAAGCTCGATTTCATTCAGAAGTCGTATATCGCTGAATTAATTGAAAGGATTATTTAAATATTTTCGACGGTAGATACGGTATTCAATCATTCACGAGTATTTATTACAGTACATAAATTAAAGACCTTATTATGTGCAAAATTAATTTGCTTCTGAATTATTTTCGCATTCAGTTATGAATAATGATGAGATGACGCTTATTATTCTTCCAAATTCAAAACAGTACTTATCGTAAAGAAAATTCAGGATACTCGAACTGGAAGGTTATATTTCAATGGTTTTAGTGCCCGGGAGGGGGGGGGGGGCTACCAGCCTGTGCACGCATAAAGAAACAAATAAGATTAGGCTGTAATCACGTTCAATAGGTGAGTAATCGCATCGCGTGAAGTTGTGATGCTGCCCCTAAGGCTCGACCCACGTCGCGCCGACCGTGTTACTGACTTCTTATCGTCTATCGTATAATATTGATGAATTCCGCAACGAGTTTTGAATTAGATTTAGACGGTATAAAGTCTAGAAAACTTAGCCCACACAAAAGGAATAAAAATAAGTGTTGTTAGAAAGAATATCTTGCAGCCTAAAGCAATTTGTTTTTTTTTGTAATGAATAAAATAACAGCTCATGTTTTAATCTAAAATTAACACGTTTGGAGCGTGATTTACGCGGGTTACGAATACCGTTTCTCATTCAACGTTTTCTACAGTTTATTGCCATAGTCTGCTTCAAACGTTTCCATTGCAATACAGGCGATATTAATACCTCTTCAAAATTTATTTCTGCCTAAAGAAAATAAAAAATGATATTTGTGGCGTAGCCTACGTTTTGTCACCTAAACTTTTTATCTTTTATTTTTTTTTCGCAATTTAAATAAGCGCTGTAATTGTACAAAGAACCGAGTGCTGCAAATATCCTTAAATATATGGCTGGGGTGTCAGCACAGCGCACGGCACACAGTGCAGGCTCTGCGGTTCAGATTTAAGCGCCGCCGAGCGGAAGGAATGCAGACGAATGATATTCCTTAACAGCCGAGCAGGGGATTAAGAAAGCTCCAAGTGACATATATTCCTGTACGAGGCACGGAATCACCAATTAAATGTAAGACTGGGCAGGAAGTAATTAATTTTCCCCTGCAATGTTTTCAACAACATTTTGTATGTTGTAGTAACGGTTCTTGTGTTATTTATTTACGTACCTATGCAGTGGAATAGTGGCATTTTTAAAGCGAGCGGCTTTAAACATAGGTGGTCGGTAGCGACTGGTTGCCACTTAAGACTTGTACCACCTCTAGCGGAATTGTACCTAATTAGTTGTCGGTTGCTCTCGTTCTTGTAAGATTAAGTTTAAGTAGCGCGTGGAACTGTAGTAAGTATAGGGGAATTGATTTATTTCATAGGATCTCATGTTCTGAGGGCCAATTCTACAAATTTTTAAGCAACGTTCGCATTCGCATCACAATCGCAAACTGTCAAATATGTATGAACATAAGGTTTTTTGACAGTTTGCGATTGACATGCGAACGTTGTCACTCTTGTTACATTTTTACCAGAAACGAAGTGACATTCTACCAACTATGGTCAAAATCTCCAGCACTACTAAAAGGTCACGTGGTTAATCTCGAGTTATCGCTAAAATAATATATAATTATATACGTATATTACGTACATTACATTTGTAATATGTATTTACATATATATTACAAAGCTGGAAAAGTATTATAAAGTTTTCCTGATCTATTCAATGGTTTTTTGTCTATAAAATTCGTTAAGTAGGTACCATTGTGACTATACTTACTGTGTATATCTTCTATCGGGATCTTAATCCAGTGGGACCGTTTTCACTGCCCTTTGTTTATGTTAAAGCTTAAAGAATATTGGATCTTCTGAAAATTCGATCAAATCCAAATATTGTCGATCAACATATTAAACATTTATACCATGCAGTTTTATCATTGAAGATGAAAATACTTCAGTTTATGTTGATCCGTTGGAGTGATGAAATTTTATGCTTTGTACATACCTACGAGTTCTATAGCTAAATACTGAAGGATTATTTCAGTTTAGGGGTCTTTTACTCATGAGATATTATCAAACAATGAGATCGTCTAATCCTGTTCTTAAACGCAATAATATACCTATATAAGTAGATTTATTTAGTACACTTTTTAAGTGACCAATTTTACAAAGAAATCACTTTTCAGTATTCTAAAGTTATGTTTTTAAAGGATTGAAACTCAGGCACTCACCATTCAAGGGAAAATTCACTTCAAGGCAGTGTTAAAAATGGAAACCTTTGTACTCTCTTACTAAAAATACTTATTTCAACGTTAAATCAGTTGACAGCTAATAAAACAACAACATGAAAACTTTCCGAGTTTATGATAAGAAGTTATTCAGCCTCGTCTTAAATACGGATAGGTAAATAAAAATACACAAACAGACGCAACGCAGTGGATTGCGCGTTAGAACCAAATAAAATATTAAGAGAGAGTAGGAATCCCGGTAACCTCACAAAGTGGGCTCCCTCTCAAGAGTGCTGCTTCCTATTGAATAGCTCCCCGCCTATAGATATATGTACATTCATATTTAGATCTTTTATCTACTGAGGGAATGCCTGCGAAAGCTGTTTCAATATTTTATCTGATGATACAATAAATAACTCTTGTTTTGTCTTGAGATCGGCGTTAGTAAATGTATTATGAAGAAAGGTATAAGTACCTAATGCTTAGAATTGTTTACTTTTGGAGATTTATTTAGATGTCAATGAAGGCAAAGATATATAGCTAAACATTTAACTGATATAGATGTCGTAGCCATTTCATGAAATTGACTATTTAATGAAATGATCGACCATTTCAAGTAAGTAAGTGAAGTTATCTTAACCTAACCTTATCTCGGTCACATAAAAAAATGGCCAATTCTATGACGAGTTCACGACATAATGCACTAACAGATAGCTATCAGTTCCAATAACAAAAATATCGTGTATCGAAAAAAATAACTACCAGGTAGATATTTGTTACAAGGGACAAACATTTTGTAGGTATGATATGAACATGCTTACCAATTTCCCAAAGCCTACGTTTCATTGTTCAATATTCAGATCAGCATCGTTATCTGTTCGTTCAAAGGTCACGGATACCTATACCAGATTTTTATTCAAACAAACGTACCCACATAACATCATCTATGCATATCATATCCATTGTTAGGCAGACAAAGCGTGTAGATCACCAATCGCTGAACGTTCTACAGGAAAATATTCTCACCTATTCATATAATTATCTTTATATATCTTTATTCAAAGTTTTGAAATATCTCCCTCTTTCTGCGAGTGTCAGTACCTATAACCCTATTTAATCGTGATATGTTAATCTTTTTTTCTCCGTCCTTTTTCGTTTGCTTCCATTCGTTTCGTTTTATATATCTCTCGTTTTTCCCTCTCCAGTATATTTACGAGATGTTTCAGCTTTCGGAGCATGCGCTTTCTCATTTAATTTAATACAAATCTTTACCTTAGCTATAAACACTCGTGTGAATGACTTCGCTCCTTCCACCCTGTGCTCGCGATGCGGGAATCTTTAAATATATTTGGGTTCATGAGAAATAAAAACCACGAGTCGTATTATCATAATCTTTTTATTAACAATAAAATTAATCATGTGCGATACATACATAATTGAATTTCCAATTTAAGATGCACAAGCCTGGTTACTGCAAAACTACTGAACTGCGTTTCGATTTCCATCCAAATAATTCGGTCACCGCATTAGAACATGTCTGCTTCGTGTGAAGGTAAAGAATTAGCACTTATAATAATGATTATAAACGGAATTGGTTCGAGCTGGTGCACGGTGTCGCGAGCGAGCGGTGCCGCTCGCCACTGATGTCACTGGACACACATAAACCTATTAGTTATTACGATAAAAAGCCCTTTCGATTTTCGTTAAATATAAGTAAGTATTCAATTGCATAATGCATCTCTCTTACCATTTTATAATCGAGAAATATGTAAGAAGAAAAATTTATGGAATATAATAACAATAAATAAATATTTTATTTACAGTTTAAAAATTTTATCGCCTATCTATTATATTCTTCGGGCGTTTAGGAAATAAACAGTACGATTCGAACTAACTAATAAGTGATCGACGCATGAACTGAACCTGACGAGACGAGCGGCAGTTCACCCCGCAGAGCGTAACACCCGTGTGCTCGAGTGCCACAAGCCCCGGGAACACAAACGGAGAGCCTACAACAACGCCACGCTCCTTACCTTCGACGTACACATCGGGTCACTTGGCTTCCAAATCAAACGGTTATCAATGAAAACAGCTTACAAACACGTATCATAGATATTAGAATAAGTATTTACAATTTAATTAGAGTTCAGTTACGTTAGTTTGTTCTCATATTTTGGTACTTCTTCAAACTGTGTACTGGTCTATTTCAAAACACATATCCACAGTAATTACTAAAAAACATATTATTGTAAAAGCTTCAACAATCAAATTAATTTATGCAGACACACCGATGTTACATAACGACGTCGTAACCCAATACAATAAACAAGAAAATGCTTAGTACAAAACATTGTTAGTCGATTGTCAATATCATTACATTAAAACTTTGTATCTACTTAAAACTTATTTGGCAGTATTGATCTTAAATTACCAAAACTGATGTTATTACCAGTTATAAGCTACTTCTCTTAATTCATAGGTATTAAATCCATTTTATATAACAAATTACAACGTACTATGGTCGTTTTATGTTTTTAAAAGTGACAAAACTGCTTCAGAATGTACTAATATTATTCCGCGAATATACATAGATTATACCAAATTTAGTGACGAATGAACTATTCCCTAGACTGTTACGATATATCAAAGATCAGGTTAATTGAAACATAACACTTAAAATGGGTCAATGATCAAGTCTTCCGGGATTTTTATAATAATTAAAGCTCAAATTTAATGGATAAGAAATATCCATTACATTTTCCATTTATGAGTAACACAAAAATCTTATCCATAGCACATTCACTTTGGCCTTAATTTGGCACACAGTATCAGTTATTGATTATACGATACACAATAACATTGTACACAAACTTCCGCATTCTACAAGGAAAACATTTCGCCATTACTAGATAGAATTTGCGGAAACAGATCACGATATTGAACATGAATCATAGAGAAACTCAGTTCGTACAGACACATTTCTTTACACAGAGCTTACAACGGTCACTAGTGGAGGAACAGAAGTACTCGTAGCGCCCTTTACGCACAAACGCAGGACGCAGGACACAGCAACACAACGAAACGGTACAAACCGCGCGCACGCACTTCAGGCACTCTTACACCTCGTTAACTAAACGATATTTAAGATAATATTGTCTCAGCAAAATCTCACTCCACGACACTCGTCAAATATTAGCGAGTCGTATATACTACGTATATATAAATTTGATAAAGTTAATTCGTATTTAAATATTCCATAATAATATTTATTCATAAAAACACTAATTCATCGTACTTTCGAAGTTCACAAGGTCACAAGAGGAGGCGGGTGGGTTAGGGGGTAGGGGTAGGGGTTGGGGTGTTCATTTGTCAGTTGTTCAGTAGACGGCGGCGAGATGCAACGTCTGCATGGGCAGCAGGCGCGCTCGCTCGGGCGAGGCGCGCTGTTAAATGATGCTCTCACGGTTCCGCTCGTTCTCCTCTAAGGAGCTCACTGAGCTACCGCCGCAGATCTGCATCTCTATCTCTTGCAGCCTGGACAGACAATGCATCGAAGTTAATAAACAGTCAAGTAGTTAAGTAAAAAATAGCCTACCACTTGACCGTTTTCTTATGTGTTTCGGTGCGCATCTGGACTTACCTCTGATCTACCTCCCACTGCTGCTGACTGAGTTTCGCAGACATGGCGGCGTTCTCCGTCTCGACGGTGTAGAGCCGCTCTCGCAGGCGCTTGATCTCGCACTCGAGCGCGTCGTGCGAGTCGAGCATGACGCGCGGCGCGGTGGCCACGCTGCCGCCGCCCGCGCCGCTGCTGCGCGCGCTCGACGCACACGACGCGACCGGTGATGCTACACGTAGGGGGCTTACTGACGAACTGCGACCGAATAAAAACAATTACAATAGAAATAGCATTTTGTACAGTAAAATCATTAAATTAGGCCTTATGAAGTTTATATAGCATTTGATAATTATTGTAGATCACACCTTCTTACACCCCTATGTTAGGGAATGTAGATGTAAGTAACTCTGTATTACTACGGGGAAAAATATAACCCGGGAACAGGCTGTAGTATATCTTAATTTATAATTTTGTAGTCCCATAGCTTTCAGTGTTTTCAGGAGTACCGCAAGGGTTTCACATTAGTCCCTTTTTCTTTCTATTTAGAAATAGTTAACTATTGTTTAGATGACGCATATAAAGGGTATGCATGATATTGAAAAGATGGTAGCACCTATATAGCTGGTCCCGATAGGAAGGCGGGTGTGAGAGGTGAGGGGGTGGCAGCACGGGTGCAGGCGGCAAGTTCATGTCCTCAATGGGCACGCGCCCACTCGTTTCTACCAACCCTGGCGTCGACTGGCAACGACCCATGGCCACTGCAACACAATCGCACGTTAACACCGATGACCTTCGACACGCCGGAATAAGTAAAAATACAGTAAAACAAAAATATTAACACAAACGTGAACTCAGTCAATGTTCAATATAAACAGATGAGGGACGCTTCAGGAAGCAATAATTCACTATGTCCGATCAGCAATAAATGTTTGTTTAACTAAACAATCTATTGCTTCGGATAAAGTTCAGCTTCATCAAACGCACATTGATTATAGTGAATAATGTATTAGCCAGACAATACCTTTTTCTAGCGGCGCTTTCTTATATTTTTCTAGTCTCTTGACGGCGATCGCCTCGAGGCGCACCCTGGCGGCCGGATACTCCTTGAGCACGTCCCACATGTCCTTCTTGCTGAGCACGAACAGGTCCGAGTAACCCACAGATCGCACCGATGCTGTCCGGCGGTTGCCTGTCGACGTGTCATCCACACACTCCATGCCAACCGGCGTCCGGTCCCCCCCTTATGAGCTGTTCTGATCCCTCATTCCACACGACACACACATATACAGAACAGGTCATAAGAAACACCAGACCAGGACAACCGATATTGGTGTCAGGGAAAACATGACAAGAGAAGTTCAGTCACAGGTTCAAGAACTAAAGTAAAGCTGGTTTAGTAAAAAGATCAAAAACTACCTTGAAATTTAGACAACACGAAGGGTAGGTTATAAACGGATCCGGAGTCACATCGCTTTCACAATTTGAAAAATAATAACTGACCATAAAAAAAAATTATAAGAAGCCATTTCTCTAGGGTTCTTATTGTGCTCCAATACCAAGACAAAGCTTTAAATTACAAAAAGTCTTAAATACGACTACTAAATATTAATAAAAATCAGTAGATATATGAGATCCGTAAAAGAACTAAGCAGTTCTACAAGTCAGATTGCATAGGATATCGAAGTTAGAAAAAAGAATTTTGAAAACCGATAGAATGAAACAAGATCTTACGCATGTGACACTTAATAATATTGGGGGATCATGCACCAAGAAGTCACGCCAAGTATATGAGGTAACCAGGGAGGATGCAAAGCGATCGGGGACACTGCCTTCAATACAACCAAAGGAGATGTTACTAAGATGCAAATAAACCACATGACACAAGACGCTACAAATCCTTGATGAGGATCTACGATGAAGCCACTGAAGTCCGATTCGAAACAAATAAAAGTAGTTAAGCTTACCACACAACAATATCTCTTCTTTTGAAGTATGTATCAATATGAAAAGGAATATTTTAAGAGCATATAAAAAAACTGAAATCATATCTAAATAGCGTAATTGTAAATTAATTTTAAAGCATTCCCTAATACAATTGGCTCGAACTAGTTAGCGCTAGTCGGTTGCGTGAATGCGAGGCAGTCGTCGAGAGACGTTAATTGAGTCGCAGCCGACAGCGGTAACAGTCGTCACAATGATGTCCCAGAACCTGTTGGTAGCGTCGCGGCCGCTCCCTCGGCCTGAGTGCAGCGTCTCCTCGAAACGTTTGCTTTTCAAAACTTTTCAAGAATACAGAGTAGTGTAATAATGGCGTGGCGTCTCGGGCCCTGGCGATATTTACCAAGTTGTTTACCTGCCGTGCCCATGTTCAGAATGGAAATTTCGCCAAAATAAGAACCAGCCTTGAGTGTTGCGAGGACAGTTTTCCCGTTGTCGCCTACCACCTGGAGTTTCCCTCGGTTCACTATGTACATTTCCTTCCCGACTTCGCCTAGGGAAAATTATACATTTTTAGCAGTGTACCCGGAAATGTTTTCGTTTTATTTTGTTTCCTCTTTCGAGAGGTAAAATTTTAAATATAGGAAGCTCAAGAAAATCAAAGCGTACCTTTTCTGCAAATATAGTCGCCTGGTGAGAACAGAACCGGTCGAAGCCGTAGAACCAACTCACACAAAAAGCCCGCCTCGGTGTTTTGGAAGATTTCCACCCTGCGATTACGAAAATATGCAAATTTTGGGTTTAAATTTTCTGAAGCAATGTTTAATTATTACAAATACCAATTTGTGCTCACACGTGAGAAGATACTGGACATGTGACCATGTTTTGCAATTATATCTAATTAATATTGTAAATACTGGTGCCACATTTAAAATTACGAGTACAGGTGCACTAAAACGTACGTAAACAAAATTCAGCTGAAAAACAGAAAAGCGCAGAAGAACCATTTGGCGACAAAAAATTACGGATCGTATAAAGGAACACTTATGCATAATTCATGGACGTAAAAAGCGAATGTTTCTCTTTTTAATTATACAACACGGGATATTAAGCTTGAACTGCTACGCTGCATTAACGTTGGTGAGACGGGTAGGTGACGACCTATTATCATAACTATCCTCGACTATTCGGACGAAATCGACTTTTGAAAGGATCTGACAACTCACCAATTGAATTAAGAATCACCATTAACAGATAGAATTGTACAAGATAAAATTTAATAGCTTGAACCCCAACTCAAACTAAGAGCAAATTATATTTCGGCGCCTTAACTAATTTAGTCGATAGTGACAATTTCATTAACCTTCTAGTTAAGTTCCGACAGTCCTTCGTCATTGTCAAGACCAACATCAACGTTTGTAATGTCTGTCGGAAGATCCTCCACCATTACTCAATAATACTCCAATTTCAGAAATAAAAATACGTTTTTCTTTGGAACTCTCTTTATGATGTTACTAGTACACCTGGCCCACAGCAATCAGTTGAGAAAGGCTCAGCATTTATTCTTTTGTATTTATATACATTACATTCTGTGCCTCGAATACAGCTCAGGAATACTAATCGCCTTCTTTTTTACCAACGACATGGGATCTGTGAGTTTGCCGCTTAACGCTAATAACACTAGTTTACACAATGTTATACCCAAAGGTGAAACCACTATTAAATAAGTAACCCTATTTGAAAAATCCTAGAGAGTCAAAATTTGGACGTCAATTTTTAAGATACCTATTTCAATATTTTGTATCTGAAACTTAGCATCTCATAGAAGAACTTTTTGTCCCAATACCTTCGTAGTCGTAGGACTTCTAATCGTGGTGAAACGTTCTTCATATTCATCGTTTACTCTTTCCATTTTTTCAGAATGCTCACGTAAAAATTTAATGTCATGGAAATGTTGAGTACCATTTTGATGTTGGTAATCTATGTATAAAAATAAATCCGTATTTCCTTTGGTCATCGCATCACGCGTGAACGGCTGGACCTATTTTTTATTGTGTTTGTTATTGTTAAGAGAAGGTTCTTATGAATTAAAAAAATAAGAAAGTTGCTAGTTGACGGCACTGTTTATTGTTGCCCAAGACTTGTTAAGGAGGTAAGCAGAAAACAAAATCATTATGATTTTGTGTGTATTTTTTAAATAAATGTTTAGGAAACTTTTCCCATTTAACCTAATAATATTGATGCATTTACGTAGTTATTGGTAAGACATGTTTCTATTATCTCGTTATTTTTTTAATATGGATTGTTGATCTATGTTATGTGTTATATCAGATAACGTGCTGAAACCCTTAGCGGGATTGAGTACGTTACGGTTACGATACCATTACTCATAAAGTTAATCTAACAAGTACACTGGTAATATGACTGATGATACGCAAGTCATACTTTCTGTAAACCAAGGGTACAACTGGAGTGGACTCGTAAGAGCAAAATAAATAAGAAACCAATAAATTTACCTCTTCAACGTATCTAAATGTACATTGATAGCTATTTCCGCCTTGAGCTTGTCAGGCAGACAGGAGACAGCCTTCTCTTCGTCGGAGCACTTCTGCGTGAGCCACAGGTAGTCGAACCACTTGATCACCTTCACCTGCAAGTGTGTGGGCACCCGCCGCATGCGCATGTATGTCTTCACGCCGTCCAGTTTCGCTATAACAATACAACGAATTCTGAAATAATAAACAACAAAAGTAAAAAGAAAATAAAGCCCCATATGATTGTTTTTTATTAACCAATTCAGAAGATTCCTTAAGAGACCTTAACCCAGTAAAGCCACTAAAAATATTATCCAATTCCAATAATTTACGTCGTTGCATGATAAGGCCGATGACTTAAGTAGCAAAGTCCCGCTTCCGCGATTTTATGAAGAGATTACCCGAGTAGAGGCTAGAGACTTCCAAACAAATTTCAATTTCAAAAAGATAATGTAATTCATCAACTTGTCACAAAGTTTAGCAGTGACAAAATGAATTTATACTGGTACTGTACTTAATCTCACCTGTCGCCGTCCGGGAACTAGGGTTAGTTAAGCTAAGTGGAGCGCCTAGTATGTCAAGTGCTAACTTAATGTTAGCAAGAAATAATTGCAATCTCAAGTTTACTAAAACCGTTTAACCCGGCTGCCATGTCGGCCCCGAGATAACAGGCTTAGTACAGAACAAACACACAATAACGTCATGTAATGTGGGCATTAAATATGTGTGTATATGTGTAGCACTTACCTGTGCATATTATACAGTACCTGTGCGATATGTTACCCTAGTTTACATCCCCAGTACATGACATTACAATTTTAATGGATATCGATCTGTCGAGACGTGATTGTGCGGTAAAGTGATATATTTCATTCCGTGTCCCCGAGGAGCGCCTATACAACCTGGGTAAAAAGGGGTCTGTCATCCGTGACGCAAGTTTCCTCTGTATTTTCTATACAACGTTTCTTTGACATATGTTATGCTAACAAGTAGTTAAAAAAAAATACAGAGTATATAAAACGCCGCTCCATGTTCACAATATTCGCATTAATAAAGTAGTTAGTAAGACTCCGCAAATTAAATCATATATGCTACACACAGAGCCCAAATGAATAGTACATTGTTATCATAGGTTTGAAAGTAACCGATTCACCCGAGGTAAACACTGTGCTTTTCATTACGAATAAAAGGAAAGTAAATAAAAAAAAACACGAATTCGCTAAAGAAATAATCCATATCCGAATCTGATGAACTCGTTTTCTTCAAAACTATACAACTTGAAATAACAAATGAAGATCAGATTGCTGCTTTCCCAGCTATTTTTTTTCTGTGACCGGCCAGCTATTCAGCCATAACATTTTCATTATTGTATTTTGTACGATTTGACGGCTGTCAGTTGAAAACGATTCTCCCAAGGGCTAAAAAGTAATACTTTCAACCCGCTCCTCAGGCAACTTCAGGCCTACTTTCCGAGTATGAGTAATGAAGAACCAATTCACACTGATGCAAAGCGTGCGGTTTTGTGTTCCGTCTGCGAATGTTAAATATTTGTACTCAAAGCATCCGGTGTAGTCAATATGCACAAAGGCTGCGGTCACCAGGAACCCAATTAAATTGAAACATACACATGAATTAATGCAACAAAATGTATACAGTGGAAAACTCATTAGCCAGGCATAAAGGTGAGCGGGAACAACTGCACCTAATCAGTAGCTTCAGTAACAAGTGTTCGGAATAAGTTAGCCCTAATCGCCACTTATTGGAAAATCGAACGCATGAACTATTACGATATTAAATTTTAGTATTCAATGTGTTCACGAACGTAATTATAGGTTTTACTCGTACCTTTGATATGGGTTATGTGACGTAAGCAAGGCATATCGGAGCGAGGTGCGAAGTGCTCAATTTCATTGAATGACTAGAGCGCGCTGAGAGGACGATAAAGTACAGTGCGCTGCATGTGGCCAGTAACTCATAAAACCAGTACTGAAAGTTTCCTAGCATTATATTATCTCGGGATTATTTTATCGCTCGTTTCGAAGACAAAAATAAACAAAGCATATCTTATAACTTTTGGCATGACTCTCTTATCCTAATTTATAGCGAGTCATTCCGCAAATATTGCAACAGCCAGTTATTCGGCTTTTTCTTTTGTGTAACGGATGTTATGCCAAATATAGTGTCTGTGGATTATTTTTAACCGACTTCCAAAACAGGAGGAGATTCTCAATTCGACGGGTATTTTTTTTATGTGAGTACACCGATTACTCCAAATTTGTGTGATTATTTTTTAGTTCGATGGTATACTTGCTATTTGGTTCCATAAAATTGAATTTAGTAGTTTTTATTTTATGAGCATTTTTGCTTATTTCAATTTCTGCGTAGACGAAGACGTCGTCCAAGTATCACCACTTAAAAGTGAAAAATAAAAAAAAACTTTTTTACAAAAAATGTAACCGACTTCCAAACAAAACACTACAAAGTATAAAATAACCATAATTTTGGAAGTCGGTGTTGAAAGACAAAGATACAAAACCAAAAACACAGAGTTCCGACCAGTTTGTAGAGTTTTGTTTGGAAGTCGGTTATATTTTTTGTAAAAAAGTATTTATTGGTCAACACACATTTGTATGAAAAGGTAAGACAAACTATTTTTAATATTTAAAACTATATAAAACGATACGTAATCACATGTAACTTTTATATCTTAGACATGAAGTGTGGTTAGAGAACAATACACAATATATTATATAGATGGATTAGGGACCTGTCTCAGCGTCGGCGATCAGCGAGTAGCGAGTTAGAGAAAAGTTTCGATAGTTTTGACGTTCGGCTAGCGAGTGCTTTTGTGCGAGGGGCTTATACTCGCAATACTCGCTCCGGCCTGCACTGTAGGTAGAAATTACTGCTTGTTAGTGAGTTCTGACCGCCAAGCGAGCATCGCCAAGCGAGTACAATCTAATAGCTCTTGTCGCTTCGTCCAAGTAGAGGTAAGAGCCGCTCGCTGGCAGTATCATAGTGTGCTAGCTGACAAGGTGTTTTTTTTTGTGTCATTTATTAATTACTTTGCATACAACTTATTGCATAAATTCAAGTTCTTAAAACGTAACAGACAGATGTGTTGCTGGGGAGTTTGTCGGCTACTTGTTCTCCACAGCTAAAACACTAGGAAGTGGTGGCGGGCGGGCGTTTGGGGGGCTGTCTTTTGTAAAAATTTGATAATAAAAAGTACTGGTTCTCAGCCTAATTTGAATAAATTACTTTTCAATTAGAATTTGAAAAGCGAGAACAACCAGCTATCGACTATGAATATATGTCTCTTGAACTCACACAAGACCTATATCTTTTATCCCTGCTCTGCTGTCGATAGCTATCGCTTCCTCACGGGTAAGACAAGTGCCTCAAAGAGTGAAAAGTGGCGGTAAACAGTGACGCAGACCATATCCTGGAATAGGAAATAAGATATTATAATTCTCTAAAAAATATTAAATGACTGAAAAGTCTCTAAATATAATACAATCTAGTTTTTAATAATTTCCTCACCAAAAGTACGTCCATTAATTAATAGTTTGAACGTTAGGCAAACGCTCCGCAAAACACAATTATTGTACATAATATTTAAGCGCGAATGAATGTTTTCCAACTGGCGTGGCGGGCTGGCAGGGTAGCACAGATACATATGACCAGGTTTTAATTTTTGAAATGTATTATGATGTTAGACGGTTAGTCGACTCTTCGCGCGACCAGAAAGCTGCCCTTTTCTTCGGCCCAAGAACAAGTTTCGCCGCATTACTATCAGTGCTCTGTCTGGGCACTATGTCCCAAAAAATAATTAATGTACAAGGGCTTTTTTCAATTTCTGTAGGTACGTCAAGTTATCTGTTAGTCAATATTAGCATTATGTTGTAAGTACGTAAATTCTAAGTATAAATGTAGGTTCATATGAAATGCATCTCAAGCTCTCCTTAAAATGTTAACCCTCAAGCCTCAACTGTAATACACATTTATTTTTGAGAGAGTTTTAAACAGAGATCAGCCGTACCCATGTTGAGCTCAGAAACAAATGGCTGATTGTTTGCTAAGTAGCGTCAACAATAAACATTTCGTCACAAAAACAAGTCAACAGCGTACCCTTTACCGTGCAGTATACCGGAGTACGCGATGTTATTAGTGTGCCGACATTTGGAGTAATTTAATCTTACTCAAACACGGTGCGGGGACCGCGGAGCGCGGTCGCCAGTGTGTGCGGGGCTGAGTCAACCGCCCGCTCGCCGCCACCGCATCACGAAGCGTAGCGCAACAAAGCGTAGCACAGCGCAGCGTAGTACAGCGCAGCGTCGCTCGCGACGACGCCCGACGGAAATAAGACACGTGCGCGACCAGCCACGCTACATTAGTTACGTTAGAACACACTTTTTGGAAAACGACGGAAATAAGGCTTGTTTATTTAGAAAAGCATTATTATTGTCGAGGTTTCCGTGTTTACGTCGAGCTAATACGTCAGCTGGAAAGAACATCCCAGAGTCTCTATATAAATTAGAGAAACCTCTTCCTCATTGGAATGAGAATATTATAGTCCGTGTTTCTGCTTCCATGTTTTAATGCAAATAAGAAACATTTCTGGCGAATGAAGGCACAGTTTATTACTTAGTGGAGGAACAACCATTTGTGACTGAAAACTGTTTATTTTAATGCACACTGTTTTGTTTGCTAAATTCCTTCACTAAACCAGAAATATTTTACGCAATTATGTTTTTAAATGTTATCGGTACACGCAACTCCACTGCAAAGTCTGAAAGTCAAACGAACCCAGTCGGGATCGGGAGCGCTGACTGCGTACACAATTTGAGGACAGGCCGCGTCCAGCAATTTGAATATAAACTAGATACTTACTGTAGGAGCGACTGCACCGATTGTTTACATTGCGCCCGCCTGCTCGACAATTTCTAACTCCCTATTGAACTCGGAGAACACTCCATGGAATATTCGAACGTACTCATTAACCGAATGACGTAGAATGTATACCAATCATAACATCATATTAGTTCTTAATTCTCCTAGAGGAGCAAAAATATTACGCTACGATACAGATTTACATCTGTTGACTCGAAGATTTTTAAAAGAGCTGCTATGACCAATATTCTGTTAGCACAAGGTGCATAGTGCATCAACCGTAAAACAGCTTACAAAAATTCACGAACTAAAATCCGAGCTAAGAGCTAGAAATTTCCCGCGTCTGCTCACTAAGTTGATAAACTTGATACTGTGTGTGTGAAGATTGCAAGTAGGCATTTTGCACCGGACGTGTGAGCTTATCGCGAAGAAGCTAGTATTTCATTAGACGGGTAAGCGACTGGCGCGCAAGTTATTTAACTTGTGAATAACTACCTAGCATTTTAGGGTTAATTAAATTGGCTTAACAGATTGAATACTCCACGGAGTGTGAGGCTTTCCACCTTAATTATTAATACATTTAAGTAATGAAGACTATATGATATTTAGAAATTTTTGTAGAAATATTTTGGTTTTGACCCAAATCTTGCTTAGGCTTGCTTTGTTTAATAAACTGTTTTAGTTATTATATTCTGTTGCTAGGTGTAGCTTAGACCTTGAATATGGTTTTATGTCGTACCTACGTGAAGCGTAGGTAAGTCACTCTGAAATACACTGCAGAATGGTTTTGACCAGCGGCGAGAGTCGTGGAGTAGATCAATTACTGTCGAATTGTTAGGCTCGGGCAGGCGTTGGGCGCTGGGCGATGGGGTGCGATGGGGCGCGATGGGCGCGCGGTGGCGCTCGGATCGATGACGGGCGGGCGCGACGCGCTCTCCCGGCGCGTGGCGGGATGGGGCGCGGCGCCCGACTTTCGCCGAGCTATTTATAGCATTCAAGCCGCTGACCTATTTCGCTGCAGCGCCACCGAGGAAGGTCACGGATTCAGCCTGCTCTCTGCCGTCGCGGCGCCATTGTCTTTTCAACCGAGCTGCAGCGCTAATTAAAGTTGTTGACACTATGCCGCACCTCAGTGTATATACTACCAGACTTATCCATTCTGTGAATTGATTACCTACGTGTCTTTTGCTAATTTAACTAGTTTTTTTGCGAACGTCAAAAAGAAGCGTTTTTATTAATGAACTCATAAGTCGGAAACTTTGTTGGGAGTTTTCGGTTCTAAGTTTGGCGAAGGTATCGAGTAGATGGCTGTTCCGTGAAGTCGACTTTGACGTAAGGTCGAGGAGCGAGTGAGGCTGGGTGGCGGGCGCACGTAGCGGCGCGGCGGGCGCGGAGCGCGCGCGTGCCGGCACGTCTACCTGCTTAGTACGCTAATGTGACAGGCAAGCCGCGCCGCTGCTCGTCCCACAATGTCTACCAAGCTCTTTGAACCTTCACACGTGCGCATTATATATCGTGTTAACCATCTAATGCATCACAGAAAATGAGAACTTCACAAAGCTTGTCTACAACACATATTTATACAGGAACGTTTATTTTTGCATAATCCTTCTTATATGGTAATCGGCTTACCTCAAACGTTTTTCATATTACTCGTACATACCTAAATTGTGCGCGTCAGATCCGGTCTGAGGAACGTTTAAGGCCGAGATAAGCGTGGGAGTAAGGAGACATGTATGAATAGAGCCTACAGTAAAACGAACCTTGAACTATGCCGACCTATGACAAACATTCCCAAGTGGAACCATAATAATATAATAACGGGTAAATAAAAAAAACTTGGCCAAATTACATTCCGATATTTCCTACAAAGGCCAAAGTAGATTAGATACTCGTATTAAATCAAGCAATCACGCACGTATTGACTATGAAAATATTATTGAAAAAATTACATAAAGCGGATAATACGTACCCATGGTATTATAATAAACATTTCTGTGAATGCTTTTACCTCGGCTTTGGTCGGAATTGTGTCATTGACATTCAGAGCTTTCATCACGGCACACATAAAGAGAGCTTATTATTTTAGGGAAGCTAGCGAAACACGTGAATATACGGACCTCAGGTTTATCTCGTTGTATGAACGAATAAATTTTTATGTAGATAACAGTAGAATTTATACCGACCACATCTTTGCAAATCCCTATTGTAGAAAATGTTTTGAATGTTCCGATAGCTGTCTTACATAATAGGGTATTTATATGGATAGAAAACAAATCATTCTATGTGGTCCTATATAATAATAATAATAATAATAATAATATCCTTGGACATTTCACACAACGCCATATAGTCCCAAGCTAAGCAACCTAATGCTTGTGTTATGGTAACGAGATGGCTGATAAACTACTTATATACATTTTTTTTTTTGTAAATACATACATATATATATACATATATACATTTTCAAAAAATATGAGACAACTAAGTTTTGCCTTCTTAATCAATAAAATTTAATAAATACAAAGCGATATACATACTGTAAATGTTCTACTTACGTACTTTAGAATATCTGTCAGAGTCAAAATGTTTTGAAAACCTTACTGACGGACGGATTGGATTTGTTTTGGTGTTTCATGAAGGTGGAAGGTCTTACCTTGGAACTCTTTCCTGGCGGTGCTGACCGAGGTGACGATGTTGGCCACGTGGCCTAGCACCGTGGCAAACAACATCAGGCCGAACAGCAGCTGCGCGATCACAAACACGTACTCGCCTTTACTGCGCGGCCGAGGCAAGTCACCTGTATACAAAAAAAAACGCTATATACTTTTGCTCTCGACTTCGTACGCGTATATCCCATTTTTCCCGTTCCTGTAGGAATATCGGGACGAATTACACATGTAAACCTTTCTCTTAAATCACTATGTTAATCAATAAAAACCGCATTAAAATCCGTGTCGGAGTTCAAAAAATGTAAGCGTATAAACGAAAAAACCCTCTTTATTTATACTTTTCGCACAAATAAAAAGTACAAACGCGGACTTAATGCCTTAGGCATTCTCTACCAGTCAACCAAGGGATCCTATGTTAAGATTCTATCGTTTTAGGCCATTTCTACATACTATGATGCTCTGGATAAGTGGCACTCTATTAGCGATAGCGATTGTCACCTGGTCCATCGCAAATATCGTAAGGCCCTATTGGCTCTAAAGTTGTACTATATTACTATTGTTCTTTTAATTTGATAACAGCATTTAGAAAACAGACAAAGTGCCTTTCTACAGCTATCGTCGTCGCTAGAATTACGCTTAGTTTAGAATCCATGGGCTGTATGATAAATTTAGAATTTGGAGTTAAGAAAGTCTCAAGCCCTTAATGACTAAGTTTGGCAGGTATTAAGATTTAAGTGGAGTTTAACAGAATTCAACTTTAAGTTCGAGTGAACAGCTTCTTCTAGGTAAGCTCGCGCCATCGTAGACTATGTCAAGTCAAGAGCAAACCCATCACAATTAAAAAAAGTATTAGTAGTAATTCAGAAACATGGGATAACAATACTAACTGAACGCTATGACGCTAAATGATTGCCTAAACATTCATTACCTCTACGACTTTCAACTCTCGCGGTAAGCTGCATGTTGAAAATACAGTGCAGTGCTCTTGTAAATACTCATAGTCAGTGAATACGGGGATCAGACTTTGCTTTTAGCATCAGCCTTCAAAGCAAGAGTAAACATACATCTTCTGGGCTCACTCGTTTGGTCGTAGATCTCATGCATTGTTTTGCATCAGCCGTGATCAGGGTCAAGAACTGAATCGATATGCATAAAATAAAAACAAAGACATAGAGATTGGTGATTGTGCAAATTGATCGATTCTGTACCGCGTTTTGGAACCATGGCGTTTGATCCCTATATCAAGTTTTGAAAGATAAATAACATAGTTGTAAGTTTATTTATTGTTGCTAACATTATATGAGTCATTGTTGCTCGCAATAAATAATTTAATAATAATAAATAATCACTAATCGCTGATCCCAAAAGTAACAAGACTGAAACAAGGGCCTGATTAGAAAATACAACATTTTATTGTGGACTAGCTTCTGCCAGCGGCTTCGCCCGCGTGATCCCTAGGGAACATATTCCCGGGATGAAAGTATTACTTATGTTCTATTCCAGACTATAATCTATCTTAGTTCTAAATTTCATTAAGATCCGTTAAGCCATTCTGGCGTGATTGAGTAACAAACAACCAAACTTTCACATTTATACTATTACTCGTTTATATTAAAGGATATTTCAAACTGTCGTAAGCCGTTTTACGAAGCTACTCGCTAGCCTCTAGGCGCCAAGCAAGCCGCCTGCCTGTGCGTTCGCGACCTTATACAAAAATAATCCTTATAGCATGATTCAGTATTCACGCGCGATGACTTATTATTAGCGTATTTCATGGCGTACTTTGGTGTTTCTATACCGATTTCTATGATTCTTTTTTATGGAATAGTTAAATATGTTAACTTTTTTAATTAGGGATGACTGAAAGTGTAATATAATCAGAAAGCTTCGAACTGCTAAGCTATCGGGAGTTACACGTGTTATTGTGCGTCAATCATAAAAGATAGATATATACTGTCGTGAGATATTTTTTATATATTTGAAGGAGAACATTTCCGTCGCACATGATTTCTGCATAGCTTTAACCATTAGGGTTGCACACGCGACGGAAGCTTAAAAATGGAGTAACTTCTCCCGTTTTCCCAACATATCCCTTCACTGCTCTGCTCCTATTGATTGTAGCGTGATGAAAAGTATACTATAACCAGCTCAGGAGTATGAACAATAATTGTACCAAGTTTCGTTAAAATCCGTCGAGTAGTTTTTGTTTCTATAACGGTTATACAGACAGACAGACAGACAGACAAAAATTTTACTGATTGCATTTTTGGCATCAGTATCGATCCCTAATCACCCCCTGATAGTTATTTTGAAAATATATTTCATGTACAGAATTGACCTCTCTACAGATTTATTATAGAATATAGATAGATAAAGATAGATCACGAATGCCAAAAAATAAAAAATGACACTCGATATCTAAATTATGTCACGTCGACCGTAAATCCTAAACATTTTAGCATTTCGAAATTCGCTATTGCCACCGTGTGTCGTGTCGTGTACCGCACTATGTCTAAAGCCCCATGTTGATTACTGTTCTCTACCATAACGGTGCCTGTCCATTACAGCGGAGCAAGGCAGCGGAGCAAAGAAACGGAGAAATTATAACCAATGCAATTTTATAAAATCGCCGCGCCACGTGAGTCACTAACATTTTCACTGGTATAATCTAGGTATACTTAATATTATAAAGCAGAAGAGTTTGTTTGTTTGATTGTTTGTTTGTTTGTTTGGTTGAACGCGCTAATCTCAGGAACTACTGGTCCGATTTGAAAAATTATTTCAGTGTTAGATAGCCCATTTATCGACGAAGGCTATATACCATCATGCTAAGACCAATAGAAGCGGAGCAGTAATAAAAAATGTTACGCAGACGACGTTGCACGGGTCAGCTAGTTGGTTAATATTTCTCCGTTTCTCCGCTCCACTGCCTCGCTCCGCGCAAATGAACAGGCACGTTTAGTGCTCGTTTACGGAGACGCGGAGCGTTGCGCGTCGCGTTACGAAGAAGCGATTTACTTGCACTAAACACAAACATAATAAGGCGTTGTATGAGAGCGTTTACGAACGTGGTATCGCACGCAGCGGGGCCCGCCCAACGCCCCGTGTCTCCGTAAACGAGCACTTAGGGTCTTAGGTCTTGCCCGGTCGGGACCAGTCACTTGCACACTAAAATATACATACTTATATATCATTGTTTAACCTTATTGCTCGGTCGAGTTAAGGGCAGACGCTTAGATGATACCGCGACCTTAAAGCTAATACTCTCATGCATGTGTTTAAAGTTTTTAACTACAAAGATTTGACTATTAAACAAACAAAAAATAAGGTTTAGCAACAACGCTTGAAAAGGTAGCTCGTAGTGGTGCACATCCCACATATAGAGACTATTTCGTGCCACAGAAAGCCGTTTTGTACCCGGCTGTTATTTAAATATTTTTGACAATCGTGACGGTTAGCAGCGTCATATAAAACATTGGCATCTACGCAGCGGTATCCGGTTGAACTGGAAGCCGACCCCCACTTTGTTGGAAAAAGGCTAAGCATATTGATTGACTAGTCACATATACATAATTTACTATCCAGACAAATAACCTATACACGGGTAAATATATTTCTCTTGCCCATACTGCGCTCGAAAGGCAAACGATACAATCACACGTTTTCCAAGACACCAACAGAGACAAATCGCAGCGATTTGACTATGCAAATTGATCTACACTCTACAGTCTCATCAAACGACGAACAAGAAAAATCGACCCTTATTACTTGTACACCGTTTTTATCGCTTCACCATTACAAAGAGGATTGTGATATCTATAGAGATAAGTATCATCTTTGTACCTATTGTCATTATTACTATTTTTTTATATTATTAACTTCTGTATTTCTCGAGGGGCTTATTATGTCCTATGTCATAGGGTATATTCAGGGGAAACAGGGTGTCCCGCAGACTTCCATTGACCTCTGACCAGGCGGGTGTTCTGTCTGGTTGCCTGCTGGTTAATTTTTTAATGTTGTATCTGTTCAATGGCGCGGTGAACTTTGATTGTGCGACATAGGTTTGTGAGGCGTTAAGTCAATTTTTTGTAGATAGTTTGGTTGTCTTAGGATAGAAACCGCTACAGATACTGAGAAATTCAAATGAACAAAACCAAATCAAACTTTGCATGATCCAGTAATCCTGTAAAAAAAACGCTAAATGCAGTAGAGGGTAGGGTTGGCCGAGCAGTGAAGTGAAAGAACCAATGAAATTAAAACAATATCTCGATCGTCATAACGTTATGGTGTGAAACGCGCGGTCGCAGCAGACCACGTCACCGCACCGCTCCCGACAACAAATCATACAACAACGCCTCTGTAATTGCCACCTCAAAAAAAAGCCTCTGAAACACACACGTTTGTTAACAACACCAATAAAGGACTGTTTCATGTTGATTTAGTTACGTTACTGCAAATATTAGCGAAAAAAGTATATTCACAAACTGCAGCTGCGGTCGCTCGACTTTTATCCGTGCGTCTCGTTCGAGTTAATGTCAGATTAAGCCTCGTGTGTAAGTACTTTATCCCACCACCTGTGACGAGGAGTTGCGAGAATAGCGTATTTTATTTTTGAAATAGCAGCAAATTTTCCAGCCGTACGAGGCAGCCGCTTGGAATGTCTACGCGAAAAGACTTAATTTGAGTTATTTGCTGAGTAGCCCATTTATTATCAATAAGCAAAATCAATCACCTACAAAGCGTGTGATATTAAACAAATTCACAACTATTGAGTAAAGTAACACTCGTAAACTAATTATATAAGACCGGAACCACACTGACGAGTAATGAAACTTCTATCAAGCCCAAACAAATTTTAGCATGAAATCTATCTTCCAACAACAAAATATTTTTAGTTAAATATGTATCGTAATAAATGTCCTAACGAGTATTGCGAGCTACCTCCACTCAACGATATTGTAAGCAGGTACAAAGTTTCCCTATCAGAAGACAGATGGCTGTCAAGACTTGACAGTTACGAGGAGGGGGGGGCGTTTTTTTATGGAATATATAATTCTACTAAATTGCAAGGCAGAGAGCACGTAAACTGTTGTTTATTGTCTACAAGCCACAAAAAGAAATTCGTAGCCAATATAAGCGTGTGCTACGAAATTTCGTAGCACGGCCTCATGCTACGAAGTTTCGTAGCACCGCTTGTATAATGTCAGTGTTAAAATATTATTATTTTTTTTACTATTGATAGGCATACGTTTGACCTCTATCTCACCTGATGTTAAGAGATGATGCGGTTTAAGGTGGAGCACGCTTGCCTAGAAGTAACCTATTCACTCTTGACTTAAAGACTCCCAGGTTTTAGCTAACAGGAAACACAGACTCAGGCAGCGAATTCCACTCCTTAGCTGTACGCACCATGAATGTATTCCCAAAAAGTTTTGTGCGTATAGGTGGGATGTCCACCATGTACCGGTGGCACGTCGCCGTACGTCTTATGGTCCGATAATGGAACGGGCTTGGCGGAATTAAATTATGCAATTCCGTCGCACACTCTCCAAAATGTAACCGATAGAAAACCGACAGGCCAGCAACTCGGCGTCGATGCTCAAGACTTTAGAGCTTCGATTCAACGAGCTTATCATTGCCGATCATCCTCTTGGCTCGTTTTTCAATTGACTCGAGGGCATCAAGCTGGTATCTGGCAGATCCGTCCCAAAGATGAGAGCAGTACTCCATTCACGATCGAACTTGCGCTTGATACAGTTTAAACTGTTCCGGCGTAAAGTACTGTCTCACCTTTGCCAGGATCTCCAACTTTCTAGCAGCCACTTGAGCCTTGGCCTCTATGAAAGGGCCAAAATTGAGGGTAGATGTTTATGTAACACCAAGAAGCTCAAGTCTGTCTGTTATCGGCAGGGTTACACCGCGGAGGGATGGAGCAGGGTGGAATTGGCTCCTTTTAGCGGAAAAGAGACACGCTTGGGGTTTCGCAGCATTGAACTCGACCAGATTGGCATCACCCCATTCGGAGACAGCCTGTAGGGACACGTTCAAGCGCTCAACCATAGCCTCCCGGAGAGACCGGGTCCGTGACCCACTAGCTCGTGCGTCGGACACGTATCTTTCAGCAACAGTGCTATCGTCTACATACCCAAAGGTAATCGGATCGGATCGGTTTTCGGATTATTTCGGCATTTTGATAGTGCACATAATCCGATGTCTAATTATCAGCTATGTTTCTTAAAGGATATATTTTTAGGGTACCCAAAGGCCAACGAGACCCTAATATTAAACCACCGCTATCCGTCGGTCCTTCTGTCTGCCAGCGGGCTGTATCTCAAAAATCGTATAGGTAGACAGTTGAATGTCTATTGCCGCTATAACGATAAATAAAAAAATAACATAAAAATCTAAATGGGGTTCCACACAAGAAACGTGTTTTTATTTTCGGTTTACTGTACGGAACTCGTCGCGTGAAGGTCTTACTCGCACTTGATCGTTATTTTACTTTTAAAAATGCCGCTTGAGTTACAAACAATAAACACTAGTTTCCATTTTAAAATGAATCTAATTTACTCCTTAACGTAATGTGACTGTCCAGTTTCTCAGCTACACATAACCTCCCTATTGTAATTACTGTAGCTAATATAAGAGGTAATAGTTATTTATGATACGAGTGCGGTGAGTTTGTTTTTACAAACGAGTAGACGAACGTAAGCCCAAGACGAACTCGAGGGCATACAATAGTCACGACTTTGTAAAAACCAATTTCCATACGTGTGTCATACAATGTTTTTCAACACATTTGCGAGAATGTTATCTCGCAAATGTGTTGAAAAACGTACGTAAATTCATAATGAAAAAAAAATTTTGTTCTTAGATACCTACCTACCTGTCAGTAGAAAAGTTGCAAGAATCTGTGACATTCCTAAATTGAAATTGGCGCGAATTTGCAACTAGTGCCACGTGCACGTGGTCAAGTTGCAGTATCCGATCTGTGATTGAACTGCATCAGACTGTTTGGAAAGCGACTTGATTAGAACTTGGATTCTCGCCCGTACATCAGTTTAAATCAGACGTGTTCTACGTTGTTACGGATATCTCAAAATGCAAAACGAGTCTTTGTGTCTTAAGTGATAAGTTACAATTTCCGTTGGAGACTGTGTTTCACATACGCATATCTTAACTTGAATCGTTTCGACCACCTCGTGGTACAAGCAAAATTATCAGATAAAAATGCAAGGTACTCAAAAATCTGGACAGACAATAAAGTTCTCGTCGCATCCGGATCTGTCTAAAGTTTCACCAGATCAGGATATTGTACAAAATGTCAATTTAAGAAAGCGAAAAAACCCTGAACAAGAAACCCTGGCGGATCTAAGAGAACAACTTATGGATTCTTTCAAGCAAATGATGAGTGCTGAAATTGATGAGATTAAGCAACAGAATCACCAGATACTCGAGTCTAATTCTCAGATAGTAAAACTACTGGAGCAGAGTGCTGAAAATTATAAGGAAATAGCTGGTAGGGTGCAAAACCTTGAAACTAAATACGAAGCAGAAAATGTACGGGTTACTGAGCTAGAATTTCAATTAAATGAATTGCAAAAGCAGCTTATCAAGAATACTATTGAAATAAGGAATATTCCACGCCATGATAAAGAAAACGTATATGAATTGGTCCAGAACATTTACAATACTCTAAATATACCGCCTATCGATGCAACAACAAATATATACAGAAGAGGTAAATTTGATGGTCCAATCGTTGTGGAGTACCACGACGCCAAGAAGAGATAATCAATTATAAAGGCGTCTAAAAAATATAACCTCGAAAACAAGGAAAGACCACTGAATACAGAAATTTTGGGTCTTAGTGGAGATTTTTCACGAGTTTACATATCTGAAGCACTGACGCCTTTGTCAAAAAAGATGTTAGCAGCTGCTCGAGAATTAGTGAAAAATGGAAAGTACAAATATTGCTGGGTATCTCGAGGAAATATCTTACTTCGCAAGGAAGAGGGCCAATCTGCCATAGTCATTAAAACCCTGAATCAAATTAAAGATTTGGCAATACAATGACTATATAATGGCAGCTTTTCTATCAAATTACGGTATTTTTCAGCGTCTTTTCTGCCAATTGCTCTTCTAGTACATTACTGTTCCATTCGTACTTTTTTTAGTTTAAACCTAGATTATGATGTCACACACCAGATTGTTACAATTATTGTTATTCTTTGTTACCAGTTTTTTATATATCTACATTACTACTATAAAGCTTATTATGTATTTGTTTATTTTATACTGATGTTATGCATATATCGCATTACTATTTTATTATATCCTATAATATGCTCCATGTCCGTTGATAAACAATTGTTATATTTACTACTACTACTCTCACAAATATCGGAAACTTTATCCCTCAACCAAACTTATTGTACCCTTAAAATTCGTTCTTATTTTTTTTTTTGTAAACAATGTGTAACATTTTAGAGGATGTGATCACCGATGTTGATAATAATATCAACGCTGGTGATTCCTTTTTGGTTGAGGATCCGGAATCATTTTTGCAATATGGAATTAATAATGAACCATCTCTTAAAATAATTGTACAGAACATTCGAAGTATACATAAAAACTTTGAAGATTTTAGACTTTTTATGGCGAGGAGTAAATTAGAATACGACATTATCATTCTAACAGAGTGTTGGTTACAAAGTTCAGACTTAATTCCTGAAATCGAACAATACGATGCCTACCACACTCAAAAACATATCAATCAGAATAGTGGTGTAGTTTTATACACAAAAAGTAGTTTGGCAAATTTAATAGTGTATGAACCAAATTCTGCAGATGCCGATTGTCTAATAGTCGAAATAGATAAAACGCATGCCTTTATTTGTATGTATAGATCACCGTCCTTTGTTTCAGTAACAAATTTTCTTTGTTCTTTAGATGAGCTTTTAATTAAACTGAAACACATACCCAATATTTATTTAACTGGTGATATCAATATAGATATTGGTACCCATAACAATGAGTCAAAATCAGACGAGTATTTAGATTTACTTGCAACCCATTGTCTCTTACCTAGTCATTCTCTTCCTACTCGTCTTAACAAATGTCTTGATCACTGTTTTGTTAAATCTAATTCTAAAATGTTGACTGTGATTTGTGAGTCATCTGTGACTGATCATAGCAGTTTGTATTTGAATATACCTTTATCGCAACAAAGTACTGTCTACGACAAACATAAAAAAAACTTAAAAAAAATCAATTATGATATTGCTGACACCCTAATTAACGAAATTGATTTTTCAAACATAACATCATTAGCCGATCCCAATAAAGCAACTGAAGTGTTTATAAAAATTTTATCTGAAATAATTAAAAAAAGCACGCAAACAACTGTAATACCAAGCAGAAAACAAACTCATCAACAATGGATAACCCCCGGATTATTACGTTGTATGAGATTTAGAGACACATTACATAAAAGACAGTTAAAATCACCTAATGACAAGCACCTAGAAACTACCTATAAACGTTATAGAAATCATTGCAACAATATTTTACATAATTTAAAAAATGAGCACGATAAACGTAACTTAGCCAAAAGTAAAAATGATATAAAAAAGACTTGGAATATCATAAAACGTGTATGTAATTTGAATGTGTTGGAGAAATCTAAAATTCCAAATGAGTTGCTACGTGTTAAGTCAACACCGCAGGAATCCGTTGATTATGCTAATAGTTTTTTTGTTAATATTGGGGCTAAACTATCAAACAATATTCTACATAAATTAAAAATAACGGAAGATGATCTAGTCAAAGGTTATAAGTATAATAACACTCCATTGAACTCATTTATGCTTCTGGAAACAGATGAATTAGAGGTACACAAAATTGTTATGTCACTGAAGAATACTAATACTACTGGTTGGGATGGTATATCATCACTATTTATCAAAAAATATATCAATATACTGATAACACCATTAACTTATTTAATAAATTTGTGTTTGTCTTCTGGCAAGTTTCCAAACGCTCTGAAGGAGTCCATTGTTGTGCCTATATTCAAATCAGGAGAAAAAGACAATATCAGTAACTATCGTCCGATTTCACTGCTACCGACTTTATCAAAAATTTTAGAAAAAGTGATTAGTTACAGATTATACAGTTATTTAGAGAAAAATAATATCTTAGCTAAAAATCAATATGGATTTAGAAAAAACAAATCAACTGTGGATGCTGTAGAGGACTTAGTTACCAACATAGCCGGGAATCTTGATGGCAAAAAGAAATGTTTAGGTGTATCTTTAGATTTAGCCAAAGCTTTTGATACAGTATCAATTTCTTTACTGATTCGTAAATTAGAGTCTATAGGTATCAGGGGTTTGCCATTGGAACTTTTTAAAGATTATCTTAGTAACAGGACACAAACATTAAAAATCGGAGATATTACTAGTACAAAGCTAAAAATTGACTTTGGAGTACCTCAAGGTTCAGTACTTGGGCCTATTTTGTTCCTCATTTATGTTAATGATTTATGCAATACTGACATACCTGAATCAAAAATTATTACATTTGCAGACGATACGGTTATTTTATTTCAACATTCAACATGGTCACAAGTCAAAACATCAGCTGAAAATGGGCTCCAAAAAATAATAAATTGGCTTGACTACAATTTACTCACGTTAAATTTAAATAAAACCAAATATATCACTTTTAGCATAAGAAACAATCTGCAACCACCTTCAGATTATCTTTTGAAAGCGCATTCTTCTAATTGTTGTCTTGCTATCAGAGATTGCGATTGCCATATTTTATCATCAACTAATAGTATCAAATACCTGGGTATTGAAATTGATAAAAATTTGAACTGGAAACCACATATCAGTAAACTTAAATCTAGAATACGCAAACTAATACCTATTTACAAAAAAATTAGAAACCTCAGAGACAGAAAGACTAACAGACTTGTTTACCTAGCTTTATGTCAATCAATCGCCACTTATGGTATTGCCGCTTGGGGTGGTGCACGAAAAAGTACGCTTCTTGTAGTCGAACGCGCTCAGAGGTGTATAATAAAAGATATTAATTTCAAACCCTTTAGATACCCTACGTCAAAATTATACACAGAGTTTGAAGTCCTGAATATTCGTCAACTTTACATTAAAAGCATTGTTCTGAGACAACACTTCTGCCAAAGACCTACTAACCAATCCAGTAGAAGAACACATGAAGTTTATAAAGTTCCTACATGTAAAACTTCTTTTGCTCAATGTTTTTCTTATTTCCTAGCCCCATTACTTTATAATCGCATAAGTAAGTTTGAGACCTTAAAAGACATGACGAGTTCTATTTGCAGGAGGGCACTGGATGAGTTTCTGAGTAGTTTAGATTATGAACGGACAGAAAAATTTATACAAATATGTAAGTAAATTATATAATAATTATAGTCTAATACTTAAATAAACAAAATATACTAATTTATATGTAAATAACTTCTTACTTATGTATATATATATTTATATTATATACCTACATATGTATGTGTATGTTAAAATACTATACTGGTACCTAGATACATTATTGAATAAAGTGTAGCTGTGTTAATTTCAAATCAGATTAGCATAATTATTATCAATTCTCAAAACTGATTTAACATTTATGTTTTGCTAAAAGTGATGTTGTCTGATATTTTTGCATATACCACTAGTTTACGCCAAACTCATTAGCTGTTATCGCATCTTTTGTATTTTTCTTTATGACCATAAACATTGGAGAACCGTTCTTATGACAATTAAGTTACAGTTGGTATTTCTGGAGCGAGAATCCTTACCTTGCCGTAACACAGTCTTTGACTAGCACGGAAGGTAAAGAATTTTTAACTGTATACCGCCAATTCGTTTACTTTAATTAAGTTAACAATGTTCGAACATAATTAACGTATGTTTTGTGAACTTATTGAGTACTTAACTATTTTGAATTATACTTAGTCTTAAGTTGCGGTATACTATGTAGCACTTACCTTGGGAAATAAATAAATTCTAATTCTAATTCTAATTCTAATTCTAACTTTTTAGTAGTTTTTACCGGTTTTTTGACAGTTATATTTTAACACCTTTATTTTAGTGAGTTATATTTTTGGAATCGTCTCCTCGATCTCTATTTCTTGATACAACAAACGATAGGTTTTGAAAAAAAAAATTGTTGACATTAATACGCCGCCAAAATCAGCTATTTTAATTTTTAAATACCAACCCAGTGTCACTCTCACTAATAAGACAAATCTAACGACACCTCTCAAGATAAAATCCATCAAGCCGTTTAGGCTACAAAGCGTTCCAAAGAAATATGCATACACACATACACTGGAAAAAAACATCTCTCCCCCTGGCGCAGTCTGGTAGTTAGATCTACATCTATCGTCTCATTTTTGCGTCAAACTATAATAATAATATAATAATAATAATAATAAGACAGTAAGATGCTGGTAGGGATCTTGACCGCACTTCCGGGATTGTCCTGATAGCCGTGGTATACCTCTCCACTCCTCTAGCACCTGAGGCCATGTTGCCCCCTTGGCGCTACGTCGCTTTGTGCTAGCGACCGTTTTCGGGGGCCCATTCATTGAGTGTGCAAGTCACCCCCTGCCATTTAAAAGCCGTGTATATTGTTAGTGGTCAGGCAGGGGCCAATAGTTTTATAATAAACGATTATCATTCCACTAAGCCACCCAAACCCATAGCGTTTCATTTTTTGTTTCCATATTCTGCAATAGTACTGCTCCAACCGGGGATTGTCCTTGGGAATACTTTCAGTGCATACAGGGATAATCGCCGGATGGTGCCCCATTACATTTGAAAAGTCTAACGGGGCCTCTGCGAGTTGGTTTCGGCCCCTCGTACGCCTACCAAAGGACCGGGTCTCCAGGGGCCCGAGATAGTAAAAAAATAAATAAATAAAAAGAAATATAATAATATCCTTGGACATTTCACACAACGCCATATAGTCCCAAGCTAAGCAACCTAATGCTTGTGTTATGGTAACGATATGACTGATAAACTACTTATATACATTTTTTTTTTTGTAAATACACACATATTATAGATAGAAAAACACCCAGACTCAGAAAAAATACATGTAGGTCGTACAAATATTTGTTCCGTGCGGGAATCGAACCCGCGACATGCTGCGCAGCAGTCAATCGCTCAACCACTGCGCCAACCGTGTCGTCAGTCGCCAAACTCGTCTAAATTATATATTGTTTATGGAAATAAAAATAAAGGTAAGGATACGCACGGCGCTATACAACGGACTATGTAGTAAAATAAGTACTTAGGCGAGAGTACCTACTTTACCGCACGTTCCATTGTTGCGTAATTTTTTGGGTTCCGTACCCAAAGGTAAAAATTTTGAAGACCCTATTTATTAATATATTAAGACTTCGCTGTCTGTCCGTCCGTCTGTCTGTCACCAGGCTGTATCTCAAGAACTGCTATAGCTAGACAGTTGAAATTATCACAGATGACGTATTTCTGTTGCCGCTATAACAACAAATACTAAGAAACAAATATTTAAGAGGGCTCCCATTCAACCAACTAGATTCTTTTGCCGTTTTATAGATAATGGTACGGAACCCTTCGTGTGCGAGTCCGACTTGGCCAGTTATTAACTTTCTAACAAAGTATGCGGGCTTCGTAAATGCATTTTTTGAGTAAATGTGTTGAAAGGTATTTTTTAGCTATTAAGTGCCTAATTAACAAACACATTCAATTTTTGCCACGATTCTTAATATTTATTGAATAGGTGAGAAAATGTTATATTGTTAAGAAATTTAATATGTGACTATGAATACACCCCATTAGAGCTTATTGCGGGCGTTACACTTGGCAAGCTTGCAAAACGATCGCCAATAAAGGGAACGGTCTCCAAGACATTGTAACACCTTTTTATTGTGCTCATAAAAATACATTATCCATCGTTAGCACTATATGTGGCCTGCTCACACCATGATTACGTTCATAAATTAGACTAATGTTATTTCAACAATACGAGTACCTACATGAATGGTTTGATACTCGGCGAAAATCACTGAGTAACTCAAGTCAGTAAAATAGCTTTCATTAATTTTTTTCACATTTTTAGACGTATTTTGATTTTATGTTCTTATTGTTTCTTATTTATTGTAATGTGAGTGTAATTAACTGGTCTCGGCACAACAGATACGCACACGAAACCAAATTTACGTCCCGCGCTAAGGTACGCACACACTCAGTATGCGGGATTTGTTGATTTAAAACTTTTCCCATTACCTGACAACCAGTACGGCTTTGTATATAGAGGTAATTATTATGTGGTTCTTTATTTATTATGGGGAGTTTGGATTATGAAAATACATTGGATTTATTGTATTCTGAATATGTACAGGATCCTGATAACAGTGATGCTATTCATTATTATCGAAATGACAGCGCAAATTACATAAAAGTTGTCCCCATTTGTACCTACAGATATTTTTTTTGTAACTTGATGCCATATTTTTCGGGTTATTGACTGCCGTAACCCACAAAGTAGCCGCCGGCAAGGGTTGTCCCAGTATCCCACGACAAAGGCATACGCGTTTACCCATGTATAGAAATTGATATAGGTCCGAATAACATCTAACAAAAAGGTTGTAACATAATAATGTCCAAATCCATTGTTTTCGGCTCAAACATAACCTACAAAAATGTTTCATAAAATTTGGAATTTGAATTAAAGAAATGTAGCCAAAATTTGAATATGAATTCTTAAAAAATCTACGTATTTTAATTTAATACCGGGCTAGTAGCAGGAAGCAAGCAGGTGCATGAAAATGACTCGGTAAAAATGGGACCAGGAATTTTTCATAACATTGAATATGGAACTCTATTTGGCGATTCTGTCTTCCTATTATTTTACATATTGCGTCACCCTAATGGCCATCGTTTTGGATATTTAAAATTAAATTTAATAATTTTGAAGTAAGTTGTGGTTTTGCAAAAAAACAGTTGAAACTGCCAATTTGATTATCGACGATTTCTAACCAAGCTGTAATTTCGAGACCTCAGTCAAAAATGCATGATTCGTGCCTTTAATGTTTTAAGTGTTCGTGAGCGCGGAACTTAAAATGGTGGTCATTAAATGGAATGGTGCTCTACATTGAAACACCTCTTGCTCTTTTCCAACGTTGTTGTTAGTACGTGCTAAGTTGTCGCGAAATTGCTACATTTTTAGAAATTTTACAATACTTATTCAAGATATTATTTTTTTTTATTTTTTTATTTGTGATGGGTTTGCTCTTGACCTTAGTCTTGGTCAGAAATGACAGAGACAAAGTCTATGATGGAGCGAGCTTACCCAGAAGGAGCCTGTTTACTCTAACTTTGAAGAGATTATTTTGTTCTTTCCCAACTATTTCTGTTTGATTTTCCTGTTCAATAATGATTCGAAAGCATTAAACGTTTCCAGCATATATTCGAATTTTTTAAACTAGGTATTAATTTTTGTATAGAAGTTACAAACCGTGGCATGAACATAATTAAATCCAATTATAACATAAAGGAAGTTTCGTTCCCTTGTTGAGACGCCACTTGCAAATCTCTATTCAAATTATCGTACGAAAATATACCTACCGGTTACCAAGTCCCGGAGGCGTGCCTTGTTTATAACAAGAATAAGTAGTGAAGAAATACTTACAATGTTTACTAAGAAAAGTTTCGTCTGCAAGGAACTGGTAACTACTTAACTGAGTTACAAAGTTCGCGCATGAACGACCACCCAATAATGTTAAGTTATTGTACTTGCTTACATTCTGTGTATGAGGTAACAGCGTTTTAATGTCTGGCTAAAGGTGTACTCTTTATATACTCTGTGTGGAACTTTAACAATTTTGGCAACGTAATGAATTACTGTTGTGAAGGGATCAAGGTGTTTTTGATTAACAACTTATATTAATTTAGTATACGATCATTTAAGGGCAATTGTTCTACAAGTTTTTACTCGTACAATCAGTTTAAAAAAGTGTAATTGCTAAAGAATTTGACTTTGACTTTTTCAAGCAGCAGAAAGTGCTAACAAAGTGTAATAAACACCTGAACTAGCTGAAAAAGAAGCCAATTAATAGCCTCTACACTCATTTATTAAACACACACAATTGACAACACTCAACACCCTCCCTAGAACAAAAAGTAAGCAAACAAAACCCCATTACCAGCACATTAGCATATTTTAATGAAATCTAATTTGAAACACCTCTTCGGAAAGCCGCAATTTATAGTTTATAAACAGTATAAATAGGCGGTATCTCCCGAGCAATTATCTTCCTATTTATGTGCGGAAAATGTCAACCTCTGGGAAAGTTTCCTCTATCCGCAGCCCCGGAGGTACCAGGCTGGCAGCGGTGAGTGGAGGCTCTATGTTATAAAACCAGCTAATCATTATGAGATGGTTACGCGATATACTCAAGCGGTTAATTGGATCTGTCTTCAGTAAACACGATTCATAAATAATAATGTGTATGATTTATGTTCTACTTTTTTTGGGGTGGATGATGAGTTTGTTTTGGTAATTAATCAGGGAATTACGGTATAACAACTTGTATGTTAGAAGTCAATTGAAAAACAAACAAACGGAACAGACAAGTGTTCCTTGAACTGCCCAGCTAGCCTATACCCAAGCGATTCGGGTTCGGCTTCACATCTAACCGAATGAAACTGAATACCAGTATTGCCATAAGTGCCGCTCGTTTAGTACATATATGTGCGTAATCATCAAAAGCCATATTGTTTAACAGACATAATGATAACTTCGACTAATAATTATTTTTAATTATTAAGTGAATGCCTTTGTATCTTTGTGTCTTTGTATGTCCAAGGATATTATTATTATTATTATTATTATTTTTTTTTTTACTATCTCGGGCCCCTGGAGACCCGGTCCTTTGGTAGGCGTACGAGGGGCCGAAACCAACTCGCAGAGGCCCCGTTAGACTTTTCAAATGTAATGGGGCACCAACCGGCGATTATCCCTGTATGCACTGAAAGTATTCCCAAGGACAATCCCCGGTTGGAGCAGTACTATTGCAGAATATGGAAACAAAAAATGAAACGCTATGGGTTTGGTGGCTTAGTGGAATGATAATCGTTTATTATAGAACTATTGGCCCCTGCCTGACCACTAACAATATACACGGCTTTTAAATGGCGGGGGGTGACTTGCACACTCAATGAATGGGCCCCCGAAAACGGTCGCTAGCACAAAGTGACGTAGCGCCAAGGGGGCAACATGGCTTGAGGTGCTAGAGGAGTGGAGAGGTATACCACGGCTATCAGGACAATCCCGGAAGTGCGGTCAAGATCCCTACCAGCATCTTACTGGATTATACGTCCTTCTCCCGAGCACGTATGCTCTAGCGAATCTCCACTCAGACCGGCCAATTAAGGCAAGGAAGAGGTGGGAGCTCTGTTCCTCGTCAGTTTTCACTCCGGCCAGCCAATAAAGGCAAGCCGTAGATGAGGAACAAGACTTCTCCCGGGAAATAAGGTTCGTGGGGTCGCTACTGGCCAACAGTTCGCCACAAAACTGCCTTGCGGATTGTATCTCTCTTTGTCTGGCCCCTCACCCTTGGTATGACCTAAGGTCCATCGGGACGCGCAAGCCCCACCACGACGTCAACGTAGAAATACTGCGGTAGGGTTATTATTATTATTTTTTTGTTTTCTTTCTCGGGTCTCTGGAGACCCGGTCCTTTGGTAGGCGTACGAGGGGCCGAAACCAACTCGCAGAGGCCCCGTTAGAAATTTCAAATGTAATGGGGCACCAACCGGCGATTATCCCTGTATGCACTGTGAAAGTATTCCCAAGGACAATCCCCGGTTGGAGCAAGAATATTGCAGAATATGGAAAAAAAAAAGATGAAACGCTATGGGTTTGGGCGGTTTAGTGGACTGATAATCGTTTATTATAGAACTATTGGCCCCTGCCTGACCACTAACAATATACACGGCTTTTAAATGGCAGGGGGTGACTTGCACACTCAATGAATGGGCCCCCGAAAACGGTCGCTAGCACAAAGTGACGTAGCGCCAAGGAGGCAACATAGCCTGAGGTGCTAGAGGAGTGGAGAGGTATACCATGGCTATCAGGACAATCCCGGAAGTGCGGTCAAGATCCCTACCAGCATCTTACTGGATTATACATCCTTCTCCCGAGCGCGTGTGCTCTAGCGAATCTCCACTCAGACCGGCCAATTAAGGCAAGAGAGAGGTGGGAGCTCTGTTCCTCGTCAGTATTCACTCTGGCCAGCCAATAAAGGCAAGCCGTAGATGAGGAACAAGACTTCTCCCGGGAGATAAGGTTCGTGGGGTCGCTACTGCCCAACAGTTCGCCACAAAACTGCCTTGCGGATTGTATCTCTCTTTGTCTGGCCCCTCACCCTAGATATGACCTAAGGTTCATCGGAACGCGCAAGCCCCACCACGACGTCAACGTAGAGATACTGCGGTAGGGTTATTATTATTATTATTATCTTTTTTTTTGTTTCCATTTTTTGTCTATTTATTTTTACTTATATTGTTAGATAAACAAATAAATTCTATGAAATTTTTATCTCATGGTATTGGAACATTACGATGTCATAACAAATGAAAACTAAATCAAATAAAAAACACTACAAAGTAAAAAATAACTTTAATTCCGGAAGTCGGTGTTTTTGTTAGTTTCTTCGTATTTTGACACCGACTTCCGAAATTAAAGTTATTTTTTACTTTGTAGTGTTTTTTTTTTGGAAGTCGGTTGTATTTTTTTTTTGTAAAAAGTTTTTTTATATTTCACTTTTTAGTGGTACCCCACACCTAACAACACCACTGCAAAATCGCAGAAAAGCAAAATACGCAATTTCGATTACTTGGATGACATAAAACTATCATCTAAGTAGACGAATTCCAGCTATTTCGATTTAAAATCCAAAGTTCGTATCGTTTAAAACCGATTTACATAAAATTTAAATGGGACCAATCTGCAAGTATATCCTTTCAGATAAAACAAGTATTTTTCAAATCGGTTCATAATTGTCGGAGTTATGATGTAACAAACATAAAAAAAAACCAGTGACGGATTAACCCTTAATCAAATTAAGCAATTGCCTAGGGCATCACGTCTGGGGGGCACCAGAAAAAGCACAAAAAAATTCGTGCTTAGGGCATAACGTCTCTCTCTCATGTCCAAAAACCACACCAAAAAAAGTTTCTAGGACTAATTTGAAACGAAAAGCATGAAAAGAGTTCTAGTCACAGAGACTGTCTATTAAAAAGCAGGCAAGGCTTGAGCTTGCATCAAGGTTTTGATAAGAAAATTCATGAAGAGAATGTTTACTGGCAGCACGTTTTACAGCGAGTTAGGTATAGCCGTTATTCGCACATTGGCAGAAAGAGGTCCAGTAGAGAAATTTGGATCTCCTCAGAATGGAATTTTTCTAGAGGTGCTGGAACTTATAGGCAGGTTATACGTAGCCAAATGGCAAAAACGGAAATCTTATAGATTCGTTATGTCTGTCTGTCCGTCCGTATGTCACAGTCACTTTTCTCTGAAACTATAAGAACTATGCTGTTGAAACTTGGTAAGTAAATGTATGATTTTCATACAAAAATAGAAAAAAAAACAATATTTTTTTGGGGTCCCCATACTTGGAACTGAAACTCAACAATTTTGTTTTCATGAAACCCATACGTGTCGGGTATCTATGGATAGGTCCTCGAAAATGATATTGAGGTTTCTAATATCATTATTTTCTTCTATCTAATATCTTTATCTGACTAGTTTGCGCGAGAGACACTTCCAAAGTCTTAAAAGTGCGCCCCCCCCTGAAACTTCTAAAATAAGAGAATGATATAACAAAAAAAATATATGATGTATATTACCATGTAAACTACCAGCGAAAATTGGTTTGAACGAGATCTAGTAAGTGGTTTTTTTTTAATACGTCATAAATCGTAACTTTTGCTTAAAATATAATACCTACAGGTTTGTACGGAACCCTCGGTGCGCGAGTCCGACTCGCACTAGGCCGGTTTTTATTGTTGTCTACTTCACTTCTAATATTATGCCGCATGGCATTGGCATGGGTCGTTACATCTCATCATCTTATTTTACAAAAAAAAACTAAGTAACGTTTTTAGGCGGTAAAGTTTTAAAGACCGATTCTAGTTGACATACGGATGGATAGGGGGGCCCACAGGCGTGGATTGCTTAGGGCATCAAGTAGTCTTAATCCGTCACTGAAAAAAACACAACCGAATTGATAACCGTCTCCTTTTTGGGAAGTCGGTTAAAAAACGGAATCTCACGGTGCGTTAGGCTCCGTTTTTATATCGTTAGTTCATTAGTTTTCGTATATCATTAGTTTACAAAATAAAAATAACCATACTATACATTACTCACACGAACTGCCATTTGGGTACTGGGCTTCGATATGCTTATAAAAATTACTCTACTACGGAACCTATTTTTTCTTATTAATATTATCCAGTCAGCAACAACAAAGATAACAATAACAACATATGTCTGTTTATAAAGACAACATTGCATCTAATATTGTAACAATTTTCATATGTGCGTCACTAAGGCAATACGTAACGGGCACGTTTTCTGTTTATTCGTTCATAGATGCTTTGTTTGTGAAAATATAGCGCTAATATTGTGAGTGCAGTCGGTCAACTGGTCGGCAAACTAGTTTACCAACTGGTTGTCAAACCATCTGGCAGACTCGTCGCGCCGAGACGAGCCCGGACGATGGACAAGTATCTACGGAGACACTTCAAGTCGATAGTGCTCGACTCGAGGGAACTTCTCAAGCACAATATTTTTATCTTCACCGCTTTTTTCGATTCATTTTAAAAGATTTGAATTGACCACTTACTGGCGGTAAGCAGACGATGAAAATTTGAAATATAAAAAGTCAAAGTTACTTATTTGGTAAAACATAAAGGTCGTTTTGATTATATTTGATGGTGCGCAGCTAAATTAAAGGATAATCCAACGTTTAAGTTACGTTGACAATTAACAAATTTTTGAACTAAAACTGATTGTGTAATTTTGTGGAATAGTAGTATTTGTTAAATTCTAAATTAAAATGGGTCGAATATTAAAATATGAGAGGGTAAACCCCGAATAGGGTAGCAAGTGGGGTAAGGTAGGGTAGGGCCTACGCCGTGATAGCTGGCAATCTGGCAGTCGTTTTACAGACAGCGCACGAGGTTCACGCGTGCTAACCTATTGGCTCGTAATCCAGTTTCAACGTGAATTCCACCGCATACTTTGTGTACAAGAGTAATCGAATAAAACGAGTGACTGTTATTAATCACAAACGTGGTATTATTTCAACGATCCTGATATAACACGCCCATGATGGATGGCGATCACCAAGACCGCTCCACTGCCTCTCCTGATAATTCCTTATATTAAATTTATGATTAGATACTATTCACAGTGGTTTTGCCAAATGTCTCGATTCAGACAGTTAATAAAATTGATAGCTAAAATCAAATAATATCTCTATTGTTTCAAACAATGTTAAACACTTAGAATATTTGGCGCTGCCTCGAACGAAACTGACAAAACCTAGCACAGACTGAGTAATATTGGATGTAGACATTCAATTTCGAAACCCAACTAATTTCGTCAACACAAACGAACGAAATTGACAAGCTATTTGATTAAATCGCGAATATCATTTGTATTGCACATCCACGAGCCTGATTTTGTGATTCACACAATTTATGAGGGATTTTGATGAATATAAATTATGCCATTATAATAAAATGGTGGCGAGCAATCTGTGCACCCATCTAATTTAACGACACGTTCAGTCGCGGTTATGAATGCTCTTAGGGCGAAATGGCCGTACTGTTTTGTTTTCAATACCTTATTTTGTTACCATAAATAGTCCTCGTTTATGTTATGTTTGGGGTTTGGTTCCCCTCCACAGGTAAAATGAAAAATGTTACTTTACAAGAAGATACTGACTTTCTATTATGATAGTCAGCCTTTGATATATACATATAAGTATGTATGAACATGTAGCAATATGTATTTGTTAAGTTTTTAAGTAGTATTACAAAATATCCTATAGTCACCTATAAGCATTTTAAATATTTTATATAAAAATGAATCTCTTTTTCCCTTGGTCCAAGGATCACGCGTGAACGGCTGGACCGATTTCGCTAATTCTTTTATTGTTGTGTTTGTGATTAGTAGAATGTTCTTATGAAAGAAAAAACTAAAAAAGTTGACGTGAGCGAAGCCGGGACAGGGGCAGCTAGTATACAATACATTGACTCGTATATACCAATTAACAATATTATAAAAGAAACTCTTCCGCCGCGTCTGTCTGTCTGTTCGTGATAAACTCAAAAACCTGCACCGATTTTCATGCTGTTTTCACCAACATAATGGGTAGAATGGTTGTCGAGGAAGGTTTGTATACATATTATTTGTCAAGCGAGCGAAGCCGCGGGCATCAGCTAGTTATTAATAAAACATTTCTAACCACAAGATGACTTTTTAAATAATATATCATATAGCCCTGTAGAGATCGACGCAAAAAAATATAATAAAAATATATAATCGCAACGCTGGATGTGGTTCTGGTATTTTGGTATGTTGTATAGACCAGTTTTAGAGTCATTAGTGTAAATCCGCTCGCTGCGACCCCGCGATTGTCCGCGAAATTTTAGGACATTTCTCACTTTTGGCTCTAAAAGTCAAAAACTATGCATTTTCGACAAATATCTACAAACGTATATACAAAGACACCTAAATTTGCAACAATTGGAGCCCAACCACAGCTCAATGAACTTTGTAGGAACCAAGATAATAGGGGTTAAAGTATGAAATTGCCGTTTTATTGTAATAGGGACTTCGAATTGACATAGAACCTTCATGGTTTGAGATTTTTGAGTGAAACTTTTTTCACATGGTACCTATGAAGTTCTTCTTTTAGAAAATGTGCAAAATTTGATTATCAACTTTCAGTTATTTTTTTATTCAGCTTAGACAAGAAAGATGGATACTCCGAAAATTCGAGTGATTTTTGAATACGAGTTCCGACGCGGCAGAAACAGCTCGCAATACCAGTGTTGGTTTTGGAGAGGGGACAGCTAATGAACGCACCGTGCGATTTCGGTTTAAACGCTTTCGTGATGGAAGAATTGATTTGAAGAACGAACCATGAGGAAGACCGCCCACACAGGTGAATAACAATGAATTGAAAGAGATGGTGGAAGCCGATCCGAGCCAAACTACCCAGGAATTAGCGGCATGGTTTAACGTTACCTTACCAACAATATTGACTCATTTGCGACAAATTAAGAAAATAAAAAAATATGAAAAATGGGTACCTCATGATTTGGCTCATCTGTACAAAGAAACGCGTGTTGAAACTTGTGTTGCCTTGTTGAATCGATACAGAAATGAAGGAATATTGTAAAAGTGGATTCGTCAAGAGAACCGTAAGCGAAAAATGCAATTATTAAAACACTATCATTTAAGATTCTCCGAATCGAAACTTGAAACAAATATCTCTGTTACAATAAAGCTTTCAGAGAATTCATGTTGTTCGTGTATCTGAAACAATACAGTGATGGACTTTACCTCTAATGAATTTCATGAATTCGACCACTCTATTGAAACTTGTGATGCATCAATTTATTATGTCGCAATGTAATTTTTATGTTATAGTGGAGTTACAAAAGTTTGCTACGTTTGATATAGTGCACCTAAGTATTATGTTATAAGGGTTTCGTAAGCGACAGGACTCTATTATTAATACTAAGGCCCGTTCTCCAAAACGTTAACTCGACACCGACTCCACATCAGTTTTTGAGAACGTCAGACAAAGCTTGTCAAATTGATTGAGAATTGCTCGAGAGAAGAGTTTATTTGAGCAAGGTTGTTAACGTAGCACAGTATATAATAGAGAAAGAGAGTTATTTTTGTTTTGCATAGAAAACTCTTTAAGAAATATCTTATTAACTTTTTGGATGAAGAGTAAATCGATTTTAATTAAGAAAAATAGATACCTATTTTTCTTAATTAAAATCGATTTACTCTATTCAAACCATTTATAGACAAACTAGCTGTCCCGCGCAACTTCGTCTGCGTCACATTTTTTATTAATGGTCGTAGCGTGATGTACTGATGTTATAAAGTATCCTATCTTTTAAGTTGGAGCAAATAACAGATAGTTACGAAGTTTGATCAAAATCGGTTAAGTGGTTTAGGAGTCCATTGAGGACAAACATTGTGACACGAGATTTATATATATTAAGATTACTTACTCTGTAAACGGTTATTGACTTATTTAGCATGTATGGCTTTATTAAGTAATTCTTAGAACGCGTCTTAGGACACGTAAACACACACGTAATTAAAATCGACGATTAAATGATTACCACCGAACGTAACAAATTATAATTATTTATTTCCCATCTACTTAATAATAAACCATTGCTTGATACATATTTTTTTCGATTGTGCAAACTGAAAAGTGAAAATTTTGAAACAACAAGTGATACTTATAAATTTATAATAAACTGACTACAATTCTAAAGAAGACGTAGTGGCAAGTTTAGCCAGTGGATACCTAAGGTCGGAAATGAAAACGAAACGATAACCTTGTAAAATTCACCCAAGATGAAAAATTCGACTTCGAAAAAGTGTAGGACAATTTCAATCTTGCTCGGAACTACTTACTCATCTTCTTAAAACTCTATTGGGTTCTGAGCATCCTGTAAACGGTGTCACAAAATGTGTGGCACATAATTATGCGGCCTATCATCGTAAATGTAGTGGATAAATTCAAAATAATTTATGACACGCCAATGACATCTTTGACGTTGGTTTTGAGTTAAAATGAATGTATGATATTCGCTTGCTCAAGAAAAACTCAAAATCAATGTGGAGTTAGAGTTGAGTTATTGTTTTGGAATACGGGCCTAAGCCTTGTCTGATTGTCCGTGCATCAGTTTGTCAGCGGAGTTTGGGGGGGGTTTCTCATGAATCGTAAGAGGACGATAGTTGATACACCTCTCTTTATGTTACCGCTATAACCACGTTAAAGTAACAATTAATAAAAAAGTTCACTATCCGCAAAGCAGACACAGTAGTTAACAATTAGCGAATACCACATGTGATTCATGAGACTCTAAACCGGTTAAGATTTAAAAGCGCAAGTACATTAACATTTAACAATGTTTTTTCTTGCCAGAGTCTAATCACTTGATTTTTTTTTATAAATCTTGAAAATATCCGTGTTTAACGCATACCTGCTAAATTTGATTCAAACAGTAAATAGCAAGATTTTCCCACTAGTCTGCAAAAAGATTTATATTATAAGAAAACCAAACTACTCGAAAAGTGGAGCGTAAATTCTCAGACTCATTAATCAAACATTTTTCAATACCGCGTGGTATCGTTTGCAAAACATTTCTCATAAGATATTTATGTTATTTATTACGGAGTTATTCACTAAATATTGGAAGGCGCGGGTAGTGTTGGACAGGTCGTCAGTCATGCTTGACGTTCGCCCGCGCTATGAAACTGATTCCACCGTTTTCTATTCCTCATGCCAATGAAATTTAATTAACCGTTCACTGAACACTCTTATCGTCCAAGTGAACAATTTACATTATTATTTCTGGCTACTCTCATTTTAGTATTTCGAGACGTGACTTTTTTCTCTGTTACATAAACTGATAGCAGAAAAGTTTCCTGTTTTAATTATAATTTATCTTTGTATAATTGGGAACACGGCCGAGATTTATTCAAGGTTCCTTTTCTTTAACATTCTTTGATGTTATTCTTTAGTCGAAATTAATACTTTTTACTGCTTCGACTTTGTTTCGGGTATTTCGTTTCATTTCATTTGATAAATTTACCCAGAACTTAAAATGTAAAATAGCACGCATTCAAACGAAAAAGCATTAGGGTGAACATATTTAAGAGAATTATAACCAACTTTGTTTCAAGCAAAGTTTCTAGAAGTAAGTAAACTTAGTTCGTGTTCATAGAACTATGCGAGTTTCTAGCAACTAACAAATGCAAAAATCATGACTTTTTGATTAATAGACATGGCTTGGTTCTTTTCTTGTATTGGTTCTTTTCTTGTAAAAGGTAAACTAACAATTTTAATTTTAACTTGTAGCTAAATAGATCATAATCACATCCTTTGATCAATTTTTAAGCATGAACGTGAGCAATTTGCTAGACGCGAAACGAAGTAAGATCTCAAAATATAGTAAGCGATGCTGTCGCGTTCAAGGAAACTAAAATTAGATGGCAAGTCATAATTACTCTTACGAGCGGGATCATTTCCCACCAAATCTTCTCATAAAAACTAATGTTACTGAACACGTAGCACGGAGAAGTCATATGAAAAGCCGTATATCTACACAAGCACACACAGCAGTCGAACAGTTAAATAAATGAAAGACTCACCTATCGTCGTGAGCGCCAGCGTGCACCAGTAATAACTTTGCAAATATTGTTTCACCACATCCGCAGTCTCAGTGTCATGATACACCCAGTTTTTACTACCGAACCCATTGTTTTTATATATTATATGGTACAAGCACCCGTTCCAATGGAATATCACTAACAAATAATGAATTAAACTTGTCGATCTAAACAAGTTGGGATAGTTCGTATGCCGCTCAGTTCGGTCCATGAACGCCCAGAAGCGGTATATCTTGACGAGACGGAACGAGCGCAATATGGAGTTGAACCCGATGGACAGGTACAGGAAGTCCAGCGGCAGCAGGCACAGGCAGTCGATGTAGAACGTGGTGGAGTTCATGTAGTGCGCGCGCAGCTTGGCTGCGTCCGTCTGCAGCACGCCGTCCTCCAGGTAGCCTGTGCGGAAGTGGAACAGGATGTCCGCCAGGTACAGGAAGTCCGAGAAGTAGTCCAGGCAGAACCACACTATCAGCGTCTCGCCTGGAATAAAACGCACCAACTTAATTACACATACAAAAATCAGCGCCTACGCAAAATAAATACCTAACCATCATCTTAATTTCCAATTTTTCCCTAATGGATTCATTAACTTCCATCCAAACTTTTACTCGAAACTAAAGACAAAAATATCAACTACAAAGCGCGAACTTGAAAGGGACTCGCAAATTTTATGTGGCGCTAAAACTCATCGCAGCTGTGAAGTGGTATTGAAACAATTGAAAACTCGGGCGGCGAAACATCCAACGTTACCTTTCCAAATATAAGATTGTCTCCGGTGTGAAACATTTAACTCAGAAAAGCTATTTAAGTAAGTAATTTAATTCACCGCGGGGCAAGTTGGCGGAAACTATGCGCGGAGTGCGCTAAGTCGCTGCAGCCCAGATCGTCGTCACTAATCTTGGTTGCTATCTAAATGGAGACGACATTTGCATAAGCTCTAGAGTCAAAATTGGATTTTTATCCACGTAAGCGCCTGCTTTCAAGTAATTCATCCAACATGAAAATGAGTAGGAGCCATACAAATGGGCCAAATCTTATATGCTTAGTATAATTTAATCATTTGCTGAGTAACTCACCGTTGATCTCCTGGAAAGCGAACCTGTAGACGATGACCCAGAGGTTGTAGAGGAAGGCGAGGGAGACGACCATGGACCAGTAGTAACACAGCCGGCCGGCGGGGTCGAACACGAAGGACCAGTGCGGGCCGGCGCGCAGCCGCCCGCTGGCGTACGTGGAGCGCCGCCGCAGCCCACCGCGGCTGCCGCTGCCGACAACAATGCTCCATCAACCATCTCATTACCCATATCGTTTGACCCTTTTAACCTTAATTTCTTTCAGTTTGCCTTAACTACGTACACAACGTTAAATCCGTTCTCCTTTGAAGTAATCTGCATAACATTACGTGTGTGCGCTCTCTACGAATCTAATAAGAGTTGCACTCAACGTTAACCCTTGAGCGAAGGGCTCATTACATCATCTTTGTAGCTATGTGTATGTAGCAAAGTTGTTGTTAAGTAAGTAAACACAACGCTAATTACGTCACTAACAATCGACAAAGTGGATCGAAGGTAATTTCTGGTAACTATAATACGTAATCAAAATATAACTTTGTACTAACAACTTGTTAGTACTAAGTCATATTTTGAATACGCAGTTACCAGAAAATACCGAGAACAGTTATATATAGGGATATCAATGTACTCCGTCTAAATTATATAAGTGTGTATTTGTGGGCCGTAGAGCGTGTGCGAATGGCGGCATTAGATAGTTTGCCTTCATTTGATATCGAAGTTAGTGACAGATAGGCTCGCGTGGTTCCTTTGTTATTCGATATCATTGTAGGCGATCGTACATTATATATATTGCTATAATAAGGATAAGGGTGGGCGAGATATTAAATTCTTCTTCTTGAATAAATATCATATTGTAGTACCCATCTCTAAGATGCATACAAATGTCATGTCATGCAAAGGTGGTGAATTTGTGTGTTATAGTAATGCATATTTTAATTACTTCGCACTGGGTTAAATGAAAGACAATAAAAGTAAACAAGATGATAGTTAAAATATGATTTTTTTATAAAATATAAACATCTCAAATTAACGGGAATACGGGAAAATACTTTTGAGTTACTTGTATGGTATAGATCAAAATTGCCCTCGCTTGTAAATTACATGATACAGTTTAAGCACTCAAATTGCAATACATAAATCACTTAATTATTTGTAAACTATGTACATACGTGTACCTACCAATTAAGATAAGGCATTAGTTACACGCTAATTACAATAGTCTTTGTTCAATCTCGACAGCCTATCGATCAATCGAGCCGTACGCGAACACGGCTAGGAGCGTGTGTAGGCGGCGTACTACGAGTATGTAGGCATTACACATTCAATACGCAAGCCTATCAACGACTGAGTCGTTTACACAAGACACCTACTTCCCTATGCTAAGCATCCCGGTTTACACCGTGTGTACATAGGTATCAGGCACGGACCGGGTAAGATAAATGTAAGCAGCGCTATTTGCATTAGCTGATTGTTTTGGAGTTAAAACCGATTGACTGAGTCAGCTCGAGAGGGATGTATGTACCCGTGTGTATGTTATTGCGACTAGGGAATAATTGAATATCGCATTTTCCACCTGAGGGCTCACCACAGCGATAGGTATCCAATTAACCCTCCGGATACTGAAGACAGCCAGAGAAAGCGGCAACCACAGGCTTGCGGTCCCAATCGAACCGGTTTCATTATCTTGAGCGGGCTCAGAGGCCTTAGTGTGAGTTTTTTCGGCTCACGTTCGAACGCGTTCGATTGCGAGCGCGTTAGAATTTAGTATGGGAATTTAGTTATAGTGCCACCTGGTGGTCACTCGTAGAACCTAATTTCCCATACTAAATTCTAACGCGCTCGCAATCGAACGCGTTCGAACGTGAGTCGAAAAAACTTTCACTAAGGCCACAGATTGAATGCTGCGAACAATTCAGCTCGAGGTTCGGTATCTCGACAGAGACCTGTCAGGATATTTGAACAGCGTCTTTAATACAATGATATTGATATTATGTTGATAGCATCTACATTCGATTACCCAATATCATGGACGGTATATGGTTGCAATACGTTAATTAACACTACATACTTACATTATAACACATTACGTGCTCAAGATATCGAATATTATTATTATGTTATAGTTCTTCTGTGCTTTAGTCAGGTTTATTTACTACCCTAAACAGCTGAAATCTCAATACTTAAATCCTCAGCTTAAATCAAAAGCCATGCGTAAAAATTGCGTCGGCCCAATCAAATTATTAGAGCATACATATATAACGAAGAAATGGACCATTTTCTGTAACCCAAAAAATATAGAATTCTTAATGTATATTTTATAATACTTGAATGATTTAGTCCTTGCGATCTCTCTGAATGGAAATGCAGACATAAATTGGATATCGTGGCCTCACCAAACTTGTGAACACCATTTACCAATGTAGAGTTGTTAGCTAACTTCCAGTTGTTGTGCAAACGCGACCACAGCTTATTTAACTAGTTAGTTGTCTATTAATACGAGTCTCTTCATTCACATAAGTACTTCCACATTCCAACGAAAACTATCGCAATGTTTGTTTTTTTATAAAAGAACGCTGACAAATCCAGTTTCATTAAATAAAACGTTGAATTTATTCTTAGGGTGAATTTGCCAACCAAAATTGGATTTACTTAATTCAATTTGACAGTGCAGATTAGAGAGCCGCCGAAATAGGTACAGTTATGAGAAAAACATCACTTTCCGTTTGGTTCAGGTGAAACTAGGAAAGGAAGCTCAGCTTTTCGTAGCTTTGTTTTGGATTACAAATCATCAAATAACTCCCTTCCACTGCGTCCAGAGCGCAAGGGAGTGCCAGACTCTAACTGACCTCCTAACTACGCTTTGAGTTCCAGGGCCGCGGTGACTCTTTTGAACAAATTCCAAAACCCTGACAGAGCTTTTCGTAGCTGGCAAGAAGCAAAGCAAACGCAGGCAATATTCTCGATTATCGAACCTTGCGATATTGAAAACAAAGACTTATTGCGTTCCAAATATTGTTCCTGATACCAGAATCTCTGCGCTATGATAGCCTATCTATGTCCAGACAGACATATCCTTTATATTGAAACTGGACACTGCAAGCGAAGTGAAACAAAGACTAAACGAATATTGACCAGACAACGTAGCCATATAAACAAAGTAGAGACGACACATTAACATGAACGAGTGAATAACTTCGTTCAAAATAAATCGCAACTTTAAATGTATGGTTATGGCGTGCATTTCGTATAAGTGGCTAATTTAAAATCAGTGGGTCGTAAGTTGTATGTCCTATTAAATCATATTTTGTATTCATAAAATTTTGTTGTTTTACTCAGTTGGGATATTAATACTAATTAGTTCGGGACTCTGTGTTATGTCTCTTGCTTGGTTTAAAACAACGTAGGTTTCTAAACATTCATGCAAACAATATTAAAAGTTTAATTAAATGTAAAAATAGAAATTGAGTTGTGTCAAACACCCGAACACTAAAACGACTGAAAAGTCAAAAAAAGACACTTTTCAAGCAGTCTGACGCAGGTGGTGGCATTTATTTAAGTTCAATCAATGAGTTGATGCCACCAACTGCATCAATGTGTTTTTTTTTCTACGTTTAGTGAGTTACATTTTTGAAAACGTCTCCGCGAGCCCTTTACCTATTTTCAGGCCCCACATTATTTTTAGTAAGACGATATTATTATGTCTCTATAAATAGTATGCGTTTGTTAAATATCTGGGCCCCAATAATAAAAGTCTAAACAAATATAACAAATTGTAACTCTTACCCAAAGTCGATATCCGAATTGCGATGTAATTTCGCGAACTTTGACGCACACCAAATAGTATATTATAGTGAATACTGGTGAATGCTGTCAAAGCGTATCAACTGTCAAACGGTATTTTATTTAGTTTTGTCGACAAGTTAACGCTTTGTTCGAGTGTTATTGGTACAATAAAGACTAAATGGAAAAGTTGTGGTTTGATAAATAACTTCGTGTAAACACAGGCATTCATCGAATACGATAGGCACGGCAAAAAGTTTAACGTATTTGAAAAATAACAAGTTATGTGTTGCTCAACTTAATAACTTTTTCGTATTTACAAAATCTATGGTGAACGTGTATGTGAGTGGTTAAAAAATGGTTCTTATGTCACTTAGCTACTTTATTTCAGTTGTCCCTTTTTAGGATGAAGTTTAACGAAAGTACGATTGGAGCGGAACGTACACGTGCCATCTAGCGCTGCAAATACGAAACGTATACGTATAAATACCTTACATACACACTCCTGTGATGCCACCTATATTTTCTGCTCGCTCCCTATATCTCATGGCGCTCTAATGACACTGATAGCCATTGGGCATTTACACCAATGAGTATTTATAACAACATTGGTTACTGTATACATTTTTCTGTAAAAGCATGAGCTTTGCGTGGCGTGCAGTGAGTGAAACGGACACAAAGGCTACATGACAGTGATGTTAGACACTTTCTGGTTTGAAAAGAAACGGTTATTACCACCATACTTAGCTGAGTATTACTAGCATCTACTGATACTAGAAAAACCCACTCATGTCGAGCCATTCGTTGTAAAGTCCTACCAGGCTGTTATTCCGTCTGGCTGGCAACTGCCCGGTAGTTGTTGTCAGACGGTTGGACATGTGATATTTCGTTTGATGTGTCGCCTAATCAAACATGTTCTGTGTAAGGTTTAGCGAGATAGGCGCTACGAAAGTGGGTGTAACGTGTGGTAATATACTAAGTTTAAAATAATGTCTGACTATACCTGTCAGTTCCATTGCAGTGTGAGGGTGCAAGGTGGTTGTGTGAGTGATGCGGCGCGGGCGTGGCAGGTGCGTGAGGCGTGTGCGGCGTGCTACGCCAGCCGCTCAGCAGTGGCGCCTCCCCGCTCGCCCCCAACAGTTTTAATCTGAGCAATAAAATTATATTTAAAATCAATTAAGGCAAAATTCAAACAGAAGGTCTGTCCGCTTATTATTTAAAATTATGAAAAAATAAAAAATCAACATAAAATCCAATAATAATCCAATAATGTTAGAGTTATGCACCTGAACCTTCCTTATGAATCACTCCATCCATTGGTGAAAACCGTAGATACGTAAATCCGATCGGTAGTTTTTGATTTTATCGCGTACACATAGATAGACCGTGCTGTAGTGATGATGAAATCTATCTCTTCCGTTACCCAACTAACATTAATTTATTTTTAAACACTAAGGGCGGGTTGTATCAAACAGTTGGTTAACGTAACATACGTACGTCAAAAAGTTACGATTACGTACGATGTTTGACGTTCGTATAGAAGCGTTGTTTCAAAACATTCTGGTATAAATTCCTGCTCATCCCAATATCTAGCTAAGTTATTGTCACGGGTCCTACCTAAATAGCTTTTTTGCATTCCACCACTTATTTGTGTCATCAGAAGAGCTGGTATTGAGGATTTCAAAAGAAATTTCACATTATTGTTTAATTTGACGCAATTAAAGTAGGTAACGTTAACCAGTGCTCAGACCATCTGTTAACGTAAACGTTATATTTGACGTACGTTAACGCTGACATTTTGTGAAACAACCCAATTTTTTGATTTAACGGTAGTTAGTGCCATATTTGACGTTTACGCGTGCGTAAATTGTACGTGAAACAACCCGCCCTAAGTATTCATTTTAAAAATAAATGAATGTTACTTATGTAAGGAACCTGACGAATACGAGTATCTGTTAGAATACCAATGGCCAAATATTGATATTGAAAAAAACATATTATCAAAATCTATTCTGACCATTCAAAAGAATCTTACAATAGGAACACACATATGAGTTTAATAAACATGATTACAAGTTTACTATGATCAAAAGTTTTCATCAAAACACTAGGTAAACATAATGTTTAATCATTGACTATTTCATTTTTATCGTTTTTTTTTAAATTTTTTTCGTGTCGTTTCATTAGGTACTTAGCTGCCGGAATGGTTTGCTATAAAAGTCTGCTGAAATTAAGATACTAATGACGTCGAGTATCCCGTCGCAAAATTTAAAAAAAAAATGCGATTGGCGATGGTCATTCAGCCAGTTAGCAAGAAGTAAAAATAAATTTATATGAAACTAAAAAGGTGGAAAATCATTTATTTTCCACACCTTCCCGCTTTAGAAATTTATTTTCAGGAATAAATAATTACATAGTTGTATAAAAACGGTAATTTAGTTAAATACATATTATTTATAAAAGTAGGTATACAACCTTTTTGGCACAAGCAATCAGGCACTGGTTATACCGCCACGTTGTACAATTCCGAGGCCATTAAAACAAGAAAAAACGCATATTTTTATCTTTATTTGATAGCTTTTGGGGCTGTTTTTCGGTAGACAATGGCTAGTACATTTGGTAAAAACGCTGTATAGAGGTTTTATAGCAGACGCTTATTTAATTTACGGTTATGCAATTTTTATACTGAAGTAGATTACAAATACTTATGGGGGCGCTCTATAGTTTCATTAAGTAAAACGTTAAGTACCTACATTAAAAAAACAAAAGCCGCATTAAACAACATATAAATCTTCCTTACCTCTTTCCACGCAAAAATAAAAACAGTCCATAAAGCAAAAAAAACAAAAGTCACCGACTTGCCAGTGTTAATCTAAAAAGTTATGCAGATATGAGACTTTGCGGGCGGAAGGAATCGTTTGAAGTTCAATCGACTTAGTGGCACACGAGCGGCCACCGGTAGAAATTGGTTTTCCCAATACGACCTGTGTGGGCAGAGCGGCAGAGCCGTGTGGAGCTGTGCTTGAACTGTCGTCCCGTAAAATGAGATATAAACCGTTCAAAAATACGATCGGTCGTATTGCCGATGTCGATGCCGCGGCGAGGGGCTCGCCCAGATTACCGGCGTTGCTGTCGCTAGCTGCTTAGCTACTATTTACAGATTAAGTGGAGCGCTCTTTATCGGCTTTTTTATCCCAAGATTGTGGCTTTTTTAGAGTCGAAGATTTTTTAAAGCTTTTGTTTAATTGTTTCAGGAGCAGTATCAATAGTAATTGCCACTCTCATCTCAGTTTTTCATTTTGTGAACTGAAAAGTAAAACTCTTAGTACGTAATCAACATAGGAAAGTGCTTAGGCCTCATTTTTCTAAGTGACACGAACTAAGAGACATTGAATATCGTACCATTCAATTGAGTAAGAATAAATGAATGAACAGCAGCTTTCGTTCACTGTCATTAAAACCTGCAAACAAACAACGGAGTCGAGACTTTTCACCAAACTCTCACATATTGTTCTACCTCCAATAAGGCAGGTTTATTTAAAAAATGACGTACCTACATAAGTCTTTTTACCGAGGAGGTAGGACGTAGGCTCATCGAGTCAACACTTATGATTAAAGCGGCCCTCAAGGAGAGGGTCCTCATGTTCCTGGACAAACACAAGCCAGCCGTCGAACCTCTTCACGGTCGCCTTAATGGAGGCACACCAGGTTTAACCACGGCTGTCAAGAAAATTATGTGCCATAAAATATTAGACAGGTTCGTAGTTTTAGGCCAGTTATACAAGACATTTTGGGTCGCAGTATTTTGCCTGCCGTCCTGATTTTTTGGGATGTTATTAGGGTAGATGCCAGTAGTGTACACTCAATTTTTCAACCTCGAAAGACCTGTGCTAACTGCGTGATGCTCAGAAAATTTCAAAGTTTTCGGTAATTTTTCAGACTTTGGCTTATATCTTCTAAACGGTGAATTCTATGTAAAAATTCAATCAGTAGACTATGAAAGTACATAAAATTTATTGCAACAAAAATGCAAATGCAGCTATTTAATTTAAAGGTATATAGCACGTCAAACACGAACCATTTTTCACAAAAAATCGTAATTTTTGTAAAAAATGGTTCGTTTGAAGAAAACGCTCATGTTTTTCTTCTCTCAAGTTTTACAGTAGTACCTAGTCCAGACCTTTGGCAAACAGATTCAGAGCCTATGCATAAGGCGTATTTTAACGCAACAACGACACACGTTTGACGACCGCGCGCTCACATCGCTTTAGATGACCAAAAAGGAGTAAGTACTCTCTGCGTCTGAATGTCGATTCTATCGCCCATCATCTGCACGTCATCGGTGCGTGAAAAAGCGCCGTGTGCGAAAGCCCTAAGAAGTAAATAGCGCGATTATAATATAGGGTGATCAAGTAAAGCGCTTACTCTAGTATCGTCACTCCAAGAAGCTCTATTATTGCATCATTTTACTAGAGTAAGTACTTGAAACGCACGTACGAGTCTGTATTTGCATGTGAAATTAATACATTCAGGAATTATAACTACATCGACCCCTTTGAACATTTACCTTTGTACCCCCTAAAATCATTTACCAAAGCGAATCTACTAAAAGACTAAAAATATAACTATCATCACTCACAATTATTCTTCTAAATCCCACATCAATAAATTAACTTATTAACCTCCATAAAAGAGTAAAAAAAGAAAGGACGCAATAATTCTTGATTTCATAGAGACGTTAAAAAAGGATCCATATTACATTGAGGCTGGAAGTGTTATGATCGCGATAGATCCCCTTTATCGCTCGTGGCGGTTTGACAGATCCAGTTTAAGAGGATATCAAGTAATATGGCTCCCCGAACGTGTAAAATGCTGAACACAAAAAGTGTGTCAACACTGTCTCCTCACAGTAGTATGTAGAGCTTCGTCTGTTTCAACTTTAATACTTTGTATAAAGTTTATGGTAAAGCATTAAACTTTCAATGAAATACTGTGCAATGTATTAATTTAGTTAACATTTCTGAAGAGTCAAAATAGCATTTCTGTGTCAAATATTCTTTGCTTGAATAACTCCACAAAGTTAATATAAAAGTAACAATCAGTTTTTCGTACATTAAGTAACGGCCAGAAAATACCAATATTTTTCAATATTAAAGTCTTTAGTCCATATCGCCTTTGAAATACGTTCCCCAAAAAGAAGCCCATTTCGTGGTACGAATTCCTATCAAAAGATATTTGAGGCACATTTACTGAAAGTGCTGCCACTACTATTTGCAAAATACCTACTTAATAAGAAAGTAGATGACTCAATTTTGTTTTTACCTTTAAATTTCTTACGTTAACGAACTCCGCTTTATGTAGTGGAAAATTCGATACCTTATTACCTTACAAATCGATCACTTAGGAAATAATGATTCTGTGGATCGAGGCCTGCTCTCCGAGCTCGCCTCAACGATTAGTAAATCAAACAAATCGTTTCACAACAGGGGCTTGTTAAATCCGATCCCGTGTCGGATTTTGTCAGAAGTTCACTGGTGCGAGCGATCAAATTATTTGGACTTTCCGCCAACAAGTGCGAATCAATTAAAATACACGATACACGAGCAAGGGGAAAACAACTTTTGTCAAGTTATGAATATCAAAATATAAATGTTTATTTCCACTTGTAGCTACAATCGCCCCCAACCCTTTACAGTCGCGAAGCCACACAAGTTTCGTTCTCGGAACTTCTCTATTTCTAAGTATAATAAAACTTGTATGTTTGTATAAGCCCACTGATTTCTACGAGGAATTACTCAAATAAAATCCTAAGTGGAATGGCTACGAGAAACGTTTACCTACCTACTTAGCTTATTAAATTTTTACTCTAATTTGTTTATAAAAGCTTTCCACGTCGATGGATTCTTACAAGCAAAAGTTGATAACTTCCTGAACCTTGAAAGTTGAAACTGTGTGCACTCGTTCCGTTCCGATGACAATGGCACATTTATTTAGCAAGTAGGTACAGCTGGCCTGATGTTGCATTCAGTTCCATCTTTACAGCTGGCACTTCTTCTTTAGGATTACTTGCAAGTAAAGTGAAGTGTTAGTGAAGAGGAGGTTACTAGCTTGATGTACGCGTCTGAAGCGCGAGGAGAGATCCAGCTCGCGGTGCCGGCCTGCAGCGAGCCACGGAAGCCACCCAGCCATCGCGAGCTCAGCCGGCACGTCATCATTATGTCACTTGTAGTAATGATGAGGAGGTTACCTAGCTTTATGTGCGCGTCTGGAGCGCGAGGAGAGGTCCAGCTCGCTGGCGGCAGAGCAAGCGGTGCCGGCCTGCAGCGAGCCTCGGGAGCCACCCAGCCGTCGCGAGCCCAGCCGGCACGTCATCATTTCTGTACAACAAACAAAAATACATTAATTTTAATCTATATCCCTGGATATAAGGGTGGTGTAAACTGCTTAATACTTTGCAGTCCATTGCTGGACAAATACCAATGAAACTGGATTCGGATTCGCCCATTTTATCCATAATATTCGTTTTTAACCGACTTGCCAAAAAGGAGGAGGTTCTCAATTCGGTTGGATTTTTTTTTTATGTTTGTTGCCTCATAACTCCGACAATAATTATCAACCGATTAGAAAAACTCTTACGAACTTTGGATTTTAAATCGAAATACTCGTAGCTGGAATTCGTCTACTTGGATGATGGTTTTAAATCATCCAAGTAATCGAAATTGCGTATTTTGCTTTTCTGCGATTTTGCAGTGGTGTTGTTAGGTGTGGGGTACCACTGAAAAGAGCAAAATAAAAAACTTTTTACAAAAAAATACAACCGACTTCCAAAAAAAAAACTACATAGTAAAAAATAACTTTAATTTCAAAAGTCGGTGTCAAAATACGAAGAAACTAACAAAAACACCGACTTCCGAAATTAAATTTATTTTTTACTTTGTAGTGTTTTTTTTTGGAAGTCGGTTGTATTTTTTGTTTTTAACAAAACTGTGCAGTTTTTGAAGCACAAAAAAAAAGTTTGAAGTTCGGAGACTACTATGGGAGCCATATTTCCTTCTTCTTAAGTAAAAGAAACAAAGTTTTTATTTATATATATATATATATATTTCTTTTATTAGCCCAACCTAAAGAATATAGAATCCTGTTGCCTTCCTATAAATTTACACTAACCAAATATAAATATTTCCGAGCGACAGCTCTACGATATCTCATTTTGGAATACCAATCCACAAATTTCAGGTGTCTCTCAAAACTCGTGACGGCTGTGTAGGTTTTAGGAAAGTTACCCGAGAAAAAGATTATTTGAAAACTTACCTACATCGCAACGCCTACATTCAATGAAATCCTCATTTAATGTGGGCGTTTTCTAAAATGGCGTATACTAGAGCTCTCGACAAAGTGTCGGTCTATTAGCGAATGTGATTGTCTCAATGCCATAATATAAGAGACTAGCTGTTGCTCACGACTTCTTTCGCATGCGAGTTGGAAAGATGTCGCTAAATAAAACCGCTAAGAAAAGTGTGCTAAGAACAGTCAACATCCAGCAATGCTTAATGTAAACCTGACAGAATTAGGAAGTAAAAAGAATGTAATTCAAGGCACACTGTGGACTGCATTCGGAAAATGCCCCGTTGGTCTGCGTGGGGTCCTGGGTTAGATGTTCAAGTCGGGCAAAAAATGTATTTTGTTTTCCATTAGGATTTTCACAGTAACAGCTCGGAGCTTGGTGGTGTGACATCCCCATGCCTTAGAAAGCATAACGTGCTTTGCAAGCCGTCGGTCCTGCGTCTGATCTCACCCCGGGCGTGTCGGTTTGCCGTCCTATTGGACTATGAGTTCGCGCTCATTTTGTTGAGTTGTTAACACAGTTACATTAAGTTATCCACGGGAAAAACCTGGTGAAGAGAAGTCTACTCCCGCAACGCCTGCAGTCCCCAGGCTGGTCATGACATAGGTATCGTAAAAGCTCACTGGGAATTGAACCCCGTTTAAAAAAAAAAACAGAATATAACTGTGAAACGACTACAAGGAAACCAACGTCTGGGTATATTTGGGCTATTAGATCGTCAACCGTCGAAAGAACTCAAACAAGATCTGTTGAAACGATTGTCATCTTGCACCCAGTTTTAGGGTATTCTCCAATATCTATTAGAAGAAGAACACTGGAAAATTTCCCATTCATATTAATAAACTCTGCTGCCATTTTGAGAAATGAACAGGAACAATATAAATTGTACCTAAGGAAATAATTAAAAACAATATGCACAACAACAACAATTAACAACAACAACAAACAACAACAACAACAATTAAAACAACAACAATTAAAACAACAACAATTAAAACAACAAACAACAACAACAATTTAAACTTCTTACTGAGAAATCTTAATCAAACAAAACAAACCTAAAAAACTTTTCCAAAAGAATACAACCGAATTCCAAATAAAAAAAACACTACAAAGTATTAAATAACTTCAATTTTGGAAGTCGGTGTTTTTGGTAGTTACTTCGTAATTTAGTGGAACACACCTAACAACACTGGAAAATCGAAGGAAAGTAAAATAATTATGCAACTTCGTTTACTTGGATGACAAAAAACCGTCACCCAAGTTAACAAATTCTAATTATTTTGATTTGAATGCCAAACTACTAAACGGATTTTGATGAAATCACGTAAAACAAAAAAAAATCATATCGGTTTATAATTGACGGAGTTATGAGGTAACTAACATAAAAAAATACAAAACCTTTTTGAAGTCGGTTTAAAAATACAGAACAGTCGACAATTTTCGCAAATAAAAGAAGATATTATTGAATTTAGAATTCTAAATCCGATTTAAATTTAAAAAAAAATAGTTTTATTCATTTGTACTTGGAATACCTGGCATACACTTCTCTGCTAAATAATCGAAACACCTCTGAAGTTTGGTTTTGTATGAGTTTTTTTTACGTTAAGTTAACCAGAAAAAGAATGCCAGTTAATTGCGGATATTATAGAGTATCTAATATTAATGTTTCAAATAAAAACCGGTCAAGTGTGAATCGAACTCTCACACGAAGGGTTTCCGTACCATAAACCGAAAACACGTTTCTTATATTTAAAAAAAATAAAATTTAGTTAAAATTAGAGGGGACTACTCCTTTAAAAAATAAAAAAGGCAATATAAAAATTAATACAAACTCCGATAATTTCAACTGTCCTCCTATAACGGTTTTTAATATACAGCCCGCTGACAGACAGAGAGACGGATGGATGAACTGACAACCGGACGGATGGTAGGACAGACAGCGGAGTCTTAGTAATAAGGTTCCGTTGGTTACTCTTTGGTTACGGAACCCTAAAAATTAAATTTCTTTAGCTATCGTGTTATGTTCAACAGGTATTTTTTACCCTTTAATAAGAAGAATAATCAAAAAGACATAAAGTGAAAAAAAATATTAAAAACAGTTTATTCAATATCTCGTATTCCCTCCTTCCTAGGATGAGTGTCACAATATTGTGTTGTAGGATGTTATCCCACCTTTCTGGTATAGCTCTTTAAGCTAGCCAAACGTCTCCGGAGCAGGACCTGCTGTGCCTCGACTCTGGCATTGTCTTGCATAAAAATTAACTCTTCGCCACTAAAATACGAGTAAGTGCCACATTAGGCTCTACTCTTCAATGTAACGTGACTTATTGAATGACGGCAAGCAAGGTCCAGATAAAAAAGAAAGTTCGGTTTTACCATTAAAGCTTACCTATGCCTTACCAAACCGTTCAAGAACCCACACCATACTTAACTGACTGTGGTGCAAAACGCTCTCCCTTGATCTCTTAGATACACCTTCTTTCTTCCGTCTTTACAGTAAAGATACGAAGTCCCATTGGAGGTATAATTTAAGTGTTCACGTGCAACGTTAAGGTACGGTCTTTTGTGCTCTCCCTACCATCAATTTTGCGCCATAAGCCGGTTCATGAGGTTTCAGGTCAATCTTCACAGTCAATCCTCAAACCTCACGGAGCCGCTGCTGCCAGTCTCCTGTTAACGCTGATACACTCTTTTGAGTGCAGAGAAGGTAAGATGCAATCGTGCAGACACAATACGCTGACTGTACCCTGAATCCAGCAACGCCATGACGAGCGGCAGCCGTGGGCGAGGTCTCCACAATTGTTAGGAAAAAATCTCTTTGGTTGGATGTCACAAAGCTTAGTTGACTATCACTATAAACAAAATGTATTTTTGGCAAGAAAAGGAATTAAAAGCTGAAATTCAGTCGGAATACCTATACATTGAAAACAATCTCTTATTTCGTTTCCTGGATGTTAATTCGAAAATATAAATTCAAATTTGGACTCGCATATTTTAATGATGTAAGGCCTTTTTTTATTTTTAATCCGCCTAAATAGTACTTGCAGTTCACGACGAACACAAGTAACCCTGTATTTTCTGACGTTACTTAAATCCTCAACGTCCTATTTACGTCAAAGTTAAAAAAACTGAAGAATTTCAAAGACGAGGCTCTTTCGCCTAGGTGGTGGGAATTTTCCTGAAAACCCACATTAAAATAAAGATATTTCTTAAAATTTTACATCCATTATTATTTATTTATTTCTATTTACTGCTAAGTCCGAGCCTGAAATAGGTAAAATGTCTACTCCTTAAATAAAAGTAGCAAATACTCGTTATTATAATATTTCTACAAATATGTATACACAAACCGGGATGTGTGCTCATTAAATTCCAAACGCATTGTAGTATGAAACAGCACAACAGTACACTCAACTAATGACAATCGTACCTATCACATATCACTAGTCCCTTGTGGCCTGATCGTTCTGTGAAGCCTAAAGACGTATTATGTTTCTCTCAGAACTGTCCATTACACTGAGATATTGTGTCATACAGCATTTAGTTTAATTTAATGACGTTATTATATATATCTATAACACATGTTAAACATTGAAATTGTTTTCGAAAAAGACATGCAGTCAGCTCTCCTAAAGAGTAATGCTGAGTTTAAGCACCATTTATACCAACCAATTAAGAAGATATTATGAGATAACATTGAATTTCATGACCGTTTCACTGCGTCCAAAGGGCCAACCACTCAACAATGGGAAAACAATAACGATAATAAAACGGAACCATCTTGCGAAACGAATAAAATGAATAAAGCGTAAATCGAATGAGGCTATTGTTGCGTCCCTATTCTTTTTATAAACTGCCCGCCACGATTTGTTCATTGAAGCGCCCACTTTCTGAGAGTTCCGGTCCAAATTACGAGGTTCAAAAAGAAACTCCTCCGTACTTTGTTCAGAAGTTACCTAACGAACTAAAGATAAAATGAAAACTCGATGCAACCGGGCAGCTGGCGCAACTATAGCATACATAATGGGCGCAGAAGTAGGCTCATCACATCGCAGCCGTGAGGGTAATATAACAAGTTAATAGGAGCTATTTATACGACGATACTCGCAGAATGACGTCATAGCACATAGCGATATCGTCCCTACATAAACAGTAGCATAAATACAAATACGTGGTACGTGGATTGTTTCGTTCCCGCAGGCGGAGGTTTTGCTAAATTTTAATGGTATGTTGCGTCGCAGTGCGGAAACCTGCTACTTGTTGGCCTGCTTATCATTTTCAAGAAGCTTATTTACCCATTTCAATGACTTATTCATTGCTTATGCTTTATTATTTAAACTCGTACATTGATGAAACCGTGCAGTGTTATCCGATGCGAGCAAAAAACATCAAGCGTATCTACCAAATTGTATTTGGGTGAAAATTCGAAACCCCGCAGTTCGTTCACTGCGCTTTTGCGTTTAAAATGTTGCTAAAGTTTATTTCTGATTCCATAACGATATTTTCTGATCATTTACGGTCACGAGCGACTATAGCTCAGAATAAAGCAACCGACCAAACTATTGGTAATCAAGTTAGCAGTGTGAAAATACGGTCAACATCGTTCAAAATATTCTGTCGTCTACAGCGAGCCGAGTCCCGGGCGATGCCACTAAAGGCCAATAAATAATAAGCTTGCCAGTTTGCCACGTCATCGCATCGATAAGCACCGAGTAATTGTGGATTCTTGCATAATTTAAATCGAACTTTTTGCTATGGATTAATATGGTAATCGAATCATGATTAATATTGATGGAAACTATCACACAGCCAATTATGGACAGTAGTTTCGTTACAGCAAGCTATAATAAAACCGTTAGCTAATGCCCAATTTTTTTTTAAAGTTACGCTTTAATGCTTTTTTTCAATATTTGGGAGATTGTGTACTATACAACTGAACCAATGTCAAAACTACGCTCTATTGAAAGCAAATCTAACTAAAACAAAGCAAAGAAGGTGAATTGAAACGGCACGCTTGTAGCATCAGACGAACGCTTCTCTAACGATGTCAGTTCGGAAGCGTAGTTCCGCGTTCAAATAATTTTCTAATTCCGCGCCACTAGAAAAAACGTAGAACACATTTTAGTCGGTTCCTCTCGCCAGAATGTTCAGCGCTGAAATACACTTTTGGGCCTTTGCATCGTTAAACGAGCTCCGGGATATGAGAAGTTTGGAAGTATATATGAGCTTTATCTTAAGAAAGTTGAGAAAGAAAGTTGGGAAAGCGATCACGGCGTATTTTATAACAAGATTATACAAGAATATTTCAAACAACCTCCCTCGTATCTCTCTCTACCTAACTGATACAGGTATAAATTTAAAATCGACTAGCTGACCCGCGCAACTTCGTCTGCGTCACATTTTACATTATTGCTTCGCTCCTATTTGTCTTAGCGTGATGATATATAGCCTATAACCTTTCTCGATAAATGGGCTATCTAGCACTGAAAGAATTGTTCAAATCGGTCCAGTAGTTTCGGAACCTATTAAATTCAAACAAATAAACAAACAAATCTTTCCTCGCTAATACCTTTTGTATGCATTGCATTTTCAGTTCTCGGTATTTTTAATAGCCACCTGAAAAATTATACAATTTTAACATGAGTGCCTTTCCATTTAATAATCTATTGTGTGCATTTTCTGTTGAATTGCCTCGGTTATTATCAAGTTCTTTATTCTAAGTACTCGTCGGTTCTGCGAATAAAATGAATATCGTTGAAATGTTCCTGTTGGGCATTATCATTATTTTCCAACCGTTTTCCTAGAATTGTTTCTTCAGCAAAGCATAGTAAGCTGTATCGATGTATCGATTGTGTTCGTCAGAGCTCTGGCTGGCGTATCTTTTCTTACACCCTCGAGTGAGCGTCGCCGGGGGCGTACTGTAAAGTGGCGTCAAGCAGTTGTGATAGTAGCATACATAACTCGGCGCCGCGGGCACGCCGCACTGCGACGCAACACATCATTAAAATTTACTAGAATCTGTTATGTGCGAGGATCCCAATCCAGCATCCAAGTCAACAGATACACACACCAATTAGAAGAACGAGCAAACGTTTTTATGGTGTTTAGCGACAAAAGACACGCACACACTCGAATACAAACAAAATAATTCCGCAAGATTGATATCTGGCTCAATAAATACTTTGCAACTTAGCGAAATGCCCTGATCTTTGGAGCTATCTTAAAGAGGAAGAAAAAAGAATAATCTTTTTGTGTTTACCATAAAAGTAGTTTACTGAAGCTTCGTAAATAGCTGGAGAGGTATTTACGTTAAGCATTTGATCGTACCGGGGCTTCATTTAAATTCCCTAATTATTATTGCCGTGAACAATTCCTCGAAAATGGCAACGTGTGAGGTTGTGAGGCACGTCGCCTCGTTTACTTAGTTTGACTTAATTTTCTTGTGTTTCGTTTGAAGTCTAATGTGAATTTGATAGAACTACCTGCACCGCCGAACCCCCGCTAGGGTAGACTCGGAGACGCGGGAAGACGGGAACATATCTGTAGGAGCGAGATGATTTATGTCGTTGGTCTCGCCACTTTTCGCTAATTACTTAGACGTGCCGCAATCTTGTTAAGATTTGTGTAACTTCGGGCTTATTATTTTTTGTACTTGGCTCATTTTTTGATGATTAATTGACAATTTATTTATTTTGATGTTTGACATTAGATACCACTTCTTTAGCAACATTGTGCGTTTAAAATGAATGTTACAGTCATTAAGAGCGGATTTCACCAATTAAACTGATCGCGATCAAGCTGCGTTCAAAAGTTGTCAGTGTTGTGTGTGTTGTTGTTGTGTGTGTTGTTGTTGTGTGTGTTGTTGTTGTGTGTTTTTTATGTCCTCCATGTTGTGTGTTGTCCATTGAAATTATGTTTTATTGTATTGTCAAAATGAGTCTATGTTGCTTGAACATCAATAAATAATAATTAATAATAATATTCCATAGAAAATAATGACACTGACAACTCATAAGCGTGGTTCATATGTTGATCGCGTTCAGTTTCAGATTGATGAAATCCGCCCTAAGTGAGTGCTGAGAAACAAGCTTTTACTGTAGGTAAATGATTCCATTGTTTCTCAATCAATTATGCTGATCAACGGGCTAATTCTAAATCTAACTGTATCTATGTCGCAATCTGACAAAAAAAATAAAAATGTAGTAGAATTGGCGCTCTGATACAAGTTTTTCATTCAGCGTAATTTTACTCTCACAAAAAGAAAGCTTTTCTTCTTGTCTTTGGGCTCACACTGGCACCAGTGACAGTAGCAGAATTGTTGACGTGACCGAATGCCATAAACAAAAAAAAAATTAAAAATAGTAATTTTATTTAGTATTAAGTAACACCATAAACCCAATCCAATCTTCATAACTATTTTCTTTATCACAAACAAATTGACGTAGGTATCCAGAGCTGGCTGCTAAAGCCTTGAAGCCGATAAGACATATCTAGGATAAGCCAGGTAAATCTGTACCTAGCGCTCTAGGACTTAGCCAAGACACGATACACGTGGATTTTAATTTGCCTCTAAACGGAAACTACAGATCATTGCGGCTTGAATACAGATGAAGAAGTTATTGTAGCTATTGAAGCGATTATACTTCGATTTAATTTGTTTGTCGAATAGCTCCGTGTGTTGTACTTTCTAAAGATTTTTGATTTCGCATTCGCAATACCATAAAGTACCTATTCAGTATAATGAATGACTTTTACAATGAAACCAACACATTAACAGCGAAAAAACAACAGCCCCATACAATTCTGAGCCAACCCGAGAAAAAGAAGAAATGGTGGAATGTACGCGTGTGTGCTCGTAGATGGTCGAGAGTCAACACTTGCTTCCAAATTAAAATTTCTTGTAATGTGGGAGCTAATTTCTTCTTTATTTCTCATCGAGTCATCTATGTAGCCTTCGGCTAAACTGTTCGACACCCACCTTGGCGTTTTAGTGTCAATAAGTTTGCGCCTGAATCGGCGAGCAATGGAACTGGACCAGCCGAGGACCTTCTGAAACTGTGCTCATTCATGTGGATCATCCAAATTTAAAAAAGTGGCAATTTGTTTCGGCATTGCTCCAAATTTATTTATGCCAATGGGTTGGCTAGTGCATTTTCCATTTGGGTAGGCTAGTAATTTTGAAAGAATCTGTTAGACATCGCTTTTGTTGAACGAAGCGCTTCGTATTTCTTCACGATGTCGTGAAAAGGCCCCTGTATTGTGAACGATCTTTGAATTTTATTTTTTGTGTTTTTGACCCGCACGTGGTTCTCGACATCATTTGTTGTGATGTTTGCCAACTCTTGACGTCTACATGCACCATTTATGCCGATTATTACTACAACCTGAAAAGAGATGAAAACAGCGTACAAAACACCTATATTGTAAAGAAATACAAAAGTGAAAGAAGTTAATAACAATAAATTAGTTTCAACTGACCTTTGTTGCCAAATATCGGCAATCCGAAGCTTCTTTTAGGAACTTCTTGATATTGTCAGCCGAAAATACTTTTGGCTTTTTACTCACATGACCACTTGAGCGTCTTTTTAGAAATGCCAGCGAGTTGAAGTATGACTTGATATCAATATCATGTTTTGTTTTCACAGTGCTTTTTTGCATTGAATAGTAGTACCACAATGAGCTTGACTTATATTTTTGAGAAAGTTCCATGAAATAGGCTAATAACACACTTTCTCAAAATGAATTTGAATCATTGCTTGTTTTCCATAAGATGAAATTTTGAGACGCTTGTAAGTATTTGCGTTATACTTTATTAAAAAAAAAACTCGTGCGTTTTACATTACAATAACGCACAAGTACGTAATGAGATACAATACGATATTGAAATTGGTGAAATAAGAGACCCTTTACGAGCAAATGAGTTATAAAATTTGTTTATAATGATGAGTAAGCACAATTTCAGTGTTGTAATGATGAGGACAACCCAAGTAGCACTAGGGGTTTCGTAGCGGTTGACTAATGGTGCACATTTATTCTTTACGTTGTCTAAGTAAGTGGTATAAGAAAGTTATAGCACGCTATACTGCCCTTATACCACCCGTTTGGCACAAATTGTATATGAAATAAAGTAGCATTTTTAGGGCACTAGAGAGAACAAGTGGTCTGAGGCCTTAGTGTGAGTTTTTTCGACTCACGTTCGAACGCGTTCGATTGCGAGCGCGTTAGAATTTAGTATGGGAATTTAGTTATAGTGCCACCTGGTGGTCACTCGTAGAACCTAATTTCGCCTGAATCGGCTACATTGCTCGCCGATTCAGGCGCAAACTTATTGACACTAAAACGCCACGGTGGGTGTCGAACAGTTTAGCCGAAGGCTACATAGATGACTCGATGAGAAATAATGAAGAAATTAGCTCCCACATTACAAGAAATTTTAATTTGGAAGCAAGTGTTGACTCTCGACCATCTACGAGCACACACGCGTACATTCCACCATTTCTTCTTTTTGTCGGGTTGGCTCAGAATTGTATGGGGCTGTTTTTTTTTCGCTGTTAATGTGTTGGTTTCATTGTAAAAGTCATTCATTATACTGAATAGGTACTTTATGGTATTGCGAATGCGAAATCAAAAATCTTTAGAAAGTACAACACACGGAGCTATTCGACAAACAAATTAAATCGAAGTATAATCGCTTCAATAGCTACAATAACTTCTTCATCTGTATTCAAGCCGCAATGATCCGTAGTTTCCGTTTAGAGGCAAATTAAAATCCACGTGTATCGTGTCTTGGCTAAGTCCTAGAGCGCTAGGTACAGATTTACCTGGCTTATCCTAGATTATGTCTTATCGGCTTCAAGGCTTTAGCAGCCAGCTCTGGATACGTCAATTTGTTTGTCATAAAGAAAATAGGTATGATGATTGGATTACTATTTTTATATATTTTTTTGTTTATGGCATTCGGTCACGTCAACAATTCTGCTACTGTCACTGGTGCCAGTGTGAGCCCAGAGACAAGAAGAAAAGCTTTCTTTTTGTGAGAGTAAAATTACGCTGAATGAAAAACTTGTATCAGAGCGCCAATTCTACTACATTTTTATTTTTTTTTGTCAGATTGCGACATAGATACAGTTAGAGTTAGAATTAGCTCGCTGATCAGCATAATTGATTGAGAAACAATGGAATCATTTACCTACAATAAAAGCTTGTTTCTCAGCACTCACTTAGGGCGGATTTCATCAATCTGAGACTGAACGCGATCAACATTTATGAACCACGCTTATGAGTTGTCAGTGTCATTATTTTCTATGGAATATTATTATTAATTATTATTTATTGATGTTCAAGCAACATAGACTCATTTTGACAATACAATAAAACATAATTTCAATGGACAACACACAACATGCAAGACATAAAACACACACAACAACAACACACACAACACTGACAACTTTTGAACGCAGGTTGATCGCGATCAGTTTCATTGGTGAAATCCGCTCTTAATGACTGTAACATTCATTTTAAACGCACAATGTTGCTAAAGAAGTGGTATCTAATGTCAAACATCAAAATAAATAAATTGTCAATTATTAAAAAAAAAACTCGTGCGTTTTACATTATAATAACGCACAAGTACGTAATGATATACAATACGATATTGAAATTGGTGAAATAAGAGACCCATTACGAGCAAATGAGTTATAAAATTTGTTTATAATGATGAGTAGGCACAATTTCAGTTTTGTAATGATGAGGACAACCCAAGTAGCACTAGGGGTTTCGTAGCGTTTGACTAATGGTGCACATTTATTCTTTACGTTGTCTAAGTGGTATAAGAAAGTTATAGCACGCTATACTGCCCTTATACCACCCGTTTGGCACAAATTATTCAGCCTTAAGTTGATGAAATAAAGTAGCATTTTTAGGGCACTAGAGACAACAAGTGGTCTGATAGCTGATGAACGGCATTATATAAGATTCCGTGAGGTTCTTCATACAGACAAGAGAGTAATAAGAGTAATAACAAGTGAACAATTATACAGCCTTTGTAGTAAATTACCGCTTACAAATATACCCTAAAAACTATGACTGGCCTATTTTTCTCCAAATTATAACTTGAGTGCCACATCTTGTAGTACTAAATAAAACACATACTGTTCGTGATTCGGGTGTCTATGACAGCCATTTTTAATTATCACATTATTAATATTAATGGTTAGTATTCTGTGTTTTTTTTATATTCCGTTGTGTCAATGTTATGGGTAATGTGAATTTTTTGTAAAGTATATATATTTAAAAACTATGACTGGCCTATTTTTCTCCAAATTATAACTTGAGTGCCAACATCTTGTAGTACTAAATAAAACACATACTGTTCGTGATTCGGGTGTCTATGACAGCCATTTTTAATTATCACATTATTAATATTAATGGTTAGTATTCTGTGTTTTTTTATATTCCGTTGTGTCAATGTTATGGGTAATGTGAATTTTTTGTAAAGTATATATAAATATGTATGTATATTTAAAGTTATCACGCAGCTCAGGAATACTGAATGTACCCAATTTTTTTTCGCTATAATCGGAGACGAACAAATAAATTTTTCTTACTTGTGTTTTATGGCGTCAAAATCAGTGCAAATCATATATCATCAATCAATCATAAATAGTTTAGAAATATTACAGGTTATGAGTGAACAAAATATAGGTAACTCCAAATTAATGTTGGGACCTTTTTAAAGTCTCACTGTGTACCATTATAATATCGTGAGCTCTAGAAATGTTCATATTGTGTACCACTATAATGTCAATTACTGTACAAAATACGCTCGTTAGGCTCAAATTCAGCCCTGGGCTGGTATGCAATTCTTTAATGGTTCACGTGAATATCCTTTTTTATATTTTTAGCATACATTTTAGAGACTCGCTTTGAAAATTGAAAGTTTATTTGAATACCCAAGTTTTTTTTTTTCAGATTGAGTATACGCCCCACGAGAAAAGTTGTTCAGTAGGTATTACTAACAAGGTGTAAGAGACTCAAAGTTTAACGCGTTATTCAAGTGTTAAAGAAAACCACTAAATTATTCAGCTCAGAGATTAACAATGTAGTACTCTTAAACTAATAAACGGCTGTGTGTTACGAGTCTATATCAATAGTGGTGCGTGTTATATACCTTTCACGTACATGTGAACTCATTCAACCCTCTTTTACAGAATAATATAAAGGCTGATTAACATATATCACAAACTAGACCCGCTTATAGCAACAAGCTTAATAACGCTCCACAAAAAGTTCTATATTTACCTTTTGGCTGCATTAATGTTCACATATATTGTAGTAAAAGGCCAATTTTCCACTCTTATACAGGCATTAGTGAATATGTTCATTTTAATACAGCCAATGAACCACTCGTGGATAATGTTAATGTTTAGAGATCACTAGTGACAAGAGCGAACAAAACACTTTTTATTATAAGAATAACCTCATTTCGGGTTGCATTATTTTATTCTCTTACCATTGTATAGTTTGGAAATGGCTAGGCAGATAGTGATTGTGACAATCGTCTACCTATAGGCGTTTACCAGTTTAATCACGGTATCTGCAATTGGTTGCTCTTTTGAAAACATTACGAGTAAAAACCTAACTTAAAACATTTGGGTCAATTCCTGAAATCATTTCAGAAGTATAAGCAGCCAAGTACATCCACTCCACCAATTATAACAGAAATGTTTACGAGTAGAATAATAAACCACTTGAGTTAAACGGGATTGTATGTTTGCAGTAAGTAATTAAATCGTAAAGTTGAAAGGGGAGCCACAGATGGGTCGCGCCAACAGACGCCGTTTATCCAAATTCTCTTTAAATACTTGGAACAAACAACAATAGTTACGGACTACTAACTATTCTTGGTTTTCGATTGTAATACCTATCTATATAAGAACATCCGTTACTGCTTAGGCAGGCAGACACACTAACAATACCACGTGAGACAATGTGCATTACCGTGACTTGACTACGGTCTCAATACATCCATATACCTCCCCTAAGAACAATGTTCGACTGTTTGTTTCTGTTTGGATCTCTCCCTCATTCGAAAACTCTTTCTTTTCTTCCTGTGTACGGATAGCTCTGGCTGAAGTATCTACGCCACTGCCCATTCTTTTGACGTCCTTAGCGATAACACACGCATGGATGAGGAAACGAGTCTTATTTTCTTTTGTTTTACCCACTTGCTGCAGAACAACAATAATGTTAAACAAACAAATCTGAGTGTGTAAATTATTTAGGGAAAGCATTTTTCTGGCCACAAAGATGTATGAGCTTGAATGAATTCAATCTTTAAATCTCATGTGAAGCAAAAATTTAATCGTATCGGCTTTCGAATCTTAGACATCAAAGTGACGTGAAGGCTTCGAGAAACTTTCCTCCATCGCCTTTTCTGCGCTCCGTCGACTTTTACAGATAAAACTTTTTGCGTCTTCAAAAGAGTTACACGCTTTATTTCACAGACCAAATAAAATGTCCGTGAAAATCAAGAAAACTAGAAGACTCGGGCTGAAGCCCCGAAGTGTTATTACTAAGACTGTCAAACTCGAATTCGAGTCAGAAGAAAGTTTTTTATTCGTTGTTTTCTACTTATTGCTCGTTTAGAGAGTGAGAAATGAGTTAGCATGCCGTGGTAGGAAGCGGGCCCGGACCAGCTTGTGAGCGATCGCGCGTAAACTTGCGACGCCGATGTCCGTCGTCCCGGGCAGCCGCACCAACAGATTCCGTTATTCAATTTCAATTATTTTAATTTTTAAACTTATGACGACGAAATATCGATACCGTATAACGTGGCATAGACTTAGGTAAATAAAGCTTCGATGATGTTGTTTAGCCTGGGCTCTCCTCGTTACTTTCTATCAGTCTGTACCTCTACCATGAGATGTCATCGAAAACTTACTCGCTAGCGTTGGAATCGCTATCGTACTATCGTGGATCGAATAGTATTCGATAATGCTCGCACCATGAGTTTTACGGAGTCTTACGCAGGCGCTAACGTAAGCTCGATAGATCGCGTCGTCTAGCTAACTTCACTCTACTCGTTAGAATGCTTCACTACTTATGTTTTGTTTCTTTCTTTCTCACTAATAAAAAGAGAGGACGGCTTGTAAGCTCAAAATTTAGTGTTATCGCTATGCTTAAAATGTTAAGACAGTTCATATCACAAAATAAAACAACTAAATAGAAAAGTTTACGGTTATTAGACAACATAACTTTAATAAGTGGTTTTTGAATTTTTATTCCTTATAATAGGTCAATTTCGTCTATTTAATTTATAACTTTGTTTGTTGACATTGTGTCACAGAGCTGCGTTGTGTTGGTTTGAAAGTTTACTATAGACTATTATTTAGATTATTTTAAACAATCTGAACCAGTGTCTCACAGTTTTAATTGTTGGTGAAGTTCATGGAAAGTTATGTTTCTATTTTCTATAAAATTATGTATTTTAAAACGTATTATAAAATTACAAAGTTCCTAAATAGTTGCCTCCCAACGCAGGTAGATATACCAAGCCACTTGAAACTTTGAAAGTATAATAGTTCAGCTAATCTCAAGTGTCTAAAAATAATGGCTAGTAGCTAAAATAGATATAATTAAATATATACTATAATAATGCTCTTGCAGACAGTATTTGATTTTGTTAGACTCAAAAACGTACATATTTTGAATGTAAACATATGTTTCACTCGTCAAAATGCTAGTGAGCAACGTTACTAGCTACTATCGTAAGCGTATTGTTCGATAGCATCTGTCGAATTAGTGACTCATGGTACCGTTTTGTATGGTGACAGATAATAAACGTTAGTGACTATCGAATAGATTACGTTAGGTTTTTAACCTATCGAAATCTATAGTGCTCATGGTACGAATTTTAATTCTTTCAGTGACCGCTAGGGGCGCTGTACAGTTTGTCATACAAATAATTTACGGCGACGCTAGCGAGTTTTGGCTGCGTAAACTCATGGTAGAGGTACTGGTCGGTACTAAGTCGTAGTCAGTCATGGAGACATATACATACTAGTTTGGCAGTCTTTTATGCCTTTTCGGCCCGTTTCAATGCACAGAACTTGTCTGGTTATGCGATCTTCGGGTACCTAACAAGCGATTTTTATCAGCTACGTAAGGAACTTATTCCGAGGTAGATTATGTAGGTAAATGGAAGGTACCTAACTACCTACTGTTTTATTTAAAACATAAAACCCCTCAAGACGTTAATCCTAAGGACATAACGTATTCTAATACGCGCAATCCGGACACTAGGGGCTATCCGGTTGTAAAGGTTTTATTTAACAATCGCACACGTTGCATAAATAATAAAAGATACTTCTGTCTTCACGACTTTGATTCCCAACAAACATCAAATTCCTTTTTCGAACCTTGAACATCTGTGTGTTTTTTTTAATAAAAGAAGATGATCGCATTAGGAAAACCGTTACCAAACATTTGAAAAAATCTGTAAGTGTTCGATGTCGTTGTTATGCTAACAACTTGTTGCAATGTAGACTAAGGCTGGCCAAGTTTACATAGATAGAAGTTTTCGGTCTACTCTGCACTCCACTTTAGTACAAGCGCAGACGACGCGACTACTTCACTCCGCAAAAACTCTCTCAATCTAACTTTAACTGAGGGAAGTGATCAATATCTTTTGTGGCAAGCTTTCTGCGCTAGGATTCAAGACGTGACGTTAACATTGAGACGGAATAAAGCCTAGTTGGTCTAGTCGTTGCAAGAGTTACTGCTGAGCATGAGGTGATGGATTCAATTTTCGAGTCTGGCAACATGTCATATGTCTTAAGTCATTTCTAAGTCATAAGTAATTTATTCATTTGTTTAACATAGGTACAGCTATAGTTGTAAATTGTTAATAAAGAGTGCGCTATGATAGGCCAGAGGGCGTACAAGTTTTTGTTAGTAATTAAATAAATAAAATAAGTCACATAGGACAATAAAATAAAAATAAAACATTAAGGTTTGCCTAATACAAATTAATTAATAAATATCGCAAAAGAAATGAATGCCAATAAAAAAGTAAATGTCAATACAGTACAATGTCAGAGCGCCTGAAAACAAATTATAAGAATATTCAATACTAATGTCAATATTCAATTCTAAATTCAATTTATAATTATATACAATATGAATGTCAATATACAGAATTATTATATAAACAAGATCAACATGTTATTAAATATCTGTCTGAAATTTCCCATTAGCGACCCGGAGTCTGGATTTATGCCTGATTGGTATCAAAAGCCTTAAACATAACTGTTAAACTTACCATGTGTGTCCAAAAAGTACCTTAGGGGAATCAGGCTTGAAGTTATGTTAAGAAATAAAGTCGTTTTTGTGTAGGTGTACAGCATAAAATGTCCCACTTCACGTGTCAGTGCACCCATGTAAGACAATTTACAGCGACGACCACAGAATATTGGCTAGGGCGATGAAGCTCACTATCTCGAGAAAGTGAGACTGACTGAGATCCCGCAAGAAATTTAATATATGTAGAAAAATATGGACTGTGTATAAAGTTGTGTTAAAAAAGGAAAAATAAAGGACATTTTCAGGACTGGACTGAAACCAAAACAAAGAGACACGGTACGATTGAATAAGAAACTCATTTTAACAAAACAAAGATTACTAAACAACAATAAGCGACATAACCTAATATATCTATTGCTATGTTTCATCAACATCGTAACCTCTATCATGAAAGAATTTATCAAAGCGAGCGCCACTTCACGTCAAACAAAAACAAAGGCACAGAGGCAACGTCTTTTTAACAACAAAAGAATAGCGTGGATAAGTGCAAAAGTCTCGAATTGATTGTAGTTGGTACAGTTTTTATTCGATGACTCACGTCAAAAGTTCGCTCGCACGGTCTCACCCACATTTCCCAATCCACAACTCTATTTGAATAAAGTATGAGCGGCGAACAGCAAACTTTGCGAAGAAGCCGAACTGAAAAAATGCATTTTTTACCCACTACGGAACGTAGAAAGTGTACAAACTAAATACGTTTGGGGTCGCAGGGATTTGTTCCTTTTTATCTCTGTTTAATTTGGTTTTATTAACTTTTTGTTCTTTTTGTTTATATTGGGGGAACGAATGGAACGAATTTCATTTTATTTGCATTGTCTTTAAAAGTACTTGGTTGATCCGTCTTTATTTGAGCAGAGAATTGCATTTTCACCCTTTTGTTGGCTTTTTTTCACATAAACATTCTTGTAAAGTAGGTACGTTTTATGAGACACTAAACATGGACATCCCTTTCCCAAAAGATGAAGATGTAAGGTAGTGTGCCTTAAAACAATATGCCTTTCATTCTGTCGAATACAAAATGGCTTTCTATTAGAATTCTATTCACAAATCGGGTAATTGGGCTAATTAGTGTTGTACAGCAATTCAATATTGAACCCCTAAATTTAGCGACTACAGTAGGTACCTACTGTTATCTTTCTATATCTAAAACCAATTTCGCCGTAAAATTGAAAACCTTCAAGTGTTTCAATTGACTTTGAAAATAAAAGCCTACTTATTACTTTCATGTTAAACAGATACACGCATTTCTATTGAGAATGATGAATGATATTTACATTCAATTAATTAAATATCTTCTGCTACAGTACCTACAAAAATATTGGGGTTCTATTACATTTTCTGACATGGCAGCTTGAGGATCCTCATCTTCAGATATATGAGAAGTATGAGCACCAATCACTGCATAACTTTGAGATTACATTTGGTATGGACGGTTTTACAATCGGTTTCACGGTCTCGATAAAAACTCATGCTGAATTTGGGACCCCATTGTATAGGTTCTTGGACATTTTATTTAATTAAACTGAGGTCTAACCAACTTATATTAAAACAACGATAAAAGAACTACGCTATGTTTTCTTTTTAATGTTCGACACTCTTCGACCTAACGCTCTATGAAGCCTCCTAGGAAAACTATTTCCAAAACTTATTAATATTAAGCTGAAATTCTATTACCATTTTATAAACTCTAGAATATTCTACAAAAAACGCTTTATAACTGTATAACCGTACCGTTTATAATAGGAAATGACAGGTAAGATTTATCGAACGGTTCTGAATGGCAAGTTTTTATCAATAGAAGGATAAGCTTTCGCCATCGAGCTCTTTTCATGTTACTAAAGCGAGTACAAATGCTTTTCTTATTAATACAAGGTAAGTTCTTGAAAGGAGCCATCAATTGGCGATTAAATATACAGGTAATATTAATTTCTCAGGAAAATTCATAACATTTTGCGTTTCATGTTGTATGGAAATAGGTACTCATATCGATCACCAGATAAAAGAATGTAAGTACCTACACAAGTAGCGAAATAACGAGCACTTAAGAACCTCAGTATTTTGTTTTCACATGAAATATTTTAGAAACAAATACCCCTGAAGTATTTGTGCTAGTAGATAAATACACTCGACGTAAAATAAAAACACTGTCTAATTGATGGCACTTACAAAATATAATCACCCTCTCCAGTGTTTCGCCATTATTTTATCTTTCTTTCTAATTTAAGATATATTTTTATAAAGCGAAAAGTCCATTTTAATTCCACTTGATTACTTTTATTAATACTTTCTGGAGGGAGATAACGACGCAGTGCACGACGAGCAAACCCGTGGCAATTAATTAGCTGGGATCATCTAAATGTCCTTAGCGAGATGAACGCCTGATAAATTAACCTATTTAATTTAAGATACTGTCTATAATAATGTTTTATATCTTCAAAAGATTCATTTGATAACCTCTTTTAATTCCAACTGGTATTTAAGGAGCTGACTGTGACCGCGGCGACTTGGCTCCCTTCCCAATGGCTGTAAAAGTGTAAAACAAGTATGTGTTCGCGCCGCTGAGCATTAACATCAACTTATTTCGCCCAGTTAGTATTTCAATGCGCCCTCGTGTGAAATTAAAAAATAAAATAAAAGTTCAGCATCCGCCGGTGTAACACGTTCTGTAACAGACTTTTGTTGCCGCCCGCGCTATCACTACGAAAAATAATTAATAGGTCGCGGCATTCACGACGTACGCTCGACCGAACAACGCCAATAAATAACAATCTTTTAGGCGCAGCCGGAGTGTTACCAGTTACAAGTAAGTAATTAGATAAATGTTCCAAACAAGTCGTAACAAATGGGTCCGCGGCGATGGTAAAATATTTCGTGATTGATCACCACGTAACGAGTATGGAGTTCTAAATTCCTCTACACCACGGTAATGTGTTGAGTCCAACAGCTAAAAAGGCCCAGCGGCATCTGAGGGAAACTCGCTTGTTTGCGCGTTTATTTAAACTGGCTAATTATCCTTTTATGGTACTATCAAAATACTAACTCACCCCGCACTCTACAAAATAGCTAATTAGTGGTTGTCAAAAGATTTTAGGTAGAGAATTTTAATCTGGGGAATGGACACTATTCTTTCCCACACCGCAGTCAAAGAGAAACCAATCCTGGCAAAGTTCCTGTCAAACATGACAATGTCATAAATCACAATTTAAATTAGTTAATCCCATCAGCAAAAACAGCAGTGACTCATAAAATTTGTTTACCGACAGCACCCAAACTTGTATCATTATACCGGATTCAGCTGATGTCATGATTATTTCACGATAGGTAGGTAATCCGGAGTTAAAAAAAAATTAAACTCGACGCTCAAAGAAAGATGACGAGCTAATCAAATTTCGCGCAACTTCGGAAAGTCTCGGCAAGTTCTCAGATTCAATTAGTAGATAGGCGGCTGCTGCTGTCGCCGCGCCCGGGCGGCGCTCAGACACACTAGCACGGTGATTTTCATTATCATGTCTATAATAACCATTCACTCTTACTTTCATGATGTTTGACCTTTGCACTTTAACTTAATCTTGGAGTTCTCCGGAACCATTGCTGTAATTTAATTGAATCTAAATGCGGCGTTGGAAACAAAGCTAACTGATTTAATTTTGTAAAGATTTGTGACAAAGGCAAAGAATAAACATTTTGCGACAACGTTGATACAAATCATTAAGGTTGTGCTCTGAGAACACAAAAGGACCAGCTATTAGGCGTCTAATACTTGGATATAAAACAGCGCAGCAGATTGCCGGCACAGACATTATAAAATATTTTATAACAAAAAGTGAAGCGAACCGTTAACCACAGAGCCGAAAGCCGACTGATAGATTGGCTCAGCGAAACTTACTAATGTACGGTGATGGTGCAAGGTGAGCGGGTACCGCGGCACAAGTTCGCAAACTTTTACCTTTGGCGGTGTTAAATGTTGGCAAATTATACGCCCCGTTTGAGAACCTTTAGTAACATAACACCTGGCTGACTAATGTGTTTAAAAACAAATAGAATGTAGTATAGGTATCCACCAGAAGAACATTCTTCTATGTAAACGAAGGGCGAATCAAAGTTAAGTACAAGTTTTATAATACTGACATGGGAAACGTAAAAATAAATTCGGTGTAGTGTGCAAAAAGTTTTAAAGCTGATGATTTGTCGTAACTAGTCTTTTTTATGTTATTATTACCAACCATACAAAACCTAAACCTGAAAATTCACTAAGACACTCAATGAAGAATGTAGCGACAAACGAAATAGGTCCTCACATGAAATGAAAAGAAGAACATGTCATTCCCACTCTTTGCTGCCGTTAAATAAATATATCGTATAGTCAACCGATAAATTACAGCAATCATCTTTAACGATGAGGTCAAGACGAGTCACCTGAGGGCTGTGGAGACGTCTATGTGAGTGGAACGGAAAGTTACTGAGAGACACACGTAATAACATGCCGGTTTTGCTTAAATGATTCGGTATTGCGACCCCTAACAGTACTGCAACCTCGCCTTAATGCTAATTTGTTAGAAAATTGTAGTTTGAGTACAAAAATTATAAGTCCGTTTCAGTCATACAATCTTACAAATCTATTCCTTGAGCTCACTAGAATAATTCCCACTAGTTCAACTTTCTTAGATAATATTTATACAGATGTACCTACCCATAAACAAATTATTCATTTAATAGATTCAGATCATTGCGGACAGTTAATCTCTATACCAAATATAAATACTTAATACAAAAATAAAAAACACTGTTAACCCAAAATCAAAATTTCGCTTAGCCAATGCTGACCGTAATCAACATTATAATGATTTTTTCAAAATGAGACAGAGAGTACAGAGTTTGAGACAACATACATTAAGAATTATACTAAGTTATATAAAAAAGATTGTTATATTGCCAAGTCTAGGTACTTGAGTTCAAAAATTAAAAACAGTAATAATGTGATTTAATATGATTTTGAATATTATTAATAGCGAAACGGGAAGATCTGGCAACCGAAGTAGTGATTATAGCCTTGTTATTGATGACAGTATAATTAATTAAGATTCGCAAGTCGCCGCGGCATTTGAAGATTTCTTTGCAGAAATTCCCGTATCGACAACTAAGTTTCTAGATTCGTCACCTGCTGCAGCAGAAGCTTTACTTAAAGAAAACGTTCCAGTTTGTAATGCCGAATTTAATTTCCAATATGTAACTTCTAATGATATCTTAAAAAGGTTTAGTTTAGGTGTCCAACATTTTTATTTTATTTTAATTCATTTTTTTTTACTGAATACATTGTAAAGTATTATCATTATTATTTTTTTAATTCACTATTGTGAATATGGGGACTATGTGGGTTTTTATTTTCTTTTGTTGTCTTTAAAGTATTTTGAACGTTGTCATGCAGTTCGAGTACTTTTGTGGCCCACCCAAATTTCCTTTCATTGGCATTGTTCGTCGAGACGTTGAGCTCCTTTTGGTTCTAAGTTGAGCTTATCGACTACTGACCAAGGTTTGCATTGACTGGACAGGCCCACTCAAATCTGTGTGGTTCTTTCCTCAAAAGACTATGTTATGTTCGACATGTACGACAGACTATTTTTTATGAGGCGATCAGTTATTATTTGTTAAATGATATAAAGGTTCTTCAGTCTTATGTAGAAATTAAATCCTCAAACATTATTCCTCAGTGGGACAGGTCATTTGATTTAGTCACGAAGTCTATTTGCGTCGGACGACATATTACCCAACCACACACGTAATAAAGTGTCGGTATTCAGTTGTACAGTCTTTGTCGTCCCTTTGGGGCAGCGTTTTAGAGAGCCAATTTATTTTGGGTGTACGTTCAACTTTATAGTGTAGGTTTTGGTTACGTCTGCCAGGGTTGCGGAATTTGTTTGAAAGAGTCACCGTGGCTCTGGAACGCAAAGGGCATGAGAAGGAAAACGGATGGGTTTTAGTCAGGAAGATTCTGAAACTCCCTTTTGCTTCGCCCAAAGCGGAAATGACTCCTCATTTGATGAAATACCATACTTTTAAAAAAGGTTTTAGTTGTATATACTGTTGTATGTACCTACCTATTCAATTTTGATACGTTACATTCAAGGCATGTGATTCGTTGATCTAGTGGTCACAACCAAACTGAGAACTTCAGCGTAAAGTTCATAGTTCTTTTCTTGAATTATGCCACGTATTATTGGGTTTTACTTTGGGAAATGCTCGACAGTAGCATGATATCTGGATTTGTGTGCAGTCGATGGTAATAGGTTAGCCCGACTAAACTCAACTGGTAAAATGACTGCCTAGGTCCTGTATTCTATTTACTGCTCCGCCGAACCCCTTTTTTTTTGTTTCGGCTGGAAAAAAATGCATTACGCATACCTTCCCACTCGGGAGAGTGGGGGGCTATGTGGGACTCCCCGGGCTGACCCGGTATACCCACTAAAACAACCCAGCGAAATTCCCGCATCGTCTAGGTGGAGGTGGACTGGGAGATCGGCGCGGCCTTTGCGTCCAGTCCACCTCCGATTCCGCCGAACCCCTGGGGAACACAGACGTAATGTTAGGTTATATTGCAGAAAATATAACATTGAGTTCAGTCTTTCCTTAGACGACAACAATCATACTTAGAGATGGGGTCAAGAAGCCACCTGAGGGACACCTCCGTACAATATGTGTGTCGCGCGACTGTTTCTATACCGTTTGAGGCCAGACACAAAAACATTAAAAATATATTCACACTAGTATTGTTCCTTTGAGAACTGATTTTTGAACTTTTAGTTGGCTGTCGTTTAATTGAACTATCTACATATTTTGTTTTAAATTACTAGAAATACTGAAATAATGGAGGAGTAGGTAATATACCTTACCTTGACTTTGCTACCTTAAAATGTCAAATGGCTTCAAAAATTTAAATTGGTTTACCAAAAGAATGCTAGTGTTACAACATAGGTACCTACATACATGATATGAATGTTTCTGGCCAGATCAAATTCCGCATTTATCAGTTGATCCATTCCGAAACATAATCCTCTATTCATCCACTACACCTTAGCTTTTTTACGGAACACTAAAACGTTTTACCGGAGTGCAGGTTAGATTATCTTCCGTAGTCGAGTGCTTTGCCGGCGGATATCGCATCACTTAACTACCTATGCACTCCTGGCACAATTAACAATTTTACTGCTACGGAAGCTTCTTTACTCTTTACAATAAATTTGAAAACCACCTTAGAAAGCTCTGTATTGATGGCGATACTGTCTGAGCGCAGAAACGATCTAACAATGGTGCCAACCTTGAGGCGTTAAGTCCTTTGTAGCAACTCCCGCCTTGTCCAAAGCATATTCTCGCCTTAATAAAACTTTATGGGCGTTACTACATCAAAATATTCTCTGAAGCATTTAGGGGAAACTCTTTACGAGAAATGATTGTCTCATTTCACGATGACTGCTTCAAATAAATATTAACGACTGTACATTGAGATATAAAATGGACGACTTCACTGGCTGAATGAAATTTTATGGAGTAGCCGGTGGAAGATTGCTTCACTATGAAAACATTCAATGTCTTGAGTTTTACTTCTCACTTACCTAAGTAAGATAATCCCCTCACTCTAGCACGGTCACAGAAATAGAATCCCAGACGGAAAAGTATTCCCAGACGTTTCATTTTAAAATCTTATGAAAGCTATAGTTTTACAGCCACCTTTATTTAATATATCATGTTGGTCATAGCTAAACGTAAACTACAAAATATCTTGTTAGAAACAAGCTGCGTTACTAATACCTGATTAGTAACCTTAACCAAAAAGGAACCATTTTCTTACCAGTCCTTTTATTGTTAAGTCAGAATGAAAATGTTAATTTTCCACGTCCTCCGCGGGATGAAAAGCATTTTTGTGTTCATAAGTAATCGACTGGCGGCTCAGCACGTTAATACCTAACAACTATAGTGCTTACAGGCTTCATAAAAAGCTACATAATAGGTACAAGAATAAGACATTCTATATATTGAAGCCCATTTTAGCTTTGCTAAGTACCTAGGTACTAGAGGTAGTGAGCAACAGGGTGTAAAGCCCCGAAACCCCTTAGGATCCTCCGACCAGACGGATGCAGGCAAGGTAGGCAACTGACCTATGGGTTATATTAGGGTCGTTGTATATGTTCGAATTGCACGGAAAACTAATACTGAGATGCAGGATTTGTATGACGTCAAGTTTTTAGTTCGTATCTGGCGGCATAGATACCGTTACACTGCAATGTAATTAAGAATAAGAACTTCTACAAAACTAAGCAAGAATAATAATAAGCAGTTCCGTGACACTGTATGTACTATGTTCACAAATAAGAACATGAATAATTATGTTCATTTATTAAATGTACAAAGCCTGTAAAGCTTTAAAAAAAATATTGTAAGCCGATTTCCGATCTTTACATAAATATAGCTTGATTTTAGATACCTACTAAAGTCACCATCTTAACCTGTAGGAAGTTTACGATGAGTGCAAAAATAGGTAGCTAGTTAATAGACATGATCTTAAAATAAAATTTAAATCTCAAGATCTGTACCATCGGGGTTGCTTCCCACGCTTCAGGACAAACATCAAAGAAAAACAATTTATTTTTAAACAGAACTTGAAGAAAGAAGGATGAGCTTAGTAAACAACCTTAGATCTCTATTTATAAAACTTTTTATTTATCCATTGGTCTTCTACAGAAGCCTTTGTTTCGTCTCTTTTTTATTTCGATGAGTAGGATAAGGGAAGGTAACTTAGATACCAAACGTTTCAAACCTTCCTTATTTAAAAAATTAATGAAAGCCCATTAGAGATAATATCATAGCCTAAAATTAAACATTTTTTCACACAGTACACTGCCCACTGAGTTAGAGGAGTTTACGCATGATTGGACGGAAAATACAAAAATAAAAAATTACCCTGGGCGAAATGAGATCCTTCGATTGAGATATCTTCTGGTTGGGAATCGTTACAGGACTTCATGAGGCCAGTAGACTAACCAAGTAGTAAAAATACATAAATATACGATTTATCAAATATGTCACCGGAAAATTTCAAAAGCCGCAAAAATGTTAAATATCGCGTGAATTTGTAAACTTATGTTTCTCAATAAAGCGCGGATATATTGGAAACTTATGAAGTTGTATGGGATTTGTTTTATTCAAATTATATACTCACATTATACCGAAAAATTATAATCTTAATAAGATTTATTACAACCACACAAAGTTTGCAATTTTCCGGTGACATAAATATCAAAACTGTGAAATCTTTTGACGACACCTTCAAGTAGAAATGGGTTAGGCTATTGTTAGCCCGGGGACACATCTGTATCGATATTCATCGCTATTTATAGTCGCGAGTGTTGCCAACGTGTCCTTCTACGAAGACTACATAAAATCTTGTCACACCTTTTCGTTAGACTTCGATGAATCGATCCATGTTAATCGTTTTAATTATAACCGAAGGTCTGTGGGGCCACTTATAGCCCTTTATTTGACATATTGACAGAGACGGTATAAATTTTGTTATGAGCTGACAAGTATCATCATATATATGTTAGATCATTTGGTCATATTGAGAGTGATGAGAGTATGAATGAACAAGATAGACGTGAGTGGGAATGGCTGGAGGGGACGCCCTAGAAGTACATTCGGAGACCTTGTGGGTAATTTTCTTCAGAAAGGCCAAGTGCGTATGCGTAGTACCTACTTACGCATTTTTCTATAATATACCTAAAATAATTGCCGTAAACACTGTTACTCTCACTATTTAAGCTATATAAATTTTGTATTATTCTAAGTTGTAATCTTTCATCATCTTCGTTTTAATTTTTCACTATTTATAATTTTTATTTTGTTTAGCTGTTTCCATAGCAGTTTATGCGTACATGTAGTGCTCTTCTTTAAGTGATGAGGCACTTAAACTTAAGTCTGAAATGTTTTTTTTTTATGTAAATGTTATAGTGTACTCATTGTTGAAGAGTCAAATAAATAAATAATATAATATAACTGACAACTCAAGTATGATATATTACGATATATCATACGATATGTATGTATTACGACGCCCAAAGCTTCATTCAGTATTGTAACACCTCAAAGCGTAGTAGCATATTGATCAAAAGTATTTCGCCATCTGCATTTTTGAGAATCCAAAGCTTTGAGACACAGGTGAACACGTCATAAATGAGTTTATATTTAAAATTATTGCTGGAAAATAATTATACGTAATATTACAATGAATTCGTGTAATTTATTCAAACTATTGCAAAATTGTCATTTTGTGGGTGGCTCAATACATTTGAGCGGTATAGGTAGGTACCTACCTATGATATGCATCCTTTCAATACACTAGACAGTGTATCTAAAACCGTCGATCATAAGTGATGTACCTACAGGCACTTTGTTGTGCCCGAGGCCCATCGTCCAATCTCTTTGTGCCCGGTGATCTAGAATAATTACCGCTGAACACTGGCCAATACCGAGAATTGTGTTAAGTGCGCCTATAGTGATTAGTGTGCGACTGCCTTTAACTATTAATATCATGTTCGATGCGCCTTTGCTTTTAGAGTGTAATAGTCTTATTTATTTATTTTGACTAAATGCACAATAGTAGTATATGAGCGGATTTACCTAATGCAACAAGGCATTCTCTACCAGCCAACCTTTTGGTTAAAAAATCTACACTGTGGTAGGTGTACAACAAACAAATAATAAAAAATCAAATTGAATACGTAGTTACGTTGTAGTGTACGTTATTAACTTGCTCTTGCCGTGTATTTATTTCGGCAATGCTTTTTGTGCCACAGCGAAAATTAATTTAGTAGTGAAAGAGTCTTCTCAATTTTTATAGGTAGGTAGTTATCAGAATCGACTTCAAACAAAATCACTTTTGTTTTAGTTCAATAGATGACAGCTAAAATAAAGATTATAACTTTTCAAAAACATTAAGGTTATCGGCAGTTATCAGAATCGTAGAGCCAATTCAATTCACTGTTTGACCACTCACGTAGTGACTTAATACAAAATAACTTTAGTTTTAGTTGAATAGGTAACAGTCAAATAAAGATTATTACTTTTTAAAAGCATTAAGGTTTAAGTGGGCTACTAAACCTGTATAGTAGTTAACTTAACTTCAGTCTCCAACAGAATTCTTCTGTGTCAATCCAAAAATAGGCACCTGTCATAATTGACGCGCCCGCGCCGTCCAAATTCACGAAATTGCCCAGCCGGCTGGCAATAGGTCAAACGCTTGTCCCCGTGCCAGAAGCGATCCTTTTTCCTGCGCAATAAATTATATAGGACACTCCTCTACTACCTACATTTCCGTTGACATATTACGGCAAAATAGAAACATGTTCCTGGCAATAATGTGCGCTCCTGGCAAAATAAATTTGCCGTTGAAAAGGAGCAAAACGGACCAAAATTGGTTATCCCGCCATTGAAAGCACCGCCAGAACGCAGGAGCCATCAAAGGCTGTGCGACATCGAACCAATTAATTGTGTTGTAATAAACTGTCGTTGCCCGCGGCATCATCCACTCTATTTGCTTTTTCCAATATTTCCTGCCTTTCTTCTCTCGTTAAAATGAGGCTTTGTTTTAAAATGACTTAAATTTCCTGGAAGCTAGCGTTTTTATTCTTTGTTTCTGTCACAAAAAACAGTGGCCATTTTTCATCACAACGTGTTAAAAACTTTCAACATCCATCCGGCCATTGTATTGTTTCCTTACACAAATATGACTATGGAGTAACTTCATATAATGTATGGGGTGAACAATAACCGTTGCCAAAACATGATGTAGGTATCAGTATTGACGGATTAAGGTATTGGGAGCCTTCTACAAACATTAGCTCATCGCTCTGTATTGAGATTGATGAAGCGTCTTAGCACTGGCACATAACCTAAGAGCTACTTAGACTGTCCCTAACCTAGCACATGTGGGACATGCTTTACAGTTAGGTAATACTCCTTAATGAAGATTAACGACCCAAAACCAACTTCATATTTTACTTAAAATACTATTTTAGTATTTTAAGTAGTTCACATTCTCAAACACCTTTCTATTAAATATGTTTATCTGAAAACGAGAGCGTAGCAACTTGCTACGCCGTAGACACACTTACGGCGTAGCTATTTGCTACACGGGCATGGAAACTATCGCACCACTTTTTAACAGTAACTCGATTAATTAAGTCTAATAAAATACTGTCCGCTCGAGTAATTCCTAGTTCAGTAAAAAATATAAAGTAAAATTTCAATATAAAAAGAACCTCTCGGCTAGCTAATGTGACCTGGGCAATATATAATCACCTTTTTTCTACTTCACTTCAGCCCCTCTGCCACCCGTGTTGTGCTAAATGAAGCTTATATAACGGAGAACTTGCACCATTTACCTTCGTATTTATATTGTACCCTCTACCTAAGTTGGAAACATTGAACTGCGTATTTGAAAAGCTAAATTTTCCGCCGCGTATATTACCAGCAAGCAATTAATGTCGTATTAAGGCAGTCAATATTCGATACATTTGGGAATTGCCAATTCACGTAATTAGGCGAAACTATGCAATCGAATATACATTGTGTTGTGAACATGTGTCGTCTGCCATTGCTCCCCGCAGACTCACTGCCGCAAGAGCAGCTGAGTGACGGCTTAGTACCAATTGCTAAGACCTGAATAATAGTTGCCTGACACCTGCGCGCTGACTTTTCCTTGCCAATTTACCTGCCAGACACGAGCGAGATAAATGCAAATGTGAAATACACACATGCCTATTTGCAAGTTAACTGATGCAATTAGTAGGTGGTATCTTTAATGAAGCTGAAGAATGAGCAGTAATATATCATTACCTGTCCATAATTTCAGCCGAAAAACAGCAAATATCAATATGGCTGCCAGTCTGGCCGTTGACCGGCGTTATAAAACAAAACGGGGCCAAAAATGTCACATGTGACATCTTTAATTAGGCGTAGTGTGACAAAGGTAGACTCACAAAAAACCTGGCAGGTCGGCACTCGGTCCTCGGCGCTTACACCTGTTACTCCCGTCATATTTCAAGAGAGCGACCGTCGCAAATGTGCCATGCGAATACCCCATAAAAAGTTTTCACTTCCCGCTCAATTTTTATCGGGATATTATGTCATTATTTTCCACTATCTTTTGAAATATCTTCAAGGAAGGTAGCGAAGTAGCTTCAGGTGACAGTGATGTAGGACTTAGGAAAATTTCATTATCTTGTACAAAGAGATGTGAACCCTAGAGGTTTGGACGTCGTGGTTTATGAGTTGTTGTACAAAGCTTTATGATCATCGAAAAATGGGAACGCATTACGTCGGGATACCGTAAATATGATGATTCTATTTAAAACTTAACCTCAATCTCATATCACTGTTTATAAGCCAACAGGCTTTCATAAAAGCAGATCTATAAATAGCTGTCCCACAGAAACTCGTGTATGTGAGTCGATCTCCCTTCGCTATGAACTACTCTTAATCGAATGTCAACCGCGCGGCAACGCTTGACATTCGACGTATATTCTCACAAGACATGACACCTATCGCCGCTCACAGAGCATTACACACCTAAGGGTTTTATTATACACGCGGGGCTTTCACTACATCTGTCTATATGAAGTTATTTTATTGATACATAGATTAGAACCAAGCTTATTGATGCATTTTGGCAGGAATCAAGTTTAATTACTACATCCGATCAGGAGTCTACCACTAAACTGGCTAATTTATTAATTACTTTTTTCATTAGGTATATGTGAAGTTCTGTGAAGATACCTTTGCAAAATCATTGTCTCAATCTAGCATCTCTTTTCTCGACTTCTGGCATCATCGTCGTCTTTTATAGGATGCAGCAGGGTGATCTTTATTAGACTATAAAATAGCTGTTTCACGTAAAATATTCAGTGAGATGGAATGATACCCGTTGAACTTTTCAGGACAGTCACACCGAGTAACACCACACAGCGTCAAAAGCGTAGGCCACGAAAACGAAGTTAAGGAAAACATTTTTTGTAAAAAGTACTCCGCAAAGTGACATGCGGTCACTAGAGTAACATAAAATTCAGTTAATCGCGTGCGAGTCCAGGCGAATAGTGTCGCTTCACGTGGTCCGTACATCCCGCGCACCGGATATTGAGGGAGCGTGGCTGTCATGAAACTTTTACGTCCCTTATCCGCACACCTATTATACCGGCATCATATTTCATCGAAACGCCGCCGCTTGCCGGCTAGACAGCGAAAGCGGTTTTTATTAAAACCGTTGCGGTTTTTCCGTCACCTCGTAAACCACACGTGGCTGAAGGTCCCGCGATACAGCGAATATGTTAAGATACTCGTATTTGACGGGGTGTTCCACATGTGTGCACATAAAACTAGCAGTTTTATGACGGTGTTAGGGAAAGGCAAATGTAATCTAAGTTTAATCATTTGTTTTTGTGATAAAAATGTGATTTTTTTTATGTTATTAGGTACACGACGAGTGTATCCGTAGTTATATTGCACTAACAGATTTACAGACACAGGAATTGCCTTTGTTATTTATGGATAAAAGGTCTATTTAATATTTTATAACTTTTTACCTTAATTTAAAAGTCGAAACAAATTGGTTTTATTCCCTTGTCGCTTTCGAGACATACCCAGACTCCCCCGGAGTCCTGTCTCGAAAGCGACATGTATGTAAAGCGACAGGTATGTCTCCTCCGGAGTCTCGGTATGTCACCCATCTACAGCAGATCCAAGATCGACCCGTACGGCTATCGTTATTTAGCCACAAGCTTGAGCCACGATCATCTGTCCGAAAGTCTGTTAACATAAACAGACAAAGGTACCTTCACCCCTGACATACATAATACAGAAAAGAAAAGTTTCAGCACTCAAGCTCCTCATCAGTCACGCTACTAGTATCGAGCTGTACCGCGGACCGCCGCCAATACCGCCAGCTTTAAGAATATACCCAGCCCTAACTTCAGAATTGTACCCGGTCTCTTGGGACTTAATACCGTAGTCAGTAAACTGTAAGACTGTAAACCTCTGCCCACACCTTTTGGGAATTAAGCCGTGACTGTTATAAATCTGTACCTTTTATGGTGTACAAAGGAAGACAGGAATACTGAATTGTGTCGTAAGTTAAGAGCTACTCTCAAGTGTAAGTCAATTTGCTTAAAAGCACAGGAGTGGTAGGCTGAGATAACTTCATATGATAGATTAGCGCTCGACAGTGACAAAAAGCCCACCTAAGATTTACTGTTCCTAAGCAATTTGTTCTGGATGTTAATCATGTTTATACATAGCAAACTTCCGGGAAATATGGTATACCGACTTAAATATGGTATACTGAGTGAAAAGAATACGAGATGCATTTTGCCAATTTACTATAAAAATGTGAGTTGTTTGTTTATATAAGGAAAGTGCTCACTGATTAATGAGCAATTAAGAAAATTATTGAACCAATGGAAACTTAATGGTTCAATAGTTCTATAGTCCTAAAAAACCTAGATGGCCTACGTGCACTACGTGCACACGGTGGTAGTCCGTGTGCACGTAGTGCCATAGGTTGCTTTTTATCCCAAAAATGCACGGTTTCTGTTGCATCTTCAGGTGAGTTGCACTTTCAGGGGACAATCCACAGTTTAGTTTAGCTTAATCTAAACGCACTTAAATAGCATGTTTAAATTTCCAGCAACAATACGCATGTGCATGAAAAAAGTATCTATGATCTGAACAGTTTATCTAACAGTATTCGAAAATATAATACTAACTGTGAAATTAGAATCTAAATTGCTCGAAAAACGAACGAGATACAATTATTTTAAACAAATATATCTGTCCCTCTCGCGAAAACGTTGTTTTCTATGGCAGCTGTATAGTCATCATGTAATTTGACGTCACATTACGTATCGGACTTCTCATTCTAACTGTAGTCTTTGAAGCATTATAACTTAATAAATGATGAAGGTATTTAAAAAATAATTTCATTATTGTTTACTAGAGCAAATAAGTATTTTATTTTGCAAATATAAAAATTGCATGCATATTCCCTATTCCGGCACATATTCGGTACAGTACCTACATTGATATGTCATATCAGAAACAACATAGCTGACCAGGCATTGTAGCCGCTGGGCCGGACACCTCAGTGAGACGGGGGCTGACAGCGCTTGACAGCGATGACGTCACATGACAGCGCAGTTCCCCAACTGTCCGCACATGATCCATCACTGATGATCGAGGACACGTTAGGGCGATATTTGTCTTTGTTTAAATTATTTTTATTTTATTTTTTTATGCAAAACGGGGAAACTCTTGGCCCAAATCTCACCTGATGGAAAGTGATGATTAGGCCGAAGATGGAAGCGAGTTTCACCCGGAATCCTCTTACACAGAGGAACTGGCTATCATACCTCTAACTGCCGGAACACAACAATGCTGTTAACATTGTTGTTATGGCGACAGACTTAGACATGATGGTGGTAGCTTGCCAGGCGGACTTAGAACAAGTCCTACCACCAACCAAACCGAGCAAAAAATTTGCCCCCGCTGGGAATTGAACCCGGGACCTCTGGGTCTGAATCAGGTGGTTTAACCACTAGACCACGGAGGCGGTTAGTGTCACCTGTTTAGCACCACCCGGGGACCACGTGTAGGGATTCGCTGAAGGGTATTCTCCTACGGACGCGGGTTATGAGAAATAAATTAGAAATAATTGGTTGTTGTATTAATTGTGTGTTTTTATCTAACAGTTAATGATAATTGAAAAGTTGCTCTGTTCAGCCTTGTTCGCACCACCGATGGTTGGCAATCTGTAGGTTCAGTCACTGAAAAAGTCTAGATATTACTGTGCAAATATTTACTAAAGTCAAGACACAAGTGAAACATAAAGATTATTAAAACCAAAAGGTTAGTCTTTATATCTTCTTATTTATCATTTCATGTGATAGACTAAAAAGTTATCATAAATAAAATGATAAATAGCATATTATCGAACCCAATTGTGACAATTTAGACGATATTCAAAAGTAGGTAGTACCTAGTGCTAATCGACCGTTCCTGTGTCTGCAAGAACCAATAAAATATTTAATAGGTACGTATCTTTGAAATCATAGCATCGTATCTTTTTTTTCCTTTTTTTTATGAACACCTTGCATTCATTTTATGTATACTCATGTCTCTACAAATAAACGTCTTGTCTTGTCTTGTCTTGTCTCATAGTACAGTCAACAACGCAAATAAGTGCGTCAGCAAGTAGTATCGTTTCAAACGCATGCACTATTGGATTGCTTACATTATAACTTTTTAAACAAAAGACACTCTCAGACAACAAAGACTGGATGACTCAGCACAACATGGTTGAAAGTAATTGAACTGTCTGCATATTTATCGTTGTTATTGCATTTTCATTTAAATTAGTTTCTACGTCTAAAAACAGCTCTCTCGCAATTCAACGAACTTTTGAGTAAATCTAATCAAAAACCGCCCAATCAAAAATCCTAACTATTAGATGCAAAGTTGAGTTGGTTTTTTTGTTCCGTTTTTACAACTTTAGTAGAGAACTAAACACTTTTTCCCGCTCTGGGCGGAGCAGAAGGGAGGAAGGGCATGTATGGAATCGCTCTGCGACTCCCGACGCCCGGGTCATCTTCTCCTGAGCTAAATTTGGCCCTGGAGACAGCTATAACGGGCTACTTATGTTTTGCGAAAATTTCAAAACACAAACGCGAGCGAAGCCGAAGGCAAAAAATAAAATGTTCGTAAAATAAAAACTCGAGCAATTTGCGTAATCACAACATACGAGTACCTTAGTTATCATTGAGAAATCTTATGAATACGGTTTACATAATGTACGCCACATTATACCCTCGTTGGGCTTATCGTTTCAAATCTAAAAGGGCGAAATGGCATCTTATACTTAAATTTCTCTGCAAATTGAAGAGTGCTTCTAATAATCTAGATTGCCCTGGCTTTTATTCATATTGAACTGAAAAACAACAATCATAATAATATGAGAATAAATAATATGCGTGCAGAATGGTATTGATGAGGTTAAGTAGTTCTGTCTTTATATCCGTTACCAACATTTGCACAAAATCCGGAACTTAATACTGAACCTACGCCAGTTGACAGTGGTTAAAGTTGAAAAATTATAGGAATTAATTATAAAAAAGCAAATCAACTCAACATTAGCATGATGCTCTGATTGTTCCATGTGTGCATGTATCCGGCCAGAGCGATCGGATCAGACGGTGTTGAAGGAGATTGGATCAGCCCTTGAGGCCTAGGCGGTTTTAAGGTCCATTTTGATGGTAGTTATGGATTGTGAACCCGGAAATCTGAAACCATTCTTGCCAAAAAGTACCGTGTTACCCAGTTATTGGCTTATTGGTTGGGTTGTGGAGGTCAGATAGGCAATCGCTGCACGTGAACTGGTTCAGCTGAATCCGGTTTGTATGAAAGGCGACCTCTATATAGTTGGGAAAAGGCTAGGCATGTGATTTGATGTTTGATTGGAAAACATTTAAAAACAAAATATGGAATCTAACGAAACACGTGGTCAAACCAAAACATTTAGGACATTAGTTATCGATGTATTTGTATGCAGCCTTAAAGGTGTTGGCACTCAAGGTACATCTTACATGTTTTATGTATCCTCCGACGGATAACGAGTGCATATTGAGACATTGAGCGTTTTGTCACGTAACCTCTCGTCGGCTATCCGTAGCATTATGCTGATTGTGGCGCTATGCGGAACTGTAACGCTAAGGGGCGCCTGTGTGCTGTGCCGCAAACACAACATACACTATTCTGAGAGTGATTTAGCTTGAGAGCATGAGTGATTTGACATTCTTATCAGAATATGTCGTAACCTCAAACTACCTATTATATATTTTATTGAGCTTATTCACTTTTGAAATACTTTCCGACAAACATAAGAAGAAATAAATCATTTCCTTAACAAGGTTGATCATGAAGCTACTTATTTTTATAACCAGCGGCCAAGTGCGAGTCGGATTCGCGCACGAAAGGTTCCGTACCATTATCTATAAAAAAGGCAAACAAATCAAGTTTGTTGTATGGGAGCCCGCTTAAATATTTATTTTATTCTGGTTTTAGTAAGTATTTTTTGTGTTATAGCAGAAGTACATCATCTGTGAAAATTTCAACTGTCTAGCTATCGCGGTTCTTGATATACAGCCTGGTGACAGACAGACAGCAAAGTCTTCGTAATAGGATCCCGTTTTTACCCTTTGAAAATGAAATCATGTCAAAGTATCAAAAACTCGTAGGTATAGATATAAGCTCACAGTGCAGCCTGGAGTATTTCCCGTCCAACAAGCACGCACCTGCCCGCCAGTAATTAAATTCTAAAGGTAATATTCATGAACGAGTGCCCTAAGCACACCATCACTCAACTGTTCTCGATATAATAAAGGTAATATGGTAATAAGACTATTCGTAATAAACGGGAATATATTATGTCGAGTCGGATCCAAGGTTCTTGTCATTTTACATGGCAAGAACAAAACGTTTTGGGAACACATTCATAATGCGTACAGCTATAAGGAGTTTGAAATTTCCTGCCGGAGTCTGTGTTTCCTGAGAGCTACACCTGAGAGTCGTTTAAGTCATGAGTGAAGAGGTTACGTCTAGACAAGCTCTCATCTTCGACCACATAATCGCTTACCATCAGGTGAGATAGTGGTCAAACGCGTGCCTATCAACAGTAAAAAAGAAAATTACTGCAGTAATTTAATTATCTATGTTCGTGAATTTCATATCATGTTTCAATACTATCAACTTGGTGCTGAGTGAACTTTTAAAATAAGAAGAAATTAACGAAAAGACGGAAAGCCCTTCTTCAATTAGCAAAGGTTTTATTCTAAAGCGTAAATATCCAACGAATGCAAAATAAAAGTTGACCGTTTTCCGGACTCCGCAAACCATGAGATGTGGAAATGGATAGTGTTTTCGCTGGTAGTGCCTCTAGAGACAAAAGTAGTGAATAAAATGCAGCAAAAAAATATAGCGAACTCGTCACCGGGCAGCGTTCATTTCATAAAGTCGCCACGCGGGAACTATAAATTCACACCGTTGTTACTCGTATGACGTCACACACGAATTCAGGCTATAATTACCGGTGATTTCGAAAACTATCAGCAGCCGTGATAAGTTTAACATGTCATTATCGGGCGCCCCAGCCCGTGCCATGTGAAATAACATTTTAATGTCCGCTGTAACCGCATTTATGGTAACTTGTTATTTCTACTGACGTCGGAAAATTACTGCTTTAATTGCATTTCGTTCGTGGAACCATGATTGCTTCGGGGCAAAGATATTTTCGGTAAAAAATAATGTCGATGAAAAAATATCACATATAAGAGGTATTACGGGTTTTAGGCAAACCTGCTACAGGAAGCTTGATTCTACTATGTTAGTTGAAAGAAAAATAATAATAAAGGGACAAACATTTATAAGAAAACAACGGTATATCCACAACCACAAACATGAAATAAAAAGGTTGGGTATTAGCAATATCAAAGCAGAGGAAAAAAAATCCGGTCAAGAGGGAATCGGATTCGCGCACCAAGAGTTCCGTAGCATCATATATAACGCGAAATATTTATAAATTTTCATCGGCGAAGCCTATATTGTCAAAGAATTTTAGGTCAGCGGCATCTCTTGACCGATAGTGGAATTAATGTAATGTTTGTTGGTGATATCTGGAAAAGTGTGCTATTTAGAGACATTGCTTTATTTTTTCTGTATTCTTTACATAAGCTTGTATCACATAGACTAAAAGAGCCAATTCCACCCAGCTCTATCTCTCCGCGGTGTAACTGTGCCGATAACCGACAGACTTGAGCTTCTTGGTATTACGTTAACATCCACACTCAATCTTGGACCTTTCATAGAGGCCAAGGCTCAAGTGGCTGCTAGAAAGGTGAGACGGTACTTCACGCCGGAACAGCTTTGTTAAACTGTATCAAGCGCCAGTTCGATCGTGTATGGAGTACTGTTCTCATCTTTGGGACGGATCTGCCAGATACCAGCTTGATGCCCTCTAGTCAATTGAAACACGAGCCAAAAGGATCATCGGCAATGATAGGCTCGTCGAATCGAAGCTCCAAAGTCTTGAGCATCGTCGCCGAGTTGCTGGCCTGTCGGTTTTCTATCGGTTGCATTTTGGGGAGTGTGCGACGGAATTGCATAATTTAATTCCGCCAAGACCGTTACACCATCAAACCACAAGACGTACGCCGACGCGCCACCAGTACATGGTGGACATCCCACCTATACGTACAATACATTTTGGGAATAAATTAATTGTGCGTAGAGCTAAGGAGTTGAATTCTCTGCCGGAGTCTGTGTTTCCTGAAAGCTACAACCTGGGAGTCTTTAAGTCAAGAGTGAATAGGTTACTTCTAGGCAAGCATGCTCCACCTTGGACCGCATCATCGCTTAACATCAGTTGAGATAGTGGTCAAACGTATGCCTAACAATAATAAAAAAAAAAACAGTTTATTTTCTATGCAAACTTTGGAGATAACGGGAGGAATGGTATTTTTTTTCGTCTAATGTCGAAAACGATACGGCCTATAAAAACATATTCGAGAATGTGCAAATAGGGCTCTTTTGTTTGATATCCCACATGCCTTAGTAGCCCCACTTTGAATTTTCATTTCTTTCTTACTTGCAAAATAGTTGAGCAAACGACATCTAAAACTATTCCAAATTTCAAGTTGATAACATTAGTAGTTCTTGAGATATCATATATAGATAGCTGTGACAGACGAACAGACTTAATCCTTTTTACCATTTTGGAACGGAATCCTAAAAAGGTAATCTGCTGGATGCTTGTTAATGGAATATTATAACAAAGGGTAGGTATGTTGCTGAGGGCATTTTTATGACGGCTTATTAAATATCTTATAAGATTTTTTTTTGTTGTTAGTGACCAGATGCGTTAGTTGAAAGTTGCAGGTAATGGTATAAGGTACGTGCAGTGGAAAGGTATGTTTATACACACCTTTGTAAAAAAAAAGGGCACGTTCAGTCATTGGCTTTTCTATGAACAATACGAGTATTAATATTTTTAGTAGGTATGTTGTTTTTTTTTATTTAGCTTTAATGACTAGAAATTTCTTACTATCAATGAGAATCTAGTTTTTTACACTCCGATCTTGGAATCGGTGTTTTAGTCAATGTAAACAGAGAAGCGTTAAATGGGTATCTTTTGGATATTATGAAATTTAGATTACGAGTCTTAGTCTTATCTTATGGTATTTTAATTAACCGACTTCCCAAAAAGGAGGAGGTTATCAATTCGGTTGTATGTTTTTTTTATGTTTGTTACCTCATAACTCCGACAATTATGAACCGATTTGAAAAATTCTTATTTTATCTGGAAGGATATACTTGCAGATTGGTCTCATTAAAATTTTATGAAAATCGGTTACGAACTTTGGATTTTAAATCGAAATAGCTGGAATTCGTCTACTTAGATGATAGTTTTATGTCATCCAAGTAATCGAAATTGCGTATTTTGCTTTTCTGCGATTTTGCAGTGGTGTTGTTAGGTGTGGGGTTCCACTAAAAAGTGCAAAATATAACTTTAATTTCGGAAGTCGGTGTTTTTGTTAGTTTCTTCGTATTTTGACTTCCGAAATTAAAGTTATATTTTTTACTTTGTAGTGTTTTTTTTTTTTTGGAAGTCGGTTGTATTTTTTTTTGTAAAAAGTTTTTCAATAGTCCAATAAATTTTATAATTAAAAAAACACATAAATGAATAACGAGGATGACCTCCCCTTAAGATGGTGTCCTGTTGAATGTGTTCCGTGTTTTGTGGAGGTGGTTGGAAAGATAGTACTCGCCTTTTTAAGCGGTCCCAGACGTGCTCAATGGGGTTAAAGTCGCGGCTCCGAGCTGGCCAATCCAAACGACAAATACCCTCTTGCATATAACCATCTACGTCACCAGAACGGTTGGCCCGAGCATATCATCATTATCGTTCACCAATTACAATCAGTGCGGGTTGCGCATGTGGACAAAAGATTTCTGTTATGTACTTTTGCATTTAGTGAGCCATTCTCAATAAATGCAATCTCACAACTGTGACCCAGTGCAAACAAAACTGTGTAACTTTTCAATTACCATGATCTATTGCAATGAAACTCCATATTGATCGGAAGTAATTTGCCATCCGTCTAAAAAATAATGTTTTAATGAACTACCCCCAATTGAAATTACCGCTGTTTTTTTTTGCAAGAATCTATTTTCTTTTCATACTTTTTTTTAAACCTCATAATTTACTTTTACTTTTTTCATACTCAGACTCTTTGGCTCCAGTAACATAGTTTGGCTATTAAAACCTTTTTGAGCTAAATTATTACCAATTATTTTGAAAAATCAAAATAATTGGTAATAAATAAAACCGCTTTTTGCAAAGGAGTTTGTGTAATTTTTGAATCACTTAATTTTATTTTGTTGTTTTGTTCCGTGTGAGTGCCAAATAATCATGACGAATATTAATAACTCATATTACTTTTAAAAGATATTCAGGTAACTTCATACACAGACAAAACAGAACTATTAAACATGTCTAATTACGAAGAAGTATTCAAAATGGCTGAACGCACCAAACACATAAAGTAAAAGAGTACCTACCTACATTTCTTTTAATTACGTTATTCTTTACAAAGCTTAGCTACAATTACATTCGATGTGAATCCGTATCTTTTCTTCTCTTATTTCATGAGATTTGTCCAATAAACTCGCAAGGGACGTTTCTGTTTACACGACTCGAAGTTTTCCGTTTACGCACGAACCTGAATGTTTGTATTCAGCGGTACACACCTATCACTGATTTGTTTGCCGCCGCGATTTACACTCCAACACGAACGAGTTCCAAATTCAATCATAAATGTCGCTTTAATAGATAGCCTGAGAAGTAATTTAGGGAGGCTGAATGAAACAGAAAACAATAGGAGTAATTAGGTATTCCATTTACAGAAAAAGGGTTTCTTTCATGACTTGCTCCTGCTCGATACTATATCCAATATTTGAAGTAAATGCCGTAACTGCGGGTTAGAAGACGGCCTGGTTACTGGTACACAAATTATCGCCAAGCTAATATGACAAATACTTCGCCTGTGTGTGTTAATAATAATAGCCTTTATTAAAAATCTTATGATATACTTTAAATCCTAAATACTAAATGTTATATTAGACACCGGTTTCTAGATTGCCTTGCTTTCCAGCAGAGGCCTCCCCAAGTGTTCTCCACAGAAATCTATCTCTTGCTTTCCTTATCCACGTCGTTCCTGCCACTTTTCTTAATATCTACTGCCCATCTACGATACGGTCTGCCTTTACTTCTCGTTATATAACTAATAGTTTATTGAAAAAAAAACCAAATGAATACTTTAACGCGGTAACACTTATTGTTATTCGTTGTTCGTCATTGATTTGTAAAATTAATTGTATTTTAATTTCCGCGCATTATTTGAGAAAAGTACCTACTATACAAGTCTTGGCCACAACTAAGCAATGATGGGCTTACTAATGTGTAACTTAATGTGTGCCTTGGCTTCGCCTCGGCCCACATTTACACGTTCGTCCATCAATGCCTCTTTTGACGGTCGGTGTTTCTTCCAAATTAAATTTATTTTTGTACTTTGTAGGAGTTTTTATTTGGAAAACGGTTATTTTTTTAAGAAAATACACCAAGTAGAATATTATAGCCATTTCTATAAATAGTGCACAGCTCTTGCATTAATACACAAGATCGTGTGCAAAGTTATAAGATCCAATATTAATGACAGACAGGTATGTATGTTGGAACTGTGGAACCCAAATCGGCAATCAATGGCTGAGTATTCCTACAATACCCAGGGGGATCAAGAATCACAATGTAAGTTGGTCCCGTTTCCCTCAATATGGAATTAGTGAATTAATTAATAGCCTTTTAGCCTTTTGATTTATAGCCATTGGATGTTGGTCGAAATAAGTATATATATATATATATCTTGTAGAACTGAACATAAAAGAACATCCGCGTATGTAGGCAGATTAGATAATTTATGATTAGGTGAGTTTCATTCATATGATAATGATTAATTCATTAACAAAATTGTAGCAACTCAAACAGCTTAAGCAGATTCTGTTAATCATAAGTACTTATCACGACTAATATGTTTAAGCTTAATTACCTAATCTTTTGCTCGATGTATGCGAAACGATTCCGAGTTCCAATCCCATGTAATGTCCCACATGAATAATTCCAGGTTATCTATTAGGTATAATACGGCTTAGAACAAGCCCGCTGTAGCCGATAACGTATTTAGAATAATTTACAACGCTGATAGAATTCACTGGATTCTGTTTAAGGTCGAGATTATCCACTCTGTGGGCAAATTGAATCAGCGAGGAAAAAATTACAAAGTGAGACTGGTGTTTGTCGCAGAAAATTGTGAATTTTTATGTCAACTTGCTTTTTGAAATGAAGAAGTATATACATGATTTAAAAGAGTGTCTATGGAGTTTCTTGCACCTTCTTCTCAATAGAGATCTACGCTTTGTAACATGCAAATAGCTTCATGTTTTCGACTGACCGACCTTGACATTTAAAAAGTGCCTGTAAATGGTTTATTTGAAATAAATGCTTTGAATCTTTGAATCTTGAATCTATAATATAGACAAGCCTAGCCCACAAAGTGTACCTAAAAATTTACTGAAAATTAACAAAAGGCTCGATGAGAACAAATCGGCAGACATACAATTTCTTCGAATATTCAAGAGTATTCTCAAGTCTCTAAAGAAAATCTTCCGAATTATCATAAGCAGGGGAATAATGGCAGAATTAATAGCAGATATCACAACTTATTTGGAAGTCAAATCAGTACCCGAAGAGAGATGTTCTAACTTCCAAAGACGGAAACCGCGTAACGGATGATCCCGCCCGGTTCTGCGGCTTGCATTAATTTGTTACAAGCTATTACATAGATTACAGCGTGTGACTCACGACCACACGACCAGGGAAGGTCGATCTACGAATAAATGTACAGAGGCTGACAGCAGAAATTAGTGTGATACGGATGGGGCGGGGTTACTGAATCCTTCCTAAATAACGCTTTTCAGATGAGTAACACGGTTTGTCTGGAAATAAATGAATCAAGCGGTGGGGCAACCCACGTACTTAGTGTAGATTTACGAGTTCGCCTGTACACCACCGCTCCCCCTCTCCTGCGGCGTCTCGCCTCGCACTACACTACTCATCAATTTCCTCAGGACATACGACTTGGAATCCTGTTAATTAAACTATGCCGCCAAATTAAGCGCGGCTTACCACCCGCGAAAGTATGCACATTACGTGAAGCTACATTTAAAATATTCCTCGTTAATCATTCTCGGCATTTCTAATTACCTTCCATAATAGTTGGCATCTTAAATAATGAACAACTTTGACAATAAAAGCTAATTATTAACACTCTAAAAAAGGCACTCATCGAAGTACACCCCAGACAAAGTTAATCGATTAGAAGCGATGTACGAATCAATGACCTTAATGAATAGACAGATCGCGACTTCGCAAGAGTTCATCGAACATGGAAAATTAGATAGTTGCCAACAATTATTTCAACAGAGAAAAACTTTAATTTGGTAATTTGTTAAAATTATAGTAATGAGTTACTTTTACAAACCTGTGAACCTCTAATTTTCACTGGCTAGACTTTAGATATTATTGTATGTATTTTTCGTAAGTAGTCGTGTTCGTAAGTAGTCGTGTTCGTTCGTGAACCCATATTTCCTCCTTGACAAGTTAAAGCTTCAATTTGCAAGGGGTAAGCTTATCTTCGCTTATCTAGAGCGGTTCCAATTTCAAATGTAGGTATGCAGTTTTTCTTCCAAAGAAATCTTTATATCAACATGAAACTGAAATTTTCTGTCTTATAATTTTCTTCTTTTTATACGTTACGAATTCGGTTACATAAAACAGTGTTTAATCATAATATCTGACGTAATTCTATGGAAATGCTGAAAATACTGACTGAATAATATCACTGTAGGTTTATTGGAGAAAGAAAGCTTTACCAACTGATTAGGGTGCTCAGAGTTATTAACAGTGCTTACAGGAGTAAAATTTCAATAAATAAGAAAATTCAAGGGTAATTGATTGAAAAAAACTGCAGATAATGTATGGCAATCAGAAAATCACTGACAAAACTGTTATTACTCTGAGGCAGAAGCTAAATGGAGCTATGATTGGATAGAATGAAGATTTTTCACGGGGTGATTGAGACAAAGGGGCCGTAGTACTGACCAATGAGGCTGTGCCGGCTGGCGCCAAGGCTGGGCGCGGGCGGCGAGCCGGCGGAACGCAGCGCGCCCAGCGCGCCGCCGCCGCCGCCGCCGCCCAGCGCGCCGCCCTCCAGCGCGCCTGCAACCACACACACTGTTAACATGGCCCTTCACCTTCTAGCTTTAACTATAGTAGAATACACCGAGTAACAGAATAAACGCAATACCTTTTAAGGGATCATTGTACTCATCATTATGAACAGCTTTCATTAGTATGGGACCAGCCCAAAAAGCGCGAAAATAAAAATCTGCTGTTCAGTACATTTTGTCGAGTTATGCGAACATGTTTTTTTTTCACTCACACTTTATTGTTGGAACCATAGAGAAAGTTATTCGTAATGATGAGTTTAATGATCCCTTATGAGGTATTGCGTTTATTTCGTTCCGGTTTACAGTAATTAAACTATTGAAAACTGAGCTGACATCACTCTTTTATAACTAAATAGATCAAAATTTTGACAGTACTACAGTCTCTCATCTTACACGATCAAGAACTGACTTGACATTACTCAATTATACGTAAACCCTAAGAATAGGTGAAGGCATACCAAAGTGTAGGATTTCGCCCCAACTGTATCACTAAATTGTTAAGTCCACTTATTTCTTTACAAATTATCAATTAATGAATTAATTGCATCCTATGATTCATTTTTGTGTTGTGAATAATGACAAAAAGGGCAACTAGTCCATGTTAGCTTAATGTGTTGTTGTTTGTTAGCTTTATCCGCGGATGACATCAAGCTTTTTTTCAGACGAGGATTAGGTACATATTTATAGCCGACATTTTGCAATATTAAGGGGGTAATAATAAAAACAAACAGCATACAGGCTGTAAGGTTTACTTCCGTAGGCAACCTTAACAGTATCTGCATACCAAAGTCAATAGTTTACATGACACACCACTTCTACAACACACACTTTTCTTCTCGAGAATGGTTGTTCAATGACGTAAAAAACACAAGCATTTATTTTTGTTTTTCAACTAATAATCCCTAAACACGCGTATTTCTAGAAAGTCAGCCAGACAAACACCACAAGATTGACAAGGCACACCAACTCGTACTGGAACACAACTGTATCAAGCTGCTTCATTAAGAATTAAGAGCGCATTAGACGCTAATGGCCGGCAATTTACGACATCAAAGACGGTAAGTGAATGTGATTGAGCCGGATGGGGAATTACTGCTTCTATGGAGAAAAAATACTTTGAAAATTAACCCCCTCTTTCTTATTTATTGACCTCGAGCTGACCTGTGCGCACTTCATTGGGCGGATTTTTTCCTGGCCTATGACGCTCACATATAACGTGGCTATCTATTGATAAAATTATTTAAAATTCGGTTCAGTAGATCCAGAGATAAAAAAAGAAAGAAAGTTTTTAAAATTAAACTATGGAACACACCGCGTCATCGCTCCCCCTTAGGGCCAGTTTCACCGGTTACGGATAAAGTGTCGGTTAGTTATGTGATGGATAACTAACCGACACTTATAATACTATAATACTTTATAATACTCAAATACTTAATAAATCTGCCAGATATCGCTATCCGACACCTGTCAAACCAAAAGTTTTAGTTCATCTGCCAGATAAGTTCCTAATAGGCTAACCGACACTTTATCCGTAACCGGTGAAACTGGCCCTTATTCTTTTTATTCGTACTGGCATTTTATTGGGTACACTACATAAATACGAAAAAGTTTATTCCGTTTGTCACAAATATGAATTACAAAATACCGATTTTCATAATTCCGAATGGTTCAAAATTCCTAATATAACAACTCCGATTTATCATTGTTCCTCTCCTTATAATTCCGAAATTTCAATATTCCTAACATTTACATACTATTCCCAAAACACCGAGTTTCAACAGATCGAATAACAAAAATTCCGACTTAATGATAATTCGAATTTATATCAAAAATACGAATTCCGACTATTAAAATGCCAATTAATTAGAATTCCGAAATAAAAAACATCTTGTAAAACTGAATGGCAAGACAAATAAACACAATTGCTCGTCAGCCAGAAGTATAACACTAAATAATTATGTTTATTAAGACTCCTCATACTAATATCGTAGAATTAAAACACGAATGACAGATTTGCCCTTAAAAGAAAATACTGTGCAAGCAAGCATACATCATGCATGCAGGAGGCATGCAGGAAGCATGCAAGAAGTAAGCATGCAGGTAGCATGCAGCACGCATGCAGCAAGCATGCAACATGCAAGCAACCAAGCACGTAACAAGCATGCAGCATGGAAGCAAGCAGGCATGGTTTCTGTCACGGCTGCGGCGCTGCTGGGCTCTGGCGGTCCCTCGCGAAGTTATCGTCGCAGATGGTTTTAACGCCCGACGCTGCACATAACACCTGCTCCTCAGCTCGCGGGCCGCCTCGCCCCTCCGCGCTTAAGCGGGCTTAAATTACACTCTGGGGGTAGGGCAGACAACACTACGTGGAGTCGGTTTTACAGCGATGCGTTTCCGCCACTTACTTTTGTAGCACAACATATTGACTACTTAAGACAATTTTAATTTAATATTGTAAATTTTTACAAATTTTCGTTTAAAAAGATAATGCCAAGTGTCTATGCCAAATTTTCGGAGCGTCTATATTCTGCCAGAAAAGGGAACCTCGGAATCTTGAACATTGGAATGTCGTTTTTCGAACCGAGAACCCATCGAGCATTTGATTCTACGATCATATGAAAATCGGAAAACAAACAAATCGGATTTACGATTTTTGTAAAATAGATTTCGTGATTTTTAATTATAGAAATTATAATTCTTAGGTTTTATAAAATTCGGACATTTGAAAATCGGAAATGTGGAAAGAGTGTTTCGGAGTATTTGGGTGTTCCTCATTTTATTCACTCACTAGACCGCATATTTTTTTAAATCAATATATTTCTTGATTTATATGCAATTTTTTTCGTTACCGACCTAACCTTTAGTTCTATTTTTAAATGAATTCCCGCCCTAGAGTGGAAATCCATTAATATGATTCTTTCCCGTCCAAAGTTGGGTAGCAGCGTCTTCAGGGCCTTTTCCTGCCATGCGTGTTTTTGCCCGCGCGTGGATCTCGTCGGCATGCGGGTAGCACGCTCCTGGCCATACGCAGAACAAAGATTTCGTTTGTCGCTGCAGTGTCGTGCGGGTCGCCAGTGACTAAACAGGTGACTCGGGTCGCACGCATGTTCATTGGCTATGGCCATGCGTGCGACCCACGTCACAGTAAAAACAACACTGAAGACTGGAACGCCGCCCGCATCCGGATAGCACACGGGCTGTACGCACGCAGCCAATCACCCCACCAAGAAAAGGAACAAATTGTACCAGGGTTGCGTAAATGCATAGGTGGCTGGCACAGCATAACATCTACGTAGCCCGTTTTCCACAGTTGACTCATACCAACTTGTTCGCTTCGTAACAGCATTGGAGCAAACTTTCCTCCGAGCAAGTTTTCAACATCTCATTCGGAATCAGTTCACTTCTTTAGAGCCTAATACTCCGTAATAAAATTCATTCCTTTTAGTACCGAGATCACATGTTTGTAGGATGTTTCGCCTATTTCCGAGGTTGCAGTTTTTTTTACATCTTCAACTTAGGTACAAGTAATTCCGAATAAAGTATCTTTTAACTAGTTACTTAGGTATATCTTTTAAATCTGGAATGTATTGTTTAGCAGACTGCCAATTTACTAAGCGTGCCTCACTTTACATTAGCATAGTTAAAAACAGATTAAGATCTTGTCACTCAACGTAAATTCTTATAGACGCTATCGGACTTCAGAACTTTTTCTATTAGCCTAGTTAATTTTTTCAGCTTGAAACTCGAAAGGACAAACAATGTATTTAGTCATTTGGCGCAGACGCCCGACGGCCCGAGCCGAAGGGAGCCGTAAAAATTAATATGACATTATAAAAGTGATATTTTTCATTAGAAGTGTTGCCAACTATTTTTAAAGTTCTGCTAATGGCCGTACTTTTTTCAGTTTTACGTATTGCCGTAAAAAACGTTAACACCTTACAATAAATATTGTTGTCATATCAATGTTTTTAAATGTCACGTCTTATTTTTTAATTTCCACCATACTTATTTACAAGTCGCCTACCGGTTACAAAAATAGCCTTGGATATTGATAGGTCTGATCGGTTTGCAATAACGAGATGACTGAGGCTAGGACGGCCCTAGATCGTCGCAACGACTCATTGGGGACTCGTCGCCGACGAAATTTTGCATTATGCTCTCTAATATGGGCGATTCGTTGCTCCGGCGTGTTTGGGGCCTTAGCGGTATAGGTGGCTGTAACGTGGACCTACCTTTATTTTAAGATCTATCGATTTTAACAACAATTTTATATTCTTCTGTAAATCTACAATCATTATCTTTCAGCAGCTTCGGAAATATTATCTGGCAATATGGGTTTGGTTTAGGCAGCATCACATAACAGATTGCATGGGCAATCTGCCCTATGAGATCTGCGTCGATCTACGAAAAACTAGAATTCGTCGTTAAAACGGTTTTCCTGGGAATTACGCTTGACCCCAAGCTACAATGGGGCCCTCATATAACATCTCTTTCCGGACGGCTAAGTTCAGCAGCATATGCTGTTAGAAAAATCCGCCAACTAACGGATGTCGATACCGCGAGACTGGTATATTTTAGTTACTTTCACAGTATCATGTCTTACGTTATTTTACTATGGGGACGGGCTGCAGACATCGAGTCTATTTTTATTCTGCAGAAAAGAGTCATCAAAGCGATATATAATCTCCGCCGGCGCGATTCTCTCAGGAAACTGTTTAAGATTATTAACATCGTGACGGTACCTTGTAAATACATTTACGAAAACATCATGTATGTCAGAAAGAATTTACATCTTTTTAGTAAAAGAGGCGAGAGACATAATTATGGTACTAGAAATAGGGACCAGTTAGTTCAACCAGGCTTCAGACTGGCTAAAGAAGCCTCATCTTTCATGGGGTACTGTTTAAAATGTTATAATAAGATACCTCCCCATATATTAGAACTAAATGAGACGAAATTCAAGTCTTGTATTAAACGCACACTATGCAGGCAAGCATATTATAAGTTGGGGGATTATATTGAAGATAAAAATGCTTGGCTGAATGCTGGTCCTGCTCCACAGCCACTAGGGAGCCCAAACTAATCTGTAAATATTTCGGAAACATTGTTGGACCGGCTGAAGATTGTAAGAAAAATTTGCATTGTTAGAATCAACTTACTTAGCATTGTATAATTTCAGCCATTAACAGCACATGTGTGAGTACTGTGTACCTTTAACTTTAATTATCAGTTTTAGGTATGTTTTTGACTTGAATGTACCCTGGCGGTTGGGAGTGTCATGCTCACTCAAAAGTCTAGCTGATGGTGGCGTATGCGTTGGATCATTTGGCTCCCTTCAAAATGGTTGAGCCGAATGGTGCTGGCGCATGCGTAATGTTCGTGAACGGGCGCCGTCAGTCGGGACTGGTCATTTCTTAGCTGCCATGGTTAATTTTAATTATTTCTTTGAATTGTTCCTCTTTTATTCCGGACGCTTTTTTCCTGCTCGTCTTTTAAATCGTTCTCACATGTATGTATAATTTCAACCCGATGTAAATAAATCTTTGTAAAAAATATTATTTTTAAAAGAGTGTCCGTGGAGTTTCTTGCACGTTCTTCTCCATAGAGATCTACGCTTTGGAACGTGCAAATAGCTTCAACTTTTTGGACCGACCGACCTTGACAATTCAAAAGTGCCTGTAAATGGTTTAATTGAAATAAATGCTTGAATTTTGAAAAAAAAAATTTTGAATTTTGAATTTTGCGTGTATATACGCAGAGAAAAAAGAAAAAAGAGATGAATTTGGTATATCCACCTAAATTTTGATGCAACTAAGCAAAATTTTACAATATTAATCCATGAGATTTAATGTATTATTTAGTTAAGCCTATTTCAATGAGATTAATAAAATTATTATTATTAAAACAAAAAACACGCAGTCGGAGGCAATGGTAGTTTGTATCTTTGGCCAACAAAACATTGCCTCCGACTGCGTTTTGTGTAAAGTAACTTGCGATTTTTACTTGTTTTTTCCTTTTCAGTTCATTTGTTACTAACTAAAAAGTTGGAAATAAAATTATTATTATTAAAACAAAAAACCCGGGTTTTTTGTTATAATAGTAATGTGAGAACCCCAATTAAAAAACTTTAAATCGCTTTATATAAATATTTGCTTAACAGTCGGGTTTTTTGTTTTAATAATAATAATTTTATTTCCAACTTTTTAGTTAGTAACAAATGTGAATATAAGTGAGAACCCCAATTAAAAAACTTTATATCGCTTTATATCCTAAAATATTATTTCAACTGAAAAATGGTTCAAGAAACTTCACAATGATTTTAAATAGCTACTCAACTATACCCCACATGACATAGTTTGTTAACTTTCAATTTTTAATTTTCACAATATTTATTTATTTATTTATCACTATGGATGACTTACAGCTAATACAAACAGAATACATAATGGCATGTGAGACTGGAAGCCAATTAAAAATCATCACTTCTAAAAAGCAGAGTAGAAAGAGGGTGTGAACAATAAAACAGTCTCCAAAATAAGGAAAACAAAAAATTGATTAACAATTCAAACTTAAGCTAAATTCACATTTCGAATAAAAACCTGAGCACACAAAATCTTAATTAAAAAAACTAACGCTCAAGCACTTTCTGGCCGAGGACACACTCGTCACGAATGTATCAAAATCATGCTGCTTACATATGTCATTAAATTTTCTACTTGCACGCACCACAAATGAATTTTGCCTGTAATTCGTTGAGGTAAGTGGAACACGTAACGGCGCGTACCATCGCTTAGACCTTCCAGGAACGTTAAAATAGAATTTTGATAGAATATTAGAGTTATCAATAGAGTGATTGAAAATTTTAATTAACGAAGTACAATCAGAGATGGCTCGTCGGTTTATTAGGGGTAAAATATGAAATTTCTTACAGAGGTTGAGATAATCTTCAGACCGGTAGGGCACTTTCTGATGATAGCACAAATATTTAAACCTTTTTTGGATGCTCTCTATACGATCAATGTACTTGTGATAACAAGGATTCCAGATTTCCGACGCATACTCCAAGTGGCTTCTAACAAAAGTACAGTAAAGAATTTTCAAAGTTTTGGCTTGAGTGAAGCACTTGGATAGCCGCATTATGAAACCTAGCGCTTTAGATGCTTTAGCAACTATGGCACTGACATGAAATTCAAACGTAAGTTTTGAATCGTGATATACCCCCAGATCACGGATGCAATTCGTTCTAGGTAGTACTTGACCACCTAAGATATACGATGAAGGAATAATTGAGCGCTTTCGAGAATATGTTACAACCGAACACTTAGCAGGGTTAAGGTCGAGCCTGCCCCCACGACAATAAGCCTCCAGACGACGTAAATCATCCTGAAGGGCAATCACATCCACTTGTGATGATATTGTGGCATAGATTTTCATGTCATCAGCAAAACACAACAACTTGGACGATATCAAGCAAGAGTTGATGTCGTTTATATAGATAATGAAGAGTAAAGGGCCGAGCAAAGAACCCTGGGGCACGCCGCTGGGAACAGGCACCCAACCAGACATATAATTGCTTAATACTACTGCTTGGGACCTGTTCTCCAAATAAGAAGAAAACCATCTGAGTAAATCGCCTCGTATTCCCATACTATGTATATAACTTAGATAGTAAGATGTCATGGTCAATCCGATCAAAACATTTACTGTAATCAGTATAAACGACATCAACCTGCTTACCGTCATCCATGGCGTCAGTAATAAAATCATTGAGCATAATTAAGTTGGTGACAGTAGACCTTCCCTTCAAAAAACCATGTTGAAAAGAACTAAACGAGTTTCTAAGAGCACTGTACACCTGGTTATAGATGATCCTTTCAAATATTTTAGCCACTATACATAGCTTAGATATCGGCCTGTAGTTTACAATTTCGGTTTTGACTCCTTTTTTGTGAATAGGCGTTATGAAAGCCGATTTCCATAGTTCAGGTACAACACAAGTATCTAAGGATTTCCTGAAGAGAATCGAGATAGGTTGGGCAATCGAAGTGGAACATCGAACAAGAAATTTGGATGAAATATTATCTGGACCGGCCGCTTTTGAAGTATCTAACCTGCGAAGCAAGTTAGATACCTCCTCAACGCTCACCGCAATACTACATATATCACATAGACTGGCAGATTCAGTAAAAGGAGGGGGTGAAGAAATTCCATGACTAGAGCTGGTATCAAGAAATGTGGAATGAAAGTACGTAGAGAACGCTTCACATATTGATTCTCCCGTACGCAACGCTTCTCCATTATAATTTAGAGTGCTCGGAACTGCATTTGAATTGTGTCGTTTTTTAACAAAGGTCCAAAAGTATTTGGGGTTTTCTTTAATAGATTTTTCGGTTAAGTTTAAGTAGTTTTCATAACATTGCGATTCTAATAACTTTACCCTATCACGAAGAAGCTTAAATGTTAACTCATCACATTTATTACCGTACGTTTTAAATTTTTTAAAGTATTTGTATTTTTCTTTGATTGTCTTAATTAATGCCGAACTGTACCAAGCTGGATATGCTTTGCTACGATGTAACTTTTGTGGAATATATTTAGTGTGTAAATTTAGAATAAACTGATTGAAAAAGTACAATGATTCATCAATTGATCGTGTTGCAAACTCAGATTTCCAGTCAGTCATGGAAATCTCCTTGTTGATGGATTCATAGTCACCCTTGTCGAACAAATATTGCGTCCGTGGCGCGCACTTTAATAGAGGAGCTTCAACGAAATCCATAGTAACTAATAGTGCTGGATGGTAGGCGTCGATGGGAACCAGTGGACTTGAACATTCGACCACACTAACTGATTGGTTTGAAAGTACTAAATCCAGAACTTTACCAAACCTATTAAGAACTCCATTGTATTGACCAAAATCTAGGGTACATAATTCGTCACCAAGTAAAACTTCGTCCGGACCGTTCGGGTTCATTGGGACAAACGATAGATTGTCAGATAGGACCCAGTTAATACCGCTCATGTTAAAATCACCAACGATGAGAAAGGAATCAGAAGAGTTACTCATAACTATTTGGTTTAATTTTGTGAGGTAGTTGCGAAGTTGTAAAGAAAAAGAAAGGCCTAAGTTTTGCTGACATAAATAAATGACACAAATATGTAAAGTTATATATTTACGTGTATTAGAATTTTTCAGTCGTATACTGAGCCATAAATCTTCTGCTGAAGAATGGAAGGTAGGTTGGCACACAACTGAGAGTTCCCTACGTGTTGCAATAAGCACGCCCCCACCCCGCGACTGCCCGGTCAAAACATAATCCCGATCACGACGCCACACAATGTACCGTTCATCAAAGAATTCAGAGCTTAAAGCTCCATCCAATAACCACGTCTCTGTAATAACAATAATATCATACGAGTTTAGTAACATTTGTCTATAGAAAGCATCACTTTTAGTTCTAAGCCCGCGAACGTTCTAATAAAATATTTTTAACTTAGGAGCCATTGAAAGGCAATACTAATAATTGAATATAAACCTGTATTATCCGTAAAAATAAAGCATTTCATTAAATAATATTGTAAAGTAAGGCGCAATAAAATTAAATAAAAATAATGAAGGTAAAAGACAACAAGATTTACGCGGGTGCAAGAATCATACGATGCTAAGAAGTAGTCTGTACGAAAAAGCAAGCAATAGTGCGTGATGCGTGCAAGTGCGAGAGAGCAAAACATATTGTAGTGCGGTAAAGCTTTAAAGTAAACAGCGCGATAATGAACACAAAGCGTACAAGCAGCTAAACAAAGGAGAGGTGTCGAAGTCATAAGTACGGCAGAGGTGTTCAACATTTTGCAATAAGTTATTGTGACAGAAACAGTATTAAATACTTGGAGCCATTGAAGTGTAATATAATAATAGCAAGAAAGGAAAGTATGTGTATAATTTAAGAGGCACATTAGGCAATCTTGTTTAAATCGGACTCCTTCCCTAAAATTAAAACTTTGGAATGATTATTTTTAAGTACATGAATTTTGCCATGTTTAACCCATACGTACTCATACCGTTTCTCCTTTGCAATTATTTTCACTTTGGTTAAAAGTTTTTTGTACTCCACGCTTAGGTGATCGTTGACATACACACGCTGTGATGATCCTTGAAAACCGATGTCACAAGTGGATAGATCCTTTTTGGCACGTGCAGCCGCAATGAAGTCTTCCTTTACGTATCGGTTTAAAAAACTCACTACTATCAGCTTTTCATTGGAGCCGAAAATAGGAACCCTTGAGATATAGTTTACCTGGGCTTTGGGGCAGCTGTAATTAACTTTACGGCCGATAGCGTCGAGGATTGTGTACAAGTTCTCATCCTTCTTTATAGGAACTCCTTTAATTTCGACATTGTTCAGCCTGGATCTTTGTTCATAAGTCGATAATAAATACTTCGTGCTCGCCAAGTCAGCCTGTAAACAATTAATTGATTCCTGAAGCTTTTCGAATTCCGACACTTTAGCCTCAACTTCCACGAGGCTTGTGTCCAAGTCGTCAAGTCTCCCACCAGTGCCCTCACATGTTAACTTGAACTCAGCCAACTCATCCTTGATAACGCGCATGTCATCTACCAAGGTCGGCAAGTTTAGTAGCTGCCGCTTCATGTCACGTATTTCACTCAGTATTGTGTCCAGCGACGCAGGTTCCGGGGCAGGCACAGCTGGTGATGAGGTTCTGCAAGTGGGACATTTCCACTGAGCCATCCTATTGGCACCCAGCTTTCTCCATCCGGTTTCTGAGATGTTTGCACATCCAAAATCTAGGTGTTTCTTGCAACTGCCACATTGGACGTCATCGTTGAACTGCACGTTACAAACTGCGCACGATTTCATTGTAAGAATTTAAAAGTTTGAACTGAACTAAAAACGTAAAAAGGTTGACGATCTATTTCCTTTGAGTGGCGCGTACTGTGCGTATGAGTGTCCACACACGAGTGATGGCGTCCAATAGTCGCCATATTGAATTTCCACTAACGTCAGTCTTTCGTGACACTCGCCAGACTAAGAGGAATCAATTGACGTGAGAATCATAAAAATCGGCCCAGGCGTTTGGTCTGTATAGTGCTTCAAAGGAACATACATACACACATACCAGTGGTCTCGAACCTACTGATTTTTCGGTATTTATACCGATATCTATAGATAATCTGTTCTACCGAAATATAACGATATTTCTACGATTTCAGAGTATACATGGAAATTATCCCGAATTTTCTACCGATTTTACACTTTTAAGATGGCAACCTTTTTCATTTATGTTTAATGTTACGGGGAAACCCTCAATAGTAAGTAGGGATGGATGGACCTAGTGCAGAATGTTCCATATATTTTGGGGAATACTCTTATGTCCTACAACTCAATGTTATAAGGTGCTCCCCGCTCGGGAATTTACCTGTCTAGTCTATATAAACAGGAATTCGGTTTTATTTTTTTCATTAATTTTCTTAACTTTGAAGAGAGAGCTTACTCAAGCGTGACGATAAAACTCATATGTTTCCTTTGCTGTCTAGTTTCATCTTTCATATTTTATCACTTCCCCATTCATCCGCTAACGTTGAACGCATATTTTCACATGTTAATATTTTGAAAACAAAACAGCAAAATAGGCTGTCTACTGAATCAATCACTGGTCTATTACATGCAAAACGAGTCTTTAGTACAGCTAATTGATTATGATTCAAAATCATAATCAATTAGCTGTACTAAAGACTCGTTTAATTAATTCGAAGATGACCGCGGCTGTGGCCAAAGAATATTGGTATAAAACATAATTATACTTAAGTATGATTGTTATAAATTAGTATGTAAGTGATTTTTCAATAAATAAACGAATTTGATTGAATATTGTATATTTTTTTGTCAAATACCGATTTTGGGTACAAATATACCGATTTTAGCTGGCAACTCTACCGATCTCCGTCTATGACGTTCGAGACCACCGATACGTACATACATACATAGGCTGATAAACACTTTACCACTCCTTTGCATTGCGCAGTCGAGTAAAAAAGAAAATGCTGACCTCTGAGTACTTGATTGTAAAAAAGCACTTGGAGAGAAAGAGTACACTTGTCTGTAATACTTACACTGGATTCTGAGCCTAACAGTAAGAGCAATAAGAGCCTGCATTCGAGTGAGTGTGTTGAACAACTTATATAAGTTCAATAGACTGCATTGTTTTACTAGCAACACTTTTCTTATAGTAACTCGTACACACAATATCAAGTTAACAACCTCAAACTTGGCGACAGACTCGGTAACGCCCTCCGCGTCGCGCGCCGGCTAACTACTTCTTATATTGTACGTAAAATGACTTCTCTTAAACTAAAAACGTGACGGCAGAACCAGGCTTTATGCATTGTAGATAAAACAAGAAAATATTGCTGTAATACGTATAGCAAAATGGGCAATAACGCGGGTTCGGCCGATGTCTTTTATGTTTTCTTTATTTACTCCAAAGCAGATAGGTAGTAAAATTTAATGTTCTATATTATGATGATCTTATTTTTTACACACGATAATATTTCTATATATATTTTAAGCACCTTTAGGCATATCCTACGCGCAATTGTGGAGAAGAAAACAGCAATGTATGGGAACAGTTTTCCCCTAAGTCCAGTCCGGTATGTTTATGTAACATGTTTAGTAAATTTATCGTCGTAATTTTTACACATTCCTATACATGTGTTTCAGGTTTATGAGCATCGTTACGACGCCATGGTAACACATGCTCGAAATAATTTCGTTTTTATGAATCCCCGTGATTATTGGTCCGTTTGTTATGGCCTTACTTCTATAGAGATACCTGCTTTAATTAAAGATCACGTAATGTTTTGCTATGTTTTAAGAGTAAAAGTTTCTGCCCTGTTTCTGTTTCTGCGTTGTTCGCGTACTTTGTGTTTAGTCTATCGAGTCGGTCGGCTTCGCACGAAGCCAATTATTTTGTGACAGCAATCTGACTTGCTCCACTTTTGCGGGCTCCGCTGTCTATTGTTGCTTGTCTTATCAATATACCAGTTTCACAATAAAACGTTTCTCTATGAGAACAATATTGTTCCAGTTTTTAAGACAAACTTTGCAGCCTTTCACTTCCGAACAGCCTTCTCGCGAGGTTGGCGATCAATGCTTTTGAGTTTTGAGCCTTGTGTCTTTAAAATGAATTTATCGATTTCAGTAAAATTTGTAAACAGTATGATTAAACAAATATAATAATGTTCTCGTATTTCAGCGAACATCCTCGTAAATGTCAAACAAAAGGGTCTAATAAGCCTTTTGAAATTGAAAACCCCCTCAATTTAGAAGCCATTAAATGGGCGCTCTTCTGTAGACTTTATACTAAGCTATAATTATTATTACTGAAAGATATTCCGTTGATTTTTCACATGAAACAAAATAAGAAAAGACCTTTCAAAAACGAATAAGTTTGTTTCTGGAAGTATTCTTTGGAATCCTAATCAGATTACGAAAATACTTTTACTTCTCGCTGAGCGCCATTTCAATCCCAGGAAACTGCATAGTTTATGTGAGATAGAGCACTAAAGAAAATCCGCGTGTAAAGGCTTGCTTAGCATAAGTACCTACACAAAACGCTTTTCTTAAGCTTTATGATATTATGTCACGTGGGTGCGATACATTAGATTTATTGTTAGCCGTTACAGCTAGTTAGAAGCCAGAAAATGTAACACTTGCCCAGGGGTATCGTATTACTGGGTTGTGAAGGTCAGATAGGCAGACGTGATAAAATACTGGTACTCAGTTGCATCCGGTTCAACTAGTAGCTGATCCCAACATAACTGGAAAAAGGTCAATGGAAATGCAAAGTGAATGTAGTTGAAACATTTACTCATATTAACATATTCAACATTTGCCTCGCTCTGAATAATTTATTTATTATTCATTTCGTTACATGTAAAAATCTTGCAACATCGTGTTTACACATTGTTTACCAATAGGTAAACAGAACTGAGATATATTCAAACACCTATTATCTCATTCTATGTATATATGGAGGAATGTATTAATAACTAGCTAGAACCACTCTATCTATTGGTGAAGTCAGCATGAAATCGGTGCAGTAGTTTTTGAATTTATCGCGAACAGACAAAGAGACGCGGCGGAGGACTTTGTTTTATGACATGTACTGCCAGCTGATGCCCGCGGCTTAGCCCGCTTGACAAACTATATAGGCAGGTACTAAAACCTTCCTCGAAAACCACTCAATCCATTAGTGAAAACAACATGAAAATGCATGGACTAGTTTTTGAGTTTCTCGCGACCAGACAGACGTAGCGGAGGACTTTGTTTATGTAGTGATGGTTGGTAAGCAAAAAATGTGCATATCGGTGCTACAATGTACGGCAATGCGGATTCTTTGGACGAAAAAAAGAACAGCCCGCTGGTCACGCCACTCTGTACTAGTGTGTGCATAAAGTATTTAATAAATAAACAAAATTCGCCAAACGGCTTGCCGATATCCCAATCACATTTAAGGAAGGTGCTCTAATCTACACTAATATTATAAAGAGGAAAGATTTGTTTGTTTGTTTGATTTGAATAGGCTCCGAAACTACTGGACCGATTTGGATGAAATTTTGTACAAAGATAGTTTGAGACCCGAAGAAAAAGATTTTATCCTGGAAATCCCACGGGAACGGGAACTGTGCGGGTAAAACGAGAGCGAAGCCGCGGGGGACAACTAGTTAATAGTAAATTCGTCTCCCGCTGTTACTACAACCAGATAAATCGCTTCTATATTATGCTAGCAATTGATCTATTATACTCGGTTGGGAAATATTGCAAGACGATTAAGTAGACAAGTAGATACTGGATACAATGATCATTCGTAGGTGGACTTATTCGCATTCATTCTTCACCTTCAAGATGGTACTGTCATGCAGACTTTATACAGGCTGGCAGGAATAATTTATCTTCTTTTAAAGGTTCGTACAAATAAAGAATAGGCCTTGAATTCTATGAAAGCAGTAGTACGACTTAGGTGATTTGAACATTTCTAAAAGTAGTTCAATTATTAGGAATATAGCCTATGTAATCGCCCACAAGTCTTCTATTGATTCTGAACCGTACACAGCCTACTGAAAATATACATTCCATTATTATAAGCATTACCTACATAATCTCTCATACAATTGCTATTTATATCCCATCTCAAAGAGGATACACAACAGTGAAACGGAGCAGCAGGCGCGGATAGCAACCATTTCATAATAAATTCACGACAGTCTCAGACCACAATCTTTGCGAACATTTAGAGGCACTTTAAACTCCATCAAATATTCCAGAACTAAGCCTCTGTACGGCAGCAAACAAATAAACTACTCAATTACTTGGACTGCAGATATTAAATTGTACATTTATATTGACGATGCTATTAGGGAGAGTTCACACGGAGCTACGGTGCGAAGCGACGACGGGAGCACTTTTTAAAAGTGATTTATTTATTACTTTGCTTAAAGGACTCAAAAACCAATCACATTTTATATATTCATAAGTCATACTACAAAAATAGAGAGTACTTAGTACAGGGGTTACTTAAATCTAAACTCGCCAAACATTTACGTCTGATGGCGAGTAAGTATACACAGTCATGACAGTTTGTCGACATTCCTTATTACAAAACATTTTCGTGTATTTCATTTCGTTTGCTTTTTACTTACCTATTTATATTTTTTTTTTTTTTTTTTTACTTGGTATATAGAAATGAATCACCGAAATGTGTGCACACGGATAACTTTGTAACGACTGACCCTCATTGGGTAATTCGTTTTGTAGTTGTGGTCTTAATTGGCAGGGCGAGGAAAGAAAATTTTGAAAAAAAAATCACATCCGGGCGAAGCCGGGACGGACAGTGGCGGTGTTGCCGGTGGCGGAGGCGGCGGTGTGTGGTGGTTGAAATACGTAGTTATTTCTTTGTAGAGTCTACTAGTGTGTGTACTGCGAGTTTAAAAGCAAACTACTAGCGATACTTACGATACAATAGCAACGTGGTGTGGACTACCCTTACGAACGTAAATTACTTACCGGTAAACCTCTTATTTATTGCTGTTTTCCGCCACGGTTCACTTCTATTGAATTTTCTTACTATTTCAGTTTAATTAATAAGTTTCCCTAATTTTATTTTAAGTCGATTGTGAGCATGAAAACGTTTAGTAGATTAAATGAAATTGAAAGCCGGTTACAGAACGTGTAGGAACAGTGGAACAAAGAAGAAAGTAGATTTTTAATCAAAATTATTGAAATTCTTTTTGCAAGCTGACTTTGTTGATGTAATGTAATTGAATTGAACTTGAAAGACAGAAACGTGTAGGATCATCGCACTAAGAATGTGTGAAACGGAATAGTTCGTCCGGATGCTCATCGGTTCTCCAAAGCATTAGTACCTAAATGACAGAGCTATCTTTCCACAAACGATGCGGATTATATATCTGCTTGCAGTAAAATTTCACCTATTTAACAGTTGACCACTGCTAAATAGGTGACTATGCTTGAAGTGTATATTTTTTATGGGTTTTAATCAGATTATGACCCCTTCTTCTTTGGGTGGACCAGAAGAGAGTGTCAAATTCTTACCAACTAAAATCTCTGGGCGAATCTCGCGTGGAACACAGCTCGCCGACCCGGGCCTAGTCCTTATCGATAGGCGAGCCACCCATCGCTCGCTTTTCTTCTGATACGGTGACTTGGACATGAGGTTTGGCTCTCTATCACGCGTCCCGCCACCTCTTTCAGTTGCATTATTGCTTCGCCGCAGGAAATGATTGCTTCCCATGCCTCGCGACGGACCATGCATAAAACCAGAGTCGGCACCTCGCGCGGCTTTGGTTTACCTGGCCGCTGTTCAGTGGGCCTCTCGGTCGCCGCCGCCGATTGCCTCCTTCGAGGACACGGCGTTGCTCTGCCAAAGCAGGGCTGGCCTCAACCGTATGCTCCACCGTCTCTCAAAGTAGGGACCTTTCGCCACAATAGTGGCGTGCTTTAAGTATAGATAATACCTCTTACTTCAATAGTACTTAAGTCGCATAAAGGTATTGTATGAGCACACCACATCTCTGCCCACTCAACTTAACAAAGGCGTGAAGCCAAGCATAACATTCTTTAGCCCTTATAAGAAGACTAATACTTATGATACACGATCCCACTCGAACCATTAACACTTATATACCCGAACAAGAAAGCTTACTATGAGTATAAAAATAAGTAGGAAGTCACTGATTAGTGACTACAAAGTTTTGTCCCCTCAACTCAGAGTTGGAACCACGCCAGCAATGTTAAAAGAAGTTAATGACATTTGTAGGAACATGTGAGCTGCAAAAACTCGGGAAGGTTACAATGAATCGGTATCATCAGCGACTTCATTATCATTTATGGGCTTTTCTTGCTCACAGTGTGTCACAAATCGTTTCTTTACAGATAACGTATATGTCAGCAATACTGTGGATGGTTGAAAAAGTTAACGTAATGTTTGATTCCCGATTTGACCAGATGGATAAGAATATTTTTTACTGTTACCTACATGAATAAAAAATCATCTTAAAAATTCCAACAAGTCTCACACGGTCATTTTTCAAACAGTTTCATTACTAAAAAAAAAGTTCTGGTTTAGTTTAATGCACTGATATTTTTCGTTTCATCTTTCTAGTGTTAGTGTTTCCCTTATAATGAGCATCACAAAACCTCACTCTGTACGCCAGAGTCCCACTACTCAGTAGGTATAGCCACAACGCACTCAAACTTGCAACTATGACAAAGACTGATCGGTTCTCTAAAGTTAGCACCGTGTTTCTGAAATTCCACATGAACCTCAGACTGATGCGAATTTCTACACCCATATGTATAACATTATAATGTATATAAGTTTACTATACACCCGTCCCTGCTCCGCGCGAGTGTGAACGATTAATGTCAAAACATCAAGATATCTTGATTTGTCTATTTTAAATATTAATAATTTAAACACATTATTATATTATTTTAAACTAGCTGATCCCCGCGGCTTTACCCGCTTGACAAATTATATACTAAAACCTTCCTAGAAAACCACTCTGTCCATTGGTGAAAACAGCATGAAAATCGGGGCAGTAGTTTTTAAGTTTATCGTGAACAGACAGACAAACAGACGCGGCGGAGGACTTTGTTTTATAAAATGTAATGCTATTAATAATTTAAATATATTATCTTCTCAAATGAATCCTAGTATTGTAATTTTTTTATCATAATCAATCATACTAAACCTACTCTTGAAGACTTTATTTTATACCATTTTTTTTAGATGATTGAGAAGTACCTTTACCAAGGCGGTACGTGTGTTCAGCAGTCGACTATTTCATATCAGTAGTCAGAGAGGCGATATAGCGTGTTTCCTGGGCACGTCCCGCCTCAAACGACTCATAAATAGGTGCACCGCTGCCTTCCGTGCGTGCTACTGACTCCATAGAGGGAGTAGATGGAAACTAAGGAGGTAAAGTGAAATAAGTTGTAGCAGAAGCTAGTAACTATATAAATGATGGAGCAGGTATTATCTACGTAAGAATCTGAGTGAGTAGCTAGTCTATCCGAAATATTTGTATTTCAGCCACAGATTATGGTAGATTTTTACCAACAAAGTAACCTAACCTGTCACAAACGGCCGATAATACCACTAATTCTAAAACTTCCATTGTCCTCTGACGACACGGTTGGCGCAGTGGTTGAGCGATTGACTGCTGCGCAGCATGTCGCGGGTTCGATTCCCGCACGGAACAAATATTTGTACGACCTACAAGTATTTGTTCCGAGTCTGGGTGTTTTTCTATCTATAATATGTATGTATTTACAAAAAAAAAAATGTATATAAGTAGTTTATCAGCCATCTCGTTACCATAACACAAGCATTAAGTTGCTTAGCTTGGGACTATATGGCGTTGTGTGAAATGTCCAAGGATATTATTATTGTGAGGACAATCGAAATTTTTGACATTGACTAAACTAGAGGGCGCCAGGACACGGTGCACGGCGTCGCGCGCGTTAGTTTTTTTATTATTTGTCATGGATTTGCTCTTGACTGTAGTCTAGGTCAGAGTTGACGGAAAAAAAAGTCGACGATGGAGTGAGCCTACTCAGAAGAACCCTGCTCACTTTAACTTTGAAGAGATTAGGGTTGAACGCGCTCGGAAACACAGGTGCAGGTAGAGAGATCCGCTCCTTTGCTATGCGTTTTATAAAAGATGTTTGGAAACGCTTGGTTGGATTTTTTGGAATAGCAACAAGGTAGGTATGGTTAAGATGTCCGATGGTAGAAGGGGGCCGGTAGGATTAGAAGTTATGTAGCTCTTAAGCACACTTACCGAAGTACAATCTGTAGAAGACCGTAAAAGCAATCCAGACGTGAAGTATTGCTTCACTTTTATTTAGAGTAACTTGTTTTTGGGTGTATTTTGGGCTTTGTACTCGATTTGGGCACCGAAGTGGAGGCTGAGTGTCAACTCCATGCCTAGGAGCTCGAGCCGATCAGTCATAGGAACAGAAAGACACGCCTGCGCTTTGGTGGCGTTATAAGGGGCCAGATTGTCATCAAACCACTGGGAGACCGTGCTTACGGTCAAATTTATCCGCTCTAGCATGACCTCTCTCAAGAAAAGAACTTCATCCCCGCTGGTTTTTGTACTGGACAATCTCTAATGTATTCTACATTCATGACCCGCCTGATCCCTTTTCAGCCTGGCAATTCTGTTCCCCACATCGGTAATCCCTGTTTTGGAGCGGATCGTGGTATTGCCTAGGAGCCCAACACCTAGAACGCATATTTAAAAGGGAATAAATATAATGACCACCATAAAATGCTTTGATACCCTTAGCGGCCGCCGAGCGCCAGATTGGTTTAATTTTGGTGATCATTTACTATTTTTGGGTTACTCATGATTTACTTGGAGTCATTTTACTTAAATAGGATAGCAAAGTGTTAAAACTTTGGTTATAATTTTACATTAAAATGCGAGTTTCATTTTGGTGATCATTTACTACTTTTGTCTGCTATTTGTTACTATATCTGGTGGTAAGTTAAAAATAAGCCTATTTAAAATAAGTTATTAACCTACCCACATTGCCAACTGTCTTACCGAAACACACACTGACAATGATTCCAAGTTACAGTTACATAGCCAAACAGAAAAGCCAAACCAAAGCTAAATAATAAATGGCAACGGATCTCAAAAACTAGCAATAGCAACAATCAACACTTGCAAATTCTCTTCGATAAATCTGGAATTCTAGAGAGACGAAAATCGACTAAAACAATATTTAGAAAAGGCTAGGAGCTAAAAGGCTACCTAGAGAGGCAAAATAAATAATATAAATGAGAAAGTAAATTATAAAGCTGCACAGTGGATTCAAAGCGGATGTCAGTCATATCCGGGGCTGAGCGGCGACCGTTGATTAAAGTATAAATTACAGATCCTTGCGCCAACTTGCATTTAGGATCCGTAAGTTGACCACACGGAACCAGTTTTTATTTTATTATTTTTTCACAAAATAGTTTTAAACGACGGAGTTTGAAATGTTAATCCCGCCATGTACCTACATGGAATTTTAAGGAGTTCGTGTCTGTTGTTAATTTAATATCGTCACGTATTTTTGGTTTGGATGTTTGTTCTGTTGTTACTGCTGAATTATTTAATTTTCTTTAGGTTTTATTTAATATTTCTATGAAGAAAAAGGATTTATTACTTCAATTTTGTTAAAATATTTATTTACAAAGCTTCATAATTATAACCCACGTTTTTTAAATGAATAGGGTTCACTGCTTGGATTGCTCAACCTCATATCCGTTGAACCAAACCGGAATCAGATGTAACTTAGGAGCTCAAAGCTGAATTCTGTGAGTCCTTTTGTTTTTTTTTTACTATTGATAGGCATACGTTTGAGCGCTATCTCACCTGATGTTAAGCGATGATGCGGTCTAAGGTGGAGCACGCTTGCCTAGAAGCAACCTATTCACTCTTGACTTAAAGACTCCCAGGTTGTAGCTATCAGGAAACACAGACTCAGGCAGGGAATTCCACTCCTTAGCTGTACGCACAATGAATGTATTCCCAAAACGTTGTTACATAACTATATATAACTAGCTTTCCCCCGCGGCTTCGCTCCCGTCAACTGGCTGTCCCGCAACTTTCTTTATTTTTTTCTTAAGAACCTTCTCCTGACAAAAACAAACACAACACAAAAATATTAGCGAAATCGGTCCAGCCGTTCGCGCGTGATGCGGGGCCAAGGGAAATAGGGATTCATTTTTATATATTTTTTTTTTTTTTTTTTTTATTCAAAACGGGGAAACTCTTGGCCCAAATCTCACCTGATGGAAAGTGATGATTAGGCCGAAGATGGAAGCGAGATTCACCCGGAATCCTCTAACATAGAGGAACTGGCTATCATATCTCTAATTGCCGGAACACAACAATGCTGTTAACATTGTTGTTATGGCGACAGACTTAGACATGATGGTGGTAGCTTGCCAGGCGGACTTAGAAGTCCTACCACCAACCAAACCGAGCAAAACATTTGCCCCCACTGGGAATTGAACCCGGGACCTCTGGGTCTGAATCGAGTGGTATAACCACTAGACCACGGAGGCGGTTAGTGTCACCTGTTTAGCACCACCCGGGGACCACGTGTAGGGATTCGCTGAAGGGTATTCTCCTACGGACGCGGGTGACTCGGCCCCCAAAGATAAGAATATATAAGATAAGAAGATATAAGGTAAGCTTAGGTATATTCTAGAATCAATCCCATGCGATTTTTATTTCAAACAGCATTGTATTCTCGTACTCCTGCTGAATTGGATGCTATTAGTAGAGATTGGGCGTAAGCCTCCGAGCGGATCGCACTGAGCGCTTAATTCGGACCCACCAATGCTGATTTATATTCAATCTGATTATCCGGATTTCCCTTTTTTCAATTTGAATTTCTTTATTCGCCTAATGGCAAATTAAGCGGATGTTGATACCTTATCTCAGATTCTCCCGAATACTTTTGATATTTATGACTGTTAGATAAACTAATTCTACAATTTAATGTATTTCCGTCAGTATTTCGTTCAAGATTCTCAGAAATACCGTATAGTTGAATTCTGTTTTCGAATTCCAATATCAACTATACAAAAGGTTTCGTTCCATACAAAATCGAATTCATAAACGGTTTGCGTTGAAATTTAATTTTCCCTTGAACAGGCTGAAACAACTATTCCGGCTATTCTGGGTATCGGTAACTATGAAATTTAATAAAACTCTGTAATTCGATAAAATATTTAAAGTATTAACTTGATCAGGTAGTTTTATGAAACATTCTGTTTAGGTATGCGTTACAAGCTTTCTTCCTATTTCCTATGATTTGTTATTAATTTCATTAATTTGCTACCAGAAACCATAATCTCCTTTAAAATATCAGCAAGGCATCCATATAAAATAATAGGCAGTCGAGTATGAAATACATTTAGCTGGCTTGGTAAATACACGTTGATTTCACTGACCTCTGTAATCTGATTACTGCGCTAGCATTTAATTAAGCGGATATGAGTTTTCAGATAGATCACGACTATCGACTTAAAGGTACGAGCGACTATATTAAGCTCGTGGACTATCTGCGTACGTGCGAAGACTTATTGCTCATATACATATGTGTTAGAGTATCCGATCGTTCGAAGCGTATGTAGGATATTTATTGCTATTGGGAATCTTTCCTAGAATCACTTCTTCAATTTAAATTACATAAACAGCAACAAAATCTGATATTCTGCGCTCATACAACAACTGTTTAATGTATACGTACAAATCCGCTGCGCAGTACAACCATAAATTATCAAATAATTCAGTATCACGGCCACACAAACTTGGAATAAATAAATCTATTTTTGTTTTATGGACCAGAGTCCGGTTTCACCCACAGGTAGCATACATAAACGAAACAGATAAACTGGCTGTTTCCATGAACGTGAAAAACTTTTATTTACTCCCAGTTTATCCCATTTTTCTTTTATACGAGTTCTAAGAGTTTAAGGTACGCCGAGTGGATCGAGAAATTCGGAAACTAGTTTAGGAACAACAATGTTTTAATATGAACCTCAAATACAAGTACGTATGTAGATATTACTGTCTCGCTCGCGCGGTCATGATCCGGAGAAGACTTGGTTGCATGACCATAAAAGGCATGACGTTACCGTGACGTTAACGTGACGCAGACGCGAGCAGCTATGACGTAGACAATTAATCGAAACGAGTACGTACTGATCGTATCTCGTACTAGTATGCGCACAAATGTCCTCATGTCAACACTAAAGTACGCTAAGTTAGTGCACCCTTCGTCCTTCTGCCTCCCGTTAGCATTCTTTACGCCTCGGGGTCTGCTTCATTGCGTCAGACGTGAAATGTTACATCACTATGTCGCCTGGTTTGTCACGATTTAAATTATTTGTTTATAACTCTCTGTAATTCGTAATATTAGCGAACAAACCAAAGTAATTTTCAGTTGTACCTTTGAGGCAAAACTGAAAACTTTGGCAATTGGTTTAAACCGGGATTAATTCAGATTTCCTTCCAGATAAGAAACAGTTCGATCACTGAGATCATACCGAATTGTTTTTGGTTTTCTCTGTGCCAGGTTTGATTTTTTCACGGAGGCATTTTCAGAATAATTTTGCTCTTAGGGTTGCAGGTACATGTTCGTTTTCCGCCGGGCCAGCATAATTTCAACTGAGTTTAATTTATTTCTTCTATATACAGCAACCTACCTATGTGTGGTAATGCAGAGTTATACCTCAGTAAAAAAATATATTCCTACGACATATAGCCTCAGGTTTAAAGACATGCACTTCGAATTTTATATTAAATATATATATTAAATTCAGTTCGATTGTGAAAAAGTGTTTTGGACGAAGGTATCGCACGCATAATGATCCCGGTGTATTTCCATTTTACGAGGGGCATGTACTGTGCGGTAGTATTGCTCGTAAACATATGTACTTTATGAGGAGTGCTCTATATACTCGACCCCGTACATGTAGCAGCCTCTTCCGATGTCATGTGTTCTTATATCCGCTTTGGCAATAATGTTCTTTTCACAGGACTTCACAAAAGTCACCGCAGAAACATAACACATCGGTATAAAAGAGCAAACGAGATCGCTCATAGTCAACGTGTCAATGTCGACAATTTCTCCATCGGAAAATATTTTCACTCTTAGTTAGCCAGTGTTGCGCTATTTTTGGCTCGAATGTCTCAACAAATATCGTTGCTACTAACTTTCCAATATAAAATTCGAGTGAGATACAAAATAATAAGTAATTTCAAAGTTTAAAGAGACCTAGATAACTTAGATCTTGTTGTTAATATACACATAAATCTCTATGAAGAACTTAACTTGTATGCATTTGATTCGCTACAGTTTGCACAACAAAACAAATCTTATATTCCGCTTGCACTCCAAGTATAAAATAATAAAGTGCCATATATGGCGGAAAGTATGTATTTTTCCATTTCCGCGGTCACAGTACTGGATCTCGGCTTATTTATTTTACGATACATCCGAGTTAAAGTCGATATAATATTTGTATGAGCGTGAAAATGATTTGGCGAGAGGTTAGTCATTATAACCGTTCGCATCCATGAGTCTTCTGAAGGGTAGGTATTACTACATGCTAACTCGCAAATTGTATGTATATTTCGTTATCAGTCCTCAAATAAACATTTAATTCAAGAAAGATAGAATCTGCTACCGGAACGAAAATCAAATAGCGATCTTCAAACGCTGCCCTTCGCAAGGATATCGCGGGGGATGCCTCTCAAATTGAAGGCGCCAGATTTTTTTCAAAACGTGTATTTCAGATTCCCTGTTTGTTTATATAGAGGCGTAAACCCTTACAGCTAAATCTTTTAGAATAACACAAACGAAAATTGCTCTCAGTTTGAAATCGAATTGGAAACACCCATTAAGTTCTGAAAGCTCAAAACAATACCGGTATTGTGTCTATCCGTCAATTAAAACAACCTTTACTCTGTCTCCAACAATAACATTTCACGTAATAGGTACAACAGCAAATTAAATGTTTGTTTGCTTTTTGTTATAACTGTTTCACGAGAATACATCCAAGAGATATAAATAAAGGAAAAAACATTGTTCTGACTAAAGCTAATGCGAGAGCAGTCGTTAGTAATTTTGTGCTGACTTCCGTACAACCGTGAACAACAAAAACGGGTGACAAGCGTAGGTACCGTTCCTAACTTGTGCACAAAAATAGGAATCAGGTACTTAGCTCGAAACAAGTAAAGGGTAGAAGGGTTAAAAATATTTACTCTTATGTTATCATCGCGAGTCCTCTACAAACAAGGGTACAGTGTGGCTTTAATTACATCCGCCTGCTTTACAGACGAATTAAATTTTAACTAGAAAACATGTCCTGTAACCGAGCGCGTAGTGAGGCCCAATTTGGTAGCTGGTACACAAGTATTATATTTTTATAACACTTATTCAAAAAACTAGTCGTGTACATAATAGTAACAATGTGCTATTGTGGGGCTGGGTTCAGGATGGCAGGTCACACGTCACACGCCGTCCTGTGCAAACACACAAACTGCCGTCGGCTTGTATACCGCTTTTAACTAAACTGTCGGCAAATCTCTCATTTTCTTTGACAAACGCCGTTACTTATTCATGCATGTCCTAAGGAAAAGTTGCCGGTTGCCGGTTTCCAGAACGAATTTTCGCTCATGCATACGAAGAGCCCTCAACCGAAAAGTTACACGACGTTTTTTGGGTGAATACGAATAAATGTTAAATGTTTGGGTTTTTTTCTCGGCTGTGTTGGGTTACAGTTTAATTATGAGTTAAGCCCAAAGTTTCCTGATGAGATTTAACCGAATCTCAACGCTTTGTGTTCACATCAACCATAAAAAAACACGGACAGAGATTTATATTTACCTATTATGTTTGAGATAGAACAAACTGACTGTATTGAACACTCAAATACCAACGTTACGGCAGATCTATTGTCATATCTGTCAATACTTACAATTCAGCGTTTCAGGTTTGAACATCAAGATTCAGGAATGTGATACTCTTGGCTGGCGGCTCCGCCAACTATCAACAACGTCTCAAACTACATAAAGCAGAAAAGCCATTGCGTATATATTGCGTACCCTCATATAGGCTTTGCATATAACAGCCTGTATTCCCACGAAGGTAATAAAGCAAAATAATATTTTGAAACTAAATAGAGTTTCTATTTTTCAGGCACCCTTGGGGGAGTGACTAACTTTGTGTATTACGCGTCTGCGCTTTAAGTTGTGTTTAACACAGCTGCGCGTCGGGGGAACGTTACTAACTTTTCTGGAAAGGCAGTTTGATAGGCCGGGTCCAGTGGAGTCTATTTGAAAGTATAAGTCGCCCGAGTCCAGAGCTTATTAGGCCGTGGGGCGAAACATTTGAAAAAATAATAAGCATCTCGTCCGACGTAGCAAAGATAGGCATTAATGAAAGGCCGCGAACAGAATAAGAAAGAAAAACTGTTGTACAAACTACGTGACAAATGAGACACGTAACTAATGACCGCTCGTGGAGCCGCGCGTCGCCGTCGCCGCCGTCGCCCGCTACATCTGCTCCTTACACTACTCGCAGCTCATATTTCGACGTTTACAACTAATCGGGTGTAATCTTATGAATTGATTGTCTCATTATTACCACAATCTGTAAAGGTACTTAGAAAGCTACACTAAATATTTAGAGCAATAACCAATTCCAGCATTACCATATTAAATTAACAGTAATAAAATGTTAACAGCCCACGCAGTTAATTTATAGTGTCTGAGTTAACACAATGGAGGTGATAACTGACGAATATTTCTCGTTATTGTTCTGTACAAGAACATGGCGAATGGGCAAATATAAGTGTCATTTCTGTAATCGGGTTTGGGTACCATTTTCACGCACGAACTGATCCGTCGACATCCTTCATATATGATTATGGGTATGAGGGAGTATTGGGGCCCCTAAACTAGCAATTTGGTGGAATTTGAGTGATCCTTACGAAGAACAGGGCGGTGCAGCGCGCTGATAAACTATAATACTCATTTGGCTTAAGAAGGGCTCATGTTGTTGACTAAAGTGATCTGGGTTTCAGGTAGGCTTGCTTCCAATAATTCCGGTAGATTGCGGTTTGTTTAAAGTTATTGCTTTGATACACAATGGTTTTATTTACCTTAAAATATAGGCATACTTTTATTTTAACTGAATAAAAAAAAAACAATATTTTGCATGGATACCTCACTCGTGTTATTTTATTTTGAGTATATCTTTTTAAATGGATCTAACCAAATAGGTAGGACCTGCTATTTATTCTGAGTAATCAATTGGAACTTATGCTCAGGTAGAGATTCATCCGTTAAATGAAGCTAGCTGTAGGCTTAGAACTTGCTGTTACTAAACAAACTGAACCTGCAGTCAATACACAGGCAGGCTACCTCAAAGCCGACTCAACAGACAGACAAACAAACAGTCAGGTTGCCTTTGAATTGTAGTCGTGACTTTGCCGATGGGTACATACCTATATGATTGTGGAGATGCAAGAAGTAACCCCAGCGGTACGTACCGAATGTTTTGATACGTGTTTATCAAAAGTATAACTCGATATCTTCGTATAACTCGATAATGGAAGCTCCTAAGAAAATCGCACTACTATCCTAGGAAGTCTACAAGTGTCTATAAAAGTCATTCATTTCGCATACGAGACATTTTAGGTCGCAGTATACCAGCATTTAGTTCAAAGAGTATCGACATATCACCTCATCACTGCATCATCCACGCGGGATCACTCCGCACAAATAACGATAAACGGTATGAGCCGACGAACGCGTGTATCGATAAAGTATGTACCCTGCTGACACAAATGATCGACAAAATTTCCCCCGGGCCGCGAAGACCATCGCCAATGTTTTATATTTACCGGAGTGGAACCGAGAAGGCAACGTGTTAACACTCTACACAAACATAAATTGTTAAACAGCGACTCCCCGAAGACCAGAAGTTCTGTTCAATGACAAAAATTTCCCATGAGCATCGGTTCGACGCGATACGAGCCAACTTTCTGCAAAAAGGCCCCATTTTATTTTTACGTGAATTACTCATTATAAGTTGTCTGAGTTAGCAGTCATGCGCACTTACTGCGTGCATGAAATTAAAAAAATATAAATCTGAAAACCATCTATCAACAATTAACCTTCTCTGATCATATTTTAATTCGCGATTATTTTCCTAAAGATACTAAACTATCTTCGAAAATGAAGTGTCACAAAATATAATGTTTGTTTCTGATTCACCTACTACTTGTTCGCAAGCTACACCCATATTTTCAATCGATTGGAACTTCAAAATATTTGTAAAAGTTCGTTCCTAAAACATCGTCACATAATTATAGTCAGTGAGTTTAACATGCAACTAACTGTTTGCCATGAAGCAACGATGTCAAGCCACAATGAAAATTCAAGAGCAGAGAGAGAAGAGAAACAACGTCGCACCGCGTAGCACTTCGTACCGCTACGGTGTGCTACGCTGCTACGTACGTAGCGCAGCGTAGCACCACACCAGTGTTGATTCAACTGAATGGTAACTTTGATAATATCGAATCGTACCGCTTTGCCGCTCATTGGAACAAAGGGAACTACAGCCTTACAGTATATCTACGTACCTAAAGGGGTGGCCCTAAGTTTTGTGGACATAATTCGATATCGGCGACCCTTGTAACCAAGTTTGTGAATTAGAGCAATCTGTTGTACGTCAAGAACACCAACGGGCATACAAGTATGGCCATCAATATTCAACCGAGTTAATTTTATATGCGCTTTGTTGTTTAAACGAACGTTAGTGTAACTGTACTTTTTACGTGTTTACCATTTAGAGTGGGAATATGAAATGAAATTAACAACTTTTTCCAGGCGACTTTTGATTTTGGCTTTAGTCTGGATCAGGCTCCTAAAAGGGGTCATTTTACTCATCATCATGAACAACTTTTACTATGGGATCATAAGTGAAATCGCGATAAAACCAATCGACTGCCCATACGTTTCCGTGTGCATAACTCTTCAAAATATACTGAACAGATGATTTCCCAGTTCGGGTTTGCTCCCATAGTAAAAGTTGTTCATAATGAAGATTATAATGACCTCTTTTCAGGTATACTAAATTAAACATTAATTTCTGTTTTTTAAGCTTTCATTTCCAATTTACAATGAATTAACAGCAGCAAGAGATGAACAAGCCTTTTCGCCAGATCGTTTTCGGCCATGTAATGCACTCAAAAACTTTTAGTACAGAAATAATTCTTCTGTATAGTAGAGAAGAATAATGCAGATTGCGGGAAGCTACCGTGTGCCTCGTAGAAACAATACACCCTTAAATTTCGCTAGATAACTTGCATCAACTTTTGCGCCCGAGCAGAAAATCAAGTGAACTGCGTTGTTGTGTTTATATTACTAGTCTTTATTTTATTTCTAAGCTATTACACCCAGTAACACATAGAGGTAGGGTACGATAAGTTAAAAACAATCTAGCAGATGAACATAAAAACGTTTCAATTCCTGTAAGCCATACCTTCTAGTGTAATTATATTACTTACTAGCACTTCGCCCGCGACTTCATATCCTACCACCCACCTCCTATACCTCCCTCTATATAGGGTAACGTGTTAATTACTTGTTAATAGACTTAACGTAGGGCAGTTCACTCAAATCGCAACATTTTTCTTACTTAGGTTGTTCTATTTTTATATCCTTCATAATTTTGTTAACGAAAGGTCAGATTCGAATAATTTAAAGTGTAATTTACGTATACATAACCAATCGAAATAAAATTTAATCATTTGAACAAAAAGCGGTCATTGTGACTTAACCATAATACTCGTAGTTAAAAATATACCCTCGCAGACTTTTTTTTGGATATTAATATCCTCTATAAAACTGTGGTACATTACTTTGCTCTAATGTCAAAAGTTTCCGTGGCGTACGCGATATAAGGATTTTTGGTAGTTTTTTTATACGGATTCCTAACTTTTTTTTTACTATTGATAGGCATACGTTTGACCGCTATCTCACCTGATGTTAAGCGATGACGCGGTCTAAGGTGGAGCACGCTTGCCTAGAAGTAACCTTTTCACTCTTGACTAAAAGACTCCCAGGTTGTAGCTATCAGGAAGCACAGAATCAGGCAGGGAATTCCACTCCTTAGCTGTGCGCTGTGTGCTATGCGCGCTGAAAATATTCTATAGCCTGTGTTAATCAGGGATAATGTAATTTTTTTTCAAATTTTTCAGTAGTTTCGGAGCCTATTTATTCAAACAAACAAACAAAGTTTTCCTCTTTATAATATTAGTGTAGATTGCTATTAAATGTAGACATTTTTTAAATATTCTAATATGAACTATAAGCAAAAATAAACTAGGACAATCCTTTGAGTGGCCGATAATAAGCATACTACAGTGAGCTGTCGTCATACCACATAAACGTCGCAGTAACTTCACACTTTTCAATAGAAACTTATTTAACTACTACCGCCAAACTTCGAACGCTTGTATTTCCTTCATCTTAAATCGATTTTTATTTGTATTTTTCACGTATATTCAATATACTCTGTTATAAAACTTTTTGTGAGTAATCGCTAGGGAAAATTTTCATAGTGGGCGTGAGTGGACTCGAAATCGAGAAAAAAATTCGTAATGTTGGCCCGCACGTTATCATGGACTGCGACGTCTATGGTGCTATGGTAGGGATGTACCCGTGAATGTAGCGCTCGTTGTGTGATCGTCTAGGTCGGGGCGGTGCTGCGCGCCGCCGCCGGCATGATATCAGCTGGTGGGTGCGGCCATGTGTCCCTCGCTCGCTCCCGCTCACCGCCCGCCGCCTGCGCACACAACCATCACTTTACTTACTACACGTCATTCATTACAATGTTTACTAAAAATTGAAAGCAGTTGCGTGCAGAGTAAAGTAGCCCATCCACCGCTACGTCGGATGAGCACGGAGCGGTTTGTCGCGGTTCATTTGTTTGCCAGCTTTCGTGTCTGTTGATCGCAGCACACTACACGAACCCGTCAATATTTTTATATAAAGCTGAGCTAACAAGTGCGAAGCCGAGGGGTGCGTGGGACGCTGTGTAGTGTTACCTAAACTCTACACGGTGTTTTTCTAAGATTTACATTTGGTTAAGTTAAGTTTAGCTTAGGAATATCTCCTCCATATTTTAAATTACTTCATGGTTTTCAATCTATAACAGAAAAACCCCTGGTATAGTACACACCGGGTAATACTTTGTACTGTGTTTGTGCAATCATTCATGTATCATTTGATAAAACGCACAAAATAAGTGTTGCTTTTTGAATCTTATCGCTTGCGTTAGTAGCTTGTTAATGCGTCAGTTATCAAACTGGTAAAGATAAATGGTACAATTTACCTCCCTACCCATACAATGCCATTTGATTTAGATTGCCAAGCAATCGTGTCACCAAGAAATTTAAGTCTTCGCCTAATATCATCTCCCGCGCGCTAACCAACCTGCAAAATGAAGATGCAGCTCCGGGATATATTCTAAAAGCATGTACCTCCTAGCATACCATCCACAATTCCACATATTTATATCACTCTCATTTCCTGAATAACCTTTGACATTAGCTGCTATACATAGACCTTCAGATGTAGACATTTTCAATTCAATTATCTACTCAGTAATAACGGCTGTCACAGATTGTGCCTACTTGAGATTTAAATTGAATTACATCGTTTAAGAAACATTTATTTGCGTTAGCAGCGTCTATTACGTTTCTTATTTTTGTTTTATTTTTTAATACTAAACTAAAATACATACCTACCTATTTATCTACGACAACAGTTACATACGATTTTTATATAGAAAATTATATAAAGCTTCTAAAATTGGAAGTAACAATATAACAAGCCTACATAAATTAACGTTTATTATTATTTTGTTTAGAAATAGTCTGACGAATAAATAATATCAATGTTTACAATTCATTCATATGACTAGGATTGAGTTCCTGGACTCGCAGAAAAATAAACAAATAAGTACCTGCGAGTATTATAAAACCACACCACGTAGGTACTAAGTTAATAAAAACCTTAGTGACAGACGGATAAAAACTGATATTACAAAGGTCCTGATTGTCGTTACAAGTTAGACGTTTCATAAACGTTTTAGAAATACGATTACATTAATTATTTATTATTTGTGTAGGTACAATACCGGCTTTATCAGGTTACTTATAGGCGAGCGTGCTCCATCGTAAACCACACAATCACCTACCATCAGGTGAGCTAGGCGAGCTAGTGGTCAAACTCGAGGCTAAATATCACATAGCGTTTTTCCAACAATGTCGGCTAAAACAGGCGCGTTCGCAGCCTTAAACTTTGGGGGGGTCATATCACATGAATAGAAAGTACTAAAATAAAAACGAAAAAATTAAGGATTTTTGCTCCAAAAAAGGAAATTAAATTACAAACTCACAAAGCAAATTGAAGACGCCTGTGAGCTGATTGAATTTAGTACCAAAAATTGTTGTTTTCCCAGGGTCCCGATTTTTTTCCAAGTGTGCTTTGGACTACGACTCGCTCTCGATCAATGGGTACCCCATGACTTATTGCATTCCTAAAAAGCGAGCTCGAAAATTTGTAGTAAGTACGGTAGCTTGTTTCGAGTACGTTAGATTTTCTTTTTATCACCATGTAGATGTTTCTTTGTTGACTAAAGTCAAAGTGAGTGGGGCGAGCGAAGCCAGCCCGAAAAAGAATTTGTTCCTTGACTCAGAAACGCTAGATTTTCTTCGGTTCACACATAGTGCAGGTCTTTTTTGTCGATTTATGCGTAAACTGGCGAGCTAAGGATGCTAGAGCGGGCTTAGCGGGACTGTAAAAAAATAGTTTATTGTCTCATAAACGCTATATTTTCTTTCTATCATTTTTTTATTAAAGAATGGGGTTGCTCTTGACCATAATCCAGCTGATGGAAAGCAATGGATGATGATTGATTATACGTACATACAGGATGCTACAGTAGTTTCTTTGAAAAATATGGATGTGACAGTGAAGTGAGCTTGAAAAGTTTAGAACCCTGCCTTGGAAAATAAGTGTAGACAGGTAGGTTACATTTTTTATTTATAATCCATTCAATCATCGAAGTTACTTGGTTGACTTTAACATAAAACTTGCAAAATTGTGGATGCAAAAGTGAACTAGAAATGTTCTAGGATAGGTTGTGCCTCAGATAAGTAAGACCACTGTTTACTATCGATACAGACATAAAATAAAGTTGTCGACTTATGTGCAACCAAGAATGCAAGAGCGAGCGAAGCGAGCTCGAAATTTTTTGTACCCTACCCGGTTAGTTGTAGTATTATGTCTAGTTTTAGAAGGTTTGTCAATTTGCCCCCACGACCCCCCACGGACCGCGCCTGGGTTGACAGTTTATCCGGATAAAGCTGAGTACCAATATTTTACATGGAGCGACTGCCTGTCTGACCTCCACAATCCAGTAAGTGGGTAACAGTACGATACCCTTCGGCAAGACTTGGTATCAGGATGCACTGGTTTCTGACTACAAAGGTCTATGAATGACAGCCAAAACCAACACCTTCTTGCTTTTTGAGGAACGGGAGAATTTCGGTATATTAAGATAGTCACCCGTCCCTGGACCCACCTCGGCAAGCGTTGCTTAAGTTTGAAGATCGACCCAGGCTGCTGTCATTATTTAACGACGAGCTCCTCAAAGCCTGTGCTATTTTCAGGTCTAATCGGCACGACGACTGTACCCATTCGACAGTCTGTCTGTAGTGACTTCCTACATAATAGAGCTGTGCTCAGACGGGCATAGTTCTTCACAAATAGACGCGGACAACTGCACACGAGCTAAATGCGGCAACACAGTTCCGGGGACATAAACATAAACATAAACATAAACTTTATTGACATAAAAATATTACACTAAATATGTGAAGCCCCTGACTCCCGTGCTAGGCGAACCTGTGTTACAGGAATCAGTGTCCTCCGCCTTATATCATACACATTTTATAATTTTATGTAAGAAAAAAAAAATACAAAGAATAAATAACACTTGTATTGAAACAGTAAAGCTAAACCATAAAGAGAAGCAAAGCGAACCGTGTGCGAGTGTGTGATTGCGTGAGTAATGGTGTGTGGGTGTGTTGTGTTTATGGGTGTGTGTGTGTATATTTGATGGTGAGCGAACGCATGTGTGTGTGCGTGAGTGATCTTAATGTATATTTAATTTATGGTACTGATAAAATTAACTTTTCAGTGTCGTCATAGCTTAAGGACTGAAGCCATGGTCTTAAAATTTGTTTTACCTTATAAAACGTAAGCTTATAAATCGAGATAGATTTATTAACCCGGTTGTAGATCTTTGAACTTAACACACAAAAGTGTCTGGATGCGAGGGCCGTGCGACATTTAGCAACTTTGCAGACTGGAAAACCAGTGCGTCTACTTATTACATCTAAGCTCATAGGTAACCTAGTGTGTCTACGTAGGACAGTACGGAGGATATATAATTGCCGAACTGTAAGGACTTGAGCTTCTGAGTACAACTGTCTAGTGGGATATATTCGTTGCTTGAATGTCATCACTTTAAGTACTGCCCGTTGTGCCCGTTCCGCTCTAAGCATAACAGTTTTATAAGTCCCTCCCCATACTGGGATGCAGTAGGTAATTATAGACTCACATAATGCGCGGTAGACCATAGTTGCAGTCTCCTGGTCTGCAGAATGTCGTAAATCCTTAAACAAATAAATAAGTTTACGAAGCCTGGAACATAAAGTGTCTATGTGTGTTCGCCAGTCGAGCTTTTCGTCTATAAGGACACCTAGATATTTGGTATGAGGTACCAAAGTGAGGCTCATGCATTTGCATTGTGTAGGATCTGTGCATACATGTGGGATTATATCAGTAGTAGTTGGAGGCTTAGGACAGTTTGTTGGAGAGAACTGTATGACTTTTGTTTTTGCAATAGTCATACAGTTCTCTCCAACAACAACAACACACACATCAATAGTTCTTTATTAGTACCAACAGAGCAACGGACCAACTAGATCAGATAGTCAATTCTACAAATTGTTAAGCAACGTTCGCATTCGCATGTCAGTCGCAATCTGTCAAAAACATTTTTTATATGATTTTATATATTTTTGACAGATTGTGACATGCTAATGCGAATCACTCATGCACGTTTGCAATATTACTGAATATTTATTTATTAAAACATTATGCACAATAGTGGTCCAAAAACCCAACATCTCATAATAACGAACTTAAACCGCAATTTCAGTCAAGTAGTTGAGTACTCCACAAGCCTCGTTCGTGTGTCACTTGCATCTCATTTTTCAAGATATTTTACAGCGTGCTGCTGAGCGACTCTCGGGAAACTTTCTTGCACTCATCGAGAGGAAGGCAATACGTGCAAATAAATTATATGTTTATACTAGCTTTTGCCCGCGACTTCGTACGCGCATATCCCGTTTTATTCCCATTCTCGTAGGTATTTCTGGAAATCTTTTTTTTTTCATTCGGAAACGGAAGAGTCTTATATAAATGGTATATTCATGTTCACGTATTGTTATATAGTTACTGCTATAAATTGTTTAGTATGCATAATTACTAGTAACCTATTAGGTAGTCCTGTACTAATTTGATAACTTGCATTGCACAACAACAGTTAAACAGCAGTAAGCATGAGTATCGAACGGCCATTAATCATCAAACTGTATAATTAATGTCTTGCACTTACAGACACACAAGCGGAGAGGAATGATTGAATAAAAGTTGAACAAACAATCAAGAAAATTTTGGATGCAAGAGCGAACGAAGCTAGCTCGAGAATTGGAGCACCCCGACTTGACTTGGATAGGGTAGCTCCAAAGGTGATGATGACAAGGGCTAGTTAGTGAGCATAGACTGAAAACAGCCCCTTAATCACTTTGTGTTCAATTCTTTACAACTTGGTAGACAAAGATAGCCGAACTGATTGATTAATCTAATCAATATAATTTGGCAGAACATACGAAGACAAACTTTACCTATATTTACAAGATTTTACACTTCTTGAAAATAAAAACATTTTTTCAACGATATTTATTACTTTTCCCAAAAACATTAAGAAAATTATTTTACTACCGAACCGGTTTTTAATAGGCGAGTCATCCGGGTCCGTAGGTGGATATACCCTTCAGCGAATCCCAGCACGTGGTCCCCGGGTGGTGCTAAACAGGTGACACTAACCGCCTCCGTGGTCTAGTGGTTATACCACCTAATGCAGACCCAGAGGTCCCGGGTTCGTTTCCCAGCGGAGGCAAATTTTTTCTCGGTTTGGTTGGTGGTAGGACTTGTTCTAAGTCCGCCTGGCAAGCTACCACCATCATGTCTAAGTCTGTCGCCATAACAACTATGTTAACAGCATTGTTGTGTTCCGGCAGTTAGACGTATGATAGCCAGTTCCTCTGTGTAAGAGGATTCCGGGTGAAACTCGCTTCCATCTTCGGCCTAATCATCACTTTCCATCAGGTGAGATTTGGGCCAAGAGTTCCCCGTTTTGTATATAAAAAAATATATTATCACTTTGACCGTAACATACTCACTTTATGCTCCAAGATAGGACAAGTACAAATTAATATTTGTCATAATATTTTGTATTATTCGCTATTTAAAATCGGTTACATTAGATCACACATAAAACCTATTGTTTTATATAATAATATACAAATCTATATAAAATAATACAAAAATCAGCTAACTTTCCTATTTGTAATCAAATACACACTTTATAAGTACCTACCACCTACCTACGTATATTTAACAAACATTCTCGGATGTAAGAGAAAGGTAGGTACGTCGGTACATAAAAAGAAATGGGCAGTGCCTCACTAGACGCCTCATTCATCATATTCGGTAACCTAAATTCATAAACAAAAATGAAAATCACGAACCAAACGTCACAGGCACACAGGGTGGATAAATTCATAACTCTTACTTTTATGTTATTCACGTTTCAGGGCAAAATTAGATAAAAAGGATTGTTCATTTCGCGCTTTGTCCCTTTTAAGGTGAGCAAATGATACCATCGCTGCCGATCCACAAAAGCCACTCCCCTAAATGAAAGCAACAGGATTCCAAATAGGATCCAATTGCTGAAATATATGAGTGAGTATATGGAATCTACAGTGCCATGATTTCCTTATTGCATCTTGGGTTCAATAAAGTAACTACAATATTATTAAAATCAATTTCATACCATGTACGCCGCGCGGTCGAGGAAATGTTGCAAAAATTCTACTAGATATATCTAATCTAAAAGAGTATTTTTGTTACTTATTTTTAACATCAGCTGGAAGTTTGAAACCGGGACGAGATATTTTTTATAACACACCTTCAGCCTCCAGCGAGAGAACTTCAATAAACTGACGTATATTAATAATAATTCATGCTGAACGTTATTGTCAGTTACCTACAGTAATAGCTTTGTCAAAGTACCTGTAGTACTCACCAAGAACCAGATACATTTATATTGCTTTTCCTAGCCTAACGTACCATACCATCCCTGCCGATCCACAAAAGCCACTCCTCTAAATGAAAGCAAAAGGATTCCAAATAAATTTGCTGAAATATATGAGTAATTATATGGAATCTACAGTGCCATGATTTGCTTATTGCATCTTGGGTTCAATAAAAAACTACAATATTATTAAAATCAATTTCATACCACGCGGTCGAGGAAAAGTTGCAAAAATTCTACTAGATATCTACTCTAAAAGAGTATTATTGTTACTTATTTTTAACATCAGCTGGAAGTTTACTCTAACAAATTCAGTAAAGTCAGGTAATATTATTAAATCCTTAACAAGGTACGTGCCTTCATAGTTTCGGCTGATAACTTCAACCACTTATAATAAGATTACTGAAAGTAATATAGTCATGCACCCACGAGCACTTCACACACTCAAGCCCAAGTATATCTATATTGATCATCATTTGAGATGGATGTCATGCAGCCACTGTAAAAAGGCTCATCATACACGACACACGCTTCAGGGTTCAATCAAATAAGTAAAATGATTACTTTCCAAATATTTGCCCGTAAACTTGTTCGTTTGATAGAAAACCATCGAATTCCACTCTTCATTTAGTATATGAAACATATTCTGTGTGGGTATATATCCAAATGTAGTAAACGACAGACGAATACTAAAATACCAATATTTTTGCCATAGATTAGACGGGAAGCCGAAATCGATTTCGAGTACCACTAGGGTCCGATAAAGGGGGGGGGGGGGGGCAAGCAGGCCATGGGTCGAAATATGAAAAAAAAATTGGACCTCCCATACAAAATCGATCAGCTGAATATTGGTCTTGCAATTTCCTATTTTTTTATTTATATGTCGACCCCTGTTCCTTGGAAAAAGTTGTTCAATTTCACGAATACGATCACCTTGGAAAATTTGGACGATGACTTAAAAATCATCGTGTGTAGGTGATTTTTTAAATTGCCTCATCTTTTTTGTAAACGTATTCAGAAGGCGTAGTAGACTAGCGTACTAATGTGACTATTATACAGTTAAAACAATATCACAATTATCACATCTTTGGAATAGCAAGCTCATGACTTCTATGGTGTAAGTGTAAAAGGTGGCAAATATTATTTTTGCCCGGAGCGGCTAAATAGCTATATCGGGCCCTGAGTACCACTATACTGATGCTTATGTTATAGGTTATAATATATTTAGGGCATAATATTGTACCTAAACAAAAGTAATAGTACTTCGATAAGGTAAAGCTGCATAAACGAAAAAGCACTATAACATACTGAAACCCGTCAAGAATCAATCTCATTTCTATCAAAAATTGTCTACTCCATCTACTCACTCGTAGCGAGCATGTTTGACTCGCTACGAGTGCACAAAAGATTAAAAATCGACGCAATTCCGAAGACAAAAAGCAACGCTTTAATCAAAATCAGTAGAACGCTTTCAATAGGAAAACGAACCTTTTCAAAACGAAAACTTCAAATCATTTTGAAAACTTCATCCAATCCCAAACGTGAACGTAAATGAACAGTTTCCCTCGATTTTCATGTCCGCTAGTTCTCTTCATTGTACTTGGATTCAATTAAAACATTTCAGGAAGTTTGACTCTGATAGGAAGTGAAGGAAATATTCCAAGTTCGCATTGACAAGGTGATAGAGAATGTGGGACATGAAACTTTGCGGAGATAACTCATTCACATTCCGCGCTTTTGTTTGTACAGCGCTATAGTTTGTTCTGCGACGACGCGAACTCTCGGAAAATGTAAAAATATGGATAAGAGCTTACCCACAAAGCTTTCTTTGATAGTCGACGTAAGAATGACTAGGAAACCTTATATATACAAACGTGAAGAGGTTGTTAAGACTCTCGTCTCGTGTCTATGCAACGAAAATGCAGTAACTGCATTGCAAAAAATATTATGCCGAGTACCTTGGATATTTGACTATAAAATACAACCGACTTCCAAAAAAAACTTTAATTTCGAAATTAAAGTTACTTTTTAGTTTGTAGTGTTTTTTTTTTGGAAGTCGGTTGTATTTTTTTTGTAATTTTATTATATTTTTCACTTTTTAGTGGTACCCCACACCTAACAAGTAAAAACACCACTGCGAAATCGCAGAAAAGCAAAATACGCAATTTCGATTACTTGGATGACTTAAAACTATCATCCAAGTAGACGAATTCCAGCTATTTCGATTTAAAATCCAAAGTTCGTAACCAACTTTCATAAAATTTAAATGGGACTAATCTGCAAGTATATCCTTTCAGATAAAACAAGAATTTTTCAAATCGGTTCATATTGTCGGAGTTAGGAGGTAACAAACATAAAAAAAAACATACAACCGAATTGATAACCTCCTCCTTTTTGGGAAGTCGGTTAAAAATGAGAATTTTCCGAGAATTTATTTCAAATTCAAGAAGACAAAGAAACAATCTATCACCGTCTTAAAGAACAGCTACGTAGGTACGAGTACGTAGCGCGGCGCAAATACTTCTGCTAACTTTTATTACGTTTTCCCCGAGCTTACTGTTTATGTCCCCTTACCGTTTATAACCGGGACGAGATATTTTTTATGTCACACCTTCAGCCTCCAGCGAGAGAACTTCAATAAAATGACGTATATTAATAATAATTCATGCTGAACGTTATTGTCAGTTACATACAGTAATAGCTTTGTCAAAAAAGTCTTTACCTGTAGTACTCACCAAGAACCATATATATTTAAATTGCTTTTCCTAGCCTAACGTTCTTTGCACATTTATTTTGGAACGTTGAAGGTCTTTTAATCGACAGATGGTAAATTCTTTCCCATCCCTAGGCCAAATACTGGACATTGCTGAGTGACAAACGTTTTCCTTTCTCGCTTCGTTATACTATCCGACTCCGTAAATTCCTACAGCAAACTTTTGTGCTCGGACGGAGGGCATTTGAAGCGGAAAAAGTCTACCTATATACAATTGTTTTTTTAAATATCATAACTATCAGCCTGCATGGATGTACAAAGGAAGCGTTGCGAACAAAATATTTAAAATGGAACAGTTGAAATTTCCGTCGTGTGGGCGCTCGGCCGCTCAGCCGCTCTGACTGTCACGTGCGGAACATGCGCCATTTATTTGTAGCGGCCTGGTTGTGACACGCGCTCATTCTCCAAATGTTTTCGTTGTTCAAGACTCCGTTACAAAGAGACATGTTCTCATACACGTCACATTCCGCTCCCACAGAACGACCTCCACAACTCACTGTAGTTTTTCAAACGCTTCTGGCTGTTCGTGCCCCAAAAAGCTTTTCAGCCGCTATCCGGTGAGCATTCTCATATTCTGACATCTTCTTTGACTGCGCCCATTGTGGTCGCCGTTGCTCTTTATACGACAACAATCTTGAAAATAGCCCTGCTCGTTCCACAGTCTTGACTCTATCTATCGATTTACACTGTGAGACGCTTTTAATAAGATTAAAACAAAATATATGACTTGCTCCTCTACTTATACAACCGCCGTATCTTTTGGCTACCATTAAAATTAGATCTTCTCTTTAATATTTTATAGTCTTAGTACCATTATCAGCGTCATAACTTACAAAGATAATGGTCGTTACATGCTCTGTAGAATCCTATTTGCAACATTATATGTTGCCTCATGGGAGCCAAAGTGGACCGCTAGCGACTGTGTTATAGCTGATCCCTCTGTTCTGTCGATACTCCATTTATGTAACGGGCTTATATGGTGGTCAGTGAACCACCGCTCCGCTGTTCGCCTAAAAGCTTTCCTACAATATACTAAACTACATTCCGTTCCACAACGCTGTACTGCATTGATTTCTCCTAAAGCCTACAACATCGTTTATGTTTCAGTCGCGAGTAAAACGTTCCGTGTTTTCGAAAAACCCTCTTTGTTCGTATTTATGAAGCTGAATATTTCTTTTGTAGATAGACAGCAAAAATCTGTATGTAATAAAATGTAATTAAACCCAAAATAAAACGTTTCAAGTTGAAACATTCTGCGACATTTGGTTGCTTTGAAATTGCTCATAATGAGAAAACATCTCCTGCAGCAATATGATTTCTTTGTCCTTTGAGATAAAGAAGGCTGTAAGTAGCAAAAATAAAGATAAACAAATTACGAAAGCAAAACATTACAAAGGATATTACGTGAAGACATGCCTTTCATAAGTACCTTTAACCTCGCGTAAGCCGCCAAGTGAGCAATATAAACACAAGATTTGTCGACAGTGTGAGACCGACACGCGTTCGCAACATAAATGTTTTTTCATTTCCTTTGGAAATTCATTCGATTTCACCTCTATGACAGTTCTCATCTACATTTTCTGCGCGGGCTTTCTCCCCTATCGCTTTCACTTGATGAAATTGTCTATTTCAGAAGTTAATACCGTTCTCTACTTCAGCTGAGAATGCCGGAGGTTTCAGCTGTTTGATCTTTGTGAATTGATATAACTACATTTCGTAATTGTGAATGGGAATTTAAATTAATGATATTGGCTGAGAGTCGACTTATATAAGAAGATAAGAATATAATGCTTGTTATATCAACAACTCTTAAGCTTTTCGTAAAGCTCTATTAGTAACATATATGAAGAACAAAGCATTTTATGTGAAAACCTTGATATTTTACGTTTACTCAAAGGCAAAACATGTTAAACGACAACGTGGAATGAATGATAGTTTGTGATAAATAGCTGCTATCGATTTTTTAAACAGTAACTGTGAGATTCAATGTCAAGTTTCACTCGCAGCAGATTAAGCGACACCTGTTACATTACCGATGTTATATTATATGATGACTTTGATAGATTTGCCGCTGACGGACGGCGTCATTCTTTGACTTTTAATATTGAGTGTAGGTTGGCAATGAGAAAGTCAATGAGTGTATTCATTTTGATCAGGCATAACAGCGCACGTGCGCGACTCTATCCCCTCCGAGTAGAGGTTAAAATACAACGGCTGCTCGCCCGGGGCGGCCTGCTTCGTAATTCATTCATTTTTATTCCGAATGCCACTCGCTAGAGCTGTTGTGTGCGGAAAATCGTTACCGGCGTCGACAATCGCCATGCGGACTAGTGATACACGCAACGCATTCACTTACACATAAATTTACGGACGCGGCTTCTTTACATCGCGCCAGAATCGCCGGTCCCGGGAACGTGGTCACTGAGCTAGACTAGGGGCACAGACACTGCGCGGCACTGCCGGTTCGGACAAGTCGGCGTGGGCTCGGCGTGAGCTCAACGTGAGCGTGCGGCGTACGGCGTTGCCGAGCGCGTGGCCGGGCGCGAGGGCGTGACGACGACGGCGACTCGGAACGCGGACGCGGTGCGGACGAGCGCTCGCACGGGCCAGCGCCGACACACGACAGCCTCCGTCGCAATGACGAAGCGGCCGGGTACGCGCGCGCGCTCTGCGACGCAGCCTCCGAATCTCTCCGATTGGCTCCGAGATCTGACGACGCAGGGGTGAACAAACCCGCCACGCTTCTCCTTCTAACACAGTGACGAGGTTAAAAAGGATTTAGACTTTCTCGTAGCATTTTACGGTTCGATCGTCCTCAACGTACACTTTGTAAATCTAGACACCGTCTCAGTTGTGAACTTGTCTGAATTGGGTATAAATCCTAGAGATTTCGGCGTCGTATGTGAAGTTAATCGGATATCTAATCGGCGCGCGATAAATTGTGAACCACGTTACGATCTTGAGACGAACAACCTTCAGATACACTACTAACGTCGTTCTGGCGCTTGAATGGTTGTTTGAAATTAAGATACCAAACAAAGAAGATCAACAACAGACAAAGTATTTCATCAGGTAAAATGACACTTGAATAGAGTTTAAAGACGGATCTCTCTTAATCAATGCGTATTCATTAAACTTAATAAATCCATAACGTCCAACATTCCAAATAGATTGACATTTTAACAATTTAAATTCTTGATATAAAAGTGCTGAGCTGTGACCGAAAACTATTAAGACTGTGCAAATTGATATCCCTGGGACGGCGGCAGGTGACGCCAGCTGCGGAGGAACATAGTGCCGGCGGCTGTGTGGGCCAGGGGACCCTGCGAGCTGCCCGCTAATACTTCTTACTATATTTCATGCTTTTCCTATGCTACTCAAATAATGCAACATGTTTACATGAAAAATATCAAATTCTATCCATATTTTGTCAAAACTAAAGATAGCATAATGTTTAAAAATAACTCACTAAGCGGTATAAAGTTACCAGCAAGTGGTTTGCAGAGGTCAGACGGGCAGTAGCTCTATGTAGAATACTGATCCAATCTAATTCGAGCTGCATCTAATTAGACTGGAAGAAGACCCCGACATTGTTAGGAAGCTAGGCTATGATACCTACATTTGCTATAAACCCACTCGCTAACTCATTACAAGTAAACATTAAAATCTACTAACGTGGTATAACTAGGGAAGATTTTTGATACTTTAACATGTGCACGGATCCCATTTGATTAACCAAAACGTGAAGGGTGTAAAGAGGATTAGGTTGATTAATTCTTAATTACAAAACGTTAAAAGGGGCTAATCTAATATCAATATAAAGCTTCTCGCTCCACGAGAATATACAAGGTAAAAGGAAATGATGAAACGTTAAAGATTCATTGTTCTTTAGAGCACATAAGACTTTTGAACATTAAAGGCAGAGGTGTACCTAACTGTAGTACCAATACACACATTTCGACGTTGTTATGCCCCATAAAATAAGGGCGTACTTATTGCCATCAACCATACACAAATTGGAAGACGCGGGAATCGAATCAAGGACCTCATGCTCAGCACTAGCGTTTGCCAACACAAGCAACATTAAAAAAAAACTTATTAAAACTTTGCAAGCGTCAATCAAAATACATTTCCACGTTTTATAAACATCCAGCAAAGTGCTACGGCGCTACGTATAGTTCGTAGACCGCGCTACGTATTCGTAGCTCGTAGCCTCGTAGCAGGCCATCAGGCGAAACACTAACGCAGCCCCTAATTCCTTTTGTTGTTTGAAAGCTTTTGCATAATCGCATTCAAAACATAAATAAATATTTGCACAAAACAACTGCGCTATTATTTTAACGAAGTTTGCATGTTTCTGTTAATGTTGAATCCTTTGTTTAGTATATAAATTAACAAATTGTAATAGCATTTCTATAATTTTTAAGTAGGGACTGTATAAAAAAGTATATTTGGGGTATATGAGAGAAGATTCACAACATTCAGTATAAAATAATAAGAGAAGATTGTTAATTTATTTATTCGTATCTCCAACAAAGGATGTTTCTTGATTTTACGCTGGATTAACAATAGGGGCAGTAGGGGCTACTGCCCAAGGCCGCTTTTCCAGGGCGGCAAAATTTGGAATGCAAAAAAAAATTGTTTTATTAAATAGCTCAATAAAATAATTAATTAATTCTCTTAATTAATCTTTATAGGGTTCCGATCAAAATGGTAAAAATAAACCCATATGTGGCTAAACCTGTTCATCTGTCACAGCTGGATATCTCAAGAACTACCTGCACTATCAACCTGAAATTTGGAATCGTTTTAGATGACGTTAGCTCAACTATTTTGCAAATAAGAAAAAAATAAAAATGCATTTATATTTCTGCAACAGCGACTGAAAGTGATTCTTAAAAATTCGAAGTGTGGCTACTAGGGCATGGGACAAGCCCGCCACACATTCCCAACCACTGCAACTCCTGAAAGCCAGAATCAACAGTTGCGACCACCAGAAAAACGCCGAGTTAATGAAACCCGACGAGTCCCGGAGAAACGATTCAACTGTCTTGGATCCCGCAACGAAATTAATCAGAAGAGTACAGCGGAGGAGTAGGAAAAATAAATATAATTTCCACTTCCCTCCACATAAAGCAGGAGACAGATTAGAGCTAGGCCAATAGGCACCAAGGGACACATACAACTGGGTTAAGCCCAGTTGCCAAGCACCATGGCTACTAGGGCATGTGGGGTATCACATGAAGAGTACTATTTGAACAAGTCGAGACACTTTCTTTTTGTAGGTTGAATATTTAAAAACAATAAAACATTACCGCTTCCCTTATCTCCGAAGTTTGCATAGAGAAAAATCTGAAACTCTATCTGATAGAAGATTATGTAAAGATTACACGGCAAATAAAACGATGTCAGGCAAAAATTAGAGTCCGACCGAAACTGGTTTTCTGGCCGAAACCGAAACCGAAACCGAATATTCGGCCCTGGCTTCAGTTTCGGCCGAAACCGAACCGAAACCGAAACTCATGTGGTCAAGTATAAAATTTCTTAAAATACGGAAATTTGATGCATTTTACACATTATGCTGCATTAATTACGACATGAAATTAAAACACAGTATATTAAGTTTGTTAATAACAACAAAACAAAGTTACTGGCTCAATATTTACCTTTATAAATCATTCAAGTACAGAAACGAAACAAAAACTTACATGTAATCAGTTCAATCAAAACATTCAAAACATAACCTTTAAAGAATGTTTACGTCGGACGATAACGCACTGACTAAGTTTTGTTGCTACGGAGCTATCCGAACGGCGCACGACAATTCCCGAACAGGGCCGCCAGCGTCCGCCACAGTGTTGCCGCGAGAAACGAAGTTAGGCGAGCGTGCACGACTACTTCCGAAATCAGTTTCGGTTTCGGCAAAAGTTTCGTCCAATTTAGGCCGAAACCGAAACTACCGCCGAGACTTGATTTTTGGCCGAAACTCGGCTGAAACCGAAACCGATCTTTCGGTCGGACACTTGCAAAATTTATAGAAAAAGTAGTTCCAGTATCGGTCAAGAGATGGCGCTGATCTAAAACTGCAATATAAGTTGCAATTACAATTCTGTGACGAATGTTGCCCTCACCGATGAAAATGAAAGAGTATGGAACGGGTGCTGAATGGTAAGCTCCTGGCATACCTAGAAGCGAACGATATCCTTAGTGACTGACAATACGGCTTCCGCCGAAATCAGCCAACTGGTGATCCCTGGTGCTTCCTTCTTAGGCCTGCCCGCTAGATTGTGTGATTGGATTGCAGATTTCCTGAGAGATCAGTCTATCCGAGTGGTCACAGATGGGTGGTCGTCCGGATTGCTGAATATTAATTCCGAGGTTCCTCAGGGGTCGGTGCTCTCGGCAACATTGTTCCTATTGCATATTAATGATCTGCTAAAACCTGGTACTTTTGGGTATAGACTACTACAGTGTTGCTGAGAGATACGTGTCCGACGCACAAGCTGGTGGGTCACAGACACGGTCTCTCCGGCAGGCAATGGTTGAGCGCTTAGACTTGTCCTTACAGGCTGTCTCTGAATGGGGCGATACCAATCTGGTCAAGTTCAATGCTGCTAAGACCCAAGCGTGTCTCTTTGCCGGCAAAAAGAGCCAATTCTACCTTGCTCCATATTTCCGAGGTGTAACCGTGCCGATAACCAACCGACCTGAGCTTATTGGTGTGACGATAACACGTACCCTCAATTTTGGTCTTTTTATAGAGGCAAAGGCTAAAGTGGCTGCCAGAAAGTCAGGGATCCTAGCAAAAGTGAGACGGTTCTTCACGCCGCGCCGGAGCAGCTGCTTAAAGTGTATCAAGCGCAAGTTCGATCGTGTATTGAGTAATGCTCTCATCTTTGGGCCGGATCTGCCAGATACTAGCTCAATTGAGAAACGAGCCAAGAGGATCATCGGTAATGATAGGCTCGTCGAATCGAAGGTCTATAGTCTTGGGCATCGACGCCGAGTTGCTAGCCTGTCGGATTTCTATCGGTTGCATATTGGAAAGTGTGCGGCGGAATTGCATAACATAATTCGAATTCTTAAGTTTGCGATGCGCCACCGGTACATGGTGGACATCCCAGACATACGCACGAAACGTTATGGGAACACATTAATTGTGCGTACAGCTAAGGAGTGTAATTCCCTTCCTGATAGCTATAACCTGGGCGTCTTTAAGTCAAGAGGGAATAGGTTATACTTCTAGGCAAGCGTGCTCCATCGTAGACCGCATTATCGGTTACAGGTGAGACAGTGATCAAACGTATGTCTATCAATAGTGAAACAAAAACCAAAAAGAGCTGTCGAAAAGAGCTAATATGATAGCCCGTAGGTTTGCACGTTGTTCAAATCAAGTTAAGATAACGCTTTTTAAAGCCTTTTGCACTTCTTTATACACGTGCAGCCTATGGATTTCCTACACACAAGCGGCTTACAGTGCCCTTCGTATCCAATACAATAACGCGTTCAGGGGGCTTACTCTTGAACTAAATTCCAACCGATCGACATTGGAATTGTGACGTTTCGTACTCTTGAGTTCGACACTAGCGCCAAATTGAGTGTCTATTATGAGGAACTAATTCGGATCGGGATCATATTGGGATCGGAATTGAAGTGCGCTAAACGCTACTCTTGAGTGTATTTTGACAGCTGTCTATTGCGCCGGTATTGAGTTGGGATTGTTTGTTGATTGAGATTTTTCCAATAGCAAAAGTGTAACTTTTTTGAAATTGTTTTGCGTTATAAGTGGTTTTCAGGGAATTGGGAGGAAAATTTCAGGGAACTGTTTAATATGGCACGATTTGCAGTAGTAATCAGTGCTGTACGTAATTCGCATAAACAACAATTGAAACAAAGACGAAATGAGCGTCGGTTAATGCGATATACGGACAAAGCGTTTTCAATGAATGAAGACGAATTTAAAGCGAATTATAGAGTGAGCAAGGATTTGTTTGAGGAAATTTATGATAATATTAAGCCCTTTATGCTAACTAAGTACTTATACAAAATATAAGCCTTCACTTTAGTAAAACGTTAGGTACTTTAATTAATAAAATATGATTGTATACTTACCACTTTTATAAAACTGTTTTTATATTAGTTAGATAACTTAATAAGTACTAATTATTACTCAAAAGGAACCAGACAACCAAACTCACTCACACAGTATCCAAGTAACTACTAAATACTTTAGAAGTTTAGACAAACTTGCATTTCGTCGAATTCACTTCTAAAACCACTTGAATTTATTTTTGAATTTGGAGAACTTTGACGCCATCTTTCTTTTTAGTAGTGTAGGCAACGATCCTACCGCATACAGCCAGTCACAATTCATTTAATGATTTTTGCACGGTCCGGGCACATGTCACGTGATGACGTTGACCGCTCGGGGTCAAATATCATCTGGCGGGCAGCTGCCCGCCAGATGTTTTTGTTTACGTTAACATTTTTTAGTCGCCTCCTATTAGAGGTACCACTCAAGTGTTTCGTTATTTGTAAAGCCGATTAACAGCTGTTTATACTTACGTTAAGTGTATGATAACGGTTAGTTTCTATATTTTTTAATTAATTTGTAAACATTGAATATTGGTGAAAAAAACACATTATGTGAACTTTGAACAGGAATAATTTAAAAAGTAAATCGATAACATATATATTTTATGACTTGTATGGGTAGCTGGGTTATATCTAAAAACGATAAATAACAAACAACATACTCCACCGTACAAAAACATATATAAAAAAAAAAAAAACTACCACCAAACATTAGCCATTTCCCGCCATTTTGCATTATTTACCTTCCGACCCACGGAACAAAAATTCTAATCATAACGTAAATTTCGTTTGTTTTGTTTATGTTTTGGCTGAAATCTATTGCCCAGTAAACATAAAATGCGATAATAATTACTTTTTAGTCAGAACAAGTAGCTAGACTTAATAATTAATCAATTACGATAGCGTTCTGACAACATGGACGCCTTGTGTAACAAGGGATAGGAAAATCATAAAAAAACATGCTAATACTTACCAACATGTTTATTTTCACTTGCACACACATTAATCACATCACAAGGCACCCATAAAACATTACATAACACTAATTCACTCACAAACAACATTATAAACAAGTTTATTCGACAGCTACGTCATTGCGCAACTCGCGTCATAGCACAGACTGACTAAAAATTTAATTTCTTTTTAAAAATGGACTCGCCCGTGGCGTATTTTGTATTTTTAGCATGTATGAAATGTCAAAAAATCGAGTGGAAAAGAGCAAAAGGATTGAAATACCGTGTGTTAGACAGAAATGGACATAATTTGACAACAGATGTAGTTTTTGCTGGAAAGGTCGGAATGCGACCGTTGCGCGGTCTACGTCAAATTGTTAAATGGTAGCAAAGTAGACCCCGTGTCCGGTCAAGCGGAATCTTACGCCAAAATGAATTAACTACGTTAGTATTAATCAATTAAACAACTATTTATATAATATTTATTTGGTGGCCTTGTTATTTAAAGGATAAAGCATTATAAAACCCTATACCAGTTTATCGTATTTAGTCTACCATCACTATTGCGGCCCGTAACATTGCCAACTTCACGTGAAACAAAACAATCGCGGTGCAATTCCAATCCCAATCCAATTTTGACAATATTGTTTTCAAGAGTAGCCAGTCACGTGACTACAAAATTAACATTGGAATCGTATTGGTCTTGGATTGGAATTAAACTTAGTTTGAAGAGTAAGCCCCCAGAGCGGTGTTGGGGCTGCCCCGCTTCTGCAGTGCCTCGGGCATGTTTGCGGAAGCGCGCACCGACTGTTTCCACACCACCATGCGCAAGCGGTGCGCGTCCTTGGTGCGCAGGGTGCGGGGCAGCTCCAATACAGTGCTGGCGATGATCGCCGGGAGATATGACTGCCCGTATATCGGACACTGCTGTAGCAGGCACGTTGCTAGCTGTGTCCGATAATATGTCTGTGTTTTATGTATTCTGGTTGCTGTATGGGTGCTTTTTGGTTAACTGAAATAAATGCTTTTTTTTTTTTTTTTTTTTAAAAAACACTAGCAATGCTAATTCACTTTAGTGTAGCAAAATTCATTGTGCTTGTTAGAGTTTTGGAATATGTCTCGATTAATCATTGTATGTATTTATATCTTTTTTTTATTGCTTTTTATTAAGTGATTAAGTGTCGAGAGCAAGCCCATTGGCTTGCGCTCGACCACAATCATGCCTGATAGAAAGCGATGGATGAGGTCTATGATGGAGCGAGCGTGCCCAGAAAATGCCTGTTCAATCTTGCTTTATAAGCAAACGGGTTATATATGGACGGAATACAGACGTTGACAGAGAGATCCACACTTTTGCTGTACGTATAATAACTGTGGAGGAGATGCGCTGGGTACGACTAGTCGGGATATCCACCAAGTGTGGATGGTACCCTGTAGTACGTCTGGTATTCCAGTAGTAAAGGAGCGATGGTGGGATCAGGTCGTGGAGTTCCTGTGCACACTCACCAAATTACAATCTGTAGAAGACCGACAGGCAGGCAACACTACGCCGTTGAGTGAGGCTCTGAAGCTAAGCCACCAAAGTCTCGTCACCTATAAGCCTTTTTGCTCTACATTCCACCGAGTCCAATGCAGCAAGCATAATGTATATAACCCATAAGTGGCTGCAATACTCCATACAGGAACGGACTAGCGCTTTTTACAGACTCAGAAGCTGTCTAGAGGTGAAGTATCGCCTTACCCCATTTGGGATGCTCAACTTCTTGGCTGCAGTCTGTGCTTTAGACTCGATGGTTGAGCCGAAGTTGAGATTAGACGTTAACTCCATGCCCAAAAGCTCTAGGCGGTCGGTAACAAGTACAGGCGTCCCTTGGAATGTAGGAGATAACCGGAAAAGACTTCTTTGAGCTGTAAAAAGACATGACTGCCTGCGTTTTCAGAGCATTGAATTTGACCACATTGTCGTCGCCCCACTGGAAAGTGAGATTTATGGTCAAATTCATTCGCTCCCCCATGACGCTGCTGGCTCTTGCACTGAACAAGTATCTTTCTGAGATTGTGCACTCATCTGCGTTACCTAGTTGCAGCAGGTCGTTGATATGCAATAAAATGAAAGAATAGACCCCTGAGGAACACCGGTATCAATAGCCATATGATCCGATGAGCAGCCATCTATTACCACTTTTATCAATCGCTCACTCAGGAAGTCGGAAATCTAGTTGCAAAAGTCAGCAGGGATGCCGAACACAGGAAGCTTACCCAACAGACTAGTATGCCAGACTCTATCAAAGGCCTTTGAAATATCGAGCAACACAGCAAGGGCTTCGCCGCGTTTTTCATTGGCCTCGCTCCAGCAATGCGTAATCACAAATTCCCCAGTTGACCGATTACGACGGAAGCCGTACTGATGATCACTGAGGAACTCATTGTCTTCCAGGTTTACTAGCAGCTTATTGTTAGTTATGGCGATTGGTCTGTAATTAACAGAATCGGCACGGTTAACCTTTTTGGGCACCGGCTGCACATTAGCAAACTTCCAGGACATCAGCACCTATCCGGTTTTTAGGGAGCGGTTCGGGACAGGAGAAAATTCTGGAGCGCAGCTTTTAAGGACTCTTGCGGGTATTCCGTCAGGTCCGCTGGCTCTATTCACGTCCAGACTATAAAGAGCCCTACAAACTTTTTTCAGGTGAATTGAAATGTCCGGCATTTCGGAGCCACAGTGAGGTATGTAAGATGGTGTAGGTATTAGAGGCCGTATCAAGGCGTGAATTTTCTGCAAATATTGAGGCATACCGGTTTGTCCTTCTCTGTGAACCTGCGGGTCTAAAAAGGACACTTTAGCAGAATCAGAAAGCACATCACTCTACCCGTCACTTTCTTTTCCCAATCTATCTTGAACCTAATGCTTTAGCGATAAAGATGAAAATGAAGTTTGACAGATTGTTGTATGATTAATATTATTTATCTTCTTTATCTTCTACACATATACTAAAATCGTAGAGTTGCCGTGTCTGTACATTGAATATTTTTGCATAAAAATACATAGAAATGTCAGAAAAAAGACATAGAACACAAAAATGCAGTTTTTTACATTTTGTATGTCTGTTTGTCTGTGCTTTTGTGAGAGCATCACGCACAAACCACGGATTGGATTCAAAATATAGGTACTTAAAATATTAAGTGATAACCGGAGTAACATTTAGTGTTTATTTCATCAAAATCAACCCTCATAATCAAAAGATATCGAATTTTAAAGTTTAGGAAGATACTTCATCGAGCGCTAAAATAGGTTGTTTCATTGAGACTCCAGATACTTGCATGTTGCGAAGCCATCTATTGAGAAAAAGTTTTAGTAACAAATGTGTGAACAATTTGTGAAGAATCAAAGCAATGTATTTTTAAGTTATCTTTTATTTAAACTTAATATGTAGCAAAAGCAAAGTGAACATGTTATTATCTTATCGTTATCGTAACGAACGTGTGAGCTTCTCGTTGTCGATAGATGGCTTTATTGGCTTTGTACTGATGTGACCTCAGCCCCACGTTATTTTGTTTATTATCTTGCAGTTATATTTTGTTAAGCTATAAAAATGAATGACTATTTATCTATACTAGTAATATTATAAAGAGTTAAAATAACATTTGTTAGTAAGTTTGTATGTAGGGGGTAATCTCAGGAACTACTGCTCCGATTTGAAAAATTCTTTCGGTATTAGATAGCCCATTTATCGAGGAAGGCTATAGGCTATATCATCACGCTAAGACTAAAGGGAGCCGAGCGTTAATGGAAAATGTGACGCAGACGAAGTTGCGTGGTTCAGCTAGTTATTGATAAATTGATAATACAAAAAAAAAACGATTGTTTTTCGATTGGATTATCAAGTTTACTTGGAGGAGAGTTGTAAACTGCATCCATAGGTAAACTGTTTTACTAACATAAGTGGTGTATTTTGGTATTATGCTTCAAATTGGCTAAACTATAACAGCCGAACACGTCGATCTTCAAGGTTAAACAACGCTTGCCGAGGTCGGTCTGTGGATGAGTGACCATTATAACATACGGGTCGATCGGCCCGTTCGACTGTTATTATTATTTAGCAACAACCTCTTCATTAAATAAGTCTCTTGTCAGTATCTGCTAAATTTCGATTAAAAAAATCGATTATTCTTCACATTAAATCGATTCTACATATCATTATCATCTGCCTAGCCTTTTCTTCTTTCATTTTTACTATGTTGGGTCGGTTTCCAGACAATCCGGATTCAGCTAAATACCGGTGTTTTACGTGGAGCAGCTGCCTACCAGACCTCCACAACCCATTGATTGGGTAATACGGTACTTCTTGGCAAGACTGGAGTCAGATTTTACTGGCTTCTGACTATCCGTAACAACTGCCAAAGATCTACAAATGACAGCCGGGACTAAAGGCGTTAACACGCTTTCCGAGGCACAAAGGAAACTTGGTATGGTAAGATGGTCACCCATCCACAGACCAACTTTGACAAGCGTTGCTTAACCTTGAAGGTCATCCCGTGCAGCTGTTTTTATTTAGCCACGAACTCCTCTATAATTATTCAATTCTATGAACCCAGTAAAACTTTTTTAATATTATAAAATGTTAAAACAATATAAATTAATCAGTGGTCTACGATCAGCAATATTGTCATTAAAAATCGAAGAAAATTGGTTTTCTTTTATACTATGCTGGACGAAATCAAAGTTTCTTTGTTTCGTAGTTTGTATACTACCACCATTCGTTCGATAGTCGGTTTTGTTGATTTTGATTCAAGGTAGTTTTGTATCAGTTGATTACCTGGGCTGGTCGGCATTTCAACCGGTAGAAATATACAGTGCATTAGGTACCCTCTTTCTATGTTCTTATTTATTTATTTATGTACACAAAATATACTTAAAAAATAAATTAATTAATTCTTAATTCTCAGAGAGATCAGGATACGTAACTGAAAGTATGTTTTGTATATGCAACACATCACATCATTTTCCGACATCCACGCGAACGTAGTCGCGGGCACAGCTAGTTATTCTAATATTATTCTAGTAAAGTGGCCTTTTTAGACTGGGTCGCGGCGCGGTTAGACCGCGATAAGAGTAAACTGACCTCACAGATTCACCATTTCTTGTTTTTCATTGTAGCTTGCTATTATTAAAGAAAACACGGCACTACTTACTTGAGTATCGACCCGTACCGTAAGGGATATGCCCGGCCCTGTGACGCGGTCTTATTTCCCCGCAACAGGGTTGATTTTCGTTAAGTGATAAGTGTGACGTTACGACTGATGTGTGGTCGTGTTTTCAAAGGCGGAATTTAAAAAAAAGACATTAAAAATTATTATTAAGTAGTAGGTTTATTTCAATCAATATTCTTCACGTTAGTACATACAAACATTAGGTAGACTATATTCAACGGTAGAATCTAAGTTTAAAACGGCACTTTTATGTTCTAGAGACATTTCAAACGCGTCGCCATCTTCTGTTAACTTATCAAAGAAATAACTCGTGTTTACTCTGTCAATCATTGAATTATTGTTACTATTAGTACTGAATCTGAAATTACTCTTTTTTATTGGACTATCTCTTGGAGTAGAACAATTATTATGGATTTGAGTCAGTATGGATTTTCTCAAACTAATTTTCTTGGGTGTAGAGTATTTCTCGAAAACTAGCCTAACTAACTTATTGTCTACTTTAGCAGTTTTTACTTCGGCAGGCCTTGAAATAATCTGATCTATTATATCTGATAGATCACCATCACTAGTGTCTTCAGCCTTATTTAGAAAACTTAAATAATTTGCTACTACTTTATTTTCTTTATTACCGTTATTTTCATCATCTAGGAATTTGGCATCATCATTAAAAGACATATTATTACTATTATTACAAGTTAAGGACATATTTTTCAAACTTTTTCTTAAAGACTTAATTTGTTTGTTGCTAGTTCTTCTCTTTTTAACTGAAATAAAGCTGTTCAAAGTTTTCTGGCCCTTCTTTGTATTGTTTTTAATTTTTCTTTTTAATCTATTGACATTTACACTGACGTTTAATGCACTCGCATTTGTTTCCTTTGCTTTTAATTCTAAAGATTTCATGGAAGCGTTTAAGTTATCGGCTGGTTCTATAGTTTTAGGTTTTCTGGTATATTTTCTTTTAGGTTTGTCAGGATTAGAGTTGTCATTTTCTTTCTTCTTGCGTGTTCTAGTTTTTTTCTCTTTGGGAGGTTTCTTAGTGGACTCTTCGTAGACCGCTACTATTTCTGGGTAGTACTTGCGCATCAGATCTTGCCTTTCTGTTGTAGTCCATACTACTAAGGGTTCTTCATCTTCTGTGAACAAGTCACATCATCTTAAAACTTATGAAGGTAATAATCGGAAGCGACATTAGGAAAAGAATACTAAATTATGTACACATGGCTTTAATTTTTAATTAAAAAATAACTACCTTAAGACATAGGAAGACTTACCTTCAAACTGGTCATCAGGAATAAGTCCTTCATATTGACCATCAGTATCAGCCCACACAACTTCAAAGCTTGGGACACCTGCAGATAATTTCTGATTAAATAAGAGAAGGAAGAATTAAAACTCTTTTGTTTCTATAACACTGGCACTTACCTCTCGGATTCCTCTTTTTCTTTATAAGTGTAGCTTTAATGGTTCTACAAGGCACGTTGTCTTGTAAGTGCCATTTAGTTAGCACTGGCAAAAACTTCTCTACACAATACCTTTCCGACCAGTCCAACTTTTTAGTCATCAGTTTCTGAAAATAATTATGTTATCATTTATGAAAAATTTCAATAAGGAGCGTCCAATCACTACTGGCGGCAGCACAGAAGCGTCAATGTCAAGTAAGGTAAAAGTTTTGAATTTGCAACACTAGATGGCAGTCTACAACTATGGCCTTGTACGATCCCTGTAAAACGTTGACTACTATTTTGTGTTGGTGTGTCTTGGCTGAAGCCCATGGAGAGTAGAGGGGAGGAGGACTATCTCTGTGTATGAAAGTGTCGGTGGCGCTACAATCGCATCATGGCAAATTGTAAAAAAGCGCCAAAATTTATCAAAAAAAGATAAACAAGGAAAGAACAACCTCCTCTTCGTTATTTTGTTATGGCGCCAGTAAGAAACAATGATACATAATTAAATGTATGTGTATTACTTTTCAAAGCCTAATTAGTAAATATTAAAAAAATACACCGATAAGATGAGATAATAGTATAAAGAAAATCATCAAACTCGGCACACTTCTATGCGTCTACAACTGCTACATTCATACCATACCCTGCTACGCTATCACCATTCTGAAAGGTTTTTAGACTGTAACTGTATTTACAGCTTACAGCATTACTTTTATATTAAGGGCGCCACAAGCAACCGATGACCACCTTCGGTAGCCATGAGAAGCCACTCATAAAAAAGAATATGTTTGTACGTTTGTAGTAGGGAATGCAAAACCGGCCAAGATTAAAAGCCGTGTTTTTTTTTCGGTATCCGTATAAAAAAACCCGGTTTTCGGTGAGACCGGTATGAAAATGTTGTTTAATTGTTTTTTTAAATTACATTTTTAACGGATTGGAAGACCGCTTACATCCTGCCTCTTTTCAATTATTCAAAACTAGCTGACCCGCGCAACTTAGTCTGCGTCACATTTTCCATTACTGCTCCGCTCCTATTTGTCTCAGCGTGATTATATATATATACGCCTATAACCTTCCTCAATAAATGGGCTATCTAACACTGAAAGATTTTTTCAAATCGGACCAGTAGTTCCTGAGATTAACGCGTTCAACCAAACAAACAAACTCTTCTGCTTTATAATATTAGTATAGATTGCATAATATACAAAATCTACGTTCAGTTACGTATCCTGATCTCTCTCTCGAATTAATAATATAATTATGAAGAGGGTACCTAATGCAGGGCACTGTATCATCTCTATCGGTTGAAATGCCGACCAGCCCAGGTACCTAATCTCCTGGTACAAACTAATCTTGAATCAAAATCAACAAAACCAACTATCGAACGAATGGTGCTGAATCAAGTGGATTCTTAATTTCGTCCAGAACAGTCCAAAAAGAAACACATTTTCTCCGATTTTTACTGACAATATTGCTGATCGTAGACCACTGATAAATATAGTTTGTTTTAAGATTTTATAATATCAAAAAAGTTTTACTGGGTTCATAGAATCGATTTATTATAGAGGAGCTCGTGGCTAAAGCCGCACGGGCCGATCTTCAAGGCTAAACTATTACAGACGAACGCATCGATCTTCAAGGTTAAGCAACGCTTGCGAAGGTTGGTCTGTGGGTGGGTGACCATCTTGACATACCGAGTTTCCTTCGTGCCTCAGAAAGCACGTTAAGCCTTTGGTCCCGGCTGTCATTTGTAGATCTTTGGCAGTCGTTACGGATAGTCAAAAGCCAGTAAAATCTGACTGAAATCTTGCATTGAATGAATTGTGGAGGTCTGGTAGGCAGCCGCGCCACGTAAAATACCGGTATTCAGCTGAATCCGGTTTGTCTGGAAGCCGAGCCAATATAGTAAGGAAAAGGCTAGGTTGTTATAATGGTCACCCATTCACAGACCGACCTCGGCAAGCGTTGCTTAACCTTGAAGATCGACGTGTTCGGCTGATATAGTTTAGCCACATTGAAACATAATACCAAATATTCATCTCTTCTGTTAGTAAAACAGTTTACTTATGGATACAGGTAACTCCGGACTCCGGAGGGGACTCTCCTCTCCTCCCAGTAAATCGAAAAACAATCTAGTAATTCAATCAAATCCATACTTCCATAGCTAATAATTTCAACATTATACGTCTTCAAGTTAAACAACATAAAACATGGGGCTGACCTTATGCTACTGCGGAGAATCTTAACACCGCGATTCAGAAAAACGCGTCATAAGTACAACGCCATCTATCGATCTACAACGTAACTGAACTGTCTTTATGCTCATAACTACTCATAAGTTCAAACTTAGAAGCTTACACGTTACGATAAATAATGATAATATAATAACATATATAAACATTATGTGTTTAATTAAAAAATAACTCAAAAATACATTGTTTCGGGGTCTTTTCACACATTTCTTATTAAAAAATTTCTCAATAGATGGCATTGCAAGTATCTGAAGTCTCAATGAAAACAACCTATTTTAGCGCTCGATGAAGTTTCTTCGTAAACTTTAAAATTCGATATCTTTTGATTTTGTGGGTCGATTTTGATGAAATAAACACTAAATGTTGCTCCGATTATCACTTAATATTTCGAAGTACCTAAATTTTGAATCCAATCAGTGGTTTATGCGTGATGCTCCTCCAAACGCACAGACATACAGACGCACAGACATACAGACGCACAGACAAACAGACAAACAGAAAAGAATTTCAAAAACTGCTTTTTTGTGTTCTATGTAATTTTTCTGACATTTCTATGTATTTTTTATGCGAAAATATTCAATGTACAGACACGGCAACTCTACGATTTTATTATATGTATAGATTTTGATGAAATAAACACTAAATGTTGCTCCGATTATCACTTAATATTTCGAAGTACCTAAATCTTGAATCCAATCAGTGGTTTATGCGTGATGCTCCTCCAAACGCACAGACATACAGACGCACAGACATACAGACGCACAGACAAACAGAAAAGAATTTCAAAAACTGCTTTTTTGTGTTCTATGTAATTTTTCTGACATTTCTATGTATTTTTTATGCGAAAATATTCAATGTACAGACACGGCAACTCTACGATTTTATTATACCGCGTGTATCTGACATCGACGCACAAACGATTTCCATGGGTCCAGGGCATAATTCTGGACACCCCAGTGTTGGAATTTTTCGTCGGTTCTTTTCTCATTTTTTTCAAGAGTACCACAAAGTATCAGCTCAGTTGAGTTGATATCTATTGTGGTTTTATTCAGATTGCTCTTTTTAGTGAAATTAGTTAATAAATTATTTTTTTATTAAAAATCTCATTGGTTTAGGTCAGAATAACGATTATGAGCAGTATAAAGTAAAAAAACCCTCGAAAAAAATGAAAAAATGAGAAAAAAAGCCGACGAAAAATTCCAACACTGGGGCGTCCAGAATCATGCCCCGGACCCATGGAAATCGTTTGTGCGTCGATGTCAGATACACGCGGTATGTATAGATAAAAATCTATCAAAAAAAATCTATATATTTTTTTTTGTAGTTGATAGTTTTAAATTTTTCACTTTTTAGTGGCACTCCACATCTACAACAACATGTCTGATATCAAATGCATCATTTTGACCGACATGTGGTGTAGTAATGTTGTCATTCGAAAATATTGAAAAATACAAAAAAAAAACACTAAAAATATGGTGAAACAGGTTTGCATTCACCTTCGTACTTATAGTCAACTCATGCTTGTTTAGGAGCAGAGGAAAATTAGGCACCATTATTATGACAATTTAAAGTTTCTATTTCCCTGTCTCTAATTTCTTTTATATCCTTTACTACCTTTATTGCTGTGACAGTTCTCAACATAGCTAATACCCATGTTTTGACCAACAATTACCATAAACTGAATTAAGCTAGGAGTAGGATTCTTCAAGTTGTTCAGATCGATCTTGTCTGGAGGTGTGTTCATGAACTCTTTCATAACCTTGGGCTCTGGGAATGGAGCGCCACACGTTAGGGCGCGGTTACGAAGTGATAGTTCACGCTTCACTTCCGCTGCTTTTGTTCTGAAAACAAAGTAGAAACTGAAGATTTGTTCTACATGTTGCAATTTATGTTTTAAACTTTCATGGTCACTAACATTAGAATAGTTAATAACGGGATTGCTACCATGTATTTTTTTATTTGCGAGTTTCCGATATTTCGGCACTGTTGCAAACGCCATGATCACGGACTGAAGAACTTGCGGGTGGGATGTTAAATTTGGCAGACATATCGGTCTACCCTCTTTCGTAGTCTTTTATTACGACCATCTTACATGGTAGCAATCGCGTTAGTAACTATTCTAATGCAATTTATGTGTCTATATAAATGTACATATTGCAATTTTAACCTTGTCGGTGACACAAGTCATAAGAGAGCTTGTGATTAGACACGCCTACCGACACGTCAACAACTAGGGAAGAGTGTAGTACTTAGTACTTGCTTCGACCAAAGAGTTTACTAGTCCAAGGCTTAGTTTCGGGTAAAATGCAATACCTATGTCAACTAGTCCTGCTTTTACTTATCCCTTAACTGAGATTGCAAATAACGACAAACCAAACGAGGTTACCCTCAGCAGGATTCAGTCATGATGGTTAAAATCAAATTTATTCTATATCTCCATTTTTAACTCTCCCACTTAAAGTCTATTATAGTCTCAATGTACAATACTTGTGCCCAGTATCATTGCAGCCGCGATTCGTCACACACACGGGACAACCGTTCTTGCCGTGCGTCCTCCCAAAATGGCCGCAACGGTCACATCGACCAGGGGCCGACAACCAACGGTTTCGTTCTTCATAACGCTCGGGGTCGGTCACCCATGACAACAGCCTGTTTAGAGATTAATATCAAGGATTTATTAACATGCATATTAAAAGAATGCGAGAGTAAATCTGTTTAAATCTTTGTTACGTTTTCACGTCTAAGGCGATGCTAAATAAATTGAATATAGATGAAGTCTAGAACCTACAGAGGGACAATAATTATACTTATTATTAATCTACTTTTATTAACAAAACACGCAGCCGAACACGTGAGCAGAAGTCAGTTTTATACAATTGTAAGTATATTGCTCCGGTCTAGCGATTCGTTCCCACATCATCAATAAAATCCTTCTTTAATCCAAATTTATTTGGGGTAAAGGAGCGCCATATCTTTTTCCATCTTGCAAGTTAAATATCGCTTGCCGAGTTTTTGCCGTTGATGGGTGAATGTTCGTAGTAAAGCACGTTTAAGCGTTTTCCCGGTTATAATTTGAAGATCTTTAATGGTTTTTACGAATAGTCAGAAGTCAGAAAATCTGAAACCAGTCTGGCTAAGGTATATATCTGGTTACTGGGTTGTGAAGGCGAGATAGGCAGTCGCTTCAAGTAAAATACTGGTATTCAGCTGCTGCAACCAAGTAGACCAGAAACCGGCCTCAAATATAGTTGGCAAAAAACTAGGCATACTGAGTCCTCTATTATAGACGCCATATAAATCTATATATATAAATATAAAACAAAGACGGGTTTGTTACAACACTTATAACTCGAGATCTGCTGAACCAATTTTCATGGTTATTAATTCGTTGGATTTGTCTCCGACCCGATAGCAGAATACATCTTAAAAACAATGAAAACTCGATATGTGCAATGAATACTTAATTGACGGGAGCGAAACCGCGGGGGACAGCTAGTGTACAATAGATCATTGACACATACATTTACCTATTGACTTTCTTTTTATTAAAAACGTACATAAAGGCGTCTTGAATCGACTTCTATCGTCATCCTTTACGTCTTCTAGTAGTAAAAAACTCTCATAATTTGTTGTTTGGGTACCAACAAAGGAATATTAGGGAAAGGTAATTTATTGCAAGTTTATCTAGCGCTTACAATAGCAGTCGAGTCGTCGACACGTAATCACCACTTTCTCGCTACATCATCTTTCATACAGTCCTTTCATCGTTTCGTCGGCTTTCCTATTCTCAATCCCAGCCAGCAACTTTTGATTTTACCTCGGTATAACTTCCTTCTCGGGGATAGTATGGAGGAACGACACGACTGTTGTTATAGACGAGCCGCACGCTCCCAGTCCGTAGTCGCACCCGCAGAGCAGGGCTAGAGCTACCATCTTGTTGCGGCCAAAACCTGCCACATATTGAATCACATTTTATTTTTAGACCCACTAGAAAGGACTGTATGTACAATGGTTTTTTATGAGCTTCCAAGATTGAAATAAGATCGACTTCATCGGTCTTATCTTACGGTCAATATAGTGTGTAAGGACAACTGCCAACAAAAAAACTTGTTAAAAAATTTAATAGACATTTTTATAAGTTAGTAAAATTGCTTGTTTATTATGTTTGCTAACGGTAATAAACCTCTGGAAGTACTGTGGGCTAATTCACGTAACTAAATAAGTGCAGTTGCAGTGTAGTTGAAGTTAAGTTTCGATCAAAATAACGCTTTTCGTATTCTCTACCGCTGTCAGACACGTTCGCGTCAAGTTCGCGTCAAGCGAGCGCAATAACGTCATTCTACTGTTGCGCGTCTTTGGTGCGTGCTTCGGAACGCAACACGATCGGTATTCTACTATTTGTTTGACGTCTCAAAATGACAGCTTATTAAGATAAAATCGGTACTGGGGTATTATTATAATATTAAAATAACGTCATATTCATTGAAATGTAATCGATTCTTTTCGATTATTTAGTGAGTAATATTTTTTCTCTCATATGGCCGCACCATAAGTAAGTTTGGCTGTCGTACAGTTGACGCACAGTTGACGTGCAGTTCACGCGCAGCTTACGCGCAGTTCAAAGATTACAAGAATACCGTTTATCACTCAAACTTGAACTTAACTGCAACTGCACTAAAACTTAATCGGTGCGTCATAAAATTACGTGAATTAGCTCTCTGATACGACATCGAAAATGATTTGACTGATATAATAATAATAATAATAAAGTCTTGCTCCAACCGGGGATTGTCCTTGGGAATACTTTCACAGTGCATACAGGGATAATCGCCGGTTGGTGCCCCATTACATTTGAAATTTCTAACGGGGCCTCTGCGAGTTGGTTTCGGCCCCTCGTACGCCTACCAAAGGACCGGGTCTCCAGAGACCCGAGAAAGAAAACAACAAATAATAATAAAAAACGAAAACGATTATCAGTCCACTAAGCCACCCAAACCCATAGCGTTTCATTTTTTGTTTCCATATTCTGCAATAGTACTGCTCCAACCGGGGATTGTCCTTGGGAATACTTTCAGTGCATACAGGGATAATCGCCGGTTGGTGCCCCATTACATTTGAAATGTCTAACGGGGCCTCTGCGAGTTGGTTTCGGCCCCTCGTAGGCCTATCAAAGGACCGGGTCTCCAGGGACCCGAGAAAGCAAAAAAAATAAAATTATAATAATAACCCTACCGCAGTAACACTACGTTGACGTCGTGGTAGGGCTTGCGCGTCCCGATGGACCTTAGGTCATACCTAGGGTGAGGGGCCAGACAAAGAGAGATACAATCCGCAGGGCAGTTTTCTGGCGAACTGTTGGGCAGTAGCAACCCCACGAACCTAATCTCCCGGGAGAAGTCTTGTTCCTCATCTCCGGCTTGCCTTTATTGGCTGGCCAGAGTGAACACTGACGAGGAACAGAGCTCCCACCTCTTTCTTGCCTTAATCGACCAGTCTGAGTAGAGATTCGCTAGAGCAAACGTGCTCGGGAGAAGGATGTATAATCCAGTAAGATGCTGGTAGAGATCTTGACCGCTCTCCCGGAATTGTCCTGATAGCCGTGGTATATCTCTCCACTCTTCTAGCACCTCAGGCTATGTTGCCTTACCTTGGCGCTACGTCACTTTGTGCTAGCGACCGTTTTCGGGGGCTCATTCATTGAGTGTGCAAGTCAACCCCTGCCATTTAAAAGCCTTGTATATTGTTAGTGGTCCGGCAGGGGCCAGTAGTTCTTCTATAATAAACGATTATCAGACCACTAAACCGCTCAAACCCATAGCGTTTCATCTTTTGTTTCCCTGCTATAGTCTTGCTCCAACCGGGGATTGTCCTTGGGAATACTTTCACAGTGCATAAAGGGATAATCGTCGGTTCGTGCCCCATTACATTTGAAATTTCTAACGGGGCCTCTGCGAGTTGGTTTCGGCCCCTCGTACGCCTACCAAAGGACCGGGTCTACAGCTACCCGAGAAAGAAAACAATAATAATAATAAGAGCGGTTCCACACTGCATTCGATCCGAATTCGAAATAGTCGGTCCGAAGTAGCCGTAGTATTCCTTACAGGAGCCGTTACACATAATAGTAGGTACTCATTCTAGAAGGCGTTATACATAATGCGACGACTAACTACGACGAGATAAATTTGCAAATGGTCAATACATATGAATCGTTTTCATTACTAGAAAATGTCATAACGATCACGATAGATGTCGATTCATGACAGCTTTATGTCGTATGTGTGTTTAGTTTTGTGTTTTGTTATTTTTCGGAATTAAGTATATCAATAGTGACGGTGGGTCAATGGCCGTTATTGTATATGCATCTGGCGTCGACCACAGATCCGTACTTCGTCCGTCTGGATTCAGTTCCTACCTACATTTCCAATTAGGATAAAAATCGGATTCGAATCGGATGCGGTGCGTAAACGCCCTAACCAACGACTATCTGAATAGGTGCGGGTCATCCAGCGTCCTGCCAGGGTTGCGGAATTTGTTTGAAAGAATCACCGCGGCGCTGGAACGCAAAGGGCATTAGGAGGAACACGGATCGGTTTTAGTCAGTAAGAGTCTGACACTCCCTTCTGCTTCACCCATGGCGGAAGGAGTCATTTGATGGTTTCCCATCCTTAAAAAAAGGGTCATCCAGCGTAACCGTATGTTGGATGTCATCGTACTTGATAAACTACGTGTGAAATCACGGAGCAGCCGCGTCTTCGACTTTGTCACCAGCCGCAGTGCAAATACAACCCAATGCAAGTGATTCACCGCTACCCGACTACTTCGGAGAAGATGATGATGACGGGGCTATATCCGTGAGTACCCAATGCAATTGAGGAGCGCTTTGGAGGATGCTTTCCGAGAGTATCGCTACACACCGCAAGAGCTTAGAAATGGGAGCAATTAACATCAGCTCCCAAGATATAGCTCGTGGAGTCCGTCTGTTGTCTAATTGGAAATCTCCAGGGCCGGACGGGCTGCACAATTTTTGGATTAAATGGTTCAAAAGATCGCACGCTTTCTTGGTATCTCAATTCCAGGCAGCCATCGTCGCTGCCCCAGTTCCTAACTACTGGAATAACCCACCTGCCCCATAAATCAGGTAGTACCGCGGAGCCTAATAATTATGGACCGATCACGTAGTGTTTACCGACGTTCTATAAAGTTCTTACATCTATTTTGAGAGCAAAGATTAACTATCATATTGATAGTAATTCAATAATGTCTGCTTCTCAGAATGGATGTAGGAACGGGTCCCGCGGCATCATTCGTCGATATTGCCATTAGCCAACAGGTGCGTCGCTCCCGAAAGGATCTGTCGACATGTTCGATGTCGACATGACTCGGTGCCACATACATGGCTCATGAGGGGGCTGGAGCTGCATAAAGTTGATGCAGTTCCACGCACCTTCCTGATGTCGTGTATGGGGCAGTGGAGGACGGTCCTTCACTATCCAGGTGACAGTCTGAGTCCACTCTGGTTTTGTCTGGCCGTCAACCCTCTCAGTACATAGCTGGAGGTTTCGGGCCAAGGCTTCCGGTTGTGAAGAGGTGGTCGGGTCATAATATCGCACCTCCTTTACATGTAGGACTTACAAGTATTAGGGTATAACGGAAGACTTAGGCATCAATGCTGTTGGTAAAGGAAACAATCGTTGAAGGAGCGCTTCTTTGACCGCCTAAATAAAGCACTTAACAGTCTTTTAGCAGGCGGAAACAAGGTCTTCAACGGTTTTAATGTTTCGGCATACTCAAATGGACTCAGACGGAACTTGACGCCATGGATAGGAGGATACGCTCACTGCTTGCCGCGAATCGGATGCATCATCCACGGTCATCGGTGATGAAGCTGTATATCCCGCGGAAGTGCAGGGGTCGTGGCTTCTTAAATGCTAAGACCCTGCACAACGGCGAAGTATGCAGCCTTAGGGAATACTTCCTACAGGCCGTGGTGGGTATGTATGTATGTATAATATGTCTGTTGTGGTAGCGGTGTGATGCCTTCACATAGTGGTGATAGATCGACTAGAGCGTCGCGCAATGATTGTTGATATAGCAGTCCTTCGTGACGAGATCCTCGTGAAGTCTGAGAAAAATAAACAAACGAAGTATCTTGACTTGACTCGCGAGGTTGCCGACATGTGGGATGTGTGAACACAGCAGTCATTGTGTCGATAGTCGTGACGGCAAATGGCATAATTGCCAAGAGCCTCGATCTACATCTCAAGAGGCACTCGTTGGGCAGCTGGATCAAGGGCTTGATCCAGAAAGCAGTATTCCTGGATAGCGTTGAAAATGCCGAAAATAACTATTAGGTAGTTTTTTTTTTTCACGTAAAAAACAGACCGTGTTTTTCCGTTTTTTTTTCGCTTGTTACATAGAAAAATTAAGAGAAGGAATCCTTCGGAAAGAAACAGGTTTTAATCGAATGTTACGCTTTATGTTTTCAAAAATTAAAAAGGTATTATTGAGTAAGTTTTTTTTTAAATAGAAACAAAAAAAAACAATACCGGGAAGTGAAAACAAATAGGCCTATGGTTTACGCCAGATAAACGTAGAATAAAGTACATTGTCCCACATAGGTACATTTATTGACTTTCTTAAGGTGAATGCTCCAACCAGCCCGCGAAATCTATACTAATATTATAAAGCAGAAGAGTTTGTTTGTTTGTTTGTTTGGTTGAACGCGCTAATCTCAGGAACTACTGGTCCGATTTGAAAAATTCTTTCAGTATTAGATAGCCCATTTATCGAGGAAGGCTATAGGCTATATATCATCACGCTAAGACCAATAGGAGCAGAACAGTAATGAAAAATGTTACGCAGACGACGTCGCACGGGTCAGCTAGTCATCAATACAACGCTCTAAGTTCATAAAGCTGTAGGAACAAAAAAAACAGAAAAAGTCCTTCCTAGAGCTTTATGAACTTAGAGCGTTGTATTGATGATTTTGATGATTATAATTCTGTAACTACATATTATGTCTTACAGCCGCGAATAATATTTTAATCAACATACAACCTAGCACTGGCCTGCAAATTGCAAAAAAATTATTGTTCTAGTATCTACGAAGAGATATTAAGGAAAGGTCAATGTACTTTATTCCACGTTTATCTGGCGTAAACCATATCCATCTAGCGCCTAGCTCGCCGATATTTTTTTTTATACTACCCTCCATTTAATATAGAAAGTACGTTATACATATTATTATTACCTATAGAAAGAGTTAAAGTATAGAATATCCTAAGTTAAAAAACATGAAATAATTATATCGGGATATATTTCATGTTTTTTTCCAATAAAACTGAAAAATATGTAAAAACGGGAAACTTTTCATTTTTTTTTTTGACATATACGTACTTAGTATATTATTATGAGAATGTAACATTGAAAAAAACAACGGATTTGGAAAGAAACGGGAACTTTCCTGCTTTTTTGAAGTGCAGTGTGCAGGAGTAGTAATATTTTTAAAATAAATAATTGCCGAGGGCCACTTTAGCAGAATCACAAAAACACCACAATACCTACCCGTCACTGTAAAATTTTCCCTTATCAACCTTGAACCTAATGTGTTAGCGATAAAGATGAAAATGAAATTTGACAGATTGTTGTGTGGTTAATATGATGATTCTAATATGATTCTGCTAAAGTGGCCTTTTAAGACCCGCAGACTGCGGTGACGAGGGTTGTCCCATTGGTTATTGTACTGCCTGAAATAATTTCAATAACATACCGTTGTTCTTATACATGGCATCTGCGTCGTAGCAGTCGACGGAGCCCTGCAGCGCTCCGCCCCCGGCCGCGTTCGACACGCTGAAGTTACGGTACACGCGCTTGGCGCCGTAAGCAAAGCAATCAGAATCTTGAGACACTACTGCGTCAACTAACTGTGGGGGAAAAAGGTACTCAGAATGTAGAATAGGAAATAGATGAAGAATTATTTACAAGTCTCTTTTTGCCTGTCTTGTCTTGGTGGTTAGCTCTTCTTGACTACCTTCACCAGTTGTTGAGACTACCAAACCAAGTTAACTGTCTTTAGGTTGTTGTTTACAACGGACATCGAGTTAAGAGTGTGCCTTCTACGCTTTTGCAGACTGGTGTTGATGCTTGGATTTATTACAATACAAGTGTTAGTATTTAAATAAGAGGATGTTACACAAACAAGAGGAGCATAGATTTCAAGGTAGCATTCAAGGATTTTTTTAAAGTTTCTGAAATATATGCTTAAAATAACTACTTTCATAAAGTTCAAAAGAAATCCCACGCCCAAGATTGCTAACGGAGCTTTTATTTTGATGTATCAATTTTATTTCAATGATATACTTGCTGAATTGAAATCTATTTTTCAATGATATCAGCAAATCTCCTTCTTTTTGTTTTTGTTACTTAACAGAGTTCTCATTTCGATGTTACAAAAGTAAAGAAATATAAATTGAATACATACGCCTTGTGCATTGAGGTGTGCGCAAGTAGCTTCTGCCTCACCATGACCTTTCACACAGCGGACACCCAGAGTCTTGAGGAGTGATTCACACTGGAAACATTAGAAACACATCTATTTTAATAAACCAGCAATACTTCTTCTATCCAGTAAAGAGTACCATGGAATTTCTTGTCAGGTTTTTTCCATATAAATAATTTAAGCAAGTGCCCATGAATTCCTGTGTGAAATGCAAAATGCCAATTTTGAACTGATGATTTTTGCAACATATAAAATGACTTTAAATGACCTTCCAAACATTGCTTACTTCTTTAAGAACGTGTTTAAACCTCTTCCTTGCTACATCAGGCTTTTTCTTAGGTACTGCAGCATCAGACCTCGGTGCAGCCCCTTTAAACTGAATAGCATTGCGGGCAGCCATGACATCCCTCTTGAGTTCTGGTGCATCACCCTCCAGTACAAATACAGGGTTTATGTCGGCAAGCACCAGGTATACAGTTCTGAAGAACAGGTTTCTGAAATGTGTACAAACATCTGAAGAACAGGTTTCTGAAATGTGTACAAACAATATTTGTTATCTTTAATTAATTAATTATTTGTCGGTATACCTAGTGATTTTAGTTATGTATCACACAGCTCTATGAACAGAGCTACAAGATTTTTCCATAAGTAAGTTATTAGTATCACTGTATTAAATTGTAGCTTTTTATTATTGTTTAAAATATATATAACATAATTGATTTCCAAAAAGACATAAATCTTTAGGATTATGTGATATGAGTTGATTTTGAGACCAATTATTATTGAAGAAAATCTCCAGAAAATAACAGACACCTTGCATTTTCTGGGATACAAATAATATATTGTATTTGGTTCAGTACATTCAGATATTACTTACCTTGTACAAACAAACAAATGTAAATAAACTCTTTATTATTTTAGTTCAGATAATTACCTGAGGTATAACTTGGGCTGAATGTGATACTCTGTGACGTTCTGACTGTCGCAAACCCATCCTGATAAATCGACTGCAACTGTTTCACCCCTTATCTGTAAAAGATACAATTTTATTATTTTTACTACCAGGGAATATTTAGATAGTTGTGCCCACTTGAACAGGTTCACAGAAGCATTATTAGTAAATAAATAAAATAATAGTTGAGGTCTCACTTCGTGTAAAGATTTTTTTTCGCTGTATGGTGTTAAAACAGTCCATAGGCCTTTAACTCCCATTTTTTAGTAAATAAACACTTTCAAATTTTTGAAAGAAAGCAACTGAAACTGCAAAAACATTTCAAATAAACAACCAAGGAACCAACTGACAAGTAATGAAGTAACAAATAATGTCAAATACCGACGAACTGACACAAGACAGTTTGTGAAAAGTGTAGCCATAGCCTAATAAATATAATGTTTCGTTTTCACTATTCTATCCTTCTTCTAAAACATTTGAATATTTATTTTTGTAAAAATGTCATTGTGTTAGAGCCCCGTCATTCAGCCTATAGTATTAATGTGGTTTTCAAATGGATGTTGGTTTTTTTTTACAATCGTAAGCGAAGCGATCCGTACGAGACATAAAAAAATAAATAAAAAACAACATTTCTGTAATCGAGAAAAGTTACCTAATAAAAATAAAATATGCCTTCATGCACTTTTTCTAAACCACATCAACATAATTATTATAATTATTTTGTATTTGGTTAGACCGGAACTCAATCGCAATCCAACATAGGTGATAAGAAGGCTAGGTTTTGTCATTTTTATTTTATCAAGTGTTTGAATCAAAATGACAGATGGCTTTACTCCATTACTCGATAACCTTTTCCATCTCTTTTTCACAAAGACGTAATAGGATCATTCATCTCTTCTAACACATGGTGTTACTATGAAAATGCTTTTTGTTCACACACAAACACACACAATCAAGAATGTAAATAAATTTGTTATTATTTCAAAAATACGATGTTTACTTCGATGATGAAATAATGTTTCTTCGCAATAATCCACGGTCAGGGTTAAAACAACATCATGATCAGTTCAACAAAATGTTTCAGTGTCGTTCAAAAAGTAGTTGGCTGAAGTTGTTTAATTTGGTAGCAAAATTGCTAATGAGTTGATAAGAATATGATAATTATATCGGCGATAGTATCGTTACTCAGCGTTATCAGTCCGCGGAGGGGCCTGGCGACCGACGTAATCTAAAAACATACTACACATTTGGACCTATTATCTAAGAAGATAAGTTATGAAACTTTGATTTAATTGCTGTTACACTCATAATAAGATTAAACATGTCTTATTTAAGGCATCTGTGTATAAATGGGTAAGTTTTTCTTTCTTTTTATATTTACTTGGTAACTTACTATTTTATAATTATCTTAGTTCAAACACATTATTTTTATTCTCTTGAGCTTTTACCCCAACTTATGCATGTTGTCATTTCATTTACATAAAGATGTTACAAGTTCTCGCCTAATAATGATGAATATTTTTGTTATAAACTTACTAAAGTAAAATAAATAATACTTAGGTGCTTGTAATGTTTCAGAGTGTCGCTCCACCTGCAATACCCAGCAAGGTTCACTCATGCCCAGCAACTCAAAGAGGAAGTTCATAGGAAGCAGATCAGCAAGGTGCTGATAGCCAATCGTGGTGAGATAGCATGCCGAGTCATGAGGACTGCCCGGAAAATGGGTGTTAGGACTGTGGCTGTATACTCGGATGCTGATAAACATGCCATGCATGTTGAAATGGTAAGAACAATGATCCAATTATGCACACCCTCATTGATATTATATTTTAACTGAAACATTACAGACAAATTAATTATTATTCATTAAAAGTTACAGTTGTTTGCATTTTATTTCATGATAACAACAGTTTACACTTTACATGTCCAACTCAGTAATCTCTAATCTTTCTTTGTAATTTAATTTTGTTTGTGTTTCAATATAAAATGTACCCTATGGAGGTGGATCTATGGTATATTTTCCAACAAAGCAGATAGTTGTTATTACAATTTCCACCACTGCAAGTGTCATCAAAATTCATCATTATGTAGATTGAAGATTATAATTAAATAAACTGATTTCTTGGCAAATGAAAACAGATTACAGGTAATATAGTGATTATTTTTATAATGAACCACACATCTTTTTGACACTGACAGTGTCCAAGAGACAGATGTATATATTGATATTTTGACTTTTGAGATATTGATATTTTCTATTTCTTTTACAGGCAGATGAAGCTTACCACATTGGACCAGCACCTTCTGCTCAGAGTTATCTAAATGCAGGTAAAATCCTGGAAGTGGCTAAGAAATCGAACAGTCAAGCCATTCACCCTGGATATGGTTTCCTATCAGAGAATGTGGAGTTCTGTGAAAAGTGCGCCAATGAGGATATTGTATTTATCGGACCTCCCACAGCAGCTATAAGAGACATGGGTATCAAAAGGTAAGACACAGAATGATGATTCAAACCCTATTTATTATTCCTAACTAGAGCTGACTATCTTACTACTATTAAACTGTGAAAATTTGGATGGATGGATGGATGGATGTTTGTTACTCTATCATGCCAGATTGGCTAAACAGATCTTGATAAAATGTGGCATAGAGATAGATTATAGTCTGGAATAGTGTGTAGCTTTTATTCTGAGCGTATGTTTCCTTGGGATAATTTCCGACATGCATGCAAGCAAAGCTGCTGGCTGGCATAGTTATGTTTGAAATGTGATTTTTGTTTATTTAAACATGATTGGCCTTTGGGTTTCATTTACTAGAGTTTTGCTTTCTCGGTCTTTCCCATTATTTTATTTGCTGTTAAGTAAATTTACTGCCAGGTGAATTTATTCTTCCGGCACTCGGTTATTTTAAATTCAACAATAAACAGGTAATGTATTGGTTTTAATATTAAAATATTGCTTTTTATCCAGCACGTCAAAAGCAATAATGTCGGCTGCTGGGGTCCCAATCGTGAGAGGTTACCACGGTGAGGAGCAGAGTATCGAGAAGTTACAAGCTGAAGCACAGAAGATCGGATTCCCTCTTATGATCAAAGCTGTGCGGGGTGGCGGTGGAAAGGTACCAGAATGATGACAAAAAAAAAGGAGTTACATAACCAAAGTAACTCCCTCTGTATCACACCACTGTAACAATGAAAATAACTGCATGGCCTAATGCCTAGGTGGCATTGTTTTCACCTTAACTTTTATCATAAACCTAAAGATGGTGCTATTTTATATGGTTCTTCTGTTTTGTTTTTAGGGAATGAGAATAGCAATGACAGAAGCTGATTTCTTGCCACAACTGGAATCCGCTAAACGTGAATCTCTGAAGTCGTTTGGAGACGATAATATGCTTCTCGAACAATACATTACAGACCCAAGACACGTTGAAGTGCAGGTAAGTCGACAATAGGAACTTATTTGGAAGATATTACTAAAATGGTATGATTTCTTAGAGTATGAAAATCGTATGGAAAATAGAGTCGGCACACTTGTCACGCATAATGACGTTTCTACTGGATGGCATGACTTGCGGTGAATGTAGACGGTGACCTTAGTCTCTGTTTAAATTTTAAAACGCTCATAACTCAGTAAATTTTTGAGATTTTGAAAAAAACAATGCTTGTTTGTCTGTTCTGTAGGTTTGAGAAAAGTAAAAAAAATATCCAGCCAGATACCCCATTCTGAAAGTAAAAACGCACTTTTTAATAATTTCAGGTATTTGCTGATATGCACGGCAACGCCGTCCATCTGTTCGAGAGAGACTGCTCAGTTCAGAGGCGTCATCAAAAGATCATTGAAGAAGCACCAGCGGTATGTAACCTGCTCCAGTAGTCTAGCAAAATAAAAAAAAATTGCATAGTGCCAAGTCCCATAACGGTTGCGGAACTTTCTGCCCACTGCCACTAAAATTGCGCTTGCCAGTCCCTTCTGCTTCCTATCCTTGACTATGCTAATGTCAGTTACCTCCATCTCACTCGGGCACAACTCGATTTATTTTTGGCCTGCGCAATATGATCACATCTCTGAATTTCGCTCAAAGCTCAAGTTGCTCCCCATACTTCTTCGCGGGATTCTCATATTTTATTTCTGCTCTACAGTATTCTGTTCAATCCTACAACCCCCTCTTACCTTAAAGAACGTTTTACGTTCCTTCATGAAACAATAGATATCTGAAGTTGTTGGAAATTTTGGGAGTAGATATGCCAATGCATTCCACCAGCTTCTACAACAAACCCTTTACAGTTCAAGCGGTACGGCTATGGAATGCATTGCCCGTGTCAGTAAGACGTGCTCAATCTTTGTCCACTTTTAAAACGATGGTAAATCATCACTACCTTTCTCTTTGACCGTTTTTACAATAGTATTGTTTTTCTTCCAGCCAGGTGTATCAGAAGAAACTCGCAGATCCCTTGGCGAGGCCGCAGTGCGCGCCGCTAAAGCAGTAGGCTACGTGGGAGCGGGCACCGTGGAGTTCATCCTACATCGACAAACACACGAGTTCCACTTCATGGAGATGAACACACGTCTGCAGGTTGAGCATCCCATTACTGAGATGATTACTGGTATGTATACTTAAGGACCAGCGGCGACACCGCGTGTGTTGTAGCCTTTAATCGAAATAAAACTGACTACCGCGATAATCCCTGACTCTATTTGCGGCCTTAGTAGATAGCAGTTCGTTGTCTAACTACGTAGTCCTACACGTTGTCGAGACTCACAAACCCCCACAGGTTGCGAAACTCGAAAGCCAATCACACAAGGTAAGAACCCTGTGTGATTCACTATACACAGTGAAGTCTGATTTTTAACGACGAAAATTCCTTACTTATATTTATACTAAGAATGGCATACTGCTTAACTAGTATAATGATAAATAGTAACATTGACCTATTTGTCTCACTGTAGGTGCACTGTAGTCTGTAGGTCATAACGAAGGCGCATTTCGTCAAAGTAAAAAAATGTTTTTCGTCGGGGAGGCGTATATATTCGTCATAGAATTTTACACTGCAGTGTATATTGCAGTTTTAGATCAGCGTCATCTCTTGACCGCTAGTGGAACTTATGTAACTTATGTTGATGATTTCTGAAAAGTATGCTATTTAGAGACATCGTTTCATTTTTCCTGTTTTCAATCTTTTTTTTTTTCGTTAAAACTCGATAAACATGCGGCCTAAAAAAAAGAAAATTTTTTGAGACTGCAAAAAACGTTCTACCAAATGAAACCCGACATGCCCTAGTAGTCTCAATTCTATGACTGAAAAGCATATGAATGCTTTTCAGTCGCAAAAAAAATATACTTACACATTTTTATTTCTTTCTTATTTGCAAAATACCTAGTTGAACAAACGTCATCTAACCTATTCCAAATTTCAAGTTCAAAGCATTAGTAGTACTTGAGATATCCAGCTGTGACAGACGGACAGCCTTAGTCACACCATAAGGGTTCCTTCTTACCATCTTGGTAGGAAACCCTAAAAATTAAGACAAGTATAAAGTCTTATTAATTTTTTGCAGGCACGGACTTAGTAGAATGGCAACTACGTGTAGCGTCGGGAGAACAACTGCCTCTATCACAAGAGCAAATCGTTCGTCGCGGGCACGCGGTGGAGTGTCGGATCTACGCCGAGGAGCCGCGCGCCGGCTTCCTACCCCGCGCCGGCACGCTGCATAGACTCACGCAGCCTGTGCCCGAAGAGTTCGTTAGGGTGAGTCAGACTCCAGTATAATCGGTATAAAAACTGGACATAAGCGAGTCTATAGTTCATCCATTGCCCAGAAAAAAGATCTTGATAGTCAGAAGAAAGGATGGACAACGAAGTACTTTCTTTTCTTTTGAGCTACAGAACCCTCAAGACGAGGACACGTATGAGAGAGAATAAGCTGTAACAAAATGTTTCACGATTTCGATATTCACGGTGGCAGGGTTGAAGGTGCGACTTGTCTTTTTTTTTTTTATACAAAACGGGGAAACTCTTGGCCTAAATCTCACCTGATGGAAAGTGATGATTAGGCCGAAGATGGAAGCGAGTTTCACCCGGAATCCTCTTACACAGAGGAACTGGCTATCATACCTCTTACTGCCGGAACACAACAATGCTGTTAACATTGTTGTTATGGCGACAGACTTAGACATGATGGTGGTAGCTTGCCAGGCGGACTTAGAACAAGTCCTAGCACCAACCAAACCGAGCAAAAAATTTGCCCCCGCTGGGAATCGAACCCGGGACCTCTGGGTCTGAATCAGGTGGTATAACCACTAGACCACGGAGGCGGTTAGTGTCACCTGTTTAGCACCACCCAGGGACCACGTGTAGGGATTCGCTGAAGGGTATTCTCCTACGGACGCGGGTGACTCGGCCCCCAACCTGTTTTATTTAATTTTAATTGTCTACCGGCTTCTTAATAAAATAGTACCAGGTTTGGATCACAGATGGAGCTGGTATGGTTAGTAGTTGAAATTATTCTGCTGATGTCCAGTGGGTTCTACAGTTTGCTCCTGTTGGGCTAAACTTATATTTCTGATAGATGGAGCTGATGAAAGTTAAGCTCGTGGATAAATAATATCAATCGCACAGCTTTATCCTCTAGAATCTAGAGAGACTAACCTCTGGTTAGTCTGTGAAGGGGTGACCATCTTCATATACAGAGACTCGTCCGTGCCTCGGAAAGCGCGTTAAGCCGTTGGTCCCGGCTGTCATTTGTAGATCTTCGACCGTCGTTACGGGGATTGCCACAAATTCTGACAGCAGTCTTGCCAAGAAGTATTGTGGTACCCATGCAGTTAGTAATTGGATTGTCACGGTCTGATAGGCAGTCGCTCCTCATACTGGTATTGAACTGGCGGGCTACTATCCAAGTCCGTAGTTGCGGGCGTATTCTACTCCGTATCACTTAAGGTGGATGCTCCAGGGTAGCCCGCGAAATTCAAATATTTTTATGTTTTTTGCAATTTGCAGGTCATTGTGAAGCTGTATGTTGAACAGAATACAATTCGCGATCGTAAAGAGCATTTATCTAAAGGATTATAACCATTTGAATCATCAATATAACCCTCTAAGATCATATAACTCGATTGAATGTGATTTCATGAAAAAGTCATTCAATCGAGTTGTATGAACTTAGAGTCTTATATTGATAATTAAAATGGGTATAATTCTTTAGATAAATATGCGTTACGGCCGCGAATCGTATTTTATTTAACATACAGCTTCACACTGACCGGCAAATTGCAAAAAACATCAAAATATTTGAATTTCGCGGGCTACCCTGGCGCTTCCACCTTAACCACTAAGAATTAATGACATGATTGGACAGTTACTGTCAAATCGTGCTGTCATTTATAGTATCTATGGATAGCTCTTCAAAAATGATATTGAGGTTTCTAAGATCATTTTTTTCTAAACTGAATAGTTTGCGCGACAGACACTTCCAAAGTGGTAAAATATGGTTCCCCCCCCCCTTAACTTCTAAAATAAGAGAATGATAAAACTAAAAAAAATATATGATGCACATTACCATGTAAACTACCAGCGAAAATTGGTTTGAACGAGATCTAGTAAGTAGTTTTTTTTAATACGTCACAAATCGTAAATCGCAACTTCTGCTTACGGAACCCTCAGTGCGCGAGTACGACTCGCTCTTGGCCAGTTTTTTTATTTATATACACTGGTCAGCAAATAAACCGAGCCACCCGCTACCTAGCTAGGAACTCTGATTCGATTTTCTCAAAAAGTATAAAACTTACAACTATCAAAGTTATACCTACAAAAAGTGCGTTTCATGCTGATTCAAATGACTATAAATTAATTCGAAAGTACCGTCAACTCACATTTTAATCAAGCAACAAACACAATGCTAACGATTTGCTCCGTTTTGACTAGAGTTAGCGATTAGCGTTCTTTTTTTCTACAATGAGGGTAGTCGGATATTTCTTATCATTTCCTTTAGTTTTTGTCCATCGTTTGCTCAGACGCGTGTATTTTTGCTACTTTTTTCGATTAAAAATGGATACGACTCTTCAGAAAGCAGCTCAAGCTGTAGCATTACTTCAGCAGGCATTGCGCAACGTGAGGTCGCGAAGGCTTCGAATCAGCAGATCTTCGGTGCAACGAGTTCACAGAAGATACCTAGAGACTGGAGCATTCGATCGCTTTCAAGGTACGGGCAGACCTAGGGCTACATCAGCAGCAGATGATCGTTATATCCAACTTAATGCTCTGCGAAATCGCCACCTCGACGCAGTTCTAGTCCAACAAGGCTGCGTGACGAACGCCAAGTGGTCATAAGTTCAGATACCGCCAGAAAGAGACTTGCTGAACAGAACCTGACTCCAAAGAGAGCTGCAACAGGCCCAGCATTAACGGTAGCACACCGTCGAGCACGACTTGAATTTGCTCGAGAGCATAAAGATTGGACGTTAGAATACTCTTCACTTATAAGAACAGGGTGAATCTACATGAAAGTGATCGACGTCAGATAGTATATCGTCGTCCTAGAGAACGTTATTCTCAGTGTCGCACCGAGGAAACTGTTGCTTATGGAGGAGGATCTGTAATGGTCTGGGGTGGCATCTTGTCAGCACATACAGCGTTAGTTTTCATCGAACCGACGGACCGGACAAGTGGATTGACTTCTCATCGCTACATTACTGAAATCCTCGCAGACCATGTGGTACCTTACGCAGGATATATCGGGCAGGCTATGCAATTGATGCATGATAATGCACGGCCTCATGTTGCTCATGTGGTGACCCAGTATCTACGCGACGTCAGCATTCGTACGATGGACTGGCCAGCTCGAAGCCCGGACTTGAATCCGATAGAACACTTATAGGATGAGCTGAAACGTCGGGTTCGAGCCCCCCGAGTACCTGCTCCAACAAGGGTTCCAGAGCTGCGAATCGCAATAGGCTAGATTCCATCATCCACAAATTGCAAAACTATTTAGTCCGTCAGTTAGAGTATTAAAAAATAATGGACACGTATTTTTTGTTTTTGTAAATCAATGAATATTGACAAAGATAAAACGCATCAAAACTTGGAGTGGGGGCTCGTGACGTCACGACTCAGTAAAAATTATGCGAAGGTGTGACGTATTGAGAGTTTTAAAAGCGTCGTAACTTCGTCAATTTTGGTTCCCGTAACAAAAAAAAAAACACTGGTCAAATATTTTTTTATAATCTAACTGACGGACTAATTAGATTTTTTCAGGACACAAGCCCATTGAAGAGGAGTGAAATGCGATTCCTCAAGATTTTATTGTCAGGCTCGTAAGGTCGATGAATACGAGGATGCTGGCAGTTATCTGAGCAAGGAGAGGGAATACGGAATATTGACCAAAAACTTTTATTTTATTTTATCTTTGTTCCCGGCTTTATTTATTTTTTTTTTCACTTTATGATTACTAACGATTAACACGACTGGAAAACGACTCTTCTTTGTAAGATCCTTAATAAACACTGAAATAAATTGATAAAACCAAAAAGTGCTTAAAATTAAATTTTGTGTGATTAAAATGAAAGGAAACTCCAATGAGTTTCCTTTCATTTTAATCACCATGAAGCGCACTTTCTGTAGGTATAACTTTGATAGTTGTAAGTTTTTTACTTTTTGAGATAATCGAATTAGAGTCCCTAGGTACCGGGCGGCTCGGTTTATTTGCTGTCCAGTGTAGATAGATACATGTGCAAGCAGGTGAATAGATGTGTGAATTTATTCAGTTGACTAATTTATTTGTAGGTATATACCTATAATTTCATTTTATCTCCGCTAGGTGGAGACAGGCGTCCGAGAAGGACAAGAAGTGTCCGTGCACTACGACCCTATGATAGCCAAACTTGTAGTGTGGGCTCGCGACCGCAACGAAGCGCTCGCCAAGACCCGGGCCAAGCTCGCAGAGTATCAAGTAAGTGTCGGAAACTGTAAAGCCAACATAGCCCTTTCAACTAAATACAAGACAATGTGGTGTCACCGAATCAATACTTCAGGGCTTTTGGTTTTATGTGAAAAAACTCGAGAGTCCCGATCCCCTTTCAACTAAACACTGCTGTGATGATGGATAATAGTGGATTGACTGTTGAAGCTGCTGGATTATATTCCTGAATCCTGGAAAGTGACATGCTCGCCCAGTGCCGTGTTACTTATAATCGTAATCTCAATATTTTATGAGTGCAAGTTGCAGTAGAGTCACAAATAAGCCACTTTGAGCCGTCAAAATGACAAATGTTGCACTATTTTCACAGGTCGCCGGTTTGGAGACGAACGTCAACTTCCTGCTCCGCCTCAGCGGCGCCAGCGCATTCGTAGCAGGCGACGTGCACACGGCGTTCATACCGCAGCATGAGCTCGAACTGTTCCCGCGCTCTGACTGCGTGTTGAGCGAGGAGCGAGCTATACAAGCCGCACTTGGACATGTAAGGCCCAATTTCGCCAAAAACTTGACTTGGAGTTAGAAAGCTAAGGGGTTATCCATGACGCCGCACAGAGGGGCCCGAAAGGGCCGACGCCTGCTGGAGTCGCGGGACTATTGGAAAGAGATACCGTGGCTCCGGAACACAAAGGGCACATGAAGGAACATGGATGGGTTTTAGTCAGTAGAAGTGTGACACTCCCTCCCGCTCCGCCCAGAGCGGGGGAAGTCATTTTATGATTTCCCATCCCTAAAAAAAGGGGTTATCCATAAATTACGCCACACAAATTTCATGATTTTTTGCCCCTCTCCGCCGTCCTTGTCACAGCTGGTCACATTTGTGAAACTCCCCCCCTCCCTAGTGTGACATCACATATTTTGCTAATTTAAATTTAGAAATAATTGAATGAAAACAGCGGTTCCGAAATCAAAAAGAAATCGTCGAAACGAAATAGAAACAAAGAAATTACCGCTAGGCGCAATGTAAAATGTGTGTGCAAAATATGACGTTAGAAAATTTAGGACCCCTCCCACCCCTTTGTCACACAATGTTACACTACGTCGACCCTCCCCCTTAACGTGTGACGTAATTTATGGATGGCCCCTAATAAGACGTTAAATAACAAATATTTCATAACATAATTTCTCGGGGTTAGCTACTAACTCGGAGTTAGGAAGATAACTCTGGTTCGTGCAAGTTGGCCTTAGTGTTTCTTTAACGCGCGCGACGTAGTCCTTTCCAACGTCATTAGAGAAACATCTGATGATGAGTGTGTCAACATTGTTATAGATTTACAGGATTATTCGCAAAAAAAGTTTTTGTACTTATGTTATGTGCTTAGTTTTAATATTGATTCTTCATTAGAATTTTTCATAGATTTTTAATTTACAATGAGTTCTTAGAATTGTTTATGAATAAGTGAACAAAATTGAAATTCTTTATAGTTTATTTGAACAGAGAAACTGCCTGAGAAAATCATTCATCACTAAAAACATACAAAGGCGGCCTAATCGCATTCCGCGATCTTAAATCTCAACGACCCAGTGACGATACAATAAAACCCTTCTTATTTCTAATGTTTTGTTATAATCTTTGGTTTTCTTTTGTTTTTTAAAAACAGATTTGGCTTTTTATCTTAGCACTAGCTGACCCACGCAACTTCGTTTGCGTCACATTTTCCATTAATGCACGGCTCCTTTTAGTCTTAGCGTCATGATATGTAATTTTTCAAATCGGACCAGTAGTTCCTGAGATCCCCCTACATACAAACTTACAAACATAGAAACTTACAAACAAATGTTACCTCTTTATAATATTAGTACTTATGGATTTTGTCTTGTGCTTGAACATTCTTTCAAGCTTTTTTATTATTTTATTTCAGCTGCTGAGCAATAAACTTTCCAGTACTGTGACAGACAACTGGAAGGGGATCTCAGTCGCACCTCAGGCTTGGCGACCGAACTATGAATTGCAGAAAACTGTTCCCTTGAGGTTTGATGAAAAAGGTTAACATTTCATAATGTTTAAATACTAGTTACGTTTTCCACTGCTGCACCAAATTCTCCTTGTATTGTTTCGCAAATTAAGGGTATAAAAAAAATATTAAGTCACTCATACTTATCATTAGTCAACTCATTATCAGCCTTCGAATATTCATACTTAATTCCTCCTACAATACTACTATTTCCACCGCGCGGCCAGCTCATAAAATTTGATGTACTTTGCCAGGACTTAGTTGTAATTTGTTACACTACTTTTCCTGAATTTGTTGCAAAATAACTAAGACGCTATGACCAAAAATAGTTGGCCGCTAGTACCGCCACTTGCCGTAGTCATCGCCTGTGTTTACACAGAAACTAAATAATGCACAAAGGCGAAAAAGACTGGTCTTAATTTGTTGCATTTGTTGCAAAAATAAAAAACATAAAGTGTGAGTCATAAAGTTATGCTATATTTAAGCCTGGGATACACTGGGGGGCAAATGAAGAAACATATTATGTTGCGGAACATGTCCCTTAACAACTACGTGAAGTGTCCCGCGACAATTGTCATGGAACATTTTGCTGGCTACACTAGTCAGCTATTAGTGCTGTGTACATAGTAATTATATCGAGTGTGTTGAAACGTAGAAGAAAGAGAAGGTGGTGGATGCGGAATTTCTTACTACAACGAGAAAGAAGAGTGAATATTCTAAGTGACTCGAATGTCTGACGGATCGTTTGTAAATTTTACTCGAATGTCATCATCTGATTTTGAAACTTTATTGCAAATGATCGGACCTTCCATAGCCAAACAGGATACAATACTACGGAACGCTATTAGTCCTCATATCAGACTTGCCATTACATTGAGGTACTTGTTGTACTCGAATGGAGATTCTTATGCTTCCTTGTCGTACACTTTTCGAGTGTCAAAACAACAACAACATTTCCCCACACTAAAGCCATGTTAAGAGGCACGTTGCGTACGCGACTACACTTGGTGACAAATGCCGCGACACTGACGCGAGACACGTGCGCTCGCTCTCGAGGCGGGAGCAAGCAACATGCCCCGCGTCACCTACAATGTTGCGGGGCATGTTGCGGGACAATGTGAAATGTTGCAGCGTCACGTAGATTGAGTGCTGCGCGTCATGTTGCGGGACAAAATGTTCCCTAGTGTATCCGGGGCTTTAGTTTCCAGATTATGGCTAAGTAGGTATCTCATGTAAATATCAAATTAAAAGTCTTATGTATATGGACAATTAGTTGCTCATTTGTTGCAGCGCATAAACAAGAAAAATATAAATAAAACAAGAAAAAATAGGTTAAAATATTTTTTTGGAGTAGATTATAGTTGGCCGCTCGTACGGCAAAATGCCTAAAATACAATTTAAAAAAGTAGGTTGAAGCTTTGCTAGTTTGCAAAAAAATTTGCCTTCAAGTTCTTGATCTTTATTGACTTTTATAAAGTAGGTATCCTGTAGGATGCCTTAAAGTGTATATTATATAAGCAGTCGCCCTTAAAAATTGAGATATGATTATCGAACATTCAGTCGAATCGTGATTATTTAAAAATCACTTTATTATGAAATTCATGGTCACCCTACTCTAATACAGTCTCATACTATTGTATTTTTGTAAATGTCTTCTAAAATGTGAACGCTGCAATAATATTCGCCACATTTATCCATTCATTTATCAGGTAACGATAAACACGTTACCTGTCGATTAGTATTATGACCAAGCTTGACCCTAGTTTTAATAACGAAATAAACACCATTGTAGTTTCATCATAATATGTTTGTTCAAATGTTCAAAAGTTTCATCAAATTTTATGAGTTGGCCGCGCGGTGGAATTGGACATTTTTATTTTGGGTTTTTTTTGGGTTCCGTACCCAAAGGGTAACCAACTGCACCCTGTTATAATCCGCGCGCGATCAAAAAGGGATGGAACCTTATCAAAGTAAATCGAAAATGACAGTTCTCAAAACAAGTAGCGTTAGCAAAAAAGTTATTTATTTATTTACATAAACAGTGAATAACACCATAGCAGCTAAACGCCAATGCGATGTTACTACCACAAAAAGATAAAAAAAAAACAGTAAAAAAATAATGAATAAGTTCTGAATTAATTATAAATTAGTTATTTCTACGATCTATCATAGGGTTATGTAAATATACAGAAACGTTTCATGGTTGCAATCCTTTTAATCCTACTACCAGCAGATGATGGAGATCACGCTATTGAGATCGCTATTGATTTTGTTAAAGTGGTAGGTATTGCTATTGATTACGCTATTGATTTTGCTAAAGTGGCCTTTTTAAACCCGCTGGCAACTTATGCCGACGCTACGACTGGCCGGCGCACCGAGCGCGTCTCAGTTCCAAAAGGTCGCATCCCATTCTGATCGCGCGCGAGTAATACTAAGCCTTCGCTGTCCGTCCATCTGTCTAGCAGCGGGCTGTATCTCAAGAACCGTAAAAGGCAGACATTTGAAATTTTCACAGATTGCGTATTTCTATCGCTGCCATAACAAAAAATAATAAAAAAAAATAAGGTTCATGGTACGGAAGTTACGGAACACTTCATGTAACTCGAGATTTCGAAGATTAAAAACTGGCCGAGTGCGACTCGACATGAGTTCGACTCGCACTCGGCCAGTTTTTAATCTCCTTTTCGTCCTGCTAGGTGTCTTGTCGACATTAAATGATAAATGATATTTATTTTGTAAGTAGGTTGTAAATAACACTTTTACACGTCAATCTTTTTTGGTCATTTTAAACTATATGAGGCCGGCGTTTCCTAGCTGACTGCTATTAAGCTAGATGTTGTGTATTTTGAAAATTCGTGCGTGATAAGTAAGAAAAGCCTACTACATGGGATGTACCTGTTACGGCTTTTTTATATTGGGTTAGAGAAGATCTTGAGGAGCATGTCTCTTAAGTATTTTAAACTAGAGGCCGCCCGCGACTTCGTCCGCGTATAAATTCTCGTTATTCCCGTGTAAATCCCTATCCCTCAGGAACTCCGGGATAAAAAGTAGCATATTTTATGTGTTATTCTGGGTATTCAGCTACCTACATACCAAATGTCATCGTAATCGGTTCCGTAGTATTTGCGTGAAAGAGTAACAAACATCCATACATACTCACAAACTTTCGCATTCATAATATTATTATATATTATATTATATATAAGTAGTAGGATGTGTGATTTGGTTGTTCGTCATTACGCATTTAAGCCTAAAGCATCATTAAGCATTAAAGGTTAAACTTCTTGCCAATTGGTTTGGATAGTTTTCTATTATTGTGCAATAGGGAAGTAAAGAGTTATTATTTCTTCTTTAAAAGTCTTGGTTTTTAGATCACGGTGTAGGTGGGTGGGTATTCGTTAAATAGCCCTGCGTGTCATAAATGGAGCACCATGGGCTCCATTTATGACACGCAGGGCTTTTGACTGGAAGCGCTATAGAATCTCTGTTGGATTTGGATGCAGTGCCCCATAGTTCAAAGCATAAGTCCTGACTGGTTTGTGTATACACTTCTATAGAAAGAGTTTATTTTCCAGTGTAACTGGGATTTTCTTCTCATGTGCCAATATAGATTATACAGGGTGTCAAGACTTTGACACATGTATGAAAAGTACCTTAAATACTGTAGATGCAAAAAGATGGTTCTGTATAATCAAAGATTGTTCTTTTTTCATGCACGTGCATCTAAAATAAAAGGAAGGCAATTAAATATAACATTAGTTTAAAATAAGGATACCCCCAGGACCAGCCTTAACCTTCTAAGCGCCCCGGGCGGGTCATGCGGTTGGCGGCCTTTTATGTTTCATTATAATTAAAATAACTTATTTTCAAAATTCATTCTAGGTGTTAGGCTCAACGATCAAAATCGTAATACCACGATCCGCTCCAAAACGGGGATCGCCGATGTGGCCAACAAATTTGCCAGGCTGAAGTGGGATCGGGCAGGTCATGTATGTAGTATGCATCAGGGTAGATGGGTCAAAGTCGTTACGCAGTGGGAGCTAGAGGATGGGCGACGTCGCCGCAGGCCTAGGAAGCGCGAGCGTGACGACTTGGTGGCGTTCATGACAGATTGGTCGGAGAGAGCAACACAACGGCAAGAATCCGGCAAGTAGGCTATGAGGGAGACCTCTGCCCAGCTGTGTGACAGTTTAGGTTAAAAAAAGCCTTAGTGAACGATCGATTTGAGTACCTACTACGTTGATCCTCTGACCCGGCTATTGATGCAGGAGATCCTCAGGGTTTGGCTCCCTCTGCAACTCTTCGGCTGCACAGCAATGACCTACTTTGGCCTGGTATTGCTGAATACGCAGATAACAGTACGGTTTCAGAGAGATACTTGTCCAGCGCAAAAACCAGCGGGGATGAAGTTCGTTCCTTGAGAGAGATTTGATGACAATCTGCTCTCTTAACGCCACCAAAGCACAGGCGTGTCTTTCTACCCCAAAATGGAGTAGCTTCAACCCTATACTTTTCGGGTTACATCAGTTGCTGTAACTGATCAGCTTGAGCTCCTAGGCATGAATGTGACACCCAGTCTCAACTTCGGCGCCACTATTGAGCACAAAGCCTAAACTGTACCCAAAAAAGTAGGCATCTCAAACAAAGTGAAGCGATACTACGTCTGGACATAACTTTTATCCTGTCCTGCATGGAATATTACAGCCACCTATGGGATAGCTCAGCTAAATACCAACTTTTCACGCTTGACTCGGTCAAACGCGGAGCTAAGAGGCTCACTGGCGACATAAAACTGATGTATGCCAAGCTTCTCAGCTTGGATCATCGCTGCAAGATTGCCTGCTTGTCGGTCTTCTACGTATTACATTTCAGTGAGTGTGCCCAAAGACTACACGACCTCATCCCACCGGCCCCCTTCTACCATCAGACATCTAGACGCACTGCAAGTTACCATCCCTACCTTGTTGCTATTCCAAAAATTCTCATCAAGCGTTTCCAAACGTCTTTTATTATACGCATAACAAAGTAGTGGAACCCTCTACCTCTGTGTTTCCGAACACATTCAACCCTAATGTCTTCAAGTTCAAAGTAAAAGTGAACAGGCTTCTTTTGGATAAGCTCAGTCCATCGTCGACTTTTCTTAGACTGCAATCAGACCAAACCTGTTACAAAAAAAAAGTAGCGCGCGCAACTCTGTGTATGTCCTGGCACCCCGGGCGGCACGGTTACCTGGAAAAACGTAATGTAACCACTTAAAGAAAGGCGTTTGACTTACAACTAAAGATTTTTTATTTGTTCTAAATTTTTTCGAGTAGGTACGACAATGGAATAGAATTGCTCTGGCATCCTTCTTTCCGGGAAGGTAAAAAATAAATAATATTGTTGGAATGCATTTGAAATAAAGCATCCTTTTTAACGGTTAACTATCGTTCGCAGATTTCACAGTAACAGTTCAACACGAGCGCACACCCAATACATACAGAGTTAAAGTCAAAGATGGCGAGTGGCGTGAAGTAGAGGCGACACTTGAAGCCACTGAGAGAGGACTCAGACTGAACACGCTCATAGGCGACAAGAAGAGCAACGTGGGGCTCCTGACGCACGAACACCAAGTGCACGTGTATGATGAGGTAGCGACAACATGCGATACTATTGTTTCATAGAACTTAGGTCTCGAAACGTCACCAGCTGCTACGCCTCGTATGCATACCTAACCAGCTGCTTATTGGTGATTGACTGAAATTGCAGTTATGCCTATTTCGGATGCATGGGCAGTATGTAGGTACAGATGAAATAATAATAAAATTGCTGATAACAGTGATGGTAATCTAATGATAAATCTGTTGCTATAGGAGCCCAAACGCACCACAGATTTCCTTCCCCGAGTAGTTTGTATATTTTTGAACGGTTTCCTTTCCTTACAAAAGCACAAATATAACAAATTGATTTGATTTAAAAACAGAAAACAAAATGTGGGACGTTTTGCTTTCGCCTGCAGCTAATTGCTAACTCGCCTTTTTGTAACGTAACGTTAATAAAGTTGATCACTGCTAATTCAAATTCCACTTTACGAATATAAATAAATTGTTGTGACACTTTCGGATCTCCTTAAAAAAGATTCGTAAAACATTTGGATTTGCCAACACCGCCCACTCAACAAATCATCTTCATAATATGTTTTTGTCACAGAATGGTCAAACAATAGTGGAGTTGCCTCGACCCAAATACCAAGCGACGAGTGTGGACGCGGCCGCCGCGGCCAACAGCGCGTCCTCGCCCACGCCCGGCGTGCTGGAGAGGATCCTCGTCAGCAAGGGGGATAAAGTGAGTCAATGTCATCGGCCCCATTAACCGTCCCTACTCATTTTATGATCTTAGATTTTTAAGCAACGTTATTTCAATCATATCAATACACTACTGATGATCTTTCCTCAACTGCACCGTCACAACCATTTCAGCATAATGTGCTGTAGGTAACTACCTAATAAAATTATCCTGTCACCGTCCCTTCAGTCGAAACTGACGCCCATGATCGCTCCGTATCTCTTTACACATATTTTTATTTATTAAAGTAACTGAAGCCTCTTACGGAAATAATTAAATGATTTTACTACAGGTAACTTGACATTTTACATTACGTTTACTTTTTGCTACAATTATCTTATTATTTTAAGTAGTACGAGTATTTAAAACAATAATGGAATGGCCAGTGTTTTTAAAAGTGGAACCTAACAATATTAAACTTCTCCAGGTTGTGAAAGGCCAGCCTTTATTTGTGGTAATAGCCATGAAGATGGAATATGTGGTGCGTTCTCCCCGTGATGGCGTGGTAGCAGCTCTGGCGCCTTTCAACCTCGGCGACTCCGTCGGCAAAGGAGCTCAGGTTGTCATGCTAGAGGGAGACAGCTGAATATCTAACTCCTAGTCACATTGACGCTACTGTTAATATAATTATTACTTACAACCATATTCAATAACACTACCAAGAACACAGCAGGCCAAATTTGTTATCAGCTGTTTAATGGCTTGCGCGTCATTAAGAAAGATAAAAGCTATTTGGAACAAAAAAATCCTTAGATGTTAATTGAAAGAGCCGAAATATCATAATTGTCAAACCCCATTTTGAGTCGCTTTTTGTGTTCAAATAGAAACCATTCAGATAATTCTTGTAACTGACTTATTTTAACTATTAATGGGCAATTCACAATGAGACGCAGCCTTGTACCACTAGTAACCCAAAACCGGATTATATCGAGGTTCTTTTGTGGCAATTGGACAGACAATAGACTGGACTTCATCTATTGTGCAGCAGCGAAAGTCATTATCTCTCGAATGTCTGCAACAATAATGCTTTTGTAATCGATTAATATATAAGGCAAACCTGACTCACTGACAAAGTCAACGCACAACCGAAACTACGTGTCGTAGAAAGCTGAAATTTGGCATGTAGCTTCTTTACACTCCGTAAGACATGCACTAAGAGATTTCCCGAAATTCCTACGGGAACGGGAAAAGATATCGCGGGCGAAAGCTAGTGTAAAATGAAAGGCAACTTGACTCAAGTTGACTTTTATTTTACACTAGCTTACATCTAGTACAAGAGTTTCCCCGTTTTGAATAAAAAAAAATAAAAAAAAAAATTAAAGATTTTTTTACGAAATACTGTTTTAGGCCGCGCTTAGTTTCAATACTGAACAATAGACTAGCTATCCTTAAAGATTAGAGTTCGGCACTTGTTTTATGGTCGTAGAATGTAGTCGGTGGTCGGGAGCCCTTATACGGCGCGAGGCCCATCGCCATCGGCTACAGAGCCTATTTAGTAATCCGACGCTGTTATGAATAATTTGTATGAATGAATCGTAATGAGGACACTGATTTTTTATTCATTCCAAGTTAGTGTGTTATGAGAATTAAGTAAAATATTTAACTTGCCAGTTACTAGCTAATATTTAGCTGTTATACAGGGAAATTGAAAAAATACCCGAAACCTCTTAGGCAGTGAAAGTACACATGATTATAAGCAACTTTTGTTTTGGTAAAACTCCGAAATCTCGAAAAAAATATCAGCTGTTTCATACAAAATGCAGTATTTAGCCAATGAAAATGTATGAAACAGCTGATATTTTTTTCGAGATTTCGGAGTTTTACCAAAACAAAAGTTGCTTATAATCATGTGTACTTTCACTGCCTAAGAGGTTTCGGGTATTTTTTCAATTTCCCTGTATAACCCTTAAAATGATGCCTTCAATAATAATTAAACATGATATGGTTCTCGTACATGATTTAGTCTATCAATAAAAGATCAATTTCTATTATGAGGTCATTAATATTATTCCATTAAACACATGAAATGTTTACTAGAAATGTTAATTTATATTTTAGGTACCATCAAATAACGAATGTGTATTTCACTATCTATATTTCCTGTTAATTTAGGGTATAATGTTGTAAAATTCTATTTTGTACTCTTTTTCCGTGTGTGATTTATATCCGTGTTAAAATAAATACTATTTAAAAATTAAGGGAAGTATTATTAAAACCACTGGACTACTACACCTACGTTAATTACCGCTAATGAAGGACGCACTGTTATTAATGAATATTTAATTAATACACTAGCAAACATCCTGATCGAGCAACTGACAATATAACTACACCAATAGAATCATTGAAGCCTGTTATTTTTATGGTACGGTATTTATATGTGTGGAGAAACAATTTATTTCCACCGGTTAATTTTCGAATGATATCACAATTTGAAATAATAGGTCGAAGAAAAAAAAAAGAGGTGTCAAGGGACAACCGGATGGAACGAAGTTCCTTTTATTTATTATGTACTTACAAAAAACCTGTATATTGTACACTCAATCCTATGAATTTCCTTGACTTTGGATTCTGACTTTGACTTCCTCTTTGACTTTGGCTTTTGGGTTTTGAATTCGAATAGTAACCAAGGTAATAGGATTTTAAAATTTGTCTAAATCTTTTTGCTTTTCGATATTCAAAAACTACAAAAAGTGTCGAAAGTGTCGTTACAACTTTTGGTCTTAATTTTTTCCGTGTAGCCCCCTTTCGCAACGCGCGATAAGGAACTTCGTTCCAAAAACTATTCTTTAATTGAACATATTAAAAATAGGTACATAAATGATTCTTAATTTAAGGTGCCGTTAGACAGCATGGAACCCTTATAGTTTCACCAAGTCCGTCTTTCCGTCCGCGGTTAATGTCAAAGACTAGGTCCGAACAAAGAAAGCTGTATGGGTAAGTATAGAACTTTAGTGCAATAGCCCCCAGCCCGCCATATTTTTTTTTTTTTTCGTTCAAGTTCGGTGCTCGATCTAATATGATTTTAAATGGGTAGAGAACACTTCAACAAACGAAAAATGTTAGGAACATGGGGTCCTAACTAATGTGTCACGTTGCCGAAATATTTCGTATCTACGCGTTTCGTTTTCTCGTTAGTCATTAAAATGTTTAGGTTTAGCATGTAATCCACAATTTCGACATTTGCACTATGGGGGGCGTAGCTCAGATGGTAGAGCGCTCGCTTAGCATGCGAGAGGTACCGGGATCGATACCCGGCGCCTCCAAGAACCGCTTTTTTAATTTTTGTCTTTCCTATATTTGCAATTATATTCTATGTCATGATCATTTTTTCAAATTAACCAATCTGGTTACAAAGTTGTTAGAATAATAAATTACTGTATTTTTTTTCCATACCAACATTTTTTTCACATTATAATCAGTAGTAGGTAAATGTTATTCATGGTCGAGGGACTAAGTAAATGTTTTTTTTTTTTAATGTATTTTCTTCCGTGGCATAGGAAATTATTATCGCTAGATGTTACTTACATTACCTATAGTTACTTCTAATAAAGCTCTTTTCTTGCTTTGAGTAGGCTTTATTCTCGATTGCCACAAATAGAACTCGTAGAAAGAAAAAATCTAAGGGGTCAACTAACTCGCGTTGAACAAGTTTATATACCTACCTGCTTTATAATTAATAAGGCATAGGTTTAGCTCGACTTCGATAAATAAATTTATAGATATATTGGGGTAGACCACCGAATATAAATTTACACAGCTTTTAACAAAGGAAAGAAAGCTTTCTGCAATTATTAACTAGAACTACCAAACCGCAAATTGACAAGCATTTGACGGACCCACGCTCGCTACTGATAGGAAAAATAATAATTATAGGTAAAATGACACCGTTATCAAAGTAATGTAGTACCTAAATCGTTATCATATTCAACCGTGGTTTTGTTCTACCATTATACCGCTTCACACAAACTTATATCATGCGGTTTTCGAAGCATGCCTTCCCATTGTGATATTTTTAGACAAGCTCCTTTTATAACGGACTTTATTTTCTGGTTACAGAGGCCCATAGATAAATTTTATACCTTAACCTAAGTTGGTATAAGTACATAATAAATTGTAATAAAATTGTTGTTGCTGTTAAGTGTCATAAAAAAAATAGGTTATCAATTCGACCCATATTGTCAGAATTGCAGTTTATGTAGGTATAATACCAGCTTCTAAACATGAGAATCTCAAGAAATAGTTTGTATATACTTTTAATTCTCCCTTTTCATAGTTATTAATTAAATCAATTACTTACGCACAGTATTGAAGTCAGTTTGATTTTTTAATTTAGGTATGTACCTACCTATTACTTTTTAATTTTTATGGATAGGTAGGTAGGTACCGTTGCGATACATTTCTATATACCTAATCTATTTAGTAAGCACGAGGAAACTGGTAACACCGCATTTTTTCGCTCCTCGCAGGCTATTTTTATAGATGTAAACATAAAATTATAGGCAAAATGTGACCGTAAATAAGTACCTAGTTACCTACCTACTAGTCTGATTCCATGCTGTTTTTTTTTAAATGCGACGATGTTAAAAGCTTTCTGAAGAAAACCTATGATACGTCGTTCGGTACTATTTTAAGGACTGTTGAAAGTGATAAAATTTCACAAAAATGCAAAAATGTAGGTTAAATGTAGGTAATGTAGCATTGTTGTGTTCCGGCAGTTAGAGGTATGATAGCCAGTTCCTCTGTGTAAGAGGATTCCGGGTGAAACTCGCTTCCATCTTCGGCTTAATCATCACTTTCCATCAGGTGAGATTTGGGCCAAGAGTTTCCCCGTTTTGTATAAAAAAAAAAAAAAAAAAAATCCTACGTTTATCCCGGAAGCTGAGCACAAGAAAAACGAGAGCATAAAGTATCTTCTAACGTTTAATTGATAAGTAGCCACGTGGTTGAGACACAAGTAGGTACAGGTAAGTATCTACCTGCCTTCATTCAAATTAAAACTTGTTTTGATGTTTTCCAACTTAAAATTACATAGTTACTTATCTTATTTAGTTACAAAGCAGTCAATCAAAGTAGTGTCCAATGTTGTTTGGCAAGTCTCTACCTTTTAACAAGAATAACGAAAAAATAAACAAGTTCTCTAATTATTTAATTGTTCGACGTCAGAATTTGTACTCAGAACGATTCTAATGACCTTGCTTATCGTTATCATCATTAAAACTGTATTAGTAATGTCTTACTGCTAATAGAACATTATTTTAAATTGTACGCTATGGCGATTGTAATCACATACCTACCCGGCACCAGATTTTTCCAGAGTTTCATTCAAATCCTTATGAGTAGCTTGCGATAAACGTTCCATCCCATGCAGATGTAATAGTAATGTACCTACACAATCTATGCACATAATTATAAAGGACTAGCGGCCCGCCCCGTTTTTACCTGGTTTGAACTGGTATAAGTAATATAATGGCCTATGGCTATCGGGAATAATGCTACTTTCTAATGGTGAGAGATTTTTTAAATAGGTAGATGCAGTTTTTTCGGAGGGTTCCCTTCACAGGTATTGGTACATCTACACGAGCTCATAAAATGCACACTCCCTATACATTATCAATATTATTCTTTTAGATTTCTTGTTTGTACCTAATAACAATACAAAGTACATTTTTATTTTGGCCTAATTGAACTAAGAGTATTTATTTTTGTTCTACTACCTGCCTTCATTCAATTAAATACTTATCTTTTAATGTTTCCATCTAACGTTTACCCGATTGCCACTTTTAAAATAATCAACGAGATAATTCAGTAAGAGCCCAACTGCATGCAAACATTGAAACAACATGTATAATGACATTAGAATTAGGCCAACGACACGTTTTCCTAGTGACTTATCTCAAAAACAAATGAACTGATTTTGATTTGCACTGTTCCCTTAATTTTATTCAATTTTATTTATTAATTACTATTGATACCTCCTTTTTTGATGACAAAACCTCTAAAAATTAACTTTGCCCTTCAGTTACCTATACACAATGACAATAATTGCCTACCTATACCTACATCTATGCCTACACCTTATCTTGAAAATTTCGAACTATTTTTCGCTCAGGTTCAAAGACGCTCAGCGGCTCAGGTAGTAACTGTAGGTAGGTAATCAGTTGTTCCTTTTAGTGTTTCTGTATGAAGAAAATGGTCAAACACGCCATTGTCTACAGTCGCAGACAAAGGCAAAAGTAATTTTGAAACTTTTGTTTTGGTGTAAGTTGGAAGTCTCTCCCCAAACAAATCCGAGCGAGATTCCATTGAAGTGCTGCTATTATTATTACGGGTGCCTTTGTTACCTGCGCTGGGGCAGGGGGCTGGCTCTGGTTTGTTGATGTTTTTTTGTAAGCAATCCCTTAACAGCTGATTCGGACAACAAATCCACGTGACCCTGCCAGCCTATCATTGGGTAGAACTTCGAAGTCACCCCATTTTTTAAGTTGTCGGCCCAGCACACACACAAGCATCTACTGCAGGGTTGCCACCTGTACTACCCAAGTAGCAAAATTCTCCTATAGCAATTGACTTATAAGATTACACGTCTTAAAGAAATCTAGTAGACGCATTAACTCAGGCCACTGCTCCTGCCAAAGCATCTTCTAAGATGATTTGCACTACAAGTACTTTCGACCCTATCATTTAGTTTTATAAACGTTAATAGGATTATTTTACACGACTCTTACTAGAGTGGTCAGTCAGGTTCAGTCTTATAAGTGCAAGTTATAAAAGTAATTAGCAAAGTGTGACTTTTGATCCGATAATCGCATTTTGTAAGATGTTCTATCTTGTTAACGTCTTGTTTCATTCTTCTATAAGACATGCACTTCCATATAAGCCACAGATATAGCTGCTAGAGGTAAAGTTATTATAGAACAAATTTATGTTAGTCGTGACCCTTAACGGATTTTTAGCACCAAGCTCGCATAGCCTCTGATTTTTATAAGTAAAATTCTACTTAAATATGTTCTACATTTGCTATTATTAGAGTAATCGGCCATCTTGTGATTTGTTAGAGAAAGCTGGAACAATATAAATATGAATTTAAATAAATGGAGACGATTTATGCGTAGTGGCGGTTATCGAAGAAGAGTTACGATAAAAGTACTTTGAAATGAAGTCGGTATCGGAGTTCGGGTCAAGCGGATCAAAAGAAAAGTTCTTAAATAAAAAGAGTCTGGTGAATTTGGTGAAGTTTGTGATGGTTCCGTACACGGTGAAATGGAAATAGACTTAGACAACTGGGAGGCTAATTTTACAGAGAGTTGTAATGATCAAGAAAATACGAAAAATTAAAGCGGAAGTATTAATAGTGAATTTAATGATTGTGATCATACGGAATTTGATATGAATGTCATGTTTAGGCTTTCTAGAAAATTAAAATATATTTCCATTAATCGTAGTTATTATTTTTACCAATTCAATCTAATCTCTTAGTAAAAACAATTACAAAATAAAAGTCTCGGCATAACTTTAAGGAATGACTCAACGAATAATAATTTAGCATCTTCATAATATTTTAAGAACACCCTACACATCATAACATAGCGAAATTTTAAGATAATTCATAATTAGGTTAGTATCGGTGACCTTTGGCGATGTTTGATGTACCTCATGTACCTAAGTATAAATATTTGCAACAGCTTACAAGATTTGCACATTACCGTATGGTTTAACTCAAATTACCCACAGAACCCTAAGACTTAAATATGGTGGCCTAGGTGTGTCATGTAAGCGTCTTAACTTTGATTAAAAAGTCATATAATGGTTCTGATAAATGCAATGTTATGGCACGTGTTTTGACCCTATGTCGGATACGTATTTATTAATTTATTACTGAATTAACAAAATAATGAAAATGTTAAATTTTGAAGGCGCATGAAGATATGTTTATTATCATCTAATACTTCATCAATAAAATTATTTTCGCAAGTTGAGTAGGCACTCTTTACAAAACAGTTAGACGACAAAAGTTACATTATTATAATGACAGACATTATTATAATGTGACTTTACTTTTGAAAATAATAAAAGTATTCAGTGTCATGCACCAGCACAGCACAATGAATTAACGAAAAAAGAACGAATGATCGACTGAATGAATCTACTTATGGTATTACGTTGATCACTGTAGGATCAATTACTCTAGTAGCGGCACGCGCCAGATCATAAGAGGAACAATCGCTCTTTTTGGATGCATTTACCGGATTTTTATAGGACAACTATATTTTTTAAAGCACTTAATAAGGTAATTATAAAATCAAATAGTAATTTACCGGATTATAACAAAGCGACTATAGGGCGTAATAGTCCTATAAACTGCGCCCAAATGCGGCTCTATAAACGTTTACAGGATTTCTATAGGATTAAAAAATACGTGCTCCTAGGATAATTACAGGGCTAAATTTTGCTACTTGGGTATATTATATACCTAAGGGAAAACCTATCTAAGCCTACGTAGGCACTAGCGGTTGACCGCGCAGTTTTCCAGTTTTTATATGCAACCTCTAGTGATTGAAGTGAACCGCCATTAAAGCGGTTGCATATTAACCTGAAACCAATGATTTCAAAAGGACGCAGTAATATATAATGTCTATGCCTGAAACCGAGCGATTGACCGCCCCCGCGACTGATCGCTAGTGCATACATAGGCTTAGTGCTCAAAATACACAAATAGGTAAATTTCATAAAAATCGGTCCAGCCGTTTCGGAGGAGTTGGATAACGAACACCATGACACGAGATTTTTATACATATGTAAGATTAGATATTGGTTGTTATTATATATTGATTGCCTACTGTTTTTTAGTCCTTTGAACTATGTATCTTATTTTATACAGAAATAATATAGGTACTTATGTAGAACGAAAGACATTATATTTCAACGCTTACTCAAATACTGACGAAGGCCTAAATTATGCCATAAAATAAAAGCATGACGCTTGATGCTGATTATATTATGGTTTTTGCATGCCTCCCAAAACGAAAAAAAGAGAACAGACGATACTATAAAGTGCTATTTTCCTATGATTTTCAATAATACCTCATTTCACCCAAAAACACGTGGCAGCCCTAATCTACATTCTACACCCACACATTTCCTCGTTGATACTAACTATTGGAATACCTACCTTTATGCATCTGTTGCCATCTCACGGAAGTGAAAAAAATGTCGGGTTGTTACTTGAAAGCTTTTTGGATATTTGTTAGGGAATCGTCAGAATTGTCCATTTGCCGAATCTCCTAATTTTTACTAAGTTACAAAAAGCCTCACCCTTAAGATACCTACGTCATAATACCGATAAAGTTGGTCGCAAAATCTGATTAGCATAACTAGGTAACTATGTATCACTAGTCACTACGCATCATAAAAAAGTCATCCGCCGCGTCTCTGTCTGTTCGCGATAAACTCCAAAACTACTGCACCGATTTTCATGCTGTTTTCAACAATGGATAAATTAGTTCTCGAAGAAGGTTTAAGTATATAATTTGGCGACCGAAACCGCGGGACAAGAACCGCGGGAATAAGACAATTGCTATTAATGTTTGAATAACGAAAATTAATAAATAAGTTAAAAGCAAAAACGTTAAACTAGCGACAGCTAATGACATGCATAAATCGTATGTATAAATTATAATGTATGTAATAACTAGTTATTAGGAGTCGGTATTTACGTTCACGTAGGAGTGTCGTGTGGCGATGTGGACGCCTACCTACACACAATCAATCATGCTTGGTCATGATCTTGATTTTAATTAAGAGCACGTTATTTTATGGACGTAGTCACACTTATGCCATCATAATTATTTCAGTAGTAAGGCCCTTAAACACGTAAGATCTAGGAACTACTTATACATACTATTTCTTTTTTATTTGGCCTTGCTAATTGATGAGCATAGGTATATGTATACTTCTTGAACTGACTGTGTGTTGACCAAAGTCAGCTTTAAGATTTTATCGTAGGCCTAAAATGCCAGTGGCGGTGGATGGTGATGAAGCAATCATTATCGAGGTCACAGGCATATAAAAATTACATTACAATATTTAAAAGCATCGGTTTTACTTTTATGAATTGCTATAAAATCAAACGAGATATTGCCAGCAAAAGTCGATAACTGTATTGATCACACAGCTCGGTAAAAAACGTTAAAACTCATTTTTTGAATTTATATATTATGATTTTCACTGGTCTGACCCAATTCGTTAAACCACGTGCTAATTAAAATAAATATTTGGCGAAAAAGTTTTTGCTTGGTTCAACCCTATAAACTTACGTTTTCTATTGATTCGGAGAGTGTATCGTCAAAATACAAATAAAAACGGAATAAAACAAATATTATAGCAAGGAAAACATTGCTATATCAGTTGGCTATTGTAAGGACAACAGTTAAGTACTAGAAACTCGGATATCAATGGTTATATTACTTATAAAAGTTGGTTGGTTAAAAGATGGTTTAATTGGTAAATAAAAAACAAGCTACTAATAATTTTCTCAAAAAGCTTGAATACTAAAGTAAATTAATAAACCAAAACCACAGCTCAAGCATGCATAACATGCAACATTGCATAGAAATTATCACAAAAAGTTTGTAATCCTGTAAATAGAAAACTTAATTAAATAAGCATGCATGAAAGGAAACGAACAAGTAAACAAGAATATAAATGGTATTTAAGCGAAAATGCAAGCAAGCGAGCATACAAAAACGCATCCGAGAAAGCGAAAACTAAGTACCTACCTACGTAGACAAGTATTTAGCAGACGCTTTAAAAAGCGAGCAGGTGAGAAGTTACCAAAATAGCAAGGAAACAGGAACACACATAGATAAATAGTATAATCATGCAACTGAAAAATAAATTATTGATCACAATCCTAATACGAGTAGTGACAGACAACGCACAGCCGAAACTACTAGTCGAAGAAAGCTGAACTTTGGCATGAAGCTTCTCTGCACTCCGTAGGCAAGCACTAAGAGAGGATTTCCCGAAATTCTCACGGGAACGGGAAAATCGGGATATACGCATAGGTACGAAGTCGCGGGAAATAGCTAGTTGAATATAATATTACTACTTAGTTATTATTTTACTGGTAGGTTAAGTTATACTTATAATATTTGTAACGCAATTATTTATTTTTAAATTATCTACGGCATATGCAACCTTAAAGAGGTTGCGATGTAGATACTTAGGTAGGGACAGTTTTGTTCATTAAACGCATCGTTGCCTTATTATGTTACAATGAAATTGTTTGACTTTGATAAGATAAATGGTTACAGCAAGGTCCATAATTAATTTAAATTAATTATTTATAATTAATATAAAACCCGTGCAACGTCGTCTGCGTAAAATGTTTAAACTCTTCCGATAGATACTTTCCGGCATAATTTATTTCGATGTGGTCTCCAAGGAAGTAAAGTATCTATCGGAAGAGTTGGACCTTTAATCTGCCGGTGGGTAGCTGAATAGAAAAATAAAACAAATTAAACTCTTTTGACTTTCTCTATTCATAGGCCAGTAGCTTCCAAAATACAGGGCTTTGCAAGATTCGAAGGAAGGATCGACTTTCATCTGTTTAGGACTTATCTTTGTGGGTATAATGATGGAAGCATATTCTTTTACTGCAATATCATGACAATAAAACACTCAATAAAAGGCTGAAAAAATTTTGCTTCAGTCGGCATCTTCTTCAGGGTTGTAAGAACCCGATGCAATTTTTTCGTACCTAAATATGGTCTATTTAACGAGGCAATGGGGTAAAAAACTGCTCATTTCTCACACTAGATGTCGCTACTGTTGAGTTTTCCTTGTCAACTGTCATTATACGTAAAGTTGTTGTAAACAAGTGTAATATTTTTGTTATATTTTCTGAATATGACAGTTTGTGCTGCTATTGATTGCAAAAATACACGGATACATATATTTCCTAAAGATGCCAAAAGAAGAAAACTGTGGGAAAACGCTGTTAGGAGAAAAAACTGGAAGCCTACAAAATGGTCGAAAATTTGCTTTTTTGCCAGCTGTGGAAGCTTTTCTCTTTTTTAACTCTTCTTTTAACTTAACTACACTCCAAGTCGCGTACATTTTAGCAATTTAATTCATAAACAAACTAAGACAAACAAGTCGCATACAAACAATATGGCGGTTGGTTAGGAACACTCAACAGTGTCGCCACCTACATTATGTTTGTAGTTTATAACCCCATTCCAAAACACTAATCATCTCATTCGTATTCCAAGTGAGACCAAATATATCTGTCCCGCACCAGCGGTTGGCACAGTAAAATCTGCCCCGCACCGGGGAAAGATGAGCATCGGATATTATCAACCCGATACCGCACCGAACGTGTTAATTCGTCATTTTTTTGCATAGAGTCATGTATGGTCGTTACGTAGGTTTTATTTATTTTTATTCCTGAGCAATTTGTACGTATCCAGATTCTCTGCTGTCAAACGAACGTAGGTCTAGCGACTGTCCTGCCTACCCAGCTGCGTTGCGTCAGAATCAGGAGAGCTACTCTCTAAGCCCGAAGTCCGTAGTTTCGGGCGTATTCTACTCCTTATCACCTAACCACTAAGAATTAATGACAAAACGATTTGTCAGTTACTGAAAAATCGTGTTGTCATTCATTCTTAGTTCGGATTCGGGACTAATCGTAAGTCAGTAGTTGATACGGAGTAGAATACGCCCGCAACTAAGCCCGAAACTACGGACTTCGGGCTTAGAGAGTAGCCCCCCAGAACCACCGAACACTTCGTTAACTTTTAGAGGGTATTTTATTGTAACTAATTTCAGCATACCAGCCGTGCTCTCTACTCCTTGACTTGCTTTCAACAATTCTGTACAAATTCTTCCATCTTTTTAAGAAGCAAGAATTTTACTCTCACGTGCCTGTGTCCTTATATCGTTATCTTACTTACGTGATTTATTGTCATTTTGGACACGTTCTTCGTACAAAACTTTACAAATATTGCGGAATATGTAATATTGTGGGAAACTAACATCGTTTCGGAATCAATGATATTATAATTGTTCGGAATATTTTATTTTTGTATTGAATATTTCATAATTAATCGAATAAGTACAACAATAGTAATTACAATTAGGACGTTTTAGAGAAATAATTTAGACATAAGACAGAAATAAATAGTCACGAAATTGACGCATAGAGACATGTTAGACATTTGATTAATTTGCCATAAGTAGGTAGGTACTAGGTACTGAGGTAAATCGTGTGCATCTGAATCGAGGACCCATTTTTTAAATCCTTGCGAAATGAAATAAGACCTACATAGGAAAATGAGTAAAAATACTAAAATCTTGGCCATGAATTTCTTAAATGTAAACTCAAACTGTTACGATTATAATATATCTTGGGCCCTCAATCCAGACGCATGCATAAAGTAGGAAATTCTCTCTCCATGTTTCTTAGATAAATAGACCGTAGGTACTGCTACAAATCTGTTATGATCTACAGATTTGAGAGTTTCTTGAAATATTTTAAGAAAATCATAACTAGAATGATTAACCCATAGACGGTGAGATTCTGAGATTTAGGCTGATCTACTTGATGCACGCGTCTGGATTAAGAGCCCAAGTTATTAAATCATGATTATTTGATGTTATTGTTTTAACCGAATGTTGGCTCAGTAAAGTCAACAATATACCACTACTGGACGGTTTTGAGTCACATTACACAAATACAAACTGTAACCAAAATGACGGAATAATTATTTACACTAAGTCAATCCTGCATACTACAGTATGGGAACCAGATTTTTCGGGTGGAAATTGTCTAGTGTGCCACTTAGACAAAAGGCTGTCAGTGGTAGCGATCTATCGCTCTCCATCATTAAATTCGAGGGAGAATTTTGACAATTTCTCAACCAGTCTAATAAACACTTACGACAATATTAAATCTATATGCCCTAATATCGCTCTTGTAGGCGACCTAAACATCGACATACAACAGAATAATATGAATGAACGATCCTTGGACTACCTCGCACTAAATGCATCCTATGGTCTTATCCCAACACACTTATTCCCCACTAGAGAGGAGAACTGTTTGGATCATATATTTTTAAAATCAAATCTAATTACTACTACACTAGTTTTAGAGGCGTACGTAACGGACCACAAACCAATACTCTTGAGTATGAAAAATGCGAATCCTTCACATAAATTATACACAAAAACTTCTCTCAACCATCAAGCTATTGTGCACGGGTTGGGAAATGTGGATTTCAAAGTAATCTATGAGGTCGAAAACATAAATGCGGCAGTGAATAAATTCATAAGCATAATAAAATCAATAATATCAAATCATTCAAAACAAGTTAAAATCCCTAGAAAAAAGAGAATTATTAAACCCTGGATAACCCCTGGTCTTTTAAAATGTATTAAAAATAGAGATAAAATGCACATAAACTCAAAAAAATCACCAGACAATATTATTCTGAAAACTACTTATTTACGTTACCGTAATTTCTGCAACAACTTACTAAGAAAACTAAAAATGTCTTATGAAACCGTTCAACTTGAAAAAACCAAGGATAATCCCAAAGCTTTATGGAAAACCATTAAACAAATAACAAGTACCCACAAAACAAAACTTAGCTCAGTGGAGCTACTCACAATACGAGACAGCCCACAATCTGCAATTAATGAGGTAGGCCAATTTTTTGCAAACATTGGAAAAAACTTGGCTACGAAAATAATGAATGAGACTGCATCATCACCGGCAGGTAGCCGTCCCTCACTTTTACCTACGGACACCCAAAACTCACCTGTAAACTCTCTTACCATCCTGGAAGTAGACGAAGCTGATATTGAGTCCCTAATCCTACAGCAACGCTCTGATTGTGCAGTTGGATGGGACGGCATATCATCACTAATACTGAAAAACTGTCGACATGTACTTGTTCCACCAATTACTTACCTTTTTAATCGTTGCCTGAGCGAGGGTGTCTTTCCGGAGGCTTTTAAAAAAGCGGTGGTTCATCCAATACACAAGGGAGGGAGCAGAGACTGTGTTAATAACTACAGGCCGATATCGGTCCTTCCTGCACTCTCTAAACTTCTTGAAAAAATTTTGAATAACTCTCTACGGAAATTTCTTGACAGACACCAACTTATTGCTAAAAATCAATACGGATTTCGGACAAGTCTATCTACAGAAGATGCAGTTCTAGATTTCACGCAACAAGTTGCCTCAAACCTAGATAAAAAATCTAAATGCCTAGGCATATTCTTGGACCTCTCGAAGGCGTTTGACACAGTCTCTGTTCCCAAACTCATTGCGAAGCTGGAAAATATTGGTGTGCGTGGATTGCCTCTGGAAATTTTTAAAGATTACCTAAAAGATCGTAGGCAATGTATTAAAATTGATACTTACTTGAGTGATGAGTTTCTAGTGTCCTATGGTGTTCCCCAGGGGGGGATCCTTTCCCCGACACTATTTCAGATCTATTTAAATGACCTCTGCAGTTTGAGTATCCCAAACACTAGAATATATGCCTACGCAGACGACACCGCGATTCTTGTAGACGGAATCACTTGGGACATTGTTAAAACTAATGCGGAGATGGCCATGGGTAAAGTCATGACATGGTTAAACTCGAACCTTCTTACATTAAATTTACAAAAAACAACATATATTCCTTTTTCTATACGTCGTAACGCTAAACCACCCCCTTCTTTTACTATAACTGCTCATTCCTGCACACACCTACACACTCACTGCACTTGTCTTCCGCTTGTAAGATCCGAATGTGTGAAATACCTCGAAGTACAGATAGACGACGGACTGAGATGGGACCACCAAATTGACGCTGTCACCACCAGAACACTACGTCTTATACATGTATTTAAGTCTCTCAGAGGGTCCACCAACCTAAAAATTCTCAAGATGGTGTACCTTGCATTATGCCAATCAGTGATTGGTTATTGCATAGTTGCATGGGGCGGTGCCAAAAAAACCAGCTTTCTGAGGGTGGAGAGAGCTCAGAGAGCTATACTTAAAGTCATGATGAAAAAGCCCTATAGGTATCCAACAACTGAACTATTCTCAGACTGTAAAGTACTTACCGTTCGTCAGCTTTATGTACTTAGATCCACCCTTAGAAAACACGCAGGCCTTCCACCTCCTATACCAAATAAACGCACTTACCTACCACCAACTACCCAACACAAGACTTCCTTCGCTAAACGCCAATATTATATACTAAGTACTCATATTTATAAAACCATAAACAATCACCTTAACATCATAAATTTAAACTCACATGCACTAAAACCCAAAGTAACAGAGTGGCTGCTCCTAAAGGATTACTCTTACACGGAGTCTTTACTTACATATCTAGTGTAATACACGCACACACTCACCCAAACACCATCACACACACACATACACACATACACACACACATACACACACACACATCCACCACTCACGCACAATTTCACTATTAAAATTTGTATACCATACAGTAGGATGGCACAGTCCACTCTAGATAAGTTTTGTTGGTAATTGTAAACCCTGGCCGTATATTACTGCCTCTTAAAATACAGGTATATCCTAGTTTAAGAGGTAGAGTATAATTTTTGTACAGAGCTTGCAACACAAACTTTAAATATATTTTTAAACTTAATATCAAACTGTATCTAAAATTTCTGTATGTTTTTGGATAAAATAAAGATTATATATATATATATATATAGTTTTATTTCACGTCTAAGTTAATTTCTCTGCCTTATTTCGTTTCGCAAGGATTAAAAAAATAGGGCCTCGATTCAGATGCTCATAATAGGTAGGTAGATCTTACATTTTGTAACACTTCTAACTTACAGTATTACCCAACTGATATGGCGCGTCGTGAATCTTCGTTCGCGCAGAAAAGAAAGTATGGTCCCGAAGATTAACGAAAGAATGCTTAAAACTTACAATCAACCTAAGATCACTATTATAAGGTTCTTAATACACTGCAGCTGTTAGTTCCATCTTACTCGCAAGCCATTGTAAGAAGTATGGCGGCTGACTAAAGTAGCCTCCACATTATTCCCGAAGTTGATCGAAGTTGAGCGAATACGATAGTGTGGAGGGGCACTTCGCTTCGCCTCGTGCAACTTCGCTTCGCCTCGGGCGACTTCCAGTTGTTGTCGGTTTTTGCGCCCGAGTCAAAGGACTCGAAGTTCGAACACGAAGCGTCTGTCCACACTACTCGGGTCACTTCGACTCACTTCGGTTCGCGTCAGCCATAGTAAATACGCACGTATTTTTATTATGCGAGAGTACACATTGCAACGGCAGTTACCACATGAACGTTATCCATTATGCCTATCGTGAGGGGAACGGGGGGAACGGGCGACTGAGTTCCTCGCGAAGTTGCTCGAGGTGTGTGGACACCTACTTCGGACTTCGGTCAACTTCAGAGAGCACTTCGCTTCGTGCAACTTCCGAATAGTGTGGAGGAAGCATAAAGTAGCCTCCACACTGCTCCCGAAGTTGATCGAAGTTGAGCGAATACGATAGTGTGGAGGGGCACTTCGCTTCGCCTCGTGCAACTTCGCTTCGCCTCGGGCGACTTCCAGTTGTTGTCGGTTTTTTGCGCCCGAGTCAAAGGACTCGAAGTTCGAACACGAAGCGTCTGTCGTCCACACTACTCGGGTCACTTCGGCTCACTTCGGTTCGCGTCAGCCATAGTAAATACGCACGTATTTTTACTACGCGAGAGTACACATTGCAACGGCAGTTGCCACATGAACGTTATCCATTATGCCTATCGTGAGGGGAACGGGGGGAACGGGCGACTGAGTTCCTCGCGAAGTTGCTCGAGGTGTGTGGACACCTACTTCGGACTTCGGTCAACTTCGGAGAGCACTTCGCTTCGTGCAACTTCGGAATAATGTGGAGGAAGCATAACATGTCACGCGGCGATCGCTAAGATGGCGGCGGCTGCCGACCAATAGCGGTTCAAGAAAAAGAAGCGCGGTGCGTGGAACGTGCCGATTGGTCAATAGCATTTCCCGCGCTTTGAAAATTCATCTTCTGCGCAGGTACATCGGTAAGCCATATTAGTTGGGTACTACTGTACATGTTTTCATAACAAAGCTTTGGGAACATCGCAATATTCTAAAATACTTCGCAATGAATCATTGTTTGCAGAAGGCTAAACAAATTACATATTTTCCGATTCTTTGTGCCGAGGTTCGAAACAATTTGTCATTATCATCACTAATTAATCATAATTACTTCCGTGGGTAGGTAACTACGTACTTTGTTAATTGTTATTTCATTATTGAATGGTTTAATTTCTCAGCTCGTTGTAATTGGGTGTTAGTAAAATATCTAGCGAGGGACTGCCTTTGGCCATGAAACTACAGGGTACAGTTAGTATATTATGCTAAAATCTCTATAGGTACAATTATCTAACCAACAATCGTTGTAGCACGTGTAATAGTGAAACATGTCAAACGACTATTACTCGATTCTGGGATGACTTTTAGAAGCAGCCACAAGTCACGACTTTGGAGGTAATGAATGAGGTTGTAAGACATATACCTACTGCCATTTGTAATGCTGCCGGGCGATAGAGGCTAGATGCAAATTAATGTTGGAAATGGAAAGTGCAGTTTCAGTTTCAGATTAAGGCTCCTTGGCACCCTTAAAATCATCTATCTTCTATACAAATAAATCTGTAGAGAGGTCAATTCTGTACATGAAATATATTTCCAAAATAACTATCAGGGGGTGATTAGGGATCGATACTGATGCCAAAAATGCAATCAGTACAATTTTTGTCTGTCTGTCTGTCGGTCTGTCTGTCTGTCTGTCTGTCTGTCTGTATAACCGTTATAGAAACAAAAACTACTCGACGGATTTTAATGAAACTTGGTACAATTATTATTCATACTCCTGAGCAGGTTATAGTATACTTTTCATCACGCTACAATCAATAGGAGCAGAGCAGTGAAGGGAAATGTTGGGAAAACGGGAGAAGTTACTCCATTTTTTAAGCTTCCGTCGCGTGTGCAACCTTAATGGTGAAAGCTACACAGAAATCATGTATGACGGAAATGTTCTCCTTAAAATTATATAAAAAATATCCAACGACAGCATATGTCTATCTTTTATGATTGATAAACAATAACACGTGTAACTCCCGATAGCTTAGCAGTTCGAAGCTTTCTGATTGTATTTGTCTACTCTTACGTTTATAAAACTCTCAGTCGTCCCTAATTAACATTAATAAAAGTTAACATTATTAACTATTCCACAAAAAAAGAATCATAGAAATCGGTATAGAAACACCAAAGTTATACTTACATGAAATACGCTAATAATAAGCCATCGCGAGTGAATACTGAATCATGCTATAAGGATTATTTTTGTGTAAGGTCGCGAACGCACAGGCAGGCGGCTAGCTTGGCGCCTAGAGGCTAGCGAGTAGCTTCGGAAAACGGCTTACGACAGTTTGCAATATCCTATAGTAATTATAATGTCGAGGGGAAGATGGTTATAATTTCGCTTTACACCAAACGAGTAATATTATAAATGTGAAAGTTTGGTTGTTTGTTACTCAATCACGCCAGAACGGCTTAACGGACCTTAATGAAATTTAGAAAAAAGATAGATTATAGTCTGGAATAGCACATAAGCTTATTTTCATCCCGGGAATATGTTCCCTAGGGATCACGCGGGCGAAGCCGCTGGCAGAAGCTAGTTCCAAATAAAAAGATTCACCTAATTCAGTGAACTTATATTTTAAATCCAAATAAACAATTATTTATTAGTTTACTGTAGTATCAGTAGTAGGTAACCTGCCACTGAGATAACCTAGTTTGAAATGTTATAATATTATAGAACAGATTTCATCACAAATGCTCATTGTATTATTAGAAAAGTTTTTATTTTAGTTATTAAGACAATGTTAGTAAACAATAACGACCACACATATTAATATAACAGTTTCTGCTCCATTCTTACGGGCAGCGTGGGTTTGTTTACGAGAGACAAATTTTCACGCACTTGATAAATAGAGAGTGACCTCTATTCATGAGATTCGTTCGTCGGGACAAAAGTTACGTAAATGTGTTTACACTGAACATCATAACGTAAACAAATGTGACCATAAACTTGATAAACAGAGTATAAGTAGGCACATGGAATGGTCGGGTTGATGACGTAAGGCCTCCGTGCGCGCCAGTTTGCCGGCCGTAACTAAACATGTGACGAACTGCTAATTTTGGTAGCATTATGAGTGTGACTGTATAATATTATGTATTTCTGAAAACCTGATACTAATAATTTTATTTTATTTTTTAGGAGAGCTTATTTCGTACGAAGCACATGGTAACGAAGCAACAGATTACACACTTCGTTACACATACGAAGCAGCAGATTTGTTTACTTCTGAGGTTATGATGAAAGTAGGCCACTATGCCCATTAAGTTTTGAGCAAATTGCTAATTAATACCTATGTGAATTTAAAGTCGGCATTACACGTATTGCCCACTTAGTTGTGCATTCAAATTTTTGATCACAAACACTCTTTTCCGAACATCAATCGGTAGGTGGTAGGTAGAAACCTCTGCGGCAGGTGAAGCACCTAAGTATTCCTACTCTATTGAAACTGCCAATATTAATTTCTACTGTTTTATTAACTAAAAACTTCTAACATTCAATGTAATGTACCGCTTTGGGTACTTACTACTTGGTTCGCTTGCTCAATAGATGGCGCTGCTACGTTGCTGCTACTAACCTTACAAAAAGTTTTTGCATTATGCTGTTTAGATGTTGAATTAAAGCATTTCTGCGTAACAATGAACATGATCTTTGTGTTGCGACTTCAGACATGTGAGCTAGTATAGCTACTTCGAAGATCCGGCATGTTCTTGCAAACATTTAACTTTTTTTAATTAAGTTCCTCATTGCATACTTAGTAATACTTACATTCAGTAACGTTTTAATAATTATTTTTAATATATTAAAAATAATATAATTATTTAGCTAAGTACCTACGATTTGACAGGAAGCTAACCTCAATATAGTTGGGAAAATGCTAAGCAGATGATACATCAGAAATCTGTGCCAAATAGGTCCTTTAACTACTTATTCATTTTCAATTACAGTTAAGCACAATTTTAGGATACCTACATAACATAACTATCTTACAAATATTGATATGTATCAATTAAAAAATTGTGCGTAATCGTGGTTGGGTCACGATTACTGCGTTGCATAAGTAGGTGCATCTGCTTGACATTTGAATCGACCCCGAATCCGAATAGAAACTGTGTCACGTATGAAGCGTCCGCGGACAGTGGCTACGGGCGGCGTCGGTGCGTTGTGCAATCCCGTTAGCGCTCCACGTGCGAACCGAACCGGCGCGCCTCAATGTCGCCCGTGGGCGGCAGCCCTCTGCATGCCGCCCGCCCGCCCGCTGAAAATAGCGAGTCCGCCCGAAGCCGGCCGAAGAGCGCGGGCGGCCGAGCATCCGTCTAGCTCAGGCGCGCGGCCGTTGACTCGGTCGTCTCGCTCGCGCGAACAGCTGAGTATCAAAACAAAGGAGCGAGACGGGCGGTCGCCGCTCCCGCTCGCCGGCCGGCCGGTGTCGCCGGTCGCGGCGCGCCGCACGCACTCAAGCCAGTTCGTGTTCGAACCGCGCTTATTGAGGTCGTCCGTTGTGAGCTCGGTTACGAAGTTTAGTACCGCGAAAGGATTTTCCTTTGTCCCGATCCTCGAGGACCCTGCCCTCGTATTATGTTTCTACGCGAGAGCCGCGACCAGCCCCGGCCTACTGAGGAGCCGGACCGCGCCCAGCGTGCAGAATCGCGTCGAAATTCTGTCAGTTCTCCAAAATTCTGTGACGGTTATCCCGCGAAACGCGTTCGCCGGGCGATTTGAAATTTTTGTGTGAAGGTGTGAGTAGAATTTTCCAGGCCACCAGACAGTGGTGTGAGGCCGCAAGTGTTCAAGTAGTAGAGTGAAGACTGAGCATCATGTCCACGGGCAAGCGGCTCGCGAAGCGCTCCATCATCGGGACGCGCGTCGCAGCGCTAGGTGATGACGGACTGTACTATTCGGGAATGATCCAGGCGGTGAAGACGCCGGCGCCCTTCCCGGAGAACAACAACTGTATCAACCTGACTCCAAACACTCGTTACACAGTGCGTTTTGACAGTGTAAAGATGAAGAACCGCGAGTACCGCGACGCCGAGCTGATCGGGCCCGGCTTCCGCGGCATGACGGGCGTGCGCCTGCAGGAGGGACAGCGCGTCTTCCTTACCTACAACGGGAGAGAGGTGCGCGCTGACGTCAAACACCATGACTATGAAACAGACGAACTACGCGTCCAAGTCCACTCGCCTTCTAATGAGGTAAGTTCTGAGAATATTTCATTCATTAAGAAACTAAGAAAACCGGATTGAACACCATATTATGTTTAAGTTATTGATGGCTACTACAAATCAAATCTAGACTTAACACAGCGTTCGTTTCAGTGATTTTACAATTTCCTATCAAAAGACATCAACGATGATATAAAGAATTTAAACTTTAAAAAAAGACAATTGCTCTGATTTATTTTCCAGTAGGTATAAAAAGTAGTTATAATAAGTAGTTTGGAGTAACAATGCGTAGACAATGATGTATGTGCACTTATTTATAATTTGAGCGTATATTAGTGTGTGTCGGGATAGTGATCGGTTATTTGTAGTGTATGCAGTTTGGAACAGGGTTATAAAGTAGGCGGAGTGGTGAAGCGAGCTATTGACCCCGCTCCACGTGCAGCGAGCGGTGCACGATGCACCGGCGCGGCGGCAGCCGCTCGCTCGGCGCGTCGCACGCGCAACCATGCAACTTATCGCAACTCGCAACAGACAATGCACGCGAGCGCGACTCTACCCCGCGCTCCAGCCAGTGGTCACTCTCACACGTTTACCGACTATAAACTAATGCATAACTGTTCGCTAATCAGTTCCACTCGTCCCAGAGTTGCCTATTGGTCATGAACTCATGATTCAATTATTGAAAACTATGACATCATTTATTGTTACCAAGCTACGCTTACCATTAGATCGGATGAATAATTTTCCTATGCATTATGATTTATGAGTACCACGCATAATAATATAATAATATTGTATTGCTGTATTGTTGTTATAGATTACAAATTTATATACAAATGATCTGTTTTAATGCTTCGGCAAACAGGAAAAATAGGTACTAATTGTGTGAGGTAGGTAGGTAAATTGTCCGATACAAATGCGGACTGTGTATTCAAATTTAAACAATACAGATATTAAATTAAATAGCTTAATATCAAGTGTAAAGATAACACTATCGATCATTAAAAATTCGGCAGCACTCGTAAGGTGATGTCGATATCATTGAAAATAATAAATGCATTTCAATCATTTTACAACAGAGATTAGATAAAGCGGTAGGTCACGACACCAATACACTGGGCTGCACACAGGCGCAGTAGCGCACTATGCACCATCGACTAGATAAACAAAGAGTACACGTGTGGCCGCTATTACAGTTACTTGTTGAAATCAGCTCGGCTCGGGTTAATGCGTGGCACGTATTTGACGTTGCGTCACGTCAGTTAGAACACGCAAGCGCTTAATTTTATAAGCTGGTCGACCCTTAACTCTTAAGTTTACTGCGTGCCATGTAACAGGTAGCCAAAGATTACAATTTTAAGTCCTCCGGTACTTCGCCATAGATTAAAAGTCGGTACTACGTAGTTAGTGTCCGACGCCGGCCGGCCGGCGCGCGCGCCTCACACGTCATCAGCATCGACCGCCTTATCGCCGCCCGGCCACAATTTGTACACAATATTAAATTTATGTTTAATTTACAAAGTCGATAATTGGCCGGTTGACCCGGCTCAATATTTTAATCTGACCGTCAATTTGTTTGCCAAGGCTGGATAAAGGTTTTGCTGGCATTACCTTCGATTTTATATTTCCACGATCATAAATAAAGCACTCAATTTATACGATCGCTTAAGAGATTATAAAAATAATTTTCGTAAAAGTTAAATAAAGACCTTCTATTGTAAGTTGAGTCATAACACAAGAATAACTTTAAACAACAAAGAATTTAGGGCGAAACAATAACGGGACCGTTCGATGTAAAGCAATTACAATGATTACTCATTAATTTATGTTTATTGATTGACATATTATAGGTAGTTTGCGAAAAACAAGTTGTTTTCGACGACAAGATCAAGAAAGTACATAGTGGCATAGTGATTTTACAACAGTAATAACAATAAGGAAGCAAGGTGCGCGCGCGCAGGCCTTGTGCCGTTGTGCGTAGATAGTGACGTAGCACGCGATATTACCGTGACGCAGCGCGACGCGCGGCTCGCTCGCCGCCACTGTAGTTTGTAGTTAATGCATACTCTATGTGTGGCATCATCTCTATGATTTAACTAAAGTGGGTGTTTACCAGCTATCATTATTTATCTTTTTGAAACGTGTAAAGTTGTAAACAACATCCCTAACCCTAACTGGGCTAACTTTATATATTTTTTATAATACTCCATGCTACAAAACTCAATTGCTAATAACAAGAGCATCAACAATTTAATTTCAAAATTAATAAACAAATAACTGCAACTACAATCTGACAACAAAGAACGTAAAGTAAACGGAGCGATACGCACTTGTTTACTGGTCCGAATGTCGGTGTATTGAGCCTGATTAATAATAGCCATGTAGGTATAATATCAAATAGTTTTTGCGTCACCCTAAGCTAGATAGAGCAGCGCACTTCATGAAAACAAGTTGATAAATAGATAACACGCATACAACTCATGTGCCTATTTTTATAAAATGCAGGAGAAACCCAAAATGAGATAGGAATTACTGAAAAAAACCTCCAATTACAGCAACAGCGATTTATCAAAGAAATGACGCGCGGTTTTCCCCAGGTGCCGCGTTGTACGCTCATGAGCGTCAGCACTTACAAACCCGCTCTACATGTACAGAACCGACACACGATCTAACTAAACCTCTCTCTGACTCACCGCCGCATTCATGTTCGTAAACAACTATTATTTTACCGGCAAACCCGGACAGGGGAATTACGTAATTTATAAATAACTGCATATTAACTCATTTCGTTTAAATGCCCAAAACATCAGTGTTGCAAGACTTTCAACATAAAGATCGCGCTGTGGTATCATCTAGCCCTATACCATCATAGAAAACGTTTAAAATAACATGCTTGTACATAAAACGCTCGAAAGCGACTACACCATCACAACGTCAGGCAATAAGATATAAAAATAAAGAGTGCTCGGCTGAGAAATAAGGTCACCGGCAGGCCCGGAACCGAGTAACGGTATTCGTTACAAAATCGCGTCAAGAATTATTTTCACGTGCGCTCAGCGCGCGGCGCCGCGCGCCGGCGGCCATACCGTTAGCCGGTGGCGATGGCGGGCCAACATCAGCTAATTCACCACAGCCTTGTCCGCCGTTAAGTGGAACACTTGTGGAAGTTAATGGCTGCCCAAATTATTTGGTTCTACAAACACTTTTCGTCTTCGTAATCGCAACTAGAACGTATATAAGTCTCGATTATTCTTTGGAGAGCAATAATAAACCGCTGCATCTGACTTGATACATGAAAATTACGTAATCTGTATTTAAAGCGATTTCCCCAGTATCGGTAACCGGCGAAACGCCTTTCGTTTGCGGAGGTCGTTAACGGTCCGAAGTGAGCAATGAGTTGAGCCGGCGCACGGCGCGGGCGTTGCTAATAGCGCTACCAGCGAGTGACGCTCTCCACACTCCGCGACCGCCGCGAGTGTGAAAGTGCTGCTCGCACCTGCATTGTCCATGTACAGTGACAAGTTCAGATTCACTTTACTTTTACCATGAACTACTTCATCTATTGTTACACCTGTGTGATTACCACATTATTTTAAAATACTTACTTATGTAACTGTAACTTACTTTAACAAAACCAACACAACACCTTTAGTTGCAATAAACTTAACGCCAATAATTTGGCCACATATTGTCATTTTCGCAATCAAATCAATTAAACCTGTACCCTACCTAATAAAAAATGGAATTTAAGTATCAAGCTTGTTATTTTGTTCAAATTTACCTCACTTTTCAATTGTAAATGGCGGGTTATGCGAGTGTTGATGCGAGGTGTAGTACACAATGAATGACTACTGCTGAGTGGAATTTACATTAGTACAAAATTGTATTTAAAGGTAGGTAATATAGCTAATAAGTATATTGATAGAGCAAGCCATCGCGCGTGTCCGAACAATATAAAGAGTCCTCGAGGTGGCAGACAGTGATAACTTGCTAACAATGTAATTAATAACGCATAACTGATATAGCTAGCGAAAGTAGTTATGATTCAAAAGCGTATTATAAATGCGTTTTCCAGATTTTCCAGTCCAGTTAAATTTTTTTTTCGATGGAACGAAGACACTTACGCTCATGGCGCTTACCGTTGCGTGGAGTAGTCGCGTGCACGACGCAAATTTCACTCAACTATACAAACTGTACGCTGTTTATGTTTTCCTAACGCAACTTATTTATTATTTGTTTATTTATTGCTTAAAACTAAGTTATTCACACCAAGTTAGTTATTTAAACTATCAAATATAATCAAATCAACTAACTTTATACATGTTCATATTGATTTCAATAACTCCCTCCTAAAATGCCTGAATCAATGAAACAAACAAATATTCTGGATGAATTTATAGCGCCATTTACATGATGCAAGTTTATCAAACGTTTTGGGGCGAAAAGTCGTATGCGATTGTCATAGATGATAATCTTCAGATGATTATCGCATCCGCACGCTAGCTTACATTCAACCAAAAAACAAAACTCGGCTACTAGTATGTCATACGACAATCGTAAGGTAATTATCGCCAAGAGTCTTGTTTACACTATGACTTACATTGCAATTTGAAATTATTTGCCTACGATTTCTCAAATCGTCTGAACACGATCTTGTATGTCATGTTTTCAAGATCATGCGAGTATCGTACATCGTTTGGAACCGATCTGCATGCCAGACTCGCCCTTCCACGTACGATATCGTATTAATATACCTATACCTGTACCTATGATGTTTACATGACCACATTTTTTTTCTTAATTTCGAGAATCGTATGTTCGAGGTAAGAACCTCGCATCGTGTAAATGGCGCTTAAGAGTTTTTGTCGTTGAGAGCGTAAATTGAAACTTACACTAGGTCTTGGCGGAGAAACCATGGGGAACGAAAACTACTCGCCCCTTGCGCTCTGGCGCACTGAGCATAGGTGGATTACCTATGCTCCATAGGTACCACCACGCTCAGTGGCCAATCGGCCACAATGATGTGACAAGTGATTGGCCTAAAAGTATAATAATTGGATCAATGAAATAATATTCAAATTTGCCTTGTTATTTTAACCACTATCACTAAATCACTATCACTCCATATTATAAAACAATGTCCTCCACCATGTCGTGTCTGTTCGCGTTAAACTCAAAAGCTACTGCACCGATTTGCTGTTTTCACTAATGGATAGAATGGTTCTCGAGGAAGGTTTTAGTATATAATTTGTCAAGCGGGCGAAGCCGCGGGCATCAGCTAGTAACACATAACTAAAAAATACATAAAAGTAGTGTAATTTCACGGTTGTAACATCGTCTTAAAGTTGTGACATGGTTTCTAAATAAATCAAGGTTGATAAGATAACTACGATAGAGATTTGTTAGTACAAGACGCCACAGAATGTTGAATCTGATAGCTTACTTAAGGTGATGGGCTCGATTTAGGCCACGAGCCGGACGTGTCTTAAAACATTTTCTAAGTTTATCTTTGTCTTGGATGGTTCAACAAAACGTACAATGAAATCACACTTATTCTTAATTTATTTTGAATTCTACATCTACGCAGTAACTACCTGTTGCGTGTTTCATCTTATTTTATAACTGGTATCTGGTATATTATTCAGCTCGCCAGCATCTAATGCCGCGCTGCTTTGATGTTATGCTGATGCATGTTAACTAGTATTTAATATCGCTTTACCCGCTCACATTAATACAGCTAATCACGTATTATACTGAGTACCTATGTACCTAGTGCTTTTTTTTTGTTTTTGAACGTTTTTTTTTGTTGTAATGCGTACATTTCGTTTCGGTAAAATACCTAATACCTACCTACTATTTTATTCTACTTTTTGAACATTTTCGTTGCAATAACGTTTACGAATCAAAATAAAAAGCTGAGCGAGTTATACAACGATACTAAAATGGCTGTACGCCTCAGATACCATTCTGTACCTAATACGAGTAGGTACTTATGAAGAAGTAAATACGTTCTAAGGCTGCCCACTTTCTGAACCTTAACACAATAGATCTTAGTTTAAGGGTAAAATATGTAGGTAGCTATTTAGGTACTAACTTATAGCACAATCGGTATTCATATAATTCTTGATAAATAAAGGTCGAGTAAAGACAAAAACTTTATTTTGTACTAACTGACCCGCGCAACTTCGTCTGCGTCACATTTTCCATTATTGCTCACCTCCTATTTGTAACCCATCTTCCTCGATACATGGGCTATCTAACACTGAAAGAATTTTTTAAATCGGACCAGTAGTTCCTAAGATTAGCGCGTTCAACCAAACAAACAAACTCTTCTGCTTTATAATAATAGTATAGACTAGCTGACCCACGCAACTTCGTCTGCGTCACATTTTCCATTAATGCACGGCTACTTTTAGTCTTAGCGTGATGATATGTAGCCTATATCCTTCCTTGATACATGGGCTATCTAATACTGAAAGAATTTTTCAAATCGGACCAGTAGTTCCTGACATTACCCCGTACATACAAACTTACAAACAAATTTTACCTCTTTATAATATTAGTATACTTAGAAGAAGATTACTGCAGCGGCCAGCTAGAGAATGAATGGACGAACGTGTACAGTACGAATATTCTAACTTTACCCATGCGAAGTTGGCTGTTAGTGACGACCGCGCAGGTCCCATCGTGTAGAAAAGTGTTACGTTCGTAGATTATGTTTTTTTGTGTAGGTACGTGTTATATTTGAATTTTGAAAAAATGCATGCAATAACAATAACACGATCACAAAGTAACACAACAAACACATACACTACAAGAAAGCACAAAATACAAGTCAAACAGTACGAAGAAACCAGAATAATTAATTAAAACAATAACAATGTTTAACACTTTTCGCACCAACAGTCGTATTGCATTGAGGAAGCGAGGCACAAGTATGCATCAAACGTATACGAGTGACTGAGACGGCATACGCGACGTACCCGCGCATGCGCTTTTCTATGTTTCTTGTCAAATTGACATCCTGCGCAATCGATTGCGACGTACTTCGCATGGGTAAACTTAGATTATTCGTACTGTAAATGTGGGCCGAGGCGTAGCCGAGGTACAAATACGTGAGTCCATGCCTTGTTGTGGCTAAGGCTTTTATAATACTTTTCTCAAATGATGCGCGGAAATTAAAATACAATTACTTTTCAAAATCAATCACGAACAACAATAATTATTTCCGCGTAAAAGTTTTTATTTTTTATTTCAATAAACAGCTTTCTGCAAGCCAGTTCGAAATTTAAATAAAACCTTTGATAACTTAACAAAGGTTTTATTTAAATTTCCTTGATTGCCATGTTTTAGAATAAAAGATCGTTCCATTTTTAAATTACACGACAGATATGAGTTTACTATATGTTATTTATTTGGCCGCAAAACACGACAGATATAGATTTTCATACAACTTTTGCCGGCCAATGCTTGGCCAGTACAACAATTTCGATTTATCTCGAAAAACCAAGACGAGAGTCAAGAGCAAACCCATCTCAAATAAAAAATGGGTTGTCGAAATAATGCTCAAATTTCCAAGCATGTTTAAGAAAAATTAAAAACAGCTTTAAATATGTATCCTTGACATATTTATAAGCGCTTGTCATGATAGTTCCCCTGCTTGGTAATAAAATAGTTTGGCTAATGTATTCGACCCAAATACGCGCCGAAACAGAGATGATTGACCATTTAATGATGTCAGGAAACCGTTGCGAATTTACAACGTTTTCTGTTGCTTCTATTTGTCAACGATATATAATCCGCGCGCAATTAGAATGGTATGGAACTTTGTCAAAGTAATTCGAAAATTAGTTTTTCTTCAAGTTGCGATAGCAAAAATGCTCTGAATATTGATAATAAATTAGTTTATATATGTCGTAGACATAACTAATTTGTTATCAAAATCCATAACCATAACATTTGCCAATAGTGTGGAATTCCAGAATATTGCAATCGTTTCTGTTGAAAGTTTTTTTTTTCAAATGGATGGTATAATTACAGCGTTTTATTTTTTCATGGACGTTGTTACATTTTTGTTGTGCTATAAATATCGGTCCTCCTACGATCGAGCAGCCAAGGCAAGGTCGGCCCTTTGTGAGTGACCTCATTGCATTCGCCTTGGAATAGTTGCATGATTTATGTCTCTTATCTAAAAAGCTGGTGGAACAAGGCGAATCTCGATTCTTTGTCATTTGGATCAAAACACATAGTGCAACTTACAATAGCGACACATCGTGCATGTAATATCGGTTTAAAATAAATGCTGTAACAGCTCAGCGGGACTAAAACAGCCAGTTAAGTTGAATCAGCTAGCAATTCCGAAACTTCAGCGATAAAATCTTACTCGTAAAGAAGAAAATTACTTTAGACAAATTGTTGTTTGATTCTACTAAATTGGCCTTTTTAGACCCGCAGCATTCTGACTCCCAATTCCTCCTCGCAGTCGTCTTTCAGCGTCACGCACGGAATCGCCGGTTGACTCAACAACGCAAAATAACTCGTTTCGGATTTGAGGTAACAGTAACACACCACGACCGTTACTACGTGGGCGAGTGTCACAAGTCTACAGTTACGACTACGCAATATTAGCCACATTAGTATGCCGGCGTCGGGTCGGCGCTAAACGACGATTAATGTTTTAGTGTGATCTTGAACATACAGGTCAAATTACAAGTATGCCAACAATGGAATAGAGAAGACCGTGAGAAGGAAGGAAACCGAATTCCAACGCAAACAATACACTGCGTGTTTAGTTAAATGAGTAAATGAGATCAAGATAATTGAATAAGCGCTTGTCACTTTTTCCGAGCCCTTGAATTGGTAGTAGGTATTCTTGGTGTTGTCCTAAATTAATAAAGCTGACTGGGCTTAGTCGGCATGCAGAGTATGCGTTTCGACATTTCGAAATATTTTCGTATGAAGAGCAAGTTTAATTGCAAGCGTGAGGTGAGGCGGGGAGCGCACCGCGCCCGCGCCTGCTCCGGCATGGTGACCCACTGACCTAGAATCGCTGATATTGAACCAGCAGCGACGCACAACCCGTACTCGAAACCCGACCTCTACTTGCGTTGTTCTTTATTTTACCATTCCAAAGCTAGGTATTTGAGTAAAATCCTTTTACACCTAAATAACACTACGATAAAGCGATTATGAAGTCATCAAAATAAACTAACGCAGTTACCTGTAACCGACGTTATTGCTGTCATGGCGTTGCTAAGTCACTAGGAAAACTAGACAATAATTTGGTTCCTTTCAGTTGATTGTTGTAGGTACCTAGTTTATTACAAATTCATTTATTAAATTAAGGTAGCGTAGGTATTCTTTGAGTAAAGTATTGAAGTAGGTGCCTATTCAAAGCTATCCTATTGGCACGTCGCAGGTCAACAATGTAACGGTGCTTTCCGCGATGCGTATGCTACGACCGCGTGAAGCGAACAGGTTCCCGTATCCGTTATCAACTGATAACTTGGGGCGCGGTGGGTCGCACTCCGTTTTTGGGTCAGGTTGGGTCACGACGCCTGCGTGTTAGCCGCCTGTCCCCTCGAACATATTTAGCACTATTTCGATATCTAAGAATAGAGAGGCAACTACGCTTGCAGGCATCTCAAGGTAAAACGCTCACTTTTCTAAGCGTCGCACGTAAACGATGCGATTATAGCATCACGCCGGGAGTCAGTGATGTAGAAACATCGGCATCGCGTCCTTGTGCAGATTTCACGTTCAATTACGTAATGGCATGAGATTTTATTTACGTGTAAGTCGAGTGTATTACGCGGTCGCCCGCGCCGCCTACGCGCGGCCGCATGCCTCTCCGGAGAGGGCGGCGAGCCGTAACGTTTTACCCCGTGACGTCACCGTCGCGTCGCGCCTACGCTAAATAGTTCGCCAAAGCGCTATGACGTCGTTCCTAGAATTCTGATTGCTACGGACTTTGACGTCATTCGCCATCTGATTCAGTCTCGCACTTGATAGATAAAATGCTGGCATGCTTTTGCTACCCGGCTTGCATCATTGTCTGCGCTACGCAACATCAATTTCCTGACGACGAGTTGACGATAGACGACGACACTAGCCGACTTACATGGTCGGTTGGATTTATTTTAATTTAATAGACTTTCATCAAAATTTTCTCGCGCAATTTTACAAATCAAATTAAGTAAGTAAAATGTGTTCTAACAAAAATACAATCGAACAGAATGAAGGACAGTAATTATAGTAATTACCTACAAACAGTAAAATAGTTAGTACCTATTAAATAATAAATGTTACTGAAGTTACATCATTAGGCACCATTTGGTTTGCTCTATAAATACCTATAGCAATTGTTGTCCGTACTAGATCCAGAAATAGAGCACATGAGGTTACCCGGGCGAAACCGGGCCGCCTAGATGCTAGGATCGCGACCCGCAGACCTGGCGTTCGCCAACTAGGCCGCTGGTTCGTCCTGCACAATCGATGAGCCAGACCTAGTTTGCACTGACGACATTTTCCAGTAAATTCAAAACGCAAGCTGCTTCAACGGGAATAGGTAGTTGTGATTCATTATATAAAAGGGAAATTGAATAAAGTTTTCCTCATAATTCTAAAGTAGGTACCTATGCTTAATTTGTCAACCTAAGCAATGCATGAATTTTATTAGCCACGCCCGAACAAACGGTTTGGAAATGCTGAAAGTGCTCTTATTTTTTATCAAGTAGAATTAAACGCCAGATAATCAACAAATTAAACGGTTCTTTCCAAGGAGAATAATTGCAATAAAAATCACCGGCTGCATTTTGATGTATAAAATGTAGGTCACGGATTTTTGGGGCAAGGTTGCCGGTTGCAGCGACTTGGTGGAGGGCGTACAGCGGGCGCTCGCGGCGGCGCGGCGCCGCGCTCGCGTGGCCTGCTTCCACTGCATCCGCTTTGCAACCAACTCTGTTTGTATTCACCAATCATACAAGGCCACCGTGCCAATTGATTGATCAGCTTAAACGTGCACATCCGATAGGAATCGCATTCGCTAATTCAATGTAGCTAAGGTCTAAATATTTGGAACGTGATTTGACGATTAAGTGCAGCAACTCGTGGCACTTTATTGCTCATAATGACTGTTTGAAATACTATGTAGCTTGTTTATTTCATAACCTTTTGTTTCTTAACAATAAACACAATATTCATAATTCGTAAAGGTATAATAAGTATATCACATTCACTGGTTATATTTGGAACCTAGTTTTACCGACTTATATTTTACCTTAGTTATACATATTCGTCTTAGGGTGCATCCACACCGCAGTTACTTTTTGTGGAGCAACAGAATGCAACACGATAACATTATGTAACATTCTTCAACGTATGACTTAACTTATATATAGGTACCTACTAACAACAAATAACTTTTTGTAATAGAATGTTGCCCATTAACACTTTGAAACGTTGCTCCACAAAAAGTAACTGCGGTGTGGACCGTGGATGCAACTGTAAGTAGGTACCTACCTACCTACCTACTGTTTATTATCATTTGATAAGAAGATAAGGAGCTTGGTAAATCTTAGCAAATTAGATGTAAAACAATTCAGAATATTAAAATATGTCATGTTGGTATAGGTATCTTGTACATTTGCATAAATCTACGAATATTTCTTCGCCACCACGTGTAAGTTGATTCACTTCTGCCCACCGGCCCACGCACCTATTTCTAGATACAGCTCAGATATGAATGTTGGTTGGTAGATATATGTATTATGTAGGTACTTACCTAGACTGTAGTAGGTACACACAAAAGTGATACAGATACCTACTAGTAATAGTTTATTGGTAAGCATAAATAACACTCACTGAGTTATTTATGGTTATCGCACAACACATAGGTATATACCGCAATGACTTACAAGTGAAAGAAAGCATGCTGGCACTCTATATTTGTATTCATTGCAGATTGCATGGTTCGCTTTAATCCTCGTCGCCGCGTCGGCTAGGTAGTCTGTGACAATACAACTGCAGGACTGCTGGCAATCAAGTTATTACTAAGTTATTAGACGAATATAATAAAGCGAAGAAGTATGACCAGAGGACCAGAGCGAGAGAAAATATTTACCTACGGAGAAAGCTATTTAAAGTAGATCAATTTTCAATGAAGTAGGTACTAGGTAGGTAGGCACTACTCTAGCTAGGTACCTGTCTACTACTGTTATGTAATGTCGAGAAATCCTACCTACTTAATTTCTAATAAGAGATCACCATCATTACATTATTGCTTACTATAGGTAGGTACCTACCCAACCCACATTTTATCTGTTATCTAAATCTTATCTTTACCTAGGTAATTTACCTACGTAGTAACATACCCACCAACGCAATAGAAAACATGGCTGAAGATGAACTAAAGAGAAAAACAAAAAACACGTTTACGTTTGACTAAGTATTTATTTATACTTAGTGAGAAGTGGGTACAATAGACGAAAAGTTCATTTTGTAAATCCAATGGCGCCGCCGAGGCCACAATAGGCCGATTATTGGGTAGCAGTAGAGCTATTGACCTATTTATTAGTGCACGATCGCTCGCCGACAACCGAATTGCTTATGCATGCGTGGACCTACGTGACTTTTGCTGACTGCAGCCTAACAGAATGTCTAATTTAATGTAAGAAAAATCGACAATTTAACACAATATACTTTCGTTTAGCGTTAAGATTTGTGATTTTAAAATGCAGGTACATAATAATATATCATCATCATCTGTCTAGCCTTTTCCCAACTACTTTGGGGTCGGCTTCCAGTCAAACTGGATTCAGCTGAATACCAATATTTTACATGGAGCGGCTGCCTTCCACTTAACAGACCCCCACAAGCCATTTACTGATTAACACGGTATTTCTTGGCAAGACTGGCTTCTGACAATCCGTAACGACTGCCAAAGATTTACAAATGATAGCCGGGACCAAGCACTACTTAACGTGCTTTCCGAGGCACGGAGAAAACTCGATTTATTAAAATGGTCACCCAGCCACAGACTAACCTTGGCAAGCGTTGCTTAACCTTGAAGATCAACCCGTGCTGCTGTTGTTATTTAGCCACGAGGTCCTCTAATGATATATAATATAGGTATATATTGTACAGTAGGTACCTATAGTACATCTCGTTTAATATTTACCACAGCATACTAAATATATTTTAAATTACCTAAACCACACACAGAGATGCCTGCTACAGTTTCTTTTGTAGCTGAATAGATATATTCAAAGTAATATTATCGGTCGTTGAATCCGAAGCACACTATTGTTTTCCCCACCGCTACCTACGTAATGAATTTTAAGTGCATTGTCCTGCCTGCCGCAGTGTCCTGTCACTTATGTGATCACTGACGCTGGTACCTTACTAAATAAACGATTCGAGGTTATTTATTAATTGTCATTCCATGTCGACCGCTACTTTCCCCATGTGTCATGGTAGAAATGCCAAATAGATTACCCTACCTTGGTGCCTACCCATCTTTCAAACGGGAACCTGTTTGTAACGTCCTTGTGAAACGCAGACTTAATTTGTTTTACGCTACGTTATCTACGCATCGCGAATGTTTGGGTAATGGACTGCTGAAAGTATATATTGATAAAACATGTTGATTTAGTGGAGTCGCATTGAGTGGCGCAGGCGCAGGCGTAACGTGTGTCATCACGCACGCGCGTCATACAGCGTTGAGCGTAGTATCTACCGCCGACCGGCCGGCTTCAGCCATTGACACAGTATGACTGGCAATGCCACTTGATCGCAAACCCGTATTTTGTTTTATGCTTTCGCTGATCAGCAGCAATCACATGCATAACTCTGTACCTACTTATACCTCTTATCGCCCAAGCAGAACACAATTATAGAAAATAAATTTTATACACGCGACACAAAGCAGTAACTCTCGTGACATTTGATAAAAATTTCATACTTTGATATTGAGAAGTGTAAAATATTTAAGAACGGAACTAATTTTCTTCTTATTGATCATTAAGACAGAAATATAAAGTTTCAAAACAGAAGAGGCGTTACGAGCATCGATAATCCGTTTTGCGCAGTGGCAACATCGATGCGCAGTAGAGCGAACAGTTTTCGCAATCCTGAGACACCAAGAGCACCCGACTATCGCGTACTAAATAGAACCGCAAGACTGCCACATTGCCACCGTATCTCTAAATTAAAATATGAAGGCGCATCCCCGAGCAAAACGCAGCGCTAGCCGTTTTTTGTGCAGTTTTTTGGAGCTATACCTATACTCTTTTATCTAAAAGAAATATCAACTTATAAAAAATACATTAAATTTCTGCATAATCTTGGCTTCAAAATGGTAGGTTTTGTACTTACACTAATGGATAGGCAGTTTAATTATGAACATAACGACCAAAATTCGATTTTATAACGATTTTATTCAACATTCTGAGCGTATTCGCTATTGTATCTCTTGCGCTGTTATTGAGGGAAAAAACGGCAATAGGTCATCTAAGTCTTTGATGATTTACTAACAACATACATTCGTCGAGCGTTATGTATATGTTTTATTTGGAAATAATATTGTTGTATTTATTTGATTTCGATATTTACATTTTTAGCAACATGTGTTTTTAACGGTCGGTTACTTATATGAAATCATAAGTTTAGAACTAATTTAGATCAATTTCATCAGCAAACGAGGTCAAACGTAGGTATAACAACAAAATCAAAATCCAATAAATACTGATTAATATTATTAGTGTTTTTGACGGTGAAACGTTGACATTAGTTGCGATGCAGTATTCCGAAATTCCGTAAAGACTCTCGACCGTCAACAATACAATGGCCGCCCCTAATGACCGTGAACCTCATTTTTGTATTATCTAATAGGTAATATGATATTTTAAACTTTCGTCAAATAACACTGGAAAAAATGAAATGACATAAGTAACTACTAAGTACTTGATACTACTATTTAGTCGAAATTACCTATAAGTTCAAAAACATTTATTAACCATTGGATTGGATTTACTACTTTATTTCGTAAGTACCTTTGGTCAAGGGTCAAGGGCATGATATATTCATGTAATGCAATCGCACTTCATCATCATGAGCGCCAGATTGAAGCTACTGACTCTATAAGCGAAAATAGTAGCCCAATTATGCAATTCAGCACTGTCTTGGTTGTTGTACCTAGTGCAAGAACAATAAAGGCTTGCTTTGCTTATCGCTTACGGAGATCGCAGACCATTCCCTCAGTTGACATGTTCAGCATGAAATAAATTAACTGAACATAAAATATAACTTCAAGTATGAAACGCAATAAACATGTCTAACTCGATAAACTCATGCCAGCGTTATCATGATAAAGTTGCTCGGCGACTTTCACTGGCATTTCAAAGCCGTCCGTTTCGCCATCGAATGAAGCAATTGTGCAATAGTTGTCACTTTTTACATAACCACGCTGGCAAGACACTCGCCGATCACGTTAACACGCCTGACGGAACTACTGGCTGATTCTGACAATCTCTATTATCATATCTAAAGGCAATTAATTATCCTAACAAAACGGAGCAAAATACCCGTGTCATGCTCATTTCCCACTTCAATATTTACAAATTCTGCTTAAACCTATATTTATTTTTACGTGCATTTCTGGTATCACTATATGCATAATTATTATAAAACTACCTACTACTGCGTGTGTTTCTCGAGGAAGGTTTTAGATTTGTCAAGCGGGCAAAGCCGCGGGCATCAGCTAGTTCCTAATAATTAGTCCTGATAGCGGAAACATTAAGTGTGTCAAGCAATCATCAAGATACTCATTATTGTAACTTTCATTGTTCCGGCTCGAGTGAGGGGCACGCCAGTCCACGTCTCATGGCTCATGGCACGTCTACACTTGCACGAAATCATGTAAAAGTGAAAGTATGATGTGATCAGCGACCCGGCGCTCAACGCTAACTGTACTGATCATACAGGGAATTCCAGTGAAACGCCATCTTCACATATATTTTAAATAAATACAAGTATTTTGATTTTTATTATGTAGATACCTATATGATATGGGCACGCGCATGGAAACAGCTTAAAAAAAATCAAAGTCTAATAATTACTGAAAAAGGATCACTACCGATAAGTCTCCATAGATCATTGATATAAATATCAATGCCATAGAATAGAATCCTTAGAGATTATAAAAAAGTGCTACATACACTCATTATGTAGGTAGTAGGTAGATAACGTGTCAATCACGAAGGTGGCCGCGCAGAAGGAAGCCGGAGACGAAAACTACCAATGTCAACCAGTCGACAGCTCGCCGCTCGTGGCATATAATTGACCGAGAGTGTGACCGCGATACGAGCAACTTTACCAGTGCGTGATAAGTATACATAAATGCGTCATACAAGCCCATTTCCTAATGCTGGTGTTACAAGTTCAAGTCAATTATTATCCTTAAGATATCTACTATACCTACCGACGTACGCCTGGTAAATCAGTTCCATTAAATATTTAACGAAAAATAGAGGAAAATGGAACTCCGTGTTGTTGCGGACTTCCCCACTGCAGAATTATTATTTACTAGCTTTTGCCCGCAACTTTGTACGCGCATATTCTGGTTTAAAAGATTAATAAACTCACACAAACGGACCAAAAAAAAATATTACAGTGAAAATTTAGTATAGCCCATTTATTTCAATATTATATAAATGCGCTTTTCTGTTAGGTACTTGTAGCGTAGATTACCACACTCAGAATCAGAACTTGTTTACCTCTACCGAGCAAGTATTTGAGCGGTGTGTTTCCTGTTCTGAGGCAAAAGCCCGTCAAGTAGTTAGGTATTAGGAATTTCCATTAAATACTTATTACTGTGATTTTATAAGCATATCAACAAAACACTGTACACGGAAAACAATCGTTTTAATTCGTAATTAGGTTTAGTTCAATTAATAAATAATACCAAAGAATTACCGTGCTGGTAAAATTATAACGGTGCATAGAGCGGATAACGCACAATACGGATACCGCACATGCATCCCGCTCCATTTCTACCCGGTCATGACGTCACTTCAACTCGTTCACCCGATCACTGTACGTGCGAAGGTCGGCCATATTGATTTCATGTTCGTAAATACTTTAGTTAATGCTGTAATATAAATTGTGTAGCGTTATAAAGCTTGTGTATACCTAATAGGTATACGCGAAATGCATTGAACTCGAACTAATAGTCTTGTGAAACAGACATGAGTTAGGTATCTATTTGTACTGTGGGTGGTGAAGTACTTTTAGTTCCATAGGATATAGAACTTCTTACAATAGATCATCTGATTGTGTTGATGTCTCTACGTTAAAGTACTGAAGATCTAAACTATAGCATTAACACTTTCACAGCCGATCACGTGCAGAGTACGTCCCAGGTTGATTGTATTGTGACGCTGATCACGTTCTCAGTACGTGACTGACTTTCTTAGTGTTTGTTTTAAAACGACGTCCGTAGTCCGTGTTTGGCGTGCATTGATATAATAGTGTAGTGCTTTAGCTACGCACACATGTAAGAATAACCGTGGTGGGGCGCTTGGTGTGAGCGGAACAAGCTATCGAGTGTCGCGCTGCGCCAGTGTTCCCGCGCCGCTATTGCGAGTGCACGTACACGAATTTTGGCGCGAAATGGCGAGTTCACGGCGAAGTTATCGGCTCGATTCGAACGAAATTATTGACTCCTTGGTTGCTGATGATGATTCGGATATTGAAGAAGCCCCAGATATTGAAATTCAAGGTAAATTATTGTATTTTGTTGGGTTATTATTGTAGAAATGTAGCCTTTTTGCGTCGTACATATTTTTATTGTTTTTTTCTCTTTCCAGACCTTATTCAAGACTTGCAAGAGGTTGTATCGGTTCATGATCGACAAGATGTTGATGCTGACATGTCAGACGACTTATCTGAACCTGTACGGGGGGAACATGTACGGGGCCGGGGTCGTACACCTCGAAGAAATACGAGATCCCGCCTCGGTCGCGGTCGCTCGGCGGTGCGTTCGGCTACACGCGGGCGCGGCGTTACCCGCAGATCAGCAGCAGCACTTACCCTCAGAGAAATGGATGAAGGTAATGGATGGTCATGAGCAATGGTAAATGCTTACGTCATTTACAATAAATCAAGGTCTCAAAGGCGCCGCCCGCGATTCTCGCAGTTCCTGATGGAGTGTGGTGACCAGCTGCTGCAAACTGCACCAGAGGCTGAACCAGGACCCTCACGTGGCCCACACCATGTAGGCAGCAGTACCAGACTAGTGGGAAGGCACTTTCTCGAAAGGATACCGAGCACCGAAAAAAAAGAGAAGGTGGCAAGAGTCTGTAAAGTTTGTGCAGACATTTCTAAGAAAAACACTGGCAAACGAGGACGCAAAGAAACCATATTTTACTGCCCAGACTGCAACGTGCCTTTATGCTACCATCCTTGCTTCAAAATGTCTCATACACGCAAAAATTACACGACTTGAACACGCAAAAGTCCATGTTCGACTTTTTTGTTTTTCCATAAAACCTCTTTTTTATTCTACATTTTTAAATAAAAAAAACTAATTTACGTCTGTTTTTTATTTTTATCCTAGAAATAAACAAGTCAATAGTATAAATAAAAAAATAATTATAGATTTATCATTGATAGTTCTCATTTTATAAATGTTGCAATATCGGCGAAAATCGCCGGCGAACCATGGAATCCGCGTTTTAAAATCTTCGGCTGTCAAAGTGTTAAAAACCTACTATTGTTTAGTATACCTACATTTTCATGTTTCATTACAGGTGCGGATCGAGCTAAAGAAAAGGCTGGATGAAATAAGGCTGTTGGAGTCCCGGAAGTCAGCCAGATTGGCCGATGTGGACACAGATTTCGCCAGACTGGCAGATATGGCCGGTGACCGCCGCCGTGCCTCTGCCACCATTGAAGTACCTTCGCATCACATGCAAGGGTGAGTCTTATTTTATTTTTAATATAATTTCAAATTTCTATAGATCTGTAAGACCTGACTATAATGTACTTACCTATAAAAAGGTAAAATATAATCTGAAACTATTTATTATATAGGAAACTATCCTACAGAGTGATAGTATATTTTCTATTCATTTGATGTAGGTAAATCTGGAGAGCAGGGATTTAAATTAACAAAAATATCTATGTAATTTCGCCTTGAGGTAGCGGCTCACCTCGCCACAAGCTCAAAGGAAGGCCGCTGCTGCTGCATTTCTAATAGCCGCTCGCCGCCTTGCAAAATCTCTTTATCTGGATTTTGCAAACTAGTTAACTCTAACAACAGGAAGTAGGTCATCAAAAAACCAGCTCAGGGAGACAGTAATTTTATTGCATCCAAAATAATTAAAATGATAAACTTCATGGAGTTTTTATTTCGAAGATACCATACGTCAAGGGCACATTAAATTGAGCAAGAAAGAGTACTCACAGCCAACAACGGCTCCCAGCCATTAGGTATGAGTACCTACGTATTGTGCGTTACCTTGTAAGTAGGTGTAATCCGTTCACGAGTGTGCACTGTGCATCGGCGAAGTGGGGCCGGGCGCGGGCGAGCGTTGCGAAACGCGCACCGAACACGTTAGAAACTGGATGGAAGTGTTAGCGCGGAGTACGGGCGTGTCCTTGTCACACTTGCCTACATTCTGTGGCCGGAGCCCGCCGCCCGCGCCTCTCGCACCTCACCGCGCCTCTAACAGGGACAGAAAATGCAACGTTGTGAGAATGATTTAAAAAATCTCTAATGGATTACATAATTATTATCAATAGGTACCGATTGCAACTCCAATGAAATACACGACTTCAGGAGGTAATTATCAACGTAATGGAAAGTGCCACTCGAATGCTCTCGCTTTCAACTGCGTTCACAGACTAAAACACGAAATAAAACATTAAAACGAAACTTCATGAAATATGATGCGAAACTATTTCGTTTCAATATCTTTCACAAATAAGAACACTTCAAACGAGGGTATTTACCCTAGCTGCCAGCGACAGATGTTTATATTATGCTGCAGAATAACCGGAAAAAACCGGCCAAGTGCGAGTCAGACTCGCGCACCGAGGGTTCCGTACAAACCTGTAGGTATATAAGTAAAAGTTATGGTATTTTTATTGCTAAATGAAATCCATAACATAACAATGTGGAAAGCTGCGGTACCTTGTCAATACATATATGAAAACATTATGTATGTTTGGAAAAATCTTCATCTCTTTAAGAAGAGAAGATATCGGGTAGGTCTGAGAATCGGCCAACATCTGTTTTTTTTTTTTAATCGCTGAACAACGTTTGCTGGGTCAGCTAGTAAGTTTATGATTATTAAAAAAAATATACTATGTGATGTAACTAAAAATTTAAGATTTTCGGAATTTTTCCTATATGTGTACTTTATAACGTTGCTTCATGCCAAATTTCAAGATTCCAGGTCGTCTGGAAGTATCCTTTAGGTTTTGATTCCCTTGCGAGTAGTTGCGAGTTTCAAAATATGCGGCTTTAATTGCTGTATCTTTTGATTGCGTTGACGTAGAAGTTTGATTTTGTTACAGCTTAAAGATATTATAGACTTGAGTATTTGTTAAGAATTTCAATATAATACCACTACGCGTTCATGAGTAAAGGGGTAATAAGTTTAAAATTATTAAAAATATTTTTATTATATGATGTAACTAAAAATTTATGCTTTTCGCAATTTTTCCTTTATCTGTGTTATAAGACGTTGCTTCGTACCAAATTTCAAGATTCTGAGTTCACGGGAAGTACCCTGTAGGTTTTGATTCCCTTGCGAGTGTCGAAAATTTGCGGCATAAACGGGAATATCTTTTGACCGCGTTGACTTAGAAGTTTGATTTTTTCACAGCTCCAAGAGACCATAGACTTGAGTATTTGATATGAATTTCAGCTTGATACCTCCACGCGTTCCTGAGAAAAAAGGTCTTGACAGACAGACAGACAGACAGACGGACAACAAAGTGATCCTATAAGGGTTCCGTTTTTACCTTTTGAGGTACGGAACCCTAAAAACAACATCAAATGCCTGCCACGACGTGACGCTTGTCGACACCGCAGTTTCACTTTTCATCGTGATCGTGGTGAGAGGCGAGGCCTCCACCGTGGTCCAAATTTCACAATACCTAACCAAACCGACGCTCAAAGGAACGATCTGCTTTCAGATATTCACGCCAGCCTCAAGTCATTACAAATCAATCCGTAGTTGTTCTTTCTGCGATAGTTTGAAACGCTGCGCAAAACTTGACATCTTACAAACGAAAAGAATTACATTGCTAAATTCTACATTGAAATGTGTAAATCAATCTAAATGTGGGCATCATCAAAACAACTGACGAATCTAACGGAAAATCAATCCGTAGGTAGTTGTTCTTTTTGCGATAGTTTGAAACGCTGCGCATAACTTGACATCTTGCAAACGAAAAGAATTACATTGGTTAAATTCTACATTGAGATGTGTAAAAACAATCCAAATATGGGCATCATCAAAACAATTGACGAATCTAACGGAATTAAGGAGGACGAGGACGAGTCCATAAAAAATAATCAAGAAGTTGGTATGAGAAACTGGCTGGAGCTTAGCTAGCGGTTGATATTTAACTGCCTTTAGGCAGTGATTTCATGAAACCTGTTTAGTCAACTCTTTAAAAAGTTATGAGATAGATTGCATGAGATTGCAACTACAAAACCAGAGTGCCAATCAAAATCTACTAATAATCACATTCGCATCTCAATCACAATCTGTCAAAAATTTAAGAAAATTAAGGTTTTTTTGACAGTTTGCAATTGACATGCGAATGCAAAAGTTGATTAAAAATTTGTAGAATTGGCCCTCAGATAACTTTTGATTGAATGAGCTGATGAAGAATATTAGTGGGTACATAATTAGCATGGCCATACAATTTGTAGGTACATGCAACAAACAAGATCACGTTGTGCTCTCTCTCTATTTCATTGTGCTGATAGACAAGATAGAAATTGAATTCGTGTACAAAATTTCGCAATTACAGACCGGGCCATGGCAAAGTGAAAGTTTGCCAACATTCATTTTCTTTTAGTTACCAAACGTCGACGGCAGTAACGCTACTACGTATAAATTCACGCCTTTCGGATGAAACACATAGCTAATAGGTACTTGATTTTAAACGTCTGACAATAAATAGTAGCGACTAGACAATGAATCGTAACGATTTTGTTAGTACATGAATCAACTAAATTCAAAGATGGCGTCGCATTCGGCTGGTACTTGGCGCGGCCGCCATGTGACACAGTGACCTAGTTTCGAAATGGAACGCCACACACACTAGAATAATACAGTAGGTATATGGCGATATCCGCGAATGCTGCACCGACCGAGGCGACAACTAATTGAAGAACCTAATCAATTGGTAGCCACACAATTGATTTGAAGCACACCTAACCATAAGATGTGTTTAATTCGATTTGGAATAATAATGATGCATCTGTGCAATTGTAAAATCAAAGTACACAGAAGTGCAGATAACCTGTTATTGGCAATGCTTAAGTTTACCTACTGCTTACTTACAAATTTACCTACAGTTAATACTAAAATTTAAAACATTCAAAATGTACCTACAATTTACAACAAAATATGCAAGGCTAACTTTTCTTATAGGCACAGTACAGAGTATTAATTACTCTGACAAAGGCGGTAGACATTTTTTCATACTTTTAATACTGAAATGGCAGGTCCTGTCCATTTTCGATGCTGTATAGCCAGGTATGTTAATGAGGCCTTATAATACCATGAGCAGGAATGACTTGAATAAGACGGCATAAAGTTTCTTCACTTATGTATCTACTTATACATATTTAGGAACCAAATAGGTTGAAGCAATGAAACGAAATAAAAAGTAAATTTAATTTATTCGTTGCATTACCTAATTTAAAAAAAAAGGTTCACTCGACATTTAAATAATGAGTATTTTTTACGACGCCGACAATTGAAACAAAGTTAGAAGACATTAACTTACATTCCGCATGCGTTTGCGCAACATGTAAAGAGAAGGCGCGCGCGCAAGTCGCTGGGTGGTGGTGGGGCGATGGCGGCACTTTCACGTTGTATAGGTACACGTTTGCTTTCGTTGGTGTTGAGGAGGTCCGTTATCTCATTCGGCAGGTGCAGTTATGCCGCCACTAACTCGAGAAAGTTTTACAAAAATGTATTCAGTAGGTATTATGCAACCTAGGCAAGTTATTATTTCAGTTAATATTAAAAAAGTTGTAATAATAAAAATTAGAAACGAATCTGCTTTCTTTAAACTCTTCTCGTTATTTCACTGCGCCGCCAAAATCGAACAAAGGAGAAGGGCGTCTATAAAACCCGTATACGTCATATACAAGGAACATGATTACTCATCCGGAATGTTCACCTCTGTGTTGACTTTCCGGCGACCTACCTGCAGGTTATTACACTTCGGCGGGGACAAAAACAGTCCATGAGTGCGATTATTCTTCGAAATCCACGGAACAATCAGTACCGATGGTAGAAACTAATAGCTATACGCTTAGCCGATGTCCAGTTCATTTTTAGGTTTGTTATTATTTAGGTGAACTTATTAATTTAATTATTTACTACTCAAAGGCACGCGTTTGACCACTATCTCACCTGATGGTAAGCGAATATGTGGTCGAAGATGGAGCACGCTTGCCTAGAAGTACGTACATATTCGCTCTTGACTTAAAAGCAAAATTCTAAAAATAATTAGGTATCAAATCTAACAGTATCGATATTGTAACTTGCGTAAAAATCTACTTTACATGTTATGTTTTGTGCAGGTATACCGCCGGCTACTCATGATTTAGGTACCTAACAAAGAAGCACCAACATAATTAGGCCAAATATTATTTTCAAAATTGTAACTCAGGAGACAAAATCCGAAGACCTTGTTCGTGCATCGGGAAGGGGCGCGGGTGTTCCGTCTCACCCGACGCTGACGCAAGCGCGCCGGCAAAATGGCTCGATCACAACAACGGATCTATGTTTTTGTAGGTACACAGAAAAAGCGTGCGCCTGACCTACATCAACATGGCAAAAAACGCATGCTTCAAGCGTAGATACCTATTTTGAAACACTGACGAAATTCACACAATGAGCGAGCTGAAGGCCTCAGTTTGTTTTTCAAATCACTTCATCATTATCATATGACATTGACTCAACGAGTAGGAAGTTATTTTAGTAATATGAATGCTATTTGAAATGGCAAGTGTGAATGTTTCCAGATAGATGTTTAGTACCTACCTAAAATGGTATGTTGAAAATAATCGTACTACGTAGTCTTTCGACAATAACAAGTTTAAAATTTATTATGAACAGATAATTATTATACAAGCTAGTAGAAAATATGTATAAATGTACAGACGGAGTCCACATCGCAGCTGTCAACGGGAATATCCATTCTAGTCTTTTGAATAGGATTCTCAATAATATAGTATTTTTTTAATATTATTTCATAGTAAGAGGTATGTGAGCCATAATTATAGTTCCTACATTAGGTGCTACGAAGTTATTGCACTATAAGTACAGATAATATTAATACAATGTCTTTTTATATTATTTAGTACTTACTTATACGAAACATTCAAACTATCTGGATTCGTTGTTGCAGGAATGTCTACCAGTAGCAAGTGCGTAGATGTCAGTGAAAGACATCATGCGTATCATATTATGTTCACGTGCTTCGTTGAAAAAAAAACTGCGCACATAAAGTGAAATCGGTTATTTGATAGGTACTCGTTTATTTAGCTCTAGCTAGTCGAATTCAAACGCTCAGAAGTTTGTAGATATCTAATCACTAACTAAAGAGACGGGACGGGACTACAGGTTGCAAAGGGCTATAGAGCGTGTCGTATCTCCAGCAGTGATTGGAAAAAGGATGAGAGTAATGATGTGATTCTAAAATATGTTTTTTGACCATATTTTATTTCACACCAAACCATACATGTATCATGAGGTGAGGTAACTGTAATTTATGATATGTTCATCTCACTTTGCCGAATAAATTCGCTATCACTGCTGAACCAGTAGCGCGGTAGCCGGCAACAAGCGGCAAGGTCGTTCTCAATGTAACGCGTGTAGTACGAGCAGTACCTACGTAAAGCGAGTGTGTGCACAGCTGCTGCCACCGCGAACAGCCCGTTTGGTGACCGTGGCTAACTATTACAAACGATTTCTTTAATTTATAAGTGACGTGATTGACTATTGACCGATGAACTACAGCGCTTCCAAATTAAACTTAGTCCTCTTGACGTCATATCATTGTGACACCATACGAATTACTAAGAAATCGATGGCCTAAAGGCTGATAATACAAAACTTATCAATTCGTCATCAGTAATCTCGGTACCTACGTAGCTTTCACAATACTTATAACATTTGGTTACGTCACTGCCGGAAATTACGTCACGTAGCTTATGTGACGGCGCGCGGCGCGCCGGCCGGCGAGCATCCCCATTATCGCGAACAAAAAAACAATGTCACCTCCGTAAGCGTCGGTCGACGTCTCAGGGCGATAACGACCCCGTTGCCCGCCAGCTAACCTAGCCGCTCTATACATTATAAACAATTTCACCTTGCGGACTGAAACTATTCATGGTACTTCTATTTATGCTGTTTATTTTTTGCAGACGCAATTACCCGCGGATACATTGAACTGTGCAACAATTTTTTTGACGACTGCTAATCTGACCTATAGTACACCCTTACGAAAATGTATTATCTGTTTTGAATCGGATAACGAACCTAGTGGAAAGTCGTTGAGGGGCGAGGTTAATAAACCTTGTTTCTAGGGTGCGTTCGTAGGTCGGCTGAAACAAGCATTAAGAGCCCTATTACATTTTTTACGGAAATTCATGATTTTTGATGCTGTAGTTTTCAGCAGCAGTAAGATATTTTAATTATTTGATACTGAATGACGATAGTGCCAGTCTCTCTATTGTAAGTTGGAGTTACACATTTTCATTTTTCTTTTCGTGTAATTTACTATAAATATTTTACGAACTCAGTTTGCAATAAAAAATGTCGGCGATGGAACTTTGACGGTCTAATTCACATTGTTACAATCAATTCTTTTAAAAGCTGAATTTACTAAAAGGTAAGTTGAATGTTTTACTTGTTTATTGGAGTTCTAGAATTTCTTTAAATTCCTTGAGTTTTCACAGAAAAAAACGTAAAGAAATCCTAATTTAAGCCAGAAATGTCTTGATTCAGCGTCCATTATATTCCAAATAAAAACAATTTTTTCAAATAAATTAATATGATATAAAATTTCAATCTACAATGAATACGTTTCATAAGTTTTCGTTTGTCAATATAATTAAACAAAATTACAATAAATAAAATTAAAGTTCTATATATTCTGCGTCAATTCAGCGCGCGCTCTCCTCAGTCTCGCGCAAGCGCCCAAATAAACTATAATCCTATTCAGACTAGTAAGTATCAGAATGGTTTTGCGGACTATAGATGTACTCCCAACGCAGACCAACGTAACTTCGTTTATTGCAAACGAGCATTCACGATTCGTAATAGGACTCTTAAATATATATTTTTTTACTAATTCTTCATCTTAAATAAAGGGGGTAAAAAAATAATTTCACAAACGCTTGAATCAATTAAATTTTGTTACTGTAAGCTAGGCTGGCCAAAGGGGTAACATCTTGCAGCACGTGTTAAATTAGCGAAGATGGTTTATAAAAAGCGAGATGCGCGCGCCGGTCGCTGATCTTGAGTGAACGCAGCCGGTCGGGGCTCGGGGCCACTAGCCGACCGCCAAGGACATGGCGACAGCCTCCCAAAACGAACTCGAAGTTCAACCAGGGACTAATTTCTCGAAATTTTTTGAAACCTCATTGAGTAATTATTGAAGCGAAAATACTTACCTAAAATAAGAAATAAGTTGCAGGTGTACTATTTATGTTTTACGCGGGCAAGTGGCGACGTAGACCACTGAGGTTATTGGGCCCGGGCGTTCAGTTCAGTCGCTGAACGAGTCGAGTTGAACGACCGAATGCCGTATAACTTTTGAAGGTGGCGCAGGGTGATCGGCCAGAGCAAAAGCCTTCGTCCTTATGTGACTTGTCCAAATGTCTATCGTTTGTGGGTCGCCGCCGGTTGCGCAACAGACGCACCCACCCCACGCATCCCCTCGACCTCGAGTCACTTCATGCTGCCATCCCAACGCCGCCACTGCTAAGTTCAATAATCTAGTCTAGACTTGTTGATTGTTCAATGACGTGAACCTTTTTCGGTAACTTTCGAAAACCGTTGAGGGATGATAAAACTTTTTGTTACCTTTCCAAAGAATGTTGAAGTTGGTAGGTAGATACATTACCTTAGGTACTCAAGGACCTGTTTAAGAATTGCCACAACAGACTGCTTAGTCAGGTAAGGATTAATACCAATTGGTTGTTTTGAATATAGGTAGTTAAGGCGTTATATACTTACAAAAACATTGTGGTCTTGTACCAACTTAATTCCTATTTGAATTATTAACCGGTATAGAATAGCACCTAACAAATACTCTGAGAAAACTAATTTTGAAAATACATACTTAGGGCGTTAAATAAATTATGTTACCTCTTTATAATATTAGTATAGATAAAAATGTTGTAGGTCCTGTACCAACTTAATTCCTATTTGAATTAGTAAACGGTATAGCATAGCCATAGCACCTAACAAATACTCTGGGAAAGCAAAAAAATTTAGAATCACTTATTATTTATTTACGATTAGGTAAGATACGATAAGTTATTTATTTTTTGTAAAAACTTGAGTACATAATATACAAAAGAGTTGCTTGGTCTTAAAATAACATTTGGGAACAAGATCTAAATGTTTTGCCATAATATAATGGCAATGTATTAATTTATTGTATTAACTGTACGTCTAGTAAAAAAAAAAAAACTAAAACATTGAATACTAACCAATTACCCACTAGCTATTAGCCATTTAAGGTGGTGGCCCTCAGGATGACCCGAGGGTACCGCACGATCTCGCGCGAAGCGGCGGTTCTCCTTGCCGGATTGCCGCCATGGGATCTAGGCGTTGGTCCTCGCGCGCCTGCATGATTGGCGCGCGGAGGTACTAAGCCGGGGGGAAACTCCGCTGACGCGGCAAATTGTCGCGCAGCGGACAGACTTCCGGCGCGAACTCATGGCGTCATGGAGACTACGACTATCGCAACCCAGCGCAGGGCACGCCACGATAGGGAGTGGCTTGAGAGGCGCCACGGCGTCCTCACCTTCCGCCTGACGCAGGTCCTCACCGGACATGGATGTTGCGGGAGGTTCCTGCACCGAATCAGGCGGGAGGAAACGCCCGGGTGTCACCACTGCGGGGATCGTCCGGAGGACACGGTGGAGCACACTGTGCAGGTGTGCCCCGCTTGGGCGGGGCACCACCGTGTCCTCGAAGCGGCGATCGGCGGCGACCTCTCGCGTCCGGCCCTGGTCCAAGCCATGGTCCGGAGCGAGACGGAATGGGACGCCGTTGCCTCCTTCTGCGAAGCAGTCATGCTAGCGAAGGAGGTGGCGGAGAGGGAGAGGACTCTCTCGTCCCGGCCGCCGTGGTGGACGCCGCGGGCGTCGGGGGCCACCACCTGGTGACCTCCGGCCACCGTAGGCGCGGGCCTGTGGACGGCGAGGTATGGGTGGCTCGCCGTCCGTCCGTCTAGTGACGGAGTCGCGGGATTATTCGCAAGAGACACCGTGGCTCCGGAACACAAAGGGCAATGAAGGAACATGGATGGGTTTTAGTCAGTAGAAGTCTGACACTCCCTCCCGCTACACCCAGTACGGGAGGAGTCATTGGATGATTTCCCATCCCTAAAAAAAAAAAGCTATTAGCCATTTACATAATCTATACTAATATTATAAAGAGGTAACATTTGTTTGTAAGTTTGTAAGTTTGTATGTAGGGGGTAATCTCAGGAACTACTGGTCCGATTTGAAAAATTGTTTCACTGGTAGAAAGCTACATTATTCGTGAGTGCTATAGGCTATAAATTATAAAGATATCATGCATATTAGTCGTACTATCTCAATTTTTGTCTATCCAGGCGGAAAAAAATAGCTCTTACAACAGAGTTATTTGCGTGCGCTGCCTTAAGAGTTGTATATAATTGAAAACAATGTATGGCAACCTGGTTCGCCTAGAATAGTTCTACAAAAAAGTGCTCGGCACCATATTTCTATCTTTTATATTTTAGCAGATATAGTAGCTTTTATGTGTTAAGAAAAGTATTTTTCGACGTACTTATCTTTGGACGATTTTTAAACAACAAAATATTAAACCTTATCGAAAAAAATGTTATTATGATCACAAGAACATCATAGAGATACGATTTGCCCGAAACAGTATGTCAATTAGTTGAATAGTTTCGAAGATAATATAAAATTACTAAATCGCAAAACGCCGCAATTCACGAACCGCATTAGAACATGCTTTGTACGGACGTTTTATCCATTTACCCATAGACGGCGTTGTGCAATTATGTATTTTTTCTGAATCGTGGTGTTAAGATTTTCCGCGGATTAATGACCCTCTCCAGTTATTAACTTTTGTCGTTTTGTAGGTGAGTTGTACGTAGTTGATTGAATGTTGTTGGTCTTTAAAATTGTTTTGGTTGCTCGGTTTCTCAAAACACAATTACAATATTACGTCGTTCTCATTCTTCGAGTTCGAAGCCGTGATATTTCTGTTTTTGGGATATCGGACAGTTTCAGCGATTGTTTATCATGCCTAAAAGGATATCACAACTTTCCCGTCAGACATCCGAGACATGAGACAAGAGCAGCTCGCGTACGCCGTACGGAAGAGCCTCTCGAGGAATAGAGAAAATATTTCGCAAGCACGCGCTGGGAAATCCAGCTCCGAGCGTTCACAGCGGCTTGCTAACCAAAGCTGGAGAACATCGCAGGTCCGTGCTCGGGAATCTAGCGCTGAACGTGCATAGCGTCTCAGTGATTTAAAGCAGCATGTCTCTGCAACATGGGACAGGGAGTCTAACGCTGAGCGCTCGCAGCGGCTCGCTAGCCTAGCTACTTACATATTATTATGCAATAAAAACAAAACCCTCCTTTTGGCCGTCAGGAAATAAATCATAGCAGTCAGTCAGTCAGTACTAACCGAACCACACTCATAATTTCATCACAACTTAAAATGTTTACTGCCCAACGAAGTGGGCACGGGTCAGCTAGTTATTAATAATATACTTTTGTACATTTTCATTTCCGACCTTAACACGGCTCAAAAGATCAACCTTTTAATTTAGAACGTAGCGACCAATTTGCCGTTATTTTAAACATTTTAATAATCTTTTAAAAGTGTTCTATATAATGTATTGTTACAGGTCACGCAAGCGTGGGCCCAGCAGCTCTTGCGACCTGGGCTACGGCGAGCGAGACGACCAGATGAACGAGTGCAATGCTGCCCTCGTGCTCATGTCGCTCAGCTGCTCTCCCAACTCGCCGCGCCCCAGTAAGTCGCACGACACGACTACACCACATGGCACAAATTGGACGGTGGCGCTCACAAGCCATAACCTATGAATCCTCGACAACGCTGATCTCCAGCACGGGTAGTCCGTCAGTTCTCACATTTATTACTACCTACGTCATTCTACATTACGTTACGTCGCTCTTTTCTAATGCCTAAAATCTATACATATAACTGTAGAAATCTTATATAAACTTGACCTAGCGAGCGTTGAGCACACGTTTATAATCCCTACTACTACTTAAGTTTAATTAAAAGTCAATTTTAAATATTCTCTCGATACATTGTTTATGTCAGAACCACTATATTAGGTACTTCATTTGAAAGAAACCAAGATATTAGCAGAAGTTACTTGTGAAAATATTTTATTTTAATAATACTTTGATTGTTAAGGGAGCGGTTTTATTTTGGATAAAATCTGCAAAACGTGGATAGCGTCTAGACAGTAGTCTAGACATAGTCTAGACAGGTATTTGGTGTAACAGCGCTCTCATGATGAGCTTCAACCAAATGTGCTCTTGTTCGACTAGCACATTTGCGGCAACTCTTTTCTTAAAGTTGAGTAATTTTAAGGGGATTGATTGCTGCAACTAATTTTGTCATATACGGATTGTCAGAAGCCAGTAAATCTGACTCCAGTCTTGCCAAGAAGTACAGTAGGTATTACCCACTTAAAGGGTTGTAGAGGTCTGGTAGGCAGTTACATGTAAAACACTAGTAGGTATTCAGATGAATCCGATTGGACTGGAAGCCGACCCTAATACAGTTGGGAAAAGGCTAGGCAGATGATATTGATACGGATGATATTGAAGTGAACTTGATATTAATGAAAATCTATGAAATTTAACTTATCAATAATTCAAAAAATATAAATGTCAAGTAGTTTTCGTGGTATTCGCAACAGTCAGTTTACATCGGTTAATTACCTTTATAACAATTTAGATTAACATCACACATTAAAATTACAGTAGACCGCCTTACGGGACAACTTACGCAACATTATAAGTAGCTGAGAATCAAGGCGATTCACACCACTCATAAAAATTTACGATAGGTACCTTTAGAGAACAGACTGTTCTTATGCTCCAGAGCATGTGTGCCGCGAGAAAATAGCCGTTCTTGTGAGTGAAAGTTTCTGACCAAAGTTCCGTTTCGCAATTTATCACATATAATTCATTGAAGCAATTCTACGCAATGTAATTTTAAAAAATATGAAGACCTAACTGCTAAAAAAATCTACTTCCCTCGGTCAAGTATAAGTACGAAATTAGATGCCCCTATCAATTAAGTTGACCTTGTATAAAAATATGACAACGGCCTAACAAAACATAAGATTTATGAAATTGAGAACAACGTACTGAATGGTTTTTTTTTTGCGACAGGCGCATGGGGAGGTCGATCGTCAGTGTCGCCAGGAGCCAGCAGCAGCTCAGGCTCGTCATGGCGCTCCGGCACGCCCTCACCCCCACCGGCATCTTCCTCCTTCAGTGATGAGGGCATTGCAATGGATTATGAAGAAATCCATCCGCGTAAGAAAAGGGTAAGTCATAGGAAAGTCAAACTAAACATTTAAAACAGCTCCTTATGATAACAGGAGCTTTCTTCATCGTGTAATCGTCATTATCAGAGGATTTGGAAAATAATTTAGCGGAAAAATGTTTTACTGTTGCCTATATTTGCACAATATCAAAGCTTAATTTAAAACGAGACGGTAACGGTCCAAAGATAAAATAATATAGATATGTCGTGTGGAACGTGCCCAGTCACCAGTACGACTTCAATTAGACCGTGACACACTTCGTAGTCGCTTTCATATTACGAAGACCACAGATAAAGAAGTGGTACATACCCATTTAAATTTGTGTATGAATACCAGTATGGATTTCCTGATGAACGGTGAAACTACAACACAAGAGTGCTGTCAACAGCAACAGTCGATTACTATTTAGGAATATCGAAAGTACTCTACTCGTACCTAATACGTTGATAAAATAAGTTCCAATTATTACCACATACTAAATATATTTTAAAAAAATTAAATACTTTCTACTTATTACGCACTAAGTAAAATTTTTAAGTTTCACTGAATACAAAATACGTTGATAAAAATTAAAGGATACTTAACTACAAACTACGCAGTTCTGGGCGGGCGGGCGCTGTTTATTAGCAATCAGCATGTTAAGGAGTTGTTACATCTTGTTATTGTTACTTACCGTTAACAACATCAACTGCACAGAAAAAAAAGTTTCCCTTCATAGGGCGACATACACAGTCATAATAATATGTGCAAATTCAATCAAAACTATGACTGTTGACTTATGATGAAGATAATAATATAATTTCGGTGCTGTGTAAATCCATAACATTAAATTCAATACCTAATGGATTTAATAGTGTATGTCGCACGACGACAAAGACTTATAAGATCCTTTGTGACGCATAAACCAGCAAGCATTGAGTCAATCTGCACTGATGCCCTTCAAGGTTCACTCGCTCGTTGACATTTACTAGGAATCAATAGAGATTATAGTTCTTTTGTTTCCGTATTGTGGACATTCAGTGAACGGGCTTGATTGCATCTACGTAAGACTTGACTCTGCTTACACCTTGCCGGTGTCTATACTGATACCGCATCCTAAGTAAACGGTGGCGTTACGTCACTCGTAAATGCGTTGTAGGTAATATGTTTATGTCAAGTAAAGGATATCCGGTTGTGGACCGTTGCGTAACATTGTTCACGAGTCCTACGTAGGAAAATCCGCTGTCTCTTTAGTTATTGCAAAAAGGAAAAACAAATATGTGTAACGGAACTCCCATCCAGCTACTTTATCACTGATATTCAATTAGTAGTTTACTTTGTAGCTTGATAATATACCTCATTTAAATAACAATGAACTAGGTATAATAACCCAAAGTCATGCGTTAGATAAGAAGTCACTGACACGTTAAGCACTTTGTACCTATAGGTTGTATATATTTTGTGCACCACAATAGGTGCATTTGCGACACGTGTCGAGCTAATATAAGTTGTTATCTATTTATTAAGTGCTGTTCGTGCGCACACAATTAACTAAAGTATTATTAATTTACTGAACAACACTTCGGCAACTACTAGATATGCTGCGAAATATCAAAGCAATACCTTCTTACGTACTTTTGATTGGAACCTATTATACCAGTTAAAATTAAAGGAGACAAAGAAAACTTAATTAGTATTTCCTAGAAATAACGCCTTAATTAAGTACAGAGTCCGTTTCTCTTTTAATTATGTTAGATAATTCCAACGTTAGTAGCACCGCAAAATTATTTCAATGATGGTGATAACCTTGCTACAGTTATGAGAATTTAATTGAAATCTTGAACTTAATAGAATTATGGTACTTTATGGTGAAATTCAATAAGTAGTAACATAGTAACTGTTAAAGGCTGCCGCTTTTAACTACTTATATGTTATACTGTTTGAACGCGTTATTTTTGCGAGACGTGGTAGTCACCACCGTGCCTTGTTGTTTATTGGATAGAATAAAGAGACTGCAACAAACATATGTGCATATAATATAATTTACGATCCACGTGCGCAGTTCACTGTGTCGTACAATGTCAAGGCGCAGCGCAGAGCTCTGCGGCCGCACTTATGCAACACCATTGTAAAATTGACATAAATGTTTATGACTGCGTGAGTGACTACGACCGCAGCCAATACTTTATTGCAGGTAGTTATGACGATTCTCTTTACTGCCTATAGTGACAACGTACGACAGTTACGTTTACTAGATGATCTTGCTATCAAATGGGTTCACACGTTTTATTTATTTATTAGTATTTTTACGCCTATTATTTTCTTTACTTTTAAGTAGACCACTTTTTTTTTTCAAGCAATAATGCCACCTTAATTATTAAATATTTTTTATTTTATTTGAATTTGGATTATAATTTCATAGATAAAAATTATAGTTTCGTACGGAAAATTGTCAATATTATTCTGTTTTTCAGAATTATTTTTGGTGTATTACTGTATGAATCGTAATAAATTGATTTGAACATTCCAAAGTAGAAGATACAGTTGTACCGTGGACATTTTTATAAATGATTAAATTATAATATCTTCGGTGTACCAAGGCATCAAAAGATTCCCTAAAGCAACGTTTTGTGAAACATCCTTTGCGGAGTCAAGGATTTTACTGATGTACGTGAACAAATTGAAATATTTATTTAGAACACTCCCAAGATAAATGATCAAACTGTCTTAGGCATATTTTTGTTTTTTTTAAGGCTATATCTAAAGCAAAATCACACATCAAAAACAAAACTCGAATAAAACGCTAAAATTCAAGAAAAATTGTGAAAGCCCTTGATATATAAAACCCTTAATATATCCCACCCAAATTCAATAGTTTCCAATACATTCGTGTCTTATTTAGAAAAAAAATTGTTTACTAAGTATATCACGCGATATTTAACAATCTTACGGTGTTTGCCATTTTCCGTTTACATGTAGGTATACCGTATAGGTGTGTTGTACCTACTTAGTATTTGTTGATGATGTTATGATAAATTGTTGTTTTAAATGTGTCGACCCATTCAATGTTTAAATTAACGCTTCGTACTGTATCTTTTATTTAATCCGTGGTAAGTCATAATTTTCACTGAACTTTGAACTTTCGAATGTATCGTTTTCATCAGTTTGTTGTTTGATCAGAGGACATACTGCCACAGTAAACCCTCTCATATTCTCAAAAATAGGCTAATGGTTTGAAATGGTAAAGGTAAACCTTCTTTAACGTAACACTTTAACGTAGCCACTTAGTATCAGGTCGGCTCTCAGACTAATAAGATGCGGCTGAATACAAATATTTCGATTAGAGCGCCTGCCATTAATTAGACTATGAAAATCCAATAAAATTATTGAGCTATGCTGACATTCAAAGGTTAAACTGCTTTGGGTTTTCTGACTAGGTAGGTACTTCGACTATGTAGGTAGCGTATTATACGTACTATGTTTATCTGTATAACATCCAATCAAAAAGGTGTATAAATGGGTGTTGGGCAAACCCTACGATACGAAACAAACCCTGATCTCGTCAACCGTCTTCATCGTCACAAACTTAGAATAAAATAGCAAACAACGTACAATAGGTGTCGGCCATTGTGTTGGCTTGCGTTACAGGCCCACGCTCTGTTTATAACCTTGTGTACATATTGTTGGCGGCCAAATGCTTGTGGTGGGCGGACCGGAGAATAGTCGCGCTCGTTCTACTATTACATATTTTCGCTTCAATTACGTAACGGCTATTTACCCACTGTGAATACGTGAAGACCTTATATTGATCATCATCGAGTTGGCAAATCGTTTGGCATCTAATAGGTAAATTAAAAGCATAAGAGAGACGTCCTACACTCCTACAGTATGAACATAGAGAAATTCACTTGGCGTTCATTATGTGCCAATAGGTCCTTGAAATGCCTTGAATTACGAAACGGCCAGGCACATAATTTGACTAGGTGTAGTTTTGTTTGTTTGTTTCGAACAATATGTACAGGCTTCGAAAATGCACTTTTTGAGCGTGTCTTGTAAATGTTAGGAGAGTCTATTTCAGAAAATGGAAGAAAAATGTACTTATTCGCTATAACTACTATTAATGAAATTTGCAAAGATAGGAAGCCATCTAGGCGAAATTATACGATGTCAAAATTTACTTGCAACACGTGATTATTGCATTCCGAAATGTTTAATCACTGTATCGGTCCTGGAAACAGTGCATCGCTAAATTATTACCTATCGTAACATTCAGGCGCCTACGCGAACGCTAGCCGTTGCTAACAGGCTATTATTGGTGCAGCAGAACAATGGCATGCCCGAGACGTTGTGTCGCCGTGCTGAATTATCACTGCTTCGTTGCCAACTGTTCTATTATTTAGCGGTAGGGTATCGATGATCTATAGTAATAAATTTATATCCAACAAAAAATCTTCTGAAAAAGAAACCATGCTTGTAACATATTATTTTTAATAGATACCGCTAAATTGAATCAGTGACCGTAAAGACGTATTAATCAGTATTTTTTACGTTGCGGCCCAAATATGAACATAGTGGGAAGCAGCAATGGCGGTCCGGCGGGTGTCTGTACTCTTCGGATTATCGTCCCTAGGTTCACTGACCTGCCCACATGTGATCCGTGCGGAACCTGTTCCTGCGCACCACTTACGCCTGCCCGGCCACTGCCTACTATGAAACATGGTGGCACAATACAAAACACTACCTGAAAAAGTAACTTATAGAGCTAAACAAAAGATGTTTAACTCTGTTCGTTATTTTTCGTGATTATAAATAAAAATGGATACGTCTATCTTGCAACGAATGCATTGTATAGTCGCGTTCATTAGCAACCGACGTACATAACTGCATAGTGTAAATACGTACCTATACCTTTAACTGAATGCAAAATCTCTTATTACCAAGCGTCTGACGTCACCTGGCAGACCTTGGCGGAGGACACAGCTATTAGAGCGAAGCAAGGCCTTGCCAGCATTCTGCATGCAATGCTTGCAATATTTTTTCAGTATTCGAAACAAAAATAATACAATTTTTTATGGGAATCATAACTATAAAGAAAAATTCATCTTCTTGATTTTATAAGTAGCTAGCAAATGATATCTAGCAATTTTCAGTCTAAGTATATAATGAGTAATAACAATAGCCTATTCACAGTATCACGCTCGGCTACTAGTTCCCATGATGCACTATTTAGCTACAAAGTGAGGCAAGAGCGACCATCTATTTGTCGATAGCCGCTTAGTGCCACTGCCTTTGTGTCCGTCCTTGCCTACACGTTCCAAGAACAAATTACTGGTGGAACTATTTACAGGTATTATTATACAAAGAAATGCTGTTGCTATAGGTCTAAAATAAATGGTGGAAATTAAATTATTTAGAAAGCCAAATCTTTTAGAAGCGACAATATTAAACAACAAAACAGTATTATGTGCAACAATCATGTAATCGGGACATCGTTTGACAAGTGGACATTAAACAAATATGCGTCAGCAGATAACACGATGTTATCAGCATTCGTCACATGATTACATTCTGAGCAGATCTGCGTAGCTAGCCTGTGAAGCACACGAGGCGGTCCACCTACCGATGTGCTGACGTAGTTCACCTCCGATTGCAACAACAAAAGCGTTACATCACAGCGAAGGCGCACTTCGAGCGCGATCGTTGTATTATAACACTTCCAATTCGTTCGACTTCTCTAAATAGAAATGAATATCATGTGACTCGAAAATCGATCAAAGGACACAACTATTTTAGCAAACTTTTTAGCTTTAAAATGATCATGCGTAATTATCACTATATTCACTTCACGGCCTCCCCCTCTTGCTGTGTTTAAGTTGCCGCATGAAAGTTACAATAGTTACACTGGCGATAAGGAAAATCAAGATATTGGAGTGCATGCATGCAACACTTATAGTTGCACGAGTTTCATTACTGTCGATACACGTGTGACCTCGGAAATGCAATATATATCGCCTTAGCAGCGTATGAGATCAATAAACACCAAACAAACTCTTTACTGCTCAACGACTTTAACGGTTTGAAGTTTCTATTACTGCATTTTAAAATATGTACGACGTCACCGAAATAGTGTGCGTTCGCCCAGCGGAATGTTGTTGAATTAAAAGATTTTAATTATGCAGATATTTAGTGTATGACGTCGTATAATTGTGTATGGTATAAAAAAATTTGTGCACGCAGCCATTGTGGAGAAATTCACCAAAAACTGATTCCGCTGGGCGAACGTTGTCCTGGCGGAACTTTTTTTAATCCATAGATTTTAGAAGAAAAGAGATGTGTCCAAAAATTAGTGTGTATTTGTGTGTAATTGTGTATGTATGAATAAAATTAGTGCATGCATAAACTTCGGAGAAATTCAAGTTTCCGCTACGCGAATGTTTGGCCATTACCTAGTTTTCATATAAAGCGCTTACATAGAGAGCTGTAGATTTTTACATAAGTTGTTTTGAATCTGTTTATATTTGTTTAAAAAATAGATTTAGAAAAAATCGTAGGGCTTAAAAGATAAAAATATAAACGTAAAATACGCTTATTAGGTCTTAGTTCTTAAAGTATGTACTTTGGGGTCTAGATTTTCACGTTTATACAAACCTTGTAAGTGTCTGCAACATGTTGCCAAGTATCAATGATGTTCCGTTAGTAATTAAAGAGTTATAGGACAATTTACCATGAATTGATCACTGTTTACAAAGCAGTCAAATATCACGACGTTCTAAAGGAATTGCATGGTAAAATGTATGCCAATAATTAGTGTATTCATTCAACTATTCACATGCAAAATTTCATGTCATTAAATTCAGTAATTAAAGAAAAACAATTATAATACTGACGAAGCATCGAAAACCTACATAACCCGACCAAGTTCGGATGGCTACAAAAAAGCGGCCGTGCCATATATCTTAGAAACGTTCTTAACCTTGCAATATAGTATTTATTAATATGGTACAGTTACGTACACAAGCGTTAGGAAAAAATAAAACAATTGCATTTCTTGAATGAAAATTATTTTTTTAATAATAACGCCACTATCTACGATAAAAATAAATCTTCAATTAACAAGTACTTCTCTATTTAAATATTCGAGTACAAAAATATTTTTAATTACATATAATACTTAATTATGTAAGTAGGTAATTATGATAACGTTAACAAACGCTTGCAACGACAGCAATAGACTTAAATGTGTTTAACTAAAATAGGTTTAATAAACGATTATGAATATAAGGGTAAGGGCCTCTTTCACCACCCTTGAGTAAAGTATTGAGTAGACTAATCGCCAATTAAAGTCACCCGTAACTGCACGTGTCAATTTCACGACGTTCGAGTAGCACTAATCAATGATTAAACTGACCAGTAACTTACTTGCCACGTCGCGCGTCGTCTGCCAATTAGAGTGTTTACTTGACGGTTAACAAATTTTCACTATACATTTTTGGAAATATCTCGAAAACCACAAGTCCTATCAACTCGATTCTTTTTGTAAAAGTGGTTTTGGGTCAAGACCTTTATTTTAAAACTAATTTCAAAACCCTATCACTTAAAACTAAAAATCACATTTTCAATCTACGTAATTATTCACCATACAAAAACCTTACATCTAAATTCGCATTTAAACTACAATCTAACTAAACCTATGATGCGAAAATATCCTTATAACACTAATTAGAGAATGCTAAACCTAATCTAATCTGATTCAATTATAATTCTAATTAGTTTTCCTCACAATTTCCTTGTTTGATACGGTCGCGTCCACCATTACTTGCGCTTATGGACGCGGACGGGGTCTTATTGCCGACACTAACACAGTTTGGTATTTCTGTACAAGTGAAAAGTTTGCACTTCTATCTCTTTTAACTTTATCCATGATAATTTATAAAAAAAAAATCCACACGCAATAATTTCCTAACCAAAAACACAACAAACAATAGACAAAATGAAATGACAAATGACAGCTAACCTGCCAATGACGTTTGACGAGTAACGTTGACGTAATATTGAACGAATGCAACGTATGATTTGTTAAGTCATTCACTTAACCGGTAAGTTGTTACTCGAAGCTTTATTTTCGCTTGTGAAATTGGCAGAAGATACTCGTAAGTTTTACTTGCTGATTAAATTGAATTGGGAAGTAACTAATCAACGCTTTACTTGGAGATGGTGAAAGAGGCCCTTAGTATAATATTTCGAGCTTCAATAAAAATTAAAATCACATCACATAACTAGACTATTCAGTTGTTTAGATTTGATCAACATTAAAAAAGTGCTTATAAACTAAAACATTGGTATAAAAAAGGTACCTATTTTCAAGAAAATATTCTTAAATGAGTAGCAAATACAGTAAATAACCTCAACATACATAAGTCACTACCAGTACAACGGTATACATCAATTAAAAAATCGATTCAAGAAGTAGTTTTTTTTAAGTTATTAGATTGTTTGATCCACTAAAGTTGCAAAGGGGAACGCTCGTGCATGCCTAGTCCATTGGTTAAATAGTGTAATAAGCTACAATATGATAAATATTTACCTAAACAGTAGTAGGTACTTACATGTGGTAATTATTTAATTTCCCTAAGGGCCTCTTTCACCACCCTTGAGTAAAGTATCGAGTAGACTAATCGCCAGTTAAAGTCATACGTAACTGCACGTATCAATTTCACGACGTTCGAGTAGCACTAATCAATGATTAAACTGACTAGTAACTTACTTGCCACATCGTCTGCCAATTAGCGTGTTTACTTGACGGTTAACAAATTTTCACTATACATTTTTGGAAATATCTCGAAAACCATAAGTCCTATCAACTCAATTCTTTTTGTAAAAGTGGTTTTGGGTCAAGACCTTTATTTTAAAACTAATTTCAAAACCCTATCACTTAAAACAAAAAATCACATTTTCAATCTACGTAATTATTCACAATACAAAAACCTTACATCTAAATTCGCATTTAAACTAGAATCTAACTAAACCTATGATGCGAAAATATCCTTATAACACTAATTAGAGAATGCTAAACCTAATCTAATCTGATTCAATTATAATTCTAATTAGTTTTCCTTGTTTGATACGGTCGCGTCCACCATTACTTGCGCCTATGGACGCGGACGGGGTCTTATCACCGACACTAACACAGTTTGGTATTTCTGAACAAGTGAAAAGTTTGCACTTCTATCTCTTTTAACTTTATTCATGATAATTTATTAAAAAAAAAAAATCCACACGCAATAATTTCCTAACCAAAAACACAACAAACAATACACAAAATGAAATGACAAATGACAGCTAACCTAACAATGACATTTGACGAGTAACGTTGACGTAATATTGAACGAATGCAACGTCTAATTTGTTAAGTCATTCACTTAACCGGTAAGTTGTTACTCGAAGCTTTATTTTCGCTTGTGAAATTGACAGAAGATACTCCTAAGTTTTACTTGCCGATTAACTTTAATTGGGAAGTAACTAATCAACGCTTTACTTGGAGATGGTGAAAGAGGCCCTAAGGGGTCTATACTTAGTTAGAATCCTGATCCGTGAAATCTTCAATACAAATTAGCTGTATGAATTTTATTTGTCTTAAATAATAGGTATATCTAGATTAAACCGCGTGTATCTGACATCGACGCACAAACGATTTCCATGGGTCCAAGGCATGATTCTGGACACCCCAGAGTTGGAATTTTTCGTCGGTTCTTTTCTCATTTTTTAATTTCTTTCAAGAGTACCACAAATAGGTTTCAGCTCAGCTGAGCTGATATCTATTTGTGGTTTTAATTCAGATTGCTCCTTTTAGTGAAAGTAGTTAATTAATTGTTTTTTTTATTAGAGATCTCGTTGGGTTAGGTCAGAATAACGATTATGAGCAGTCTAAAGTAAAAAAACCCTTGAAAAAAAAAGAAAAAATGAGAAAGAGCCGACGAAAAATTCTAACTCTCGGGTGTCCAGAATCATGCCCTGGACCCATGGAAATCGTTTGTGCGTCGATGTCAGATACACGCGGTATCTAAAGTCTCAAAAGCATACTTAAATAAAGTACCTACGTAAATAGTACCTACTTTCTGTCATAGTCAAATACATTTAAAAAGTAGGTGTACAAAAATAAATGACATTATTATATCGAAACAACAATTGTGTTATCACCTATACCAATTCAATACCGATATTATACTGTAAATTTTGGGATGTTACCTAAATATATTGCACGGCCGCTTTTTTGTAGCTATTCGAATTTGGTCGGGTTATGTAGGTTTTCGATGCTTCGTCAGTATTATAATTGTTTTTCTTTAATTACTGAATTTAATGACATGAAATTTTGCATGTGAATAGTTGAATGAATACACTAATTATTGGCATACATTTTACCATGCAATTCCTTTAGAACGTCGTGATATTTGACTGCTTTGTAAACAGTGATCAATTCATGGTAAATTGTCCTATAACTCTTTAATTACTAACGGAACATCATTGATACTTGGCAACATGTTGCAGACACTTACAAGGTTTGTATAAACGTGAAAATCTAGACCCCAAAGTGCATACTCTAAGAACTAAGACCTAATAAGCGTATTTTACGTTTATATTTTTATCTTTTAAGCCCTACGATTTTTTCTAAATCTGTTTTTTAAACAAATATAAACAAATTCAAAACAACTTATGTAAAAATCTACAGCTCTCTATGTAAGCGCTTTATATGAAAACTAGGTAATGGCCAAACGTTCGCGTAGCGGAAACTTGAATTTCTCCGAAGTTTATGCATGCACTAATTTTATTCATACATACACAATTACACACAAATACACACTAATTTTTGGACACATCCCTTTTCTTCTAAAATCTATGGATTAAAAAAAGTTCCGCCAGGACAACGTTCGCCCAGCGGAATCAGTTTTTGGTGAATTTCTCCACAATGGCTGCGTGCACAATTTTTTTTATACCATACACAATTATACGACGTCATACACTAAATATCTGCATAATTAAAATCTTTTAATTCAACAACATTCCGCTGGGCGAACGCACACACCGAAATATTAGTTAATGCTGCATTTTGTTATCTTAGCATGCATTGCTCGCATGCGGTTATTTATGAAGTGATCTTCAAATACATGTTTCTTGAGTATTTTTACAAGCTATACGAGTTGCTCATCTATTGAACAATGTTATTATCAGTATCATTATAAACAAAGATATTGTTTGAACATAGAGCTACTAAAGTAATAATCCTTGCAGCTTATCATATATTTTATATATTCTATCTGATTGATACTTACCTACTTTAGCTTTATTTAACAATCGAAATTATATATTATTCAAATAACACATAACGAATAAATCTTATTATAAACGTAAAACAGGCCTGGCAAATTGCATTACAAATCAAATTCACGGCAGACCCCGCTTTATGCTGAAGGTAAAAGCCCACTTACTTGTTTTAAGTTTGATGAAAAAGAAATAGCGTTCAAAGAAATGCGTGAACAGGGACAATGATATTCTTGCGGTAGATACGTGCTTTAATGAAGGTCGCTTTATCGCGTACCGCTGATAAAATACGCCAATCGTTATCTGCAAAGGCGTCGAGGTGACTTCCGCGTGTTGCTCACGGTCACTCACTATAGGTACCTACATAATAACTTATTAGATGGTACTGTCCGACATTAAACTTGTCATAGGTTTTTTTTTTCTAGTAAGTAATAGAATATTTACTGTTCATTATAAGATGAAATTACGAATATTATTTAATTGAAAACTTTAACAGAAGTTTTATAAACTGGATCTGATTTAAATTTTATCTTTCATATAGGTAATCTTCATATCTAAGTTCAAGTTTTAAGTAGGTACAGATGATAAAGTACATGCGCTGATCGCATAGCAATGTCTAATAATTACCTTTAAGGAAAGAAAAAAAATACTATGTCGTTGTAAAGTTTTAGACGCGTGTCCTATCTGCGTTTAAAAATATCTAAATGCGATAAGGGTGCTGATAAAACAATAGATAGTTTACTGGCGGCGAAGGCACGGGGATGTCGAAACTCACGTGAGTGGAAAAACGTTGCGCGTGCACAACGTGACCGCTGCCCCACCAAGCCACCAACACCATAATAATTGTTTGTTTAGCCTTTGTTAGACCTTCATCAAGGTTTTTCTTTGCTAAGTCATACCACATGTGCAAAATCTCGTTCACTAGCTTGCATCGTGCCCCGTTACATAACAGTAGTCCAAAAAAATAACAAACGAGAAATCTCAAGGTTTATATTGCGTTTAAAACAACCTACTGATGTTCCAACGCGAATGCTATCCGACCTTCGGGTTCTATATTTAAACACGGAAGACATTGCGGTACTAGAAGCGCGCTGATCACTCGGGGCTTGGAAAACAGTTACATTAGGAGTATATTTCTCCCGCAATGCTCGTTTTCTTAGTTTTAACTACTTAGTTTAATATACAGTAGTGTATTAATTTATTTTGAATTTACCTACACAAAATGGGAAGACAAGATTGACCATTATTGTACTATTGTAATATATATCGAGTCTTAATTAGAGAAAACAATGATGAAAGAGATGGCCACCCCAAGCTAAGAGACTAGAGCGTGCCCACTTCCGCCCAACAACGTTCGTCACACGTGTCACTTTGTCAACCAATTACGCGTTAATTCAAAACACATTAGGTAACAGCACTGTGATATAACAGTCGATAACAGAACATTCACGCTCCAGGCGTTGCTAACGCTATCACGGTTTTATATCAGCCCACTGCGCGCAGCTAGCATTGTTTACTATTACGTCACATTCGTCACATTAGGCCACGTTAATTATTAAGTTCCTAGTTTTAATAGTAGGTACAACCGAAAAGATGAGCCAATTTTTTTAGCAACTTAACTGGCTTAAGTAATTGTAATTGGAGATTATTTAACAGTAAGTAACATACAAATATGGAGCGCGTGGTATACGATTACGGTATCAATGTAGGTCACGAATGTAAGTCGACCCGGTGCCGAAAATTTATCTGTTCACCAAAAATATGTAGTTGTTTATTTTAACCGCAGATATTTTGCTGTTTTTGTGTACTTGTTAAGAGTTTACTATTTGAAGATAAATGTGTAGGTACAAAGAGCTTCTGTTTATCACCATTCAAGCATGTTAGGCTTTTGTTATTGATTACAATACCATCGTTAGTCCAAAAATAAATACAGTTAGTAAGACAACTGATTAAAAAAAAATGTATCAAAACATTTTGTAATTGTTAGTGCAAGTTCTCGAAGTAGATAGCAGTTCAGGGAACACGTTCGTTAATTATTGATCGAATGAATAACTGGACCAGTTGCTATAGTACATACTGAACCTGTTCAACTTCAAACATATTATACAAAATACATACATACTCTATAAAACCAAGTTGTGCAAAGTAATAGCTAAAATAGGTTATTGTAACCATCCACGGGTGACCTTACTGTAGGTTGGTACTGCTGGGAGCAGTAATTTTTAGAGGACACGGTTCGACTTAATTAAAATGCACCACTTGAAAAATATTGAAAACCGATATGATTCGAAACTAGTTCGCTGGTGGGATTTATTTAACGGGTTTATGAGATAAGAAAATAAATAAATTTCCACAGAGAAATGTTGTTCTCAATTTACTCAACCAGTAACAAATATGATTCGAAATTAAACAATGTCTCAAACACCGTACTACACCGGCGGCATCCACTGCACGAACTTCAGTTTTGTTGTCGTTCCGTCTCGCTCTGCAGGTCATCGCCCTGACACCACACAACTCCCTCGTTCTAATAACCCTGCGCATATCACTAGGTTATTTTATCGCTAGTGCGAAATTTCGTCACGAAGGCCTCATTGTAACCGTAAGAATGCTTGTTGGCAGGGAAAGCTCCGTAAATTCGAGTAAAATTGCGCCATAAAGTTCACGTACCCTATCCTGGCGACCTTGACGCGGTCAAAAACACCGTCCAAGACATTGACCAGTGTCCGCCGGGTACACCAACACCAGCTGCGGTTACAGCCATTATGGATGTTTAACCACATTGGGCAATTATTTCTACCACCTTGCACAATTTAAATGAACAAAGGAAGCGCTACAGTAACCATTTTGCGTGCAACACGACATTCAAGTGGGTGGCAACTATTTAATTAATCGATGGCTTTTTGTTGCGTTACTTAGCGTTGCCTATCATGATTTATCTATAATTTTGCAGGATTATTCATAAAAACCTAAGTTAATTCTATGTTCTACTTATTCATTTTTTTTTTCGTAACTTCTATTGCCCAAAAATACACGCTTTTGTACACATTTAGGGATGTACAAAAATTGAGCAGTATATTTTCATGATATTATTGCACGTCTAGCAGAATCGCGTCGTCGCGTCGGAGGATAGATAGATCGGAGGCAATGCGTTTTTTTAACCGGCATTGGCAGGGCAATGACACAGCGGCCGGTTCACTGCCCGTTCTTGACAGTTCAAATGTTTACACTTGGGTTTTAAGTCTAGAAGGATCACTCGCTTTTCACTTCACGTCGCCGTATCGTATCAGAAATCGCGTTTACTACATTTGATCTTAATCAAAAACATTCAATTTTGAGCAAGGCATCGTTATGGTTAGGCTTAGACATCGCAGTGTCATCGTATAAAATTTTGTGTTTTTCAGGAGAAGCATTTACAAAGCGTTTCTGCTTTCAAAAATTTACTGAAAATTCGTGGTACTTTAAAGCTTTGATATGAGAATCCTTGCACATACGTATGCACGTGAACTACCATATAATGTCAATATGTCATACCTATAATACCTATGTTTAGTAATAGCTCCGAATATCAACGGCTGGAACAATGGCATGACGAGTTCATCAGACGCGATAATGAGCAGTCCCGTGGGTTCAACAAACTCCTCATTCCACAAAATAATATATATTGCGATGTCTGATATTGTTACGCCAGATTCCTTGAGCGTTCCAATTTTTTAATACGTTTAAATCGCGTCGTCTGCAAGCGTTGAGCGGCCGCCAATTTCTTGTGATATCAGTATATTATAGACAATCTAATCAGTGCCCACTTCGTTGGGCGGTATTTTTCGGGAGCCTATGACACCCACAAATAACGTGGATTGATAAAATAATTTTCAAAATCGGCGCAGTAGATCCAGAGAGCATTTTTTTTGTGCACACTCGGTTGGTCTGAGAGTAGGTCGTATGTAAGGTATTATTATTAAGTTTGCCCAGTCAGCTAGTATTAGTATAAATATAGATGACTGTTATTGTCGCATTGTAACTCCCGGATGTCTTCAAAAAAAACAACTACAGTGAAAGAAAATGTATGAATGAACTCTTTAATTTTCCGGCAGTACAAAACTAAGCAAGTGAAACTATGTGCTGTGAATAAAACCCATTCATTTTGAAACATTTCTGTAGAAGAACAATCCAACAGAATAAACCTAAAAATAGAAGAGAATTTGTAAAATACTATCTGCCAGATCTTATCCGAAAATGGTGCAAAACTGCAAACATAACTTCATTCTTAAAAAACTCAAGACAGTGAAGACAGTGATTCACACAAATGATAGCATCATGAGCATTATCCGTGCATAAACCAAAAGAAAAGCGAATTCAAAATAATTAAGCCTTGTTTTCTTAGGGATAATGCCATTTCAAGGTATAAATAAATTAAATATCAATTTTTACCAAGGTAGCATCAAAAACAACGTCAAACATTTACTTGAACATTAAATAAAGCATGAAAAACTTTAGAACTATTAAACTTCCAGACTACCATTTAATATACCTGGTAGGCCGGTCCTGTTATACAGAAATAAAAAGTGAAATGATTACAAGTTAGAACCTGTACGGGTCGGTGACCAAAGAAGCGGCGCCGCAGCTTTACACCGATTGGCGACTGCCCCACGCGTCTGATTCGTCATCTTTTTCACACCATCCATGAGCTTTGTCTTATTATGACGTGACTCGCCACAATCAAAATTAACCAAACAAAACCATTACTCGGTAATCAATCAGTAACCATTTAAAATAAAACAAATTACAGTAAAATTACCTATTTATGTAAGTATGTTCCCCGATAACTCGAAGATGGATGGCAAGGCTGGACCGACTTGGTTTTTTGCGTTTGATTGGTTATACTTTCCAGTTGATCCCATGATCACCAAGTTAGGATCTGATGATGGGATCATGGGATCCTGGAGAAATAGATGGAACTTTTCAAATTAAATAGGCACACTGCATTTTTGACAGCTTGCGATTGACATGCGATTGCGAATGTTGTTTAAAAATTTGTAGACCACACCGGTACACTGTGAACCACTAAAAGGTGAAAAATTATTACTTTTTTACAAAAAATAGGTAGGTGTCGGAGGAGCTCGTGGCTAAATAATAACAGCCGCACAGGTCGATCTTTAGGTTAAGCAACGCTTGCCGAGGTCGGTCTGTGGATGGGTGACCATCTCAACATACCGAGTTTCCTCCGTGCCTCGGAAAGCACTTTAAGCTGTTGGTCCCGGCTGTCATTTGGAGATCTTTGGCAGTCGTTACGGATAGTCAGAAGCCAGAAAATCTGTCACCAGTCTTGCCAAGGAGTACCGTGTTAGGTACCCAGTTAATGGGTTGTGGAGGTCTGGTAGGCAGCCGCTCCACGTAAAATACTGGTATTCAGCTGAATCCGGTTTGACTGGAAGCTGACCCCAATATAGTTGGGAAAAGACTAGGCAGATGATGACGAAAAGTCTTCCGAAATTAGTAATTTTATACCACGGTTTTATACTTTGCAGTGTATTGATTTTCGGGAGTCTGTTGTATTTTTTTTTAAGTTTTTTGAATTGAAAATATAATAACAGTGATGAACATACCGACCTAATTCAACCTATTTTCGTGAGCTAGTTATAAGATATCAGAGTGACGCACATTTTCACGCAGCCGACACACACGACAAATGACGTTTGCAACCTTTGACCCTAGTCACGTGTAGGTCGTTTTTGCGCTTCTAAAGAACTTGTTTTTGTGGTGCTTAGAAGCAGATAATTTAATTTATAGGTAATTAAATAATCTGCTGTGGCACGGTAACTACATAAAACGTATTTATTAGTTAACGATGAAAGCAAATTTTGAACCAGTGACAACGGTTATACAAATAAAATACCAATGGTAGCAGACAATAGCCAATGCAAGTCGCTTCTCACAATGAAATGAGTGAGGCGAACGAACGCTGCGTAGTTTCTTGCTACCAGGCGTTTTTCATGTGTTCTGTCCACATTCTGGGACGTGTGTATGTCGGCGTAGGTAGGTTGAGTGAAAAACATGAACTGATGAGGGTGTACCGCCCGCAACCGCCGCACCGGCGCGGCGGGGGTGCTCAGCGAGGGGAATGTTTTGGAGCCGCCGAGTTCAATGCATCCGCAACGCCACCTGTAGCACATAGCTTTATCAAAATAGTGTTATTTTTTTATTATATATCTGTAAAATTTCTGTAAAAGGACAGGAGGAAATTACATTATTTTTTTAATTATTAAGTCATAATCGGGTATTAATTATAACCGGTTTAAAAGTTATTTAAAATGTTTGAAGTTCACTTGAGATATAATCTTACAAAATATACTCACTGGAGGGTCAAATATCACATCGACGTTCATACGTCAAAGTGCAAGTGTAAGGGTAAAACCATCGGCAGTTCAGTGACCTGCCGTGCTCCGGGTTGTCCCTTGGCTTTATGGGGTGCAGGCTCGTGCGCTTTCTCACTCGTGCATCGACATCGTGCCATCTCATCTAATTTCTTTGTACGACTAGTAAAACGAAGTTTATTGTCTATTTCATATCAACAACTGCACTACACACTTATCAGTTTGAATGGCAATTATATGTATATAGGCCGTTCATTTTAAATGCCATATAAATGTTTATTTTTGAAGTAATAATGGTAAAAATGTTTTGCCAAATAGATAAGCTCCAAGTCGTTATTCTGATATTTACGGAAATGGCATACGGAAATGTTTTTTCACTTCACTTTTTAAACAACTCCATGATTCTGAGAGACTTATTTGTAAACTTGCAACTAGTCGACAAAGCTTGTTTTGAAACAAAGCCAGCACGCCTAGTCACGTGAGGATTTCATCCAAATACTTACGTCTAGTTGATGGCTCTTACAGAAATATTGGATACGATTTTAACAATAAATATTTTTTAACATGATTTATATAGGTATTCCTTTGATTGAATTGAAATTACGCAAAAACGTGTAGTTACCTAGCATTAAATTCTATAGTAAAGTACAAGGCCCGTGAGTAGGTAGGCAGTGGCCTACATTATCATGTTCATAAGACGTACCCACAGTAGACGCACAAGTCACAAGCTCCGCATAAAAGTACCGGCCGGCAACACGCAGCCAGTAACGCAACATATCTCGTTAAATGGCGTCTTCCTCGTTCGCTTCGTTTCTAGAGCTAGAAAGAGATGACGCGAAAACAACTTATCTGGCTCTGTTAAGCATATACGTGCGTGTGTGTGTGCCTGTAAATAAGGAAGGTCAAGCGGATGAAACAGACTTAGTATGCTGTTCATAAGCAAAAAAGAGACGCAATGAAAACAAATCAATATCATCATCTCGCAGCGTTTCGCGGTGGAAAGAGACAGCGCAATAACAAACCGGCATTTTGTGCCGGCATGTTTCGTAAGCAACTACTACGTTTCCAACTTCAACTCTATTCCAGTGGAATATAATATAATTTTCCTCAAAGTAGACTTGTTTACAGACTTCAAAAAAGGTCGCAGTCAATTTATTTCTTGACTGGTCGGTTGTTGGTAGCTTCATAGCTAACGGCAAAGCGGTAATTTTGACTATCTACATTTATGTATATGAAATCACAAATCAGTAAATATAAAACTGCAGTCATGGTGCAATTTGAGATACCTTTGATATTTGCTATATTTTGATTGATTGCATTTATACTTTTGAACTAAAACCAAGAAGGCACGAAATTCTTTTCTAGTACTTAGCTATGACACGATTTCCGTCAGTGTTTTTTTTTTGTGTGTGAAACAATACCTCTGGCAGTAAAAAGAAGCTACGCATAAAACAGATGCATAAAAAATGTTTATGACGTTCACTGTTCTAAAAGCAAATGCATAGATAGGTACAACTGCACACTGGCATCGACTACTGCATTGCACACATTGAACTGAACTGGCACGTGTAAGCGTACAGACGACACACAAAGACAAAGACAGGGTTATTCTGAAAACGTTAATGGTTTTGAAAAGTATGGACGCTTTTACTTGAACAAAGGCATTTCAATTCTTGACCATTTTTTGTGTTTTCAGTAAACAATGTGGAGTATGAGTTGTAAGCATATTTATTGGATCGATCCATTTATAACATTTTTATAAGTTCCTTTGAAAAAAAAAGCAACTAAAGTGTTTCAGCTATTCTATTTTAGAACAAAGAAACATTATCAAACTTGCTTGTTATCTTTGTTCCCAAGAAAAACAATTATTTTCTTAATTTCAAATTTAATAGCATTTTCAAATTAAAAGCTTACCACTAAATCTCTTTATATTAGTTTAGGTTACCTACCTAAATAAATGATACTTATTATTTGAATTGTAAACATTGCTCATTTATTAATGATTTTTACGATATACAAAGCAGTAACGTACTAGTCAATCATATTTTTTAACGTAACTGAGAATAAAAGTGTATCAAAGCATTCAAAGCTTTATTAAACACTGAAAGTAGGTCAGTGGTGCAGTGAAGGGAAGGGAGGCGCCCTCCTGAAGTGAAACACGCGCACCGACATTCGAACCGCACTCCCCTCGACCCGCATCAAGGGAAGGTGAAGCAATATTAAAATAAACTATTTACTTGGCCAACATACATAAGAATCTTAGAGATTCGCTCACTTCAATAGTTTGATATCATCGGATTAGTTAAAACGACTGATGAGTTTATTTATAGACCTTTCATACCCGATGTTTGAGTCTTATTGGTATATAGGTACCTAATATAGCGTTGGGTCTTTCTGAAAATAAAATGCTAGCATTTTAAATATTTCTGTAAAATTTACTGTCTGTTGTCGTTACAAAGGTGAAGGCAGTTCTGATTATTAATACCTTGACTGTAATGGAAGGATATTCATTTGCGGAAACATCTTAGGTGGCAACTTGATAAATGCCTACATACATAAGTATTTACAATAGATTGTTTACGCACAACCACTTCGCAGTGCAGTATACTAGACAGTGCCTTTTTTTTTCATTCACTGTAAAAGCGCTGCCTAGATTTGCATTTTTCTTTGAAACTGTACAATACTGTGTACATAAAATCTAGTTCTGCAAAAAAAAAATGCCTTTGAATTCTTGCTTTTACATTGCCTTTGGATCCTCTTAAATCTATTTTGGATGCGATTTCTTAAAATTAGACAATGACGCGCAACCTTCATATGTATATAACACCCTTGGCCCTGGTGCTTCGACCCAGTTCGCGGACAACCTCACCCCCCCCCCCCCAGCACTCCCCGGACTACGGCGCTCCTCTACCTCATTCCCCCGTGACCTAACCTACTTTTGATTGCACTTAAAAAAAGCCTCGTTGCCAGATCTGGCACAACAGATTTTTTTTTCTAATCGGGATGCAGAATAAACTCCACACGTGTACGATATGAGCTGCCGATTCAATATTTTCAAACGATACTATGAAACTGCAACTGCTATGAACTATAGCAATTGGGATAAAGGCCAGGTTATACTTAGCGGAATGCAGCTTGGTAACAGGATAGCAATCGAATAGTATGTAATGTATGAATATGAACATGTATGTAGCTCAACTCGGCCGAAATAATGTGGCATTGAGCAGAAGGTCGATGCAGAAACTTTGGCAAGGCACGCCAACTGCGGCCCTGCATTGCCTCGTCACGGCTCACTAACGCAGGGTTACTACTTCTCAGTTTTACTTTAGATTAAGTAAAACCGATAAACTGGCATTCGAAAAGTGGTGAACTTAGTCAACATTTATACACTCAGTGAATACAATAAGAAAAACATCGAGAGACAATGTATACTTATGTCACATTGTACACTATAAGCAAAGAAAAATATTTGAGAATAAATCTAGCATAGCGCTAAACAATAGGTAAAAATTTAAAGCGATCACAGAAAGAGTTGCAAAGGGAGCAAATTAATGTCAAACAATACGTGATGTGGTCACGCTTTGAATGGATCGTATCGCTTACTGGTAGCTGTACTGTACAAGAGGGCGCTGCGACGCGCTGTGTTCGCAAGGCCGCGACCTAGAGTGACTTCCGTCTCCGCTACATCATCGCTCGATTCTACCTATCTAAGTATCTACAATTGTTAAGATCATCATCTAACGCAGATATCATAATTTCTGTACTTCTACACAACGTTCGTTCTTATAATGTATTTTTTTATTTGTTACAGATGAACAGTGTCGTATTTGTGTGTACCTGGCGAGGATGCACATACACCACAAATACTTGTTCAGCCATTGAGGCACACATCAGGAACACGCATTTGGGGTTGGTATCTAATGTTCTTATTTTCTAGCGTTTTACAGTTCATTATTGTAGGTAGTCGTTTTTTATGGATACATTTTATATAGGGTGTATACGAAACCTTCTTTTGTTTTCAGAAACAGAATTTCTTAATTTACCTGTAGACTGTACCTACCTAACCGCTAAATTAGCTCATAAATAACAGAATGCAATAGTCACGTGCATTTAAGGTCACGTGCGGCAGCTGATGCACGTGCTAGGTGCAATAATAATTGCGCAATGCCAACAAGCCAGCTGGCAAGGTTACAGCCTGAGTGCGTCGCTAGCAAACATCTTGCTTCCTGTATCAATAAAGAAAGCATAGGTGAATATGTTCCTATCCTACTCATTGTAGCACACATTAAACAGCTAGAAATTTTAAACAACTAGCAGTTTAAAATCTGTACAAGTGGGTACATTTCCATTTATATACTTTCTTTAAGAATACACAAGCAATTGAATAGAATCAGTAAAGATCAATCAGAGATATTTCCTGTATTTTAAGCAACTTTCGCAATTCGCATCGCAGTCGCAAACTTTCAAAATCACCTCTTATTTCCTTGTATTTTGAGGTAAGATGGTATTGCGGCTAGATAATTTTAAACTATGTTTATTTATAATAATGCTACAGTTTTTTTTTAACAATAACGTAATATGGTGAACCAATAAAATGCTGACTTCGACCTTGATACCCACAACAGTGTAGTTAGCATACGGTAGTTAGAGAACACTGAAAGGCCGGCCCTTGGTGACCCGGAAGCCGAGGCTTCGCGCGACAAGGTTGCTAGCAACAGTCCCGCCCGCGCCCGCGCGCCCAAGGCCACTTGCCAACGCCCGCAGCCCGCTACTTACGTAAAGCGGTTATTACACTACACAATCTATCGGGCCCGATAACTAGGGCGAGAGTAGTGTAATAAGAAAACGGGTGTAAGGACACTGCCATCGGGCGATCGGGTGGCTCCGATCTCCAGGCAGGCAGGGCCCTGCCGCAGTGGCGGCAGTGGGTAGATTGGCACCTTGGGCGGATTTGTATTCAGATATTTTCGATTGATTATTTTAAGTACTAAAATATTCGATAAAATTATCAAAATTGATTTCCCTGTCTCGCGCGGTTTAAGCGCAACATGACTTTATTATTTTAGGGAATTAGAAATTATACTCCAAAAAAATGTGAAATTATAGTTGCGATGCATTTTAAACTAGGTAGTTGTTAATTGATGTCTTAAGTTGGAAACAAATTATAGGCACGTCAAAAAAGCCACTTTATTTTTTTTTATAGACGCGACTTTGATATCTGTCTAATGAATTTGATAAAAAAAGTACGCCTTCCTTGGACCTATACTACGCCTTCTTTGGATGTACGAGTGAGTTGTCGTTGTCACCTTGGTGCTAGGCACCTGGGGCGGACCAGCCTCCTTCGCCCCCACTTTACGCCGCCACTGCACTTAGGGCACGATAGATTGTGTAGTGTAATAATCGGCACCCTGCCGCAGGGACAGGGCGCCCTAGATATCGGGCCCGATAGATTGTGTAGTGTACCTAATAACCGCTTTACGCTGCCCTGTGTGTTCTTATAATATTACCAATGAAAGTATATTTTACAAAAGATGTATTTATAATGTACGTTTATAACGTACTAATTATGACTGTAAACCTAAAGGATTTTGCCCTATTAGCTAAAGCCAGTTATAAATGTCAGATTTATACCCTTCATTTGTTCGTTCAATTTCATTTTTATTTCTTTTATTCATTAAAACATACATTTAATTATTTAAAAATTTCAATTATATTTGTAATTATTACGGTAATCTTATTTGTAAAAACATTTCAGGCAAAGAATTATTTGCCTATTCCGTTGATCAAATTTAAATTTTCGATGAATCACGTTGCAGACCAAAGAAAGAAGGTGATAGTGACCATGAAGAAGAGTTCTACTATACAGAGAGGGAGGTGGCAGCCCCGGCGCCACCACCCACACTCTCCCACCGAGACATGTGCCGCCCGCCGCACGAGGATCCTGAATACCAGCGCCAGCTAGTAGGCTCTTTCAGGTTGGATTTTTTTTTATTAATTAAATTGTTAGAACTCACAAATATTCCGATTTATTTCTAATAATTCTTTATTAATATTATTACAGACAGGGATTACTATCCACTATGCAGAATGGGAACGCGCGGCCAATAAGCATTCCCGTTACGCATCACTGGGCCAACTCACATTCACCGGTTAGCATTCTGAATAATTTTGTGGGATATTTTTATTTTTTTTTATTTTAAGAAACCAAGAAGGAAACTTTTTGTAATAGAAAATGTACTTGCAGAAACACATGCGGCTATCAGCAGCAGGCGGTTCACCAGGCAGTCCTGGAAGGCGGCCACGTTCAGATAACAAAAAGTGTCGTAAGGTATACGGCATGGATCAACGCGATCTCTGGTGTACTCAGTGCAAGTGGAAAAAAGCATGCACGCGTTTCGGCGATTAGCGTTCGCGTCGCTCGCACGCATATGCGCGGGCAGTGCAACTCAAATGAATGAAGAGCTGATGACTATAATCTTTATCGAAAACTAAAATGAGACATTTAATCAATCGCTGTATGCGAGAACTATTCCGTGTGGAAGTCGTGATTTAATTAGTTTTAAGGAAATATATATTGTGAATGAAATTTTTATTTAATATAAGCAGAGACAGATTAAATTTACATTATATTGGATAAAATTAAGGAGACATATTTTTGCTCTTTATATGTGGCTCGTATTTTGACTGCATAATGGACATTGCCCACGTATTTTTGTAGCGCAGTAGATTCGCCTTAATTGTGACGTACATGTGGAATGCAAAATCGTATGACGCTCTCGGGCGGAGACTGTGAATATTAAGATTTAAGTAGCTTAAGATTAGACTGAGATGAATAGTACGAAAACATTTTCTCAAGTGTTAACAAATATGAAATTTGTTCCTGAACAGATATTCGATACGTGGTTACCATGGCTTATTTTACTGCACAGACGGGTAATGACTGTCAGCACAAAAAAGAAATTGTTTCATATAACACAATTTGTTGCGGTATAGAAAAAAAGTCGCTGAATTTTGTCAGAAATCATTGTGAAAGGTCAGTCAATTCCGTCCACATTTTCGAATGTGCCGTATCGATTGTTAATCGACCACGCGATCTTGATAATGTTTTCACACTATTTCTACTATGTACTGAGTATGCGAATGTAGTATACTCTCGATTGTTCGACGACAGGTTGTCGAAAATACTTCAGTGATATTAATCACTAAATATGAAATGTATATTGACTGACTTTTTAGATAATAATGAAATATAAATTATAATATATGAATTAGCCTCGTAAGTTATCTCAGATTCGACAAAAAGACTACTAACATGTTTAGACTTAAATTTTTATGAACATATCTGTGTTGTATACAAAGATGGTCCTACGAGAACAAGGAGACAATACTCAAGAGATGCTCGCGCAAGAGCTTCCTATAGTGGTGTCGTCGATGGAGACTACGAGCAGCCATTCGAGTACCACAGGGTGAGCGGACGCAAAGATATGACTTCTAGGAAAAGTAAAGATATGAAGGTAACATCACACTGTACATATATTTGAAATTGATGCACACAATCTGGAGACATCAAGAGCCTCAAAACATGCGAGTTCATTAGAACGCGATGTTTATAATACGCCAGTAGCTGAGGCAAAATATTAACGTCGATGGAAATGATGAGATGATTATTTCATACACATTTATTAAATTTCAAAGCTCATATATGATTAAGAACATAGAATCTAATGTGACTTTTAAAACATCTACACGTACAGATAAGAGGGAAAATGTATAACAACGGCGCAGAGCTGCGGGAGATTAAGAAAAAAAGCGATTGCGAGCTGCAATATTACATTTAAGTATTACTGATTAAATATGTAAATAATAACTATAGTATAGTAAATTATATAAAAGATATTATTCTGTATCTACCTATTTAAAAATTGAAAGCAATGTTTGGATGTGTACATAGATAAAAGTATAATTTTGCAAATATTATTGTTACTTAATGTGATTGTTTCAATCGAAAACTTTTGTACGGCTTCGAAATAGCGAGTTTATAAAATGTAGATAGTAATTAGGCACAGTAATTAGTTACAAAAATCGCGATTATTTTTGTTTCGTCCCTGCATGCATCACGACGCGATATGATTTTCTGGTTTGATGGTTACCAAGGCTCGTTGGTTAAAAATATATAATTATTATAGCTCACAAAATGCTTTTAATAAAAAAATAACAGTTCTTAGTTTGTCAATACTCCTAATGTTAAAAATGTGCCAATCGTAAATGATACAAACACTGTGAAATCAATATTAGACTATTATACACGTAATGTGTTCATGCGTTGATTAGTATGCACTATGAGCGATCTAATTATATCGGTGCTTAAACAAATAACGCACATTTGAGATAAATATGTACGTACTAGTTTCCGTGCCTGGTCCAGATTTACACAAGTTATAAAATAATGAATATCGATATCAAAGCTACTATTGTTCGGAATACGTAAGTGAAGTGAATAATAAAATCATTATTAATCTCATCGTTTCAAAATTATATCAAATTAAATTAGATCTGATCATACACATAATATATAAAGTTACATTCAAGATTCTTAACAATGCGTGGTATAAACGAAATAAAATGTGTATAGGTATGCTCAAATTCCCCAAATAAGTGGTTGGGAACTTGCAAGTCTTGTTTTTTTTATATATTGTTTATCCTGATTTCGTATACCTACCACATCCCGCATCAATTCTATTGAAAATTATTAGGTACTTCATGCTTCAGTACAATACGTATTTATGAAAGAAGTCAACATAATCGAAAGTCATTTTAATTAATAATATGGAAGCTATTTATCGATTATTTTGTATTACACATTCAATTGAGTGTTTATTCGAGAGCCATGTACTATGTAGATACATCTTGCCAAATTTCTTTATTTAATATTTTACAGGTGCTTTATTTCAATATAACTAATATAATTATTTGGATATCGTGCTATCATAATATTATTTTACGTGATGTACCTGTAAATCTTACCAAATATACATTTCATTGCAATATTGGTTGTGATAAAGCATCATGAAGTTGTCATAATATTAAAGCAAAACAAAAACGCTTGACGCAATGAAACTCCGCGCTTCCTAAACCAAAAGATCACTGTAGTCGTAAGCAACAACTCAGCTAGCGATTTGACAACTGCCATATTGTAAGGATCTAGAATATAACTGCAGCTTAGATTTTAAATACATAGCTCTTAATTGTATTTTAAGTTGAAGTCATAATAATAGTATTTAATAATGTTAGGTACAATAAACGTATTACGTATATTTAGTTAATATTTGTTATTTCACAGCAGTGAATATTTGTAAATAATATCAGCTGATATTCTATTTTCTACGATCAATCATTGTTTAAATCTTCATGATTATGAAATGTTAATAAATAGATTTCTCGATGCTATCACCTTATAAAAATGGTTTCAGGCTTGATTTTTATACGACAACTTGTATATCAAATTAAAGTAGTACTAAATTATGCTTATTTCCCAAACCAAACAAAACGATATTCTCTTATTTATAAATTGGAAGTTTGTATGTTTAGCTAGCGACATGCTTGCTGAGGTTAAGTTAAAAAGCGTGTGATTTACGCGTGGGCTGTAAGCAAAGTGATCTACATAGATATTGCAACTTTCTTAACTTATAAAGTCGACAGAACGCCTGGCATGCTAGTTAGATGCATAAATACGATGCCGATCTCAATTTATTTTCGAAGCTACTAGAATTACGTTCATCATTTTCTTATTTTAAATATAAATTAAAGTAGCTTACTTTATTATACTAAATAAAGACACTTTATTTTTTTTAATTTATTCCTAAGTGAATTGTAAATATTTTTACGTAACTAATTTATTTAGCCAAAATTTTTGCTCAATTTTGTATGCACTCAACACCAAAGTCATAATACTAACAAGAAACTACATATCAGTACAAAAAAAAGCATAATTGAAACCATGTTTAGCATATTTGTGTTTTTGAATATTCACACGTCTGGGGCTATCTAAGTTTATATTATCACTCTTGGAAGCATTTTTCATGCGACATAAGTAATTTTAAGCCATACGTGTTAACTAACAATCGGATGGTTTTACTCGAAATGATTTTCTTACTAAAAAAAAATGGGCGCGAACTTCGTTATTAAATAGACGAACCATCGATTGTAAAGATGTTTTAATTAGAACTAGCACAAACTAGGCACGTGATCAACTAAATTTTTAGGTTCAAACCACGGAGCAGTTCAAACGAATAAACGACATTGACTCCTACAAACAAGTACCTACTGTATCTATGTATGTAATCTTCAAAACATAAATATATATAAACCAGCGAAACGACCCCCCGCCCCTCTTTGCATTACTTATAGGACTTAATAATTTTATTATTTTACTTATACTACTTTCGGAATGCAACAAAATCCATTGCGTACCTAGTTTAGAAGAAGTATCGCAGACACAGACAAGTCACACAGACAGACGCGAAAAGCGATTTTATTTTATCTATTTTACTCATATTTTCTTGTAAGTAAAGCTTTTTGGAACACTGCAACGATTGATGTAAATATTTAAAATTCACAAATTAATAAGGTCTAAAGTGATATCTACCTGGTAATAAAAGTGGAAAACGTAATTTTACTTCTGCGAATCTGATGATATTAACAACATTGTAATAACCAAGTTGAAGCATATTTACTTAAAAAATATTGTATAACATTTATTCTAAATAGTATTTTTGTGAATTTAGATTATTTCACATTGTTATATTATGTTTAGTAGTACTCTTTGTTGTAAAATAATTTCGGTTAAAGTTATGGTACCTACCTGCATAGATAGCATGTATTTTTATCTACACCTATTTACATATTAGTATGTTTATCATAGATTTACGTCACTAATACTTCATGTTCTTACTATACATTTTATTATTACTGTAAATTGTTTACTCCTAATTGCGTATCATTTTATTATTTTTAAATTTCATATTCGATTGAATGTACCCTTTATATATTTTACGATTCCAATGAAGATAATTTTATTTTTATGTGGGCAATTATAGTTTATGAAAATATGTCTCCTGTTTATTGTAGGTACCGAATTAAGTACTTTTTGCATACTTATAGATATTTTCTTGACGTGTCCGTTATTTAGCTACCATGCACTCAGCCTTAGTATAAGAAATAGCCGACAACGACGACTAGAAACCACGTCATTAGTTCTTAATATTGTTATTTCCATATAAAATTATTTGAAAGGTTCACAGAAAAACACTGAAATGATTGTTAACTCTAAATTAACCGTTTATGTCTGCTAAACCTATTTCCAAACAGTACATAACGAAATTGATGATGCGCGCACTAATTGATGAAGACCGATTTGTGTGTAATTATTATGATAAGCATGATGAACGGACATCACTGACTAGATACTAGATGTTAAGTGTCACTGTAACGCAATATTTCTTGTTTTTCACAACACATAGGTACCGGCATGAAATTTGTGTAATTGAAAATTATTGCAAATATAAAATGTATCTAATACTTAGGTACATTTTATTTGAATGATTACTTTTATTAATTAATGGCGCCAGATGTAGAAGACGTCCTAAACTAAACTTTTACCCCAACGAAAAGGTTTTCACAAAGAGAGTAGATTCAAACACGTTTTATTGTAGGTGTTCTAAGTACAGATGTCTGATACAGGGGGGCTACTCTCTAAGCCCGAAGTCCGTAGTTTCGGGCGTATTCTACTTCGTATCACCTAATCACTTAATTAATGACAAAACGATTTGTCAGTAACTGTGAAATCGTGTTGTTATTCATTCTTAGCTCGGGTTCAGGTGGCCAATCGCGCTAATTTTAAAAGTTTAGGTCCGCTTGCAATTCGTTTCCAATTCAGTTTTAGTTATGATCTAATTTCGATTCACCTGTAAGGAATTTGGTATCGCGCTAAAGTTTAACTTCAACCAAAGTTGCGTCAAAACTATATCGTAACCTTTACAAATATTTTCGTATTTTCCTTCAAAATCCAAACAACACAACGCGAACGATTGAGAAAAAGTCACGAAAAAGTAGCACTGTTTCAAATTTTTGTTTGACAGCCGCGCCGTAACGTTACAGTTGTGATGCAGTTGCGTTCCAAGTTTCTGTCAAACGTTTAGCGCGATACGGAATGTTTAAAAAAGTTGTGAAATGGCTACAGTTCAGTTGCGTTCCAACCGAATTTTATTAGCGCGATTGCCCTCTAGGACTAATCGTACGTCCTTGGGTGATACGGAGTAGAATACGCCCGCAACTAAGCCCGAAACTACGGACTTCGCGCTTAGAGAGTAGCCCCCGAGATTTTCTAAAAATTAAAAAAAAAAAAAACGCTTGTCGCTTGGATGCCAACGTCGATGCAGAGTTACAAACATACCAATATGTTCCGTACACTTCGAGTGTATGGTTAACAATAACAATGAATACATTCCAATGCGGAATATGCGAAGTTGGACGTAAAACACATAAAATTACATAGAAGCAGTAAGATTTAGGATTTTCGTTCACGTGGTTTTACATTCTACCTAACAGGAAGTTACTTATACTTATGCAATTGTTAAGCCAGTACATGTATCAAATTTAAATATCAATATTACATAAGTTTTGGAAACATGATGCAAGTAGGTATCTAGTTTCTTGTTAAGAGCCGGTGGATGCATCGACACGTCGTTAATAATGGTTACCAGTAGTTTTAAGGTCAAAACAAGATCAAATGTGTTGATTATCTCTCGATAGATATTATATTTTCATATTCAGTTGTCAATATCACAGCAGTTTTTACTGCAACTGTCAGCTTTGGTTTATCGTGTTCTGCTGTACCTTTCTGCATATGCATAAAGATGGTTTCTGTGATTTTTTTTTTCATCATCAAATTATTTGGTAGGAACTAGCTGGCAGTTATTCTACTGTGATATTAATAATTTTATTTATTATTTTCTAAATTATTATTCATAACTATAATGTTGAATGTAAAGAGCATATTATTATATTTTACTGAGATCATCGTAGATTAGATCAATGTTATTTTATATTGTCTCTAATGTAAAGGTCCAGAATGTGTTCCAAATTGATTTGATGATAGTTATGACAATTTTCTTATGAAACGTTTCTGTTAATACATTGAAAATAATCTTGCAATATAAATTGAAACAGGAAGAATTATGTACATCACAAAACTTAACAGCCTTATTAAACTGCACTTTGAGCTCTCTATCTATAATGTATAATATTGCATTTCATAGCAAACTATATTTGACTGTGCAGTATTGTATTGATCTATACATATAATACCGTACTTCAAAAAAATGAATGTTACACAGTTTAATGAAATATATATTAAAAAAATGTTATTATTTTATTATGTGCTACTTCAAGTAGACTATTTGCCTGAATATACCTCAATAAGTTTAGTATGAATTTGTGTGTCTTGAAAAAATATATTTCAATTATTAGAATCAGAGTGGCATTATTTTTCTAAACCTATCCTATTTTACCTGACAGCCCCAAATCAAACTCGCAACAAGGCAATGTTTTTCAAACAATATCATGATTTTAAATCAATGTCATCTGATAGTGCGTGTGCTAACCCCCAGCAAAATGTTGTGCCTTAGAAAGGTGAGATAACAAAATAATTAGTGTATCATGATGAGCAATTTGTTTACTAACAGCAAAATTTGTGTGAATTGTAGGTTTAAAGTTATTTGAGAAAAATAGATTTTGCTGTAGTATGATTTGAGTGTGCGTTCGCCCAGCGGAATGTTGTTGAATTAAAAGATTTTAATTATGCAGATATTTAGTGTATGACGTCGTATAATTGTGTATGGTATAAAAAAATTTGTGCACGCAGCCATTGTGGAGAAATTCACCAAAAACTGATTCCGCTGGGCGAACGTTGTCCTGGCGGAACTTTTTTTAATCCATAGATTTTAGAAGAAAAGAGATGTGTCCAAAAATTAGTGTGTATTTGTGTGTAATTGTGTATGTATGAATAAAATTAGTGCATGCATAAACTTCGGAGAAATTCAAGTTTCCGCTACGCGAACGTTTGGCCATTACCTAGTTTTCATATAAAGCGCTTACATAGAGAGCTGTAGATTTTTACATAAAATGTTTTGAATTTGTTTATATTTGTTTAAAAAATGGATTTAGAAAAAATCGTAGGGCTTAAAAGATAAAAATATAAACGTAAAATACGCTTATTAGGTCTTAGTTCTTAAAGTATGCACTTTGGGGTCTATATTTTCACGTTTATACAAACCTTGTAAGTGTCTGCAACATGTTGCCAAGTATCAATGATGTTCCGTTAGTAATTAAAGAGTTATAGGACAATTTACCATGAATTGATCACTGTTTACAAAGCAGTCAAATATCACGCCGTTCTAAACGAATTGCATGGTAAAATGTATGCCAATAATTAGTGTATTCATTCAACTATTCACATGCAAAATTTCATGTCATTAAATTCAGTAATTAAAGAAAAACAATTATAATACTGACGAAGCATCGAAAACCTACATAACCCGACCAAGTTCGGATGGCTACAAAAAAGCGGCCGTGCCATATATCTTAGAAACGTTCTTAACCTTGCAATATAGTATTTATTAATATGGTACAGTTACGTACACAAGCGTTAGGAAAAAATAAAACAATTGCATTTCTTGAATGAAAATTATTTTTTTAATAATAACGCCACTATCTACGATAAAAATAAATCTTCAATTAACAAGTACTTCTCTATTTAAATATTCGAGTACAAAAATATTTTTAATTACATATAATACTTAATTATGTAAGTAGGTAATTATGATAACGTTAACAAACGCTTGCAACGACAGCAATAGACTTAAATGTGTTTTAACTAAAATAGGTTTAATAAACGATTATGAATATAAGGGTAAGTGTAATATTTCGAGCTTCAATAAAAATTAAATCACATCACATAACTAGACTATTCAGTTGTTTAGATTAGATCAACATTAAAAAAGTGCTTATAAACTAAAAGATTGGTATAAAAAAGGTATTTTCAAGAAAATATTCTTAAATGAGTAGCAAATACAGTAAATAACCTCAACATACATAAGTCACTACCAGTACAACGGTATACATCAATTAAAAAATCGATTCAAGAAGTAGTTTTTTTTAACTTATTAGATTGTTTGATCCACTAAAGTTGCAAAGGGGAACGCTCGTGCATGCCTAGTCCATTGGTTAAATAGTGTAATAAGCTACAATATGATAAATATTTACCTAAACAGTAGTAGGTACTTACATGTGGTAATTATTTAATTTCCCTAAGGGGTCTATAGTTAGAATCCTGATCCGTGAAATCTTCAATAGAAATTAGCTGTATGAATTTTATTTGTCTTAAATAATAGGTATATCTAGATTATATCTAAAGTCTCAAAAGCATACTTAAATAAAGTACCTACGTAAATAGTACCTACTTTCTGTCATAGTCAAATACATTTAAAAAGTAGGTGTACAAAAATAAATGACATTATTATATCGAAACAACAATTGTGTTATCACCTATACCAATTCAATACCGATATTATACTGTAAATTTTGGGATGTTACCTAAATATATTGCACGGCCGCTTTTTTGTAGCTATTCGAACTTGGTCGGGTTATGTAGGTTTTCGATGCTTCGTCAGTATTATAATTGTTTTTCTTTAATTACTGAATTTAATGACATGAAATTTTGCATGTGAATAGTTGAATGAATACACTAATTATTGGCATACATTTTACCATTCAATTCCTATAGAACGTCGTGATATTTGACTGCTTTGTAAACAGTGATCAATTCATGGTAAATTGTCCTATAACTCTTTAATTACTAACGGAACATCATTGATACTTGGCAACATGTTGCAGACACTTACAAGGTTTGTATAACGTGAAAATATAGACCCCAAAGTGCATACTTTAAGAACTAAGACCTAATAAGCGTATTTTACGTTTATATTTTTATCTTTTAAGCCCTACGATTTTTTCTAAACCTGTTTTTTAAACAAATATAAACAAATTCAAAACAACTTATGTAAAAATCTACAGCTCTCTATATAAGCGCTTTATATGAAAATTAGGTAATGGCCAAACGTTCGCGTAGCGGAAACTTGAATTTCTCCGAAGTTTATGCATGCACTAATTTTATTCATACATACACAATTACACACAAATACACACTAATTTTTGGACACATCTCTTTTCTTCTAAAGTCTATGGATTAAAAAAAGTTCCGCCAGGACAACGTTCGCCCAGCGGAATCAGTTTTTGGTGAATTTCTCCACAATGGCTGCGTGCACAAATTTTTTTATACCATACACAATTATACGACGTCATACACTAAATATCTGCATAATTAAAATCTTTTAATTCAACAACATTCCGCTGGGCGAACGCACACATGATTTGAAGCATAACCCAGAGATATCGTTTTTCATAAATTTGTTTCAACCCCAAACCAAATACATGAATAGACAGCTTTTGTTGCATAGTAAATGTTTGTAAGTAGCAAAATTTGTCGTTTTGGGATTTCCCAGATCTCGAAAACGGGTCAATGCAAATGTTTGAAAAAAATTCTAATAAGAGACCTTAATTTGGTTAAATTTTTTGTTGTTGACTCATTTTAGACTAGATAGTTCCCAGCAGCTTGGCATACTTTAAGCAAATTAAAATAATTCATGAACATTTGTCCCTGTTAATTTCAACTTTTAATTACCTACGGCTTTAATGAAAGTTACATCAAAAACAAGAATTTGTCAGTAAGTCTCCAATAAGCCGACCAAATTGAAAAGGTCATGTAAATGCGTTCACACCATGACACCATACATAATCTTCGCAAATTAGCAGCAGCATAGTATCCAATGTTTTGTATAGTTAAGCAGAAAAAAGTTTCTTAAAAATTTTAAGTACCTAGGTACAGCTGCCATATTACACAATTTCTAAGATTTTTCTATTTTACTAATTAAAATCAAGTTTTTAATAGTAGTTTGCCGTTTCTGGGTAAGCTCGTTTCAACATAGACTTTGTCTCTGTCATCTTTGACCTAAATAAAGTCAAAAACAAAACCGTCACAAAACAAATACTTTCCAAATATACACTTACACAGAGTGGGTAAGTGGGTAGGTACCTACCTACTTAAATACGTAAGAAAATAGATGCTAAATCAAGAAATATGAAGAGGTTAGCACCTAGTTTGACACAGTGGGTGGGTACAAGCTAGCTGAATGTATAATGGAAACTTAAACAAGGGGAAAATATATGTTTGTTATGAGCTTAAAATTTATACATATTTGCGCATTTAGGTACTCTCGCGCACATTGAGAATGTTTTTGTGTATTTACTTAACACTATGATAGATCGTAGATATAACTAATTTACAATTTATTAATAAGTACTTACTTGTGTTGTATTCAGATTTTTTTGATAATGATACTTGAGAACTGTCATTTTCAATTTACTTTGACAAGGTTCCATCCCATTCTCATCGCGCGCGGATTTTACCTCCTATGAAAATGCCTTACTGGAATTACAGATTCACAGCAGGTAACACCTACAGTCGGATTTTTAAAAAGTGAATTAAATAACAAATTATTATTTCATAAATTAGGTACTTGTATTTTTAAGCAAGCTGAAACTTAAATATTGGTCTGAGATTATATAGCGAAAAGCAAGAGCAACTCGAGCAAAAATACAATAAAAAAAAACGGTAAGTGTATAATCATACTTGGTATTCTCGTTTGGCAATCAGCAATTCAGCATCTGTTCTGAAATGTCTGGACCTCAGGTCAACTCAGGCTTCTTTGAAGGAATCAGCTACTGAAATAACAAACTTTGTAAAGAAAAACGAAACTTCCAACACTGTACTGAAAGAAAACTACATTGCTGGAAACGGAAATAAGAAGGTAGGTACTACTTTTAAACTCACAGACTACATAGAGGTAGAGATACTACGTATTGCAAACTGTAGGTAGTTAGAAATTTAGGGACACACTAAAATCGCGGCAGCATTTCTTTGTTTATGGTAAAAATGACACTGTCACAATAATCGACTAAAAGCAACGTATCTTCTATATAAATAAAAATTAATGTTGGAAAGCGCATATCTCAACTCAAATCTCAAGAATGGCTGGACCAATTCGGCTTATTTATTTTTTTGTATGTTTCGTTCACGGAAGGATATACATAAACATTATTCCCTATTTCCCTTGGTCATCGCATCACGCGTGAACGGCTGGACTGATTTTTTCGTTGTATATTTGTTACTGTCAGGAGAAGATTTTATGAAAGAAAAAATATAATTTGCAGTTGACGGGAGTGAAGCCGTGGGGGACAGCTACTAATAAGCCCTTTATTCCGAAATTATACAATTTTTCATTTAACTAAATAGTCACTAGTACACTATATTCATAATAGGTCTCTAACTTCGGTGTGCCTTACGACATAGGCCTCCTCCAACGTCTTTACGTCTTCCACTGTTTCCTATCGGTTGCAATTCTTAGCCAAAGGGGACCCAGAGTCAATTTCATATCATCTTCCCATCTTCTCACTTTGCTACCACGGCTCCTTGACCCGTCTCTTGGATACCAGACCGTTACCTGCTTGCTCCATTTTTCGTGCTTACAACGGAGCATATGCCCTGTCCATCTCCATTTTAGTCGGTCAATATGTGTTAGGATGTCTGTTAGTTTAGTTTTGCTTCTGATATATACATTCCTGACTCTATCTTTTAACTTTAGTCCCAGTATGCTCCTTTCCATGGCTCGTTGACATTTTGCAAGTTTTTCCCTTTGGTTTTTTGTCAAAGCCCAGGTTTCGCAGCCATATGTGATGCAGGGAAGAATGCATGTTTTTTTCTTGATCTTGATGCCGAGCTCCTTGCTTTTCATTATTTCTTTCAAAGCCCTAATTTTTTTCCACCCAGTAGCGATTCTTTTATCAATTTCTTTGGACATTTGATCGCTTGGAGATATGATCTGACCCAGATACATATTCCTCAACATATTCAAGTTTTTGTCCGTTGAAAATTATGTCTGCAGCTGTTGTGTTTGTCTTCATCTTTGTTTTGCTTGAGTTCATTTCCAAACCCACTTCTCGACTTCTGTCTGCTAGCATTTGTATCATGGATTCCAGTAATCTTGGGTTCTCTTCAAATATGACCAGGTCATCAGCGAATCTTAGATGGTTTAGTCGCGATCCGTTTATGTTTAGCCCTAGATGCTTCCAATCCAATTTTCTAAACATTTGTTCTAGCACTGCTGAAAATAACCTTGCCTGACTCCCCTGTCAATTGGAAAAGTATCCCCCAGAGATTCCAACTTGATGCTAGCTTTACTCTCGCTATAGATCTTTTTTATGACTTTTACGTAAGCATATTGCACTCCCTGCTCCATAAGACTTTGCCATACAAACCTATGTTTAAGGCTGTCGAAGGCTTTTGAATAATCTATGAAGGCTAGATAGATAGGTTTGTTGCATTCGTTGTATTTTTGCAGAAGTTGTTAAATGGTGTGTATATGGTCGATTGTGCTAAAGTTTTTTCTGAACCCTGCCTGTTCCACGGGTTGGTTTTCGTCAAGAGTGTTCGATATTCTGTTCAGTATCACTTTTGCAAAAACCTTATACACATTTGAGATGAGAGATATGGGTCTGTAATTTCCAATATCATGTTTTGAACCTTTTTTATAAAGGAATTTAATGTGTGATTCTGCCTATTGGCTTGATTCATCGACTGTTCCTCGCATTAGTTCGTTTGGAATTCTATCAGGCCCAGGAGATTTTTCCATCTTTTGACTATTTATAGCTTCTAATACTTCTGATTTTAGTATTTGTGGTACTTCTCCAGTATTCTTTGTTGCGTTTTCCAGTTTAAGTTCTCTTTTGGGTGACTCTATAATTTGGCTGAATAGAATATAACCGGCGATAGTAGTCTGTTGCAATGTTTGCAATGTTTAGAATTGTATTGCGTGTAGTGGTTAGTCGATCTTTGTCTCTTAATTTTGATATCCATTCTTTTCCCTTTTCTCGGAGTTCCTTGAGAGCTTTGCATATGCCACCCGTTTTGATAATGTGGTTTTCTAGGGTTTTGATTCTTCTACTTTTCCTGTCTTTCCTCATATTTACACGAATGCATTTACTTAGGTGAGAAATATTATTAATGTTTTCCTTCTTCCTTTTTTTTGCTATTAAATTCCTTCTATCTTCAATTAATTTTAGAGTTTCTTGGCTTAGGTGGGATTCTTTGTTTATATCTGTTTTTGTTTTTATCTGTTCTTGGAGCTTGCTTTCTACACTGGCATATTTTTCATTTAGTTTCTAGTTGGAAGTAACAATTTCCATCAGCTCCTCCGTAGAATCTTTTGGAACCATCTCATTGCTGAGTGTTTGTAGGTGGTTAGTTTGAAATGGTTTCGGCCTATGTTTCCGTGGATTCTACTCAGAAAGACAACATCGTACCATACGATGGTTGGTATTGACGTTCAGGCATTGCATTACACTCGTGTCGCTCAACAGTCTCGCTTTGTTAGGCAAGATGTAGTCTATCTCATTCCTAACCTTTCCGTCTGGAGATATCCAAGTCCATTTAGATTTGTGTTTTTTGCGGAATATGGAGTTCAGCAGCATCAAGTTATGTTCAGGCAGGAACTCTACCAATTTTTCATCATTTTTGCTTCGTTTTCTTTCCTTTTCCAAACTTTCTTATTACATGTTCTTCTCCAGGTGTTTGAGCACCCACTTGTGCATTAAAATCTCCCGTATTTTTCGGTTACTTCGCTAAGACTCTTGTTAAAATATTCTATATCAGTTGCAGTAGCTTGTTCCGTTGGTGAATAAACTTGAATAATGGTCCACTGTTTTGTATTTTTAAGTATGTTCATGTGAACTATTGCTATTCGGTCCGATATGCCTTCAAACCCAATAATTTATTTTTTGACTTTATCATGAAGCCTGCCTGAAGGGGGACAGCTAGTAATACTAATAATAACAAAGGTATTACTTTTACCAAACTCTTACAACCGTGTCGAGCACAGACCACATAGGTGTCGAGGTAAGAGTTAGTAAAAGTTTTTTGTTACAAAAAACATAAAATCATGAAAAGGATGAAATTATGAAATTATTCATTAAATTATGAAGTTTTATTTAATAGCTTTGTACCAACTTTCAATGAGACGACCTTTTTCTGCTACTTAGTTTAGTCGACTATCACTAGTATATCCTCAGTAATATTTATTTTAACTTGGAACACTGCATGGTGGATGAAAATGAAAGTTCTGTTCCACACCCGTCTAGGGTATATATGTTCTGTGGTTCCACAGACTACCTAAGAGATACTATACTACCAGTGTTGCCAGCAGGTTACATTTCTTACATTGACCCCCTCGCGTAACATGTAAGTAATTTTCGTAACTTTTGAGAACGACGAGATTTCTAACACTAGAGTTTTATTGCAAACAGTTTACGAACGCATTTCAATTTAACGCACCTAAAACTGCGCATCTAAAAAGTATTTCACTCCATATCACACTCACAGATGGCTCTGAATGGAAAGTGCCACGACAAAATGAATCGTAAAGTGTTTGTTTTAAAACTTGATTTTGCTTGAGCGTGTACGCGCACTTTTCGTACTTCGCAAGTTCCCGCCGTACGCGGTTTCGTAGCTACAGAAATGATTTGTTTTGTTTCCTTGCGTTTTGTTGTATTATGTGCGTGAGTGAAGTTCTGATGAATACATTTATTTTCAACTAATATTTTATTTTGTTGGCAAACTGCATGTCAAAGTTTGCAACTTATACTAATAAAAATAAAAAAAAACAACATCTGTATTTTATTGCAGATGCAAACAAGTAAAATATCTACACAGAAACAAATCAACGATTTTTGATAACTGTGATTTAGACCTCAACGAGTATTACATTACAATATTAAATAAAAAACTGATGCCAGGTTCAGGTTGGCGAATTCTATGATTTTTTTGTCTCAAATTCGTGATTGAAGAAAAAAAGAATAGAACAAAAATTAATGAAGGCCCGTAAGAAAGAGATCACCAGTATTTAATCTATACTATCTATACTAATATTATAAAGAGGTTACATTTGTTTGTAAGTTTGTGTGTAAAGAATTTTTCAGTAGTTCCTGAGATTACCCCAATCTCAGGAACTACTGAAAAAATCTTTCAGTATTAGATAGCCCATGTATCGAGGAAGGATATAGGCTACATATCATCACGCTAAGACTAAAAGGAGCCGAGCATTAATGGAAAATGTGACGCAGACGAATTTGCGTGGGTCAGCTAGTACACAATAAAGAGAGATGACAAAATTTTATCCTTAGGTCAAATACACCATTACACAGCATAGATTCCATTATTTTCCGTCATTTTCCCCACCGACCCCAAAAATACGTAATTTTAAAAAAATAGAATAATGTAACTTTTGGAGCAAAAATGTAACATTTTAGGAAACGAAACGTAACTTACGACTCAAGGGCCCTGGCAACACTGTATACTACGTATTTCTGTTCTGAGATGTCAAAAAATATTCGTGTCATGTCATGTCAAATCAATAGAGCTTGTTTTTCATTCAAGTAGAACAATGCTAAATGTTTAGCACAAGAAACTACAATACGCATTGATTTAGTCATTTAAATCGTATTAAAATAAAATAATAAACGTTAAATTTGTGGCTGGGGTAAAATTAATAATATTGATAAGCTTGGAATAGTGCAGTATGGGTGCAGTGTTAGGTCTTTGTTCAGCTGCTCAGGTGAGTATTGTTTTTATTACGAAAATCTTTGCAATAATTTTTTTCGCTTGCACGATTTTAACAAACCGAGTATTATGTATGCCTAACAAAAAAGGCCAAAATTATCTCATGCAGTAAACATACATACCTATCTAGAATCTACATGTTTTACCACTGCCAGACAGAAATTTTTGAAGATGTCTGTTTCACAAATATTTTCATAAATAAGTGATTCATCACTATCTTCAGCCTACTGCTGGTAGAGGTGAGATGTACTATGTATTAGAAGTATGAGTCTGCCGAGGTCCACAAGTATTTTGGCATCTCAAGTTTAATGATGTTTCCATAGGTAGCGAGTCTTGGTAACTTTGAGACGGAGTAGGTAATCAAAGTAAAGGAGTATTTTTAGTCTATGGATGATTGACGTTTATTAGATACGCAATGTAATGGTATTCATATCTTTTCCATATTTTATAGTACTGAAAATTAAATCTTATTAAAAACTTCCCTTCATACTTGACAGTCTTAGGACTGACAGCTCATTATATTTCTATTAGAAATATTAAAACAATTTTATTGGTATTCTATGCAATACCTAACTAATGTATACAATTCCCAGGGATTGTAAAGAATACCTGCTGGTCCAATGGTAATGTGTAAAATAAATAGTTTTTGGCCTGTATTAATTGATGAACGAGTATAATTATGCTGCAACCAAATAGTTTCATCAGCTGTTTAATTAGCAGCCTAAGTGACATACTCTGCATTTAATTGAACAGAAAGGCAAATTAATTGATTGAAAATTGTTTAATAACTTACTTAGCACAGGACACAGGGTACTTAGGGGCACTCCAACATGGATAGGTTAGGTTCGAATGCGATGGCGGGTGCTAGAATGAGCTAACGAACTAAGCTTCCATCATCATTCATGTAAGGTTATTAAACCCTGCAGATAGGAATAGGAGTCGAGCTAAGGTGGCCATTCAATGAAATGGCTAATACCACGATATGGTTACGATAGACATATTTTCGTCACATTACCCTACATTCACACGGAGACACAATTTATTTATTATATAACCCGGTTCATTAAAGAAAGGAATCTAAAATGGCGGTGCTTATCATGTTTTCTCGCTTGCACACTAGTGTCGTCTATACTCACTCTCGCGCGTACCATAGGCAGAAAAAAATCATCAGTCTTTTATTTTTACCAACATCTTTATAACTAGCTGACCCATGCCCACTTCGTTGGGCGGTAAACATTTTAACTTCTGATGAAATGATGAGTGTGGTTCGGTTAGTACTGAGTGCTATGATTTATTTCCTGACTGCCAAAAGGAGGGTTTTGTTTTTATTGCATATATATGTAGCTAGGCTAGCGAGCCGCTGCGAGCGCTCAGCGCTAGACTCCCTATCCCTTGTTGCAGAGACATGCTGCTTTAAATCACTGAGACGCTGTGCACGTTCAGCGCTAGATTCCCGAGCACGGACCTGCGATGTTCTCCAGCTTTGGTTAGCAAGCCGCTGTGAACGCTCGGAGCTAGATATACCAGCGCGTGCTTGCGAAATATTTTCTCTATTCCTCGAGAGGCGCAGATGATTATCAAGAGCAGACTCTGCCGTACGGCATACTCGAGCAGTAGTGCGATTCACTAAGGCAGAGCATCTTTACAACCAAGAAATCATCGTTGAAACATCTGTTAAATATATGCCACATCAGATGTTTCAACGATGATTTCTTGGTTGTAAAGATGTTCTTCCTTAGTGAAGCGCACTACTGCTCTTGTCTCATGTCTGGGATGTCTGACGGGAAAGTTGAGATTTCCTTTTAGGCATGATAAACAATCGCTGAAACTGTCCGATATCCCAAAAACAGAAATATCACAGCAGGCTTCGAACTCGAAGAATGAGAACGAAGTAATATTGTAATTGTGTTTTGAGAAACCGAGCAACCAAAACAATAGACCAACAACATTCAACCAACTACGTACAACTCACGTACCTAACGACAAAAGTTAAATAATAACTGGAGAGAGTCATTAATCCGCGGAAAATCTTAACACCACGATTCAGAAAAATTACGTAATTGCACAAAGCATGTTCTAATGCGGTTCGTGAATGGACGGCGCGGGCGGCGTTTTGCGATTTAGTAATTTTATATTATCTTCGAAACTATTCAACCAATTGACATACTGTTTTGAGCAAATCGTATCTCTATGATGTTCTTGTGATCATAATAACATTTTTTTCGATAAGGTTTAATATTTTGTTGTTTAAAAAATCGTTCAAAGATAAGTACATCGAAAAAAACTTTTTTTAACACATAAAAGCTACTATATCTGCTAAAATATAAAAGATAGAAATATGGTGCCGCGGACTTTTTTGTAGAACTATTCAAAGCGGCCTAGGTTGCCATACATTGTTTTCAATTATATACAACTGTTAAGGCAGCGCACGCAAATTACTCTGTTGTAAGAGCTATTTTTTTCCGCCTGGATAGACAAAAATTGAGATAGTTTAGCTAATATGCATGATATCTTTATAATTTATAGCCTATAGCATTCCTCTATAAATGGGCTATCTAACACTGAAAGAATTTTTCAAATCGGACCAGTAGTTCCTGAGATTACCCCCTACATACAAACTTACAAACTTACAAACTTACAAACAATTTTACCTCTTTATAATATTAGTATAGATATGTTGTTTTGTTTTATATGTTGTCAGGTGTTCAGGAACAGAACATTCATCCTAAATAAATTACCTACTGTTTTCGATGAAAACAATAATAACGATCTTATAATAATAGATGGCTCCACGTGCCTTTCGATTTTTCAACTTTAACACGCGCGAAGCCGCTGGCAGAAGCTAGTTTGAAATAAATACGACCCGGTCATGTTTTAAAGATAATGTACAAAGGCGGACTCAATGCCATAGGCATTTTCTATCAGTCGAGTTTAGGGTGGTGCAGAGACAGCATGGTAGGTTGAGATAAGAAAAAACAAAACGAGAAGAAGAGAAAAAAATTATACAATCTGTAATAAATACATGATACATACATAAGGCTCAACAAGAGGCCACAGAGGGGCCCGAAAGGGCCGACGCCTGCCGGAGTCGCGGGATTATTCGCAAGAGACACCGTGGCTCCGGAACACAAAGGGCAATGAAGGAACATGGATGGGTTTTAGTCAGTAGAAGTCTGACACTCCCTCCCGCTACACCCAGAGCGGGAGGAGTCATTGGATGATTTCCCATCCCTAAAAAAAAAAAAAAAGGCTCAACAAGAGGCGCGTGTGCTACAGTATTGTATACCTTAAAAAGTTCCACAAAAAGTCCGCGATGGTATATATCTATCTCTTACGGATAACCCACAATAACCATTTTCTATCCTTTACTTTTTACGAGAAATAATGGCATATTTACGATGCGGTTTTAAGCAATATATCATTAATCCTTATGCAATTAAGTACCTTAAATACATTGCGCATTTAATATAGATCAATATGGCCCTTTACAGCATGTAATTTAAATGAATAATTTCGACATAGCGGTTGCGACCGGCCACGCGCGCGTGCCCAATGATATATAAAACTATAGATACGTTGTCCGCACTCTAAAATGACAACATGAAATGAAGCCAATTGGCCACACCGCGCGCGCTTAGTTATGCACCACCAACCTGTCGCGCGACACTACGTTTGTTTTGATGTCAATTTGACTATTACTTATCCTGTGACGTAACTGAAGATGTATATTTATCTCCCTCTAGCAACAGGCATCCCGCCGTACGGTGACATATTTTCTTTCCCTTTCTTCATGCGTCTACTAATTTAGTAGAGCTATCTAGTATTTTCGCCGTATTTAAGGTGGAAGCGCCAGGGTAGCCCGCGAAATTCAAATATTTTTATGTTTTTTGCAATTTGCCGGTCAGTGTGAAGCTGTATGTTGAACAAAATACAATTCGCGGCCGTAACGCATATTTATCTAAAGAATTATACCCATTTTAATTACCAATATAACCCTCTAAGATCATACAACTCGATTGAATGACTTTTTCACGAAATAACATTCAATCGAGTTCTATGAACTGAGAGAATTATATTGATGATTCAAATGGTTATGATCTTTTAGATAAATGCTCTTTACAATCGCGAACCGTATTCTGTTCAACATACAGCTTCACACTGACTGGCAAATTGCAAAAAACATAAAAATATTTGAATTTTGCGGGCTACCCTGGAGCTTCCACCTTAAGAGCGTGTATTCCGTCCACTAGCGCCGCCAATAGTTTTTTATTATTTGTGGTAAATTCAAGACACGTAGATAAAAAACCGCTATTTTGCGGGCTACCCTGGAGCTTCCACCTTAAGAGCGTGTATTCCGTCCACTAGCGCCGCCAATAGTTTTTTATTATTTGTGGTAAATTCAAGACACGTAGATAAAAAACCGCTCTGCAGTGCACTGAAGAAATGTATTTATTATGTTTTGAGAGTTATGTTTTGTACTTTAGAACATAAATAGTTGTCAAAGTCGATATTTTTTGCTAAAAGTGGCCATTTTTAGCAATAATTGCCGTTTTGGCTATTTAGCCATGAGTTATGTATTAAAAATAGCTGTCAGAAAATAATAGATACAGTTCTTTAGTGCACTACAGAGCGGTTTTTTATCTACGTGTCTTAAATTTACCACAATTAATAAAAAACGATTGGCGGCGCTAGTGGACGGAATACACACTCTTAAGCGCCGCGATGTTGGTTTATGACGTGTCTATACCTATATAATACGTCATTGCGCGTGTCTATAAAGCGTCTCTAGCGATAGCGAGGAAAATAACAATTATTACTTAACTAGCTGTGCCCGCGACTTCGTTGGCGTGAACGTCGGAGAAGATGTAATGTGTTGCAGATACAATATCTACATTCAGTTACGTATCCTGATCTCTCTCAGGATTAAGAAAATAGGAAGAGGGTACCTAATGCAGGGCACTGTATCATCTCTACCGGTTGAAATGACGACTAGCCCAGGTAGTCTCTTGGTACAAACCTATCTTGAATCAAAATCAACAAAACCGAATATCGAAGGAATGGTGGTGAATCAAGTTGATAACTTCGTCCAGCACAGTCCAAAAAGAAACGATTTTTGCTGACAATATTGCTGATTGTAGAACACTGATTAATTTAATTCGTCTTATCATTTTATAATATTTATAAAGTTTTACTGGGTTCATAGAATCGATTTTATAGCGGAGCTCGTGGCTAAATAAAAACAGCCGCACAATGTTGTTTAAAAATTTGTAGACCACACCGGTACACTGTGAACCACTAAAAGGTGAAAAATTATTACTTTTTTACAAAAAATAGGTTGGTGTCGGAGGAGCTCGTGGCTAAATAATAACAGCCGCACAGGTCGATCTTCAAGGTTAAGCAACGCTTGCCAAGGTTGGTCTGTGGATGGGTGACCATCTTAACATATCTAGTTTCCTTCGTGCCTGGGAAAGCACGTTCTTCACACATTTTTTACTACAACTTTTCTCAATAGATTACATTGCAAGTATCTGGAGACAATGCAAGCTACCTATTTTAGCGCTTGATGAAGTTTTTTCCTAAACTTTAAAATTCGTTATCTTTTGATTTTTTGGGTCAATTTTGATGAAATAAACGCTTAATGTTACTCCGGTTTTCACTTAATATTTTTAAGTTCCTACAGTTCGAATCCAATCCGTGGTTTATGCGTGATGCTCCCACAAACAAACAGACAAAAACTTCAAAAATTGCATTTTTGTGTAGGTACTGTGTTTTTTTCTGACATTTCTATAATATTTTGTATGCGAAAACATTCAACAGATAAACACGGCAACTCTACGATTTTATTTTAATATACATATGTATTAGAAGATAAAAACATGCTTTTCAGCGCGACAACGTAATCCGTACTTATAAGTACGTTACTACTAATAAATAAGATATATATTCGAAATTGTTGCACCCGTGCGAAGCCGGGGGCGGATCGCTAGTACAATATAAGCCTGTGCACTTTAAAAAAACCCAGGTTAAACCCAGAGCGGTGTGAGGGATATCGTAAAAGAAGATTGTTGGTATAGCGAAGATTTTTATTGTGGGCGGAACAAAGGAATTGAATTTGTGCAGTTAAATAAGAGGGAGAAGAAGGATTATTTAGAAAAGAAGACAGACTAAGTCAAGGCCCTCAGTGCTCTGCGCTGGCGAATGGGTAACCATTTTAATAGTGATCGATGCGCGGATTCGTTATCGATCATACTTACGAAGGTTGAAGACGAATCGAATGCAGTTATTTAGAAGGCGGTCAAGTTTATCGAGATCTGCATTCAGGTCATAGTAGCATAAATATCACCATAGCCAATTATGGGGAAAATTAGAGACTGTACAAGCATTGCCTTTATGTGAGCTGGTGAGTGTTCTAACGACGGTTTTACTGACGCGTAGGGAACTGAATTTTACGTTTGAATATGATGTTATCTCAAATTTGACATATTTTGAGTTACAACAGTATCGTGATATCAGTGCGACATGTTTACAGAATTGACCGGCAGATCCGGTTAAGAAATTTATGTCGTCGTGTGAACCTAGTGTTACTGCCGGCCCCCACGCGTCTTCTCTTTCCCAGCTATCGTCTTTTACACACATTGCCGGCTGCGTATTCGGTATTGTATACAATACCTAGGCAAAGTATAAAATGAATAATACAATTTCATACATCACCCAAATGTTTTAGGTATTCATACATTGCCTAGGTATTCTAAAGAATACTGGATTATACAGATTGCCGGTAACATATATTGCTAGAATATGGTTTTGATTGGTACTAGTTTACCAAAGTTATTGCAACGCTTACATGCTGCTTAGTGCTTACCAAAGTAAAAAAGATTATATTAAGGAACTCGAAACCATTTCAAGTGTGAGGATACAAGCTTTAGAAACGCCGCGATAACGTTTTAAGTGGCTCGGGTCAGATTACTGTTGAATGAGCGCCCGCCCGCGGGGCGATAAGGACTTGTGACGTAAGAAACGTTCCGTACGAGAGAGGTTAACATGGAAATTAGATTTTTTATAAACACAAAAACAAATAAATCGGGCTCGCAAACTGATTACGCACCGAATGCCTCCGAAACTATCGGAGCTTGTGGGTCGCAAGTCACAACACTCTTATTAGACATGAATGAAGTGTCATACGCCATACGCCTAAATACTCGATCTTTACGCGTCCAGCTAAATACCTATTCCAAAAACATTCCAGTATATACGTCTTACCTCTAACTGCTGGATGTAGCCCCACCAAGATGAGTGCTTATTATAAACACAATGACTTGGTACTTTTTAGGGTTCCGTAGCCAAATGGCAAAAACGGAACCCTTATAGATTCGTCATGTCTGTCTGTCTGTCTGTCTGTCCGTCCGTATGTCATAGCCACTTTTCTCCGAAACTATAAGAGCTATGCTGTTGAAACTTGGTAAGTAGATGTATTCTGTAAACCGCATTAAGATTTTCACACAAAAATAGAAAAAAAAACAATAAATTTTGGGGGTCCCCAACTCATGGGGAGTTGGGGACCCCCACCCCACTTAGAACTGAAACTCAAAAAAAATTTTTTCGTCGAACCCACACGTATCTATGGATAGTTCTTCAAAATAATATTGAGGTTTCTAATATGTTTTTTTTCTAAACTGAACAGTTTGTGAGAGAGATACTTCTAAAGTGGTAAAATGTGTCCCCCCCCCGTAACTTCTAAAATAAGAGAATGATAAATCTAAAAAAAATATATGATGTATATTACCATGTAAGCTACCAGCGAAAATTGGTTTGAACACATAGAGTATATAACCACTAGAGAGCGTATAGGCCGATTTCTTCTAAGTACGCAGCTCACTACAGCGGGCCAGGGGACGAAGAACAACGCGCGGCTGCAATTGGTCCGTTCAAGGTCAAGTTGAATAGGTAGCCGATGGTTAGTGGTGGCACTACTTGATTAAAGGAAAATAGTCGATATCGATAAAATGGATTATAAAATTATAAAAATACTCAATCCAAAAAACAGCGCTATATCTTGTTTAAACAAAGTTTCCCTATTAACCTTATCTTTCCACTTTTATTTTAATTCTGAAATCTTCGAAAATCTAAAATGAAAACATGTATGTCAAACACACAGATGAAAAAACTGAGACCCTCCTCCTATTTTCAAAGTCGTTTAAAAGTAGTTAAGTGTTTAATGTAAGTATGTTAATTGATTAAAAATTGTATTAAGTGTAATTTTATGATCATCGATAAATCGACTTCAATCATTAAATGTAACAGCACAGATTTTTACGATAAAAATACAAAGGGGAAGAAAGGGATAAAATATAAGTATTTCCTAATGAAAGAAAGAGACTTTTCCAAAAGACATCAACGCGCGCTTCTCACAGTGTGCTCGTTCACCTAACATCCATTTTATGTAGACCCCTGCTCATTGTGTGTGTGGTGGCTCATTATCTGATTAAATCAAAAATATTTTGCGTAGTCTTTACTCTCCGATGAAAAGTTAAGCCATCCTTTTTGTAACAACAGGTCTTGGAATGTTTCCTACACAAATTCACGGCATTTTTATGCGTTATAAATTGCATAAAATTTAAAACGATTTGTAATAACTTAGCGTGCCCACAGGTCTAACACATGGTCACAACTAAAATGGTTCCTAGTGCCTCAGCTTAACATATGAGCAAAAACACTAATAGTTTTCGTGAATCGGGGCACTGTATACGCAGTCAAGTGGTTTAATAGTCTTTGTTTGAACATGATCTAGTAAATAGTTTTTTTTTAATACGTCATAAATTGTAAATCGCAACTTTTGCTTATAATATAATACCTACAGGTTTGTACGGAACCCTCGGTGCGCGAGTCCGACTCGCACTTGGCCGGTTTTTTGTTACTTTTAGTTTAGCAGAATATCACAACAAAAAGCTGCTTACATGATCACATCACTTCATATTATAAAACAAAGTCCTCCGCCGCGTCTGTCTTTCGCGATAAACTCAAAAACTACTGCACAGGTTTTCATGCTATTTCACCAATGAATAGAGTGGTTCTTAAGGAAGGTGTTAGTAAATATAATTTGGCGAGCGGGCGAAGTTGCGGGTATCAGCTAGTTATTTATAAATTGTATAATATAATGTAACAAGTAACAAAAACCGGCCAAGTGCGAGTCGGACTCGCGCACTGAGGGTTCCGTAAGCAGAAGTTGCGATTTACGATTTATGACGTATTAAAAAAAAACTACTCACTAGATCTCGTTCAAACCAATTTTCGCTGGTAGTTTACATGGTAATGTACATCATATATTTTTTTTAGTTTTATCATTCTCTTATTTTAGAAGTTAAGGGGGGGGGGGACACATTTTTCCACTTTGGAAGTGTCTCTCGCGCAAACTGTTCAGTTTAGGAAAAAATGATCTTAGAAACCTCAATATCATTTTTATATATCATTTTTATATATAAGACCTATCCATAGATACCCCACACGTATGGGTAAGATGAAAAAAAAAATTGAGATTCAGTTCTAAGTATGGGGACCCCCAAAATTTACTGTTTTTTTTCTATTTTGAAGTAAAAATCTTTATGCGGTTCACAAAATACATCTACTTACCAAATTTCATCAGCGTAGTTCTTATAGTTTCGGAGAAAAATGGCTGTGACACACGGACGGACAGACAGATAGACAGACAGACAGACATGGCGAATCTATAAGGGTTCCGTTTTTGCCATTTGGCTACGGAACCCTAAAAATGATCAATAAACTTTTTGTGACCCCCCAGTTTTGCTGTATATTTGAAAATTACATAATAATATACTAAACTATTGAAGAACATAAATAAGTAGCAGTCCCGAGTCCTGCTTTATAAGTTTTAAGAAAAGAGTAAAGTCTCTTAGAGAGTGTGCCCATGCTATGGCTTGGATCTTCTCTTAAATGTAATTTGTATTGTTAATGCAGTTTTAACCATATTAAAGAGCATTTTTCCAGTAAGATTCTTTCCCTATTAATTCATATTTATTTTACTTGAAAAATAGCACAGTAAGTTTGATGCTTTGATATGTTCAAAGCAGGGAGGGGCCACTATTTCATAAATAAAACTCAATTTATATTGCAGCTGGCTTGCTGCTGTGGAAGTGCTGCATGCTCCCTGTGCTGCTCAGCATGTCCATCATGTGCCAACTCCACATCAACCCGCCTCATGTACACTCTGATGTTGCTGCTTGTCATGGTGACAGCATGCATCACATTGGCTCCTGGACTACATGATGAAATGAAAAAGGTATGCTTGAATAAGCAAAAGCAATTTGAAAGAGAAATAAGTAGATATCACATAATACTGGCAGCTAATACTTGTTACAAAATAGGATGAAGCCATAAGTTCAAAGTCAAACTAATTTAATTTTTCTTTTATTATGCCAGTGATTCAGCATAGTATATAATTCTAAATTATCCTTGTATGATATTGTCTTTTCCAGGTTCCATTTTGTAAAAATTCGACACACTATATACCAGGCGACTTCAAGGTGGACTGTGACCAGGCTGTTGGATACTTAGCTGTTTACAGGTTATTTTCTATTTCTATGACAATCTACACTAATATTATAAAGAAAAAAACTTTGTTTGTTTGTTTGTTTGTTTGATTGTAATGAATAGGCTCAAAAACTACTGGACCGATTTTAAAAATTCTTTCACCATTCGAAAGCTACATTATCCACGAGTAACATAGGTTATATTTTATTTTGGAAATAAATAGGGTTCTGTAAGATATTTGGGTTTTTCGGATACAAGGTGTAAAAATCAACCAGAAAAGTTACTTATTTTGCGTACGCTGCCTAAACTATAAAAGATAGAACCATAAATTGTTCTAATTAATTGTAGATCTTATAAATCTATACTAATATACTAATAATATTATAAAGAGGTAACATTTGTTTGTAAGTTTGTTTGTTTGTAAGTTTGTATATAGGGGGTAATCTCAGGAACTACTGGTCCGATTTCAAAAATTCTTTCAGTGTTAGATAGCCCATGTATTGAGGAAGGATATAGGCTACATATCATCACGCTAAGACTAAAAGGAGCCGAGCATTAATGGAAAATGTGACGCAGACGAAGTTGCGTGGGTCAGCTAGTCAATAATATAAAAATCAATGCCACTTTTCGTTGTAATTTTATAACTCAAGAACGGCTGGGCCGATTTCGGTAATTCTTTTTTTGTTTAGTTCGCCTGAATACAGGGAAGGTTTAAAAGCAAAAAAAGGCACACTTTAAAAATTCAACCTGTATAGCTTTCCTGGATAATTGGGCTATCCAACACTAATAGAATCTTTAAATTCAAACTAGTAATTCCTGAGATTAGCGTGTTCAACCAAACGAAACTCTTCAGCTTTATAATATTAGTATAGTTTTTTTTTTTTTAATAAAAACTTTGCCCCACACTAGGAATTTCTCCTGTATCGTGGGTGCGTTTACAAACATACAAAGTCACATACACAAACAGCCAGACCCGGAACAACTATCTGTAGGCCATACAAATATTTGTTTCGTGCGGAAATCGAACCCACGACACGCGATGCAGCAGTCGATAGCTCAACCACTGCACCAACCGTGCCGTCGAAACAAAGATATTTTTTAATTGCTCTTTAGGATTCCGAACAAAAGACGGAACCCTTATGGGATAACTCGGGTGTCTGTCTGTTCGTCTGTCACAGCCAGTTTTCTCCGGATCTACTTGACTAATTCTGTTGGAATTTGGTACACATATGGACTTCTGTGACCCAAACACGAACTCGTTACGTAAACAAATAAAGTTTGAGTATGGGGATCTTTTGCGGGTCAATTTACAAACCTAAAAAAATAAAACGTTTTTTATCTGTGTCGAGCGATATATCAAATGAAATGCCTTCACCGTTTTTTTTTTATTTTAAAATAAAAAGCTTTGAAGTTATTCAAGAAATTAGACGAAACATGGTAATGTTTCGTCTAATTTCTTGAATAACTTCTAACTCTAACTCTAACTAACTTTTTGTAGATAAGGGGGTATATTGTATATGGTAATATACAATATACCCCCTTATCTCCAAAACTACTGGCACTGAAATTAAAATATTATATATAATAGATCTTTACCTACCTATAGATTACCTACAGGAAAACCTATTAGAAGTCTACAGTGTTAAAATAACATGTCACGAAAATGAAATTCGTTCGGAACTCTTTGCACGCGAGTCCGACTCGCACTTAAGAGCTCTTTGACAAAATCGAATTGCTCAGGTTGACTAAAGTTGAATACCGCGCGTCACAAGATTTATATTGATTTTCGCATTGCATCCAACAATTATTTAAAAATATTTACTTTACTTTTGATTAGACCAATTTTCTTTTCAAGCAATATAGCAACGCCACCTTAATTATTAAATATTTTTTATTTGAATTTGGATTATAATTTCATAGATAAAAATTATAGTTTCGTACGGAAAATTGTCAATAACTCTCAGTTTTACAGAATTATTTTTGGTGTATTACTGTATGAATCGTAATAAATTGATTTGAACATTCCAAAGTAGAAGATACAGTTGTACCGTGGACATTTTTATAAATGATAAAATTATAATATCTTCGGTGTACCAAGGCATCAAAAGATTCCCTAAAGCAACGTTTTGTGAAACATCCTTTGCGGAGTCAAGGATTTTATGATGTACGTGAACAAATTGAAATATTTATTTAGAACACTCCCAAGATAAATGATCAAACTGTCTTAGGCAAATTTTTGTTTTTTTTTTTTAAGGCTATATCTAAAGCAAAATCACACATCAAAACTCGAATAAAACGAGAAAATTCAAGATAAATTGTGAAAGCCCTCTAAGTTTTTTCTTAAATGTTTCTTAGTCAAACAGAGCAAACACAAAAATTTGTTTATTTCAATCTACACTCTCATTTGTATCTTTATATTACAGAATATGTTTTGCAACATGTCTCTTCTTTGTTTTGATGGCTCTCATAACACTTGGTGTCAAGTCCTCCAAAGATCCTCGAGCTGGCATTCAAAACGGGTATGTAATATCTCAATCTTGACTTGTTTTGAACATTGAGTTTTATCAGTGAGTCTGCTTACATGACTGATAATAATTGTTTGCCTTTGTATAATGGTGATAAGTATAATTGTATGTTTTGTATTTTAGCTTCTGGGGCATCAAGTATCTGATTGTAATTGGCGGTATAATTGGTGCTTTCTTTATTCCGGAGGGACAATTTGCTTCAACCTGGATGGTGTTTGGCATGATCGGAGGCTTCTGCTTCATAGTCATACAACTTATATTGATTATTGACTTTGCTCATACTTGGGCTGAAAGATGGGTTTGTAAGTATAGAATGATTATCAAAAAAAAAAACTAATGAGCTATGATAGTGATGAAATGTATGCAGAGACATAATTCCCACCATTTTGGGGAATACATACAGGTCTAATGTTATGTTATTATATTCCTAAAATATTCTACTCTAAAATCTAAAGATTGTTATTGCATATCTATTGAGGGAAAACCCCACTGTAGTGCTGATGATATTTACTGAGTGAATAATATCATGAATCACTAAGGTAAAGTGCTCATAATATTAAATGATGTACATCACAGATTTTCCTAGAAGTATAGGCACAAATAAACCTTTATGTTTGTACTAAATACAAATATGTTTTAAAGTTTTTGTAAGGCAGGAAAAAGAAGCGTGTAAGATAGCTGGGATTTTGTAGTTTCTGCCTGCCTACATGAGTACCTCTACCATGAGATGTCATCGAAAACTTACTCGCTAGCGTACTATCGTGGATCGAATAGTATTCGTTAATGCTTGCACCATGAATTTTACGGAGTCTTACGCAGGCGCTAACGTAAGCTCGATAGATCGCGTCGTCTAGCTAACTTCACTCTACTCGTTAGAATGCATCACTACTTATGATTTGTTTCTTTCTTTCTCACTAATAAGAAGAGAGGACGGCTTGTAAGCTCAAAATGTAGTGTTATCGCTATGCTTAAAATGTTAAGACAGTCAATATCACAAAATAAAACCGACTAAATAGAAAAGTGTACGATTCGTGAACAACACAACTTATTTAGTACCTAGTCTTTGATTTTTTTTTTCCTTAAAATAGGTCAATGTCGTCTATTCAATTTATAACATTGTTTGTGTACGTTATGTCACAGAGCTGCGTTGTGTTCTGTGCTTTGAAAGTTTACTATAGATTATTATTTGGATTATTTTAAACAATGTGAACCAGTGTCTCACAGTTTCAATTGTTGGTGGATTTCATGGAAAGGTTTGTTTCTATTTTCTATAAAATTATGTATTTTAAAACGTATTGTATAATTACAAAGTTCCTAAATAGTTGCTCTTTAACGCAGGTAGATATACTAAGCCACTTGAAACTTTGAAAGTATAATAATTCAGCTAAGCTCAAGTGTCTAAAAATAATTGCTAGTAGCTAAAATAAATATAATTAGGTATATACTATAGTAATGCCCTTGCACACAGTATTTTGACTTTGTTAGATTCAAAAACGTACATAATTTGAATGTGAACATATGTTTCACTCGTCAAAATGCCAGTGAGCAACGTTATTACTATCGCAAGCGTATTGCTCGATAGCATCTGTCGAATTAGTGACTCATGGTACCGTTTTGCATGGTGACAGCTAAAAAACGTTAGTGACTCGAATAGATTACGTTAGGTTTTTAACCTATCCTATCGAAATCTATAGCGCTCATGGTACGAATTTTAATTCTTTCAGTGACTGCTAGGGGCGCTGTACATTATGTCATACAAATAATTTACGGAGACGCTAGCGAGTTTTGGCTGCGTTAACTTATGGTAGAGGTAGAGAAAAAGACATGAGTTTATTTTATGTATGTATGATACGAGAAGAATTTAGATATGCAACAATTTATCTTATAAGTCTATTATAAGTATATCACATTTATAATATTACAGGGAGTTCAGCATAATTATTATATAACAAATGACATGTATAGGCGAACGCCATCAGCGTCAACAATCGAATGTTTCTTCTGATCCGAGTTTTAACTAAATATTTGCACAAAATACCACAACCACAGTTTTAATCATTTTTTTGTCGCTGACTGTACTTATTGATAAATTATGGTGGTGCTTAGGAAAGGCCTATGCAGCAGTGGATGTCTTTCAGTTGACTGATGATTATGATGATGGTAGTAAAATTAAAGAATATAATTGAGTGAAGGAAAACAAACAAACAGAGTATAACATAAATGATGGACATAAATGTAATTTCAGCAAACTATGAGGAATCAGAGTCGCGCGGGTGGTACGCCGCTCTGCTATTGGCTATGCTCACTGCCTACGCTCTCGCGCTGATTGGCATCGTCCTCCTGTATGTCTACTACACCAAGGTAAATTACTACTTAGTACCACAGATTTATGTCAAGAGATTAGGTATATGGCAATAAAAGTGTCATTTGGATAGTGTGTGCACTTCTAAAAATGGTTTCGTTCACACAGATCTTGGGATCGCAATTAGATATAAAATCACAAAACTTTCAAAGCAAAGCCAATATTTAGCAGGAGATACAAAAAACAAATACTGAGATTTTCTTTTTCAAATTTTATTACACCCAACTTCATCTTACTTTTGGTAGCAGGGATCATACGTACCGATAATTTCTCCAACTAATAATTTCACCGATGTACTGACAAAAAGTACACTCCAACAGTTAACACAACTTTATTTTCCAGTCAAGCGGATGTGAGCTATCCAAGTTCTTCATCTCAATAAACCTGATCCTGGTGGTGATCGCGAGTGGCATCTCCATCCTGCCGTCGGTGCAGGAGCACCAGCCCCGCTCCGGCCTGTTGCAGTCAGCTGTCGTGTCGCTATACGTCATGTATTTGACGTGGTCCGCGCTCTCCAACGCCTCCAAGGAGTGTAACAGCATCATGGGATCTAATGAGGTTTGTATTACTTTAAAGTTAAGTCGGAATTAATTTAAAATAACATAGGTTAATTTAAAAAGAATGAAGATGATGTTGAATGAAGTTGCATGGCATTCTGCAAAGTCATACCATGTTTTCCCAACTTAACTCGGGTAAACTGGCTCTGCTGTTTAAGTCCAATCGAGTTGACCAAAGCTGATAGATTGACTAAAAAATAGACAGTGATTGTCATAGCAATACCTAGGCAATGGCAATCGCGTTCTAATTTTACGTTAAATATTTATTGCATACATCTTTGAAACATATTATTAGAGGAAAATCTAAACATTCAAATTAAAACATAACGATGCCAATAGTTTATGTGTGAATGGAATATTTTTTCATATTGAAAATGATTTATTAGGCACACTAATACGAAGCTTCCTATTAAGAAATATTGTGTCTAATATACATATTTATCTACATTATATGTATCACATTATTATTTAAATTATATCAAGTATGTATTTATGTTGAAAATGCTCAACCAGGAATCAAAGGAAGATATTTATTGGGTATGTAAAATGGTAACCGTTTAGGTTATATTATAACTATTTTCATAATAATTTTCTCTTCACTATTCTTCACACATTTACCTAGGTAAAAATTAAACGCGGTTTTATTTATTGTTGGTAAGTAGTTTTAGGTGTAAAGAGTACATTATTTTCAATGATCAAAGTAGAAAATCGAATTGTAAGTAATAAGTAAGACTTGAATCAAACCATAGCCTTGAGTTGGTGTATCAAGAAAACATCGAGCCCTGCGCCGTATTTTGTCTTGATTGGGCAATACATTTCTCGCTAAACCAGAATACATTCCAGTAACTAAAAAGCTTATATGTCATTGTAAAATACTGCAATGGTATTACCAATCACAATGATTCATCTAAAATAATGAAAGTAGTTGTAGTAGTCTACTACTTTCACTATGCTTAGATGGTGCTAGCATGACATTCAGTTTGTTTCTGATGTAAAAATTATACTAGTTAATAAATTGTAAATCTGTAAGATCGGCTCATTGTTAAAGAGCTGTGGATATTGTACCATTTTTATTTGCTACTGGTAAATTGCTTGCTAAAGTCCGGCCGCCAAGCAGGAAGAATTTCGACCTGTTATTACTTGTCTCTGTCACTCCCGCGTAAATAGAATGAGTCTCGCTCGCACAGATGCAATGGCCGCCGTCCTCAGGGATTGTAAACCTTTGCCTGAGAGTGTAAGGTTTCTTCTTGTTTGCAAGTGTATGTCACGTAAAAAAAGAAGGAATCGAAATTAGTTAAACTAGATGATAATGTAGATAAAACTGTTGATTCTTTTGTAACTAATGTGATAGGCGAGACTTTTTCGGAAAGCAGTAACTCCGATACAGAGGAATCGGATTCTGATTATTGAATTTTTATATTTTTTTATTTTTGCCGTAAATATAACTCGTAAGTAACTGTAACTCGATTTTTATAACTTATAATATAAAATCGAAATTCATCACTTATATGATAATAATAATTTTTTTTATTTTCTAAGTTGGTACTTTCTCCTTCAAATATTTCATGTAAACCGCACGTAATACAAACATTTTTGTGACCACTGTCAGTAGGTAAAAAGGTCATTGTACGAAATTCTTCCTGCTCCGCGACTGGACTTTAGCAGCTAATTAGTAATAAAACAGAAAATAATAACTCATATATATATATGGTTACACCCACAGTCATCCTTCGACAAGCAGTCGATTATCGGGCTGGTCATTTGGGTGTGCAGCGTGTTGTACTCATCCATCCGAACTGCGTCTTCGTCGTCCAAAATCACCATGTCAGAGCATATCCTCGCCAAGGAAGGAAGCGGAGGTGAATATACACGTCCTTATAACACCTCAAACTTACTTTATTTAATATAATCAAGTAATAACAATACTAATTGCAATGGAAAAATCTTCAGGGTAAGAACTGTTTCACATTCGCATGTCCGCATTCTGTTGAACTGGTCAGAAATGTTTTGCGCAATTTGATTAATTATATCGTTTTCAGTGTGTCCTCTAGCTTGTTTTTGATTATTCTGTTCCACAATTTATTCAACACAGATTTTTATAATTCTATGATCTCAAGTTTGCTTGTTTTACTTCCATTAATTATTATCTTTGATTTAACTCAATTTCAACTTTAATTTCTCATTTGGTTTTCATTATATCGTGATATTCTCACACAACACTATACTAATCAATCAGTCACAATAAAATTGACGACAGTGTTTTTAATCTTATAATTTCCATTGTATCAAATTGTTTTGGTTTTTTAATTGCAATGATTACCAATATTTTTATTGAAATACAAATGGTTGTGTTGTCACTTTGATTTTTTGCTTACTTTATATGTAACACTAACGCATACTGTGCATTCTTTGCGGACATATCGCGCGGCGGCGGCGCTGTGTAAGGGCAAGGAGGGCTCATTGCTAACGAAGGTAACGCCGCATGTGCTCTTGCCCTTAAATCACAAAGTTCCTAAAGTCACTACATTCGTGTATCTTTTCCATTATCCGCTAACATAATTATTATTTGCTTGTTTCATTTAATGAATGGCATTATAATTCGTATCTAAATCATTTTATGCCTGTGTATTTATTTGTAAAATTGAAAACTATATTTTTTTCTTAATTTCCTTTATGCTTAACTTAGGCCCAGCTTCTAAAGAAGCCGAAACCCAAACCCAAACCAAGCCTAGTCCTAACGTGAAAATGCAAGGTTAACTGGTTTTGTTTTTAGGTATTGCCAATTTATTAGTTCAAAGGACATTCACATATTCGTGAAAATAGCTTCAGTAGATTTCAGTTCGTGATCTTTAGTTATTTGTGATGTAATTTGAATGAAAGACTTATTTTTATTTAATATTTTTTATAGACCACCAGACGTCTGTTTAATGCCAAGTATTTGTATATTCAGCTTTTATGTTCCACTTAACCGCTTCAACTGCACCTTAACATGGTATTGCGATCAACATAGTAAACTTTGCATGTTGGTATGCTCACTGAGCGCAGGGTATGATTCCATAGAGGGCGCTGACGGCGGCGAGTCGGGCCGAGGAGAGGAGACCAAGGTGTTCGACAACGAGGGCGATGGCGTCGCTTACTCGTGGACCTTCTTCCACATCGTGTTTGCGCTCGCTACGCTTTACATCATGATGACACTCACAAATTGGTACAAGTGAGTATCTACAACCTTTCCTATCAATACAAACTCAAGTCTAGGGCCCCCAATATACAAAAAATCGAAGATTTGTAACAACCACCAGCCAGTACTGTGCCCGCGAGGCATTTTACGGCCTAGTCCCTCCCATAAGACCATTAAAGACTGAGTCAACCCATAGCTAGCTGCTCCAGCTAACACTATTGATGTGTATTAAAGATCTATTTTGAGGAACAAACCAGTTCGTAAGTAACTCGAAAATATATTGACGAAGTGTATTCTCTTTCAGCCCGAGTTCGCAGCTTTCGAAGGAGAACGTCGCCTCAATGTGGATCAAGATCACATCTTCGTGGCTGTGCGTGGGTCTCTACATATGGACCCTGGTCGCTCCAGCTTTGTTCCCTGACAGAGAATTCAACTAATTTTTTTTTCTGCTTCATTAAATACTGGTTCATGCTATACCGTAGTGGACCAAAGTATAGACCATTTTCCAGTGTAATCAGTACCAACAAAATTGTAAAACAAAAACTGTTGTTGGAATAAACGGGGAAAGACTAGCATAAAACAGCTGTTATCTGTAAACTGAATTCAATCATAGTCATTTTAAATCAATCTTTATGTTAGAAATTATACTGTCAATTGTATTTAGATACTTGTAGACCAGTTGATTGTTATTGTAGTAAGCCAAGTAAATCCTTAATATTAAGATCTCATAAGAGTATATTATATATTTTTCAATTCTCTAAGCAACCTAACGGTACTTGTATGTATGTACATCTACATTACTCCTATTACTATCTTATAATGTTTTATATTTGCTTGATTCTTCCACAATAAGTACATTATTTAATTTTTCACTGACTTTTAAATCGTAATTGTTGCATTATTTTCTGCTTTAAATGTCTGTATATCTAATTATATTTTTATTAATAAATTCTATGGTAAGAAGATTTTCATTTTTTTTTTTCATATACTACATAATAATATTTAGTTCTTTAGTGTTTTTAGTCACAATCACACCCGCGGTATCGGGCCGATAAAATCCCAGGAGAGATACAAAAAAAAACTGTCCGAGTGAGAGTCAGACTCGCGTGCAGAGGACCAATTTTTTTTTTACTTATCTAATTAACATCAAAGACTTCTTATAGTGTTTCCTGTAATCTTTAGGGTATAGAGCTATTATCTGCATTTATTTTTTTAATTTGAGGCTCAGTAGTCGGAGATAAGTGTTGGTAAGTTAAGTTTATTTCTGTGCCTTTAGTAGTGATACAACTCGAATTGTAGCAGTTTTAAGTTTTATATACAATCTTGAAGCTTGATTTTTTTGTGATTTTCTATCCAATAGGTCTAACTCTTATGTACTATAGAACAGAAAATAAGTTTCGTGTCGAATAATACAAGTGGCTGTTTTGGTTAAATTTGATGATATTTTTTGTGTATATTGATTTATCTTCAGTAATATTAAATTGAACTAAAGCTTAATTTTAAACACGTCCGTGTAAATGAGGCTATCTCGATTTGTAATTACATGAGCTTTGTGCTTATTGATACAATTCAATTTATATAGAAAGAAAGAAAGAATATATTTTATTTAGCACATACATAAAACACGCACGGTACATGGTAAAACTTAATAATAAAAAAATGGTAGGTATAATAAACTAAGTGCGTGTCTCAGGGCTGCACTAAAAAGGTCCATTTCAGCGATATGTCAGACAGACTGATGCTGTCTGACGCTGATTTTCTAGTGAACCTTTCAAAGGACGAGTAGCGGTTCATTTGAATAAATATAATATATGTATAAACATCATCGGAATGAAGTACCTAAGTAAAATAGTAAACATAATAGAATATGGAATAGTAAACATAATAAAAACAAAGTTAGGTCGGGATAGTATAAGAATGTGTGTAAATTGAGTTGTGTACGTGAGTACTGAACGTTGAAAGTGTGAAGTGAATAAATCTATACATATAATAAAATCGTAGAGTTGCCGTGTCTGTACATTGAATATTTTCGCATAAAAAATACATAGAAATGTCAGAAAAATGACATAGAACACAAAAAAGCAGTTTTTGAAATTCTTTTCTGTTTGTCTGTTTGTCTGTGCGTTTGGAGGAGCATCACGCATAAACCACTGATTGGATTCAAAATTTAGGTACTTCGAAATATTAAGTGATAATCGGAGCAACATTTAGTGTTTATTTCATCAAAATCGACCCACAAAATCAAAAGATATCGAATTTTAAAGTTTACGAAGAAACTTCATCGAGCGCTAAAATAGGTTGTTAACATTGAGACTTCAGAAACTTGCAATGCCATCTATTGAGAATTTTTTTAATAAGAAATGTGTGAAAAGACCCCGAAACAATGTATTTTTGAGTTATTTTTTAATTAAACTGAAAATGTAGCAATAAAAGTGAACATTTTATTATATTATCATTATTTATCGTAACGTGTAAGCTTCTAAGTTTGAACGAGTAGTTATGAGTATAAAGACAGTTCAGTTACGTTGTAGATCGATAGATGGCGTTGTACTTATGACGCGTTTTTTTGAATCGCGGTGTTAAGATTCTCCGCAGTAGCATGAGGTCAGCCCCATGTTTTATGTTGTTCAGCTTGAAGTCGTATAAATTATTATATTATATATATTATATTATTATATTATTATATATATATTATATATTATATTATAAATAGCTATAAATAGCTATCGAAGTATGGATTTGATTGAATGACTAGATTGTTTATCGATTTACTGGGAGGAGACTGAGAGCAACGCTTGCCGAGGTCGGTCTTTGAATGGGTGACCATTATAACAACCTAGCCTTTTCCTTACTATATTGGCTCGGCTTCCAAACAAACCGGATTCAGCTGAATACCGGTATTTTACGTGGCGCGGCTGCCTACCAGACCTCCACAACTCATTCAATGCAAGATTTCAGTCAGATTTTACTGGCTTCTGACTATCCGTAACGACTGCCAAAGATCTACAAATGACAGCCGGGACCAAAGGCTTAACGTGCTTTCTGAGGCACGAAGGAAACTCGGTATGTCAAGATGGTCACCCATCCACAGACCAACCTTCGCAAGCGTTGCTTAACCTTGAAGATCGATGCGTTCGTCTGTTATAGTTTAGCCTTGAAGATCGGCCCGTGCGGCTGTTTCAATTTAGTCACGAACTCCTCTATAATAAATCGATTCTATGAACCCAGTAAAACTTTTTTGATATTATAAAATATTAAAACAAATTAAATTAATCAGTGGTCTACAATCAGCATTATTGTCAGTAAAAATCGGAGAAAATGTGTTTCTTTTTGGACTGTTCTGGACGAAATTAAGAATCCACTTGATTCAGCACCATTCGTTCCATAGTTGGTTTTGTTGATTTTGATTCAAGATTAGTTTGTGCCAGGAGATTAGGTACCTGGGCTGGTCGGCATTTCAACCGATAGAGATGATACAGTGCCCTGCATTAGGTACCCTCTTCATAATTATATTCTTAATTCGAGAGAGAGATCAGGATACGTAACTGAACGTAGATTTTGTATATGCAATCTATACTATAATATTATAAAGCAGAAGAGTTTGTTTGTTTGTTTGGTTGGTTGAACGCGCTAATCTCAGGAACTACTGGTCCGATTTGAAAAAAACTTTCAGTGTTAGATAGCCCATTTATTGAGGAAGGTTATAGGCGTATATATATATCACGCTTAGACAAATAGGAGCGGAGCAGTAATGGAAAATGTGACGCAGACGAAGTTGCGCGGGTCAGCTAGTTGGAAATATATATACTTATACAGGGAAATTGAAAAAATACCCGAAACCTCTTAGGCAGTGAAAGTACACATGATTATATTTAAGCAACTTTTGTTTTGGTAAAACTCCGAAATCTCGAAAAAAATATCAGCTGTTTCATACAAAATGCAGTATTTAGCCAATGAAAATGTATGAAACAGCTGATATTTTTTTCGAGATTTCGGAGTTTTACCAAAACAAAAGTTGCTTATAATCATGTGTACTTTCACTGCCTAAGAGGTTTCGGGTATTTTTTCAATTTCCCTGTATATGTATAACGGAAACAGATGAAGGCAAGCGTTATTTAAGGTGGATGGATGATGATCTCAGATGCCATTTTGTCGCTAGATGGCGCTAGATCCACAATTTAGAACATTTTCAATTTTTACGCCTAACTTAGAAATCTTTAATAGATAACTCTATTGTACGCGTCACCTAGGGCATTAACTTGATTTTTTTAGATAGTCACTGTGCTTGTTAACTGGTCTCATACAAAGATTTTCACATAATAAAGATTTAGCCGCTTGACTTTACTCTTTACACACACATGCAAAGTAAATAGTAGTAACTTTCGACACTGCTAGATGTCGTTTTATTCAAACAGTTGAAAATTAAAATAAAAATTTCTTATTAATATAATTATTGGTCTAAGCATACTTTTGTTTCTAGACTCGATACTTTTTCATATAAATTATTTTAGGTATTATAGGTATACTGTCCCTATATTATAAGTTGTTGTAATGTGACTGAACGTAAATTGTAATGTGTAAATAGTGAGTTGTACTAAATAAATAAATAAAAGACTATTTTTATTCCATTGTAAAGCTTTTTATTGTACCTTACTATAAATTAATAATATTTATTTAGTAAAGAGGGGTTAATATTTTCATAAAAATAATCGTTTTATTTACTCTCACTACATTTACTTAGATAGTTTCCGTTTGGATTCAAACCATCGAGTCATACCACCATACAAAGATAACATACTTTTTTAAATATTTTGATATTTACAATTATTATTTTGAATTTAGTATTAGAAAGAATTATGTATGTAGATTACAATATAAATAACATCATACGTAAGTATATATAACGGCACATAGTATTATACACAACAACACAAGTGGTTGCTAGCTAACCATAACATTTATTTATGTTTCAAGAATACCTACTTATTATACAATTTTGAACTTCAATAAATATTCTTTTACAATTGAATTGTTAGGCTGGTACCTAAATACATGAGTGAAACTTATCTACACAGAAAAATCTTATGAACTAACAAAATAACACAAACTATACATCGCTACGTGCAAAAATAGCTTATTTTATTCTATAATGTTCCCACTGCTGAGACTCAGGCCTCCTCTGAACTGTGGTGATGAAATAATTTACACAAAGCAAAGTGCCGGCTTGCATTGGAACCATCGACTCGTACCACCATACAAAGATACTTGTAAATATTATAATATAATAAAATATCTTCTTGTCTTCGCGCTACTTCTTGCAGTCTTCTCGTTGTTGTCACTTTTTACTTCCATTTATATAATTTCCGTGCGATCTGAATCAAATGCTGGAAGACGCAGTTTTCGCTGCAACAAATGAATTTACACAGTTTTGTTAGACTATTCTTACTGAACCCACACCTCAGAGACCTGCGGAATAAGTTAGGAAATGAGTAAGACTTATATTTTTATACCTTTTCATTCCTTGATGTCTAGACATTTAGCATTTTTCTCAACTCTTCTCAAAATAATTTCCGGCAGTACACATGTTTTAAAAAATGTTACCAACTTCGGCATCATAGCGTTGATAAATTCCTCATCCCGGTTAACTTCTATGACAGTCAATGGTTGGGTAACAGATATAAAGCAAATGAAGTAACATTTATTCATTTTGGTAATTCGCAATTGACCCTGGACCTAGAATCAAAATAATAAAATAATAATAGCTGTTAAAAAGAAACAATCCAAGAAATACATTATTTTTAGACATACATACATACCAAGAAATAATGATATTTGTTACTTACTTGATAATAATAATTATGCTGCTGCTTTTTGATTTTGATTTCATAACTAAAACATCATTTTCCAAATGAATAGGAAAATTTCTATTTTCTGATGCTTCTCTAATATTTTGAGATTTCCTTTCCAAGGAGGGAAAACATTTTTTTTCTACAATAGTATTTTCTGCTTCTATAATACCTGTAAAAAAGAAAAGTTTTTAGGCCTATGCTACTGAACCAAATTTAAAACATTCACGCCACACAAGATCCATAGGGGCAGAACCACAGGCAAAAGCTAGTTATTTGTATATTTTTATTATTGAATAATCTTATCATCAGGGCTAGCTGCTAAGAATCCAAATTCTTCATCAATGAAAAGTCCTGATGGCCTGACAGTTTTGCTATATTGTTGCATAAACATGCTCTTTGCAACATGTTCATTTTGTTGTCCATACATTATATCTTTAGTACAAATATTATTTTTGTAGAGAATGCATTTCACATGATTGTGACATGGTGTGGCATTACGACGTTTGCAAACCTAAAATAAACAAAGTGACAATCATAACTCTTGTACTGGCTTGTGCTGTGGCTTCTTAGAAAGTAAGAAACAATAGAGGATGGCTGATAATATATCTTACCATTCCAAACTGGCTTGCTGTGAGACGGTCAGATCTGTATGAGAGATACTTTTCATTATCATGTTGACCCACAGTCTGCTTTTCAATTAGTACCTACTATTTTTTTGTGTATCTTCTTGGAATTTAAGCAATCTCAATTCACAGAGCCGTTTTAATTCTACCTCATTAATATCGACAGGGTCACTTGCTGCTGGGCCATAGTCCTTATCAGGTTGAGTTTTATTTTTTTCAGTAAAAAGCCGTTTTCGAGTCCTTTTCGGCTCCACTTCGTATTACAAACTCTGGGTTTGGAGCTTGATTATTGTTTTGGGTAGAGTAGGTACTCTTCTTGTAGAACACTATAACAAAGTTTCATAGCGCGCAAACACATAGTTTTAAAGAAAAAAAAATCCAAAAAATTCAATTATTTCTAACCTATTTACGTTACGAAAAAATGTCATATTTTGCCACAGACAACTTAAAAAATCGGTCCAAGGTCGTTTCGTTTTACGGTCAGACTAAGTGACAGTGACATTTAAAAGTTTTTTTAAATTGAATATTATAGTTTTTGACTTTATTTTATTTTTTAATAGTTGCGCAAGTATTATGTTTTCAAATAAAAAACAAATAATAGACTTAATTAAATAAAATAAAAAATAATAATTTTAGCGATTGTGGGTAACGAAACGTAATTTCAGAATACTATGATGTATGCGACGTTTACGTTTGACAGTTGTCATTCATTGTTTGTACTCAAGGTCGAGAGCGTCTATCGTACAGTTCGATTCAAACTTAATGGCGGTTCGGAAGTTAGCTGCGAGTGCAGTTGCGCGCAGGTACAGTCAAGTTGACAATAATTTAGGCTCAATTTAATTGGCTGATACCCAAAATTGCGTTTTGCGCATCGGAACGTACGATGTTCCGAGCCGCCATTAAGTTTGAATCGTACTGTACTCCTGTTTGTTTCAACGATTGAGTGACACCATGGCGTCTCCGAAGTCCCCGACTCAGAATGCAAGAACAAGCGGAGCGAGCTCTGGACTTGGGGGCACCCCGACTCGGATAGGTTAGGTTAGAAGGGGATGGCGGGGTCGAGTGAGCGAGCGAAGCGAGCGAATAGACCCCGCCATCCCCTTCGAGGTTATTTTCTTATAAACCATTCAGAAGTAGGAGCCCCGCGCAGCGGGGCTCCGTCGACATTCTCTTTCAAATTAACATTTTTGAGAGGTTCGAGTATGACCTTGAGTATATTCTTGACGTTGGAGTTTGATAGAGGGCAATATTCTACGATTTTAGGCATATTTTGACCTTGAAGTGTTTGACTTTGTTATTTACGAGTTTGACCTTGACCTTGACCTTGAAGATGCCCCTGACCTTAATTTGGATTAAAAGCTTATATAGAGTCGCCATATAATCTACCCCACCCTTAATACTCCCACTATCCCACCAATCCCGGAAGAAAGTTTTGGCAATTTTTTTTTCAGCTCCTATGGTTTCGCGCGTTTTGGTAATTTCAAATTTACTATAGAAAGGGTACATTCTACCGAAAAAAAAAAATACCTACTATAAAAAACGGCAGTTAGCTAATACGAAGTGCTTCCTTATTTTCTGTTGGCGCAATCTACTTCTCTCTTTTTGATGGACATTTTTTTTTTTGGTTCCTTTCGTCCGTCTTTGGGACAGGCAAAGGGAGCTGGTCAGTGGGTCGTCAGGGGCGGATTTTTTAGAGTTGGAGTATACGATTAGGGGCACTATGAACAGCAAAGAAACAAAAAAAAATTTTTTTTGGTTGAAAATAATTTTTATGGGACTTTTTCGTTTTTTTTTTTCAAAAATGTACTAATTTTTTTACAGTGTATTATTAAGCTTGTCCATAGAAACAAATTAAGCTCTGAGAAGCATGGCCCTACGATGCACCGTTTTCGAGTTATGGGCCTTTGATATTATTTTTTTTATAAAACGCTCTATATTTCCGAAATGGTAGGTCGGATGAAAATCTTTTCTGGAAAGAAATTGTAGCTCTAGTCGAAAACTATGAGATGGTGTAAAGAAACCCGCGAAAATTAGTAAAAAGAATTGCATCTTCAGCTTGCGTATCTTTAGGGGCATGGGACGGTCAAATTTTCGGAGATTTTTTTTTACTACTTTTCGCGGGTTTCTCTACACCATCTCATAGTTCTCGACTAGAGCTACAATTTCTTTCCAGAAAAGATTTTCATCCGACCTACCATTTCGGAAATATAGAGCGTTTTATAAAAAAAATAATATCAAAGGCCCATAACTCGAAAACGGTGCATCGTAGGGCCATGCTTTTCAGAGCTTAATTTGTTTCTATGGACAAGCTTAATAATATGCTGTAATAAAATTAGTACATTTTTGAAAAAAAAAAAAACGAAAAAGTCCCATAAAAATTATTTTCAACCAAAAAAAATTTTTTTTTGTTTCTTTGCTGTTCATAGTGCCCCTAATCGTATACTCCAACTCTAAAGGTTGGAGTGTAGCCTTAGGGGCGCTAGGACTTAATTTTTTTTTGATTTTTTTCGTTTTTTTTTTCAATAACGTACTAATTTTATTGCAGCATCTTATTAAGCTTGTCCATAAAAACAAATTAAGCTCTGAGAAGCATGGCCCTACGACGCACCGTTTTCGAGTTATGGGCCTTTGATATTTTTTTTTTATAAAACGCTCTATAATTCCGAAATGGTAGGTCGGATGAAAATCTTTTCTGGAAAGAAATTGTAGCTCTAGTCGAAAACTATGAGATGGTGTAAAGAAACCCGCGAAAATTAGTAAAAAGAATTGCATCTTCAGCTTGCGTATCTTTAGGGGCATGGGACGGTCAAATTTTCGGAGATTTTTTTTTACTACTTTTCGCGGGTTTCTCTACACCATCTCATAGTTCTCGACTAGAGCTACAATTTCTTTCAAGAAAAGATTTTCATCCGACCTACCATTTCGGAAATATAGAGCGTTTTATAAAAAAAATAATATCAAAGGCCCATAACTCGAAAACGGTGCATCGTAGGGCCATGCTTCTCAGAGCTTAATTTGTTTCTATGGACAATCTTAATAATATGCTGTAAAAAAATTAGTACATTTTTGAAAAAAAAAAAACGAAAAAGTCCCAAAAAAATTATTTTCAACCAAAAAAAATTTTTTTTTGTTTCTTTGCTGTTCATAGTGCCCCTAATCGTATACTCCAACTCTAAAAAATCCGCCCCTGACCAGCTCCCTTTGCCTGTCCTAAAGACAGACGAAAGGAACCAAAAAAAAAATGTCCATCAAAAAGAGAGAAGTAGATTGCGCCAACAGAAAATAAGGAAGCACTTCGTATTAGCTAACTGCCGTTTTTTATAGTAGGTATTTTTTTTTTCGGTAGAATGTACCCTTTCTATAGTAAATTTGAAATTACCAAAACGCGCGAAACCATAGGAGCTGAAAAAAAAATTGCCAACTTTCTTTCGGGATTGGTGGGATAGTAGGAGTATTAAGGGTGGGGTAGATTATATGGCGACTCTATATAAGCTTTTAATCCAAATTAAGGTCAGGGGCATCTTCAAGGTCAAGGTCAAGGTCAAACTCGTAAATAACAAAGTCAAACACTTCAAGGTCAAAATATGCCTAAAATCGTAGAATATTGCCCTCTATCAAACTCCAACGTCAAGAATATACTCAAGGTCATACTCGAACCTCTCAAAAATATTAATTTGAAAGAGAATGTCGACGGAAAAAAAAAAATCTCCGAAAATTTGACCGTCCCATGCCCCTAAAGATACGCAAGCTGAAGATGCAATTCTTTTTACTAATTTTCGCGGGTTTCTTTACACCATCTCATAGTTTTCGACTAGAGCTACAATTTCTTTCCAGAAAAGATTTTCATCCGACCTACCATTTCGGAATTATAGAGCGTTTTATAAAAAAAAAATATCAAAGGCCCATAACTCGAAAACGGTGCGTCGTAGGGCCATGCTTCTCAGAGCTTAATTTGTTTTTATGGACAAGCTTAATAAGATGCTGCAATAAAATTAGTACGTTATTGAAAAAAAAAACGAAAAAAATCAAAAAAAAATTAAGTCCTAGCGCCCCTAAGGCTACACTCCAACCCAAAAATACTTCACTTTTCAATAAAAACTGTTTCACGGATGGCACTCATTTGAATGGTTCTCAGTAGTAAGTAGCACAGTCTATAAATCATACATACAGTCGTCCAACCAAGACGTCTAGACAGGGCAATCGTGCGGGGCGAGACGGGGAAAGGGCGCTCCCGAACTGCGTACATTGCCGTGTTAGTAGGTAGTTCGGGAGACAGCTTTCAGGGCTATCGTTTGTCAATTTATTGTTGGCAACCCTGCTTGACGCACTTTGTGTGTGCTAATAATACTAGTAAAATAAGCAATTATGAAAAATCAAAGTAGTTTGTCTGTGTATTCACTAATCTTGCTGGTTTCACATGAATTAAATATGATTCAATCAATAGATGTACTACGTACCTACGTTTCACCATTGTGTAGGTAGCTTCGCTGGTCGCCTGATTTAGTTATAACTTACTTATACATCAAATTCTATTCTCTGATTTCATTCAACCCAAACCAATGGATTAGTACCTAAGCGTATCAGAAAATGTGTTATCAGTACCTACTTACATACATTAAAAAGATTTTTAAATCTGGAAAGTCAAGGAATGTATAAGTGTGTACTAGTAACTACTTACTACATATTTAAACTAGATAATACAATAATTACATACGTATTGTATCTGTGTGAACCAAAGGCAGATCGCAGAGATAATTTTTTCACTTTATGTAAAGCATTCTATCTCATTCCATACTAAAAAACATTTTATCAATCATAAAATGTTAACTCCGCGGGCAAACCCGCGCGCCCGGCGCTATCTTGCTAGAAACACAATATTCTGGAAACGATTCGCAACTTCGCAAGTTGTCAAGACTCAAGACAATCACGCATGGACGGAACGGCAACAGCGCGGGCACAGACGCGGCGGAGACGTGCTGCTTCTTGAACGGCAACGTCGCATGATCGCATCCGCGGTCCGCGCGTCACTCGATGGCGCTTGTTCGAATTATCGAACAGCGCCATCTATTTATGAATGTTTACCAATCGTAAATTCGAAACACAACAGCAACCAACTTTCTCGGTGGTTCTATGAATTTCTGTCAGATGGCGTGATTCAGATCACTCACACATGTAAAGATTTTTCGTTTTTTAATCGGTATAATTCTCCTAGAAATACTGTTTTTTTTATAAAATTTGGGCTATATGCGACCATAATACATTATAAAGTCTCATTATAGTTGTTTTTATTCTGCAGAAACTGTTTATTTACGGAGATTCCTTCACCTGAATAATGTATGGCGAGGTCTATCTAGGCATCCACCTATTTATTTTTATATATTAAGTGACACTAAAAATACCATGCAATTATCAATTGTGAATGATAATATAACTAAACTTATATCTCTTGTATAAGCAGCATTAAATATACAACTAAACTTCTATCAAATTACACGTGAACCATTTTTAGTACTTAATGCATTTTGTTCTGAATAATATAAATTTATTTAAATAGCCGTAGTATGAGATTTTTAGAAACCGATCAAGAGCGATCTTTGTGTAAAGTGATATAATGTAGTTTCGTGTTCCCACTTCTGTCTCTTTCCGTTGCGGCTGTCTCCGCGGTTTTAATAGCGCGCAATTGTATCATTGTACACAATTTTTTTTTTGTGGTTATTAGAAAGTCCGACTAAAAATATGTTCTTAAACATTGAATTTAGAGTCAAGTTTGGAAAAACATGAGAAATGGCAAGGGGGCGAGGCAGTGTCCGCGCGGCATATTCAAATTTACCATGTCATAGGGAAATAGTCGTCTCGGCGAAGTACTGCGCTCCTTAGTTTCACCCACCACTTAGGTTGTAACAAATTATAAGAATGCCGTGTTGTTCAGTAGTTTTTTGTAAAAACCGAAGCCTAAACCAAAACTTTGTATATCATAGAATCTCTTAAGTACCATATCTTGGTGCAAGTATTTTATACTATATTTTGTCTTTAAAATCGTGAAAAATAACAAAAAATCTTTCTGACCCTTTTCATGACGGATCTCAATGTAAGGCTGCCATGAGCTACGGGCCTGTGGACGATGAGGCTCCGGTGAGCTATGGGTGGCTCGCCGTCCGTCCGTCTTATGACGACAGGCCGTGTCGACGGCGCGTTCGTGTTCCACGCGCGCCTCAAAGAGAGTCAGCACACAGAGGGGCCCGAAAGGGTCGACGCCTGGAGTTGCGGGACTATTCGAAAAGATACCGCGGCTCCGGAACACAAAAGGCAATGAACGAACATGGATGGGTTTTAGTCAGTAGAAGTCTGACACTCTCTCCCGCTCCGCCCATAGCGGGAGAAGTCATTTGATGATTTCCCATCCCAAAAAGAAAAAATGCCCGTCATGACCTATGGCCATGACAATTTTTGGTTGTCGACCAAGTTGACCAGATACTCGTAGACCTAACTTATATGGCTTGGTAATCACAGTTAATGGACGGTGTTGTATTAAAAATATTGAATGATTGGAGTGCCTTTGTTAAAAAATGGCTGATATTGGTTTGCAAAAATGCAAAAAAAAATTCAAGTAAAATATTTTTGATTTATCTATCAAGAAACTATAGGTGGCAGCACAGAAATGTCATTGTCAAGTTTATTTCACCTATAAAATTCGAAATGGCACCGCTAGATGGCACAGTCCACTTCGTGCCCGTTCCCCTAAACTGAGCGGGAACGGCAGGTGGCTGCACAGAAGAGTCAAATTTTGAATCTTAAAGTTGCCAATTTGACACTACATGGTACAGCAAACGCGTGCACGGTCCGTTTAACGATCAATAAACTTGCTATTGGGATTGGTTCAAATAACGCGATAGCTTTATCTTTCTTTATATAGAAAGTAGAATCAAGTTTGGTTCCAAAATTCTATATTATTAGCTGAAAATATCAATTTCGGGTTTCTTTCTAGTACTTGCCCGGGTATTATGTTTAGTTGATCGGCAGTTGGAGTGATAACTCAAAATACTGATATCTAAAGATTCAATTTTTAAAAGAGAACTGTTTGCCATTGTGACGTCTAGCAGTGCGTCTAGTAGAGATGGGTCGACGACGTATTTACCGTTAACGAAACTAGACCGTTCATTGCCGTTCATCAACGAGTCGATCAACTAGTTAAATTTGTCGACAAGTTGACGGCGTGGACTTCGTTAACTTTGCGACGACGCGACGATGAGACGCGCGACGTGTACACTCAACGGCTCGATGATTTAACATAGTTTGTAGGTTTCCTTTTTTGGTGGCTTTTCGCCGTAGTCGATTTATATGACAAATTTTCTTTTCATTTATATTGCATGACACATTAAGATTTTCGCACAAAATAGAAAAAAAAACAGTAAATTTTGGGGGTTCCCCATACTTACAACTGAAACTCAATTTTTTTATCAAACCCATACGTGTGGGGTACCGGGTATCTATGGATAGGTCTTCAAAAATGATATTGAGGTTTCTAAAATATTTTTTTTCTAAACTGAATAGTTTGCGCGAGAGACACTTCCAAAGTGGTAAAATGTGTCCCCTCCCTGTAACTTCTAAAATATGAGAATGATAAAACTAAAAAAAAATATATATGATGTACATAACCATGTAAACTTCCACCGAAAATTGGTTGGAACAAGATCTAGTAAGTAGTTTTTTTTTAATACGTCGTAAATCATAAACCGCAACTTTTGTTTATAATAATTATACCTACAAGTTTTCGAGTTCGACTCGCACTTGGCCGGTTTTTTTGTTTAATAATTACACTAAGTATTTTCAATTTTTAAATATTGTTTACATGAATAAAACTCGCAAACTTTTAAACAAAATCGATACTTACGATAAGTATTACTCACCGCTTGAACTCTGACCTTGAGCGAAATCGCAATTCGTTACACATTCCGTAACGTACCTATTTGTGACGTCGTTGCCTTGCAACTTTCTTTTTGCACTGGGCTCTCTAAATCATCAAAACATTAAAATAAATATGAACGTAAACAAATACTAACCGGTATACTTCGCATCGTTCGAACTGTCAATCGCCTTACTCTTTTACACACGTTAAACACATTATTGGCATCCTTTTCTTCTTAAAACACAATGCATTTTTACTCCAAATTGGCATTCAGCCCAAAGAATTATAAACTTTTTGCCACTAGAGTTAGAGGTCAAATTAGTTTGCTCGTTGTTCGTCCATAGTTATTATTTTTTTGTACGAATGAACTTGTATTACCTGATAAAGTTCTCGCGCAGTGTTGCCAGAAGGTTACATTTCTTACATTTTTCGTAACTTTTGACCCCCTCGCGTAACATGTAAGTAATTTTCGTAACTTTTGAGAACAACGATATTTGTAATACTAGATTTTTATTGCAAACAGTTTACGAACGCATTTCAATTTAACGCGGCTAAAACTGCGCATCTAAAAAGCAAAAAGAACAAACTATATACACAGAAAATAAAAAAAAAAAAAAACTCCTAACTAAAATATGGCATCAAAAAATTCGTCCCCATCGCTATCGACTGGAAGTGAGCCCAAAAGACTGGCTGTATTGCCACGTTGTATGGCAATGCTTATCCTCTGTCCAAGGTAAAAGCCAGCTTTCCCTCCATATCACACTCAGAGATGGCTCTGAATGGAAAGCGCCACGACAAAATGAATCGTAAAATCTTTGATTTAAATCTTGATTTGCTTGAGCGTGTGCGCGCACTTTTCGTACTTCGCAAGTTCCCGCCGTACGCGGTTTCGTAGCTACAGAAATGGCTGATTGTGATTTGTTTTGTTTCCTTGCGTTTTGTTGTATTATGTGCGTGAGTGAAGTTCTGATGAATACATTTATATCCAACTAAAATTTTATTTTGTTGGCAAACTGCATGTCAAAAATTGCAACTTTTACTAATAAAAATACAACATCTGTATTTAATTGCAGATGCAAACAAGTAAAATATCTACACAGAAACAAATCAACGATTTTTGATTACTGTGATTTGAACCACAACGAGTATTACATTTCAATATTAAAAATAACTGATGCCAGGGACAGGTTGGCGAATTCGGTGATTTTTTGTCTCAAATTCGTGATTGAAGAAAAAAAGATTAGAACAAAAATTAATGAAGAAAGAGATCACCAGTATTTAATAATACACAATAAAGAGTGATGACAAAGTTTTATCCTAAGGTTAAATAAATACACCATTACACTTCATAGATTCCATTATATTCCGCCATTTTCCCCGCAGACCCCATCATCTACCTAGCCTTTTTCTCAATTAAATGGGGGCGGCTTCCAGTCAAACCGGATTCAGCTGAATACCAGTATTTTACGTGGAGCGGCTGCCTACCAGACCTCCACAACCCATTTACTGGGTAACACGGTACTCTTTGGCAAGACTGGTGTCAGATTTTCTGGCTTCTGACCCCCGCAGACCCCAAAAACACGTAGGTAATTTTAAAAAAATACAATATTGTAACTTTTGGAGCACAAATGTAACATTTTAGGTAACGAAACGTAACTTACGACTCAAGGGCCCTGGCAACACTGTTCTCGCGTCGATCGTCGCGTTAAGTCGACATCTACGTAATGGAGTCTCTGTTTATCCGTTTACGAATTCAACTAGTCTGTATAAAAATAAATAAAACTAGTTCGTTCATTCAACGCCCATCTCTAGCGTCTAGCTAGCGCCGTCATTTGGCTCATTGGTAGAGGTGTAAAAGTAACGAGAAAAAGCAAACCCGTATGTATTCGGTACTATAAAAATGAGTACTCGTTACTATCGTATCGTTACGTTACTCGTTACTTTTGATACCTCAGTATAACCCAACGAAACGAATTGATTCGTATGTTGTATCGTTTGGTACGCGTGTAGAACTGCAAATGAACTATTGACGGAATCTCTAAATTATAATGAAAAAGCAACACAGTCATGTGTCAAACTTATTTATTGACAAAAACATTTCAACAACAAAAATCTTTTTTTCTGAAACTGAAATTAGACATATTAAATAAAAACATATTTTACACGCATCCATTTACCTGCGTGAACTGAACCTATTATACAATAAATGCGAGGAACGAATTCGTGCGAATAACGAAATACATTTGAGAGTAACGTTTCGTTACTCGGTACCAGAGGGCGCACCCGTTACTCAGTACCGAATACATACGGTTTGTCACAGGTCTACTCATTGGCTGTCACGCTGTCACTCGTCAGTGGCTGTTTTCATTTTTCTTTTGTTTATTTCTTATTTCAAGAAACCTAAAACTCGTAGTTGTTTTTCTTTTATTTTTTTCGTTAAATTATGAATAGTCATCTGTTTGCCTTATTCTGTATTTTTATTTCTGTTAGTTCTAATATCAGTGATGAGTTTTGTAGCAAAGATGAGAAGTTATGCACTGATGACCAAAACAAATACAGCAGAGGTTATTACAAATCTTTTAACTTAATATTATTAGTAACACTATGTCCTATCGGACTGCAGTGGCAGCATTATGTCTTTGCTAGGATAAGGCAAATTGCTCACATTAAATTTATAGTTCACTCTATTGTATCTATTTATCATGTTTTGTCACACTAAACAATAACAGAAATTGTCAGGTAACAATAAGAAATCTGCCGGTCCCCTTTCATTAATTGATTAGGCAGGTCTTTAAATGAAATATTAAATTGTTCTATTTTATTTTCAGAATCCAATAATGTGTATAAAAAAATTAAAGAAAAAATTAACTTAGCTGTTGATCAATATGTTCCCTGTAAGAGTCAAAATTGTAGCTGTCATGCTTCAGTGATTGACCAGGACCTGGCGTTATTCAAGGATGGAATAACCAAGGAATTATTTGATAGAGCCCGAGTTAAAGCCACGAAGTATCAGGTTTGTAATTTCAAATATTTATTGTCAATCTTATTTGGAGATTATCTTTTTTGCATATTAACAAAAATAATAATTTTGGTTTCCAGATAATTGGTGGCAAATTGTACAGGGAAAATGAATGCCACTTTCCAGCAAGGTGTGCAGGTGTAGAACACTACCTGACTGCTCTAGCAGCTAAAATGCCTAATTTAGAAATAGCACTGAATACCAGAGATTGGCCCCAAATCAACCAAGCTTGGGGCCATCCTAAAGTACCAGTATTCTCTTTCAGTAAGGTCCTGAGAATAAGATTTCTTAATTTAAAGACTCACCAACAATACATGTCATGTAGTAATTTATGTTTAGTAGATATTGGATAGATGAAGTGGGCTGCTGATTTAAGACAGCTAAAATGGCACAGAGTATAAAATATCAATGGAAAAACAGAAATAATCATGTTTCGGGACATTAGCTTTGCTGCTATCTGTCAGCCACCACAAATTAAAAGAACAATAGAAAGACAATATAACTTTGTCCCGATCAGGCCTCAAATCAGGAGGATAAGTAATTAACCTGTGAACACCCAGTGTTGATAGGTTAATTACTTATCTTCCTTATTCAGATTTGTATTACAGTTTCTTCATAAATCTTTTACAGACAAAAGATTATTATGATATAATGTATCCTGCCTGGAGTTTTTGGGAAGGTGGTCCAGCAATATCCTTGTACCCCACTGGTATAGGCAGATGGGACAAACACAGAATCTCTATATCAGGAGCTGCTGACAAGTCTGTACCTATTTTGTACTTGTTTAATTAAGCAATAAGAAGGCACTCTGACTGTTTACATATATTTATTTCAGATGGTCCTGGGAAAAGAAAAAAAACAAAGCTTTTTTTAGAGGATCCAGAACAAGTGAAGAAAGGGATGCTCTTATACTACTCTCTAGATCTGACCCTGGGCTTGTTGATGCTCAATATACTAAAAATCAAGCTTGGAAGTCAGATATGGTATGGCAGTTGCCTTTAAATGAATTTTAACAAGAATTTGTGTATCTTTTGTCTACCGGAATCACCCACCTGTGAATCAAGGTGCACAGTATCCTTAGGCAATGACGTTGCAGACGAACTTGCAAAGAAAGATTCCGAGATGATAGTGCTAGGCCTGTACCCACTCCTCTCCATACCTTTCTCACAGTTTCATATGTGGATTCGCTAGAGATCAACTGAACTTCATAATAACAAATGGTCACAGGTAGGGCTGCCGTCCGTCCAGGTTTCCCCCAATATATCCTAAGCTTTGAGTTTTAGGAAGCTTGATTGGTTGAAAAATAAATTAAAAGAAATCTTGGTAAAAAATAGAAATCTTAGTAAAAAATAATTTGTATTTGTAAGCCACATATTAGCTGCTAGAGCTGCTAGCAAAAAGATTGCTATCTGCTGCGAAATCCTGGGTCCAGATTTGGATTTGGCATCAATGCCAAAAGAATGTTGTTTTACTTGTTATTTTTTTGTATTTAATTTGAGCTATTGTTTATATATTAGTAATATCACCCAAATGTCCAGGGTTTTGAAAAGTTTTGTCAAGGGTCGGTAAATTATGCGATGGCAGCCCTAGTAGCTACAGACTACAGACAGTCAAAAATGTCTCACTTAGTAGAATTAACCTCAGAACAATATAGGCACAATTATGGTCCATTGCACGAACACCTCTTCAACATAGACGCCCACGAACAGCCCTCGTTGCAAGGGCTGCTTTGACGCCGAAGAGCCAGCCGCCCACGTCATCCTGGAATGAGAGGCCGTGGCTACCCAATGTGAACAAATCCTCGGAACGGTCAGGTCGGTCCGCGAAGCCTGTGAAGCTCCCAGGAAATTTCTCGTATTTTTGTGAGGAGCTAGACTGGTTAACTTAGCCAGGAGACCTACGCACAACGGACCGAATGGGAGTGACAGGGAGTCTTGCTGAAATGGAGTCTCTAACCTAGTCTTCCAACTCTGCACGCAAAATACGCGCTTAGTCGTGAAGTTACGGAAACCAATACATACTCCTTCAAGCAACTGTCTCGCGCGATCTATGCCCAAGTTTGAAGTTTGCCTAGGTAGCCTTATAAACGCTATTTGAACTATACATCCCTCCCATCATACAGGCCTCCATTGCCTGGTGGCAAATCTTGATTTTTATTTTTACGGTCCGAGAAAATAAATTAATATTATTTCATTTCAGGACACGCTTTATGCACCACCAGCTTCAGAAGTACCCTTTGAAGAACATTGTAAATATAAATATTTATTCAACTACAGAGGGGTTGCTGCCAGTTTCAGATTCAAACATTTATTCCTCTGCAAGTCATTAGTTTTTCACGTTGGTGATCAATGGCTCGAATTCTTTTACCCATCACTAAAACCTTGGGTGCATTATGTACCCATCAATCCAAAAGCAACGGAAAAAGAGATAAAGGAATTGATTACCTTTTTCAAGGAAAATGATGAGTTAGCAAATGAGATAGCAAACAGAGGCTTCCAACATATTTGGGATCATTTAACTGATAAGGATGTAAAGTGTTATTGGAGAAAGCTTTTAAAGCAATACACCAAACTTGTGAAGTATGATGTAGTAAAGGATGTTGATCTGAAGTTAATCTCTTAGTAAATAAGACATAATAAACAAAGTTATCTATTTTGTAAAGTCGTTGTTTTAATTGATCTTTTTGTTTAAGTGACTAGCCATCACCCCATGTTTCGCTAGTTATGTTTACAATATTAATAGATGACAAGCCAGGGCACTGAACATAAGCTAAGCACAACACACCTATTATTCGAATCAAATGTTGTTCACAATTTAGAAGCCATTAATATTAGTGTGACTACTGGTCTCATTAAAAATATAATTTAGAACACAGTTATATAAGATGCTCGATTTCTTAGTAGTAGATATAAGCCTAGTTAAATATTTAAAAAAAAACTGGCTAAGTGCGATTCGGACTCGCGTGCAAAGGGTTCCGAACCAATTTCATTTTTTAAACATGTTGGGTGCCACTAACCTCTTCACAACTGCGCAAGAACAGCCCATCTCCCAGCTACATGATGTTAGCCTTGTGCACGGCGGTGACCTTCTTGCGGCCCATCTTGACCGCGTAGTCGAACGCAAACTTGGCGATACGCTCCGACTTTGCCGCAGTGATGATCTTCAGGCATTCCACGACGCCTGAACTATCGGTTTTTTTTTTGTTCAGTTTTAAGGCTCTTTAGTTTCGGAGATAAGGGGCTCTGTGCTCTGATTGGTCGCCATATTTTTATCACCATTTCTCGGAATCAAATCGAGAAATGATTAACTATCAAATTTTGAAGCGTACCTAAAAAGCATTCCAAATGTTCTGTTCACAATCTATCGAAAGTTTACTAACTCAAGTTATTTTTAAGCTGCTTTCCCGCCTATTTTGTTTATTTATGTGACGGCTTTCAGTTGAAAACGATTTTCCCTTTGGCTGAAAAGTAATACTTTCTACCCGCTCCTCAGGCAAGTTCAGGCCTACTTTCCGAGAATGAGTTATGAAAAATTATTTATTTACGTGACGCGTCCGTATTTGGGTCAAAGAAGTCCATATATACCAAATTTTAACAGAATCGGTCCAGTAGATCCGGAGAAAACTGGCTGTGAAAGACAGACAGACAGAAACCCGAGTGATCCTCTAATGGTTCCGTTTTTCACAAATTTTCGGAAACAAACAAAATGTTTGGCAACTGGGCTTAACCCAGTTGTATATGTCCCTTGGTGCCTATTGGCCTAGCTCTAATCTGTCTCCTGCTTGATAAGGAGGGAAGTGGAAATTATATTTTATTGTTTCCTACTCCTCCGCTGTACTCTTCTGATTAATTTCGTTGCGGGATCCAAGACAGTTGAATTGTTTCTCCGGGACTCGTCGGGTGTCATTAACTCAGCGTTTTTCTGGTGGTCGCCACTGTTGATTCTGGCTTTCAGGAGTTGCAGTGGCTGGGAATGTGTGGCGGGCTTGTCCCAATTAAAAAAAAAATGTTCGGGAACCAAAAAGGAAATTAGACATTTGTCAACATGTTTGGCTAAAAATAAAGCATATCTAATCAATATTATAAAGCAGAAGAGTTTGTTTGTTTGATTGTTTGTTTGGTTGAACGCGCTAATCTCAGGAACTACTGGTCCGATTTGAAAAATTCTTTCAGTGTTAGATAGCCCATTTATCGAGGAAGGCTATAGGCTATATATCATCACGCTAAGACCAATAGGAGCGGAGCAGTAATGAAAAATGTTACGCAGACGACGTTGCACGGGTCAGCTAGTGGAAGATAAAAGGAAAGAAACAACTCGAAATCAGGTTATGTCCCTACATAATGCACGGGTATAACTATCTAGGGATTACAGATACCACAGTAAGAAAACTCGATTAAATTAAAGTAATTGGATTTATTTATGAAATACATACATCATTAGTATATTTTTGAGCTGTAACATTATCTTAGTTACATCTCTGTAAATCTCATGCCGTTACAAAAATATGTATAAACATAATAAAATAGTAAAGAAATAATAAATGTCTACAAATTGATAAAGTGGGCTTGTAAAACATGTGATGAAACATTACCCATACATTGCATCAACTCAATCAGTGGCAGAAGAGCGGGTGCTCCTAGCTAGCCTAAAAGTGAATAGTAAATAAATTCAAGATTAACTTATTTTAGAATACAGTATCAAAACTAGGCCGCACCTGGTTTTACGACCGAAGTCACCGTTTGAGTCAATCTTCTCCCATTCCCAAATATGGCCTTATATCAGTCTCAATATTTGTCACACCAATGTAATCCGTATCATACACTACTATAACATGGACACTTTTTGACCCAAAAAAGTTTTTATCATGTTGTGCGTTTGTTCCATTTGATTGTATTTCATGTCGATAAACGCATAACATTCTGTTACTTATGATGAAGACGTAATGTATTTCCTTGTGATAGCGCGCACGCAATCATGTGCACCATGAATGGCATAACTTCGGGAAATGCAAAAGTCTTATCATCCAAACAATCGGCAAGACCATTCATCATTTTAGTCTTACTAGTTCTATAAAACGAATTCGCAACAAACAGCACGATATATGTTAATAACTAATTACATTTAAAGCACCATTAAATTAAGTTCAGGCACTCAAGCACAATTTTTAACTCTTTTATACTGGAAGTAATACATGGAATCAACATTTTGATCCAAATTTTATGGATAAAGAAAAATAGGATTTATTCTAATGCTTAGTTTTCTGGGTTGGAAACACTTGATAGTAATTATCTGAAAAATAAACCATTTGATTAGGTACTTATAAAAAAAAAAAACTATAAATCTTATTTTTGTGTGATGTACTTATCTAGTTACATGGATGAGTAATAAAAGGCAATGTAAAAATATCCAATGCCTTTTACCACTAAGCAAAGTTTTCTACATTCAAGATTATTTAGTTAGTTTACGCTCGAGTTGATCAGCGATGGCGAGGAGGAAGTCTTCAGTGTGTAAGTACATGCCCTCCTTGGTGCCCTTCAGCCCGTGGATGCAGATCACCAAATCCTTAGTCATTTTGCCGCTGTCAATGGTCTCGACACACGCCTGAAAAAGAAATTAAATGCTTTTAGATTAATACTTATCCCATTTTTTCCCGTTCCCCTAGGAATTGACGGCACGGTTGGCGTAGTGGTTGAGCGACCGACTGCTGCGCCGCGTGCCGTGGGTTCGATTCCCGCACGGAACAAATATTTGTATGGCATACAGATAGTTGTTCCGGGTCTGGCTGTTTGTGTATGTGACTTTGTATGTTTGTAAACGCACCCACGATACAGGAGGAATTTCTAGTGTGGGCCAACGTTTTCATAAAAAAAAAATATTGGGAAATCCTCTCTTTGTGCTTCCCTACACTCCCCAAAAGAAAATGTCCACCTAGTATGATAATTTGACTTTGCATGAACAGGCAATTTGAGTAAATAATGTCAACGGAAAATGGCAATCTTCGTAAATCACATGAAATCGTAAACTTTTTTTTCTAAATAAGACACGGATAAATTGGAAACTATTGAATTTGGATGGGATTTATTTTATACAAAACGATTTTTTCATAATACATTGAGAAATTATAATCGAATCAAGATTTATTACAATCTTACGGAGTCTGCCGTTTTCCGGAGACATACATAACGCAGGGCCCTGTTTCATAAAGCTGACAATCTAACAAGTCCGACATATCTCGAATTGTCGCGACAATCTGACATGTTTCTATTTCATTAAACTTTTTGTGTGATAAAGTCGTGAAAAACATTTCAAATCTGCTTTATGAAACAGAAAATTGTCCTAACGTATTGACATATTTGTAGAATTGTTTGACAATTCTGTCAGAAACGCGCCTGTCGCGAAAACATATTTTGAAGTTGTAAAAATTGTTTGTAAAGGTTTATTAGAAAAAACGGTACTTTTTTATTAAGTAACTAGCTGATCCGTGCAACGTCGTCTGCGTAACATTTTTCATTACTGCTCCGTTCCTATTGGTCTTAGCGTGATGCTATATAAAAATTACAATAATGCAACTTACAATTTTAAACTTCAGTAGTAAAACTACTAGTTCCAAGTATTCATCATCACTACTCTCACTGCTCGATGTATCGTGGTCAAGAGCAAGCCTATCTATACTAATATTATAAAGCAGAAGAGTTTGTTTGTTTGTTTGTTTGGTTGAACGCGCTAATCTCAGGAACTACTGGTCCGATTTGAAAAATTCTTTCAGTGTTAGATAGCCCATTTATCGAGGAAGGCTATAGGCTATTTAACATCACGCAAGCGGGAAAAAAGCTTCCGTTGCGTGCGCTGCGTAAACGGTTTAAGTTACCCAAAAAGTAACCAAAATTATTCCTCTTTAAAAGTTCTAAAAAAAGTCCTCAACAACATTATGTCTATCCCATAAGGTTAACTCACTATAACCCTTTTTATGGAAATCAAATTTGTTCTAAAATGATGCATTATTTACGAGGAAGTTTTTATTAACATGGTATTAATCCTTATCCAAATAAATACAAACGTTAATCATCAAAGTATTTAATTTTGAACAAAATTGCCATTGACATTATTTAATTTCAATGAATAACTTGAGAGATATCATCGTTTTAAAATAACTCCGCAACAAAATATTAAAACTCGGTGCGCGGGCGGAGCGTAAGGCGGAGGGCGCCTGACGCCGATTCTTGAGTTTGTTATTATCAGGTTTTAATGAAAAAAAAAAAAGTTGCCAGTTGACGGGAGCGAAGCCGCGGGGGACAGCTAGTGTTATAATAAGATACCTCCCCGCACACTTTGCAGGCAAGCATTTTACAAGTTGGGGGATTATATTGAAGATAAAAATGCTTGGCTGAGCTGGGCCTGCTCCACAGCCACTAATCTAAATATTTTGGAGACATTGTTGGACCGGCTGAAGATTGTAAGCCATATTTTTTTTTATACAAAGCGGGGAAACTCTTGCCCAAATCACACATGATGGAAAGTGATGATGAGGCCGAAGATGGAATCGAGCTTTACCTGGAATCCTCTAACACAGAGGAACAGGCTATCATAGCTCTAACTGCCGGAACACAACAATGCTGTTAACATTGTTGTTATGGCGACAGACTTAGACAAGATGGTGGTAGCTTGCCAGGCGGACTTAGAACAAGTCCTACCACCAACCAAACCGAGCAAAAAATTGCATTTTGCTTTGTGTAGAATCAATTTATTTAGCATTGTATAATTTCATCCATTTAATCCAATATTGCGATTTTGTAAATATCCTAAAAACTGAAGCCAGGAAAGCATATACAAATAATAAAGGAATACTATCTACAGAAACAACTCAACTACTTCGAGAAAGAAAATTGCTTATACAAAGCATAAAAAGTAAAGAGAAACGTAAAGAGATTGCAGAAATAAGTAATAGTTATTTTCGACACATTTGCTCATAAAATGCAATTACGAAGCCTGTATACATTGTTCGAAAGTTCAAAATTATGGACCATACAATGGAGCGTACGGTAAAGTAGGTACTCTCACCTAAGTACCTATTTTACCGCACGCTCCGATGTATGGCGCCGTGCGTATTCTTTACGGTATTTTTTTAAATTTCCATAAACAATATAATTATAAGAATTCAATCCGTCTGCATCTGTCAGCCAAAAATTCTTCCGTTTGCGTCCGTTCCGGAAGCGTTCCATACGTTTTTTTTTTTTGCGAAGAACTTTTTGCTCTGAAGGTTTGTCGCACTTTAATATTGAAGAAAAAATGAGGCAATAGATGTAGTTCTAATTACCCGACTGTTACACTTATGTTTTTTTCGAGTGTATGTTTGATGTCATATTTCTTTGGCACACTGTAGCCTAACCCTGTGTCTTGATAGATTTTAGCTTGAAAGGTGTCGTTAGATTCGTCTAAATAGTGAGAATGATACTCGATAGGCATATAAAATTAAAATATCTGAGCTTCAGTGCCATTTTAATGACTTTAGCTTTTTTTAAACTATTGAGTGGGGCATCAATCAAAAGGGCTCAAGGAGACAATTTAAAAATGTAACTTATTAAATAAATGATTTTGTCAAAAAAATCCGATTGGTACAATATATAGTACAATTTACAATATATATAATTCTACTAAAATGTTTCACGCAGACGCATACGCAAAAGGAAGCGCGTTCTTATTTTAAAAACGCACACGTTTCCCCATTTGCAAATTCGCGCCATTTTCAATTACAGACGTCAAAGATATATCTTTGACGTCTATTTAAGTACGGCCGAACCCAATAACCTAACTATCACCAGATTTGGCATACTGGAGATAGCAAAACAAATGAAACAATATGAAAATTATATAGGTTTTCTGTTGTTTCATTTAATTTTGTTTTTCTATCTCTATGTGATAGATAGGATATTGGTTTCGGCCGTTAGACGAATCTAACGACATCTTTCAAGCTAAAATCTATCAAGACACAGGGTTAGGCTACAGTGTGCCAAAGAAATATGACATCAAACATAGGTACACTCGAAAAAAAACTAATTATTATTAAAAGTCGCAACTATAGTTGCGACTTTTAATAATAATTAGAATATGTGTTCAAAAGCGAGGAATCAGATTTAAATATGGAATCTACTCCACCTGATATCTTGAATGAGGCACCAATTGCAGAAAATGGTCTCTTGCCGCCAAAATCGCGAGAACGCTTTTTAATGATTAACAATTTTTTTTAATAACGAATCTCTCTCTTGTATCATAAATAACTATTATGATACAAGAGCGGTAAGTTGGTCTTTACAAACGAGTAGACAAATGTAAGCCCGAGACGAAGTCGAGGGTTTACCATAGTCACGAGTTTGTAAAGGCCAATATCCGCTCGTGTGTCATACAACGTTTTTCGACACATTATTTAGATAGATACCTAATTAAACAAACTTTTTCATTATCTATTAAAAATAATTGTTTATCATTAAATAGCGTTCTCACGATTTTGGCGGCAAGAGGCCATTTTCTGCAATTGGCGCCTCATTCAAGATGTCAGGTGGAGTAGATTCCATATTTATATCTGATTCCTCGCTTGAACACATATTCTAATTAATATTATAATTATTATAAGTCGCGACTATCTTTGACGTTTCTAATTGAAAATGGCGCGAATTTGCAAATGGGGAGTGTGTGTTTGGAATAGTGTGCGTTTTTTAAATAAGAACGCGCTTCCATTTGCGTCTGCGTGAAACATTTTAGTAGAATTATATAATTATATGGTAAATTGTATTATATATTGTACCAATCGGATTTTATTGACAAAATCATTTATTTAATAAGTTACACTTTTTAAATTGTCTCCTCGAGCCTTTATATAAATTGATAATTTCCTTTCCTTTATATAAACTAAAATGGCACCGAAGCTCAGATATTTTAATTTTAAATACCTCTCCAGTATCATTCTCACTATTTAGACGAATCTAACGACACCTTTCAAGCTAAAATCTATGAAGCCACAGGGTTAGGCTACAGTGTGCCAAAGAAATATGACATCATACATAAAAATACTCGAAAAAAACATAAGTGTTATTGTCTCATTTTTTCTTCAATATTAAAGTGCGACAAACCTTCTGAGCAAAGTTTTTGCAAAAATAAAAACGCGTATGAAACGGACGCAGACGGAAGCATTTTTGGCTGACGGATGGAATTCTTATAATCATATTGTTTATGGACATTAAAAAAATACCGTAAAGAATACGCACGCTCCATTGTATGGTCCGTAATTTTGAACTTTCGAACAATGTATACAGGCTTCGTAAATGCATTTTATGAGCAAATGTGTCGAAAAAAAATTAATGAACAAATAAGGAAAGACAGAAAGCAAAAAAGAATTAACACTTTTCAATATCATATTAAGAAAACAGGCGGAATAAAAAAATCGTATAAAGAGTTAGAAACAAAGAAAAATTGGATGCCAAATATGAAAGATAAACGGGGAAAATGCACTAGCAAAAGATTGGAAATATTAAATATTGCCACGGAATATTATAAGGATCTATATAAAGTAAACATGATAATCCCAATAATATAGTGATTGACACATACCACCTATTCTAGAAGAAGAAACAGAAAAAGCTATTAGAACGCAGAAGTTAAGAAAAGCGCCCGGTCCCGATCAAATCTCTAACGAACTTCTTAGGATAGCAATGCCAGTAATTGTACAAAAATTAACCAATTTATTCAACGAAATTATAAAGACAGACTATATCCAAGAAGATTGGGCGAAATCTACGATAGTCTTGTTACACAAAAAGGGGACAAAGGAGACATTGGCAATTACAGGCCGATAAGCTTAATGTCGAATACATAAGATCTTCTGAAAAATATTACTATTTAGACTTCTAACATTCTCGATGACAAGCCGGATTTAGGAGTAACTTCTCGACTATAGATCATATTCACGTCCTACAATAAATCAGAAATATAAAGAATACAATAAAGTATACTATCTGGGTTTCGTACACTTCAACAAGGCTTTCGACTCGTTGGAACATCACTATATATGGGAATCACTAGAGCGACAAGAGATCCATAGAAAGTACATACGTATATTAAAAAACATTTACCAGAAAAGCACAGCACAAATAAAACTGGAGACGATAGGCGACGAGTTTCCAATTGAAAGAGGCGTCCGTCAAGGTGACCTATATCGCCAAAATTATTCTCAGCTGTGTTGGAGAAGATCTTTAGGAGACTAGACTGGGAAAATTTTTGAATTAACGTAAACGGAGAGAAATTAAGTCATCTGAGATTCGCGGACGACTTGATACTGTTCTCCGAATGGCCATTTAATTTGAAAAAAAAAAAATGCTACAACAACTAACAGATGAAAGTGCAAATGCAGGTCTCTCTATGAATGTAGCAAAAACAAAAATAGTGAGCAATTCTTCAGCAAAAGAGGCTATTACAATAAATAACCAGCAATTAGAATATGTAAACGAATATATTTATTTGGGGCAATTAGTATCGACAACAGAGAATATGAAAATAAATTGAAAGAAGAATAGCTAACACATGGAAGACATATTGGTCGTTAAGTGAAATAATGAAAAACAAAGAGATACCAATGTCAGAGAAACGCAAAGTTTTTAATGCTTGCATCTTGCCATGTCTGACATACGCATGCCAAACTTCGGCCTCAACAGAACAGCAACTAAACAAAATCAATATATGTCAGAATGGGATAGAGAGAAGCGTATTTGGAATAAGGAGAAGAGATAGAGTACAGATAAAAAAGATAAAAAGGATAACTAAGTTCAAAAAAGTTCAATCACTATACAGAAAATTGAAATGGCGCTGGGCAGGACATATGTTGAGAGAAAAGAAAGAGAAATGGACCAAAATTATAACCGAATGGTACCCCAGAGAAAGCAGGCGAAGCAGAGGAAGACAGACAAAGAGATGGGAAGATGATAAGAAAGCAGCGGGCCCAGAATGGTTACGTATAGCAAAAGATAGAGACAAGTGGAAAGCCTTAGAGGAGGCCTTTGTCGAAAGACAAGCTGTTGCGAGGGGAGAACAACCGAATGCCGACGATAGTACCTAGATATTTTAAGTAAATGATATTTTGTTACCTCTATTATACTTAAATATGTTTTGTTAATTAAGTTAAAAGTAACAGTAATAAAGGCTTATTTTATTTTATTTAATTTCATCCATTAACGGCACTGTGTCAGTACTGTGTACCTTTATCTTAAACTTTAGCTATCAGTTTTAGGTTTGTTTTTGACTTGAATGTACCCTGGCGGTTGGGAGTGTTCACTGCTCACTCAAAAGTCTAGCTGATTGTGGCGTATGCGTTTGATTTTTGGCTCCCTTCAAAATGGATGAGCCGAACGCTTTGAGCGCATGCGTCATGTTCGTGAACGGGCGCCGTCAGTTGGGACTGGTCATTTCTCAGCTGCCATGGTTGATTTTAATTATTTCTTTGAATTGGTGCTCTTTTTATTCCGGACGCTTTTATCCTGCTCGTCTTTTACACCATTCTCACATGCATGTATAATTTCAACCCGATGTAAACAAAACTTTGTAACAATTTACTATTTTTAAGTGTCCGTGGAGTTTCTTGCACGTTCTTCATAGAGATCTACGCTTTGGAACGTGCAAATAACTTCATCTTTTAGGACCGACCGACCTTGACAATTCTTAGGTGCCTGTAAATGGTTTAATGAAATAAATGCTCGAGTTTGAGTATATGAAACAGGGCCCTGATCTAATAGCTAATACTCGTAGGGAAGAGAATATTGTAATAAGATTGTATCGTGATGCCTGTATGACATGTTTTGCTTAATTATTTTTATCCGTACGATTCAGGTGCAATACCCATATTTGCCAAAAAATACTTGAAAAATAATCTGCGTAAAACGAGGAAAGCAATATTCGCGTAGCCAAGAAACCAAGTGAATGATTTGATAAGTATTGACAAGTGACAACTGATATTGTCATAAACTTTTTTTTTAATAATCGATTTAGAATTGATTAAAATTCGAAATTTATTTACCACCTTTCATACTTTGTTTTACAATTATATGGATAAAACATGTTTGAATGAATGTAAGTGATTACACTGATTAAAAATAACAATTTAAATCGATTTGTTAATAAATATTTAGGACGAGTAATGTACATAATATTTCAAGAATAAATCAATGTAATTTTAAAATACACTATTTGGCGCAAGTTGATACAAAAGTATTGAATATAATAGTTTGCTAGTTTTACCAAAAACAAGAACTAACTATGGCAAAAAAATGATAACTTTTGAAGGAGCACAACTATAATAAATTACCGTCCTGTATAAGAAATGTACACTCTTTCAATGCGTTCAAAACCCAACTTAGCCAGCACATAATTGCGGATCGGTCACTTTTGGAGAAATGAACGCATTGGATGAGTACTATAAAGTTGTAACGCTGCTGACGAACTTTTTGTAATCATGTATGTTTTTTAGTATTGTTCTCAAGTAAGTGACATATGTCTTTATTGGGAATAAAGTTTCTTTAAACCGAAAAAAAAAACCGAATACCTAAGTAAGCGTTTAAAAACAAAGCATGATTTTTTATTAATTTGTATCTTTTCGAGCATCGTGTCCACGCGAAGCCGAGAATGGACAAATCCTTTTCTGCTTTCTACGACCAGTAGTTACGGCTGTGCCTTGTCTGTCAGTTTCTCAGTAACGGAAGAATTTTATATTATTAGGATTTAAGGTTTAACAAAATTAGCAACGCATGTGTCAAAACCAGGTTTTCTTTGAGGAACAAAATCGAGAGTTCAAATATATAAGCCCAAAAACCTGAATGTACGATTCTGTGGTATTTATTGTCATTCTATAAGTCAACCGGTCGAGAATAAAAACATATCTATACCGCGTGTATCTGACATCGACGCACAAACGATTTCCATGGGTCCAGGGCATGATTCTGGACACCCCAGTGTTGGAATTTTTCGTCGGTTCTTTTTTTCAAGAGTACCACAAATAGGTATCAGCTCAGCTGAGCTGATATCTATTTGTGGTTTTATTCAGATTGCTCTTTTTAGTGAAAATAGTTAATTAATTATTTTTATATTAAAAATCTCATTGGGTTAGGTCAGAATAACGATTATGAGCAGTCTAAAGTAAAAATACCCTTGAAAAAAATGAAAAAATGAGAAAAAAGCCGACGAAAAATTCTAAGTCCAGGATGTCCTGAATCATGCCCTGGACCCATGGAAATCGTTTGTGCGTCGATGTCAGATACACGCGGTATAGTAGGTACCAATATGAACGCAACCATTACGACTCATAAGTTACTTAAAATAAAACCAAGAACAGACCAAGGCTTGTGCAAGAGGTTCCAATGCTTGTTACTGAATATTTCTAGAGCATTGAGTTATTTCTGCAAAATAAAACCGCCGCAGGTGTCGTTCTCACGCAAGTCAGTGTCATCGACCCTGTTTGAAACAAGATCTTCTTGTTTTGTCTCTCTTACGGCCGCGGCTCAACAAGTCGCATTTAATTGGGTTCTCAGTTTTTTGGAAACTCCGTCAACGTTTATAATACTACTTTAAAAAATCGATCAACTGCTTGCTTATCTATATTAGATTTTCCCCACCTTAAAGATTGCCTACTGTGATATTATTAATGAGTTCATTTATCATGTGCAAAGTTGCAAGTGTTAGATAAACAGAACAGCCTTTTCTTGCCGATAAGTAAGGTTTTTTTAGTTCTTAGATAGTCTGATTAAAAAATCTTATCTTCGAATAAATAAATAAGTTTTCCTGTAGCAATATTTGCCGAAGGCATCATATTCACATTAATAATATTACGTTCAAGTTCAAACATAATTACATAAAGAGACATGACAAATATTCTTGTTTTCCTTAACTTCATGACACAATTTTGCTCCCTGAGTACGTCCACACAGGTGTCATAATATTTAGTTACGACTGTTATTATACGCTTCTGTGTATATCTTTGAATCTGGAGGCTTCCCAATCCGACAATGTGAACTACATCATGGATGCCGAAATACCAATTTTTGATTGGCTCAACTTACGAAAATGTAGCGTTTATCACGGAAAAATTGACAATCTGAAACCAGGATTTAAAAATAAACAAAGGAATAGTTAGAGTTACTTACATCTTCAAGCGCGAGTGCGAACCGCTCAAGTTCGGGCGTGTTGTCCAGCTTGGCGCGGTGCAGGAGCCCCCTGGTCCAGGCGTAGATGGACGCCACGGGGTTGGTGGAGGTGGGCTTGCCTTGCTGGTGCATGCGGTAGTGTCGCGTCACCGTGCCGTGCGCCGCCTCCGACTCCACGGTGCGCCCGTCGGGGCACATCAGCACCGAGGTCATCATGCCCAGGGAACCGTAACCCTGGACATACAAACTTTACTTTTGAAGCGCCCTAAATAACTCGAGACATTTTGATAGTAGATATCAATAGACTGGAGTTAGGTAGTTTATAGCTGTTAGTTTGCAGCTATACGGGATGATTTATTGAGATGCTCTCTCCTATTATTTTCTGTGCCCGACAGAGTCCATATTTGTTCTTTAACCATTTTAAACCATCTATGTAATACATAATGGAATGCAATAAATTATTGAGTATTGAGATACATTGCTCTTTACGATACGACATACAATAAGACAAGATACTTTTTCTCTCACACAATATATATTACACGGGTATGTCTGGTCTTTTAAAATAGAACATTAAATTTTTCTGGTTGCGCAGAGTGTAGTTGTTATAAATTACCAAAAAACATCAACTAGTCTATGAAAAAAAAGTAAACTGATTTTAAAGGTTTTCGTTGTCTCAAAATAGATGGGAATCGATGATAATACTAAACAGTTATCGGACTATAGTGTGAATTATACAAATAATATACAGAGAAAATATGTTTTGATGTAGCTCTATATCATAGTATACACGGCGATAAAAAAAGGTACAAGCTCGAAAATACGTATGAACTTGTTTAGCGGAATGACCCCTCTACTGGCATTATCAAAAGTAGGTTAGATTCCATCATTCACAAGTTGCAAAACTATTTAGTCCGTCAGTTAGAGTATTGAAAAATAATGGACACGTATTTCTTTTTTTTTTTGTAAATCAATGAATATTAACAAAAATATAAAACGCATCAAAACTCGGGAGTGGGGGCTCGTGACGTCACGACTCACTAAAAATCATGCGAAGGTGTGACGTATTGAGAATTTTAAAAGCGTCGTAACTTCGTCAATTTTGGTTCCCGTATTAAAAGAAAAAACACGGGTCAAATATTTTTTGATAATCTAACTGACGGACTAATTAGATTTTTTCAGGACACAAGCTTAGCTTGAATACCTACGTGCTTGAAAGCATGGCAAATGTACAGTAAGAGTCAAAAATATTGGGCCAGATTTTTTTTTAAAGAAACTGCCCCAGACTAGGAATTGGCGCCCACGATGTGCATTTGCAAACATTTAAATTTACATGCACAAACAGCCAGAACATCTATCTATAGACCATACAAATATTTGTTCTGTGCGGGAATCGAACCCGCGACACGCAACGCAGCAGTCAATCGCTCAACCACTGCGCCAACCGTGTCGGCAAAGATGATCTGACTGGGAGCGTTTCCGCACGACATCCAATCTGAATCTGATAAATTTGGGTCCGAAGTAGCCGTAAGACAATTTAGAAAATATCTAATTCGGGTCGGATACCTATAGTGCGTAAACGCACTAACTTGGGGGAATAAGAAATTCTGTTAACATTTCGAAGTGAAGGCTTAGGTGAAGTTATCACGAAGTGAGCCGTAAATCCATGTAATCAAGATGGAATGACAGCTTAGGCTCAATTCACACTGCCGCAGAGTCGAGCCGTTGCGAAGCGGCGCGAAGCGTCACGTTTTTTAACTGCTCTAAATTCATCTGTATTTATCTATTGTTACGGTACGAATTTATGTTGCGAAAAATTGAAAACGCTCGGCGACGCGCGTCCGCGCGCATCTTCGCTTGCAAGGGCCGCTCGGGTTCGCGCGTCACCGCGCGCAGACGTGCCCATTCGCGCGTCAGCCGGCGCCGACATCGCACGAAGCACAGTGCCGAACTGAGTGGAGACAACGCAGATGCGCGCATTCGCGCGTCGTGGCGTCGGTCGGGGCGAAATACAGCCAGTGTGAATTGAGCCTTACTTCGCTCTCAATTCCACCTGAGTTTTCACAGTGAGAGGTTTACTGAATCGACCGGCTGTTCTGTCGTCGTGTGTGATCAATTTCCATTTTGATAGAACTGTCTGTCGTGATACGTCTGACACCGACTGTACATTACAAAAATGTATAATAAATTCTACGTTTATCTACTAAAGGGTCATCAAGTGTTATTAAAGTAATTGACATAAATATGGGCCGTACAAAGATAACAGCAACAATAAAACTATACTATTTTGATGTTATATTTTTTAATGTTCTTTGATAACACGAATGTGTCGAATTCAAGCTCATTCTGGTTAACCCTTTCAGACCTGCCTTTTTTTATTTTCTCGGACGTATTTAAGTAAAATTTCAGTGTTTTAATAGGCAATAAGAACTAGGAAAAAAATAATAAAAAAAATCCTGGTAGCCAAGTTTTTGAGAAAAACTTGTTTTTCTTTATGTGCACAAATGTGGACAACCGGCTCTAATTATGATTACGATACATGTCTAGTAGTATTTTTATAAATCAATAACCACTGTTAGCATACTATATTTTTATTAGAAAAATGGAATAAAGTAAATACAAATGAAATGAGATCTTCCTTTGGCACTGTTATTATATAAAATAAATATGTAGGAGTTGAAAAAAAAAAACTAGAAATAGAAAAGCCTATGTGTGGAATGCTAAAAAGCGATTTTTATCCTTTGTTAGACATAAGTGCACTTTACACTTGATGCACTTTACACGCGATTTTCCCTTGCATCCTATCATTTTGCAGCGTGTTCCAGCACCGTCATCATGTGCAGGAAAGTGTCCAACCCCGTCACGAGCTATTTCACTCGCAGGGCGAATTTCTCCTGGTCTTCGGGGAATAATTACGGGTGGCACCTTGCTACTGCCACTCGTACGGCCTCTTTTAGCGACACCAATCTGTTTACTTCGCAAAACTAAGCATTCTGCTAATCTGCGACGAAAGTGAAGCAAAGTGAGTCGTTTGTTTATCGGGACTCTGGTCAGTCTGGAAATCTAGGCTTGTGTGATTGCACTGCGTATGAATTCGTCATTTCAGCCATAATGAGAAACAACTGTTGCGGGACTTATCTGTGATAATAATCAGCTGGAGCTTCGACAATAGGGTCAATAGCTATTGGTGGACACCAGTCTGATAGGATAGTATTTTCCAGCTCTTGTGGCTCCACCTAATTCTCGACTTTTGTGTCAAATTCACAAAAATATCTTCATTTGAAGAAGCTGCTCCTGGTTAACTCTCAAATACTCCATCAAAATTGTCAGGAATTTCGTGTACAGGATCAGGTCGAACGAAAATGTCGTCGAGAGGAATATCATCCGTTTCATCTTCAACAGAGTCTGGAGGGAAGATCTCCCTTTGATTCTGGTTACCTGCATCTGCACCGAATCGAACAGATCGCGAGTCTCGAGCAAGACTACCTCCATTCCCATCGTCGTCATCTGAAGATAAGTCTAAGTCTGAGAGATTTCCGTCACGTAGAAGATCCAAGGCATTTCGTGAAAACATTATACGTTGAATACTTATTCTGAAAAATATGTATAAAGAAATGTTAGATAATGTTTTTCTAATAAAAATATGCTGCAAAAACAACGTAAAATTAGATTTATAAAATATACGTAAGTATTTGGTTTCAAAGATCGTTACACTATTTGAATATTACGCAGAAAAGACAATTGACACCTGATGAGCACATTTGAGGACAAATCTAAAAATCTATTATTCTGATATAAAATAACAATAAATGAGCCATAAAATAAATCATACATGATCTTAGTACTATAACTTATTGATACATATTTTTGAAAATGCAAATTTTGCGCAAAATCTTAGTATTTTCGAATAAAAAAAACAGCTTACCTGAATGGGTCGAAACACGTACGATCACTGGATGAAACTTGACGAAAAGATGTTAAAACACGATACAAGATGGCGCTACTTGTACCGTTTTTGTTGATTTATTATGTGAACAAATGAATACAACCGTTTTTCTGTACGTATGAACGAAAGTAATACGTATAGGTTTAATTATATTTTATGTCCTCAATTGTGGACGCCAGGTCTGAAAGGGAAGCTTACATATTAAATATAAGTACCTAGACGCATTTATTACATATTTTTGTTAATATCTTAATCGTCAAGAATTGAAAGGATTGTAGTAGTAAGTACAAACCTGAGCGACTACGTCAGACTGCACATCCCCGTCGTAGTTCTTGCAGGCCCACACGAACCCGCCCGAGCCCTTGATAGCCTGTGCAACCATATCGTCGATCAGCCGGTGCTCATACCATATCTTCGCGTCTTCGAACTGCTTCTTGTAATCACTAGTAATCAACGATAAAAGACTTATTGCAAACAGATTCACCATGCACAGATTAAATTGCTGATTTCATTTAAAAGTCTCAAGCGGTTTTTAATCTCTAAATCAGTGACCAAACATTACGTAAGCACCTAAATCTTTTTTAATACCTCTGATAAATTTCTTCGAAAATGTCCTTGAAGCGGCCGTCGTACTTCTTGAGAATAGTGTTCTTAGTAGACAAGTAAAGAGGCCATTTCTTTTGCAACGCCACCTGATCAAAGACAATACATATTTATGACGCGCTTGCATACTAACAAGTGCAAATAGTAATGTATCCAGTCCTATCTAGTTTGTGTCCGATAGGCGATACTTACCTATTAAGATTCATTGAAACAAGGTCGTGGTGACCGAATAATTACTCTCCGATATTATGTCCCCAGTGCGTCATACTGATATAAGATGTATATTTTTTTCTCGATTTATGTGTTAGTTGGAAAACAAAATGAATGAATAACCTTTATATTATAATGTAAACTACCTATTTTTAGTTTTGATAAAGCATTCTTTAAGTCCGGGTTAATGAGTTCAAATTTTAATATTCTTGTCTAAATCTCTACGCCACTGACACTGTCACTGCGTATATTTACGAACCTGGAAACTAGAATGAGCGAAGGCGCGGATGGACTCGTCAGTATTGTACATTGCCATGGCAACACCAGGAGTCTTGAAGTCGTACAGTAGTCTCCTGTCTACCGACCCATCTTCTGCGGTGTATACTAACTCTACCTGAACAATAAAACGTATTACGTCAGGCAAATGTGAAGAAATCGAAAAGCAAAACTTTGATTCAGCGTTCTTTTGTTAATAAAAAAAACTCTTTTATACCTTTCCAGGTTTGGGTATGACTAAATCTTGTGCCTTATACTGGTCTCCATGTGCGTGACGCCCAATAACCATGGCTTGGGTCCATCCAGGCACAACTCTGGGGATACTCTTGCAAAGAATGGGCTCTCGGAACACCGTGCCTCCCAGAATGTTACGAATCGTTCCATTTGGGCTTAGCCACATCCTTTTTAGCTTGAACTCTAAAAGATGAATAAATAATCTTCATTTCTATTTCTCGCATTCAGACTTGTGTGTGATATGCATGCTAATATTTAAAATTGCTATTTTGTATACAATTCACATAAACTTAAAGATATGGGTTATTGACACTGTATAGAAGTAGTAAGTATTATAATTAATAATGTACTTAAGTTTTTTTGTATGTTTCCTATGTGTTGCTATTTTGATGATGCAGGAATCGACCCTTAGATCTGCAGCCAGAGGGCAGACATTCCGATGGTTCAACGTCGGAATGTCTGCCATCTGGCTATATATATATATACTAAAACTTTCCTCAAGGATCACTCTATCCATTGGTGAAAACAGCATGAAAAGCGGTGCAGTAGTTTATGAGTTTATCGTACGGACATATAGACGCGGCGGAGGACTTTGTCTTATAATATGTAGTCATAGGCTCTTTCCCTCTTTCCACTATTCCCACACTCCCCAGTTGAATTCTACTTTGGGCATATCCCTTAAGATAAGATTTAATTCAGCTCATCCCACCACCATGCTAGAGAACTCCGAATATTACATATGAATAAAAAGCAGGATATATAAAATAGGAATACCTTCAACTCTCTGTTCGTCAGGAGTGATAGTGGCGCACTTGATACCAACGTTGTGCTTTAGGATGGCATGAGCCGCGTCGATAGTGACCTGGTCGTCTGTGGCGTCGCGGTGAGGTAAACCCAGATCATAGTACAAGCAATCCAACTGTACAAATAATGAACATCATTAATTTATTCAAAACATTTTTACCATAGAAATCGGTACTTTATAGTACATACATCGGTTGCTGGGCAGTTATTAACATTTCTACCAGCTTGCAGACAGCTAAATATGTTTGCTATGTCAAGGGTTATTCTCAAAATATAGAAAGTCCTATGGCACAGATATCTAACTTAGGACTAATTTCTCAATAGTCAGAAACATTTATTGAAATAATAAATACGTCATATTGACATATTTTCCATACAAAAGCTGTCATATGGCCATTTTTATTCTTCAGGTAAAAAAATATTGGACTATTGAAAAAGCAGCCCTTAAAGCCATTAAATTTTTAATTACAAGCCTTATAAATATTGTCTAAATGAATCAAATAAAACCCTCTTCTAAATTAACTATCTAACTTTTTCCAAAGTACATAAGGCAGATGCTCTTCATCATGAAGGTCATTGTTATCTTGACTTATATTGTATAATTAATTATTTACATTAATTTACAAAATGCATGTTTATTTAACATAAATTAGGTAAGCTAAAAGTTATATGTACACATAGATTAAGCCGTGTGGTATCTGTGTACAAGACTATGTGGTACAAATGATAACTAGAGTAGTAACTGGTAACATTGGCACAATAAAACTGTGATAAGAAAGTTAGCAGCTCTAATGTATGATAAGTTGCATTAAATTGTCACACTATCACACTCATTTCTTCATACAAAGGTAAAGCAGAGAAAGAAAGATGAGGAGGTAAAGACGAGTTGTATATAGCTACAGAATCTAAATATAATAACCATAAAGCTTTATGGTCTGAAAAGAGTCAAACCTCTTAGAAAAAATAAAACATTACACAAAATAATTCTATATGGTGATATTACAAGTCAGGCTTTATAATTAACTGTTTCACATGATACATTATATGTATAATCTACAACCAGGGCACATCCCATTGCAAAACATGTCTGAATTTCTCCATGCATAATTTTATCTCTAAAATATTTTTTATGGAGGAAGTTTTCCTAGAGGCCTAAAAGTTTATAGTTTTACACCCATACTTATTAGAATTGTATCTTGATGATTATATGTATCTACTTACCTTAACATACGGGAATATAAGCTTCTCTTTAATCATGGACCAAATGATGCGGGTCATCTCGTCACCATCCATTTCAACAACAGGGTTCTTGGCCACAACTCTCTTGGCCGTAGCATCTAAAAGAACACAGGTTTTAGGAAGGATAGCCCAAACATAAGTGAAATTTGGTATTTTAGTATTTATTTCAATTTCATTGGTTCATTGCAGCAATATTCAACAATTCATTGAAGGTCAAACAAAATGAGGGAAATGTGGGTAATAAAACTAACAAAGCATATCCAAAATACCATCAGCAATTTGTGTGATCAAAATCTACACTTCTAACACAGTTGCTAGGTTTGTGTTAAATTACGAGCTATTGCCACTAATTAACTAGGCACAGAGAGTAACTAATACATTCCCACTTCAGTTATTAGAAGACAAATGCAAGCATGCTACTCATTCACAAACAATAGTAAATATTATTGAAAGTTTATAATCTAAATTCTTTGACCTGTACTTTGCTTGGGCCAAAGTTCTGGTTCAATATTCGTTAGTAAAATCTTCAGTCCAATAAATCAATGGCACAATTTATGGCAGTCTTGAAGAATAATTATATTGAATTTTAAGTTGGATTCATTTAGAGTCTACTAAATTCCACAGTTACCTAACCAAAAAAACTAGTCACCAAAGCCATTACTTACAATTTCTTGACTTAATGCCGCTAAGTTCAGTAACATAGTTCAATAACTTTCTGCTGTTACCGGCCATGTTTTCAAATTATATACGTGGCACTATCGCTTCAGTAATTAATCACACAAACCGAACAATTTCACACAATCAACAGGTAGAATCGGTAGAATCAGGTAGAATCTTTGTAGCTGCCACATATAGTAGTCTATGGCTGCCACCAAGTGCCAAGTCGGGAACCGATCCGGCCGGGCATGAATGAATGAAAACGAAAATGACAAGACAAGAAAGAAATGGAAGGCACACACACGCAAAACTTGCCAAACCATTCAACCATTGACACTAGTGATGTGCTTTAATTTTTCGATATCACTTTGAAGTCATTACAAATTAAATATTACAATTCATTGCTTTCAATTAAAAGGAACGTGCACGGCGTTGACTATGCAATCTAGTGTTGAATATTCGTAACTTCAAGGTTAAGAATACTTTAAATTGATGCTTCAATGCTGCCACATATAGTTCCTGTACAGACGCCAGCACATCAAGCTACAACAATCTGTCAAATTTCTTTGTTTGATTTTCAACGTTATTGCTAAAACGATTGGGTTCAAATTTGATTGGGAAAATTTGACAGTTTCATATAGCCTGATGTGCTGGCGACTGTACGCTCCGTTTAGGGGAACGTGCACAAGTAGACTATGCCAACGTCTGATCGGAATAACCACATTAACCACCCTTTTCAAAGGACGGTACGAGATTTTCCCCCTGTACCACATTCCTATCTCTTTATTAACGCCGCTCACCCTGCCAACGATCAGTAGCTGGCAGAAACAGGTATCAGAGTTCTCATTATTTTTTACGCCTTAAAAATGGAGTGACTAAAGTTAAGCAACACTTGCAGAGGTTGACCTGTGAACAGATTACCAAACATTACATACGAGACTATTCTATGCATAGGAAAGTCTTGTCAAAATACCAAGGGGTGTTGACCTAGAAACTGGGTTTTTTAGCTCAGATAAGCAGATAGAGTAAAAGAGCTAGACAGATTTTGTTGTTGAATCTAGCCGCAGTTGAATCGTTAACTTAGACGAGCGTATAAGTTTCTCTCGGTCTTCATCCAATCAAAATCTAAGGTGTCCATGGCAGTTAAACCTGCCCTCTGTTCCAACTTTTCGAGCCATGAGCATCAAAGAAAGGAAGATCACTCTATAGTTGATATTTTATCACGGTTTGCTGCTATGGCAGCATTATTATTGGCGATATTTTCTTACTGGCTAGCATTTAAATTTGTAATGCGTAAAATATGTACACAGTACCTACAAACATTAAATGATGTAACGTTACATTTTACAGGGGGAGCCTGTAAAATGTGAGGTCACATAATATAGCACTCACCTACCTAGGAGGGGAATGCGTGCTAAAAGGAAAAAGGACAAATAAATACTAGTATAGATTTAATGAATTAAACAACTTATACCAGAACGGCTGGTGAATGATAGGGATGAGTGGACGTGAGATGAGAATGAAATCTTCGTTGGAGAACCGGAGGACTGGAGGGTCGTCACTCTTCAGAGGGCTGGAGAGGATGGGCCGAGAAACGTCTTCATGCCAGGCTCGTTCAGCCCAGGCATCAAGGTGTCCTTTTAAATGCGGCAAGGAGAGAGGCCGACTTATCAGGATCCGAGGAGGTAAACTTAGAACTGTCCTCTAAGTTTACTCTTAATAAAAGAGAGAGGCCGACTTCTCTGGTTCCAAGGAGGTAAACTGTCCTCTCCGCCTACTCTTAAGAAACTTTTCCCGACTTGTTGCTGATCTCAGCTCCAAACGTAGACTGACCATTTTTTTACGACGGCTCTCAGATGAAGGCTCGCTGTTATTTTGAATTTGATATGAGAAGTGTTTCTAGAATTTGATGGAAAAGAAAAATGGACTTTAAGAAGGTCTGATAACAATTTCATCTGCGACCTAAAACTCCTAGCTAACTTCAGAATAGAATTAAAAAGAAAACTAGGCTTGTCCAACTGACATAATACAAGAAATGTAAACAAAGCATTGAAGATAGTTAATTTGCAGAAAAACTTAGAACATACAAGTTAAAAAGATCCTAGGAATCAAGTTATGGCTATGCAGCTATGTATTAATTTATCTAGGAAGTTTATAGAGAGCGTAAGTACCTAGTAAACAATAAGACACACACTACAATGAGAAAGCGAATACATTGATTTGTTTTTATATCGACTACGTCACTAAAACAATTTTAGGACGCCACTCAGTGTTGTAATTTTTTTTGCTACTATTTTGGAAAAAAAATTAAATTTTTACTAATCGCCCATGACGTTTCGTCTCGACAGCGGAATTCGAGGTGTCTCATAATGATACGAATTTGCAACTTACGAATTCGTATTATTATGAGACTTATTTATATAGTGTGTGAAAAACCTCACTTAGTGAGCTTTGTCAAGCAAGCTCAATATAGAAATAGTTAATTACAGAATAGCACTGCAGATGAATATTTTTTCTCGTCGTACAAATGGTGAGATGTGTACTTAAATAAAATGAATAAAACAATCACAAAGTTTTTCACTAAATCACTACATTTTAGTCTACTGCCGATATGTATTACTCGTTTTAGAGTAATCTATACTAATATTATAAAGCAGAAGAGTTTGTTTGTTTGTTTGTTTGTTTGGTTGAACGTGCTAATCTCAGGAACTACTGGTCCGATTTGAAAAATTCTTTCAGTGTTAGATAGCCCATTTATCGAGGAAGGCTATAGGCTATATATCAGGATAATATCATCACGCTAATACCAATAGGAGCGGAGCAGTAATGAAAAAGGTTACGCAGACGACGTTGCACGGGTCAGCTAGTTTGGTATACTTATAACAAGACGTATTATAAGGTACACCTTTATTAAAATAATATAGTTCGTTCAGAGTTACTTGGCCAGGAATTGTTTGATTGCTAAGTTAGATCAGAGTGAGATGTGGTACCATTGAAATCGACAACCACACGTCTTACTGACTTTACAAAAACCTATCTCGTATCACTCGACCCAAATCAGTCACTATTTTGTTAAAATTATTTTACTTCGTCTGTGCAATCAAAGTTATGGTACAAATGAAAATAATACACAAGACACCCTGGTATAAACGTCAAATCGGCGTCGTTGTCGAAGTGTTTTGTCGTCCTCGTCACTCCACTCACACTACCTATATAATATAATGTACTCTGTGACTCACACACACACTAGCGTATATGTATTGTTTAGTCGCTTCGGTCAGGTCGCTTCGAATTTGTATTTCGTCCGCCCGGCCCGCTGTTTGCCTGCTTATTGTACGGACTGGTACCATACTAATGCGGTTATTCTCGTTATCGAATCGTGTGAGTAAATTGCAAATGCCAACTTTATCGCCACAGAGTACATTATTACTATATGAAATTTATCGCAGTACCGGGCACGCCGGGCCGCGGGTGTCGTGTCTGGACATTGAATAACATTCTTAGCGAAATATAGAATAATAATTTTGGTGCCCCCATTTCATTTTCGCCCGTGGTATTGGTTTGTCTGTCTAAATATATTTCCTTTGTTGCTTCGTTAACGTCTTCAAGCACGAAAAGCTTTCTTCCAGTCATAATAGTTTTGAATTATAATTTTTAAACGAGCGAGAGGTCTACGGACCAGGCCACAAGTTAGGAAGCCGACTTGGACGCAGGTATTGCATGCAGTTTATTTAAGCTAGGTATAACTCATAGGTACATTTTTTATACTTGATAACTGATCGATATCTAATTTCAATTCAAAATAAAATAAAAATATTTCGTTCCAGTAATTAGCATGCTATGTATAGCTCGTATGAACTCGTTAAATAGTTAGTAGATTAAATGAAATGTAGCGTAACCTACATTAATATCTACATTGTAAAAGTGCAGCATTTTATAATCTGACCAAAATGAATTTAAGCTTAGTCCAATCTGATAACAAGCTGTTATTATGTGTTGGGTACCTACTAAGTTATCATTATCAATCACATACATACATGTTTATTTTATACTAGAGCATTGTTTCAAAGGAAGTAGGTAGGTATTTGACATAAGTTGAAAATGCAACAATTAAGTATTTGGAGCTAGTATTTGTTAATTACTTCTTAACCTTCTTTACAAAACTTGAACCCATTGTTTTTATTAAATACAAATAGCCTATTTCAGATAATAGTTACAGAATTATAATCATAAAAATCATCTTTAGAACACTTCTAAGTTCATAAAGCTCTAGGAATGACTTTTCTGTTTTTTTTTGTTCCTACAGCTTTATGAACATAAGAGTGTTGTATTGATGATTATAATTCTGTAACTACATATGTCTAACAGCCGCGAATAATATTTTAATCAACATACAACCTAGCACTGGCCGACAGAAAATATGAGTTTCGCGGGCTGGTTGGAGCATTCACCTTAATCTGTAACACCTCTAATTTTTATGTGGTGTTTTCATAATGCTAAGAAACTACCTTCCTGCTTATTTCTTTTATCACTAAACACAGTTTGTAGACTTTTAATCTTGTGTTCAATCAAGTCAAAGCATTAAAACTGTTAAATTCATTAAACCTATAGTTTACATCATATTAAAGTTAATTATTAACATTTCTAACTCATTAACTTGTCCTGCATTCATAGTACATACCCCAGTATTTTTTACTGAAAAGAATAATAAAATTATAAGCTAAGCACTTACAACAACAACAAAAAACAAGCTGATATGCCACAAGGAGGTATACTGGGTCTGATACCTACTTAAAAATATTCACATCAGCCAAATATTAAACTTCCATGTACACATTCATTTTAGTTTAATTTATGTTTGTGTATTTGTTACAGTAAGAATCCAATATGTCTGGGTCAACAAGGTTACTGAGTATCCGCAAGCCCCTGCAACGATCATGGCACTTCCGGCTTTCGAGTTCTTCTGCATCAGCACCTCCAACTCCAGGGGTGCCTTACACTAAACTAAGCATTGGGATACCTAAAGAGATTTGGGAAAATGAAAAAAGGTGACAGATATAAATCTAAATAAATATCTTTATGAAGCCAGTTTGTTTATTTTTTGGGATCAAAAGATCAAATTACTGACCATTGATGTATTTTCAGAGTTGCTGTAGTACCAGCAGTAGTTAGCAAATTAGTGAAGAAGGGCTTCAGTGTCAATATTGAAGAAAATGCTGGGGCTTTCTCTAATTTTCCAAATAAGACTTATGAAGAGGCAGGTGCTAAAGTTACCAGCTTAAAGGACACATTCCAGTCTGGTAATTCGTTGATAACATAATATCCATCCATTCTTTATGTTTGTATTTTAAATTTAAACATTTGTATTCTAATGTGTATGTTAATTTCAGATATCATTTTAAAAGTCCGTCCACTAGTAGATAATGAAGTACAAAATGTTAGAGCAGAGGGTACACTCATATCGTTTCTGTATCCTGCCCAAAATCAGGACCTAATCAAGAAGCTTTCTGATAAAAATGTCAATGCATTTGGTAAGATTCTTTTAGAGCATACACTTTTTTTGAGTATACATACTTTGCAACTGTTTTTTTTTACTTCAATATTTTTGTCTTTTTTTTCTTGTAGCAATGGACTGCATCCCTCGTATTAGTCGCGCCCAAGCATTCGATGCTCTTAGCTCGATGGCAAACGTGGCTGGGTACAGGGCTGTGATCGAAGCTGCGGCGCATTTCCCACGTTTCTTCTCTGGTGAGACTAGAGTTATGACAAATAATAAAAACAATAAATAGGAATGGCGGCTCTCGCTCTTCGTTACTACTTAATAGTTGTAAGGCATTGTATGCATCTAATTGGCATTTAAGAAAGATCACCCACACTAATCACACCCGCTTTTCCCAAAATCCTTGTACTAGGTACAAGGTAAGGGGGCAGAGTCACCCACGTCCGTAGGAGAATACCCTTCAGCGAATCCCTACACGCGGTCCCCGGGTGGTGCTAAACAGGTGACACTAACCGCCTCCGTGGTCTAGTGGTTATACCACCTGATTCAGACCCAGGAGGTCCCGGGTTCGATTCCCAGCAGGGGCAAATTTTTTGCTCGGTTTGGTTGGTGGTAGGACTCGTTCTAAGTCCGCCTGGCAAGTTACCACCATCATGTCTAAGTCTGTCGCCATAACAACAATGTTAACAGCATTGTTGTGTTCCGGCAGTGAGAGGTATGATAGCCAGTTCCTCTGTGTAAGAGGATTCCGGGTGAAACTCGCTTCCATCTTCGGCCTAATCATCACTTTCCATCAGGTGAGATTTGGGCAAAGAGTTTCCCCGTTTTGTATTAAAAAAAAAAAACTGCTTGTACCTATGTCCCCCTATGTTCCTATAAACAATTAGTTATCGTCGTCGAAACCCAATAAGTGCCATTGCAATGAAATTTATTAGGGTGACCCTCCCTCCCAAATAAGGTCAAATAAATTAATCAGTGGTCAAATTCAGCAGTTTGTGAGACTTAGGGCCAGTTTCACCGGTTACGGATAAAGTGTCGGTTAGCCTATTAGGAACTTATCTGGCAGATGAACTAAAACTTTTGGTTTCACAGGTGTCGGATAGCGATATCTGGCAGATTTATTAAGTATTTGAGTATTATAAAGTATTATTGTATTATAAGGGCCAGTTTCACCGGTTACAGTTAAAGTGTTGGTTAGCCTATTAGGAACTTATCTGGCAGATGAACTAAAACTTTTGGTTTCACAGGTGTCGGATAGCGATATCTGGCAGATTTATTAAGTATTTTAGTATTATAAAGTATTATAGTATTATAAGTGTCGGTTAGTTATCCATCAGATAAGTAACCGACACTTTAACCGTAACCGGTGAAACTGGCCCTTAGTGTCGGTTAGTTATCCATCAGATAACTAACCGACACTTTATCCGTAACCGGTGAAACTGGCCCTTAGTCTAGTAAGTAGTATATTTACAAATCGAACAATCGCCATCACGATAATTACCGCCTATCTTATATAGGTGAATATCCATGTTATCCGGTAGTCCGAACATAAGTAGGTATTTCTATAAACAATATAAACAACTATCTGTTCTAAATAGGCAGACACGATAATACACAGTATACGGCCGTTTGTATAGCTTATCGCGTTATGATTAACGAGCAGGTATTAAGTGGATAGAATTATATATAGCCTTTGTGGCATAGACCCCCCGCCGCCATTTTGTTTTTTTTTTTTTTTCAAAGTTGCAGCGAACCTACGGTCTAAAGGCCGCTGTACACATTGGGCCAGCATGTTGGGCCAAAATAATGTATTCCAAATGTCGCTGTTTACACATTGGTGTACGTTTGCCAACGAGTGAACACTGTTTGCAAAGCACGCCAAGATCCTTTGATTGGTGTACGAAAAACCGACAACATTCGGTCGGCCAATATTGCCGCCAACTACCAACATACCGCCAAGTAGGTCTTTACACGCTGGCCCACTGCCTTGGCCCAATGTGTACAGCGGCCTTAACATGCACCGTATAGATATGGTCCGTATGGTTGAGGATTTGTTTTTTTTTTCACTATTGATAGGCATATACGTTTGACCGCTATCTCACCTGATGTCGGTCTAAGGTGGAGCACGCTTGCCTAGAAGTAACCTATTCACTCTTGACTTAAAGACTCCCAGGTTGTAGCTAACCCACTTATTAAGAAGTTTCTTAATACTATAATCTGCATCGCAATTACAATATAATAGTATTTAATTTATATAAATGGTTAAATATAGTCAAAAAATACAAAAAAATAAAATAATAACCGCTATAGACCAAAACTCCGACAAATCGAAGGTTGTTAATCTGGAATTCTGGATGTAGGATTTGAAGAACACCGATGTCATCGTCACTGATACGCGACTCTCCGTTTTCAAACTTTATACTTACACTTAAACGAATATCAATCCTATGCTTATGCTGATTAAGTTAATTTCAGAATGACTATTGGAAACTACGAACTATCGGAAAAGTCATAAAAAAGCATTGTTTGCGCTACAAAGTCAAATTTTGACTGCGCGCTGCGCAAAGAGGACTTTTTGAAGAGTGTTTTTTTAACAAGAACACAATATTTATTTACAACTTTGGGCACTAATGCATGAAGATAAAATGTATGGTGGTGTGCAGGTCAGATGACGGCTGCGGGGCGAGTGCCGCCGTGCCGCGTGCTGGTGGTCGGCGGAGGAGTGGCCGGGCTAGCTGCGGCGGCGCAGGCGCGCTGCATGGGGGCCGCCGTGCGCGCCTTCGACACGCGCCCCGCCGTGCGCGAGCAGATCGAGAGTCTGGGCGCGCAGTTCATCACCATGGATATGAAGGTTAGATCGTCCCTTACCCACACTATTTATCTCTTAATACAACGCGTCTAATTATTTCGGCTGGTGATAAGATGTGAGTAGGCAAAAATGAGAAACAATGAACGACATGGTGCATGGCTGCTCTTTCCGATCATGCCGTTGTGGTCTGGCGTACGCTACTGTTAGACAACTTTCAGATACTGAAATTGCGCTTGTGAACATTTAACTTCACCTGCACACTGGTTCCTTAAGCTTTGCTTTCAGTCTGTTACTTCTGTGTAAACTTCCAATATGAACAAACTTGATGTACTACCAATAACATATTATAGCTAAAACTATTGAGCTTGCCGATTGGAAAGAGAGAAGTAATTAATATCGACTGTAATTATTATTTGCAGTGATAACACCTGAACAAACTTAGTAGCTATATTGAGTTATGAATCATAGTACTCTCTAGTGTTTCTGTATTGCGTACAATGAGATCTCGTGGCGTGACCTATATCTACTGATGAGATGGATACTACGTGTATGTTACATTGTGCTAGTATGCGGTCAAAGTATGCGTATCACGTTCCTCATAATGACCACAGCTTGTTCGATGTGACGTATCACGTGTATTGTGTTATCAGGGTGCTTGTGCTTATGAAACTGTTTGTTTACAGAGGTGGGTGTACCCTAATCCTAGTGGTTGGGGTGCAGCGTCCACCCTGCCCTTGGCTGCTATCGCCAATGGTAATTTCCAGATCAAATGACTCGTAGTTGTAGATACGTAGTCACGTAATATTTATTCACTTTATTTGTAACGTTTGTTTTGTTCCGCTAAATCTTATGTAAATTGCAACATTCAATGCACCAATCCTTGAGTAGTTGTTGTTATCTCTACGTGATTTGTTAATTTTATTTTATTTTTGTTTATTTTAAGGCATGCTCACAGTGGTAATTGAATGTTTGCGCTACATATTTTTAATTATTCATCAGGCAAAATTACACAACCTTATTACTGTAACAAAATCATAAAATATTTCTAACTAAACATTTAATTTTCAAAGATCGGTGTATGAAATAAAAAAATGTATCCATGTTAATTTATTTACTCTCACAAGAGTTACTCCCCCGAATCGACCGGTATAACGACATTAATAAACATGTTTGCAAGTTGTTAACCTTGAAAACATTTCATTTTGGTTTATTGCCGAAGATAATATAAACAACTCTCGATACACCTCCAATGATAGATATGACGTGCTATGAACGTTCTGTGACTGATAGCCGATAAAAGTTCATAAAGTTTAATTACATAGAACGTGTTGAATGTAAAACCAACTCACCGATATAGATTTGTATTCTCAAAGCAAGGTCTTCAAATACCCCAAAGAGTTTCGCACATTAGCAAACCTTTATATTCAAATTATACTCGACAGCCATTTGTTTTTTGTAAGTTGAATGACCGCTATAATGTGTGTTTATTTGCGTCGTATAGGAAGAAGGCGCTGGAGTAGGCGGATATGCCAAGGAGATGAGCCAAGAGTTCCTTGATGCTGAGAGGGCACTCCTCGGGAAAGAGGCCAGGACATCTGACGTAGTTATCAGCACTGCGCTTATACCTGGGAAACCAGCACCGGTTCTTATTCTTGAGGTTAGTTTTCTATTTACGTCAGTCCAATGTTGGACATGGTACAACACCTTAAAACTATTAGTTTAGGTTCCTTATGACTATGTTCTAAAACATAAACTGTAGTGTTAATTAAATTGGCATGCCAGACGCTTGCAACTATCATAACATAACAACTACAACTTAGCGATTCCGGATACAGCGAATTTGTTATCATAAGCGTACCTACATTAATTTTAAGAATGTTGTTTTAAATCATCGATAATATTCTGTTTTATGCACTGCACAACGTGAAATATCTGTAATAAAAATGTAGGTATTTGCTAATACAGTTCGGAACTACTCATGAAATAAGAATCACACCGATATGTTTGACCCCTTACTTTAGTGTAAAAGACCCATAATTATGTCCAATTACGTAACAGATGTTATATACATATCTTACTTGTTTATGTGTGTGTTATCATTGTCGTGTCTACACAACTATGTTAAGATTGTTATGTTATAGTTGTGGTATGATTTGAAATTATGGACGCACTGGGTCAATATTATTGTATTAATCACTCAGGGTCTTCCTCTTTCACTTTCCATTCAAATAAAGCGTGGTCTCGTCCTAATTTTCGAGTGTTCAAGCAATGCATTTTGATATCTTACTGATGGTACGGATGCGCGTTAAAAATAAATATATCAAAATTGGCTGATCGAGCAAGATAAAATTGAGATTGATTACACTTGATCACGATATTGACTTAATAAAATAGGATAAGGGCTAAACCTATGGCTTACTAATTGCCACCAATTATTATCCTGACTGCCTATAGACATGCTGAGCAATAGAACCAGCGTTTTCTTGCTTTATTGTTTCTTTGTTGTTAATTATTTTTCATTCAATTAGGATGCCGTCCGCGACATGGCACCCGGTAGTGTAATAGTAGATTTAGCAGCGGAGATGGGAGGCAACGTACAGACAACAAAGAAAGGGGAGATCACAAAAGTGCACGGAGTGACGCACATCGGTCTCACTGACATGCCCAGTCGGATGCCGGCGCACGCCTCTACCTTATATGCTAACAACATCTCAGGGTTTCTCTTCAGCCTAGGTAAGTAATATTTCAGCTGATTAGATAAATTCGTGTTTATATTCACTTTTCTCGACATTTTGGAGAAGTGAAAATATTTACGGATAATCGTAAATTAAATAGACGTGTATGTTTAGACAGGAGATAATTTTAAAACTTCTGAAATAAAACAGTTTTTTCAGATGTTTATTTATAAATATGCCTATCTTACCTCATAGGTACCAACGATAATTTCCACATTAACTTGGAAGATGAAGTGACTCGCGGGGCTATAGTCCTGAAGGCTGGAGAGCTTCTCTGGCCGGCCCCACCTCCGCCTAGCATGGCGACCGCGCAAGCTGCTGCTACACCCACCACTGCTGTTGCTAAGCCAGAACCGCCCAGTCCTTTCAACGAGACCTTAAAGGATGCTTTCTTATATTCTACAGGTATGTAATAAAAAAAAACCTGTTGTATTTTAAATATAAAACAAATGAAGCAGTGTTGACCTTTCGAATTCCAACTAAAAACAAATGACTATCATCAGCTATATTTTGAAGAGTTTCCTCTTTCTATTTGAACTCATTCTAATTTTGTTTTTTTTTAGGAATGGCCAGTTTGATTGGTCTGGGCATGGCGGCACCTAATCCTGCTTTCACAACTATGACGACCACACTCGCGCTATCAGGTAAATACATAAATACTAGATTTTGACCGCGACTTCGTATGCGCTTATCTCGTTTTTTTCCTGACCCCCAGGGGTATTTCCTACACTCCCGAAGGAACATACATGCGAAATGTCAGCTTTCTACGACCAGTAGTTCGGCTGTGCGTTGCTGTCAATAACGGCAGAGTTTGTATAATTTAGAATTATGAAGATGCATATTGTATCCTAAGAATAATTCAGATGTTTTGGCCCGATATAACGTGTTCTCAGATCTTTAAGGGATCCCCGATATGCAGTCTGCCTTGTAATGAAATTCAAAGTTCAAATCATGACCCCATTTAAAACTTTATCGGGTTGTTATAGTCCTAATGCAGGGCACAAACCTCTTTGCACACTTAGATAAGGAATGCGCATTGAGTTAATACCATGATAGCGATTTTATGACATTGTAAGTCAAGGTTCCTCACAGTAATAAATGACACCTTTTTTCTCGATTACATTTATTCCCAGTCGAATTAGTGACAATCTACTGTAGATTGTCACTAATTCGACATTAAAAACCAGGAGATGTCGGATTATTAGAAAGTTTGAATTACTAGATTAGAGAAAAATTTTAAGCTTCAAAAAAATATATTTATATTACATTTGTAATAAAAAAATATAAATGAAATTAAATTTAAAAATGTATACATATTAGGGAACGAGCACGTCTGCTGTTCGTGTGGCAACCCGCTGCAATCGAATAGCGTGCCAACCTAGTCTTGATACTAACTGTGTTGTTGCTAGACATAAATTTACGTATAATTTATTTAAATCAGTATATTTTAGTATTGTTTAACTAAGCAAGATCGTGTTCCCGTTAGTTAATTTATTTAGCCTTGATGATATCAACTGTCACTGCACAACCACCAGTCATTTGGATTAACAAATGTTCTCCCAGACGGTCGCTTTCGTTACCGGCCTAGCTAGTCCCAACATAGAAGAGATTAATAAGTAAACAAAACTGGAATGATCTGCTGCTACCAGACAAAGATATAAATGAAAACTATAAAATATTCAACGATACAATTATTTCTATATTAAACCAATCTATTCCCTCGCGTAAAATTAAACTTAAAACTAAATTTAAAAAATACTGGCTGACTACAGGTATTAAAATCTCTAGCAATAACAAAAGACTTTTAAAAATACTAACACTAAAAACAAAAAATCCAGTAATTACACAATATTATAAAAAATATGAAAAAATATTGAAAAAGTTAGTTACGACAGCAAAAAGGACTGAATACATAAACAAAATCAAATAATAAGGTTAAAACAATGTGGAGCATCATAAAAGAGAGAGCGAACAAGAAACCAAAAAACGAAAAAAACAACATACACTTACAAATAAATGATAACACGACATCTGAACCTAAACAAGTAGCCGACATTTTCAATAACTTCTTTGCATCAATAGGGGAGAGCGACGTCAGATCACCCGGTGGCCGTGAGTCTGACGGCACGTCCGTTCTGAGCCCCACAGAGAATAGCATGTTTCTTAGCCCTATAGACCCTTGGGAAGTAAACAAACTAATTAAACATTTAAAGAATAAAAATAGCTATGGGATAGATGAAATCCCACCTATCTTATTAAGGCAATGCGCAGACGAACTGACGCTACCGTTCTACCTCCTGCTGAACCAATCTTTTGAAGAAGGTGCCTTCCCCGATCTATTGAAAAAGTCACTAATTAAACCAATCCACAAAAAAAAATCAAATTCAGATCCAAACAATTACCGCCCTATAGCTCTCTTACCCACGGCCTCGAAAATTTTTGAAAAAGCCATGTGTGACCGAATATACAATTATTGCGAAAAATACAAAATATTTGACGAATGTCAAAATGGTTTTCGCAAAAACCGCTCAACAACTTTGGCAGTTTACAAATTTGTTCAAGAAGCACTTAATATAGTTAATAATAAAAAATATGCAGTAGGTATATTGCTGGATATGACTAAAGCTTATGACAAAGTCCAATTCAGTATATTACTTGCCAAATTATACGGCATAGGTATTCGTGGAAAAGCTCATGATTGGCTTGTGTCTTACCTAAAGAATAGAGAGCAAACAGTGGAAATTGAATTCTTTGATCACCAGACAAAAGAAATAAAGAAAGTCCGATCAAACAGCAAATCAATTAACGCGTCAATACCCCAGGGAAGTGTAATAGGATGTCTCTTATTTTTAATTTATATCAACGACTTACCTAAAATCATAGAGGGACCATGTGTTCTATTCGCGGATGACATTTCTATATTAGTCTCGTGTCAAAACAATTTAGAACTAAACGAAGAACTTAATTCAATACTCACCAAAATCATCACTTGGATGAACGCACACAACCTTGAAATAAATTACTCCAAGACTAAACTAATTGCTTTTCATCCCCATCAAAAAACACCTTTAAATATAGATTTTACTTTTAATGACGCAAAAATAGAAATAGTTAAAGAATTTACACTACTTGGACTAGATTTGGATACTCATATAAACTGGAAATCTCACATACAAAAACTTAGATCAAAAATTTCAAGATTTTCATTTGCTCTTCGTGAAATAAAAAAAAACACAAATCTTCAAGCAGCGCTCACCACCTACTATGCGTATGCTTATGCATGGCTAAGCTACGGTGTTATCCTTTGGGGAAATAGCACAGATGCTCCATCACTATTTACCATTCAAAAAAAATTAGTTAGAATCCTAGCAAATATCGATCAAACAGACAGCTGCAAACTTCACTTCCAAAATTATAATATTTTAACACTCCCCAGTATATACATATTAGAAACTTGCAAATTTGTTCGTAAGTATCAGGAATTTTATACAAAGCGCGAGGACATACAATCACGTTACACACTCCGACACAAATCGAGATTAAACATTCCACATTCTCGGCTAAAAATACATTCAACAAGCCCCTATGTAATGTCCATAAAAATATACAATAAACTACCAGAATTAATCAAAAAAGAAGATAAATTAAACATTTTCACAAATAAACTAAAACAATTTTTAGTACAAAAATGCTACTATAGCATAAATGAATTTTTAAACGACAAGGTATAATTTTTTAGCTGTTTATAACTCCCACCCTCCTACTATGTAAATCTTTTGCTGTTTCCTTAATGACATCCTATTCAATTAATGATAATAAACAATAACATTGTATTCTATTGATGTTAATAAATAAATGACATTCTATTCAATTGATATATAAATGACTTTCACAATAATACATAAATGACATAATTCTCTATTAATATAATAAATAATATACTGTTCTATTAATAATAACAAATAAATATACTATTCTATTGATGATAATAAATAAAATGACATGGTATTCTATTAATAATAATAATTAAATAATATACAAAGTATTCATCACACAAACACACTAATACCAATGCACAAAATGCAAGCTATTAAACAATAAAACAACCAAACATTTTATTTAATCCAAAAATAAATATGTAGGTAATAATAATATGCATAAAAATTTTGAAAATTTATAAAACATTTATATTGCAAGGAAAGTTATTTAAAGCGCTCTTCCTCTCTCCTAATTATTTAAAGTTTTGCTGTGCCCGACAGGGTCCATAATTTGTTCTATTTATTCTTTTACCACCTGTATGTGTACATTATGGATTGCAATAAACAATTTGAGATTTGAGATTAGAACCATTTCACTTCTCTACGGTTACCTTAGATGAAATTAAAAAGATCATTATGTCCATAAAACCCAAGGCCATTTATATATGGGCCATGAGGGCCATCAGTCGTAGTATAGTCGTTTGGATCCTCCATATCCTTCTCCCTCCGATTACCTATATCATTATTTTTCTCTTGATTCCAGACAGTTCCCACCCCTGTGGCGCCCATGTCCGCCCTCTCCCTAAAATTTCAAATCCCTCCCTACCATGTCACTTTCGACCTATTTCCATTCTCCCATTCCTGTCTAAAGTGCTTGATGCCTGCGTACACAAGCAGTTTGCGGGGTTTGTTGGTGGTATTTATTGATTTCTCCAATGCCTTTGATGCCGTCAGCCACGAGATTCTCCTTTCTATGCTCTCTTATGTTATGGTTTCATACTAGGCTCTGCAATGGTTCTCTTCTTATCTTCGGGGACGTCAGCAATCGGTTTGCGTTGAGACCTCATCGAGTTGGCGTGATCTGGATGCTGGGGTTCCACAAGGCGGTATTCTTTCTCCATTGTTATTCCCATCTTCATTAATTTTATAACTCACTGTCTTCAGTGTTCGTATCATCTTTATGCGAATGATCTTCAACTTTATACAGCAGCGTGGGTGGAATTTATCTGACGCTATAGAAGATGTAAACTGAGACTTAGATGCTATCAAAAAGTGGTCTGATGGTTTGAGGGTGTCAGTTAACCCCTCAAAGTGTCAGGCCATTGTAATTGGAAGCTCGCGCTTGATGGGTAGGGTGACGCTAAGCTTTCTTCCTCCCCTTATTTTCAGTGGTATACCGTAATACCCCTTACCCCTACTGTAAAAGGTCTCGGTCTGCATCTTGACTCTCAGCTGGCAAGGTCAGATCTCTAGTTTTAGTCAAAGGATCAACGATACTCAGCGAACCCTGTATCGTCTGAGAAACTTTTAGCCCGCTAAGATGAAGACTATGCTTGTGCAGACTTTGGTTTTCCCTATCATCGACTATGGTGACGTGTGCTACTTTGAATTGAATGCAGTTTTGCTAGATAAACTCGACAGACTGCTCAACAACTGTATCAGGTTCATATGACGACACGGGTGGCGCAGTGGTTGAGCGATTGACTGCTGCGCAGCATGTCGCGGGTTCGATTCCCGCACGGAACAAATATTTGTACGACCTACAAGTATTTGTTCCGAGTGTGGGTGTTTTTCTATCTATAATATGTAAGTATTTGCAAAAAAAAAAAAATATGTAAGTAGTTTATCAGCCATCTCGTTACCATAACACAAGCATTAGGTTGCTTAGCTTTTTTTTTTAGGGATGGGAAATCATCCAATGACTCCTCCCGCTCTGGGTGTAGCGGGAGGGAGTGTCAGACTTCTACTGACTAAAACCCATCCATGTTCCTTCATTGCCCTTTGTGTTCCGGAGCCACGGTGTCTCTTGCGAATAATCCCGCGACTCCGGCAGGCGTCGGCCCTTTCGGGCCCCTCTGTGTTTCTGACTCTCTTTGAGGCGCGCGTGGAACACTAACGCGCCGTCGACACGGCCTGTCGTCACTAGACGGACGGACGGCGAGCCACCCATAGCTCGCCGTCCACAGGCCCGCGCCTACGGTGGCCGGAGGTCACCAGGTGGTGGCCCCCGACGCCCGTGGCGTCTACCACGGCGGCCGGGACGAGAGGGTCTCCTCTCCCGCTCCGCCACCTCCTTCGCTAGCATGACTGCTTCGCAGAAGGAGGCAACGGCGTCCCATTCCGTCTCGCTCCAGACCATGGCTTGGACCAGGGCCGGACGCGAGAGGTCGCCGCCGATCGCCGTTTCGAGGACACAGCGGTGCGTCGCCCAAGCGGGGCACACCTGCACAGTGTACTCTACCGTGTCCTCCGGTCGATCCTCGCAGTGGTGACACCCGGGCGTTTCCTCCCGCCCGATTCGGTGCAGGAACCTCCCGAAACAACCATGTCCGGTGAGGACCTGCGTCAGGCGGAAGGTGAGGACGCCGTGGCGCCTCTCGAGCCACTCCTCAAAGAGGGTCTTATCGCCACTATTGTGGCGTGCCCTAGGTTGCTTAGCTTGGGACTATATGGCGTTGTGTGAAATGTCCAAGGATATGATTATATGTATTATTATTATTATATTCAACCTCAAAAAATATGACCATGTGTCAACCTCATAGGTCTGAGCTCAAATGGATGTCCATTCGTCAAAGGAGAAAGCGCGCTTTGATCACACTTTTCTCCCTTCTCAATTCTCCCACTCCTCCGTCTTATCTTTTGTCTCACTTCCAATATTATGTTCTTCACACGCAAGGAATCTGCGTTCTTCTAACAATCTTCTCCTACTCTGTCCTTCTCATACTTGGGACTTGGTACATTCTTCCTTTCATATTCAGTCTTCAGTCTTCTTTGGAACTCGCTACCTCTTAATATCAGGACGGCCACCAGTCGGTTTGCATTTAAGCGGAAATTGCAGTTTAACACCTCTATCTCTTGATTTTGTATAAATACCGCGTGTATCGGACATCGACGCACAAACGATTTCCATGGGTCCAGGGCATTTTTCGTCGGCTTTTTTCTCATTTTTTTCAAGGGTTTTTTTTACTTTAGACTGCTCATAATCGTTATTCTGACCAATGAGATTTTTAATAAAAAAATAATTCATTAACTACTTTCACTAAAAAGAGCAATCTGAACACAACCACAAATAGATATCAGCTCAGCTGAGCTGATACCTATTTGTGGTAGTCTTGAAAAAAATGAAAAAATGAGAAAAGAACCGACGAAAAATTCCAACACGGGTGTCCAGAATCATGCCCTGGACCCATGGAAATCGTTTGTGCGTCGATGTCAGATACACGCGGTAATATTATTATAGTAAATATTTATGTATGTGCATTATAAGTTTATAACTTACTAGCTGACCCACGCAACTTCGTCTGCGTCACATTTTCCATTAATTCTGCGCTCCTTTTTGACTTAGCTTAATGATATAGCCTATAGCTTTCCTCGATAAATGGGCTATCTAACACTGAAAGTTCCTGAGATTAGCGTGCTCAACCAAACAAACAAACAAACTCATCTGCTTTATAATATTATAACTCAGAGGTTCTCAGATTTTGTTGTGCAAGGCGTTGCGAACGTTCAGGTGAAGATTCTCCCATACGGCGCGCGGCGTATTCTTGCTGCCCGTGCTTGAGAACTATGTTTAGTAAGTTGAGACATGGCTCTCTTTAGGCATTTTCAAATGTTTAAGAAAATGTTAATAGCGTGTAATATTCTAGCTCTGAAAAGAACTGTTGTGTAGCCCTGAAAAGAACTGTTGGTTAGCACTGAAAAGAACTGTTGTGTAGCCCTGAAAAGAACTGTTGGTTAGCACTGAAAAGAACTGTTTGCGTAGGTGTAGTTTTAAGAACGATATCTAAAGAAAATCGCACGAAAATTATTAGACTTCGCGCACGACCGCTGCGTAGGGAGCCGAAGTACTTATACTTATCTATGGAGCCGACCTCGCGGCTGAGCCGCGCGGGTACCTTACTCATAAGTAGCCTCCACATTATTCCCGAAGTTGATCGAAGTTGAGCGAATACGATAGTGTGGAGGGGCACTTCGCTTCGCCTCGGGCGACTTCCAGTTGTTGTCGGTTTTTGCGCCCGAGTCAAAGGACTCGAAGTTCGAACACGAAGCGTCTGTCCACACTACTCGGGTAACTTCGACTCACTTCGGTTCGCGTCAGCCATAGTAAATACGCACGTATTTTTATTACGCGAGAGTACACATTGCAACGGCAGTTGCCACATGAACGTTATCCATTATGCCTATCGTCAGGGGAACGGGGGGAACGGGCGACTGAGTTCCTCGCGAAGTTGCTCGAGGTGTGTGGACACCTACTTCGGACTTCGGTCAACTTCGGAGAGCACTTCGCTTCGTGCAACTTCGGAATAGTGTGGAGGAAGCAATAGATCTTAACTCCCCTCCCGCACGCGCACCCCCGCCTTGGTGACGTCCACTTCGCAACGGGTCGTGCAGCAGAAATCGTAATATTTTAATTTCGCCATAACTTCAAAACCAAACGTCCGATTTTAATCATTCAAAGACCAAATATTATCTACATAAACTGTACTTAGTGATGAAATACTTTATTTTGATAAAGATTAATAGCATGAGTAAAATAAACGCGTTTAAATGTAGTCCAAAAAAAAATCAAGATTTTTAAATTAAAAAGATGGTTGTTGTGCCTCACTCGACATAGATAGGTATAGTGTGTCGCGGACTTTTTTGTAGATATTTATAAGATCTACAATTAATTAGAACAATGTATGGTTCTATCTTCTATAGTTTAGGCAGCGTACACAAAATAAGTTACTTTTCTGGTTGATTTTTACACCTTGTGTCCGAAAAACCCAAATATCTTACGGAACCCTATTTTTTTCCAAAATAAAATATAGCCTATGTTACTCGTGGATAATGTAGCTTTCGAATGGTGAAAGAATTTTTAAAATCGGTCCAGTAGTTTTTGAGCCTATTCATTACAATCAAACAAACAAACAAACAAAAAAACAAACAAACAAAGTTTTCCTCTTTATAATATTAGTGTAGACTAGCTGTCCCGCGCAACTTCGTCTGCGTCACATTTTCCATTAATGCTCCGCTCCTATTTGCCTTAGCGTGATGATATATAGCCTATAGCCTTCCTCGATAAATGGACTATCCAACGCAAAAATATTTTTTCAATAAAATATTAATAATAATATATTAATATTAAAATATTAATTCGAACCGGTAGTTCCTGAGATTAGCGCGTTCAACCAAACAAACAAACTCTTCTGCTTTATAATATTAGTATAGATTTATTACTGTGTGCAATGTGTACTCATTCTATTTATCATTAAGATATCTTTTTTATTATTTATGTTTTTTATCATTGTTCCTCTCAAAGAGAGCACCTGTCATCGAATCTCTTAACCACCTTTGGTTGACTGGTAGAGAATTATTCATAAATCATATTTATTTTACTTAATGCCTTAGTCCGTCTTTGTACCTTTTTGTGCGAAAAGTTTAAAATAAATAAAGATTAAATAAAGTTCAGTAGAAATCGAATTTTCATTTATTAAAAGATCAAGTCACTCAATCAATTAATCTAATCGCGCTATATGCTCGATGTTTATTGCTCCAAATTTTCACTTATTCCGTATGCAAGCAATTCAAACAACTTTGGGTTCATCAATTAACACTTGATTTAACTAAAAACAACGAAATACTCTTAAATACCTGTCAAATCCAGCGGTACTTTACAAAACATTGTTGAAATCGGAAATAATAGTTTGGGCCTCATGTTCCGCCAGACAACGTCTATACACCTTATAAATAATCTCCCTGCCAGCACTTCGAATGGTCGTGTCAACGTGTCATGACTTTTCACTTTTTACCTATTTTAGTCACCGTTTGATGGTCGAAATAAGTTTTTCCAAAATGTGATTTTTTTTTTACTAAAAATGTAATTAGTTTTGGTAATGTTGCCAATCTACGGGTCTAAAAAGGCCACTTAAGAATCAGCCAACACATCAAGCTACCCGAAACTGACAAATTTTCCCAATCAAATTTGAACCTTAGTTGGTTAGCGATAAAGATGAAAATGAAATTTGACAGATTTTTGTATGATCGATTAATATATGATCCTAATAAGATTTTACTAAAGTAAGACCTGCTGTTCTATGTACCTATAGCTGTTACTCGCACACGTAAGGAGACTGTTGGATATTGAAGTAGCGGATTAATGAGTCTACTGTACTAAAATGTTTGTTCCACTCGTACAGGCGTGGTAGGCTTCCACACAGTATGGGGCGTGGTGCCGGCGCTGCACTCGCCGCTCATGTCGGTCACCAACGCCGTGTCGGGCATCACGGCCGTGGGCGGCCTGCTGCTCATGGGGGGCGGCTACTTGCCTGAGACGCCAGTACAGGTAACTTAATATAAGCCTTCGTCTTTGGCATCTGTAACAGTTTACAAACTGTATTTATACAGGTGTTTTGAAATCTAATTTCAATTGCTATAGGTAATGTTTTGAATAAATGTTTTTTTATTTTATTTTTAGAAGCATAAATACCCGGTATTGCATCTTGAATTACACGAGCACTACCATAATGTATACAACATTTTCATAATGTATCCTATTCTTAACGTGCGCAACATCGTGAACTAAAACAATGACCGTACAATCTAACTCCTTTATCTATTGACAGTGGCTGGCCAGCACAGCAGCGCTCATATCATTCGTCAACGTGTTCGGAGGCTTCCTCGTCACGCAGCGCATGTTGGACATGTTCAAAAGGTAACAATGATATTTGATATATAATACAACGATGAACAAATACAAGATGTAGACTAGAAAATGACACAGTTAAGGATAAGGAAGAGTGTAAATGCTTAATTTCAAATGTTTTTATTTTACAATAGGCCCACTGACCCGCCAGAATATGGATACCTGTATGCTATTCCTGCAGCAGCTCTCCTTGGAGGCTACATCACTACAGCTATGCAGGCAAGTCATAAGCAATTTTATAATTTGATGGTCTCCCATTGAGAGAATAGCTACTGGACAGAATGCAAACATTCTGTCTAGTTGCTATTCTTTTAGAATACGAACACATCATCAATAAATTCACGTGTACTAATCTATTGTATCGGCTTCGACAAGTAACAATAGTAAGTTAAAAATAAATGATTTTCTTTTGAATAGGGGTACGATGAAGTCCACCAAATGGCGTATCTCGCATCGTCTTTATGCTGCGTCGGTGCCCTTGCCGGACTAAGCTCCCAGACCACCGCTCGCAAAGGAAACTACCTTGGCATGGTAAGAAAACTTCATAAAGTATACCAATAGTTCATAGAAAACAGTGGCCCTTGCAACCGATGATTAGAAAAGGCATACATAACATTGCTATTCGTGTGCGCAGCTACAGACTCGGCCCAAGACCCACTCATTGTAATCTTGATGACATTAGTCTTAATCTACTGATCATTGTAAAGGCACTGAGACATTATTGAATTCCCAGACAATATTTCTACATCAACAAATCTAAAAATAACTTCCAACCCATTTAAAAATTCAAATAAACAGCTTAACTTTTTCTTTACATTCAAATAATATCAGTGTCGACGATGCAGCAATCTTGTCTGTTGTTCAGCTATAGGAACCGTGCATTAGTTTTGAAGTCTGAACTGATGTTCAGTACACCTTAAGCACATAATTTATTAAACGAGGCAACTTGGGTTCAGCTCGGCACCTTAATACTTTGATGACACTTTAGTAATATGAGGTTGCAATCACCCCAATATTATAGTACCTAATATAATGTTTTTGCATGTATTTAGATATATCACAATTTTCCTTTTAGATCGGTGTGTCGGGAGGCATCGCCGCTACTTTAGGAATGCTCACACCGAGCCACCCAGTGTTGGCTCAAATGTTAGGAGTGGCTGGTATTGGCGGTCTCATTGGTAGCACTATTGCCAAGAAAATTGAAATCACCGATCTGCCTCAACTTGTGGCTGGTTTCCACAGGTAACGATTTATTTTAACATTGTACAGTAGGTACTCAGCTGTAAATAATGTAGCATGTTGTGTTTTGGAAATGAGTCTAATTTCCATAGCATCGCCTTTTTGCAAAACCTTGTGTCAATAATTAATTTCTTTCAGATCATCCAATTAAGAATTATTTATTGTTCATTCCAGTCTTGTCGGCATGGCGGCCGTGCTGACTTGCCTCGCCACATACATGCACGACTTCCCCGCGATGGCGCTGGACCCCACTGCCGCCACTCTCAAGACATCACTCTTCCTCGGCACATACATCGGTGGCATAACATTCACGTAAGTTTTTCAAACATTACATATAAACATAAACTGTTTGAACCGATTAAGATATAGCCCCCACTATTGAGGTGTTCTAAGTGCCTGTCGCTTGCACCTTTGATTACCATTGCATGTGATAGTTGCGTCACCGCAACCTAAAAACGAAATTTAGGGACTTCAGCACAAAAAAAAAAAAAACAAATTTAATTACAGGCTCATGAAGCAAATTGAAGACGACTTTGGGCGGATTCAATATGGTACCAAAAATTGTAGTTTTCTCGGGGTCCCGAATTCTTTCCTAGTGTGATTTGGACCACGACTCGCTCACGATCAATGGTACCCCATTGCATATTGCATTCCTACAAAGGAGACATAATACAAAATGTATAACGCCCCTGGCCCTGCCAAGAATACCTCTTCACACAGGCAAAACTTAGGTGACATTTGAAGCGACTAAGCTTCGATTGGTTACGTACTTTGGCCCGAAGATAACACAGAATGTATTCTGTTTCGGGTACTTACATTAGATTTTCTTTTTTTCACCATGTACATGTTTCTTTGTTGACTAAAGCCACGGACTAAAACGGACTTAAAGCCAAGGATACCAGGACTACCGAAGCGAGCCCGAAAAAAGTTGGTTCTTTGACTCAGATATACATTTATTTTTTACTATACAAAAAATGCTAAGGATGGTAGGGCGAGTCAAGCTAGTCAGAAACGCTTGATTTTCTTCTCATCACACATGATCCAGATGTTTCTTTGTCGACTAAAGCGTAAAGGGCGAACGAAGCAAGCCTGAACTGAAAAATTAGTTCCTGGACTCAGAAACGCTAATTTTCTTTTTATTATACTTCCATACACATGTCTTTTTGTCGGCTTAAGCGAAAATCAGAAAGTTGAGTATGCTAGGTCACATGATGACCGTACGTCACGTGAGTTGTTACTACTGTGTGAATAAAAATTATCATGCAATTGAGGAATAGTTAATACAGCATTGCGTAGATAAGCGCGCCCTAAATTGTATTTTTGATTAAAACTTAAAAGTAATCATAATGAACTGTTTTCCGTTATAATTAAGATAATAATTTCTAATTACTTGTTGGTGTTTGTTGTTAATGAAACGCAGATAAGATACAAAAAAAGATATTGGATAGTTGATACGCGCGTCCGGTGCTCAAAAATCAGCTTAATAAACAGACTGAACTCTAGTCCCTGTTGAACTGTTTTAATTTATTAAAATTGCGACACCATTGAATGTCAAACCCAAACTGCAGCTATAGCTTGCAGACTTCAAGCCTGGACAGCTTTTAACTCTATACAAAGCACAACCCTGATCCTGCATGGAGTATTACAGCCACCTTTGGTGGGGACTCGGTGGAACGCAGAGCTAAGAGGTTCATTGGCGACGTAAAACTGGTGGATGCCAGGCTACACAGCTTGGCTAATGCGGCCAGCAAGAAGTGGAACTCTCTGTCTACGACTGTGTTTCCGAAAATTTACAACCCTAATCTTTTCAAAGTTAGAGTGAACAGCTAGGCTACTTCTGGGTATGCTCGCTCCATCGTAAACAATCCGCCTGTATGAAAAATCTTCGTATCTTAGGCGCCAGATTAACTTGCAATAAAGTACATTGACCTTTTCCTAATATCCCTTCGTAAATTATGAACCCAAACAGTAAATTATGAACCGTTTTTAGGTTTCCGTAGCCAATGGCAAAAACGGAACCCTTATAGATTCGTCATGTCTGTCTGTCTGTCACAGCAACTTTTTTTCCGGAACTATAAGAACTACGCTGTTGAAACTTGGTAAGTAGATGTATTTTGTGAACCGCATTAAGATTTTCACACAAAAATAGAAAAAAAAAAACAATAAATTTTGGGGGTTCCCCATACAAACACCTTTTTTTTTTTTTTTAAATATGGGAAATCATCCAATGACTCTTCCCGCTCTGGGTGTAGCGGGAGGGAGTGTCAGACTTCTACTGACTAAAAGCCATCCATGTTCCTTCATTGCCCTTGTGTTCCGGAGCCACGGTGTCTCTTGCGAATAATCCCGTGACTCGGGCAGGCGGCGGCCCTTTCGGGCCCCTCTGTGTGCTGACTCTCTTAAAGGCGCGTGTGGAACACTAACGCGCCGTCGACACGGCCTGTCGTCACTAGACGGACGGACGGCGAGCCACCCATAGCTCGCCGTCCACAGGCCCGCGCCTACGGTGGCCGGAGCTCACCAGGTGGCCTCAGATGCGGCCCGCGGCGTCTACCACGGCGGCCGGGACGAGAGGTTCTCCTCTCCCTCTCCGCCACCTCCTTCGCTAGCATGACTGCTTCGCAGAAGGAGGCAACGGCGTCCCATTCCGTCTCGCTTCGGACCATGGCTTGGACCAGGGCCGGACGCGAGAGGTCGCCGCTGATCGCCACTTCGAGGACACGGCGGTGCGCCGCCCAAGCGGGGCACACCTGCACAGTGTGTTCCACCGTGTCCTCCGGACGATATCTGCAGTGGTGACACCCGGGCGTTTCCTCCCGCCCGATTCGATGCAGGAACCTCCCGAAACATCCATGTCCGGTGAGGACCTGCGTCAGGCGGAAGGTGAGGACGCCGTGGCGCCTCTCAAGCCACTCCTCAAAGAGGGGACTTATCGCCACTATCGTGGCGTGCCCTGCGCTGGTTTGCGATAGTCGTCGTCTCCATGACGCCATGAGATCGCGCCGGAAGTCTGTCCGCCATACTTACACCTGAAACTATTTTTTTTTTAATCAAACTTATACGTGTATGTGAAGATACACGAATTTATGTGTATGTGAAGATTTTGAAGATCTATGGATAGATCTTCAAAAATTATATTGAGGTTTCTAAAATGATATTTTTTGAAACTGAATAGTTTGCGCGAGAGACACTTCCAAAGTGGTAAAATGTGTCCCCCCCCCCCCTAACTTCTAAAGTATGAGAATGATAAAATTAAAACAAATATATGATGTACATTACCATGTAAACTTCCACCGAAAATTGGTTTGAACGAGATCTAGTAAGTAGTTTTTTTTTAATTATGTCATAAATCGTAAACCGCAACTTTTGCTTATAATATACAGGGAAATTGAAAAAATACCCGAAACCTCTTAGGCAGTGAAAGTACACATGATTATAAGCAACTTTTGTTTTGGTAAAACTCCGAAATCTCGAAAAAAATATCAGCTGTTTCATACAAAATGCAGTATTTAGCCAATGAAAATGTATGAAACAGCTGATATTTTTTTCGAGATTTCGGAGTTTTACCAAAACAAAAGTTGCTTATAATCATGTGTACTTTCACTGCCTAAGAGGTTTCGGGTATTTTTTCAATTTCCCTGTATACCTACAGGTTTGTACGGAATCCAATGTATGTGGGTCGATTATTGTTATTGCGCATTTATCTGGCGCCTTTCATAGACCTTCTCTCTCTTTTTTTTCGCAGATCATCGTAGTTCGAAACTTCCTCCTGGTTAGATTTCGTGCGATTTAAAGTAGTTTTAGAAAACAGTTGAAAATTGACCCTTACCGCCGAAGAAATCCGAACCTAAAATTTTGATAAAAAAATACAGAAAGTAGTTTTTTGGCTGTAGATTACAGGAAGACGAGAAAATGGTTAAAAAAAGCGTGAAAATAAATGATTTGTTCAGTACTCTTGGCGCGGGTCCGATTCGGCAAAATGACGCCTTATCTATACTTACTTAATATTTATAAAGCAGAAGAGTTTGGTTGTTTGGTTGGTTGAAAGCGCTAGTCTCAGGAACTACTGGTCCGATTTGAAAAATTATTTCAGTGTTGGATAGCCCATTTATCGAGGAAGGCTATAGGCTATATATCATCACGATATGACCAATAGGAGCGGAGCAGTAATGAAAAATATAACGCAGACGACGTTGCACGGGTCAGCTAGTAAAGTATATTTTGCGCAGCAACTTCGAACTTTTTATCAATTTTTCAATGGTACCGCTTGTTATTCTGAAATAAACTTAACCAACACGGTTATAGAGTTGATATTCCCAATACTAGACCAGATATAAATCAATATGGAAACAACGATTTGAACATGAAACACTGATTTCAGCGGCTCACTGGTAGCTTACGGCAAGCTCCAGGGCTCTCTGTCGTCCGCTCCCCTGCTCCTGCCGGGTCGCCACGCCATCAACGCGGGCCTGCTGGCCGGCTCGCTGGGCTGCGGCGGCGCACTCCTGGCCTTCCCCGACCTGCCCGGCCTGCCGCTGCTGTCTGCGGCCGCCGTGCTCAGCGGCATACAGGGACTCACCCTCACCGCGGCTATTGGCGGTAAGCTGAATCCGGTTTGACTGGAAGCCGACCCCAATATAATTGCTTAAGGGCTAGGCAGATGATGATGATGATATTTATCTTCTTGAAGCTGTACGGTGTTAGGTCCCGATCAACTACTTTTTGCCCTTAACAATAAACCTTTAAACGCAAAATTTAATGTTTATGTTTAATTACCAGGTGCCGACATGCCCGTCGTGATCACAGTACTGAACAGCTACTCGGGCTGGGCGCTGTGTGCCGAAGGCTTCATGTTGAACAACTCTCTGATGACCATCGTTGGCGCACTCATCGGAAGCTCTGGTGCTATCCTGTCTTACATTATGTGCAAGGTAAGTTATGTTTTGATCATTCTCTATATCTACTACCAGTCCAAATTACTCGCAATTACATGCGATTGGCTATTGAAAACAAACTCGACCAAATAACGCGCGTTTGAAATTTCTCACAATATTTTTTTGATAATGGTCGAACCAGAATTAAATGCACCGGTGTTGCATAAGGTTAAGTACCTTAGGCTACACCAGTGCACTCAATAAGTGCAATCATCTAGCATTTATAGTCCTTGCGTATTACGCGCGTTAATCGTACGCAGTACAACCGTCGAGCTCTCTAAAATCAAATAAATCATTATAGAACAACTAAATGAATCAACTCAACTAAACGAACGCTGACTTTACCTTAATGATTTTCTTTTTGAGTCGAAATAGTTTGTGTGTACATCTTACACTAATTTTCACAGATAAATATCATCGACTTCATAATATGAAGACGTGTATTACAAAGACATATTATTATATCTTTCGATACTCGGTTTTTTAAAACAACGAATCGCGTTTTTTTCACCTGGCCCTCTTGGTTAGTTCCATTCTATTTGTTCTACAGGCTATGAATAGGTCTCTACCCAACGTGATCTTGGGAGGATACGGTGTAACCAGCAGCGGGTCAGCGCGCCCAGCCGGCGCAACCCACACTGAAGTCAATGTAGACTCCGCGGCCGAGCTCATTCACCGCGCCTCCAACATTATCATCACACCTGGTAAGAAGATCATCGACCTTGTATTTTATTTTTAGTAACTTACGATCGATATCCTTAGTGACCGACAATACGGCTTCCGCCGAAATCAGTCAACTGGGGATCTTCTAGCGTATGCCATTCACGTCTGGAGTGAGGCCATAGAGAAGCACAGGGAAGCACTTGCGGTGCGGTCTCCCTTGACATCTCGAAGGCCTTCGACAGGGTCTGGCACGATAGCCTTATTAGTAAGCTTCCTTCCTTCGGTCTGCCCGCCGGATTGTGTGATTGGATCGCAGATTTCCTGAGAGATCGGTCTATCCGAGTGGTCATAGATGGCTGCTCGTCTGGACTGCTAGATATTAATGCAGGGGTTCCTCAGGGGTCAGTACTTTCGGCAACACTATTCATGCTGCATGTTAATGATCTGCTTAAACCCGGTACCTTTGGGTATGCAGACGACAGCACTGTTGCTGAGAGATACGTGTCCGATGCACGAGCTGGTAGGTCGCAGATCCGGTCTCTCCGGGAGGCTATGGTTGAGCGTTTGAACGTGTCCTTACAGGCTGTCGGGGGCGATGCCAATCTGGTCAGGTTCAATGCTGCCAAGACCCAAGCGTGTCTTTTTTCCGCCAAAAGGAGCCAATTTCACCCAGCTCCATCTTTCCGAGCTGTAGCCGTGCCCATAACCGATCAACTTGAGCTTCTTAGGGTTACTTTAACATCTACCTTCAATTTCAGCCCTTTTATAAAGGCAAAATCAAAATCAAAAAGGCTGCAAAAAAGTTGGGGATCCTAGCTAAGGTGAGACGGTACTTCACGCCGGAACAGCTGCTCAAACTAAGCAAGTTCGGTCGTGTATGGAGTACTGCTCTCATCTTTGGGACGGATCTGCCAAATATCAGCTTGTTGCCCTTGCGGCATCGACGCCGAGTTGCTAGCCTGGCGGTGTTCTACCGGATGCATTTTGGGGAATGTGGCACGGAATTGCATAATTTAATTCCGCCAAGCCCGTTCCATCATCGGACCACAAGACGAACGGCGATGCGCCACCGGTACATGGTGGACATCCCACCTACACGCACAAAACATTTTGGGAACACATTCATAGTGCGTACAGCAAAGGAGTGGAACTCCCTGCCGAAGTCTGTGTTTCCTGATAGCTACAACCTGGGAGTCTTTAAGTCAAGAGTGAATAGGTTACTTCTAAGCAAGCGTGCTCCATCTTAGAACTCATCATCGCTTACCATCAGGTGAGATAGTGGTCAAACGCGTGCGGCGTGCCTATTAAAAAAACAAAAGAGGTACTATATTTCTTGGCACTCCATTTGTAACTACTCTGTGGCAGAACCTATATAGTACATGTTTTCTCTATTTTGCAGGATATGGTCTCTGCGTAGCCAAAGCGCAGTACCCTATTGCAGAACTGGTAGACATCCTCAAAGGAATTGGAAAAAAAGTGCGCTTCGCTATCCACCCAGTAGCAGGTATTTCATTTCTCTTTATTGGTATGCTATTAAGGGCCATATTACAACATGATAGTAACTTGTGGATTGTTTGTAGGTCGTATGCCGGGACAGTTGAACGTGCTGCTCGCTGAGGCCGGCGTGCCCTATGATGATGTGTTTGAAATGGAAGAAATCAACGACGAATTCCCTGAGACTGACCTCGTATTAGTTATTGGTAAGTTAGTAAATGGCTTTAATGGAATTGTGAATGTAATATAATTTGTAATAAGGTCCATTATCAGATTGACTCCTTACTGTTTGTTGTACTGAAAAACTGACAGTTTATAACTAATATGTATTTTTAGGTGCTAACGACACAGTGAACAGCGCAGCTGAATCCGACCCACAGTCACCCATCGCAGGCATGCCTGTACTTAAAGTCTGGAAGGCGAATCAGGTAAATTAATCACTTTCTAAAGTTACTTACTATTCGTGGCCTTCAGTTCAAAGCTTTAACATTTACAATTTTCGCAATTTCAGGTAGTAGTAATGAAGAGATCAATGGGCGTAGGATACGCCGCCGTAGACAACCCTATCTTCTACAACAACAACACGGCTATGTTGCTCGGAGACGCCAAGAAGACTTGCGATGCGCTACTCGATCGTATCAAACATCTCACCGCTTAAGTAAGATAGTACTTAATTATACGAAATAGTTCTTACACCCAAGAAAAACGGAAGTATGGTAGGCGATAAATAGACTTGCAATAAATTACATTGACCTTTCCCTATCCCTTCACAGATATCCGAACAATAAATAATGAACGGTTTTCATTACTAGAGAATGTATTGTAAAGGATCAAGATAAAAGTCGATTCAGTATAGCTTTGTCTTTTTTATGTTATTGACATTAAGAAAGTCAATAAAGATACTGGGTTAATGATCGTTATTGCAGACTTGTGTCTACCATAGTCAATAGTTAAGTCTTCCATAATTATTTTTAGTAAATCAAACTTTATTTTGCCAGTCCTATTTTACAAGACCAGTGGTACATATATATTTTTTTCTTACAACTTGAATCAAATAGCCTCGGAGTAGTAAGTAAATAGAGTAATACGTAAATTTTAAATTTATTTGGATTTATTGAGCGTTTGACTCAATAAATCCAAATATTAGTGACGTGTGAAAAGATACATTGCCGCTCCATTTGCTCACTACTCTTTGATTGAAGATATTTGAGAAAATCATAGCTGTGAACTATTAGATCATCTTTTTGTATGTAAAGAATTATCACAAGCAACATCACAAGATTGCCGTTAACACAGTAGTTTATCGAAATAGTTACGTGACTTTGCAGTTACATTCTATCAATAACGATGCGTAAAGTTAGCCCAAGAATTGGATTGTCCAGCTTGTATTGCAGTTCTTTATTACGTCTAAATATGACGGAAATCATCATCATGTTCCTGAAAGTTATATTTGCTGGAAAACATGACTACTTCAAGAAAACATGATGATCTGAACTGCACTTTTTACTTCTACTTAAGAAAATTTGAGTTTCGCGATTCACCAGCTTCAGTGAGTTTATATGTTTGAAATAATTATGCAATTTAGTCTGTGCTCATTATTAAGACTGTCACCACCATCTAAGAAAATGTTGTTGTTACCTTTTCTGAATAAGGACTACAATTATTATTTGTGTTTAATGCTAAGTTTAGATTTTACGGTTATCATTTTTTTAATTGTTTGTCGAAAGTTATATGAATTTTCAATTGTGTCTTTCCATATCCTGAAATTTATCTAAAATCACCAATGTGTTCTTCGCAATCGAGTGTCATATAAATTTTCTACTCTATAATTTCATCTGTCAATTCTATAATTTTATCACCATTTTATCATAATAATGATAAAATGGTGACGCGGGGACTCAGACGCCAAAATAATGACGCTTGTCGTAATGCTAGGAAACAAATGTGCCTTTAATTTTCTACAACTTGAGTATCTCTTATCAGCTAGTCTATAAGCTATTATTGAAACTATTATGTAAGATTTTAATGAAAGGTTAATACACTATGCATTTGAAATGTACATGTAAATATAATTAATATTTGAATTTTACTATGTTAAAACATTGAGATTTTTATATACCTCTGCATTTTATTATTATTTTTCTTTAACTTCAATCGTGGATGTGAGATTATCCTAATAACAGGTCTTTTAGAAGTTACAGTGGCTGTAACTATTCACATTCCACCATTATGTAGACATCATATCAGTCGGCTTAGCCGTATTTAGGTGGATATACATATAGGTAATATATATTATGGAGATCCTATAATGCGACTTGTAAAAGTTTATGTAACTTAAAATCTAAAAATAAAATGTACCAGGTGACTACATGATATGTAGATGTATGTTGGTTGTAATTTCATTTCGTAGTATGTTGGATCTATTTTAATTTTACATTTGAGAAATATCATTCCAACATCATTATTATAATAGAATATGTTATTTCATATTTAAGTACTTAGTTGATGACGCTAGAACATTGAGTATAAGCTCCATATTTTATGCAAATGATGTGTCAGTTTTATTCAATAATGCTGGTTTGTATTTTAATATCCATGGAATGTTTTTATAGAAACGTATATTTTATATTGTGTCTTTGAAAAATAATTAAAGAATGGCTTATAAATAAATTAAATAAGGTTGTTATTTAACATTTGCATATATACTTTTATTGTTCATCAATTTCATCATCTCTAAGTAGAAAATCGAAGTCTTTGATTGCGTTATGTTGTTAATTTATTTAAAGACTAGAAGACTTCCAGCTAAATACAATGGTGAGTAACAGTATGATAATGACAGTCAATTAAAGGTCTTCGTATAAACGTACTGTAGAACAAGACACACTGCAAAATAAAACACTAAAAAGTAAAATATATCTAAATATGAGCAGATCATCACCTAAGATATGTAACAATTGCGACAGGTTATTTCCATAAATCCAAAATCAAATGAGAAACAAAAAGTTAAAATTAAAAAAAAAAACAAAGTATAAACAATAAAGTTCTAAAGAAATTCGTTGAAAGATACTTTTTCGCCGAATTAACACTTGTTTCAAAAAGATCAAAGTCGAAATGTTTGCATACCTTAAATACATACACGCACAACGTACGAATTTTGTCACCTGTAATGAAGTGGATTGAACCGCTTGGACTTGCTTGGCACATTGAAGTAGAACAAACAGATGCGTATTCTAGGTGAATAATAGAAGTACAAGCATTTTTAACGTTTTAGCTTGTGTGAAGCACTTGGATAGTCGCATTATTAAACCAAGAGATTTTGAGGCTTTAGCAACGATGAAGTCAACATGCTTATTTATACTAATACTATAAAGCAGAAGAGTTTGTTTGTTTGTTTGGTTGAACGCGCTAATCTCAAGAGCTACTGGTCCGATTTGAAAAATTCTTTCAGTGTTAGCCCATTTATCGAGGAAGGCTATAGGCTATATATCATCACGCTAAGGCAAATAGGAGCGAAGCATTCATGAAAAATGTGACACACGAAGTTGCGCGGGTCAGAGCTAGTCATAAATAAGTTTGGAATCGTGATGAAACCCCAGATCACGAATGTACATAATACATCTAGGTAATAATATATGACCACCATTTTTTTTGGGGATGGGAAATCTTCAAATGACTTCTCCCGCTCTGGGCGGAGCGAAAGGGAGTGTTAGACTTTAACTGACTAAAACCCATCCATGTTCCTTCATTGCCCTTTATCGCATTCATGCCTGTATCTCTTTCGAATAGTCCCGCAACTCCGGCAGGCGTCGGCCCTTTCGGTGACCTCTATAAAAATATGTTGACCCTCTGAGGCGCGCGTTGAACACGAACGCGCCGTCGACACGGCCTGTCGTCATAAGACGGACGGACGGCGAGCTAGCCCATAGCTCACCGTCCACAGGCCCGCGCCTACGGTGGCCGGACGACCGACGCCCGGGGCGTCTACCGCGGCGGCCGCGACGAGAGGTTCTCTCCCTTTCCCATTCCGCCACCTCCTTCGTTCGGAGGCAAAACTGAAACCACGTGAAAACAAGAGCAACGATATCCGTTTAAAAATATGAATTCAATTTAGTCACAAAATAGGTAAATCGTGACGGTATGAGGCTGGACTAGTGATCAACGAATATTTTCAAAGGAAGCATGGTAACTAGCCTAAAGGGCACAACCTCCGACGCCGCCCAGAGCGGTCATTTTGATGATTAGGTATACATGTAGCGGCATCAATGCCGCCACAAGAAAAATCAACGAAACAAATCAGCATCACAGCAAAAAGAACCGCGACGCCATCTATCCAACTGGCGGCGAACTAAAAAGTCCTAAATCGCGCAAGCAGAGTTTACCATGCGATTTAAACATATACATCCACCCGAATATGAACTATCGGGCAATAGCCCCCCAGGCACAACAACCGCCTGGGCGGAGGATCCTCCATTTTCAACGGGGATTTGCGGGACTTTACTCTCTGTACCGCATACTCCTCAAACTGGTGACCCTCGACAAAGAACGTCAGCGCAGCCTTCGTGCATCTACTTCAGCGTGACGTCATCATCACTTCACTCCATGACCTCAAGCTCTCGAGCAGCGAGTCATACAGCCAGCCAGTACCAACGGCTTCTACGGGTATCCTGACCACCAGCATGCAGCAGCCGCGCATTCCTGGTCAGCATCCTCAGCCTCTATCATCCTCATCAGCGACCTTGGCAACCACACTGCACCTTCGACCAGTCACATGAAGAGCCTTGAAGAACCTCTCCTGGTCGACTACAGCAGTCACGTCACTACGTCGCAACGCTCCGACGCACTGGAGCCAGCAGCAGCATCGCTCCGACTCACTGGAGCTTGCAGCATCATCCCGACTCACTGGGATATCTCATCACCCCGACTCACTGGGCACCGCAAACAGTTCCGACTCACCGAGAACTCTGCGACTACCGGTTCCGACTCACTGGAACCAACCTTCCACTGGCCTGGCAAGCATCTCAAGATGTATGGACGACTCGACTACTTTCGACCTCCGGTCTCCGGGGGGGAGTGATGTAGCGGCATCAATGCCGCCACAAGAAAAATCAACGAAACAAATCAGCATCACAGCAAAAAGAACCGCGACGCCATCTATCCAACTGGCGGCGAACTAAAAAGTCCTAAATCGCGCAAGCAGAGTTTACCATGCGATTTAAACATATACATCCACCCGAATATGAACTATCGGGCAGTAGCCCCCCAGGCACAACAACCGCCTGGGCGGAGGATCCTCCTTTTCAATGGGGATTTGCGGGACTTTACTCTCTGTACCGCATACTCCCCAAATACATCTAAAAACAAAGGGCACACCCGTACAAAATCTTGCAAAACCGTGCCCGTGCTACAAAAATTAATTCAGCTCTATTTTTTATTTTTTTAATTTGCGATGGGTTTGCTCTTGACTTTAGTCTTGATCATTTCTATGAAACAATGAGTCTGTAGTCAGGCAAGCCTTTTAAATACGGTTACCGTAACCGTAATTTCGGCTCCTGTTCCAGTTTCGGAAAATACAAAAAAATTACGACCCACTGACCAAAACTTACGTAGATAGTAACAGAAAAACTGACAAATGGGTGGTTTCGCTTTCCTCTGAAATTGGAAGCGGCGCTGAACATTCGGTAATTGTTCCGTTTGAAAATCGTGCAATAATTGGACATTACAACAGAAACAACGATTTCATGAAAATTAGTCATTCTTCTCATTATGTATAGGTATGTACAAACACGTACATACACGGAATAGAAAAAACAGTATAGGTAACTTGAAACCAGCTTGAAACAAGCTTTTGGCCGCGCAAATCGTCCCAAAGGATCACACTCTCATGCTGAAAAATTACGCCGTACGCGGCAACCTCGTCTTCTACGTCAAACTCAATTTGACTGCGACTGTCTGTAGAGTGAAGTGTCATCTGTCATTGCCAAGTCGGCAGACGGCAACTCGTCACAACTGCACAAGGTCGAATTTGATTAGAAAATTATCGAAAAACTTGCGGTGCGGGCGGAGGCAAAACTGAAAGCTTTTAAAACATACGCTGCAAGTGCATGTTGTAATTCTTCATCATAACCACGTGAAAACAATATTCGTTTAAAAATATGAATTCAATTTAGTCACCAACTAAGTAAATCATACACAACATTGCGGAGTACAATGCGCTAGTCTCGCCAGGAAATTAACATTCGGTAATCGGTTTATTTTGTATTGTGTTTAGTTTTTGTTCGTTTGTCAACCACTGCACTCCAGTGTTCAGCATGGTACGTCTTTTAGCTATTTTATTTTATTTTCTTTATTTTTAGTTCTAAAAAGCTCTTAGATGTTCCAAGTCTATTAATAAATGTGACTTGTTGTCGTAAGTATGCCTTTTTCCCGAAATTGTTTTATTAGGTCCGCCCAGACGACCCACTGACTGGTTTTTAGTGATTTTCATGGTCCTTATTGAATTGAATCTAATTCCAAAGTACTTCAGCTTAAACTCTTGGACCCTGTTTATTATAAGTTGCTGTTAAAAAAAATATAATTGCTCTATTTTTATGTAGCAAAACACTTTTCTATCATAAATTCATATGGTCATACCTATTCTGTGCTTAGGCGAGTGATGAGAAGAAAATGGTGTCTGCAAGTAGACCTGCCCTTCCGCCTAGCAGTGATGAAACTGGCAATGTGCTGTCTATGATATACAGATTCTTTAAGAAGGTATGTAATAAGTTTTTAAATAATTCAAACAGCTATTTGTTATTTAGATGGCATCACCAGTGCATTCTTATTGGAATATAAAATCCATTGGCTGCATGACCACATTGTCCAAACAAAATAGCATGTCTTATTATGAGTCAGAGTGACCTTGAAGAGCTCTGCTTTGAATCATAAGTCGGGCATTCAACCTTCAAGTGTTAGTTCCTATTGTTTAAATTATTAGGTGGCAGTTTTAGAAAGAATTGAAGAATGAAGTAAAGCCTGAGCTAAGATGCGTCATATACCTACTGAAACAAATGAATCATGCAGCAGATTCACATGATATGCTAATTTGAGCAACAATGTACTCAGTTCATAAACTAATGATTATAAACTGTCCAGTGAAACATTTATGTACTCATGTCTTACAAAACTGTCATATTCTAAATTCAAACTCAAACAAACAATAGAAATGATTAGAGCATGAGGTGTGCATTGCTTATCAGTAGGTAATTGGTAACTTACCTCACACCTTAGTTAACGAGCACAAACACACACATAAGTATAATTCCCTCATAACATGCTCAGTTGTACAAAGTGATGTCATGCTCTTAAATTATTTCCCACAAGGCAGGAAATGTGGTTGTTTAATCATTTATAGAATGAGGAAGGATGGTGTCTAAATTAGTAGGTGAACACTAAATATGAAATTAAACAATGTTGATTGTACAGGTTTTTACATGTTAACTATTAAAAGTTAACATTAAAAAAAATACTTTTTACAAAAAAATACAACCAACTTCCAAATAAAAAAAAAACACTACAAAGGAAAAAATAACTTAAATTCGGAAGTCGGTGTTTTTGTTAGTTTCTTCGTATTTTGTTCGTTGTTGACTTCCGTAATTAAAGTTATTTTTTCCTATGTAGTGTTTTTTTATTTATTTGGAAGTCGGTTGTATTTTTTTGTAAAAGTTTTTTATTTTTCACTTTTTAGTGGTACCCCACACCTAACATCACCACTGCAAAATCTCAGAAAAGTTTGCTTTTCTGAGATTAGCATACGCAATTTCGACTACTTGGATGACAAAAAACCATCATCCAAGTAAACGAGTTCCAGCTATTTCGATTTAAAATCCAAACTTCGTAACCGATTTTGATAAAATTTGAATGGGACCAATCTACAATATCCTTTTAGATAAAACAAGAATTTTTCAAATCGGTTTATAATTGACGGAGTTATGAGGTAACAAACATAAGAAAAAAAAAAAACACAACCGAATTTAGAACCTCCTCCTTTTTGGAAAGTCGGCTAAAAAACTACGAGGTTAGGTACTCCGAGGTTTCTGCTAGTCTATTCTGTAAATAACCATTTCGATAGCGAATTCACCTGAGTGACTAAGCTTACAAAGTGAACTTTATTTCACACATCATAAGGTCTTATATTTATACGAATTTGAAACTCACCTCGGATTCCGCTGTCGAGACACGAAAATGTTGTTACAGAATAGCACTGCTGATCCGACTTGTATGATTATTTTTTAGTTTTTTTTAGTTCGATACTTGCCATTAGGTCCCGTAAAAAAATATTTTAATTTGGATCAGTAGTTTTTATTTTATGAGCATTTTTGCTTATTTAAATTTCTGCGTACCTAGACGAAGACGTCCGCGTCGTCCTAGTATCACCTTTTAAAAGTGAAAAAAATAAAACCGACTTCCAAACAAAACACTACAAAGTATAAAATAACCTTAATTACGGAAGTCGGTGTTAAAAAACAAAGATACAAAACCAGAAATACCGACTCCCGAAATTTTATGATGATAATTTGCATCCAGCGACCGGATAGCCTTGGGCTTTACAGTCGTTCTTAGCTTCCAAGTCTAGACTACCTCATAAGCTTGCACCAAAACGCTTGCTTAGCTAAATTCAGATATTTTATTAAAATTTTCTCAAACATGCTTTGAGCATTATTTTGACAACCTTCTTCGAGATAAATCGAAATTCCTGTACTGGCCGAGCAACGGCCGTTAAAGGTTGTATGAAAATCCATATCTGTCGTGTTCTGCAGCCATTTAAATTACATAGTAAACACAAATATCTGTCGTGTGTAATTTAAATGGAACGATCTTTTATTCCGAAACATGGCAACCAAGGAGGTAACTTATCAAAGGTTTTAATTATCGAACTGGCTTGCAAATAGAAAGCTGTTTATTGATATGAAAAATGAACACACGCGGGAATAATAATTTTTGTTGTCGGTTTTTTTGTTCTTATTTGATTTTGAAAAGTAATTGTATTTTAATTTCCGCGCATTATTTGAGAAAAGTACTATGCAAGCCTTGGCCACAACTAGGCATTGATGGACTTACGTATACAGTGTGCCTCGTCTACGCCTCGGCCTACATTTACTCGTTCGTCCATCAATGTCTCTTTTGCTGGCCGCTGCAGTAATTTACTGTAAAGGATTCACAAGAATAAGTATCATTGCCATTCTAATTTTAGCAAATACCACAATTTGCTTAGTTCCAAAATGTCATAGAATATACTTTCGATCTCGTCGACGACACAGAAACCGGTTGGTTTGGATTATCAAACAACTAAAAGTTTACCACACAGTACTTATTTAGTTGTAACACTTGGTAATAGTTCTCATCCATTAAACGGAGTACTATTCATTTTCAGTCAAATATATCAAACCAACTGATAAACAATAATAATAACCAATTAAAACTATATTGCACAATTGAAAAATAATCTTATCAGAACATTAATGTACTAAACGATGTAATAGTATTTTTATAATCATGATAACATAAAGGTCAACACACCTTTTAATGAGTCTCCCAATAAAAATGCAAATTAGAAAAATGTTACAGTACGGTTATAATTAGTCAGTTATGAACATTTTCCATGCTTCACCATTGGTGCAGGTGTCGGTGGTCGGCGCAGTGTACCTGGTAGGGTACATGCAATGGAGCGTGGCGTGGCTGATCGGTCCCGTTGTGCTGTCCGTACTGCGCGATCAATGGCGTAAGGAGAACGAGTACCGACGCAACTTGGCCAAGGCCGCCGCCTCTTCGTCCGAGAAAGATGTTGTTTTGGCTAAGCTCGACGACTTGCCAGCGTGGGTAAGATATTTATTATTATGATCATAAACTCTACAGTCCACATCAACCTGTTTTTGTAGCCATTGTAGGTAAGTATCTTAAATAATCATAATGTCGGATGTAATTCTGCTCTCTCGCGTATTATCACGGCATGAACTGAAAAACCAGTTAATGGGTTGTGGAGGTTTCAACGTAAGAAAATTTGAATTTCGCGGGCTGGTTGGAGCGTGGCCTATTTCCGGTGGCGCCACCCCCACGGGTAGTGATGGAATGATGGATTCGCATGCAGATTAAAACTTCTAAGTTATCTGCTTTCTGCCGTGTTTTGATTTTATTCTCTTTGATTAAGAAGTTACTAAACCTACTAAAATTTGGAACACGAAAAAGAAATATTTTTTTACAATATGAAAACAATCCTCGTGACCTGTATATAGAGTCATTTCTAAAAATAACTCGTCACGAAACTGTTGATTGGTGTGAAACCTAGACTGATCGACCCAGAAAAATCTAATCTACCTAATAGCCCCTGCCTACATAGACGGCTTTGCGTCGTAAATTAACAAGTTCAATTTATCCTAATTCCTAACCAGCGCTGCTCAGCAGTTTTACCATTCCATAGTGGATATTATTGCATAATACCTAAATTCCACATAAACAGTTGGTATCAAAACAAATGTCTCACGTCTCACCTACCAGGTCAATGACATCATTCGCATCGATTGAACCAGCTCAATTCTTTTTCTAATAGGAAAAAGCAGAACGGTAACTTTTTGTTTTAAAAATTATGGAACTAGGTAAATGAACTACACATATGGTTGGTTTTTGAGGTCTTCATATAAACCAAAGACGCGTACTAAGTCAATATCAATATATTATAATATCTTAAAAAACAGGTATTAATTAGCATACATTAATTAATGCGTTTTAAGAGCGTGCGTCACTCAATGCATTTTAAACTTTAAATCAATGACATAAAGGGCACATGACGACCGTTTAGGAAAAAGCAGTACAAATTACGACTAAAATTTATCATAGAAAATATTATTTTCCATCTGTCTACTAGTTACCTACCTGGTTGACGGATCGAAACTAATATTTAATTACTTTATCATGAGTATGAAAAAGTCTGACAGGTGATAAACATTTGCAGGTATTCTTCCCAGACGTTGAACGCGCAGAATGGCTGAATAGGGTATGTACCTAATGTATAGCAATTTAGCTTATGACTTAGCTACCTCCTACACCGAGTTAATACTTGCATATCTAGTTCCCCTCCCACGTCACTTAGTGTTCGCAGCGCGCCTATTGATTTTACTGGGAATACCATTAATTATGCGCTTGATTTCTAGCGGCCGCAGTGCTCTATTTATGCATAAGCCGTTTAAAGGCTATAATACAGACTGTTCCAGAAGTGCGTGGTCATATTTAAGGCGGGGTTGCAGTACTTTTTAAGATTTTTTAACGTCTAAAAATCTAATTAATTATGAGTTTTTTAATAAATAAAAATCATTACATAACACAAACATGACACTAAATTACAATTTTAAACGTGAACTGCTAAGAGATTTCATCACGAATATATATAAAAGTTATATCAATAGATAGAGCTTTTTATTTTGAAGTAAATGTTGAAACCATATTGTATAATTTCTTTATCAGTTTACGCCAATAAGAAAAAACAATCAAAATTTAGGCATTATTTCGCTCGCCGGACAGTCGCTGTTGTTCGTCGAAACACACAGTACTGCACCCTCACCTTAAGACTGAAAAATGTGACTTTATCAAAAAAGTTCGACTACAACAAACGACTAGCAAATTCCGATCAATTGGCTGTTCAAGCAGTTTGTTACAGTTGATGGCATTTACTTAAGTTTAATCAGAGATGTCACCAACAGCAGACTGCTTGTAAATTGATTTTTTGTTAACTTTGTTTTCGGATTGTATGGTCGAATTAAAAAAAAAGGCGCTTTATTATTTGCAATTGTTTCCTTAATGTATATCAGCTACCTAACATCATCCTGCATGCGAGCCTCAAAGAGAGTCAGCTCACAGAGGGGCCCGAAAGGGCCGACGCCTGCCGGAGTTGCGGGACTATTCGAAAGAGATACCGCGGCTCCGGAACACAAAGGGCAATGAAGGAACATGAATGGGTTTTAGTCAATAAAAGTCTGACACTCCCTTCCGCTCCGCCCAAAGCGGGAGAAGTCATTTGATGGGGGGTCCTGGCACCAATCTAGGGGTCGAACAGTTTAACTGGGACTCTTCAAGTTCCAGGTTTGCGGAATTTGTTCGAAAGGGTCACCATGACCTTACTTACTAAAACCCATCCGTGTTTCTGTCTGTATGGATTTTAGGAGTCTGACACTAATTAATTTGATGATTTCCCACCCATAAAAAAGACTCAATTCTTATTACGTACAAACATACATCTTATAAAGTAACTGGCGAAAAATGAGTTCACTACACACTTCTGCCAAGTTCTACAGAAAATAAAGGTTATTTGATAATCGCAGATTCTTCTCCAAGTATGGCCCAACGTGAATCACTTCGCTCGCAATCTGTTGAAGGAGTCCATTGAGCCGGCGGTGGCGGAGAGCTTGGCCAACTTCAAACTCAATGGCTTCAAGTTCGAACGCATGATTCTTGGCACTATCGTAAGTATCATTTGTTTTAACTATTGATTCGGTAACCTATATACACAGTCTTTTGCATGTCCAATAATAATAATAATAACCCTACCGCAGTATCTCTACGTTGACGTCGTGATGGGGCTTGCGCGTCCCGATAGACCTTAGGTCATACCTAGGGTGAGGGGCCAGACGAAGAGAGGTTCAATCCGCAAGGCGGTTTGGTGGCGAAGGCACGTACAGTTGGGCAGTAGCGACCCCACGAACCTTATCTACCGGGAGAAGTCTTGTTCCTCATCTCCAGCTTGCCTTTATTGGCTGGCCAGAGTGAACACTGACGAGGAACAGAGCTCCCACCTCTTTCTTGCCTTAATCGGCCGGTCTGAGTAGAGATTCGCTAGAGCAAACGTGCTCGGGAGAAGGATGTATAATCCAGTAAGATGCTGGTAGGGATCTTGACCGCACTTCCGGGATTGTCCTGATAGCCGTGGTATATACCTCTCCACTCCTCTAGCACCTCAGGCCATGTTGCCTCCTTGGCGGTACGTCACTTTGTGCTAGCGACCGTTTTCGGGGGCCCATTCATTGAGTGTGCAAGTCACCCCCTGCCATTTAAAAGCCGTGTATATTGTTAGTGGTCAGGCAGGGGCCAATAGTTCTTCTATAATAAACGATTATCAGTCCACTAAACCGCCCAAACTCATAGCGTTTCATCTTTTGTTTCCATTTTCTGCAATAGTCTTGCTCCAACCGGGGATTGTCCTTGGGAATACTTTCAGTGCATACAGGGATAATCGCCGGTTGGTGCCCCATTACATTTGAAATTTCTAACGGGGCTTCTGCGAGTTGGTTTCGGCCCCTCGTACGCCTACCAAAGGACCGGGTCTCCAGAGACCCGAGAAAGAAAACAACAAATAATAATAATATCCTTGGACATTTCACACAACGCCATATAGTCCCAAGCTAAGCAACCTAATGCTTGTGTTATGGTAACGATATGGCTGATAAACTACTTATATACATTTTTTTTGTTGTAAATACATACATATTATAGATAGAAAAACACCCAGACTCAGAACAAATACATGTAGGTCGTACAAATATTTGTTCCGTGCGGGAATCGAACCCGCGACATGCTGCGCAGCAGTCAATCGCTCAACCACTGCGCCAACCGTGTTGTCAATACACCTTATCTGTTCAATTAATCAATTTTTGAATTATCAATTGAATAGCAAATAATCAAGAACTTTACGATGGCTTGGCAAGCTTGGAAACAACGTCTGAGTATCCTTTCAATGTCAAAGTAACCTCACAATGAAACTAGAAACTTATCTAGTAGTTATAATTCAATTTAAAGTCATCATAAAATTTGAAATAAGAAAGAAGGTTGTTTTATCTTTTAATGCTAATTGCTTTCCACGTTGCCTCTGACGTCTCTGAGGCTATAAAATGTTTATAGTAGTTGTAACGACGGTTTTAATCCTTGCAGGCGCCGCGGGTTGGCGGAGTTAAAGTTTACGACAAGAACCTGTCTCGGGATGAAATTATCATGGATGTCGACTTGTTGTAAGTAACTCTTCAACGTAAAATATCCGTTTGAAACGTGGTCTGTCCAAATAGATCAGTTATTCATTTGGATAAGATTATGATTAGGTAAGTATGCACAACAATGACACATACTGTATATAAGATTACCTATTCGACTGGTTCTCATGTGCATCTAGACGAGACAAACATTTGTATTTGTCATCGTAATTTGCGATAGAAAATGACGGAAAGTTAGCACTCTTACGGTACCAAACATATCAAATTGATTTCAGCTATGCTGGTGACTGTGATATCTCCTTCGTTCTGCAACGCATCCGTGGTGGCATTAAAGATCTTCAGGTAAGAGATACATTTTTCTGCACCAGTGAACCATCTGGAATAGACTTTATCAATTATATTGGACAAGCTTCTACGAGTACCTTGGCCTGCTTCGAAGTTGGAACTGATAAACAAATGTCCTGTCACTTACACAATAGGGAATATGCACGCGATTTTTTTATTTATAAAATGAATTACTTATAAGCTCCAGTAAACACTCTAGAAAATATTTTTGAATATCTTCATCAGTGATGAAGTTATAACGCTTCAAAGATTACTTTTAGAACGAGAAGTCCGACATGGAATTTGACGTCACATTACGTGACGTCTATACATCTGCCATAGAAAACAGCGTTTTCGCGAGAGGGACATATATATTTGTTTAATATAATTATATCTCGTTTGTTTTTCGAGCAATTTTGATTCTATTTCCACTGTTAGTAATATATTTTTGTATATTTTTAGATAAAGTGTTTAGATAATAAATATTTTTTTAAGCATATTCCCTATTAATATTTTTATATAATGTATAGATCCACGGTATGGTGCGCATCGTTATGAAGCCCCTGATCACCAAGATGCCTTTAGTCGGAGGACTACAGATATTCTTCCTGAACAATCCGTCTATTGACTTTAACTTAGTCGGCGCCGCTGACGTTCTAGATATGCCTGGATTCAGGTAATATTTACAAAACAATAATAAAAATAAAATCATACAAAACACTTACATACCGTCGCTTAAGTTCTAAAAAAAATCGGTCATTTTTCAGGAGACCCAATTAGCTGATTAGCAGCACGTAACGTAACGTAGTTTTGTGAAAAAAATGATTTCGTATTCGATTCGTCAAACGATGCGTCCTGCGATTCTCTATCGAATGACATACGAAACGTGCTTCGGCGAGGTTTCTATACTAATATTGTAAAGTTTGTGGGGTTGTAGGGGGTAATCTCTTTATCTAATGGCCTGATTTAAAAAAATAGAGATCCCTACGAAAATTGCAATACTAAAACCGCGCGCACTAAGTCGCGGCCGAAGTGCTAGTCTATACTAATATTATAAAGCAGAAGAGTTTGTTTGTTTGTTTGGTTGAACGCGCTAATCTCAGGAACTACTGGTCCGATTTGAAATTATTTCAGTGTTAGACAGCCCATTTATCGAGGAAGGTTATAGGCTATATATATATATATATATCATCAAGCTAAGACAAATAGGAGCAGTAATGGAAAATGTGACGCAGACGAAGTTGCGCGGGTCAGCTAGTGTTAAATAAAGTACTTATCTACTTTACTTTTTGACGTCGTTAAAAAACGGTTTTTTTATATATAAATATTAATTTCTATTCCAGTGATATTCTTCGTCGCTGTATCGTAGAGCAGGTTGCAAAGATGATGGTACTACCAAATAAGTTGCCTATTAAATTGAGCGATGAAATTCCTACTGTAGATCTGAGAATGCCCGAACCTGAGGTAAGTCCTCCACAATTATTTGATGTCAATACTTATATTTGTGACCGAATTCGGTCTAAAAAATAATAAGGTCTACAAACTTTCTACAAAATATGGTGAACATACATTAAAAAAAATAACATAATAAATTAAATATGAATAATGTTTACAGGGTGTGCTTCGTATTCATCTCGTTCAAGCTCAGAATCTCATGAGGAAAGATGTTTCAATGATTGGTAAGCCAATTTAAGCATCTTACCAAGTAACAGAACAATCAGACTAATTCACCTCATAATTCTTGGCATAATTTGTAAAAAATAATTTCGATGTCCAGGTAAGGGTAAGTCGGATCCGTACGCGATCATAACGGTGGGCGCGCAGCAATGGAAGACGAAACACATCGACAACAACGTCAACCCGCGCTGGGACTACTGGTGCGAGGTAAGCACACAAGCAAATCATCGTAATCTTTTCCTAATAGTTCTACTATTTTATGCACAAATGGGTATATAATAAAGTAGTGTTTAAACTTAGATTTTTACCAGATTCAGCAGTTCGCTTAGCGAGCACAAGATTACTTTTCTTAATGTTGGTATATAACATTTAAGATGTGCTTGCTTATTTTAATTAATCGGGCTTTGGATATATTTGGTAAGATCTCGGCGATCTCGTGAGGTAAGATCTCGGCACATTTTTCAATGCATTGCGTACCTATCGCTGTCTTCACTGATCAAGCTCAATTTATATCATCTGAATTTCTCTTCACGACGAGAATTGCAATTTAAACGCTGTCTGGCATTATGAAGTAGCAAGATAATAAAAACAAGGATATAATTGGGTTACTCTATTTTTTTATTTCCATTCGACATCAAACGTTATATAAACGGAACAGGCGATTTAACAATAACATTTTGCTATTTCAATTTACAAAGCCTAATCAGAGATGAGCATGACTGTCGAAGCATTTTTATTTAATTTTATATTTAAGATTGTTTATTGGATGGCAGTGGCTTGCAATTCTGAAACTCAACAGTAAGCAATCTTCCAGTCACAATATGTGATAGATCATAGGATATAATCATAGGACTTTACTACTGTATTTTTATCAACTGAACCAATTGAGTGGGTTTTGATTAATTTATTTTTTTAAATAATTGATTTGCATGACAAAATTAACTGGGTTCTAAGATTTAATTTAAGGAAATATAATAAGATATCCCTAAAAGATCTAAGACTTTCTCTGAAAAATCTATCCAGGAATGTGATATCAATTTCCAAGTTCTAAATTACTCTACAATAACAACGTCAACGTTTTATAATATTTTGGCTTAACATTAGTTAATAATGTATAATATGCTTATAACTAAGTACTTAGGTTCAATGCGAGCGTAATCCGCACGCTGGTCGTGAAATGGTACAAAGTAAGTAGTTATGAACAAGATTTTGTTTTCCTCACTTATGTTTGCGTCGGACTATGCGCGTGTGGCATACAGGCGCGTATAATGCAATCTCTGGGCCAAGCCTTGGAAATAGAAGTGTTGGACAAGGACGAGGGAAACAACGACGACAAGCTCGGCAAGTAAGTACACGCGGTGAAGGGCGAGCGGGGCGCGGGGGCGGGGTGCGGGGTGCGGGGCGCAAGGAGCCGGGTACTCGCTACGCTGATGGTGCACTCGCTTCACGCCTTGTAACTGTCCTCAAGCTTCTAAACATCGGCCAACGCGTCGCTTGTCTGATAGTTACAGTGGCATGATTGTCCTGTGGTCCATGTTCTACTGTTAACTAGATGACCTACTGCAAATATTAATTAACAAGCAGTCATCGAGTGGTGTCCTCTCAAAGCAGCGCAAGCTTTGTATTAGCAGGTTAATCCTTGTGCTCTTTGGAATGAGACCCTCGATAAAAGTAATGAGAGATCTAGACAAAGTCTGAATGTAATAAGTAATTTTTTAAATGTAAATAACTTATTTTGTGATTTCCTTGTAAAAAGTAATATTCCAGACTCTCCCATTACAAATGACCTAATCTAGCTGCATGTGTAGTCCGTAGCGCATTTAGAACTTAGATTGTAGAAGGTGAAGGTGAGTTTCCTAGATATGTCTTGTATTATTAATTTATTATTATATTGTTCTCTTTTCTTCTAAAGTTTCTAATACGCAGGCATGATAAGAACAACATTAGAGAGGTCGACGGAATGTTTTAAGTAGCGAACTTTTTACTGTTGTTGACACAAATCGATAAACTTGCCAGATGGTCCGGGGTAGGAAATCGGGCCAAAAATGATACCAAATTTATTTTTCTAAATTCGATGAAAGATGTGTGTTTAGGCAACGTTTGGCATAAAACTAATATGTAGATATTATTGTGATTTGTCCTAAGGCGTTAATAAGCTCAAGGAAGAGTCAAGTGCTGCAGTTCGAGCTCTGGGACTGGGACCCTGGCATGGGCATACAGAACGATGACTATCTTGGCAGGTCCGTCTCGGCGCTACTCGTGCATTGACACATTAGCGACATTTCATTGCCGTGTTTTTTTATTTGTTTTTTTTTTTTAATCTTGGCTCTTATTATCACCGTTGCGTTGCATAGCTCAACTTTTATTTACCAGCCAAAAAACATGCCGGTGATGCTAAGATTCATCTTCGTTTTATCTGTTTTGACTACTTTGGTGTTCTATTTTATATCTACAGCTGTTGTGTGTGAGATTGATTTTTGCCTTAAGTAGGAATACCGATCAGATATAGGGGGACATCATACAATATGATTTAATCGAAGTGGCAAGTTGACTGGTTTTAACCATATATAATATTTACTTACTTCACAAATTAAGAAACTACACATAAAATTATTAACTTTGACACCTGAGCTTATTTCGACATAATTTAATATGTACTTATACCTACACCCTGAAACCTATTAATTACTTAGCATAAATGTACAGAAACATAAAACTAATTTCTAATCTCCTGACGATAGCTTAATATGAACTTGTATATAACATGGTGGGTTGTAACAGTCCGTACTCCGCACCAGCGCGACGATATTGGTCATCAAGCTTTTCGACTGGGACCGCACGGGACGAGACGAAAAACTGGGCAGGTCGGTCGCTGCCACTACACAGAACAACTATATCTATATCTGACAATGTACATACTCTCACAGTCAACTAACATACTTGCCACTGGAAGCGACCACGGACCATACTGTTACGCACACGAGACTGATATTAAACGCTAGTGCCCGACCTGGCGCTGTAACATCACACATCGCACTCATTTAACACTTAACTACTCATTGCACAACGCTGCCTCAGTTTATTGGGTCATAATAACGCACTATTTTAGTGTCTAACACTCATTCAGTTGTATTATTTCGACAAAAGGGAGGGATCATTCAGTGCTGTAAACATTTTATGTGGCTATTATTTTAACGCTACATAATCTCACAATAACGCTGAAATGTAACATGAACGTGTTTTTATTATTTCTCGCAAGGTTAACTAATCCAAACTTTATGTCCACTATCCATTCCTTTCTGTATTCCAATACCTACACAGACTTACTGCTTGTGTTCACTATGAATGTTGTGTTATGCACTGATTTTATCTATTTCTACTTTACAACGGTATTCCCTTTTTCATCTCAACATTTTTTGTATTTATTACAAACAAAAAACGAAACAAGTCACCAAAAAGTCAATAACAAATCCTCACTTATATAGACTTACAATAATGATTTATGGTGTGAGCACATAAACAAAAAATACACACCTCTTTAATTTAAGTAAGAGGCAATATAAAAACTTAGTATTGTTGGTATTTTTAATATTGTGGGAATACACCTTAATTTTTTTAATAATGAATGTTAACTCTTTCGTGCTAACTAATCTGGTAAAATCTACCTTGGCGAGACATATGGGACTACATTTTATTATAATTTCAGGTGTTCGATAGATATCTCTCAAGTTGTACGCTTCGGTCGTTTCGACACGGTAAGCAGAACTCTTAAATAATCTTTGCATCAGTTAATATAACTTGTTAACGATGAGGTATATTCACGACATTCAATTGTTTCAGTGGCAAACTCTTCAAGAAGCTAAACATGGTAAAATCGAGTTGCGTCTGTCGTGGCACCGTCTGACTACTGAAGTGTCGGAGCTAAGCCGCGTAAGTATAGTTCAGGCTGACTACACAATTTGCAGCCTAAATCTTAGGATTTAAACTTTGAATCATTATCAATTTCAGGCTCTGACAGAAACGTTGTTGATCAAGACGGGAGAACTCAGCTCTGCTGTTTTATCTGTTTACATCGACTGCTGCAAGAAGTTACCTGTAAGTTTCAAGCCCCTATTTTTTTACATTTTAAATAGAAAGGACAGCGTATAATAATTATTACCTAAAATAATAATATCCTTGGACATTTCACACAACGCCATATAGTCCCAAGCTAAGCAACCTAATGCTTGTGTTATGGTAACGATATGGCTGATAAACTACTTATATACATTTTTTTTTGTATATACATACATATTATAGATAGAAAAACACCCAGACTCGGAACAAATACTTGTAAGTCGTACAAATATTTGTTCCGTGCGGGAATCGAACCCGCGACATTTTGCGCAGCAGTCAATCGCTCAACCACTGCGCCAACCGTGTCGTCAATAATATATTCCTTTTAAAAGTTCCACATGTCAAGTACATTACCCAAAGTATCATGACAATAAAAAATGTAATTTGTTTGAACAGAACGCGAGAACCTCGTCGCGCCCCGACCCGTACCTGACTGTGACAGTGGGCAGGAAGACGGAGAACAGCGCCGTGCAGATGAGGACCGACGACCCCGTCTACGAAATCGGGTACTCCTTCCTCGTGCAGAACCCTGAGAGCGATAACTTGGAGATCAAGGTAATAGTGGAATCTTTTACTATACAAGGTGCCATTTTAGTCGTCTTACAACGGCAGCCCACTTCATCTATCAATTGACTACTACTACTACTACATACATTCATTAAAAAAAGATATAATTATATTAATTATTAAAAATAAAATATATGATTCACTATCACGACGTATGACGTAGTGTGGAAGGATCCAGCTCAGTCCGAGCCTTGAACTCCAAGGAAGCACGGAGTGGAATGGCGATATTTTTTTTATAAGTTAACAGGGTGTTTCATAATTAAAATGCAGTAATTATTTTAATTGTACCTAGGAATATTTTTTTATTAACAGCAATTTCCCGCGACTTCGCTCCCGTCAACTGCAACATTCTTAGTTGTTTTCTTTCATAAGAACCTTCTCCTGACAGTAACAAAAACAACAAAAAATTAATTAGCGAAATCGGTTCCAGCCGTTCACGCGTGATGCCGTAACCAAGGGAAATAGGAATTCATTTTATATATAAGACTAGCTGTCCCATGCGGCTTCGCTCCCGTTAACTGGCTACCCTTCAACTTTCTTTTTCTTTCATAAGAACCTTTTCCTGACAACAAACATAACAAAAAAAGAATTAGCGAAATCGGTACAGCTGTCCTCGAGATTTGCGCTTAGCAACACATTCAGCGATTCATTTTTTTATATTATAGAAATATAGATAGATAGATAATCGCGTCTAGAGGTAGTTTATGTCGGGTACATTAAAGCCACCGTTGTGAGACGACTAAAATGGCACCGTGAGAGAACCAGTCTGTAACGGGATTGATGAGTACTGATTCCCAGTTTTCACAAGAAAGATAAACCGTGACGTGACCAGTGTTCATATTAGAAAGAGATAATTTAATTCTCGAATACTTTCATTACGCTTCGGCATATGGTGGCGTAACGTACGAATAAGAATGAAACATCATCATCTGTCTCCCGACTTATTCAAACACTCTCACCTCCTCTACACCAACCTAATTGAGTGGAAATTGATGGAATTTACGTCGTCTTAATCTTTTAATCAATATCGTCATTTTAGGTCCTGGATTCAAAAACAGGAGGCCAACTCGGTCAGTTGACGTATGCAATCTCAAATCTGTTGAAACAAAAAGACCTAAGCCTGTTGACTCAGCCGCTGACGCTGCAGAGATCTGGTCCGGAGTCGAAGATCATCGTGTCTTTACAACTCAAGGTTAGTAACGTACCTTGTGGTGCGTTTAAGGTGTTAAGGACGCTATTACATTTTTCTACAAATAACAGTGATTTTCAGGTACTATTTCAATGTATAAGCAACTACAAAAGTAAAGATATCATGGTCTTAATTTAAAGATATAATATTATTAATCTCTTGATTAAGAGTCCTATTACGAATCGTAAATGCTCGTTTGCAATAGACGAAGTTACGTTGGTCTGCGTTGGGAGTACATCTTTAGTCCGCGAAACAATTTTGATACTTACTAGTCTGAATAGGATTATAGTTTATTTGGGCGCTCGCGCGAGACTGAGGAGCGCCGCGCTGAATTGACGCAGAATATATAGTACTTTAATTTTATTTATTGTAATTTTTTTTTTATTATATTGACAAACGAAAACTTATGAAACGTATTCATTGTAGATTGAAATGTTATATCATATTAATTTATTTGATAAAATTGTTTTTATTTGGAATATAATGGACGCTGAATCAAGACATTTCTGGCTTAAATTAGGATTCCTTTACGTTTTTTTCCGTGAAAACTCAAGGAATTTAAAGAAATTCTAGAACTCCAATAAACAAGTAAAACATTCAACTTACCTTTTAGTAATTTCAGCTTTTAAAAGAATTGATTGTAACAATGTGAATTAGACCGTCAAAGTTCCATCGCCGACATTTTTTCTTGCAAACTGAGTTCGTAAAATATTTATAGTAAATTACACGAAAAGAAAAATGAAAATGTGTAACTCCAACTTACAATAAAGAGACTGGCACTATCGTTATTCACGATCAAATAATTAAAATATCCTACTGCTGCTGAAAATTACAGAGTCAAAAATCATGAGTTTCCGTAAAAAATGTAATAGGACTCTTAAAATAAAAAAATGAGGTCGTCTTACAAAATTTTCGAACAAACACATTTTCCACATCACAATAATCGCAGAAAATTTTAAATAGTAGGGTGTAGGGTCCGAATAGGTACCATTTTAGATAAATTTACAGCTCATTTTATCTTTAAATTTATAAAAAATGCGGTAGGTCTCATAGGTTCAGCTTTTTTTTGTATCTAAAAAGCTATACTATATGTTTTAATTATTAGTGAAAATAAAAACACTTGTCAAATTCTTCATACATTTTGCACGCGCGGTTCATCATTCCGCGCTCAGAGGCCTTAGTGTGAGTTTTTTCGACTCACGTTCGAACGCGTTCGATTGCGAGCGCGTTAGAATTTAGTATGGGAAATTAGGTTCTACGAGTGACCACCAGGTGGCACTATAACTAAATTCCCATACTAAATTCTAACGCGCTCGCAATCGAACGCGTTCGAACGTGGTCGAAAAAACTCACACTAAGGCCTCAGAAGCGCGGAAGGACGGGTGTATCGCTCTCTTGCAAAAGATAAATGCGAAAATCAAAATTACAAGTATAATCCGCGCGCGATCAAAAAGGGATGGAACCTTATCAAAGTAAATAGAAAATTACAGTTCTCAAGACAAGTAGCGTTAGCGAAAAAGCTCTGAATTAATTATTTCTACGATCTATCACAGGGTTGTGTAAACATACAGAAAAGTTTCATGGTTGCAATCCTTTTAATAATAATGTTTAGAAATACGAGTATATTATGTACATTATAAATCGAAATTCATTGACCATCTTCGCTACTTTTGTTTTCCAATTATATGGATAAAACATGTTTAAATGAATGTAAGTGATTACAAATAACAGCTATAATAAAACAATAAAAACAATTTTATTTTAAGAATAAGGAGGACTAAGTTCAACTTCAAAAATAACAATTTGAATCGATTTGTAAATAATTATTTACAAAATATAGGTACGATTAATTGTTGGAGACTGGCAACACTGAAGGACGAGTAATGTAAATAAGTCGAAGAATAAAACAATTATTTATTATATACATGAAGGCGTCAGCGACGGCTGAGCGATAGCGCCATCATCGTTTGGGTTCGATTGTATCAGGATCATTGTAGAATAAAACACTGAATACAGTACTAAGCTCTCTTTATTAACTGTGGCTGAGTGCTAGTACTTTACAAATAGACAGTCCCCCAAAACGCCCGCCCGTTACCACATCCTAGTGTTTTAGCTATGGAGAAGACGTGGCCAACAAACTCCATAGCAACACATCTGTCTTTTGAGTTAGAAGAACTCGCATTTATAACATTATTAAAGAAGTCTGTTTAATTTCATTAAAATAGGTAAACCGACAGTTTCGTTCTGGACGAGTGTCCTAGTCGGTGTCTCGAGCCAAAGTGCGCTCGGCAAAGTCCCCACTCTCCAATACGACTCTGTCCACGTACGGCCATTACAACTGACAACTGTCGTCAAGGCGTTTACTACTACCCACTACTACAATACTCAAATCAGCAACTAATTATTAAATGATTTCTTTATCCACAACATACACATCGTAGGCGCAAGTTTTTTTTTTTTTTTTTTTTTTTTTCCTTTTCCTAGGTTTCATCAATACGATGGACCCTAATATTATTACAATCTAGCCCTATAAATAGACTAATAAGTAATTTAATTATAACCTAAACTATTAAATTGTCTATACTAAGAATGTGTCCAATAGCACTTTTCTTATTGTCTCTATTAAGGCGAATACACTTCGATCTTGTGTTCGTTTGGCACTTTTGTACTTTGCACTATTTACTAACACTAAACACTAACTCGAACGGTTTTGTTCTTTTTAGTCTTCTCACTATGTTTGTGTGGTCAAGAAGCTGGATTGCCTCGACGTTCACATGCTGATGAAGTCTCTTTTCGTGAGCTTCTGCAAATTTCTGGATAACTGTTTCGATGAACTCAACTTTTAGGTCCCGATGGAGGTCATCATTTCGTATGTACCAAGGAGCATTTACAATTTCCCTTAGCACTTTGTTTTGGAATCGTTGTATTATTAATATATTGGTCTGTTTGGTGCAGCCCCACAGCTGAATACCATAAGTCCAAACTGGCATCAGGACTTGTCTATATAGCAATAATTTGTTTGGCACGGATAGCATGGAGTTTCTTCCAAGCAGCCAATACATGCTTTTGAACCGAAGTTCGAGTTCATCTTTTTTCTTCTTGACGTGAGCTTTCCAGCGTAGCTTTGCGTCAAGAGTCATACCGAGATACTTGGCTGTATTTTCGTATGGTACTAGTTTACTATTAATGTAAACTGGAAAATACTGATGTTTTTTGTTGGTAAAGTTAATATGAACAGATTTTGACTCATTTAGTTTAATCCTCCATTTTTTGGTCCAGTCATAAACTTGATTCACAGCCATTTGGACCTTTTCTGCTGCTTCTTCGTGGCTGTCTCCTACAGCCATTATAGCTGTATCATCAGCAAAAGTCCCAATCGTGTTTTGCTCTAATTCAGGAATATCGCAAGTGTATAGTAGGTACAGGACCGGACCTAACACGCTTCCTTGCGGTACGCCAGCGTTAATTTGTTTTAGTTCCGAGTAGGCATCTCCTTGCCTTATTCTAAAGACTCTGTTCAGAATGTAAGATTCTAGTATATCTGCAAACTGTTTCGGTAGCAAGCTCTTTAATTTGTGTATGAGGCCTTCATGCCATACTTTATCAAATGCTTGCGCCACGTCTAGGAATACAGTAGAACATACTTTCTTGTCTTCAAGGGCGTTTTCTATCACTGTTGTGATCCTATGCACTTGATCGATGGTAGAGTGATTTTCTCGAAAACCAAATTGGTGCTCTGGTATTATGTTTTTACTATCTATAATTGGTTTAAGCCGTTTGAGTAATAGCTTTTCAAATAACTTAGACATGATTGGTAGCAGGGAAATAGGCCTATATGATGAAGTTTCGTGGGCAGGTTTCCCTGGTTTAGCTATCATTATTACTTCAGCCACCTTCCATAGGTCTGGTACATATTTAAGCCTCAGTGCTGCATTGATAAGGGTTGTTAACTTAACCAGGCCCTTTCTTGGGAGGTTATGAAGAACTTCTCCAGTTATTAAGTCGTAACCTGGTGATTTTCTCGTACTTATATTACGTTTAATTTCTCTTACGACTTCTCTGGGTGTTACTAGTTTTATGTTAGCTTCATTTTCTGATGCCTCTATATGAGCCAATGTGTGATCTTCAATCACTTCATCGACATTTGGTTGAAATATATTTTCAAGATGCTCTGCAAACCTCTTAGCTTTCTGCTCGTTACTAATTGCCCATTGCCCGTTTTCACACTTGATGGGTGGGATTTGGGTAACCGGTCTTTTTAGGTGCTTAGTAGCCTTCCAGAGGGAATAGTCTGTCTTTTGGTCGTTACTTAGGTTCTGGAGATAGGTGTTGGTTGAGTTGTCTTTAAAGTTTTGGATTACTCTTCTTAGTTTTTTTGTTAGGTTATTCAGTTTTCGTTTGTCATCAGGGCACCTAGATTGATGCCACTTTTGTCTCTGACTTCTTTTTTCTATGATGAGCTGAGTGATTCGGAACGGGTATGTATTTCCCTTCGTTCTCTTGTTGAAGTCAGGTGTATTTTCCCACGCTGCTTGCTGGATATGCATTATGAAGTTCTCCACTTCAGTGTTTAGTTGTTCGGGTGTTTTTAATGGGACTTTAAGGTCTATTTCATCATTCAATTTGGTCTTGAAGCCCACCCAGTCTGTACACTTATTGACAAGAGTGGGACTATTTTCTTGAAACAAGATTGTCTCGCTTATTTCTAAATAGATTGCCGAGTGATCCGAGTTCATGTCATAGCTTTGCTCCAATTTTACATACCCAGTTGATAGACCCTTAGTTACAAAAAAATCTATTAAGTCGGGTATTTTATTTGGATCTGTTGGCCAGTAGGTGGGCTTTCCAGTTGATAAGACATCACATTTCATCTCTTTTATGGCACTCAGTAGTTCTTTTCCTTTAGTAGTAGTTAGTCTAGAGCCCCAATGCGTATTTTTAGCATTGAAGTCACCTCCCAAGATAAATCTACTACCAAGGCGAGTTAGAAAGCTCATAAAGTAATCTTTTTTAATCGTATACCGTGGTGGACAGTAGATAGCAGATACGATAACTGGATATTTTTTGGTTTGCAGACAAATCGCTACTGCTTGAATCTCTTTCTCCTCGTATTTAAACTTTTCATAATGCTGAAGGTTTTCTTTTATAATAATGGCACTACCACCTCTTGCAGAATTGTCTGGGTGAAGTGCATGGTATACCTTGTACCCTTTAAACTTAATATGAGATTGTTTTGTGAAGTGAGTTTCTGATATCAGGCAAACATCAATTTTTTCTATGTCTAATACTACTTGTAACTCATTATGATGTTTTTGTAACCCATTTGAGTTCCACGCCATGAGTTTCAATGTAGTATTCATTTTTTTGGCTTAGGGATAGCAGCTTTGTTGCTATTTTCAATTTTTGTTAGTCTTTCAGCAAATGATGACATTAACTGTAAGATTTCAGTTAACTTTTTGTCACTGTCCATATCAGCCAAAGGTGCTTTCGCTATGCCTCTTGTAGCTATTTGGGCATAAGAGACGTTTTTGTCTGTTGTTTTTATTGTGTTTTGGCTTTGTTTGCGCTGACTGGTGCTTTCAGCTCTTCTAGTAGGTGTATTTTGTTGAAGGGTTGTGTTATTTGTTGTGCCTTTCGATTTTTTGTTTCGGATTTGCTGAATTTCTTTGGCTACGATGCATCCCCTGTAGTTAGCTGGATGTGGAGCTCCACAGTGGACACACTTTGGCTTCTCTTCTTTTGGTTTTCTGCAATCCTTAGTGAGATGTTTACCTGTGCACTTAACGCACCTTGGTTCTTTGGAGCAGTACTTTTGGGTATGTCCGTACGCCTGGCATCTTTTACACTGAGGTACCAGTTTTGTGGATTTTAGCGGCTGTATTTCCACATTACATCCCAACACAGTTTTGATGCTATATATTTTGCTAGTATCTTCATCATTTGAAAATGTTAGCATGAACATATTGAGTGGCTCTTTGGTTTTCCAACTCAATTTGTTGACAGCTTCTACTATCTTATATCCCTTACCACGTAAGTCTTCAACAATTCTCGCTGGAATGCATGTGAAATGCAGTTTTTTGGCCACTACTCTAATTGGTCTCTCTTGCTTGTTCTCATAGGAGTGCCATAGGCAGTTGTTAAGTGTGAGGGCTTTTGTTATTGCTCTGTACGAATCTTCATTTTTGGCATTTACTTTGATTGTATCTCCGTTCATCATTTTTACGCTAAACGCGTCAGCTGATTGGCTCTCAGATAGAAAATCGAAGAATTTCTGGTAGTCCTGGATACCATCTACTACAATAGGTGGTGGCAAAGGAGTTTTAATGGTTTTATCCTTACCTTTATTCTCTTCACTTCCGTGTTCATTCCGAATGGGTTGGGCGGGAGAGGTGTTCAATTTTCTTTTCTTCCTGCTTTTTTGCCGTATCCATCCTGTTTCTCGAGCTAGTTCTTCTTCGTCCGTGGCATATTCAACACCCGGGGTAGAAGTCTCAGTGCTGGTTGTAGTAGCTGATTTTGGGGGGTTTTCCGCTTGAAGTTTCAGCTGTTGCTGGAGATTTTCTATTTGACCTTTTAAGTCATTTAGGTTTTTTTGCAGCTCTTCACGCTGTTTTCGTTCTTCGCAAAAGTACTTGTACAGCAGATGTTCAGTTTCTGTTTTTAAGTTTATATTTATAGAGTTCACTGTAGGATTTTTCGAATCCATTGTAGAAGTTAGTAGTAACTTCGCCTTAACAATAATATTCGCTGACAGCCGTCAGCATTACGCAATAACTAGGTCATTGCGGTGCATCCGACTGGACGGCGTTATTTTGATGCGTAAGCACTTCTACACGGTGGAACGCGCGCGATCGCATGTAACACAACTGCTCTCAGCGAAAATCGAACGTGAAGAGATAGTAGAGTAGGCGCAAGTTGATACAAAAGTATTGAATAAATATGTGTTTAAAAACAAAACATGATTTTTGATTTATTTATATTATCTTTTCGAGCATCGTGTCCACGCGAAACCGAGAATGGACAAATCCTTTGATAGTGTCGGGTAGTAGGTATGAATTGCTGGTTGATTCTGCTAAAGTGGCCTTTTTAAACCCGCTGGCAACTTTTGCTGACGTTGCACATTGCATCCCATTCTGATCGCGCGCGAGTAATAATAGAAAAGTGTAGTACCGTGGCGGGTCGTAACGTCGTCGTTTATTGGATAGGAAAGAATTGATACTTTTTCGGAGTAAAATAAAATTAAATACGAGTATCATACTTTTATTTCTTGAATAAATGTGTTGGGTAAGATCAGGATATGGATGAGTGGGGATAAGCAGTTGTTGACATGGTTGAGAAATCGATGGGTGGGGCTAAGCAGCTTAGGATTTGGGTATGGTCAAGCTGTCGGCTGTGAGGTTTGTTAGTGGATGGGAGGGAGGAGGATTATGATTTTAACCGGTTTGTTTGTATGCATGTATGACGAATCTGTGTAAAAACCATAATCCAAGATAGCGCGCACCAAAATTTACGTCACGGGTGCCAATGTCTTGGTTTTTGGGGTGGCTAATATCAAACATGGGGTCAATACCGAAATCCAAGATATCCCCGACAAAAAATTGTCAACTTCGTCATGGGTGATATTTTCACGATTTTTGGGGTAGCTAATAACGAATATGGGGTCTAAACCAAAATGTCACCGACAAAAATTAGATAACTATTCGTCATAGGTTTTTGAGGGTCGCTGATATCAAAAATGAGGTCAAAACCGAAATTCAAGATGGCACTGACAAACATTTTACAACTATTCGTCATGGGTGTCATTTTCACGTTTTGTGGTCGCCCATATCGAATATGGGGTCAAAACCAAAATCAGAACAAAAGTTTTCGTCATGGGTGTCAATTTTATTTAGGTACGCGGTTGTGGGCCACGGCCCAATATATAAATAGCACTCCTGTCAGTGTTCTTTTAACATGCCTCATTAAATATTTTATAGACTAGCTATCCCCCGCGGCTTCGCTTCCGTCAACTGGCAACTTTCTTATTTTTTTTTAATATAAAAGCCTTCTCCTGATAATAACAATCACAACAAAAAAAGAATTAGCGAAATCGGTTCAGCTGATCTCGAGATTTGCGCTTAGCAACACATTCAGCGATTCATTTTTATATTATAGAAGATATTTAATACTTATTTACTACCATATGTTTTAACTTTCACCGAAAATGATGATCCAGCCTCAACGATCATTCGGAGTAGAGATTAATTGCACCAAAAATTTTAACTAGACCTCCAGACTTTTATGTGTTTAGCTTATTATACACAAGTGAATGCAAAACTGACTAAACTGAAAACCCGGTATTTTTTTCGGTTTCCGTACAAAAATTCCGAAACCAGTTTTTAATTGTTTTTCTTAAAACTTTTACAATAAAATACAAACGTCTTCCAAATAAAAAAAAACACTGAAAATTATAAAATAACTTAATTTCGGAAGCCAATGTTTGTGGTTGTTTTTTTTTAATAGTTTTCTCAAAATGGACAATTTCTTTTTTTATTAGTATATAAATATTATGTATTATTAAATTACAATGTTTACAGTATCTACATTATGTACAAACGCGTATAAAAACAAAATAAATCATTGGGCATCAAAAAAATAATCCACATCGCTGTCAACTGCAAAAGTGCCCAGAACACTGACAGCATTGCCACTTTGAATGGCAATTGGCAGCATTGCCACGTTGAATGGCAATGCTGATTCTTTGGCCGAAGAAAAGCCCAGTAGCCCTCTGGTCACGTGAACCGTCGACAAGTTGTTTGTGGTTGTTTGTTTTTTTTTTTTTGGGAGAAGGTTTTTTTATTTTTCACTTTTTAGTGGTAACTACTCCACACCTAACAACACCAATGGAAAGCCGCAGGAAAGCAAAATACGCAATTTCATTTATTTGGATGACAATCATAATACGTCGTCCAAGTAAACAAAGGAGATGGCAGTTTTTGGCATTACTGATTTTGGAAAGGTACAGAATTCAAAGCTATTTCAAAAATTAACGCTTATTTTTATGAGTTAATAGCCAGATTAACTTTATTTTTGACAGTGGAAATAAAATCTCGATATTAAGAGTGGATAACTTGATTTTATTTAGCACAGAGGCGGTCTTTATTTCTAAAGCCATGGGATACGAGGCTTTTTAGCACTGTCATAACCATAACTATTAATTGATAGTTTTGTTTGTCATTGAAAAATATAAAAAAAAAAAACATTAAATTAATTTGCATAATGTTTTAATTAATTGTGTATACATAATTAAAACAACTAAATCACGAAAAAAATAAATACAAAAAAAACTATGCGAACAGTTTACGAGGACTTGATCCAGCAAAGAAATGTTTATTGCTTATTGGCAACACTAAAACCCGCGTGTCACATTTGTTGTGACATTCCACTGAATACGTCAGTGCAAAGACCTAGAATAATATCTATACTCTAAGCGTCAGTGTGACATTCGCGATTCCGATTTTGTTCATGTTCACATTCGCTCACAGACTACATAGAGATACTACGTATCATTCGCTCGCTCCTTTGCTTTGTGCTGGTGTGAATGTTTTGTGCTTCCAAAGTTTTACGTGGATTTTTACAACGACCTGGCTTGCCTTTGGATTTTGAAGACTCCTACCTTTCTGTACAACTGTTGCAAGACTTGGACCTCGACGTTTCCTTCTTTTATATGATCGACCTTGGCGCTCTATCTTGGACACTGATATTACTTAAGATAGGTAGTTTATGTTCATCTATCCTTTGTGTGTTTAACATTACGAGTCAACGTGATGTGACAACCATGGACCGCTGCGTAAACTGTAGAATATCTACAAATCGTTGCAGTACGATAACAACACATTCTTTGGAAGATGAATCCATTCTATCGGTCATTCGCTCCTGGATTGCTCCTGAGCCTGTAAGTTCATTTACTATGCACCTATTTTATGAAAGACTTCGATTGGTTTTTATAATAATAATTTAACCTTAATTCATTTTTTTTTAGGTGTGCAATCAGGATCGTCTATGTAACGCCTGTTGGGTACTTGTAAACAATTATTTAAATCAAGTACACACTACGCCTGAACCACATCCACCTTCTTGTACCCTTGGGCACCGACAGGTGTGTGTCAATTGTGGATCATCTACAGCAAGTTCACGAAATCACCAACTACGGACTGATTCGGACAGAGAACGAGGCATATATAATGTGGTTCGAGAATGGATACTACCCCGACAAGTAAGTTAATTGTAATATATTATTTTCAAACTTATTCATTAAGACATGCATAAATCCTGGGACATTACTCATACATCTGAAAACGAAGTAGCTGATATACTACATATATTATACTTATTTGTTTGTGAATATAATACTTACTACTTTTTGGACTTTGGACATACATACTTATCAATAGTCTGGCTCTAATACCAGCTGGGAAAGTTGCATTTGCTGAGAAGAGCTTGCAATGAAGTCATCAATTAACTCTTTTCAAAACAAGCTTAGATACATTACATAAAAATAACATTCTGATCTCAATGTCAAAAATTGGATGTCCCCGCAGTAATATATATAATATTATATTGACGCATAATGTGATTATGCATCAATACATTTAGTATTATTAGTTTTCTTTTATAATGTGTTCACACTTATATATAAAATCCACATGTGTGAGTATGTTTTACATAAATGTTTTATTGTTGCAGCTACGGACTACAAACAATGTCTGTCACCGATGCTGGGTGAGAGCACACAAAGCTTCTCGTCATTTTGTATCCAGGGCATCCACATCGTCAAGTGGGCGCTCTCATCTTGACTCTGAAACTTCTGAAGGTACACTTGATAATGTATCCATGACCCATGACAGTCCTGAAAGACTGCCTCAACGTGATCCTGAAATTCCGCCTCAACCTAATGTTGAAATGGTGTCTGAAGCTAATGGAGATAATGAGCCTGCATCTGATTTTGAAGATCATCCCGAACCTGTTGTTGAAGATCAGCCTGAACCTAATCTTGTAATTCAGTCCATATCAAGAAGACAAGAGACAATTGTGTTGCCTGATTATATCAGAGCTGTAGACTCTGGGTCAAGGTGCATTATTGAAGGTTGTCAGGGTAGTGAAAGATTCAGGCTACCAGTTTCAACTAGAAAAATGCTGCTTTTACAGTTTAATTATTATGTACCAGTAAATAGTCGCGTGTGCAGTAACCATCTAAATACAGAAACATGTGACTTTCAAGCTGGTATTAGTGGTTATTCAAATGCATTTAATGCAACACATATACAAGATATGTTGAATTTAAAGAGCACTAATGTTAATGCATTAGATTTTTCAAATATAAATAATATAGAAGACCATCTTGTACGTCACTGGATTGGCTACACAAAAGATCAGTTCAATCAGTTATTACACGAAATACCTACCATAAATGAAATGCGAAGAGGTAAAACGGCTCTCGCTGCATTCTTAATGAAACTGAGGTCAGGTGAACCCAATGAAAGGTTGGCATCACTATTTCAAATTCCAAGGAGAACTTTGGAGGTGTTGATGGCAAAGGTTCGAGAACTGTTGCTGTTGTTGTTCGTTCCAACTCACTTGGGAGTAGCACATATATCAAGAGAACAAATAATACAAAGAAATCTATTGATACCCCGTGGATTGTTTGGAGTTCAAAGTGATGGCCAGGAAAACCCTATAGTCATAGCTGATGGTTCATATTGCTACATACAAAAAAGTTGTAATTATCTATATCAAAAAAATACTTACAGCTTACATAAATATCGAAATCTTGTTAAACCATTTATGTTAGTATGTTCTGATGGTTATATTATAGATGTTCTGGGCCCTTATCCAGCTACAACATCAGATGCAGCTATAATGCAAAGGGAATTTGAAACTGAAAATAGTTATTTACGCAGACATTTTCAAGAAGGTGATGCTTTTGTACTGGATAGGGGTTTCAGAGATGCCTTGCCCTTGCTGAATGCTTGTGGTTATAAAACCCATGTTCCAGCTTCATTACAGAGGGGTGAAACGCAACTATCAACACTAGCAGCAAACAAATCAAGGTCGGTTACTATTTCTAGATGGGTTGTAGAAGCAGTCAATGGTAGGTTTAAAAGAGATTTTAAATTGTTTAGACAGGAATATTTTAACTTAGCCTCAAAACATGTTATGATTGATTTTAAAATAGCTGCTGCATTAATTAATCGCTTTCACCCTCCAATAACTGATAGAAGTGATGCCGGGGAAATCCTAAATATAATAAATGCGAACATGTTTGTAAACAATCTTTTGTCTGATTTTGTCAATGTTAATCAACTAAACAGAAGACGAGCTGATTTTGTAAGTGTTACTGTTGAAAATGATAACCTAACAGATTTTCCTCGGCTATCATACAGTGAACTTATATTAATTTCTCTTGGAACATATCAAATAAAGCAATCTCGCTCCTATTATGGAGAGCACGTAAGGGCAAATGGCACCTATATTATAGAAGTATGCAGGGAGGTTGACAGGAGTCTACTGGAAGAGCTGTCAACATCAAACACATCTTGGATTTTACGGGGAAGAATTAGGTCTAGACATGTAGGAAGAAAAATATACTTTGTTTATATTTTGATTGACAGCTCTCTAAGTGGCCGGGAAGCTATAAAGCAATACTGTTGCAATTGCATTGTTGGACGAAGAACAGTAGGATGCTGTGCCCATATCATGTCAATCATCTGGTATTTGGCATGGGCACGGCATCAAGATAGCCTGTCTCCCCCTGCACCATTCTTAGATAATATATTGCTGATATATGATGATGACCATGAATAAAATATAATACCTACAATACTTATGAGTTTTTAATTTTACCTTAAATAATCCTGTTATCCTTAACAGGATTATTATTCCTTATGTGCTTAGATTCTTAGATATGAGTCTCTTAAAAACTCCTGAGTTTCCTGTGACTACCTACATAAAGCTGACGGAGTAGGTAGGTACACTTACCTAAACTGTCAAGTAAATGATCAGTGTGTAGGTAAATCATTGAACTAAACAAACTTCAACAAGTAGTTTTCAAGTCATTAGAAAGCATAATTAGCAATATGTTATGTATACAATAAACATTTATGCGTTATGATAGAAATAGAGTTGAAAGACCCTATATGTACAATCATTAACGCACTTAACCTCACTTTTACAAAAATTACGATTTCTCTTTAACCCTATTATTTTAACGTTTTAATTTTTTTTTAATAATAGCTTATAATATTCCCTATGAAACCATGCCACTTTGATTTCTGTAGAAACTTAAAAAGTTTAATGCCAGCGTTCTATGAACTTCTGCCATTCTCCTTTCAGCTTATTTTGATTTAAAAACAAAATTACAAAACCGATTTTGATGTTATTTATACGAGGCCACTTCTAAAGTATGATCTGTTTGTTAAAAATTACGAAATTACCAATACTCACTACGATAAACAACACGTCTTATCACTTTAAACCGCAAACGTTGCCAGTTTGGATAGCAAAATGACAACTGGTTTAAAAGAGTGTCCATGAAGTTTCTTGCACGTTCTTCTCCAGTAGGATCTACTCTTTGGAACGTGCAACTGCCGCGGTGAAGACAGGATAGGCCCGTGTGTTATGTTGCAGAACAACCTGCTGCTCTTGTCGCTAGCGCGGCAGGATTAGCTTCATCTATTTGACTGACAGACCTTGACTATTCAAAATAAAGGATTTTGTATTTTTGCTGACATCAAATGCATCGTTTTGACTGACCCGTGGTGTAGTAATGTGTCATTAAAAAATAATGAAAAACTAGGAAAACCGGAAACTTGAATAAAAAAAGCTGAAATTTGGTACAGGGATAGATTAATATAGCCTGGAATAAGACACAGGCTACTTTTATCCCTAGAATAGGTTGCCATTGGTTGCGGGAACGGGATCAAAATTTCATGATTACTTTTGGTCGCGATAACCGACATCCACGCGGGCGAAGCCGCGGCCATCAGCTAGTTATACAATAAAATCTTCCCTGAAAACATATGCATTTAGCAACGAAAACCCGATCAGTATCGGATCAGTAGTTTTAGAGAATATCGCGGATACATACGGGTCGAACCGAGCACCTTCGTTTTTGAAGTCTGTTGAAAATACTGACTTGAGTACTTATCCCGACGACGGACGGTACTAAGTAACAGTTACATAATGCATTTTCAAAGTTCCAAAATCTTCCAGAATCAATTATAATTAAAGAAAATTAGTAAAAATTTTCTTTATTCCATTTCACCAAGTCCCAATATTAAAATTAAAATAAAGACACAAATAATAAATAGAATATTAGAAATTATAACTCATATATAACTAACAATTTAACTCAATTCTATACAATTCAATTCATTTTTATTCAATTTAATTATGTACAATAAAATTAAAAATAATATCAAGGACCAAGATTATATAAGTGAAGTATAAAATCGAGCGCTCAGTCAGTGGTTCAATGTGTGTGTACGCGTGATGTTGCTGTGTGCGACTTTAGATATCTAAATTTGAGTCCTTCGAAAATGTAACAGCGTCCTTAAATAAATAAATTAAGATTTTTGATTTCTGAGGGTCCCCCTTTCTGAGGGTGAATTCTATCAAAATTATAAATGTCTTGCCACAGAATTTTTGACAGGTTTGCCATACGAAACCTGTCAGGCGTTTATTTATTTCAAAGGTTTAGATTTCTGACTTCGGCAAAAATCAACCCTAAGTATTTTAGGAATGTTAGGATCAACAAAATTATAGTAACAATTACTTAACTCACATCTTGCTTTTATTTTTGTATAAAAGAAACTTTAATACCCTACTGCTTCATAGTTACAGTACCCTCATATGCACTGGAATATCGACAGTTCCATAGCCTAAAAATATGCCTTTTCTCCATAGATTTTGAAGGAGGCGATCAAGGAAGAGGACTTTGAGGAGGAGCCTGTAGCCGAAGTGAAGCCAAGGGAGCCCTCGCCTCCTGTGAGTCCTGCGGCGCCGCCCTCTCCGCCCTCTCCGCCTGTCACCGTAGATGATATTGATACTCACAAACCTGTCCCGCCCCTAACCGACCCAGGTGATAAATGGAACTGTGGCTTAGAAACGAATCAGCTTTGTGCCTCGATGCGCTTGTATTAATGGTATATCCTTTATGTGCGGAAGGAAGGGCTTTTAAGCGGTAGCATTGTGTTTACAGACTTCACAGTGGCAGAAGTACTATACAAGTCGATTCTTACCGTATTGGATACATTTCTATTTCTTACCAGTGCCGATTTTAGCAGTATTGGCACCTTGGGTGAGATTTTAGCAGCGCTCTGCTTATTTTGGAGAGTAGTGATGCTGAAGGGGGATAACCCAAAACGGGCGAAAATTATAACGTGTCTCTGTTTTTTTTAATCATTCTTAGGAATGCTTTAGAATCATACAGGCATAGGGATTACTTTATCGAATCATACAGTCAAATCCCCAATATCTACCCCCGTCCGCAGAAGCTTTTTGAGAGCAAGTAAGATATAAGAGTGAGCGAATAAAGCTCCAAAATTTTTGCTTCTCATCACGTAAAGGTTAAGTTTTTATTTTTATGCCAAACTAGCTGACCCGCGCAACTTCGTCTGCCTCACATTTTCCAATACTGCTCCGCTCCTATTTGTCTTAGCGTGATGATATATAGCCAAAGACTATTAAACCACTTGACTGCGCATACAGTGCCCCGACGCACGAAAACTATTAGTGTTTTTGCTCAGATGTTAGGCAGCGGCACTAATAACCATTTTAGTTGTGACCAATTGTTAGACCTGTGGGCATGCTAAGTTTTTACAAATCGTTTTAATTTTTATGCAATTTATAACGCATAAAAATGCCTTCATACCCGGTGAATTTGTGTGGGAAACATTCCTAGACCTTTTGTTACAAAAATGATGGCATAACTTTTCATCGGAGAGTAAAGACTACGCAAAATATTTTTGATTTGAATCAGATTATGAGCCACTGCAGGGGTCTATATAAAATGGTGGTTAGGTGAACGAGCACACTGAGAAGCGCGCGTTGATGTCTTTTGGAAAAGTCTCTTTCTTTCATTAGGAAATACTTATATTTTTATCCCTTTCTTCCCCTTTGTATTTTTATCGTTAATATCTGTGCTGTTACGTTTAATGATTGAAGTCGATTTATCGATGATCATAAAATTACAACTAATACAATTTTTAATCAATTCACATACTTACATTAAACACGTAACTACTTTTAAACGACTTTAAAAATAGGAGGAGACTCAGATTTTTCATCTGTGTGTTTGACATACATGTTTTCATTTTAGATTTTCGAAGATTTCACAATTAAAATAAAAGTGGAAAGATAAGGTTAATAGGGAAACTTTGTTTAAACAAGATATGGCGCGGTGTTTGTATTGAGTATTTTTATAATGTTAAAATCCATTTTATCGATATCGACTATTTTCCTTTAATCAAGTACTGCCACCACTAACCATAGGCTACCTATGCAACTTGACCTTGAACGGACCAATTGCAGCCGCGCGTTGTTCCTCGTCCCCCGGCCCGCTGTAGTGAGCCGCGTACTTAGAAGAAATCGGCCTATACGCTCTCTAGTGGTTATATACTCTATGTATATAGCCTATTACCTTCCTCGATAAATGGGCTATAAAACACTGAAATAATTTTTCAAATTGGACCAGTAGTTCCTGAGATTAGCGCGTTCAACCAAAGAACCAAACAAACAAACAAACTCTTCTGCTTTATCATATTAGTATAGATTGCCTTTTAAGAAAAAGTAGGACTCTTAATTTATCCGAGCGTCATTCTTCTATCAATTATGCGTCGATACAATGGCGGCGTCATAACGGAGGCGGAAAGACGATATTTACAACCTACTTACTTACAGAATAAATATCATTTATGAATAATACATGTCCTAATTGTTGCAGTCACTGTACTTCCTGAACCAGTACTGAAGAATATCGAAGATGCTCTCTTTGATAGTTGTTCACAAAAGTCGGTGCCTCTGGAACATATCGAAAAGGAAGTTGGTGAGTACTTGAAGTTCGCATTTGAATTTCGATACCACAGTACGATCTTAAACCATTAACAATAATGCCTAATTAGATTTGTAGCTTTTGTTATTTTTTTGCGTCCTGTTATGCGATTTGCAATTTTAAATTCACTTATGAATTGTGTTTTATAGATACGCCTCAAGAATATTCACCGCCTACTGGTCGCGATTCACCTAAGCTAGTACATAGGACCTCCTCGTTGACCACGTAAGTTTCAACTAAATACAGAGTCGAATATCAAGGACAAAGTCTTGCACAAAATTGTTTAGTTTAGTCTAGAACAGGTGATGTGGCACATGGAATGGTGACCACTGCCTCTTCAGTCAAACCTCAACTAATTAGATGCTATCATCCAAATGTTACCTACCATGATGTCTTTTTCTTCTAATACTATTGTTCATTTAAATGTGTTTTTTATAGATCTGCTGGAGAAGCCGGCCTCGGGCGTATTCTACTCTCACTTCGGTACAGCATGCAAAACCAAACACTATTCGTTGTCGTCCACAAAATAATGTAAGGCGTTTGAGTAGTGCACCTATTATATTGATATTTATTAACGGATCAATAAAATTGAATCTTAATTATTACAGGCACATACCATTAAAAGACCCGGCCAACGTGCCTGACCCTTACGTGAAGTTATATTTATTACCTGGCCGCTCCAAAGATTCCAAACGTAAAACTGTGGTAAGTAAAATTCCAAAATCACCACTATGCACGATCGTTTTTATCACAACGAGTATGCCTTGCTATTGAAGTGCGATCTCTACCAGACGATTATTCAACCTATATCGCCTGCGTAGATTATTCCCAAGTGCCCACAACGCGATGCATTGCTGTTTTGTTGAAAAGTTTTGAAAGGAGCGCGTTGCGAGTATGTCGCGTCAGGGAGTAGGTACTCACATTTATTCAGCTCCATTCGCGTTTCGCTGAACGATTTTAGTCACACTTATACAGTTCTGCTTCTATCAGCCGCATTCAGCGTCGTAAGAATAAGAAAAGAACATAAGTAGTGTCCGACCGAAAGTTCGGCCAAAAATCAAGTTTCGGCGGCAGTTTCGGTTTCGGCATAAATTGGCCGAAACTTTTGCCGAAACCGAAACTGATTTCGGAAGTAGTCGTGCACGCTCGCCTAAGAGTGTGTATTCCGTCTACTAGCGCCGCCAATCGTTTTTCATTAATTGTGTTAAATTTAAGACACGTAGATAAAAAATCGCTCTGTAGTGCACTAAAGAAATGTATCTATTATTTTTTGACAGCTATTTTTAATACATAACTCATGGCTAAATAGCCAAAACGGCAATTATTGCTAAAAGTGGCCACTTTTAGCAAAAATATCGACTTTGACAACTATTTATGTTCTAAAGTACAAAACTTATCTCTCAAAACATGGCCACGCTCACACGGCCATATTTTTCCCTATAACGTACACTAGATTTTATGGCACAATGGCACATAGTAGTGGCAGTATACAATATTTGAAACTGTTCACATGGAGGTTATACGGGAAAACGTCATGTTCGGGATACATTCTTGACCGTACAACGTACGAAATTGCCACAGAGAATGCCGCGTCAAGAAACGATTTTATCGAATACGATACGCAGTGGCGCTTATGTTCATGTTGTCTCATTCACACGACTCGCCCATTCGAGAATCGTGCGCACTAGCGCGCGTACATGCTACCCTTGTGCGTTGCATCAGTCGGTTGTCAATATAACAGAGGACAGAATTCTAATATTTTTTATTTCCTTGATTAAAGGTCGACCAATTTTTATGGGATAAATCATTGGACCGATTGCGCCCACTATACAACTGGCTGGTTTTTATTCGATTGTAACGTATCGTTAAAAAATCAAATGGAAAGGTCGCCGTATGAACATCATGGCCTTAGCCGGTCACTGGTTCAAAAGTTTTAAGAGTTTATAGGTGGCCGATCTGAAGTGCGCCTTAGCTTGGCCCATTTTAATCTCAATAGCTAGGGCACTTAGTGAAGATCTGTTTTCTCACAAATTTAGTCGCTAATTATTCGCCAAGTCACAGATTTAGTCGGGTCTTAGTTTAGAAGATGTAGTGAGTTTAATTTTTTAAGGTACCTACAGGCAAAAGGCTAGATCGAAGAGCGAAAATTTTCCAAGATAAAATATTTCTATTAATGACCGACTAAATCTAATATTTGGCGACTAAAAATTTCGACTAATTAGGGACCATTTTTTTATGTCAAAATTTTAATCCCTGATTGTGGCCATGCCAGTACGTGTCAGTCACACAAGGAGTCGAGAACCATCCGTGTACAACGCTGTTCCACTGCGATCGACGCTGAATGCGGCTGAACAGCGCTGAACTCTATCTACAGCACTCGCATGATAATAACACATTTGTCCTCATACTTTATACATGTTTGCCGCGAAAGCTGAATAGACGCGGAAAGCTGAACGGACGCGTCTCCATACAAAATCGTTCTTTTCTATGGGCATAAGCTGAATAGAGCTGAATAAGTGTGAGTAGTCCTTCATGCGGCGAGCTCGCTGCGAGTAGGTCGTGTCTTGCAGTGAGTCAAAAGTAGCAACCTTTACGCAGCCCGTGAAAATCCTGCTACGAGGTATCAGTTTTCCGTGCAATTTAAATCATATACAACAGCCCAAATGTCAACCATTGGGCAGCTGCTTACCAGACACAATACCCGTCGGGTCGGAGGATTCTCCCTTTTTAACGGAGGTTTGCGGGGCTGTACAACCTGATCAGCATGTTCAGCGATATATAAAATCTCGCGTGTCGTTGGTAATTAATGTAGTGTAATTACATTTTGTGACCCAATACGCAGCAACAGTAACACCCTTCCTTGAAGAAGCCATTAAAATCTCATGAGATGACTATTGCATTGAGTAAGCTTCCAATTTATCATGTCTGTAGTGCCTTGAGATGTGTTCAAGAGTAATCATTAACTTCATAATGTGTATGTGCAGGTGGTGAAGGACAGCTGCATGCCGGAGTACGACGAGCAGTTCGAGTGGGTCATCCCGTTAGCTGAGCTGCACTCCAGGCAAGTGGAGGTGACCGTAGCCACGCACAAGGGCTTCTTGGGCGGCAGCCCGGTTGTTGGACAGGTAAGGAGTAGCAATATATTGAGCTAGCTTTTTTCCCTTCCCTTATCTATACTATTATATATAGAGAGAGGAAGAGTTTGTGAGGTTGTAGGGGGTAACCTTTTACCAATAGAAAGCCACGTTATTTGCGAGTGTCATAAGTAGGGAATGCAATCTCGATCTCGGACGAAAAAGGGCGGAGATCTCGCGAGTTTAACGAGATTGCACTCGAGCATAAAAACGTCTTCTTCGAAGCGCGGAGATTGGTATATTTTGTTAATTAATCTGTAATATCTAATGGATCTACTGAGTAGATAAAGTTTTATTTAATTTATAATAATATCTCAGTATAATAGTCAACTCAACTTAGATAACTAGTTTATTTTTTTTTACTCTTCGTTGTTTTGTTTGTTATAACAGAACTGTTTTATTGCTAAAAGATTTTGGTTTGATATTAGAAGATGTACCGGATGGTACACTTCTGTTGCTGGGATTGGTGGAGAAGGTGTACTTAAATACTGCAAGTTTCTTCCGAAGATATTTATTCTGCGACTGTACCGATAATTATGTTTTTACTGTACCACCGTACTATACTGTTTACAACTAGAAAGCGTACTATACTGTTACAAATTCAAGAGTAGTGATCGCTATGAGATCTCCAAACGAACTGCACTGTATGAAGTCTATTTTCGAACTGCTCTGTATGAAGTCTAACAACGAACTGCCCTGTTCGGGAACAAATACGGTCCTTTTATAGTCGACAAATCAAACAGTAGATATTCCCGAACGTTCGAGTCAAAACAGGCATGGAACTTATTTCTAAAGTTACACAAAAAAACTATTAGCAAAAAATCCGAACAATAGCCGGTAAGTACTTTACGACGGTCGGCGTGCGGTGGATATTAAAGCGAACAAAGCGCCGGCCGCGTGGCGGTAAAATATCAAACAGATCAAAGAGTCGTGCCGCTTGCGGTAACTATCAAATAGATAAAAGGCTCGTGCCGCGTGTCGGTTAGAAAACAAAGCCTCGGCGGCGGCGGCGGCGACGTGGCGGCAGAGATCACAGGCGCATGCCACGTGGCGGTCGGATATCAAAGGGTCGCGCCGCTTGCAATTATAATGTCGTTTACGAGCGGCGCATCGAGAACATTCTTTGATGCCGAGCGTCGTAAGTACCTACTTACAAATAGGAACTGTCTCGAATATTAATGTATTAATACACGCTATTGAATTCTTAACTATAAATATCTGACAAAGTTATTTTAACACTTAATTACTTTGATAACAATAACTTTACATGGTTGCTGTCCCGCACATTACTCCCGCCGTGCAACTTCGTTGCATAAATTCCCGGTGCGGGCTCGACGTCTCTAGACAGGGACAGGACCACCAGTTCACCTTACTGGCTGGCGTAGCACTCCTCCCTGGGTCCGTTCGCCTAGTGTACACGCGACGTTGTACGGCTGGCCTTCGTCCATTTGGCTCCCGCCGGTGTTGGAGTTCGGGAAGGTGCGGCGATGATGTGAGCGAGCTTTTGTGCCGCTCGCCAACTGCATTGGTAATCGTCGTCTTGTGCGGTGAGTATGCCTGCTTGTGGCATATGCGCTGGTTTCCCAACCGGGCGTGGTTGTGGTCAGGGCTTCCGGGTCTTCTGTGCTGACTGAGGCCTGTGTCAGCGGGCTTCTGTCGACTGTGTACTCTACCATGGCTATCATAATGGTGAGCACTTTTACTGTTGGTGGAAGTCTTTTTACTCAGTGGCGATGTCTTTTGTTTTCCTGTCGTTGTCTGTTGCTTAACTTTGACAGGCTTTTTCATCTTGCTCCAATCTGGATCCACCTTGTAGTTCTTCGTTGTCTGATTGTAATTGGCGTTCTGTTTGACAGGTTTACAGGATTGGCTAACTTGAAGAACTTGTGCTGTCAAATATCTTGGCCGGTTCCAGTTGGAGTATCGAGAGGAATTGTGTAAGCTTTCTGCTCGCTTTAACTTTTTGGTGTCGTTAGCATGGTGTATTTTCTCTGTGCCAGAGTGTTTTTCAGATGCAGGTGCAGATTTATTGATTGGCCAGAAATCTTCATCTTCACAAAACGTGTCCAGACCTTTCTGTTTTGGAGCTGGTGCCGCATGACCATTTTCGATGACTGTTTTCTTCTTTCTGGAGTATCTGCGTTGGCTGTTGTTGAATGTTGGCGTAACGCCTTTTACTGTGTCGTGAGCTGCGTTTACCTTTGTTTCTGGCTTGGCCCTGATGCAAGATACGAAGTCAATGTGGTGCCCGAAGTTTCTTGTCTCATGCTTTCCGTGCAGTACCCAACCTAGTAGCGTGAGGGATGCCACTGGCTGGTTCTTGTCTCCTGTTCTCAATTGCGAAGTTAGCAGAAGGTGCCAGTTATCTTGGCCTATTAATACTTGTGGCTTCGCTTCTGTATACGTGAGGTGATCACGAATATCTGACAGGTGGCTACAATCTTCAACCAGTTCTCTTGGTACCTGTTGAGTCGGGACTTGCAGATTCTTTACTGTGCGCGCGTGCACTTGCTGTTCGTGACCGTTAAGTCCTTCCAATTTAATGGTGACTCTTCTTGAGGCTGATTCTGAAGACTTCATACCATTGATGGTTTCCATCTTTAATGGATCTATGGTACCTGTTGCTCCGATGCTCTTGGCTATACTGTCATCGACTAGTGTGACCGTTGATCCGTCGTCCAATAACGCGAAGGTGTCAACTGCTCCTCTAGGACCTTTAACTTTTATCGGCAGGATCTTCAAATATGAATGCTTCCTTTCTATTGTCCTAGCTGAGGTGATGACTTCTGTTGCTTATTTTTCTTTGTCTTTTTCTATTTTTATATTTTCTGTCTTCTTGATGAAATGAAGCAATCTGTTGTGTGAATATTTACAACTGTTGACCCCGCATGGCCTGGCTCGGCAACTGTGAGTCTTGCTCCTGTACCGAAGACATCTGAAGCATAGGCGTTTTGACTTAGCTGTGTCCCATCTTCCATTTACATCAAACTTCTTAAATTTCTCGCAGTTTGTCGTGGTGTGACCCGTTTCTTCACAAACAGGACACTTCAGCGCGTTTTTCTTCTCTGTGACGTTGACAACCTTATGAGTCTTCTTTTCTGGAGTGGCTGTTATCTGTTCAGGTAAAGCATATGGTCCGCATAGCTCCGCTTCTCTTTTAAGGAACTTTTCTATCTTCACAAGATCTGGATCTTCACTGGGTTGCATTGCTGAGAAGTCATAATATCTGTAGCGAAGCGTTGGTGTCAGCTTGTTCACAACTGTCCTTGAAAGTTCCGGGTTATACAAATAATTGTTGCAGTTGAGTGTCTTTAAAGTTGCCACGGTATTGGAGACCTTGGTAGCAAAGATGCAGATGTCTCGTGGTGAGTCAGATAGGCGTGGCAATTCGCGGAGTGTCTCCATTTCCATTATTGCGATGGATTCTGGTCTTCCAAATCTTGACTCCAAAGACTTCATGACTTCTGCTGGATGTGTATTGGCGATCAGTAAACCTTCAACTGCTTCTTTTGCTTTTCCTTTTAGGTTTCTTCTAAGTCGATTCATGTTTTCCAAAGTTGTGAACAGGCTTTCTGTTTCGTAATAGGCGGCGCGGAAAGGTAGCCATTCCTGATAAGAACCAGAGAAGAAGGGTAGTTCTATGTATTTCGGTCGCTGAGCTGTGTTGACAGCGTGTGTGATGGCTTCTGCGAGTGCGGTGAGGTCATGTTGAACTCCCGCCGGTAACTGCTGTAGGCGATGTGAAGCTTGAGGATGGTTTTCTGTAGCTGCTGGGATCATATCTTTCATGTGCTCTGAGTGCACAGGACTGTTAACTTGATTCTCCAGCCAGCTGTCTACTCGTCGGTTCACTTCATCCTTGGAGTAGATGGTAACATCATCTTCTTCATCATCTTCTGTGTCTTCGGTTTCCAGTGTAGCGAAGCGCGCTGCAGCCAGTTCAACTTGAAGACGTAAATACTCTTCTTTAGCTTTCGCTATCTTGTGCGCTTTCGACTTACTATTGGTAGATCTCGTCCGTCCTTCTTTCTTATAAGGGAGGTCGAAGTCCTGATGTCTGCTCGGCAGTGGCAGACCGGTGGTGTTATTCTTGACTCGCTTCACTGTAGAGGCTTCTGTATGCTGGCGAGTTCCTGCGTCATAATCGGTGACAGCTGCAGACGGGTTCATCGATGGTTTTGCGGTCGTGTCGACAGCAGCGGACGAAGCTGCGACAGAGGGCACTGAGGTAGGTAGGGTTCCAGTATATTCCTTGGTACCCATGGCTGTGGTGACCCTCGTGGCGGCTGTGTCTTCTGACGACGACGGCTGCTGTTCCCTGGCCAGCATGCGTCCTTTTCCTTGGGAGCGCGTAACTGGCATACTTGAACGATGACTTCTTTCTTCAATAGGTGCAATCTTCGAATGGCGGCGACTCCACAGATCCGGCTCGAAGGACCATTAAATGTACCGGATGGTACACTTCTGTTGCTGGGATTGGTGGAGAAGGTGTACTTAAAGACTGCAAGTTTCTTCCGAAGATATTTATTCTGCGACTGTACCGATAATTATGTTTTTACTGTACCACCGTACTATACTGTTTACAACTAGAAAGCGTACTATACTGTTACAAATTCAAGAGTAGTGATCGCTATGAGATCTCCAAACGAACTGCACTGTATGAAGTCTATTTTCGAACTGCTCTGTATGAAGTCTAACAACGAACTGCCCTGTTCGGGAACAAATACGGTCCTTTTATAGTCGACAAATCAAACAGTAGATATTCCCGAACGTTCGAGTCAAAACAGGCATGGAACTTATTTCTAAAGTTACACAAAAAAACTATTAGCAAAAAATCCGAACAATAGCCGGTAAGTACTTTACGACGGTCGGCGTGCGGTGGATATTAAAGCGAACAAAGCGCCGGCCGCGTGGCGGTAAAATATCAAACAGATCAAAGAGTCGTGCCGCTTGCGGTAACTATCAAATAGATAAAAGGCTCGTGCCGCGTGTCGGTTAGAAAACAAAGCCTCGGCGGCGGCGGCGGCGACGTGGCGGCAGAGATCACAGGCGCATGCCACGTGGCGGTCGGATATCAAAGGGTCGCGCCGCTTGCAATTATAATGTCGTTTATGAGCGGCGCATCGAGAACATTCTTTGATGCCGAGCGTCGTAAGTACCTACTTACAAATAGGAACTGTCTCGAATATTAATGTATTAATACACGCTATTGAATTCTTAACTATAAATATCTGACAAAGTTATTTTAACACTTAATTACTTTGATAACAATAACTTTACATGGTTGCTGTCCCGCACAGAAGAGAAGACTGGTTGTTTCTTTCATTTGTTATTTGATAGATACGTACGTCAGAGTTTACTACTTTAGGGTCGATTTCACCAAAAAAGAGTAAATCTTACTCGAGAGTATACGAGCAGTTACTCCTAGTATAACATGTTTTTACGTTTCACCATAGACTTAATCCAAGAGTAAACGTTTATGCTGGAGTAAATCTCTACTCCGCCGATTTTCAAGGAACAGCGAGCTTATACTAAGGATAAGTTCAATATATGGCGTCCGAGTGTCATTGTTTTGACAGCTGATTCGCTTACTGGCCCGCTGTCATAAAAATATTAGTACATAACTAATAATGGTATTGTTTGATACAGTTTAGATGAGTCTGTGTATTGTCTAAAAATGGCAGATAGTTAGAGAGCATTAATTGAGGATTCTGAGAGTGACGACGAATATTTACCAAGGCGACCAAGATAACATAGATTTCATTAAAAAGTTCCGTTTATCTAAGCGAGTAGCGTTACGTTTGCTTATGAAAATTGAACATAAATTGAAATATGACTCTGATAGGTAAGTTTTTACATAAAACCTACTCTGTGTAAAACTGCCATGCGTGTATTATCTAACATTCGAATCCAATATTTCTCTATACACTTTACTCATTAGAGGAGAAACGAGCAATTGAATTTGGATGGCGTATACAGTCATTCATTTCAATCATTCGGATTCACTCACTGTCACAGAATAACTATCCGAGAGTAAATTAACTCCAGTGTAGAGTGGTGGAACGTGGACGAAGTTATCCGAGAGTTAGATATAAGAATAAATATATTCCGTGGATTCTCGAGTAAAGTCATGTTTGGTGAAATCGACCCTTAGAAGTTTATTAAAAAACTAGCTGACCCGTGCAACGTCGTCTGCGTAACATTTTTCATTACTGCTCCGCTCCTATTGGTCTTAGCGTGATGATATATAGCCTATAGCCTTCCTCGATAAATGGTCTATCTAACACTGAAAGATGTTTTCAAGTCGGACCAGAGGCCTTAGTGTGAGTTTTTTCGACTCACGTTCGAACGCGTTCGATTGCGAGCGCGTTAGAATTTAGTATGGGAATTTAGTTATAGTGCCACCTGGTGGTCACTCGTAGAACCTAATTTCCCATACTAAATTCTAACGCGCTCGCAATCGAACGCGTTCGAACGTGAGTCGAAAAAACTCACACTAAGGCCTCTGTAGTTCCTGAGATTAGCGCGTTCAACCAAACAAACAAACTCTTCTGCTTTATAATATTAGTATAGAAGTATCTATACTAGTATTATAAAGAGGTAACATTTGTTTGTAAGTTTGTATGTAGGGGGTAATCTCAGGAACTACTGGTCCGATTTGAAAAATTGTTTCACTGGTAGAAAGCTACATTATTCGTGAGTGCTATAGGCTATAAATTATAAAGATATCATGAATATTAGTCGAACTATCTCAATTTTTGTCTATCCAGGCGGAAAAAATAGCTCTTACAACAGAGTTATTTGCGTGCGCTGCCTTATACAACAGAGTTATTTGCGTGCGCTGCCTTAACAGTTGTATATAATTGAAAAAAATGTATGGCAACCTGGTCCGCCTAGAATAGTTCTACAAAAAAGTCCGCGGCACCACAGATATAGTAGCTTTTATGTGTTAAAAAAAGTATTTTTCGACGTACTCATCTTTGGACGATTTTTTTAACAACAAAATAGAGATACGATTTGCCCAGAACAGTATGTCAATTGGTTGAATAGTTTCGAAGATAATATAAAATTACTAAATCGCAAAACGCCGCCCGCGCCGTCCATTCACGAACCGCATTAGAACATGCTTTGTACGGACGTTTTATCCATTTACCCATACGGCGTTGTGCAATTACGTCATTTTTCTGAATCATGGTGTTTTAAAGATTTTCCGCGGATTAATGACCCTCTCCAGTTATTATTTAACTTTTGTCGATTGGTAGGTGAGTTGTACGTAGTTGGTTGAATATTGTTGGTCTTTAAAATTGTTTTTTTTTTTCGTTTCTCAAAACACAATTACAATATTACTTCGTTCTCATTCTTCGAGTTCGAAGCTGTGATATTGTTTTTGGGATATCGGACAGTTTCAGCGATTGTTTATCATGCCTAAAAGGATATCACAACTTTCCCGTCAGACATCCCAGACATGAGACAAGAGCAGCTCGAGTACGCCGTACGGAAAAGCCTCTCGAGGAATAGAGAAAATATTTCGCAAGCACGCGCTGGGAAATCTAGCTCCGAGCGTTCACAGCGGCTTGCTAACCAAAGCTGGAGAACATCGCAGGTCCGTGCTCGGGAATCTAGCGCTGAACGTGCACAGCGTCTCAGTGATTTAAAACAGCATGTCTCTGCAACAAGGGACAGGGAGTCTATCGCTGAGCGCTCGCAGCGGCTCGCTAGCCTAGCTACATACATATTATTATGCAATAAAAACAAAACCCTCCTTTTGGCCGTCAGGAAATAAATCATAGCAGTCAGTACTAACCGGACCACACTCATAATTTCATCACAAGTTAAAATGTTTACCGCCCAACGAAGTGGGCACGGGTCAGCTAGTAGATTATAGACAGATACGTCAATGTTTGTTTGATGCATAAAAGTCGATTGAAAAAATAAACGTTTATCTTAAAAAACTTATAATTGTTTTTTTTTTTATTCAAAACGGGGAAACTCTTGACCCAAATCTCACCTGATGGAAAGTGATGATTAGGCCGAAGATGGAAGCGAGTTTCACCCGGAATCCTCTTACACAGAGGAACTGGCTATCATACCTCTCACTGCCGGAACACAACAATGCTGTTAACATTGTTGTTATGGCGGCAGACTTAGACATGATGGTGGTAGCTTACCAGGCGGACTTATAACAAGTCCTACCACCAACCAAACCGAACAAAAAATTTGCCCCCGCTGGGAATCGAACCCGGGACCTCTGGGTCTGAATCAGGTGGTATAACCACTAGACCACGGAGGCGGTTAGTGCCACCTGTTTAGCACCACCCGGGGACCACGTGTAGGGATTCGTTGAAGGGTATTCTCCTACGGACGCGGGTGACTCGGCCCCCAACCATTTACTACTACTTCCTACTCCTACTACCCTACTTTATTCAAATTTTGTGATTATTTGCTAAAAAAAACACCCAAAACTGCCAATCTCGCGAGATCTCGCAGTATTGTTATTCGTAAACTCGCGGGATCTCGCTTCGAGTCCCCATCTCGCGAGATTTGCATTCCCTAGTCATAAAACCCAAAACATACCGCTCAACGAAGTGGGCACGAGTTAGCAAGTATCTAATATACTGTTACGAGCTTGGGGTTCGTGACAATAAAAACAGCCGATTATTTAACCAAAAAAATGACACTTTAATTATCAAAACTAATTAACACTTTAAACACACTAATTACAACCACAATCGCACTATTAAACACTTCACTTCACTTAACTCGCAGTTGAAGATCGCTTCCGAAGATTCGCTTGTATCGCCAATTCAATACTGCCCGAGTCGCGAGCTTTGCGCACCTTATATAGTCCGATAGTAATTTCCAGAACTTTCGGGAATGGAAATATCTAGAAAGTTCGGGAACATACCGGTCCCGACTGACTAGGTGTCGAAACATCGAGAATGTTCTAGCATCGAAAATTCTAGAAAGATCGTGACCCAATTAGTTCCACTACTCGATACTAGATGGCGTTAGTAGTACGTTGTGAACCCGGCATTAATTCTGGCGCGTAACAATACGCTTGCAAACGACGCGATTGAAACGTATTAAAAGATTGGAACGCTCAAGGAATCTGGCATAAATATCAGACATCGTAATATAAGTACATTATTTTGTGGAAGAATGAGGAGTTGCTATAGTTCAGGTTAGGTACTTATTTGTTAGTAAAGTTTGTGAGGTTGAAGGGGGAGGGGGGGCTGGATCTACTGAACTGATTTTAAAAATTATTTTACCATTAGAAATTTTACCACATTATTTGTGAATGCCATATGCTTATAAAATACTGCCCAACGAAGTGGGCGCGGGTCAGCTAGTATTCGATATTTTGCTTAAGCTTTTAGTCATATTCCTTTTAGTGACGTAGCTAGACTCAAAGGGGGCCCTTTAACAAACATTTTTGGGGGGCCCTTTTCTAAGCGTATTTTTTTTAAACAAAGTAGCTCCTAACTAAGGACTGACATTGCAGCCACGAAGGAGACGGCGGGACTAAATGTACCTATAGGTTTGCGTCCACACATCGGCGCCCTTGTAGTCCGGGGGCCCCGTATCTTTGATACGCCGGTAGCTACGCCCCTGATCCCTTCCTTCCTGCGTCGATAGCATATTATTTGGATTACATACATTAACATTTAATATTTATTACAGGTGGTAGTTCATCTCAACCAGTACGACTTCCGCGAAGCCAAAACCATGTGGTTCGACCTTCTGCCGGAGACATCGCCAAGAGATTAGAGAGAATATAGTCACAAATAAAATGTTCCAATATGAATGTACTTATGAATCTTATATTTTGCGAATTGCAAAAGCCATAATTGCTGATCAGATCTGATTGCTGAATGTTAAGTGTATGCAGTCGCGTTTTATATTGTGCGACTGCCTTTTGGTAGTTATTTCTATACAAATATCGTTGAAGTCGTAATAAATCTATGTATTTTTACACTTGTTATACATGCTTTCAGTGTTTATTTATATTAAACTAAAATAATATTTTTAATATTGCTTATTAAGTGTACTAAGTCAAAGTAACATAATAAGTTAAGCTTATGATTATGTATGACACAAAGCATTTAGGTACTACTTTTTGTGTGAATTATAGAAACGGTTCATATTTTTGTTTTGTTACTTTTATATTGCGTTAGGTGTATTTTCCGTGTAATAAATATTTTAAAAAACCTAACGGTTTTACTTTTTTAAAAGGTATTATTGCCTACAGATTGAGTGGTATCAACCTGCAGGCAATAATGTCCCGATTTTCGACGTATTTGACGACACGGTTATCGCAGTGGTTGAGGTGTGCGTTCGCCCAGCGGAATGTTGTTAAATTAAAAGATTTTAATTATGCAGATATTTAGTGTATGACGTCGTATAATTGTGTATGGTATAAAAAAATTTGTGCACGCAGCCATTGTGGAGAAATTCACCAAAAACTGATTCCGCTGGGCGAACGTTGTCCTGGCGGAACTTTTTTTAATCCATAGATTTTAGAAGAAAAGAGATGTGTCCAAAAATTAGTGTGTATTTGTGTGTAATTGTGTATGTATGAATAAAATTAGTGCATGCATAAACTTCGGAGAAATTCAAGTTTCCGCTACGCGAACGTTTGGCCATTACCTAGTTTTCATATAAAGCGCTTACATAGAGAGCTGTAGATTTTTACATAAGTTGTTTTGAATTTGTTTATATTTGTTTAAAAAATAGATTTAGAAAAAATCATAGGGCTTAAAAGATAAAAATATAAACGTAAAATACGCTTATTAGGTCTTAGTTCTTAAAGTATGCACTTTGGGGTCTAGATTTTCACGTTTATACAAACCTTGTAAGTGTCTGCTACATGTTGCCAAGTATCAATGATGTTCCGTTAGTAATTAAAGAGTTATAGGACAATTTACCATGAATTGATCACTGTTTACAAAGCAGTCAAATATCACGACGTTCTAAAGGAATTGCATGGTAAAATGTATGCCAATAATTAGTGTATTCATTCAACTATTCACATGCAAAATTTCATGTCATTAAATTCAGTAATTAAAGAAAAACAATTATAATACTGACGAAGCATCGAAAACCTACATAACCCGACCAAGTTCGAATAGCTACAAAAAAGCGGCCGTGCAATATATTTAGGTAACATCCCAAAATTTACAGTATAATATCGGTATTGAATTGGTATAGGTGATAACACAATTGTTGTTTCGATATAATAATGTTATCACCTATACCAATTCAATACCGATATTATACTGTAAATTTTGGGATGTTACCTAAATATATTGCACGGCCGCTTTTTTGTAGCTATTCGAACTTGGTCGGGTTATGTAGGTTTTCGATGCTTCGTCAGTATTATAATTGTTTTTCTTTAATTACTGAATTTAATGACATGAAATTTTGCATGTGAATAGTTGAATGAATACACTAATTATTGGCATACATTTTACCATGCAATTCCTTTAGAACGTCGTGATATTTGACTGCTTTGTAAACAGTGATCAATTCATGGTAAATTGTCCTATAACTCTTTAATTACTAACGGAACATCATTGATACTTGGCAACATGTTGCAGACACTTACAAGGTTTGTATAAACGTGAAAATCTAGACCCCAAAGTGCATACTTTAAGAACTAAGACCTAATAAGCGTATTTTACGTTTATATTTTTATCTTTTAAGCCCTATGATTTTTTCTAAATCTATTTTTTAAACAAATATAAACAAATTCAAAACAACTTATGTAAAAATCTACAGCTCTCTATGTTAGCGCTTTATATGAAAACTAGGTAATGGCCAAACGTTCGCGTAGCGGAAACTTGAATTTCTCCGAAGTTTATGCATGCACTAATTTTATTCATACATACACAATTACACACAAATACACACTAATTTTTGGACACATCTCGTTTCTTCTAAAATCTATGGATTAAAAAAAGTTCCGCCAGGACAACGTTCGCCCAGCGGAATCAGTTTTTGGTGAATTTCTCCACAATGGCTGCGTGCACAAATTTTTTTATACCATACACAATTATACGACGTCATACACTAAATATCTGCATAATTAAAATCTTTTAATTCAACAACATTCCGCTGGGCGAACGCACACGTGGTTGAGCGCCTCGCAGGTTTGAATCCCGATATTTGTTTGGCCTACAGATAGTTGTTCCAGGTCTGGCTGTTTGTGCATGTAATTTTGAACGCACCCACGACACAGGTGAAATTCCCTAGCATTAAAAAAAAATCATTATGTACCAACATGAGAATACCAGCTGACACCACATTTTTCATAAATGCTCCGTTCCTGTTGCGTCGTAGCGTGATGTTTCCTTTTTTATTGCCTTCCTCTAAATTACTGGTAAAAAACGCTTTTAGTCTTTTACCAGTAAAAGAATTTTTCATATTTATTATTATTATTTATTATATACTTTATTGTACACCTCATAACAAGTACAGGAAAAACGTACTATGTACGTATATGTACTTTGTCAGCTTATAGCTCATATACCCCATCGATTTCGGCATTGCCCTTTCGGTGAGGTAAACTGTGCATAATAAAATTAATACAGAGAATATACTATGATAATTATATTGGATAGTAAAATAAGTAAAACAACAAAGGGGTTAGATGAAAAAAATTTATTAAATTAATAGCTTCACACTCAGATGTAATTGGATGCAGTCACTAGTAAATACAGTTTCACAGTCTTCCTCAAAGTTCCGAGCCTTGTGATTAGGCACACATTGTTCACTTCACTTAAATGTAAAATCTTATCAGCGTTCCATAGGAGCAGGTGTGACTTTTTGCGCAATGATCTTCCCATAACCGCCTCGACCCCCATCATAATCAGTTCTGTATTCATCTCGAACCTGCAAAATAAATAAAATTAAGCCAAATACTCAGGATCTATGGCTTAGCCTGTGGTTAGCCATAGATCTTGTATGAGCTTGATCTTGTGTTTGAGAATGTCATCTCAAGTTTGTTGACTCACAAACTCCGGGGTCCACATGTTAAAAAACATTGCATTTTTTAATGAAAGAGATTAAAACCATGCGTGATTTTGGTATTATGCAGTGATCTGTATGGCACAAAGTCATGCTGCTGGTAGCCAACCAGATAAGGATATTATTAATTATCTGCACATCCAGGCTTCTGCCTTTGACATTTTCTAATGATTGACTCTAAGAGAATATTAAAATTCTGAATAAATGATTGTTTCAGTATACCTGTCCACCAGTTTTGCCTCTTCCATACTGTCTGCCTTCAATAAATCCTGCATCCCAATCACATCGGATGATGCGGTCATCAAGTCTTGTACCATTGATATATCTGAAACATTACATTAGTTATTGTCATCAACAATGATTTAACCAATGTGATTCTAATTTAGCCAATATGATAAAAGAGCAAGACTCCCAATGCTATCTAATAAGATTCACGCAGAAATCTCGATAGCTTTAAAGAATACTAGCTGACCCGCGCAACTTCGTCTGCGTCACATTATTCATGAATAATATTGCCAAAAAATTAAAAAAAAATTTAGGGGTGGACTACCCCTAACATTTAGGGGGATGAAAAATAGATGTTGGCCGATTCTCATAGATACCGGATAAGCACAAAAAATTTCATCAAAATCGGTCAAGCCGTTTCGGAGGAGTATGGCAACGAAAACTGTGACACGAGAATTTTATATATTAGATAGGTACATGTGCTTCTACTCTATAAACACGGATTGGAAAGCTTGCATAAATTAGGCATTTAGAGAAAAATCAGGCGTAGATGTTAAAAATAATCGACTGAATGACAAAGATGGGGCATTTCCAATATAAAATTTGACTAACCTCATACAGTTTTCAGAATCATGTCTTGTGTAATATTCAACGAAGCAAAACCCACAAGGAGTCTTTTTGTACTTATCTAAACCCATTACTACTCTTCTAATATCACCGCATCGTGAAAATAATTCATATATTTGTTCTTCTGTTGTATAGAATGACAGGTTCCCAATATACAGTGTTGATGACGCTTTTAATAACTTTTCTTGCTCACTGCGGGAACCCTAAAGAAAAACATAAGCACATTTTAAACCAAATATTATTAATGAGCAATATTACTGAAATAATACCAGAAATATCTTAATATCTAGAAAATAAAGCAACCTATTTACCTTGAAGTGTTGGTCACGGTAGGAACTTATTTCGATTGATGAATTCATAGCGTCGGAACTTCTTCTCATACCAATATTAGCGCGCTTAAATAGACATCAAGTAAGCAACACAAAATACTTTCGTGTGAGAAATACAACGATTTTAATTTTCCAGCTCAACAACAACGTTTCACTTCACTTGACATAAAAATTAATTGACCACAGAAACCAAAATGAGACAGAGACAATCAAATGAAAAAAATATATATATTGAAAGGGTTGCCATTTAAAATAATGCAGTGCTTCATTCGGTGCGCTACGAGTTACGACACCAGCACAGACATGACACCAGACACGCACACTTGCCAAATAGACCTCTAGTCTTGTCCAACTCGTTTGGGTCGTTACATATTATATTGGTCTATGGGGTTGGCTTCCAGTCTAACTGGACACATGCAGCTGAATATACCAGTAATGCAAACAGTGTGCAAAAGCGCTTATTACACTACACGATCTATCGGGCCCGACCTGAAGGGACAGTGTAGTGTAAGTAAGAGTCCGCCCGCCGCAGTGGCAGCATAGGGTAGATTGGCACCCTGGGTGGATTTATATTGAGAGATTTCCGATTGATAATTATTTTTGTCTAGATAATAACAGCCGCACAGGTCGATCTCCAAGGTCTTAGCAACGCTTGCCGAGGCTGGTCTGTGGATGGGTGACCATCTTAACATACCGAGTTTCTTCCGTGCCTCGGAAAGCACGTTAAGCTGTTGGTCCCGGCTGTCATTTGTCCATCTTTGGCAGTCGTTACGGATAGTCAGAAGCCAGAAAATCTGGCACCAGTCTTGCCAAGGAGTACGGTATTACCCAGTTAATGGGTTGTGGAGGTCTGGTAGGCAGCCGCTCCACGTAAAATACTGATATTCAGCTGAATCCGGTTTGACTGGAAGCCGACCCCAATATATGGGGAAAGGCTAGGCAGATGACACGATGCACAGTTTGGTTTCAATCTAAACTTTCAATCGAAAGTGCTGTGCTGAGTTCGATAGAAGAATATTAGACAGACCGAAAAATATTGATTGACTGAAAAATACTGATTAAATTACACACACCGAAAGACCGGTGTATGCCTGCTTCCTGGATCTCTCCAGAGTGGTATGCGAATCAAACAAATTATGAGCATAAATAAAGTCTTCCAATTTAAGAACGGCACATACTTACCAACGACTATAAAGATGATGTAGATATTAAAAGGGAACGTAGGGCACTGGCGGTCCGAGGCACCATATTGGCCCGTAGATTCTCTCGTTCTTGCGGACCAAGTCAAAATCACCTCGTTTAAGGCGTTTTGTCAAGGTGTGTACGTGTCTATGGGTCAACTCCAAAAGATCGTTGGATGTCTTGCGTGTCCAACACAATTATGTTTTCAGGATGCTGTTGAAATAGTTCGTTTCTGTAACGCATCATAGATGTTTGTTCGGAACGGAATTGATGGGTTCTATGCAGTAATTCAGAGAGAAGAGAAGGGCTGCATCACTGACGCGTATAGAACGCGGGGCAGTGACAACAGCATCCTGCAAACATTGGTGGAGAGTCCTTACTCCTCTATTCTGAGGCATTGTGTGGGGAGAATAGCCAGGTAGCTTATTCCTTACCTACTTTATCGTTCTCTGCAAATCCTGCCTCAAACACCTACTTTATTGTTTTATATAATTTTTAGTCCTTTTTTGTGAACTATTAACATTAGTCAGAAGATATCTAAGAAACAAAGATGACTATGTTGCTGTCCGAAATAAATTAAATGATTACATTGCCCGATAGTACCTATGGGAGTTAAGTGTCGTCCACACACATGATGGGACTGAAAAACATCCGTTACGATTTGTACGAACTTGCTTTATCTCCGTCTTTACCGTCAGGGACGGGAACCCGGAAGTGTGAGGGCGGCGCTTTAGGGAGCTAAGTAGACCTGGCCGCTCCGGTCAACCTAATTAGGGTCCCTAACACTTATTACAGCTCTTTAGCTCAGGCCCTATATCTGCCAATGGCCAATGAGTACCTGAATAGGGTAACACGAAAACCCTTGGTAGATAGTAAGCATGGTGACGATTTTTTTATTTCTGCCTATTCGTAACGAGTGACTGTGAACAGAACACAAGTAAGTAATAGCCGGGCACAACGGCTTTTATTAATTGTCTTATCTCAGTATTTATTTCAAAGGCGGTCATGCACTATTATATTCTCTACTATCTACCAGCCACCGGAGGGAAAATAAGTAAAACTCACTGATCAAAGTGTCAACCACGGAAAGAGTTGTTAACTTGTTAAGAGTTGCGTAACTTGAATGTTATAAAAAACCACAAGCTACTCTTTTTACTTTTGCCAAACCACAACACGTGTACAGGAACGATTTAGCTTTTGTTTTTGTGAGCTTGTTACTCGTAGCGATCGCGATAGAAGTACAAATTCCATTGAGTATCGGCGTTTGTATTCATATTTGCGGCAAGTGCCAAGTTTTTGAACAGTTTATTTTTAGGGTTCCGTATACAAATGGTAACCAACGGTACCCTATCACTAAGCTTGTGCTGCCCGTCCGACCGTCCGTCCGTCCGTACGTCCATCGGACATCGTCATCGGTCTGGTACGCGGCGCGCAAGATGACTGCGTCACAGAACACAATAACCTAGCTCTGCGGCACTGCTTCAAATTGCAAGTCTAAATAATTTAAATTATTACAAAATCAAATTGTAATTGAAAGCATTCTTGTAAAATTAACACGTTTAGTTCCAATTTCAACCGAGCACAGACTTATCTTGCGCACAGTCTACTATTGCGTTGGGTTTTCGTGATTGGAATCAATAATCTATGATTGGAATAAACGCCAACGTAACAGAATAAACTTTTTGACATAATTGTGTTCTCTTAGGTTGGCCATAGTGAACAAAAGACGGACTATAAAAATAACATCTGATTTATAATTCCCGCTTTTCTTTTGTTGCTATTTTTGTTAGCCATGACTTGAAAATAAAGTTTCGCAAACTTATAAAAAAGTTATCACTTTTTTTTGTTCTGTTTTTGTTAACTAGCTAACTACGAATTTGCCATAGTTTCAATGGCTACCGTCGAGGAATTTGAAACTTTAGACGAAGAGGTTAGAGAACTAATTCAAAATTATAAACATAAAAGAGCTACCGCTTACGAACCTTGTACGCTAACAAACATCAAGGAGTGCCTAATTGGTCTCAGTGAAGTAAGTTTTTATATTTAATTTTATTTTTGTATATCCTTTATTTCTATTGGTCAAGTTCAATAAATTATTACTATTACCCACTTCCAATTTTTTTAGGAGTTCGGATTACTCAATATCAGCTACATTTTTAATCCACATTTAGACGTGACCAATAATATTTTACACTCTGAAGCCCTGGTAAATCTTATCAACTCTGTGTGGTCATTGTTACACACTTATAAAAATGTATCACAAAAAGCTGAAAATCTAGAGGAACAGAACCACATACTGGATCACAACAATAAACAACTCAATGTATGTAAAAATAATTATTTTGATGAAAATAGAAATTCTTTTCCAAAAATACTGTTATCTTTCTTTTTAACAGGGTCTTGTTGGAAGGTTGAAAGAAAAGATAAATTGTGAAAAGAATGAGTCAAAAGCTTGTGTAGCTTCAGCTCAGAGGATATCAGATCATTCCGAGGAGATGTTGCATAAGATGACAGACACTCGAGCAAAGTTACTGCAAGTCACTAAACAGAAAGAAGCCAATGAAAGAAAACTCCAAAATGAGATAACAAGACTCAAATTGCAAAATGAAAAACTAACTGACAGGATCAGGAATAAAGGTAAAACTTTGCTCTATGTGCAGAAACTGTACTTTTTAACCATTGTAAATTGTACCAATGTTTAACAACCATTTAGATGCTTAATTACTTTTAAAATGTTTTTTTTTTCAGATAGTCATAGTCATTCTACCCTTGCATCCCATGCGGCATGCAAAAGTTTGAAATCAGAACATGAAGATTATACCAAACATTTGAAAAGGGTTATAAGCAAACTAGAGCACAATAATCAAGCATTATTACAAGAAGTTCTCAAACTGAAAGAAGACCTTATTTTTAGAGGAATGGACCAGTTCTCTTTGGACAATGGAAAGAATTAATCTTTCCAATTAGCACAATTATTATCTATGTTACCTGCATGTGCTGTGACTAAACATTTTAATTATTTTTTATGTTAATTACCTAACTGACTGAGTAGTATTATATTGCAATTATCAGTATTATAGTACTTAACTAATGTTGATAATTATTTACAAACTAATCTAGTATAACTTGACACATGTTTACTAGTTATTGTTGGGGCTCAGCCTGTAGTAATAATCAAGAGTTGATAAAATTGTAATTAAGTAATTAAATTTGAGTTGAAAAAATAAATGGCATGATGGATCAACTAAATATAATTATTTTTGTATGATTAGCAAATTTTGCATGGGAACTTGGGAAGTGGACCACAGCCATCCCCAAAGCCTTTTGTCAAACAAGTTGCCATAGCTGTTTCCAAAATAGATTCATAGAGTACTACTATAATTGAACAAATAACACTGTAGACATACAAGACCAATGTCAACAAACTGCTCGAAAAAGCTGACACTATTTATCACAGCAAGCTGGTCGCCCGGCAGTTCCCACTGCTCGCCCGTCATCCCTCACGAATAAGGACGTTAGCAAACAATAAAATCCGCGACCTTTTTTCACTCCGCTGACTTGTCTCAAAATAGAATTGTCTCAAAACCAATAAAACTCGAAGCCACTTATCTCAAAACTCTACGGTACATACATTCATTCCACCTTTAAACCCCAAACTATTTCTATACTTCAATTCCACTTAAAAACCCAATACAGTTCTGTAGAGTCAACAGCAAAATTGCAGGATGCGTAAACAAAACACTTGAATTTTAGGACTATAAGACCCAAATAATTATAATCATTACTGAGTATATAGTACAACGATTCATTTATTATGCTATAAAAGAAATAAAAGGCAAAGTCACAGCTTCCGATTTTCTTAAGAATAAAGAATTTCAGCTTGGCTCATCGCCGCAAGGTTGCCTGCTTGTCGGTCTTCTCCAGATTGTACTTCGGAGAGTGTGTCCAGGAACTCCACGACCTCATCACACACTGCACTGCAACTTGTCATCCTTACCTTGTTGCTATTCCACCAAGTCGCACTAAGCGCTTCCAAGCGTCTTTCATAGTGCGCACAGCAAAGGAGTGGAACTCTTTTGCCTGCGTCTGTGTTTACGAATGCTTACAACCCTAATCTTTTCAAAGTTTAGAGTGAACTGGCTACTCCTGGGTAAGCTCGCTCTATCGTAGACTTTGTCTCTGTCATCTCTGACCAAGACTAGAGTCAAGAGCAAGCCCATATCAAGTAAAAAAAAATCATCTTGAGAAATTAGTACCTACTTACTTTAAAATAAATTCTAATCTGAAGGCGTGATCTTATATTTTTAGAAATAAGTATACTGTTTAGAAAAATAAGCCCCTAAAACTCATGTAAGTATTTTATTTACGCATCCTACAATGCAAGAGAACAAGTTTACTGACATAGCCCGAAGGATCGCCATACTAAAGTGGCGGCAGGGCACATAGCTCGCAGAACAGATGGTCGTTGGGGCCGAATAGTTCTTGAGTGGCGACCGCTTACTGGAAGACACAACGTTGGCGCGGCCTCCCACAAGGTGAACCGATGACCTGGTGAAGGTCGCGGGTAGATGATGGATGCGAGACGCACAGGACCGGTCGTTGTGGCGGCGCTTGGGGGAGGCCTGTCCAACAGTGGACCTCTTTCGGCTGATATGATGATAATGATCCTGCATTAATGCAGTCGACTTTACCAAAACTGTTTTGGGGTTTAAGGTGGAATGAATGTATGGAGCGTAAAAACAATGGCTTTGAGGTTTAGTGGTATATTAAGCCATTTTGAGATAGTTCAGGAGTGAAAAAAGACTCGCGGATTTTATTGTTCGCTAAAGTAAGCTTGGTGAGGGATGAGGGGCGATCAGTGGGAGCTGCCGGGCGACCAGCTTGCTGATAAATACAATCAATTAAGTAAGGGGGGGGGGGGGGGGGGTGACCAGCTATTTTTCTTCACTAGTCTGAAATAAATTTCGTGCTTAAAAGCAGTAGGGTCATCATGAACCAGTTTTCGAATAGGTAGGTGTTTTGAAAAAGCTGAAACCATTATCATCATCAAACATCTCACGAAATTTTCTTGGAAAGTGTTGATGCTCTTCTGAAGGTTCAAGCTGCATGTCTGATTGAAACAAAACAGGAGAACCAACTACAGACAAAATAATGAGGTAGATCAGAGTCGACCCGTTTTGAAGAGATCTATTCTCATGTACTTATGTCTCAAGTCGTGTCGACCGGTGACATACATAGACTAGCTGACCCGGTGAACTTCGTTCCGCCTAACAGTCGATTCTTTTTGAAATAAACGTAGCCTAAGTTACTCCTTATTACATCAGCTACCTGCCAATAAAAGTCCCGTCAAAATCGGTCCAGCCATTTCAGTTAGATTATTGTAATAAAACTTGATTTGATTCACATTTGATGAAAAAATAAAGTTGATATATCCCATCCAACTTCAATAGTTTCCAATATCGGCTGTATTAGAAACTATTTATTTATTTATTTATTATCATTTTAATTCGGAATACTTCCATAGCTTGTTATAACTATGTTAGTATTACATGCAGGTTTGACAAATAATGCTGAAAACTCTGCAGCAGCGACGCGGTACGCTTACGTCTGATGGCTGCGAAGCCATCAGTGTGCGCATCAGCAAACATTCCCGACGCACTGCAGAAGCGTGACAGCCCCAGCAGCATCCTGAATGCATTGTTGTACTGAACTCGAAGAGCCTTGATGGCTTTCTGCGTACAACTTGTCCAGATGCTGCATGTGTAAAATGTCTGGCAATATGCTTTAAAAAGCGTCACTTTTACTTCACACGTGCACCGAGCAAACCTACGGACAAGCATGTTGCAACGAACCGCCGATGCTCTTCGTTCCCTTTCGACATCCAGATCATCTTTGATACCCGCGGTGACAATGTGACCGAGATATTTAAATTGATGAACACGATTCAAGATATTACCTGCCAATCTAATGGGAGGAAAACTTTCTGAGGACTTTGCACCAAAAATAAGAACCTCACTGTTCTTGGCATTGTATCTCAAACCGTGCCCCTCAACATACCTCTCACAAACTTTCTCAAGCCTGAAACTGACGGGCTCAATAGTGCCATATCATCGGCGTAACTGATATTATTGAATGCTACTCTATCGACATAGCAGCCAGCCTGCAAACTACTGAGCTCAGTAATGAGACCGTCTATGTACAGGTTAAACAATATCGGAGCAGTCAAACCACCCTGTCTGACTCCACACTGCAACTTATACTCATCGGAATTGCCCCCAGCCCAACGCACGTAGCTCATGCACCTGGTGACTATAGGTACCAGTACCTACCTAAAGACATTTATGATCTCTAATGGTATCTTTGCTTTGCTTAACTTATCCCATAACTTGTCATAATTTACCATATCGAATGCCTTTGACATATCAAGGAAGCAAGAGAAGACCGGACTCCCATTATCTACGTAGTAGCTTACTGCCTTTTTGAGGCACAATATAGCACTCTCTGTTGATAGTCCTTGCCGGAAACCGTGCTGAGCATCATGTAAGGTAATATTCTGCTGTACTTAGAAAGGTGTTCAAGAGACTATCAAAAACTTTTGCGACTATCGTTGCCAGAGAGACAGTTTACTAACAGTAAAACAGTAGGTACGGGTACAGTACTTCAGTTATCTATTGAGTTTGGATAGCTTATTTAGAAAAAAATGTTTACAATTTTCCCCGATATTTTACAATCTTACGGCGTTTGCCATTTTCCGGTGACATATATACCTACACATTACACAGTAATGTACTGGAACCGCGACTGAAGTTATACCTACTCTCAAATCCCATTTCAAAGACTTATTTCTAGGCGTTTACCCATTGTTACCAAATGCCGTCTGCCATGGGCGATTTGGAAATCTTTAACCCACGTGCTGACTCTAAGAAATGTCTGAGCATCACTCTGCCCTTTTAAACACCCCGTAATAAAATACCTACAGTGATCATCAACACTATTTTTGTTGTTGTATCTAAATTGTAAATAATCAACTTGCGTTCTCTTGTGGTGACGGTTAATAAGTAGTACCTAAACATTATGAGCAGCGTGACGTTAACTCATTTACAACTGGGTTTGTACGTAATATGTCCATAGAATTAATTATACAATATTGTCCGGGCTTTTGCGAGACTGAACGCGCAGTCGTAGCCGTAACGACATAATAATATCAGTCCGCGGCGCTCGCGTCCAGCCGACTAGTCGCTGTGCGCTGAACTGATTCACAGTTCGTCGTGAATAGTGATGAACATCATTCTACATTCGACCGCGAAAGTGTGCGCACGCGCCTTGTTTCAACCGCAATCATTTCGTTATCATTAGTATTTCTATAAGATTGATAAGATCATTACATCACTGAGTGATAAGATTCAAGGACCAAGTTACGGGCGAGCAGTAGGTACACCGCGACTGCTTTATGCAACAGCTGTACCTAGTTATAAAATTAAGTGTAAAACAATAGACTTGACTGTCGGTTAGTGTGAATATTGTGTTGGATTTTGTCGGATGTCGCGACACGTACCATGGGGACGACGAAAAGACTGAAGATAACAGTGGTTGGCGATGGTATGGTCGGCAAGACGTGTTTGCTCTACGTGTTTACGAAGAATGAATTCCCAGAAGAATACGTACCTACAGTGTAAGTCTCAACTTAAGTTTTATTCTTAATTGGTTCCGGTAATGTTCGAGATGGCAGGTGCGTCGTCTGCCAGGTCAATAGGGCGATTGCGACAAGGTAAGTGCGACGCGAGTCCAAGCCTCTGAATTAGCGAGTCGGTGCCGCAACATCGTTATCATCACACATCTATAATAGTTAAGTTGTACAGAGCGAGGTTTGCAAGTTGTCACACTAAAACAAGGACTCCTCTTGTTGGATGGACTAATGTGGAATATTTTGAATTTTCCTTCTATTGTATTCATACAGGCGGTATTACACATCTTTAGTACTTTAACGGTACACACCTGAATCATATTGAAGTTATTTTTTTTTTTTAAACATATTATGGTGAAGTTGAATTAAGTCTCTACTTTTATTGTGACAAATACCTATATCTAATTTTAAATAAAAATAAAGACTTGAGATAAGTAATAAAATACTTGAAGCCAATGAGCCTTGGACTATCAACTTCAATAAACACATAAACAAGACAAAAGTGTATAAAACTAGTATAATAACTATTAATAAGCAGGAAATCGATTTGTCTTACGTCATTCAAATTTGTACAATACTGTAGAATTTAACATGATGACTAATCATGAGTTATAAGGTGCTATTCAAGATATAAAATATCATTTGAGTACCTATAGAGAATGATTTGACTGATGATAAGCTGCATACAATCAATGATTCATTTTATAGCGACTACGACTATGCAGCTCGCCTCAGTTGTAGCGAGCTCCGGATGCAACTTTCAATCGGTCCTCCCAAACCCATTGGAATCCTGACAGGTCTTGCTCTGCCCTTCTGACTCAAGTAAAGTCTAACAACGGGCGCCGTGAATTTTTGAGGCTCATGTTAATACTTACCTACCTATGTATAATCTAACAAACTTAGTTGTAAGTAGGTAGTGTAGCTCTATGATACCTTTTATCCATTCTATTTAAAAATAGTAAAATCTGTGCCTGTTATATCGCTGGCCCTCTAAGGAAACAAAGCAGGTTTACAGATCGGAATTATTGATGAATTTGGTCTCAGTAAAGCAGATAAAGTTAAAATGATATTTAAAAGATATCGTTGACTATTAAAATACTCAATAAATAAAATCGTCTCAAACCGTCCAAGACGCTTTGAATGTTAATTTCGCCAGCAGTAGGTACATATTCGCTACAAGTGGGCTGATATTATTGAACAGGTACCTACTTAGCATTGCGAGCTGCACTATTTATAAAGTCAAATACGTCGCGGCATTGTTGTATTGTATCTTCACGTCGTCGCTTCCTCCTTATGAAACTGGACGCACGCCTACAGCAACTTTGATTTCCTTGCGATCCATCTCTACACTAATGACACAGTTTCTAGCACATTACATATTATTATATGAACGGCTCTAAGAGATAATCTAGAGAGTTAGGATACCCTTATTCTGCGTACATTACTACTTCGTCTGCGTCGCATTTTCATTAATGCTCCGCTCCTATTGGTTGTAGCGTGATGTCAAGTAGCCTTTCTCGATAAATGGGCTATCCAACACTTTAAAGTATTTTTCAATTTGAACCTGCGATCAGCGTGATGTCAAATAGCTATGTAGATTAACTCCTACTATATTAGTAGACAGTGAAACTCAACAGCCTTACGAAAAAATAGTTATCAATTTATAGTACACTAGCTGACCCCTGGCCACTTCCGGCGGTATTTAAGGTGGAAGCTCCAGGGTAGCCCGCGAAATTCAAATATTTTTATGTTTTTTTGCAATTTGCCGGTCAGTGTGAAGCTGTATGTTGAACAAAATATAGTTCGCGATCGTAAAGAGTATTTATCTAAAGGATTATAACCATTTAAATCATCAATATAAACCTCTAAGTTCTTAGAACTCGATTGAATGTTATTTCGTGAAAAAGTCATTCAATCGAGTTGTATGAAGTTAGAGGGTTATATTGAGGTTGAGGGTTATATTCTTTAGATAAATATGCGTTACGGCCGCGAATCGTAGTTTTGTTCAACATACAGCTTCACACTGATCGGAAAATTGCAAAAAACATAAAAATATTTGAATTTCGCGGGCTACCCTGGCGCTTCCCCCTTAACAGGTTAATATTAGGTCCTTACATGTGAAATGGGCGTTTAGTATGGGAGGAATATAAAGTCAATTTTTTTTTGTAAAATACATTTAATTTATCAAAGTGTGCACCGTTATTATCTATGCACTTTTGCCATCTCATAGGTAGTTCATTGATCCCTTTACTAAAAAAACCATGGGGGTTAGAATCAATAAACTCTTTGAAAGCGGTTTGGACTGCCGCATCGGAGTTGAATTTTTTTCCTTGTAAGAAGTTGTCCATATTCCGGAAAAAATGGTAATCTGTTGGAGCAAGGTCCGGGGAGTACGGTGGATGTCGCAGACATTCCAATTGTAGCTCATCTAACTAAGTGGTTGTTTGTTGTGCAGTGTGTGGTCTTGCGTTGTTGTGAAGCAGCAGTGGACTAGAGCGATTGACCAATCTCGGTTGTTTAGCAGCTAGTTCTTCCTTCATGGTTTGTAGTTGCTGATAATAGATATCTGCCGTAATCGTTTGGCCAGATTTTAGAAAGCTGTAGTGAACGACACCGGCGCTAGTCCACCAAACACTCACAAGTAACTTTTTCTGAGTCAATTTTCGTTTTTCGTGACAAGCGCTTCCGATTATCGTACAGTATCCACTCTTCATCACAAATAATGATTTGATTTAAAATCCCTTCATTATTGTGTCGGTTGAGCAAAGTAACACAGCAGTCGACGCGTGTTTGATTTCGATTCGATTCACTCAATTCATGAGGTAGGTACCTACCCATCGTTCAATTTTTTTTTTTTCTCGATTTGCTTCAAGTGGATTAATACAGTTTTATCACTTACCCCGAAGCCTGCAGCTATCTCTGAAGTGCTTTGTGATGGATCCGCTTCCACATAGTCTTTAATGATTCATTTTCCACTTTGGACTCCGGCCGTCCACGGGGTTGGTTCTGAAGCGTTGAAAACAAAAACGTACCGTGCTTTCTTTTGCGACACCAGCGCAGCGCCGTACACATCATTAATCCTTCGAGCTGTTTCTGCAGCACTGGTGCCACGTTAGAACTCGTACTCGTAAATATACCGACATTTCATGTTCTCCATTGTGCGGTAATAAGCGACGCCAAAGAAAAAAGTAATGAGGAAAAACATGAATTACTGTTTTCAAAACTCAAGTGTACCAGCTAAATGAATTTATAAATTTGAATTTGGAATTCTTAACCAAAGAGGAGATCTTATTTCAGATCAAACTGGTCAGTACGACAAAACGCTAATTTCATAATGTAGGGACCTATTAGATAGCCTAAGACACTGACAGGTAATGTAGCTTTCTATTGGTAAGATATTTCAAATTGGTTCAGTAGATCCAGAGATTACCTAGGGGGTACACAACCTCACAAACTTTACCTCTATAAACTATTAGTAACTTGCCTTTTAGCAGCATTTGAATAGTCACTGTAAACATGATATTATAAGCCCTCCATAAATAGCCAAAGAAAATAGAAAATACAATAGCTAAATTGGAAAAGTCCATAAATACCTAATTGCATGGTAGCGCATTATATGGTCAAGGATAAAAACAAAGTATATCCAACTATGGGGTGTTTAAAGGGAAAAAATATTAACTTCAGCTACATATTTGGGTGGTTATACCTACTTACATGAACAAGCGAAGTAGCATTTTGGTAGCTAGCTAGGGTATCTACATACATACCTTTCAATTGGATAGAATTAGGAAAAACTAGTCAATAGTTATAAGTATCGACAGGTATTTGTTGTGGCGCGTTTTTATTGTAGCTTGTAACCTCGAACCTCATTAAATAATCGACTCATAGGTCGAAGCTACCTATGGAAAAAACCGCAAACATCACTCTTTCTCTGTGGTTAAACATGGATTAAACCGGAGGTTCAAATCGACATAAATTTAATGTCAAGTTAATAACCGCGAACACAACGCGGCGGCGCGCGGCGGCGACGTAGGTTTAGTTACATTGACTCGACCGACATAGGTCAGTAGGAAGACTTTCATCCTAATTACTAGCTTGGTTGAAGGACCTCAAACGCCCAAGCATTTCCAAATTGAAGCTCTGATTGTGACAATCTCCGCAGTTTAGTGCTGATATAATTTGGTTCTTATAATTTGCTAGCCCCTAATTCGTGGACAGATCGTTTTGCTAACTTGCAATCGTCCAAAATTATCCCAAGGGAACATACTACCGGGATAAAAAGTATCCTATGTATTATTCCTGAATAAAAAACCTCTGTTCCAAATTTCATCAAGATCAGTTCAACCGTTCTGACGTGATTGAGTTATAATTACAAACATCCATCCAAACTCTTCCACTAACTCACCCAACTCAACCAAAAAAGAAAGCTCTTGTATCTCCACGTTAAAACTAGCTTAAAGCGATACTATAGCAAATCCTTTTACTGTCGCAGGTTCGACAACTATGTGGGTCACATCACGGTGGACGGAGAAGAGGTGGAGATGGCGTTGTGGGACACCGCCGGTCAGGAGGACTATGAAAGATTAAGGCCTTTATCCTATACACATGTAAGTTTTCCACCCCCGCACTAAATGATCAATAACTTTTTAAAAGCATAAATGTAGAGAAGGGAAACCGATAATATGCTGCATTCGACGTTAGCGAAGAGTCTAACACGATTTCTTTCAGTTCCTACTGAAAACAAAGTTCACCACAGGCTCTTACGCTGGTTGCACATCTAGTACAAGGGCATGTGTACTAGATTGAATCGCTAAGTCTATCTTATTGACACTCATTTTGAATTTTTTTTTTTGACATAAGAACTAAGAATCCCTTCTACGCATCGTGCTGATGAAGGACTTAAGTCCTATATGGTTGGCTTAGTGATGCCGTTTCTGACGATTCGAGGCCACATTTAGACAACTTTTAAATAATTCAAACTATTGTTTACAAGCTAAAATAAGTAATTCAAATTTTATTGTTCTGTTACAGACAAACTGCTTCCTAGTGTGCTATTCGGTGGGCACTCGTTCGTCATTTGAAAACGTTATCCACAAATGGTATCCAGAACTTAAACACTTCAATGAAAAAGTACCCATTGTATTAGTTGGTGAGTTCAGAACATTTATTTGGAGGTGCATGGTTGCATGCTGATGTAAGAATGGCTGGAAAGCGTGTATTATAATTAGTTCCTAAAACGGCTTTTCGTCAATTAGTAATCAACGCTAAAATAGCTCATTACCATAATTATAACTAAGCGTGTGATTCTTACCTACTTAGTAAATGGGTTCGATTGGAAAGTCCTTTCTAAAGGAAGCGTACAATCAAAAATGCTGCAGTTCGTTATATTTTGTTAATAGATTTGTTAATTATGTACACAGCAATTTGTGGCTATTAGCTGAATGAGTGTTAATAAGGAAGAACTAAATTACTGCTTTAGATACATTGTTAAAGGACATTGTTCATCGCCCATACATCGTTCGCCTAAGAACCAACAGAGACGTGAATTCACTATTTGTGTTTTAAATAATGCATATGTTCGACTGAAACTAAATTAAAATCACGGACACTTTTCGGAATTGTAAAATATCCAAAATGATTTCGGATTTTGAGGTTATAAAACATACCAAACAATAGAAACATACCAAATGGTTTAAGATCCCAGAGCTGCCAGACTTTTTATCTAACCAAAAAATGGTGTAGAGTAGTGTTACTATGTTCTTCTAACATACGAAAGCGTGGTAACTTAGGTCGACGGCCGATTCCCTGATATCAGATGCAAAATACATTACTTAAATCAAAGTGTCAACTGTCATTTCATCGACTGTCAGTGTCAATAGTGTTCATGTCATACAGCGCTTTAATCGCTTTATTATTTTTGTAGGTAACTAAAAATCTTACAGCGCTGAGACCGCTTTGTTTCATTTTAAAATAATGGCGCCGGGTTATAAAACCCAAGTGAGTTACTTTTTAAAATGGTTTCGTAATTAAAAAGTGTCCGTTCTATTCTAATCATTAAAATGTAATTTAAAAAAAAAACTAGGAATAATGGTAAAGGTTTCGCATGTGTTGATTCATAGGCCACTTTTTACCATGTCCTTTGCACTTAGTATAGGGTTGCTTACTCACCCTCACTAACACAGGAGGTAAAAGTTTAATGATTAGAGTTTTATGGGTGACAAAACATATTAACTGTCTGGGATTGATTTTGTTCAAAATACATCGTGAAAATGAGACGTCTAATCCACAACATGTGCAGGGTAATGCCTGACGAGGTCATAAATGGCGTACTCCTGTTTTTTTACTCAAATAAAATAAACATTCTGTCAAGAGTCGCACTCTTGATACAAAGCTATGTTACTTTATTATTATTATGAAGATGTATATGTATATGAGAACCGAGAGGAGGAGACTAAATAATATTATGTAGGTACACAAGCTTGCGATTAAGGACGCAAGGAATGTAAGAATAAAAAAAAAAACATGCAAAATATGTTTTACTATTGTTTAAAATAAATCTGTTTCAGCTACCAAAACAGACCTACGAGCATCCGGCACCGCAGTCATCACCACACAGGAAGGAAAGAAATTAAAAAAGAAAATTCGGTGAGTTTATATTCCCAACAATAATATCGGCAGTACCTACTATTAATTCAAATTACTGTGAAAGATAGTATTGAAACTAAATATTTTTTAAAACAACACACAAGTGAAAACTGACAAGGGTTATCGTGCGCGAGCGCCGGCAGCTGCGCTATCGCCTCTTATCACCCGCTGATAATGCCGCGGGTATTGTGATATAACGACACAAGAACAATTTGTTAAATAAATCAGGCGATTTAACTCCCAAACAGTTAGTTAAAAGTGCCGTTAACTGCTTGGTTACTAAACAAAGTTCGAAGCATTAACATTAGCAGTATTTTTATGAATAAGATTAAAAACCTATCTCAAGGTTAAAAATGTACAGTCAACATTTGAATACATAAAATTCAACGATTTCATGATATTGACACGACGTTTTTATGATAGCTGATTATTGAGTTTGTGTGTAATGCCGCTTATCAGTCGGAGTGGCATTGTAGATAGTTGTGGAGTAGTCGAGCACATAGTGAGGGTGCTGGTGCACTTGTTCCAGAGCGGTGCAGCTGGTGGAGTGCTCGGCGCTGGAGCGCGTCAACATGACGGAGGTGTTCGAGGAGGCCGTGCGCGCCGCGCTGCGCAAGTCGCCCGTGCACAAGCGCACCTGCCACTACCTCTGACCACTCCAACACACAATATTTTCTCAACATGACCCGTGGAACTAATGCCCAGCCAAAACAAACTGCTCACAATTCAAACACACGCTGCTGTTTAGTTTCATTGAGAGTAACCATCGCGTCGCAGCCGCAGACTGTGCATGTTGCATTTTACTTAAGTAGGGATGCACAAATGATTGTCTTTGGACATTACATAAAATGAGTATTATTTTAAAACTTAGAAGATTTGCAAGACAAACTATGAGATAGTCAGATTAGTTGATACATTGAGATTTTAGTTAGGCAACCGTTGAATTACGTGCTATTTATGATGCTTTTGTACAAACATAATATATTATTACTTATAAACTTTATTTTGATTTTAAGTTAAATATGAGATATGTATATTTGATTAAAAAAAATGTAAATATAACCTAGATTAGTAAACATTATGAAATGAAAAAGACCAAATTCCTTGAAACTGAAACATTTGTATTAACAATGCGTCAAGCAAAAGCGTAATTTATGTTGTACTATTAGTGCGTCATTAGTTAGCTGAGGTATTTACCCTAGTAAACCTCTTCCAAGCTATAATTTATATAGTAGAATAGCTATTCACACTGCCACACGGTAAACCGGTTATAGGTGTACGTCGTTCGTTCTATTGTTAATAGTTAGCTAGCGTAGTAACTTATGGCAGAAGCACTCACGCACTTACGTAGTATATTTTCAGCATATCATGCAAATATGTAGTGGAGTCCTTTACGATGACGCCGATAGAAGCGCAGTCAGGTTTCAGTCGACAAACGACACGTCATCGGTCGGCTAACAAGGATTTTCCGAAGCGCAAATAGGGTGACGTCAGAAATACACCATAAGTGTATAAAATGTATTATATTTTACGTTAATTTGACTGAATCAGTATTTTTGTAGCACAGGAAACTAATGCAAACATATTGTTGATACAATATTGTAACATGTATTATATAGATTGTAATTTATTTCTACAGGAAAATGCAAGGAAACATGTATTTACATCAAAGAACGTGTAAAACGTGTTTATCTTACATACAACTTATTGCAATTCTTATCGTTAGCGCTTTCTGGTATTTAGTATAACATAAACTACTCCCGAACAGCGAGCGGACCAAAAATTATGATAATTTACAACTGTTAATGTTTACCAAAAAGTCTTGATTTCTAAGTAAATATATCATATAAAGATGAATTTGTTAAGTTTTATTTTCCTTTTATCTTATAAGCTATTTTATAATTAGTTGAGTCGGCTTTGATTAGATTATAGCAAAGCCGACTCAGTCAAATGCAAACCCAAACTAAATTATACATCAAATAAGGGCTGAATTTTTAACTGAAGAATAAATATGGCTGTTTGACATTATGTTTTATACAAAAGCTGTCAAACCGGAATTTTTATTCTTCTGATAAAAATCTGACTATTGAAAAATCGGCCGCAAAGTAAAAGAAAATCAATTTAGTTCAAATGTATAATGTGGCATTAATGGCACATACTGGCTTATGGATAGCGTTAGTTTTACAACATATAAACATTCCTCAGCTGTAAGGTAATAGCATATCCTGCAGCTGATTTTCTACAAATATTGTATCACGTCACAATTTCTTCCTGCAGTCAAATATTTTTTTAACTACCTAACGTGGTGACGACAGTTTATTGTTTATTCGTTCGCTTCAAAGGACAATTATATTGTTTCGGATTTATTTCAAATGTCCAGTAGAAAGTGTAAACAAAGTTTTGATCTTTTTGTTATATTTTTTTAAAAGAGAAGACCCATTGTACATTAGTTGAAAAGTGCATGTCTTCATTATTTTGGATTTCATAAATTATTAACGATTTATTGGAAAAATTTCAAAAGATGGGAGTAAACATGTCATTAAGGATTCATTTTCTGCACTCGCATCTGAGTTTTGCCTTGAAAACTTAGGAAGTATGAGTGACGAACAAGGGGAACGTTTTCACCACGATTTAAAGGTTTTTGAAGAACGACAGGATTTTAGGATGAAAACATGTTAGGGGATTACTGTTGGTCCGTTGGTCCATTATAAGAGAGACCTAATTCAAATACATAGCTATAAAAAGAAGCGAAAAATTAGTAGTATTTTTCTTTTTTTAGTATTAATACCAAAATTATGTATTTCAGTTAAGTTAATAAATATTTCTTAAACCAGACGTGATAGATTTTTTTTGTTATTTTTTTCTGGATAATTCTAACAACTTTCAGCTGAGGTATGAAAACTGTGTACACTAGTGATTTATTTTGAATTTGGAACTTAGATCTAGAATATGATAGTCAATGTTCCATAAGACGCAAGAAATTGCTCAGTAAAAAGAAAATAAGACTGTTTAATAGAAAAACAATCGTCAGTTATTTTGAAGAGACACTGTAACTGGAGAATACATTGTAAAGAGTTCGTATTACTTGCAAAATGTCATAGAGAATAAGCGCCATAGACAATATTCATTGCGTCCATACGCACACGAGCCACGACGGCGAGCACAAGGCAGGCGCGATACACTCTGATGATACCACTTGTCATTTCTTCTTCGTACGGTCTATTAGTTTGCTCTGCAACAAATTAATATGCTGTTAAATAACTGTTTGGCGTTTAGGAAAGAAAGGAGTCCTTTATCATCTACTAGCTTCTGTCCGTAACTTCGTACGCGCATTTCTTCCTTTCCATCCTTTTTCCCCTTCCCGTAAGGATTTTGGAATGAAAGCGACTTTGTTTTATACTATGTAAAGAAGATCGTGTAAAAAACCGTCGCGAAATGTTTGTTTCGCGAATGAATGTCCTAAAGCTCCCGCAAAGAATGTTTGGAAAATTTATCCACAAAACTACAGATATCCACATTTCTGACGGCATACGACACTGACAGAAGTGCATTTGGATTTCTACCTAATCATTCAAATCACAAAGATATCACTGTATCGTTTTTGCCAGAACGTCGTGTATGCGCACGATACTGAATCATGTCCGGTATCAAAGAGTTTTTCAGGTGACGCTTGTAAAATAAACCCCACCTGAAAATAACATCTTGAAACTTTGCTATCGTATCAGAAATTTTTGTTAGTTGAGTTAGTTAGCTTACTGATCTCGGATTCTTGATTATCAAATCAGACTAAACGGGGCATTATTTTAAATTCCAGCTATCGACAGAAGGTGTTCCGTACATCATCTAGATATGACTACAGATTCATAACCAATAAATAATACAATTGTAAAACGTTTATTTGTTTATATGTAACTGTTCTGACAGACTGTCAGGCGTCAAGAACGCATTCTCTCGGTAGCTGCACTCAGTAAGAACTCTAGTTACCTTAGCCAAGTTGAGTCCGATCTCGCTGAGCCGCTTGTGCTGGTAGGTGAGCGGCTCGTGCAGCTTGGCGTCGCCGCGCTTGTAGAAGTCGCTGTAGTCGAGGCGGAAGGCCAGCGTCTGCAGCGACACCTCCGCGTGCAGTGCCAGCTTCAGTATCAACGTGGTCACGTGGCCCCTGCGACAAGTTGGGGCTCTTTCAGGCACTATCTCCACGAGCGGGTGTATCGCCGCGAGTTGATGTTTTGCTCGTCAAGTTCTCTTCGAATCGCCACGATAATATCGCCGTGTAGAGATACAATCATAGAGCTGTTATAGAATGAAGTGGCAGGACGATAACATCGCCGAGAGTCACTCGCTCGTGGAAGTGGCTCCTTAGATTTAGTAGGCCAGAATGTCGAGTAATAGAATAATTTTATTTCAGACCGGGGTCCATAGGGTTAGTAACAATTTTTACTTAAATTCTATTGTTAGTAGGTAACAGACACATAAAATATACAATTAAATTTCGGTGTGGAGCCGCATCCACCTCCGCAACATCGGGGAATCCCACCGATCTACGAATACACTGAGAATACTGTTGGTGCTGCCGCGAACACGAGACATCAGGGATGCAAATCTTTTTCTAATAATCGCGGCAAAACCATCAATATTATTATCTGAAAACATGCTCGACGCACTACACCGCCACGGCAGCTTCAGCAGCACCCTCAGTGCATTATTATATTGAACGCGAAGGTCGCTGTTTGTGCGCTGAGTGAAGTTGACCCACAGGCTGCACGTGTAGAAAGACCGACAGTAAGCTTTGAAAAGCGTCACCGTCACTTTAAGGTGGAAGCTCCAGGGTAGCCCGCGAAATTCAAATATTTTTAGGTTTTTTGCTATTTGCCGGTCAGTGTGAAGATGTATATTAAACAAAACACGGTTCGCGATTATAAAAAACATTTAGCTAAAGGATTATAACCATTTGAATCATCAATATTACCCTCTAAGTTCATAGAACTCGATTGAATGTTATTTCGGAAATAAGTCATTCAAACGAGTTGTATGAACTTAGAAGGTTGTATTGATAATTAAAATGGGTATAATTCTTTAGATAAATATGCGTTACGGCCGCGAATCGTATTTTGTTTAACATACAACTTCACACTGACCGGCAAATTGCAAAAAACATAAAAATATTTGAATTTCGCGGGCTACCCTGGCGCTTCCACCTTAACTGGCTTCGTACAACGTGCAAACCTGCGGGCCAACATGTTACAACGAACAGCCAGCGACCTACGTTCCCTTTCAATGTCACAATTATCCTTTAGATCTTCCGTGACCCAATGACCTAGATATTTAAACTTGTCCACCCTTCGTAGTGGTTCTCCACAAAGTGCTACATTTGGAATACACGAGTATGTTACACTGCCAGCTTTAAAAACCATTAGTTCGCTCTTAGTGACGTTATATTTGAGCCCATGATTCGCCGCATAGTTTTCGCATATAGCGATCAGTCGCCTCAGAGCACCGATCGATGGGAATATAACCTTGACTCTGAAATGAGACGATTCGTGATGAGGCCCGCCTCATACGACAATATTCTTTGTTTTATTTTTATTTATGTATACGTTGCCCATACTTTTTTCTATACCGCGATGCTTTTACAAACAATAATTAAACTCACTTACACAAATAGCCAGACCCGATACAACTCTGTTTTTGGCAATACAAATTGTACGGGAATCGAACCCGCTCAGCCACTGCAACAACCTTGCCGAGGCATTTGTTATATAACCAAACGTCGAAAACTCATGTTCCAGATACATGGAAACGATTGGACCACGCTGTAGCGCAATGTTAAAGGAAATTGAAGAGACCAAGAAACAGTTAAATCTCATATTTGCAGGGTTCATTTGTTATTTAAATTCCATAAAAATATGAATCGCTTCAATTTCTCTCAACACATTGCTCTCCGGCGCAGTTCTCTCGCTGGTAAAAAGCCATAGCAGCATTTTACCCGACTACGCTAACAATGACGGAGTAGTGTGTTTGCCTTTGCGTTGTACCGACCAAATATTTATTTGTTATAGATTTACCTTTCGGCGTAACACAGTACCGTATCTATGAGAACGCTTCGGTTTCATGTCCCAGCATCGTGCGTAACTAACAAATCAAGATTCAAGCGTTACAAATCTCAATTGGTCGCCTTGGCCAAGAATATTGTAGGTACCTGTACGTGCGCGCCCAAACATTTAGGTCGGCCCTTCGACTGGCTAGGAACTGGTGGAAGATCTTCCGCTTTTCTTTGTCCAACGCTTCGTCAGCAGCCGTGAACGCGTATTCGCCTGAACAACAATGTTATAGTCAAATTAGAGCGAAGTAATTGATCCAAAATATTTACGAGTGAGTGACGCCAAAGAGACTAACCAATATATAAAACTCTTCCGTTACTGAGTGACTGACAGACTACGCACATAAGCTTAGGGTGGATTCTCGGACATACGTTTTCGAGTAACCACCCTAGGGTGGACGTTATGGGGTGTCAAAGTTGAAATGCCGAATATTCTTACCACGTGCGATTCTCTCAGCCTTCATCTGTTCTATCCGGTCCCGCCGCTCCAGTTCGGCGTTGATCCCGTTGTGCAGCGTCGACTCGAAGCTGCGCAGTGCCAGCGTCTCGTTCAACACGTTGCCCAAGTACGATTGTAGCTCCTACGATTGTAAACGTGTTATTGGCAAATTTCAATTTTTACGACAAAATAACACGACGTCTTTCATAATGCGCTCAGCAAATGAGTGGAACTCTTTGCTTGCGTCTGTGTTTCCGCATGCTTACAATCCTAATCTTTTCAAAGTTAGAGTAAACAGGCTCCTTCTGGGTAAGCTCGCTCTATCGTAGACTTTGTCTCTGTCATCTCTGACCTATACTAGAGTCAAGAGTAAACCCATTTCAATTTTAAAAAAAACTAGGGTTTAGCAAGTAGATCATGAGCCCTGGGCGCCCATCGAAAGGGGGCGTAAAATCGCCAATTATTAAATTTAAGAATCAAAAATTACCATTTTTTAATAATTTACTATAAAAAAACACCACCATACTGTTATTTTTATTTTACTATTTGGTTTATATTTATTTTATTTCGTGATTTCAAATCAGCGAGAGAAAATAAGTGGTGCGCTTCGGTGCGTAAACTGAGATCTAGGTTCGAATTTATTCTATCTAAAGATACTCTGTGTTACGGCACTGAAGACTGCGATGATTTAGAAAATACATGTAAAAAATTATACATGAATACATGTAGAGATTAATATAGTTGCGATGACTGTTCTCGGTTAGTTGGGCCAGTTCGAACTGGTCATACATTCGGAGCGGCGTTTGCCAGACTGGGCTTCACTTAGTCTGTAAAGGCCCCGTCTGTCTTGGGTTACGGGGCTTACCGTAAGCCAGGTGGTAAGTATAGAATGGAATCCGCGCAGGTTTAGGGCCCGGCTCTTACCGAAGATAATTCATGTAGGATGAAAATATTTTCTCGAGTTTTCCTATCTGACTCAAAAAGTCACTACTACCTATTTATCAATGGCAGGAAGAAAATTCAATTATCCGAGATAGGGTGCCAATGCCACTTTTAAATGTATAGGTTTTGCGGACTTACTTTACTTTCGTTATAAAATAAATATGTGTTATGTAAATGTTTTGTAAATAAGATTAATAACGGTTTCATATAGTGTAGGTATTTTTTTTTCATATTATGATAATTTACGAAGGGGTGCAACAATGATGCGTGCCCTAGGCGCCACTTTCTGTAGTTACGTCTCTGGGGTTATGTATTTTGAATTTACTTATATTTCTATGGCACGCTCTGTAGCCTAACAGCTTGATGGCTTTTATCTTGAGAGATGTCGTTAGATTCGTCTTGATCGAGAGCTTTTTAGCCGCTTCAAGCGGTCGGGTTTTTGGAGTTATTTTTTTATTCCTTGATACGTAGATAGTCTAAATAAGGATCCATGTACATAACGTTTGTACAGTTAGGGACTACTCACACCACACTCATTCAGCTTATGCCTATAGAAACAACGATTTTGTATGGAGACGCGTACGGATCCGTTCAGCTTTCCACACCTATTCAGCTTTCGTGTCAAACAAGTACCGGACAAATGTGTTATTATCATGCGAGTCCTACAGATAGAGTTCAGCGCCAATCTGCCCCTGCCCGCCTTCTCATTCTTAGGAAGCTACGCGGCTGATAGAAACAGAACTGTATAAGTGTGACAAAAACCGTTTAGCGAAACGCAAATGGGACTGAATAAATGTGAGCAGTCCTTTAGTCAGTGCTCAGTCAGACAAGGCCGGTTTTATCGAGAAGTACTGTCGGGGTAAGGACAGGACGAGAAACTGGAGAAGCCAATCAAATGCTATACCCTCCTGTCTAATAATATTGCGAAATTTATATTATGAAAACGTTTCATTGAAGAAACATTTTTCCCAATATTAATAACAGTAAGTAACATGGTGAACAACAGGAAAACTGTTTTAATTTTTCAATTTCACAGTTGCCATACCAAATGTTGTTAATTAAAATCATAACAATAGGCACTTGGCATGATATTAAAACCGCTACATAAGGATTACGTAGGTAACCCGAAATAATGTCAGCCGCATTTTCCTGATGATGTAGAGCAACATATTAGATGGACAACCAAGAACAGCAGGATGAATTATATATATGAAATGATGTATCATTTCACTCGACATGCATTAAAATCAAAACTGGGTATCATAAGTTCGAAAAATATTTGACCGAATTTAATATCACCTGAAACTTTTACTGTCGCTACTTGATTAAAGGAAAATAGTCGATATCGATAAAATGGATTTTAACATTATAAAAATACTTAATCCAAACAAACAGCGCCACATCTTGTTAAAACAAAGTTTCCCTATTAACCATAACTTTCGACTTTTATTTTAATTCTGAAATCTTCGAAAATCTAAAATGAGAACATGTATGTCAAACACACAGATGAAAAAACTGAGACCCTCCTCCTATTTTTAAAGTCGTTTAAAAGTAGTTAAGTGTTTAATGTAAGTATGTTAATTGATTAAAAATTGTATCAAGTGTAATTTTATGATCATCGATAAATCGACTTCAATCATTAAACGTAGCATCACAGATTTTTACGATAAAAATACAAAGGGGAAGAAAGGAATAAAAATATAAGTATTTCCTAATGAAAGAAAGAGACTTTGCCAAAAGACATCAACGCGCGCTTCTCACAGTGTGCTCGTTCACCTAACCACCATTTTATATAGACCCCTGCGGTGACTCATTATCTGATTAAATCAAAAATATTTTGCGTAGTCTTTACTCTCCGATGAAAAGTTATGCCATCCTTTTTGTAACAAGAGGTCTTGGAATGTTTCCCACACAAATTCACCGGGTATGAAGGCATTTTCATGCGTTATAAATTGCATAAAATTAAAACGATTTGTAAAAACTTAGCGTGCTCACAGGTCTAACACTTGGTCACAACTTAAATGGTTACTAGTGCGGCAGCCTAACATATGAGCAAAAACACTAATAGTTTTCGTGCGTCGGGGCACTGTATGCGCAGTCAAGTGTTATAATAGTCTTTGGTTTTTGGTAAAATGAAATTCGACCAAAAAAAAAAAAACGGAAAAGTGGTCGGTTCCCGATTCTGGCTTATTTTCCTCCTTATAAAAAATTAGCCGACCCACGCAACTTCGTCTGCGTCCCATTTTCCAAGAATGCTCGGCTCCTTTTAGTCTTAACGTGATGATATAATATGTAGCCTATAGCCTTCCTCGATACATGGGCTATCTAATACTGAAAGAATTTTTAAAATGGGACCAGTAGTTCCTAAGATTACCCCCTACATACAAACTTACAAACAAATGTTACCTCTTTATAATATTAGTATAGATAATTCAATTTCTTCTGAACGTTAGATATAAAATAATTGGGCACGTATTTTTTGCCGTTTCAAATAATTAAAAAATAAGGATAGAGTTCAGGTCGGCGCCACCTACTCCGCAGTACAGCACATTCTTTGATCTCTCAGAGTGTGAACTTTTGAAAATTGGTTCTTACCCAATCGTACCGGAAGACGCAGCTTCGAAAGGCGAACCGATGACATGGTGAGGGTCGCGGGTAGCCGATGGATGCGAGACGCACAGATTCAAAGTTAGAGTAAACAGGCTCCTTCTGGGTAAGCTCGCTCAATCGTAGACTTTGTCTCTATCATCTCTGACCAAGACTAAAGTCGAGAGCAAACCCATCTCAAATATATATTTTTTATTTAATCGGTGCTTGTGGCGATCCACCTACTCCGCCGGCCTCTTGTAGCGCGCCCATCAGTGACGTACCTGCGTGGTGTGATGTATCATGGCGTGTATGGAGTGGCGGTCCAGCGCGTGGTGGTGCAGCCTCAGCAGCGTGTCGAGGTCGGCCCGCTCGGCCGCCGCGTTCAGTAGCGCGCGCCACGCGGGCTCGGCGCCTACTCCGCCGGCCTCTTGTAGCGCGCCCATCAGACGGAGAGCTTCCAGGCGGAGACATGATACGCGTCGCATCAGGCTCCACACCTCTGTACAAACATTTATTTTTCAATTTCAAGCGTTTATATTTTCCTCATAAGAACGAGGTAGATAGAGAGGTAAATATCAGAATGAAGAAGTAAAAGAACATGACATCACCTGGCATATACTTGAGCCTCTTCTGCAGTATAGCATGTTCGCGCCACGCGTCGTGCAGCCCGTATTCGATACGTTTGACGCGCCACAGCTGCGTGAACAGGGCTCTATAGCGCGCTGCACACGTGGCCGGGAACAGTGTTCCTAGCGGCCCGTCTACCCGGTACTGAAGGGCGAACACATCCCAGCCGCAGTCGTCGCGACCATCACCTGCCACAAAACAAACAAGTAACGATTTGCCTGTCCAGGCTTTCCCCAACTATGTTGACAGAATGCTATAAAAAAAAAACGCGATCTGGGATTGGTACAAAGTGAAAGTGGTCACTGTTCAAGCGCCGAAAAGGCATGGCTTTATAAATCTTGTATTTTTTATTCGATAAAGTTGCTCTATTTTAAAGCCGTTACACAATAGTGTCTTGTTTACTCACAGTTAGGGTACAGATTGACATGCAGTCGCGCCAGCACGTGCTGCGGCTCGAACTGTGCGTTAGTGGCGCGTACGGCTGCCTCCAGCGTGCACGTGAGGTTGTGCACGTAGAGCGACGTCGCTGGCTTGTTTAGCTCGTCCCTAAGCATACACACATTAATAGGATAAGGGGTAATAATGTAAGAACCCGTCGCTGCTACTGTTATTTGAAGATATAGGTACTACTGCATTTGACAAAGTGTTGATAAAAGGCACTGGAATATTGAAGTACTACAAAAAAAGAGGAGAATACGCAACTCTCTTAACAAACGAAAAGCTTACCAATAAATGCATTAATTATTACACAAAATAACTTATTCTGCTCTCGCAGTAGAGCCCTTGCATACGTCGTATTTTAACGCGCCGACGGAGTACGTTTTTCGGACTCGCGCTCACGGCGCGCGGCGCTGTGGATAACCAAAAAGCTGTAATGTGAGCGTCTGAATTTCGTTTAAAGCGCGTTAGCGTGTCATTTGCACGTCGTCGGCGCTTTAAAAAAACGCCGTGTACAAAGGCCCTTATTTTCCAAAAAACACACTAATGTGCTTTTGGACAAATTACTACTTCTTACATTTTAAAATCAACTTAACTGAAACAAAGTTGACATTTGAAATTATGCTCCGCACAATTCATCTGTACTTATTGTTGTTCAGTAATATTATCCTACCTTTTACTATATGTTTTTTTATTGTTGTGTTAATACCCGAGTCGAATGAATATTTTTATTTATTAGCAATACTAGCTGTGCCCGCGACTTCGTTCGCGTGGATGTCGGAAAACGATGTGATGTGTTGCATATACAAATCTACGTTCAGTTGCGTATCCTGATCTATCTCACAATTAAGAAAATAAGAAGAGGGTACCGACTGCAGGGCACAGTATCATCTCTTCCGGTTGAAATGCCGACCAGCCCAGGTAATCTCCTGGTATAAATCTACCTCGAATCAAAATCAACAAAACCGACTATCGAACGAATGGTGATAGTCTTCAAACTACGAAACAAAGAAACGAATGAATCTAATTGATTCTTGATTTCGTCCAGCACAGACCAAAAAGAAACACATTTTCTCCGATTTTTATTGACAATGTATCAGATTGTAGAACACTGATTAATTTAATTCATTTTTACATTTTATATTATTAAAACAGTTTTACCGGGTTCATAGAATGGATTACCTGTGTAAGACATAACCTTTTAGATACTTTATATACTTGTGGTTTGAATAAACAGTCAATTGAATGTCGATATTCTTTATATGAAAGGACAGCATGCTTTGCCGACCCCTAAAACATTGCGATAAGGGATCGATTTTTAAAATCGATATTTTGTAGGTACTGAATGAGGAGACTGATTGAATGAAGAGGTCGTAACTAAATAATAACAGTGACACGGGTCGATTGATCCGTATGTTAAAATGGGACAGACCACTTCGGCATCGACCCGTGCGGCTGGTATAGTTTTGCCGTGCGGTTGTTATATTCCGAGACTGGAAGAATCTCGGTATGTTAAAATAAAAACCTTTCCGCAGAACGACCTCGACAAGCGTAGCTTAACCTTGAAGATCAACCTGTGCGATTGTTAATAGCTTAGCCGTGCGGCTGTTATATTCCGAGGTGCATCGCATCTCGGTATGTTAAAATGGTCATCCATCCACAGACCGAACTCGGCAAGCGTTGTTTTACCTTGAAGATCGATCCGTGCGGCTGTTAGACACCATGAAGCATACTAAAATAATACCATAAATATACCACTTATGTTAGTAAAACAGTTTACTTATGGATGCAGTTTACAACTCTCCTCCAATTAGACTCGAGAATCAGATCAAATTTTTGCATTATCGAGTTATCAACTAAAAGTAATCCTCTCAGACAGTAAAAGCGCACTACAGCATATTGCTCGATGCGCCTCTGGTCTCAGAGGTGCATCGATAGCATATGATATTCTTGAAAATATAATTTTATTATATAACAATAATATAGAAATTAAGTTGCAATGGGTTCCAGCTCACATTGGACTACGTGGTAATGAAAAGGCTGACCGAATATCTAAATTAGCAGCAGTAGAGGGTACATCATTTGAATACTTACCAGATTATTGGGAACACATTTCTAAATTCAAAATAAAATGTTATAGCTCATGGAAACAACACTTTATTAATATTAGTCAACAAAAAGGTATTTGGTATAGGACCATACAAGCCGAGCCTCTTCGAGTGCCTTGGTTCGATGGTGTACAAGTCAGTAGAAGTTATGTTAAGTTAGTTTTAAGACTTCGCTCTGGACACTATCCATCAGCGAAATTTGCATTCCTTATGAAAAAAGCTGATTCGCCGAATTGCAGTGCGTGTGGTCAGGTTGAGGATGTGCAACATTTGCTGATGGATTGTGTCCGGAACGGGCGCGAGAGGGAGTCACTGTTGAGGGAATTAAAATTAAATAAACTTAACGTGGGATTAATACAGTCAATTTTATCTCAACCTACTTCAGAAAGTGCCAAAAAGTTGTGTCAATTAATAACAGTCCTTCATCAGTGACTTCCATCGCTAACATAGTAATGTATAAATTATTGTTTGATAAGTGTTAAAGGGTACGATGGGGTTGGCATATCTGTATAGACAAAAACCCCAAAAAAAAAGAGAATAAAAAAAAAAAAAAAAAACTAAAAGTACTCATTCATTTTCATAACTTAACAAAATATAATTTCGAAATCAATAACGTCAAGTTAATTCAAAACATGGGGCTCATCATGGGGGTCATGCTACTGCGGAGAAATTTAACACCGCGTTTTGGAAAAACCCGTCATCAGTACAACGACATCTATCGACAACGTAGTTGAACTGTCAAATTAATATACTCGTAAGTTCGAACTTAAAAAACTCACATGTTACGATAAATAATGTTAAGATAATCCCATGTTCACTTTTCTTTTGCTACATATTAAAAGTTTAGTTAAAAAATAACTCAACAATATATATTATTGTTTTGGTGTCCTTTTCACACATTTGTTACTACTACTTTTTTTCAATAGTTGGCATAGCAAATATCTGGAGTCTCAATGAAAACTACATATTTTAGCGCTCGATGAAGTTTCTTCCGTACTTTAGAATTCGATAATTGTTGATTTTGTGGGTCGATTTTGATTAAATAAATGCTAAATGTTACTCGGGTTATCATTTAATATGTTCAAATGTCTTTTTTTGTAATATTTCCTTGTTTTTTTATGCAAAAATATTCAATGTACAGACACGGCAAGTCTACGATTTTATTATACCTATGTTCAGATTAATTAGACTTTAAATAAGGAACAGAATGGTACATACTGCAGCAGAGTCATCAGGTGGTGAACGAAGTCGCCTTGCGCGAGTAGCAGGTAGCGGCGGTGCGCGGCGAGGTGGTCGAGCAGATGGTGGTGCGTGGTGAGCGCAGCCAGCAGGCGCGCCGAGGCCGCCGCGTGCGCGCCCGCCACGCCCTCGCGGAGACCGGCCGCTTCCCACCACGCGCAGCCCTCTGTCATGCGCTCTCCACCTAACGTTTTTTATAGCAGGTCAGAAGAGCATCATCATCTTCCTTCCTAGTCCAATGTGACTTGGGATTAACATAACACGCTTTATCTCCCCTTCCGTCCTTTCAAAATTACCTGTTGGTAATGTTGCCCCTTTTCCTTCATCATATTATTTTAAAATACCTAATTACGTTTTTATAACAAGTCAGAAGAGCATCATAATCTTTTTTTTTTTTTTTTTTTTTATACAAAACGGGGTAACTCTTGGCCTAAATCTCACCTGATGGAAAGTGATGATTAGGCCGAAGATGGAAGCGAGTCCCGGAATCCTCTTACACAGAGGAACTGGCTATCATACCTCTAACTGCCGGAACACAACAATGCTGATAACATTGTTGTTATGGCGACAGACTTAGACATGATGGTGGTAGCTTGCCAGGCGGACTTAGAACAAGTCCTACCACCAACCAAACTGAGCAAAAAATTTGCTCCCGCTGGGAATCGAACCCGGGACCTCTGGGTCTGAATCAGGTGGTATAACCACGAGACAACGGAGGCGGTTAGTGTCACCTGTTTAGCACCACCCAGGGACCACGTGTAGGGATTCGCTGAAGGGTATTCTCCTACGGACGCGGGTGACTCGGCCCCCGCATAGATCTTCCTGCGTAGACGTTACTTAGGATTAGCGCAACACGTTTTTTCTGCCTTTCCGACCCAACAACTGTTTCTGACCCGGTTTTCCTTTATATTATTTCACCAAACAACGTTTTTATAACAGGTCAGAAGAGCATCGTCATCTTACTGCACTTGCCCCATGTTGCTTAGAATCGGTGCAACACGTTTTTTCTTCCTTTCCGACCTATCATCTATAAACGACTCCTTTTTCCTTCTTATTATTCCATATTTGTACTAATATTATAAAGATGAAGTGTTCGTTTGTTTAGTTGAACGCGCTAATCTCAGGAACTACTGGTTCGAATTGAAAAGTTATGTCCTAGTGTTGAATAGTCCATTTATCGAGGAAGGCTATATAACATCAAGCTACCACCAATAGGAGCGAAGCATTAATGAAAAATGTGACGCAGACGAAGTTGGGCGGGTCAGCTAGTCCTTCATGTAATGATTCCAACCAATATTCCACCAATTTACAACGTTTTTACAACAAGGCAGAAGAAATTCATTGTCTTCTTGACCTTGTTCCATGTTACTCGGGGTCAGCGCAACTCCCTCCCTTCCGTCGTGTCAGTTATCTAACTTCCCTTTTCCTTTCCTCCACGTCCACGTCCATCAGTCACATTTACATTGATAACTTTTTTTTGTTATTTCGTCCCTGATTTTTATTTTTCAACTTTTCTAGAAGTTTGCAAGGGGGCCTTTCAAACTTCCTTTAATTTATTCACCTTATTCATTCTCGTCACTCCACATATCAATCTTAACATAGTTATCTCCATATCGTCAACAAAGTAGAAAAGCCGTAGCCCAAAAATAACGACTAATTGGGATTCTCTAAGTGACATAGTGAGAGACCAAGAAGAAGAGGGAAGGACGGACTTGACTCTTCGAAAGGATTGGCCAAAATCAGCACAGGTAAAGTTTTTTTTTTTATATACAAAACGGGGAAACTCTTGGCCCAAATCTCACCTGATGAAAAGTGATGATTAGGCCGGAGATGGAAGCGAGTTTCACCCGGATAATCCTCTTACACAGAGGAACTGGCTATCATACCTCTAACTGCCGGAACACAACAATGCTGTTAACATAGTTTTTTATGGCGACAGACTTAGACATGATGGTAGTAGCTTGCCAGGCGGACTTAGAACAAGTCCTACCACCAACCAAACCGAGTAAAAAATTTGCCTCCGCTGGGAATCGAACCCTCCCTGGGTCTGAATCAGGTGGTATAACCACTAGACCACGGAATCGGTTAGTGTCACCTAAAGTGTGTGAGGAAATGGGAGACCTTTGACAGTTAACAGTCTAGATAGATGCCTCTTCGAAATTTAAGACTGCATAAAAATAGGATCCGGAGCGATAGGTACCCAAACACAAGTCTTTGGATTATTATGTCTTTACTAGACTAGAGGAAATAACAAAAGATGATGATATAAAATACCCAAGTTATGGTGTGACTAAGTTCATGGTGTGCGTCATATAACTGCTCATAAATAAAGCTTATCAACGCCCCAATGATGGCATACGTGGTGTTAATCATTCGCGTCGAATCTAACCATAACAGTGAGTCAATTAAATTTTACTCAATTATTGTTATAATTTTCCTTTCATATACTGACTAATGGGTTCACTTGTGATAGCCAATCCAAGACAATCCACAGTAGTAAACCAATGGAGACCAGCGCTTGCACAGTAATTTTACCTTTGAATTTGCATCAAAGTGATCTTTGTTCTCGATGCCATAAGAATGTTGTTAGAGTTAAAAACTGTAAAAGGACTGATGATCTCATCCAGTCGCAACGGCTGCGACTGGATGAGATCACAACACTTTTGCAGAATGCGTTCGGAGAAAATACAGTCCTTTTACAACAAAGCCAAGCCTATCCAATAGGACTCAACTAAGAAACTCACCTGTGTGTGGCTTCAGCAGCGCTTGCAGATGCTGCGCGTGGTCGCTGGGCCCTGCGGGCTCGTCCTGGCACGCCTCCCGCATAAACACCACACTCTTGCCCGTCGCCAGGATCTGAGCCGCTTGCTCGCGGGACATGAACGACGGCACCATCCATTCCCTGACGTCATCAACATCACAGTGATATTTCCATATATGTACAGCCCTTACCGCTATCTTATCGTAAGCGACATGTTATTCATAAACCCGGCTAAATGCCACTTACGATAAATCGGCGGTAAGGAGACGATAATATGTTAAAGGCGTCACGTGGAAGCTGCAATCAGGTTGGTTTTGGCATCCGCTTCGAAACCGTAGAATCGTTAATAGTCGCAGCATATGCCGCAGCCGGTAGATAATCGGCTCCATTTTCATAATTGTTGATTTTCTACGGGTTGCATAATATAAACTCCGGCAAGCCCGTTCCATCATCGGCCCACCAGACGAATGAACGACGATGCGCCACCGGCACAAAGTGGACATCCGACACACACGCGCCCAAAACGTTTTACACATTCATAGTGCGTACAGCTAAGGAGTGGAATTCCCTGACAGAGTCTGTGTTTCCTGATAGCTGCAACCTGGTAGTGTTTAAATCAAGAGTGAATAGATTACTTCTAGGCAAGCGTGCTCCATCTTCGACCACATCAACGCTTACCATCAGCTGAGATAGTAGTCAAACGCGTGTCTATCAATGGTAAAAAAGTCGTGAAGAGACTCCGCATGACAAAAAGATGAGGCTGAAGCAAAAGATATCGAGTACATACCTGACTCTGTACTTGTCATGCCACATCCTATCGATGGGCACTCCGCTTCTGCTTTCAATAAAAAACTCGTTGTATCGATCGTCAATCTCTCCTGCAAACAACATGTGTCTATTATTTGCATGTCAAGTTAACATACAATCACTAAGACTGTTAGTTTCAAATAGTTTTTTTTACTCCACGTATATTGAAAGTGCCTTTTACTTCATTTGCTAGGGCCGGCGCACATATGGCGTAGTGCAGCGCAGAGCATTATTCACTGTCAAACTATTATCGGCATTGTCCTCATTAACATAATATCTAAAATCAATTAACTCAACCACATTTCTGAAGAGCATCGAAGCGACTAAATCCAAAAGGTGCCGCGCAGTCACGTACGCAAACCTGTCAACCGGAAGCGGATGAAAAAGTCTCGAAAAATTGCAATACGCATGACGACGGTGTGTCGAGTATACACAGTCTAGCGAATAGTCGCAAGACTGCGTATACTCGACACACCGTTCAACATTCTAGCGAATAGTCGCTAGACTGCGCCATAACAATGGGTTAAAGTGACCCCTACGTTTCGATTCCGCGACATACAGATTTTAACCAACTTTAAAAAAGCTGGCCAAGTGCGAGTCTGATTTTCGTGCAAAGAGTTCCGAACAAATTTCATATTTTTTAACGTTATTTTAACACTAAAGACTTCTTATAGGTTTTCCTGTAATCTATAGGTAAAGATTTTGGCTCAGTAGTTTCAGAGATAAGGGGAGGTCAATTTTCGTCTAATTTCTTGAATCACTTCCTTTGATATTAAAATTATGAAAATTAAGCCCTTTCATTTAATGTCACACGATATTGTTCAAAAAACTTTCTTTTTTTAATTTACTAGTTTGGTCCCTAAAAGTGACCCCCATACTAAAAAAAATAATCATTTTCTCAAACATGCTAGGAAATGTGAGCATTATTTTGACAACCTTCTTCGAGATAAATCAAAATTTACTTTTACTGGCCGAGCACCGGCCGGCAAAATCCATATCTATCGTGTTTTGCTGCCAAATAAATTACATACTAAACGCATATCTATCGTGTAATTTAAAAAAGGAACGATTTTATATTGCGAAACATAGCAACCAAGGAGGTAACTTATCAAAGGACACATTTACCCGGGAATTATTATTGTTGTTGGTTGTTCGACATTGATTTTGAAATGTAATTGTATTTCAGTTTACGCGCATTTTTTGAGAAAAGTACTATACAAGCCTTGGCCACAACTAGGCATTGATGGACTTACGTATGTGTGCCTCGGCTACGCGTCGGCCCACATTTACACGTCGTTCATCTATGCCTCTTTTGCTGGCCGCTGCAGTAATGTACTATTACGTAACGCGTCCGTGTTCGGGTCACAAAAATTCATGTGATCAAATTTCAACAGAATCAGTCCAGTGGATCTGGATAATACGGCTGTGACAGACGGACAGACAGGCAGACACGCAGACTAACAGACAGACAGACACCAAATTGATCTTTTAAGTGTTCTTTTTTTTGATCGGAACCCTCAAAGAAGTTTCTGTAGTCGAGCGGTATGTATGTATATCTGCAATTTTCACAAACTACTTATCCGGTGTTAGTTATTAAAATTTGAAAATTCCATAGTAGGTCACCGTGAATGAGCCAGCGAGTGAGCATCAGCAGCAGCGGGTATGTGAGGGCGGTGAGCAGGCGCCGCGCTAACGTCGCCACTCGCTCGTCTCCGTGTCGAACGAATCTGTGCACGCATGACGCGAGCTCGCCACCTGGACAACACAATTTGGAGGTAGTTATGCAGGGTGATTGGTTATTAAGTATGTTTCTTGAAATAGCTTAAAAAAGAACTGATTTTGACCCCTACAACTGGGGGTCCATATTGGGTAGATTCGAGTTATCGAAGTTTCTTAGTTTTTTTTTTTGGATTGGTTAAAAGTATGACACTCGGCATCATGTGGTTAAAGCCACAAGGTGTCATACTTATAACCCGGAAATGCACTTCCTAAGAAAGAAAAAAATTTTTCAAATCGGTTCATAATTGTCGGAGTTATGAGGTAACAAACATAAAAAAAAAAAAACATACAACCGAATTGATAACCTCCTCCTTTTTGGGAAGTCGGTTAAAAAAAGGAATTGAAAGGAAAGGCCACGGTTACGAAGCCGCAGGATTAAACCAGCAAAAAAACTGGCCAAGTGCGAGTCGGACTCGCGTGCAATGGGTTCCGATCCAATTTAATTTTTTTTAAATGTTATTTTAACACTACAGACTTCATATAGGTCTTCCGATAATTTATAGGTATAGAACTATGATCTGTATTTTTTTTTAAATTTTAGGCTCACTAGTTTCGAAGATAAGGGGGGAATTGTAATATAAGGTATAATTTCTTGAATTACTTCAAAACTATTTATTTACAAATCATTTTAAATTATTCACAAAAGTCTATTATCTATACTAATCTATACTAATATTATAAAGCAGAAGAGTTTGTTTGTTTGTTTGTTTGGTTGAACGCGCTAATCTCAGGAACTACTGGTCCGATTTGAAACATTATTTCAGTGTTAGATAGCCCATTTATCGAGGAAGGTTATAGGCTATATATCATCACGCTAAGACAAATAGGAGCGGAGCAGTAATGGAAAATGTGACGCAGACGAAGTTGCGCGGGTCAGCTAGTAATATAATAATAATATTATAAAGCAGAAGAGTTTGTTTGTTTGTTTGATTGTTTGTTTGTTTGGTTGAACGCGCTAATCTCAGGAACCACTGGTCCGATTTGAAAAATTCTTTCAGTACTAGATAGCCCATTTATCGAGGAAGGCTATAGGCTATATATCATTACGCTAAGACCAATAGGAGCGGAGCAGTAATGAAAAATGTTACGCAGACGACGTTGCACGGGTCAGCTAGTATATAACAAATTTCAAAAGAATCGGTCCAGTAGATCCGGAGAAAACTAACTGTGACAAACGGACAGACAGACTGACACCTGGGTGATCCTATAAGGATTTTTTGCAGATGTTCGGAACCCTAAAAGATTACTTTGAACATTTCCATGAAAGTTAGAATGCTATGCATTCAGCGCAGCATTCGCCCTGCTAAGGCCAGAACTTCATAGTTTTAGTAAAAGAGTACCTTTCTTATGGTGAGCAGCGTGTGCTATATTGGCGAGCCAAGTGAGTCGGTGCAGCGGCTCCTGCGCCCACACGCACACTCTACGCAGAGTGCCGCCACCGCCATCGCCTTCACAAGCCTAGTTTAACAAAGAAAAAAAAAATAACATACCATTTTCATAGTGTCTATTATGAATATTGATATGTTACTTAACATACCTGAGACTGTAATAGAGCCACACTGCGATAATATTCGGTAAGTTCATCTCTGATTGATGCCACAAGTCCTTCTCCCATTAGGCCTGAATAACAAAATCAATGTTAGGGTAAGAACAAGACCTACATGAAGGTGCAACTAGATTGCGACCGACTAATCGAACCACAGAAATATAAAAAAAGGAGAAGTGGCAAGGAGGTGTGTCGGTGTCGTCGCTATATGCGCTCGTACCCCATGCAATGCGCAAATGGCCGTCGCACATAGGGGTATTTTGCTAATCTAGTCGGTCATAAATCAATTTATAAAAAGTTATCGCAGGTAAAAAACAACTGGTGCCTATAGTTATTGAATGACTAGAGAACACTAGACAACCCATCCCAGGTCTCTTATCAGATGCACCTGCGCGCTTGTTTAGTCGGAAGTTAGTCATCGCTTCAACTGCACTTATCTTATGCGTTTCCTAAGTGTGATAGTATCTGACAAAAAGTTAAATATTTTCGTGACTACCGACTTCTTTTTAAATATTGTAATGGATATGGATCAAGGAGGTAAGAACGCATATTGTTAAAATACTATACTGTATTTTTTTCTTGTATTTTTTTGATGGGGTATTGTTATTTTACGTTTGAAAATATAGTTCAAAAATTCTTATGATTTCTATCCCAATTTTAAGTTTGAAAAGGTTTTTGTTGTATTTCCGGTTTCTTCCCGGTTATAGTGTTAATTGATAACGATAGGTTATAGTTTATATACAATTATTATGGCCTTATTAGCCGCACATACCCGCTCCCTTTTTGCCAGAGGTGTGAGACCAAGACAATGAAAAATAAAATAATTGAAATTTACACTATGCTGGTAATTATTTGGTTTCAGGGTTACCTGGTCACTCAGGTGTTAGAGTAGTAACCCGTAGTTCACTTTTTGATAAAATGAAAGAGCAAAATTTGCCTAATTTTGAAGAAAAATTAAATTATTTGGAAAATTGGATTTTGTCCAGCGAAAACTACTCTGAAGATGAATTAAAGGCGTCGAAGCAAAAGTTTTCGCATATTAAGTCGAAATTTAAACTTAGGTGGAAAAAACCTGATAAAATGGAAGCTAGATTTCTTCTTAATAATGACGATGGCTAAAAAATACAGACAGAATTTCGCGAGAAAATTTTCAAGGGTCAAGTGTAACACTGATATTATAAATAGATTATTACTCAGTTCCGACCCCCTGATTACTGGAATGAGAGCAGCCCCCAAAAAAAGCACGTTGCCATTCACGAAAGAAGCAATTGCTTTGATCCTGCTGTACCTGACTCTGAGAGAGACTCAGATTCTGATTTGGAGGAGGTTTCTGGAGGCACTGTAAGTGATGAGCATGATGAAGAACCATGGGGCTCATATTCGTAATAGTTACATGAATTTTATAACATTTTGTTTATGAAAATAATAAATATCGAAGTTATTAATTACTAAAATATATTTTTATCACATTTTTTCCCAATATTCTCAGTAATTATTCATTAAAAAGAAAAATATGGCTTATAGTTAACCAGGGCAAGTCCCTGGAGCAAAAAAACTAAACATATAATTTTGACCGGCTAGATCAGCAAAATACCCCTATGTGCGTCGCCGCGAACTACGGGCTTTCGACCGCGATTGTGACAAATAATAAGAATGCCGTGTTGTTCAGTGTTTTCTTGTAAAAACCGAAGCACAAATCAACACTTTGTTAATCATGGAATCACTTATCTTAGGTCAGTACTATATTTTACTATATTTGTCTTTAAAATCAACAAAAACAACTAATCGTGAAACATTTCTTACTCTTACTATGTTATTTTCGTTTCCAAATATCACAGCGACTGTACTATTTTTGCAATATATACATACATTACTCCTTAACCACTACTTAAGTTTGTCGGTAAGTGACTGAACAAGCAATGTAAAAATCACAAAACGATACTTTATTAAGCGGGTGCGACGCGTAGTACGGCCGCTTGGTTGTTACGCGAGTTAATGATGCGATAGTAAGCTATCGACAAAAATGTCGATTGGCGAACGAAATCTTGCTATAAAAGTTTATTTTCAATTAGTCAACCGTTTTAACCCGGTTAAAAGATCGATGTAAAATAACGTGTATTTACTTATTTTAATTATTAACAGCGTAATAGAGAAATACGTAACAAAGTTTCGTAAAGTGAGTTAATTAAATTTTAGATAAATAATAATTGGGAGTGTTGTAATATTTTCTAGACATGCCGTTTTTTGTTTATTTTATTTTAAAGACTGCAAAAACTCGGATTTAGTCAGTCACTAGTGTATATGTAAAATAAATTGGTTTTCGTTGGGTTTATAATTGTTTGTAAAGTACGTTCTGTTTGAGAATTGTGGGTGTGTGCGCGATTGCGTATCTATTGCTTTTACTGAAGTGCATGTGTAGTAGTTGGCGTTTGGTGGGGCTGTAGTGGCGACACGAGATTCCTATACATTTTCGTCTCGGCATATCTCCTTATTTATTATATCTATGAATCGAACGCATTTTCGTTTGAATTTAATGCTGGCGCACTTCACTAGTGTAATTAAAGTATTTGTCAAAATATTCGCGTCACTTGTGCGATACAAAATTAACCTTATTTTGAAACACATAAGGTATATTTTGTATTGCACAAGTGAAGAGAATATTTGCCAAGTGAAGTGCCAGCATAAAGGACAGAACCATTTATCTTCGACTTACCCTGCGGCATAAGTCCAGAGGCAGGGTCGATGAACTCCTTGAGTCGGTCGTGCAGGAACCCCAAATGCGCGATGCGCGCGTGCAACGCTTGCTGCGGGCGCGGCACGACGCTGGACACGCGCGACCGCACGCCAGTAGCCGCCAGCACTGCTTCACGCACGCACGTACGCTCGTTTGTTCGATCTAAGACAAGCACACATTTTTAGGGTTCCGTAGCCAAATGGCAAAAACGGAACCCTTATAGATTCGTCATGTCTGTCCGTCCGTATGTCACAGCCATTTTTCTCCGAAACTATAAGAACTATGCTGTTGAAATTTGGTAAGTAGATGTATTTCGTGAATCGCATAAAGATTTTTACACAACAATAGAAAAAAGACAATAAATTTTGGGGGTCCCCATACTTAGAACTGAAACTCGAAATTTTTTTTTTCATCCTACCCATACGTGTGGGGTATCTATGGATAGGTCTTCAAAAATGATATTGAGGTATCTAAAATATTTTTTTCTAAACTGAATAGTTTGTGCGACAGACACTTCCAAAGTGGTAAAACGTGTGTCCCCCCCCCCCTTAACTTCTAAAATAAGAGAATGATAAAACTAAAAAAAAATATACCGCGTGTATCTGACATCGACGCACAAACGATTTCCATGGGTCCAGGGCATGATTCTGGACACCCTAGACTTAGAATGTTTTCGTCGGCTTTTTTCTAATTTTTTCATTTTTTTCAAGGGTTTCTTTTACTTTAGACTGCTCATAATCGTTATTCTGACCTAACCCAATGAGATTTTAATAAAAAAATAATTAATTAACTACTTTCACTAAAAAGAGCAATCTGAGACCACAAATAGATATCACCTCAGCTGAGCTGAGGTATTTGTGGTACCTATTTGTGGTACTACTGGGGTTCTTCGATAGCCTCACGAATTCAATCTTTGAGGTCTTGAATCGACGCTGGGCCGTTGGCGTAGACCTTCTCTTTCACGTGGCCCCAAAGGAAGAAGTCACAAGGTGTTAAATCACAAGATCTCGGTGGCCAATTGTGATCACCTCTTCGAGAGATAACACGGTCCGGAAACTTTTCCCGTAAAAGATCAAAGGTTTCGTTGCTTGTGTGGCACGTAGCGCCGCCTTGTTGAAAGAAAGTTGTCCAGATCAATACCAGCCGATTCCGGTCTTAAAAAATCATTAATCATCTCTACAACAATTGGCCACAGAGATCTTGTCGACTTCTTCCTTTGGGGCCACGTGAAAGAGAAGGTCTACGCCTACAGCCCAGCGTCGATTCAAGAGCTTAAAGATGGAATTTGTGAGGCTATAGAGGACATAGGGCAGCCACTTTGCGATTTGGTTATGGAAAATTTCATTTCATGAAAAGGATATTATGGTTCTGTAAGTGTAGTCGTGGTAGTCATTTGTCTGATGTTATTTTCCTCTATTAACGGCATACCTTCCTCTTTGTTATGAAATAAACATCCGATCATTTGATAATGGCATTTTTCTTTGAATATCAAAATAACACCTCTTAATGGAAAACCCTGTATATTATGTACACAACACATATCACATTAGTAATAGGGGTTAAAGTATGAAATTGTCGTTTTATTGTAATAGGTACTTCGAATTGACATAGAACCTTCATGGTTTGAGATTTTTGAGTGGATTTTTTTTCATATGGTTCCTATGAAGTTCTCTCTCTTTTAGAAAATGTGCAACATTCGACTATCGACTTTCAGTTGTATTTTTTATTTAGCTTAGACAAAAAAGATGGATACTTCGAAAATTCGAGTGATTTTTCAAATACGAGTTCCCACGCGGAACTAACGCGGCAGAAACAGCTCGAACTATCAATATTGCGTTTGGAGAGGGGACTGCTAATGAACGCACCGTGCGATTTTGGTTTAAACGCTTTCGTGATGGAAACTTTGATTTGAAGAACGAACCACGTGGAAGACCGCACAGGTAAATAACAATGAAGAGATGGTGTAAGGCGATCCGAGCCAAACTACCCAGGAATTAGTGGCATGGTTTAACGTTACCTTACCAACAATATTGACTCGTTTGCGTCAAATCAATAAAATAAAAAAAATGGGTACATCATGATTTGACTGATCTGCAGAAAGAAGAAACACGTGTTGAAACTTGTGTTGCCTTGTTGAATCGATACACAAATGAAGGAATATTGGATCGAATTGTGACATGTGATGAAAAGTGGATTCTTTACGATAACCGTAAGCGAAAAATGCAATGGCTGAGCCCAGGTCAAACGCCGTAACAGTGTCCTAAAACAAAGCTTACCAATAAAAATGTAATGATAACTGTTTGGTGGCCTGGTGGTGTTATCTATACCAATATTATCTATACTAATATTATAAAGCAGAAGAGTTTGTTTGTTTTTTTGATTGTTTGTTTGGTTGAACGCGCTAATCTCAGGAACTCCTGGTCCGATTTGAAAAATTCTTTCAGTCAGTGTTAGATAGCCCATTTATCGAGGAAGGCTATAGGCTATATATCATCACGCTAAGACCAATAGGAGCGGAGCAGTAATGGAAAATGTGACGCAGACGAAGTCGCGCGGGTCATCTAGTACTTTAAATTTTATTAACTGTCTTTTCCAACATGGCTACATCTGTAACCCTAAAACTCGCCGCTAGATGGAGTTGTAACGCTACATGACTAAAGCATTTTGACTCCAGAATGATCTCGATTAGTGTTACATTTAGTTTTATGAAAAGTGGGCGTGCGTTTGTTGAGACAAGTAGTGTTACAAACTAAAATATCACAGTGTTACAGACAGGTAAGATCTTGTTGCTTACGTCAATAATAATTTGTCTAATGAACAGTTACAAGTCGAATTATTACAGTTTATTGCTAAAGAATTGAATTAAACTAGCTCAATATTTATGTATTATACTGATATATTTTGTATTGTATCAGTATTTCAGATGCGATTTATTGTAATATTGTGTACACACGCGTTGTAACAGTATTTGACGAAAAATGTATATGTATTGTCTGAATATTTCGACTTGTAATCTTGTTTTATAACAAAGTTTAGGTAATTTCAGATTATTGGATTTGAATAATATTTATGATTCTAGGGACAAAATCAAACGGAATGACGCAATTCTGCGTTTAGCTCTAAGGGATAAAAAAGAAATACCCGCCGATGATCATCAAAAGATTGGGGGCACGAACTTGCAAGGTAAGATGCCTACTATACCTACCTATTTTTACCAGGTTATTTTTTAATTTTAAAAGTTAATAGCTTAGTTCTTTTGTATAAATGTTGGCTCGAAGTTGAGTCGTCATTATTAATGTCGATTTAATTTGCATTTACAGATATAACAATAAGGGCCTCTTTCACCACCCTTGAGTAAAGTATCGAGTAGACTAATCGCCACTTAAAGTCATACGTAACTGCACGTGTCAATTTCACGACGTTCGAGTAGCACTAATCAATGATTAAACTGACCAGTAACTTACTTGCCACATCGTCTGCCAATTAGCGTGTTTACTTGACGGTTGACAAATTTTCACTATACATTTTTGGAAATATCTCGAAAACCATAAGTCCTATCAACTTAATTCTTTTTGTAAAAGTGGTTTTGGGTCAAGACCTTTATTTTAAAACTAATTTCAAAACCCTATCACTTAAAACAAAAAATCACATTTTCAATCTACGTAATTATTCACAATACAAAAACCTTACATCTTAATTCGCATTTAAACTAGAATCTAACTAAACCTATGATGCGAAAATATCCTTATAACACTAATTAGAGAATGCTAAACCTAATCTAATCTGATTCAATTATAATTCTAATTAGTTTTCCTTACAATTTCCTTGTTTGATACGGTCGCGTCCACCATTACTTGCGCCTATGGACGCGGACGGGGTCTTATCACCGACACTAACACAGTTTGGTATTTCTGTACAAGTGAAAAGTTTGCACTTCTATCTCTTTTAAACTTTATCCATGATAATTTATTAAAAAAAAATCCACACGCAATAATTTCCTAACCAAAAACACAACAAACAATACACAAAATGAAATGACAAATGACAGCTAACCTAACAATGACATTTGACGAGTAACGTTGACGTAATATTGAACGAATGCAACGTATGATTTGTTAAGTCATTCACTTAACCGGTAAGTTGTTACTCGAAGCTTTATTTTCGCTTGTGAAATTGACAGAAGATACTCGTAAGTTTTACTTGCCGATTCACTTTAATTGGGAAGTAACTAATCAACGCTTTACTTGGAGATGGTGAAAGAGGCCCTAAGTAATTCTGCCACTAATAATACTGAAGTAAGAGACCAGAGCTCTAAGCAAATTTGGAAGCCTATAATTGATGACTCAACTGATTCTTTTTCAGATACAGAAAGTACATCTTCCTCAGACTCTTCCAGTTTAACTTCAAATGAGGACAGTGATGATTCGGTGAAAGACCCCAATTTAGAAATTCAGCAAAGTCGTTCCATTGAAATATCTGACGATTCTGAAACTGAAGACAACATTGGTAACCAAGCTAACTTTGAAGCTACATCCGCAGCTATATCTTCAGGTCCAGCTTTTGAGATACTTCCAACATTGTAATCAAACCCAGATGACACGCCAATACCGGACACGGAAAAACGAAGCAGAAAACGTGTAGCTAAACCGACAGAATGGTTACAAAATAAATGTAAAATCCTTAGAAATGCGGGTTCTGCTTACGTAACTCTAAAAACAAAGGTGCAGAATAGGCATGGGTTCGATATATCAAAACGTAACTTATATCGGATATATGTTTAGTATCATACCATATTCGATATCTAAATATAAATAACCGTTTTCACAATAACTTAATCGAGTTAGTCGAGTTATGTTGAAACGAGAATAAACTACGAATAACGAACAAAACGCAAACTTCACATCACGAGCGACATGACATTGACGGTTTTTATTCGCTTTGTCTCTGTCTTACCATCGAATATTTTACTGGTGTAAAAGTGATGAAGCGAATATTACGTAACTTCGGATAGTGATTGGTTATTTGGTTGCGTGCGTAATGTCTATATCTTAACGCCGTAGCAATAAGGTCTAGTTTCTATTCATTTAGTTACAACAAAGAGTCCATAAGTTTGCAACTTTTCGGCGGCTACTCGATATCAGGGAGAAATGCCTTGAAATGCATGTAATAGATTTAAGGTTGAATTTATTTTGTTGGAATAAGAATTGCATCAAGTGAATTTTGGTTTGTATTTTTTTGGACAGTTTTGTTTTGACTTGCACTCACAGACTACATAGAGATACTACGACCTTGACGACACGTGCCGTACTTAACGATAATTATTTGCCTTTTTTTAGTTTTATAGTTTGTGTTTAGGTTCTTATTGTAAATAAAAAGTAATATAATTCTTTTAGTGAGTTTTAACTTTTAGTGTGTAGTGTGTGTACCTATATAAAACTTTTAAATTAAAATCGGTCTTTAATATCAATGTATTAACGGTATAAAAAACGACAAACGAAAACTCACAAGTTTGTTGTTAGTTTTGCATTTGTCGTTAGTTTGCGTTTCGTTCGTTTCACGTTACTTGTGCAAATCGTACTACTGATATCGATATTTGAAAACGGTTTTCGATATCGATCTGAAAACTGAATATCGGTTACATATCCGTTTGCAACTAAATACGAAAACGCCCATCTCTAGTGCAGAAGGATGCTAGAAAAATTAAGCCACCGTGCAGCGAACGCTGTCGGTTGCAGAGAAAAAGGGCCCCCATACTCGGTGAATGAGTTATCGTATAATGACTTTGTATCCCTGAAGAAGTTACCTGAAGAACTACGCTTCGGTACGGGTAACATGAAATTGAAAGACGTCAGAGTCGTTAAATTCATGAAAGAAACACCTCGTGTTCTTTATTAAGTACAAGAACTTTTACGAAGACGAAGGATTTTCGGAATGTAAAATTTGGCGAACACACCCTGAGGTACTGCCTGGGGCCCGAGTCTGCTATTTTGATAAATTTGTCATTCCGACACGATCCCATTGTCATGCCATTGTCATTTTGCTAAAAGTTCGTAATCTGCTAAATTCATAATCGCACGGTCACTGGCACGTCAGTGGCCGGTCACTGGAACGTCAATGGTCTCATAAAAGAATTGCGGTAGGAATGCCGTATTGCCATTATTATAAAACCGAGCTAAATTTGAGCATTTATTCATGCCAGATTTTATTTATATTTAGTTTTACATATTATTTATTAGTGTTTAAGCAATCGAAAATTATGTACGAGATTACCATTCGTATGACTTTCTTTCAATGGCGTGTCAGTGATTGATCATTGGAATGTCATAATGACGCCATTATGATATGCCATTATGTTAGTAGATTAGCAAACTTATCAAAATCAACCATTTTGAAATCAGTGATCGACCATTCTGATACTATTATAATAGCAGACTCGGGCCCCTGGACTAAAGCCTGCTTACATCAAACAGCTTTCAATAACAGAGAGTTAAAAAGCTGATTTGATGAGTTTGATTAATAGTAATCATATACCACGTTTTTATGCGGGTGTTTACAACCAATTGTAATTGAATATTTATAATTATGCACCCTTAATAAGAGACGACTGAAACTTAGGCTTTATCTGTGATTTTGATTGTGATGATTATAGATCCTACTTATATTTAGACATTATTTCATTAAGGAGAACAAATATTATTTAAGCGCAGCATTATTAAAGACTACCTAAAATAGTACTGTCAAGTGATTAATTGAAATTGCGATGGCTAGAATTGTTTTTTTTTATGGTTAGAAGTTTTGAATGTTTTTGTTAAAGTTGATTTTGTTTCGAAGTCTACCGCTGTATGAATACTTACAAAGACAAAGAGTTTAAAGAACTGCCTGATTTTTATTTTGTATTTTTGTTAGTAGAAATTCGAATAGTTATCTAAAATACTGTTACAATTGGAAATTTTCAGGTTTTTTTTTTCAGGTAAATTGAAAAACAGCGTATTCTATTGAAACGGATGTTTTGTAAGCTTTTCAAAAATATACGATTTGTATCACATAATAATAATACTGCAAAAATTCTGATTGAAAACTGACTGATTAATAAATTCGTGAGTTTGTTTTCGCTTTTTTAAAAATCCAGGTTATTTGAGTTGTAACCCTATTTTATCGGAGGTGCGATATGATAAATTAAAAAAAAACAACTTCAATTTTTCAGTACAAATCTGTAATTTCGTACTTTAAACCCTAATATTTAGTGTTATTTAGTTACTGTATTTGCGAAATTGAAACAATAATAACTTTAACTCAACAGTAACTCTTTTAAATATTTATTAAACTTTGACAGACTTGCAGATGTCTCAACTTGTTTAGTAAGTTAAAGCCAATGTGTGATATTGCCTACAAAGCCTGGGTTCTCATACAAAGATATATTGAAAAACTGTCATTTAAATTAAAGAAAGTCGACAATCTAATTGATTGCTTTTAATAAAAAAAAATTCTAAGCAGGAATATTAGAATCATCATTTATGCATGAACTTTCTTCAAATGAGCTCCATTTCTTAGTAGCCTATGACTCGAGTGCAGTCAAACCCTGGACACAGGACACCATCCAAACCAGAAAAAAAAAGTTACCAGAAACAATTTGGGTACATGCTTTAGAGCTCAAAAAGTCTATAGATATTAGTAACAACATTGAATCCTTACCGGCGGTTTGTAATGCAACAGCCATGCTGCTGTTATTGGATGGGAGGCTCTGATTGGAACCCTGATGTTTAGCTGCATGGCTGCCCGAGCTTACAGACCCAATGGTGCTTTTACTGGTGCTTGAAGCAGGGCCACATATTCCTGTGGCTGACTTCTGAAATTGCAAATATTCGGAAGGTTGATTTTGCAAGTTCAAACATTTCAAACCTAAAGCTCATGATGAGTGTAACATCAAAATGTTTTAATACATTTTCATAGACATCTGTAGACCAGTTTTAAAACATTTATAGTATGAAAATGCACCATTAGTATATTGGCAACTATGAAGAAAGAAATCACTCACAGTAGTAGCAAGCTGCGGTATAGGGAAGAGTTGCTGAGTAGATTCGGTCTGTTTTGGTGTCTCTGACAGTGCCAGCAGTAGAGACAGTACAGATACACGCTGCTTCAGTATGAACTGCAACATCAATGCTTGGTAATTTAAAACCTCTATAGACAAATGTAGCAAAAAAAAAACATAACTGAAAGAAATGATGTAATAAAGATTAAAAAGCAAATAAGGTTTTTTTTAATCCATATTACATTATTTCTTTAAATTACAAAGACGCAATAGATCATTTGGTTCCACTTACAGAGCTTTTTAGTTTAGAATAATATTCATTGAATTTGTCTGTATCTCTGACACTAGTAAGTCTTGATTGGATCTTCTGGCACAGCAGCCTCTCATCCTGGATAGTGCGGCTTTTGTCACCAGTGGAAGATAAGTATGACACTGCCAGCTCATATGCTCCATCTGGACAATGGACAAAATATAAAAATAATCATGGAAAAGTTATTGCTTGCTTTAGTCACACATGTTTATAGTTCAAAAATATCCATCCAACATGGGAGGGACAGAAATATAAAGAATAGAAAATCAACATGACACTTTCCTTTTTTTCTGCTTGGTATCAAAGTTCTAAAGTAATCATGTAAGTTATTCATGAAAAAATGTCTAAAAATCCTCTCAAAACAATAAAAATATACACAAATTGTTGCTTTTTTGCATCAAATGACATTCGGAAATATAATAAAAAAACAACAAATGTAGTTTGAAAATAGAATTTACCTGGATCCAGTGACAATCCTGAACACAATTTTTGAAGTAGTCCAGACAGATTAGTTGAAGACAGGTCCATTTTAATTTAATTTTACTTACATGTAACTCAGACGACAAAGATTTTTATTTTGAATAAATAATTTTAGCAGGGTAAAATAATGGGAGCATCACAATATTTACAAAGCAATTTTCAAAATACTAAAAAACCTGCAAGTTTCGAGGTTGAGATTTTATGAATTCTATTGCGGTGGATCTAATAATTTATGGGATCCAAAATTGTTCTAGACAATAAAAGTTTAAGAATCAAGAACATGAAAAAATACTTGTTGTTTTAACTATTATTTGATTAAAAACGACAAAATCAAACGAAAATAATTAAGTTTGTCAATTCGGTTTGACTTAACTGACTGTTACTGAAATACTGACAGCTTGTTTTAGTGTTACCATTTTTCCAATTTTTGTGCAAGCAACTATTTACTAAAGTCCGGCCGCGAAGCAGGAAGAATTTCGTTCTTTGACCTGTTATTACCTGTCTCTGTCACTCCCGCGTAAAAAGAATGAGTCTCGCTCGTAGATGCAATGGCCGCCGTCATCAGGGATTGTAAACCACTGACGTATAAATCATATGGACTGGGCATACCTACAAAAAAAACGTGTTTACCTACCACCGACTTGGGCACTTAAATGGCTGCCTTTCGTAGGGTTGTAACTGCGAGCAACATGCGCATCTGATATCGATATTCAACTCAATGTTAAAGTTTTTATCTCAATGCGTATAAACCATATGGACTGGGCATACCTATAAAAAAAACGTAGCTACCTACACTTTGCTGGGATGATAAAATGGCGGCTAATAGGGCAGCCTATGTCGATATTTCTTTACAATAACATCGATAAAAGATTGTTAGAATGTTTTCAAAATGTCACGGTACAATTTCAACGGGTATTTTTAGCACATTTTCAGCTTCACTTGTACAGTCGCCAGCACATCGTGCTACAACAATCTGACAAATTTCTGTACCTACTAGATTTTCAACTGTATAAGAGAAAAGATTAAGTTTACTTCCCGGTTTTTGATTAAGCTAATACTTTGCGTACATGTTTAGTTTGGATGACATTGTTGCCGATTCTCTTGTTCAATAACTAAACTAAAATTAGATAATCACTATCTTTTTAACCGGCTTCTAAAAAGGAGGAGGTTCTCAATACTTAATATTATTATATCAATGGGGGTTTGCGGCCTTTGCGGGACATGTCTCTCTGTACCGCATACCCCCCAAAATATGTATCTATTGCCATTATTAGGATAAGTAACAAGGTACCTACATCCAATAAGTTTTTGAAAATTCAAATGAAATGTACCTAAGCGCTATTCTAAAGCCTTGCGTTAGGTCATTCGAGACGGGGTGGAGGGAACAAAATCTAAGAAAAGAAATGACGCTGCATCCACGATGGGCTGCCGGCACGGACGTCTCCATCACCTAAGTATATTTTCTAACATACCGATGAAATTGGGTTTTAATCAAAAGTCAACAATAATTATTTACAACACCATTTATTTATTTTTACATACATATAATTTACATCCTACTAATTTTATGCCGCAGGTACACCAGCACGCACTCGGCCAGCAGCAGCGCCGGCGCGTGCGGGCCCGATCCTACTAATCCATACCATCCTACTAATTGCTATACAATTTTTGTTTAAAAACATACCAGCATATTCAATGTGGGCACTGCGCCATCATGTAACCTCATCACATCGAGGGTTCTGTTAAAACTAGATTCATCAAAGTGCAGGGAGCAGATATGCCACATTTTATGTCTATGGTTGTTCGAGTTTTAATCGAACACTAAGCGAAAATGCATAGTTGCATCGACCGCAAATATGCATATTCGCTCGTCCACCAAAATGTGAGCCAGTTCGCGTTCAGATCTCATTAGAGACACCACGTTCTCAAAACCATTACCATTGTCTCATATCTAAGTGTTATAGTGATTGAATATATAACTATTTCCTTTACACTTCAAGACTTTAACTTACACCATATCCTATCAATATAAAAGGGTAGTGTTGGGCCACCATAGCGGCTAGCACTACTTTTTACATGGTCCTTCGAGCATTAAATTACCAGTGACTATCAAGTGAAACAGTGCCGCGTAACCAGCAGATCGCAGCAATTGAAGAACTTCGGATTGCAGAGACGGTCGGTAGCAGCACATAAGGTCAGATCGAACCATTTATTATACTAACCATTACCAAAAAATTTCAAACGAATTTTGAACATGGATTCCGATTCTCTGTTCATCAACCAAACGGAACTCTATGAAATCCTTGACAAGTTTTTGATCAACATTAAGAAAGATGGAACAGAGAGGAAGACCATCGACAATTATAAGCGCAAGGCTAAAATGTTGGAAGCATACTGGCACGATTATCAGGAAAACCATAAGAAAATGTGCGAGTTTGCAGATTATGACCACATTTACTTCAAAAAGGATTGTTTCGAGACAGTCCAGGAAGTTTACTTGGAAATCAAGGAGATAATTGACAAAACGATGGTTCAATTAGGAGCGACGCAGCTGAAAGATGAAAGCCTCAGTAAAACCAAACCAGAAGAGGTACAACCATTACCAGGTAACCGGGCTAGGCAACAGCTAAGCGCGGACCATCGTCGACAGGAGGGTGAGGCGGCGCAGCCACAACCAGGTACGTCGTCTCGCTATGAGGAGTCCTCGCAGCGAGAGAATTCACCGTATACATATAGAGGCTCCAGTAATCTGAATGGGTTAATAAAGAAGCAGAATATTAATTTCAAAGCCTTCATGAGAACTGTGAGTAATATACAGGTAGAACAATTCGAGAATCAATGGCAATTCGAAAACGCTCTAAAATCACTGGATAGCCGATGGGGTGAGATCGACAAGCTTCATTGGGAAATTGAAGGCGAGGAAGGAGGCGACGATGTTGCGTACCAAATAGAATTCTGCAAGCACGAGGAGAAATACAGTAAGTTGACTAACGACATCAACAAAAAGATGTGGGCAGTAAAGCACCGTGAGAAGTCTGCACCAAAAATGGACATCCCCGTGTTCAATGGGACTTACAACCAATGGGTTCCGTTCAAAGACTTGTTTAGCGAAGCGGTCGACAAAAATCCGTCAATGTCCAACGCACAAAAAATGCAGTTTTTGAAGAGCAAGGTGACTGGAGAAGCAGAGCGTCTGATATACCATTTACAGATTAGCACTGACAATTATCATGTATGTTGGAAGATTTTAAACCACAGGTATGGTAACAAGAAATTAATTTTCACGTCCCACATTAATATACTGCTCGGACTTCCCAACATACAACAGCAGTCGCTAGCCACGATAAAGAAGCTGCATGACGTAACCAAGGAGACATTGCACGCTATACAGAATCTAGGAGTTGATATAACAACTTGGGATCCACTATTAGTGCACCTACTAGCGCAAAAGCTTGATGACGATACCTTCACCGAATATATAGAATCGGTCAAGAATCCAAGAGAGCTGCCCGAGCTGCAGGAGTTCCTGGAATTCCTGGAAACCAAATTTACAGCGCTAGAAGCGTCCCGTCGCAAGCAGGAGCCATCATACCAAAAAACCACGACGTATCAATCAAGCAGGAACAATAACCAAAACCAGAAGAAAAGTTTCCAGCGCAATAATCATCAATCAGGCAACAAAGACAATTCAAAATCAAACATGAGCGCGTTGCACGTGTCGCGGTCGATAAACTGCGCATTGTGCAATTCAGAACATGGATTGTGGCGTTGTCCGGAATTTTTGCAAATGACGCATGAGCAAAAGGCAAACAAAATTGAGCAACTAAATTACTGCCAAAACTGCCTATGCAGTCATAGTAATAAACCATGTCAGTCAAGCAAACGATGTCGTAAATGCTTAGGTGCGCACAACACTCTACTGCACGAAGCATTAGCAAAACAAAGTCCAACTGCGTCAGCAGATGAAACCTCCAACAAGAGTGTTGCAACAAAAAGAAGCGCAACTAGGTCATCTCACGTGTCCTGGGATGATATGTCAGAAGTTCTTTTAGCCACTGCAATTATAAAAATAAAGGGAGCCGATGGAACGCAGCACAAGATGAGAGCTTTAGTTGACCAGGGTTCTCAACTGTCGTTAATCACCGAGAACGCAGCACAAACATTGGGTTTAAAGAGGGATAGTTTTAAAGGTCAAATTTACGGTGTCGGCGAAAAAGAAAACAATGCGAAGGGAATGTTACAAGTAACGCTGCAGTCAACAAATAGTGACTTCACTTGTGACGCAAACGTTATCGTAATGAACAACTTGATCAAGCGACTGCCCAATAACACGTTCGATAAACCAACAACATGGAACCATATCCAAGGGATACAATTGGCCGATCCGGAGTTCCACATAAGCAGACCGGTAGACATGCTTCTAGGTGCAGATGTTTATAGCAAGATAATGTTAGGAGGAATATTAAGAGGCGACAATGACACGCAACCAATCGCCCAACAGACGCAACTAGGATGGCTGCTCTGTGGATCTATGAAACCACATTACCAATGCAATGTCATTCTCAATAACACAGAAGACCTTCTGAAATATTGGGAGAACGAAGACATTAACCAGAAGATAGATTTGACAAACGATGACCATGAGTGTTTACAGTTCTTTATGAGAACCACTAAGAGGCTTGAGGACGGAAGGTACGAAGTCCGACTGCCACTTAAACCAGAACATAAAGAAAAGTTGGGTCAAACCAAACCACAAGCTTTGGCCCAATTTAGGAACTTAGAAAAGAAGTTCGACAAGTACAGCGAATTGAGTCGGATTACAAAAAGTTCATGGACGAATATTTAGCATTAGATCACATGATACCATGCAGCATTAACCAAGCGCCTGAATGCTACTTACCACACCACGCGGTCATTCGGGCAGAATCAACCACTACCAAACTAAGAGTAGTTTTCAACGCCTCGGCAAAGTCATCATCAGGATACAGTCTAAATGACATCATGTACAGGGGTCCAAATATACAAAAGGACCTTCAAGAGCTTATCCTGAAATGGAGACAATATCAATTTGTATATACTTCCGACATCGAAAAGATGTACAGAATGATCCGAGTGCACCAAGAAGATCAAGCTTACCAAAAAGTATTATGGCGAGAATCGAATAACCAACCAATACAATCGTTTCAACTCGTCACGCTAACATACGGAACAAAACCCGCAGGCTTCCTAGCGATGATGTGCTTAAAGCAACTAGCATCTGATGAACGAGAAAAATTTCCTGATGCAGCAAAAGAATTAGAGGAAAGTTTCTACATGGATGATTTTTGCGGAGGGCGTCATTCCACGGAAGCGGCAAATAAGCTGAAATCCGACCTCATAAAATTATGCAGATTGGGAGGATTTAATCTAAGAAAATGGACCGCGAACAAACCAGAGCTATTAACCGATTTAGAAAGAGAGCAATGTGACCAGTCAACATACGAGTTCAAGCAGAACGATTCTACCAAAACATTGGGCCTCCGTTGGAACCCACAGAAAGATAATTTTACCTTCAACCCGAAAATAGAACCCGAATCAAATGCAACTATTACTAAAAGAGCTCTACTTTCGGACATATCCAAGCTGTTCGATCCATTAGGGTGGTTAACCCCCTTGAGCACTACCATGAAACTCCTGTTTCAAAATGTCTGGTTGACTAAGATAAAATGGGATGACGCCCTACCAGAGGCAATGAACTCAGAATGGGTTAAGTTGAAGCAAGAATTTCCAGAGATAAACAACATAGAAGTCAACAGATGGCTAGGAATGGGAGAAAACCAAAATATAGAGTTGTGCGGATTCTGCGATGCATCAAATAAAGCATATGCGTGTACAATATATTGCAAGGTCAGAACCAAAGAAAGGACAACCATAACATTAGTTGCAGGGAAAGCCCGATTGGCCCCCATAAGCAAGGTCTTATCTATACCGAGACTGGAGTTAATGGGCGCTCATCTGTTAGCTCAGCTAATGCAAAAAGTTCGAAACTGCTTGTCAGATTACCCAACAGATGTTTACTGCTGGACTGATTCAACCGCAGTACTAGGATGGATACAAGGAGATCCAGCCCGATGGAAACCATACGTAGCAAATCGGGTAAAATCAATCACCAAAACCATACCACCTAAACATTGGCAATATGTGAAGACGACAGACAATCCAGCGGACTGTGCAAGCCGTGGTTTGACTGTCAAACAACTCAAAGACCACAAGTTATGGTGGCAAGGGCCATCATGGCTGCCATCATACACAAACCAAGAAAACCATCATACTACTTATGAGACGAATTTAGAAGTAAAACCGTCTATCTTAAAACAAACCAACGCGGTAGTCACAGAACAATCAACCGAATCGCTGATTACCGCAATTATAAAGCATTTGATGAACCAATACAGCTCCATTACGAAAATCATTCGTATTTTTGCATGGATACTGCGATTAGGCAATCGGACAGGAACTTTGAAAAAACAAGCTCGCCGAGCATACCTCGAACTACACGAACTTCGTCGCGCAAAACAGCTGATAATCAAAAACGTTCAGCAGGCGGAATTTGCAAACGACCTAGATTCATTAAACAAACACGGAAGAGTGCACTCTAAAAGCAAGATTTTGAGTTTAACCCCAACCATAGATGAACGCGGAATATTACGTGTGGGTGGGAGATTAGGAAACGCCCACATGAGTCCGGAGATGAAACATCCCATCATCTTACCTCACGATCATCAGCTAACTACATTGCTCATCAATCAAGCTCATAAATTGACCTTCCACGGCGGAGCGCGGTTAACATTAGCAAACCTACGACAACAGTACTGGATTATCGGCGGTTACATGGCCACTAAAAAGTTCATAAGACATTGTGTCATATGCAGGAAACAAAATCCTATGCGACAGTACCAGTTAATGGGAGATTTACCAGAACCAAGAGTGAATCCAGAACATGCGTTTCATCACTGCGGCGTAGATTACACAGGCTTTGTAGAGGTCAAGGCAAATAAAGGACGGGGCATCAAAACCACAAAAGGGTACATTGCAGTTTTCGTATGTATGGTCACGAAAGCGGTTCACCTAGAACTCGTGTCAGACATGAGCAGCTCCGCCTTTTTGGCAGCTCTAACCAGAATGGCAGCCAGAAAAGGGGCGCCACGACATATGTACAGTGACAACGGTACTAACTTCGTGGGAGCCAACAGAATGCTTCAGGAAGAATTTAACCAGCTTAAAAAAGAATTCAGTGAATGTTTTATGTCCGAGATAACAGAGATGGGCATAGAATGGCACTTTAACGTACCTAGCTGGCCTAATGCCGGCGGTCTATGGGAGCGAGCAGTACGCAGTCTAAAACATCATCTCAAGAGGGTTATCGGTCATCAAAAACTTACTTTCGAGGAGTACACCACATTATTAGCCAGACTAGAAGCGTGCCTCAACTCACGACCCCTTTGCGCGATAACCGAGGATCCTGACGATATAGACTTCCTTACACCAGCTCATTTCTTAACAGGAAGACCGGGAACAACCGTAATAGAAACAGAGCAAGATGCTAGAACCAGGTGGCATCTAACCAGCAAGTTATTTCAAGATCTTTGGAAACGATGGAAGGCTGAATACTTGGTACAACTCTCATCGAGAAGTAAATGGATGGAACCACAAAAAAACATCGGAATCGGGGATCTAGTGGTGATTCACGATGAGAATCTGCCACCAGGAAAATGGGCTCTTGGACGTGTGTTCGAAACACACCCAGGAAATGATGGCCTAACTAGAGCTGTTTCATTAAAAACCAAAAACGGAGTCATGAAACTGTCCGTTTTGCCCATTAATCAGAACAATGCGACGACACCAAAACCAGATATAAAACCAACAACCAAGTGGACAGAAAGGAAAGGAAAACCGAGACCAAAAATCGCAACTGTTGCAGCTGTTTTAATGAGTTTTTTCATGCTTATTTTTCCGTCTTACGGATTACATGATGTTAAACCATTTCCAAAAAACCAAACGCTTTATTTTGATCCTATTTCAAGGGTACAATTAATCAGAGATAAATGGACGTTAGTCATGTACTACGACATGGGACCCTATTGGACAGGCATAACCACTTATAATAAAATAACAAATTACCAAGAACAATTGTGCGCAACCATTGAAACACAAAGCCATTGTAATACGATCGTGCAGCAAGCCCGACACGATTATCAGGAACTCGAATACTACAACGAACTTTTGCTAGCTCAGCATTTTGATGTCCACACCAGACAGCGGCGCGCCGCAGGGAAGACGAGCCGGCGCCGACGAGGACTGATAAATGGTATCGGGTATCTAGCGAATGACTTATTCGGTGTGTTGGATTCACGTTTCGCTGACCAGTACGAAAAAGACATTGAAACCATACATCGCAATGAGAAACACCTTTCTGATCTATGGAAAAACCAAACTTCTATAATCGAAGCAGAGTTCAACCTTATGAAGAGGATGGAGATCACTGTAAATAAACAACACAAATTAATAAACAAGAAGCTTATGACTTTACAAGAAAACGCGAGCACTCTCCAACGCGAAATACAAAATATTTCATACGTCAATGACTTCACATTGTCAGCGATGTCTGCGAACACTTTGCTGCAAGGATTAAGACGACTTCAAGACACGTTGCTCGATGCGTTAACAGACATATACCACGGTCAAATTAACATACATTTACTGCCACCAACGCAACTTAAACGTGAGCTCCAAACCATATACGGCCAGATGCCAAGCGAACTCACACTACCAATCACCAATTTAGATACAGATCTTCAGTACCTTTACAAACTACTGAAAGTCAAAGCAAGAGCGACGAAAAAATTTGTAATTATTGAGATTACTTTCCCACTCATATCCAGAGAAAGTTTCAAATTGTACAAGATAATACCTGTACCGCAACAAACAAACACCATTAAGACCACAATCGTACCAGTCTCTGAATACGTAGCAGTCAACCTAAAGAAGGATTCCTTCTTCAGCATGTCCATACAGGAACTAACGGCATGTTTACACCATGGAACTACTATTATGTGTCAGCTGTTAAAGCCAATAACGGATCTGCAAAATGACGAAAGTTTTTGCGTCAGGAACTCGGCCAACATATGTAAGATAGAGAAAACCAACTGCACCAACGTATGGCTTGAATTACATTTGACTTCTCAGCACTTTTATTTTTGTTGTGACACCTATACAATAAAAATAATATGCGGCGACCATGTGACAGTTCTTCAGCTGAGCCAAGCCGGGGTCATTAGCATAGGTCAAGAGTGCGTCATCAAAGGAAAGGATTTCTCATTATATTCAATACGTCATCAGTCCAACCAAATGAACATTTCACCAACCATTTATACGCCAGAATTCGACCAAATTAACCATTTGATTAACATCAAAATCGTCTAAAACAATTTTACTCCCATTAGAGCGTGCTCAAAGAGCAATTCTTAAGGTTGCTACATTTCGCCCTTTTAGATTTCCTACGCACCAGCTCTACACTGCATGTAAGGTGCTTACAGTACGGCAATTATTTATTTTAAACATAGTACTACTTCAGCACACTGCACTTCCTTTTGACCCTGTTCCTTCTGACAAGAGAAGGAAAGACTTGGTTTGCATCAAGCCTCAAACTAGACATGTGTTTGCTCATCGTTTTTTTCCCTTTTTGGGACCTTTTTTATATAATAGGCTTAACAAGTTACTAAGTTTCTATAGTGTAAGGTATAAAAAATGTAGTAAAATGTTATCTGAATATTTAGTGACACTGCATTACTCAGACACAGAACAACTTCTAGAAATTTTGGAATGATGATATTTTTGTTCCCCACGTAAGTGTTTATTTTTGTTTTGTGACATAGACTTTGTTTTTAGATAATTATTAAGGTACCATTAAGCTTATTCTCATAGTTGTTAAGGCATTCTTTAATTTTTAAGCATTAACTTTATATTATGATAGACCAAAGTAATTGATTGTAAAGTGGTGGCCTGAAACACAGGTTAAAAATAACCTAGATCGGGCTGGTCGCTACGTAACATTGCAATTCCGAACAACCATCGCTTGCACCTGTAATAATGATATCTTAGTTTTACTTATTTTTAGGCGCTATAATTTTATGTTTAACGTATTACTGTTAGCTAATTGTACACTTTTTGTAAATGTTTTTAATTGAATAAATTTATTATTATTTTATTTATAAAATCCCGGACGAAAGACCGACTGATGACGGAAACCTGACCATACCCATGACCAGTCTGGGGGAGGCGATTGAAAAACTGAAGAAAATCGATTCAGACATAGACGACATATCGCCCCATGATGTCCACCAATACGTGATTTGTTACGTGTTGATGTCCATCGCCCTATGCGTAGCAGCGGTCTGGTTATGGCAGACCGGGCGATGTCGCCTGTGCCGAAAGGCCGCAGCTGGACACCGTGGCGAAGGATCCCACCGGCAGCACACCACGGTGACCCCACCGCCTCCGAGACCACGACGACACAGCGAGAGCTGCTGCCAACAGGAGTTTGCAGCGGTTCCGATGACACCAAAACGAACCAGAAGACACGAATCACATAGTGAAGTGCTCAGTGCCCGAGATCTAAAGGATCAAAGTGAAGTCAGTTTTCGTTTACACAATTGTGCCAAACGCTGGCCTAGTGCGACCTATAGTGTGATCAAACGGGACAAAGATACGAACACAGGCAATAAAAATGTTGCTTTTACGCTGGAAGACTCAATAGTGTAACTTTAAATCAGTGTTAATGTATTTAATCATTTGTAATTACTTAAGTAGTATTAGATTATATACAATATGCCTTTAATTTTAGCCTTTACCTTGATTGCTTACTATTTTTATGATTACCAGTTAAGATTACTATAAGCCAACGAGTTTAAGTAGTTTCACATTTTGTACACACCATAAGTATCATACTTTATACATCATCTCGTATTTCTTCTCGCTCTCGGGAATATGTTCGAGTTTTAATCGAACACTAAGCGAAAATGCATAGTTGCATCGACCGCAAATATGCATATTCGCTCGTCCACCAAAATGTGAGCCAGTTCGCGTTCAGATCTCATTAGAGACACCACGTTCTCAAAACCATTACCATTGTCTCATATCTAAGTGTTATAGTGATTGAATATATAACTATTTCCTTTACACTTCAAGACTTTAACTTACACCATATCCTATCAATATAAAAGGGTAGTGTTGGGCCACCATAGCGTCTAGCACTACTTTTTACAATGGTTTATATTTTTCTTCTATCCATTTATTTTTGAAAATTTCATTTCCAGGAAATCTGTGGGTTAATAGCATTGCAATGTATTTTACACACTTTATCAATATAATAATATCGATACTTATCGTATGCGATGCGAACATCGCACATCACTAACTAAGACATAAAAATTTTATGTAAACAATACAACGAAATTAAGAAAATAATAACGTAATAATAAGCCATACAAATATGACACAGGTTTCAATAATCTTTAAAAAGATCATCTGGTAACAATACATTACACAAAATTCTACAATATTCAACTGGAATAGTGAAAACTAGTAACTAACCTGTGCAGAGTCAAATTAGTCTGATTTTTGTTATTCCTCGCACCATACTGTATTATGCAACACGATGGCATGATTTTTCTCTTATTTTCCAAAGCCAGAACACAAAAAAAAACCTAGCTTTCGACGTATTTATCTTTAAAACAACGAAAGTAATAAAAGCAAACAACTGTTTGCCAGCTCAACTACCATAAAACCACAGAGTACTTTGGGCACCTAAAATGGCGACCGGCCACGCAAAGGCATGATTTTGACGTCACACAATAGGGTTGCCAAATTTAGTACTTGGCAAACATATACATGTCTCTTTTTTCATATGCAGCTCTTGGCTAGTTAAAAAGAGACAAAACGCTTTTTGACATGTTTGCGTCGATATGATAGATATTTGTATAACTGTTTATTTCTATAGTCAAACGTTTCAAGTCCATATGATTTATACGTCAGTGTTGTAAACCTTTTACCTGAGTTTGTAAGGTTTGTTCTTGTTTTCATGTGTATGTCACGTATAAAAAGAGGAATCGAAATTAGTTGGACTAGCTGATAAGGCAGATAAAACTGTTGATTCTTTTGTAATAAATGTGATAGGCGAGACGTCTTCGGAAAGCAGTAACTCCGATACAGAGGAATCGGATTCTAATTTTTGAATTTTCATTTTTGCCATATTAGTAATTGTAACTCGATTTTTATAACTTACTAGCTGACCCGCGCAACTTCGTTTGCGTCACATTTTCCATTAATGCTCCGCTCCTATTTGTCTTAGCGTGATGATATATAGCCTATAACCTTCCCGGATAAATGGGCTATCTAATACTGAAAGAATTTTTCAAATCGGACCAGTTCCTGAGATTACCCCCTACATACAAACTTACAAACAAATGTTACCTCTATAAAATATTAGTATAGATAAAATCTAATTACATAATTTAAATGATATTAATACTTTTTATTTCCTGAGTTGGTACTTTCTCCTTCAAATATTTAATTAATGTAAACCGCACTTAATACAAAAATGTTTGTGACCACTGTCAGTAGGTAAAGAGGTCATTGTACGAAATTCTTCCTGCTCCGCGACTGGACTTTAGTTGCTTGCATGTAGTCGATGTAATCCAATGATGTAGTCCAAGATCTCAGAGCCTCTAGGCTACTCTAGCTAAAGTAAGACCCTACTTCTTTTCTCAAAAACAAAATGTGTGGGAAAGAGAAGGCTTGGGATGGCAGTAATTTTTTTTGCTTCCTCCTATTTCCTGGAAGTTAGTATTTACCTTGTAATTAAACTATGGTTTACGCCAGAAAAATGTGGAATAAAGTACATTGACCCACATACATTTATTGACTTATATACTGGAATATACAGAAATAATGACATAAAGCTGCCCTGAATCGACTTCTATCGTGATCCTTTACGTTCTCTAGTAATGAAAAACAGTTCTTAATTTATTGGTCTTGTATAGTCTACAAAGAGATATTAGGGAAAGGTCAATAAACTTTATTGATCTGGCGTAAACTTTAGTCTTGTAAATCGGATCACTCCAAGTCATGAATGACCGTCATGCTTTTACTCGTTAGCATTATAATTAAACTTACAATATTATCACCTTTTATCATATTTGAAAGAATAATGTACAGACCTTCAGATAGCGATTGACACCTAGCAAAACATTGCTAAAAAAAACTAAAAAAAAAAATCTTCCCCATTCACCGCGATACTTTTAAAAACAGCACTATCCGATGTCCAAGCCTTGCGCACCGCCGCCGTCGCTAGATTTAAAAAAGTTGATAAAATCGGAGACGCAGGCGTCTTCGGCACTGGCACTGTGCCACACACAGACTACATAGAGATACTACGTATGTGCCACAGAGCACAATAACTCACTGTGCCACTGTGGTATAGATATCTATACCTTCATGGTTCCCTTCACTTCACTTCACGACTAGACCAGAGACCCGCTAGGGTGTGTTCCACTTTCCACAGACTACATAGAGTTACTACGTATGTGTGTTCTGCTTCTGTGCCAGAGACATCCAAGTTCGGGAGTTGGGTAGCACACACATTTATAAAGAGTATCGTGCGAGGCACTCTTTTTCTCAAGTGTGCTAGCACAATTGAGGCGAGGCTGAGGGCCGCGAGCCCGCGAGGCGTGGAGACTCGCACAGCACAGTTGAGCACAGAGACTCGTGTCAAATCGTGTGTGTTCGCCGGCTGACCGGCTCACCGCTCGCTCCCTCACGAATCGGCATTTCGGCAATGATCGGACGGAGTCGCTGAGAGATTTCATTACAGGAAATTCGGCTTTATTACGTTACAATAAAACAGAAATTTGATTATAGTTTCGATTGAAAAGTTTTCAAATGGCGAGGCAAAAGAGTGACTGACTCGTTCGTTTTTAAAAACTCACAACACGTACTTGATCGTATACCGGGTGTTTTTGACAGCCCTCCACAAAAACACAGGATTGATTCAGCTCCTTATTCTGAATCATATCCCACTGGAAATTTTCTCAGGAAAAAAAAAAAAAATTGTCGTTTTTTCTGCTGATATTCCTTTATTTCAATGTAAAATTACATTTTCTGTATGCAACACTCCATTTATGTTAACAAAACAGCTGATTTAAAAAAAAACAGCAATGGATGTCTACGTGCGTTTTGCCAAGGTAACGATACATTGCGTGTGAGGTAATAAAACCAATCTGGTTTTTTGGATTCCCTTAATGTTCCTGAAAGAATTTAATGTACCGGTCATCTTAATATGATGTACTGAAGCCACCCTATCAGTTTGCGGAGGGCTGTCAAAAACACCCGATATATAAAATGTCCTGTGGTGTAGCTAATCTGTGGTGTGTGCTAGCAATAAAAAGAGTGAGTGACTCTTTTTAGCCAAGTGAGTAGCTACAACTGTGCTAGCACTGTATGTGCTGAGTTTAGAGTTAGGTACCAACACTAATCCGAACCGAATTTTATTGACAGATCGTCACGTCAATGTCATTCGCAATATTCGCATTTCGCTTGCTTTAATTCTTTTTTGTTGTGCTCATGTGGTGTTGTTGCTAAACTAAAAGTTGACCATTATTTTGAAAATAGGTTATGAATACAATAAACAGAATTCATCATGAATCCCAAAAGTCCCGAAGCGCGTAATCGCGATGAAAAGCCGTTTGAGGGAATGGTTATTTCAAGTTCAGAGCCTTTAAATAAGTTGGAAGGCCGCAGCGCATGTCCCCAATGCGGCAAATCACGAATGTATTTCTGCTACACATGTTACGTTCCAGTATCACAAATTAAGGGTAAAATTCCAGTAAGCAGGGTAAGACAAAACTGTACAGCTGAAAATTGAATTTTCTTTAACTTGCCCGATTGTTTAATTGTATTGCTAATTTTTTTCAGCTCCCTTTAAAAGTGGATATAATTAAACATCGCCGTGAAATTGATGGCAAAAGCACATCAGCACATGCAGCTGTGTTAGCACCAGAAGATGTAAACATTTATACATATCCAAATGTACCTGAATATGCTCTGGATGGAAGAACTGTTTTATTGTTTCCAGGGGCAGAAGCCAGAACTGTTAGAGAATTATACACAGGCAAAGGAGATGCTCCAAGCTATTCCGATCTCTTATTAGCAGAACTGCCATCTGGGTATAATGTAGGCACATTAATGAATAAAGTATTAAACCATAAAGAAATGGATGAAATTCATCATGTACATGAGCTCCCAATAGATAGAGTGGTACTTATAGACAGCACATGGAATCAGAGTAGAGGTATTTATGCTGATGAAAGACTTCAAAAGATACCAACAATAGTACTACAACAAAGAGCTTCACAATTTTGGCGTCATCAACGTGGAAGCCCTAGGTGGTATCTATCAACTATAGAAGCTTTGCATCAGCTTCTACTAGAGCTACATATCTGTGCATGGGGGAGAAGTGAGCAATACAAGTCATTCCTAACAATCCACTGTCCAGTGCACAAAACTGATGAGCATCATCCCTATTGCCAACCTTATACAGGGCAATATGATAACTTACTATATTTTTTCAAATTTATGTATGAAAAATTACACACTCTTTATAAGCATGATAATTTATTAGCATATAAGCGGCCAATGACATGACGCAAGTTGTATTAGGTACTAGCACTTGTTTGCACGGGTTTAGTTGGGTAATGTGTAAATTACTTAATAAGTGACTAACGTAGGACAGTTTGCCCAAGCCGCAACATTTTTGTTACTTGAGTATTTTTATACCCATCATAAGTTTTGAACGAATGGTCCGATTTGAATGAATTAAAGTGTAATATACATGTACATAACCAATCTTTGTTATTATTTTAATAGATAAACAGTCTTTTATCAGGCAGAAACAAGGGTTAAACAAGGGGCCTTCAACAGTTGGGTCATGCTGGTTTTGATGTACTCTTTCGGCACACTCAATTGGACTCAGACAGATCTTGACGCCCTGGATAGAAGGGTACGCTCACTGCTTACCGCAAATCGGATGCATCACCCACGGTCATCTGTGATGAGGCTGTATATCCCGCGGAAGTGCGGGGGTCGTGGCTTCTTAACTGCTAAGACCCTGCACAACCACGAGGTATGCAGCCTTAGGGAATACTTCCTAGAGGGCGACGTGGGTATGCATTGAAATGTGGTAGCGTTGGACAAGGGCCTTACTGCGCTTTCCTGACGAGAACTGGCGCAAACCTGTGGTATTAGATACTAACAACCGCAGGGAGGTATGGCAGAGCAAGGTGCTTCACGGACGCTTTTATCGGGTCCTACATGGGCCCGATGTAGACTTCTTAGTGTCCGTAGCCTGACTGCATTTTGGTAAACTCTTTGGGGAAACGGAAGGTTATTGTTTGGGGAAATGGAAGTTATTATGACGAACAACTACCGGAAATACATTGTGAAGGGCGGTACGGTTGACATAATTATATGTCGGGTATGTCACCGACCCGGGGAATCCATCCGCCACATTATTTCCGGCTGTTCTGGTCTGGCTAACGGAGACTATTTGCACAGGCACAACCTTGTAGCCAGGATCATCCACTAGCAACTTGCTCTGAAATACAATCTTGTGGAATTGGAAGTACCGTACCTATAGTACCCAGTTCTCGAAAATGGCGATTGCATGTTGTACTGGGATTGGTCTATCATCACTGACAGGACTATTGTTGCCAATAAGCCTGACATAGTAGTGACAGACCAACTAGAGCGTCGCGCAATAATTGATGATGTAGCAGTTCCTCATGAAGAGAACCTCGTGAAGTCTGAGAAAGAGAAAAAAAACTAAGTAACTTGACATGTGGGTTGTGAACTCAGCAGTCATTGTGCCTATAGTCGTGACGGCCAATGGCATAATTGCCAAGAGCCTCGACCAACACTACAAGAGGCTCTCGTTGTGCAGCTGGATCAAGGGCTTGATCCAGAAGGCAGTACTCCTAGACACGGCGCGTATAGTGAGGAGGTTCCTCTCTCGGGAGCCCTGACCACCGGTAGCTTGGACCCTGTTCCCGATACCGGTGGGCTACTATTTTTTATATTATTTAATGTTTTTTTTTTATTATCTTTATAGAAATATTGAAAAATGTAAAATATGCACCTACATAAAAATAAATAAATGGAATTCTTTTGAAGGATCTTAATTTAAGTCAGTCGTAAAATATAGAAATACAGATTACTTTCACTAAATTATACTCTTTTATTCTTATAAAAAATACCCCTTATTATTACACTAAGTAACAAAATTAAATCATTGATATCCTATAATGAAAATTCTGCAGACTAAAGGGAATGTACAGAGACTATAGGTAGCAGCACAGAAGTGTAAATGTCAAGTATTTTTATGTTAAAGTTTCGAATTTGCAACACAACGGCTTAGTCTAAGCTGTGCACATTCCCTATAACAATATCTTTAAATAAGAACTTTTCACAAGTTTTGATAATAGTATTGATTTATACACTCAGACCAGACCAACAAAAAAAAGGAAGACAGCACACCGCGAACATAAAAACATAAAATGTGTGTCAAATCCTTCGGATTGCCATTTATTGATTTTTTTCCTACTTTTTGGGAAAAATATTAGTGGGTAGGATAATATTGAACGAGGAAGATATTGTTTAGTGTGCTATAGTAGTCTTTGGGTACTATAGTACCCAAAGACTACTATAGTATACTGGCTAATTGTACCTCAATTATTTAGAAAGACAAGAAGGATTTCCCAAAATTCCTGGGATATGCGCGTACGAAGTCGCGGGAAAAATCTAGTACAAATATAAAAAGGTTATGTAGTTTTAAATAATTCAAAAAACAAACTACATATAAACTAACGAGCGTCGTACAGAGAAGCATATTTCCCTTTCCGTGTTCAACTGGCGACATCGGTCTCGCGAAATCCACACGCTTTTGTTTTACTACGGAATCCTACGAGTCCGTGTTCAATTCGCGTCAACTGAGCACGCCTTTGTGATCAAGTGGCGCTGGGTAAGGTTTAACAAAATCGTGTGCAGTTGAACTGAACACTTTTTTGACTTGACTCTTAGACTGTTTGAGTTGGACTTGTGGTGTTTTATAAACTACTCAGAAGTAGGAGCCCCGCTTCTCGGGGCTCCGTCGACTGGGCCTCCGGACCGAATGTAAAACTGTTTTGAGGTTCGGTTGTGTTCAATTCAATTGCACACTATTTTGTAACATTTCTTTTAACGTTGCTTGATCGCAAAAGCGTGCTGACGCGAATTGAACACGGGCTCATAGAATTCCGTAGTAAAACAAAAGCGTGTTGATTTCGCGAGACCGGTGTCGCCAGTTGAACACGGAAAGGGAAATACGCTACAGAGAAAAGAAATCGTGTATTTGTGTGATGTGTTCGAGTATTGGTAAGAGTGCGCTTGTATGATGGTGTGTAGTGTGTATGAGTTAAAATTGGCATATATTTAGTTTATTAGGCTGACTGCCAGCACTTCATGAACGTCAAAGTTCTACTTAGAAGCAGTCCCCAAAAAACTCCCGCCAGTCACCAGTTCCTAGTGTTTTTTTGCTGGGAAGAAGTGGCGCAACCAACTCCCCAGCAAAGCAACACACCTGTCTGTTATGTTTAAAAATCTTGAATTTATACAGTAGAATGCAAAGTAGTTTACATGACACAGAACAATAATTATATCCAAATATGTTAATCAAGTTAAATGAATTTCTGCAATTGAAATGCGTCCGTTTAGTTTTTGTTGAAATCTAAAATATTAAATTAATAAACAAATGTAACTCGAAGTTAAAAATCTTAATTACTATAAATTTTAAATCATATTATGGCAACCCTCACACTTTGTCACTGTTACAGTTTGTTAAGGTTTTTTGTTCCAAGTAACACAAAATTCATAGTAGATACATATTATTATAATTAAGAAACCATGTTATTTGAAGTACCTACAAGTGAAAAGTGATTCCGTGAGACTATGTGATTTGCTGGTGTTTTTACAAGTTTTCACTAAACAGGAAGGCATAATTCTATATTTAAATTCTAAGTTCACTGAGCATGGTTTAGTGTAGGTGTGTGTGTGAGCGTGTTTGCAGGAGCACGGTTTCGTGGCTTCACTTTTTTTTTTCGCGGTGCGCAGTCTTCCTTATTTTGATGTTAAATAAAATTACCACCTCAAATACAGATGTCTCACATGCAGTTGGTGATAATGTGAAACTAAGTTAGTTCATAACTATTGTAGTACAGTAAATGGTATAATTTAACATCTTACAATATACTTAAAGATTTACAATGACCAATAATAATTATTGTGAATGCATTTCCAATTATGTATAAATTTAATTTGTATTATTGGAAATACTAAGATTTATGCAGAATATTCGTCTATAATTATTGCCATAAATTCAAAATCTGGTGTCGGCACATTATTATACATACTTGGGTCATAATAACCATAGTTTTATTGAAAGTTCGAAATCATCTTCTGATTTTTTTATGATTAAACACACATACAGTGTTTCTGACAGCCTGTTGTTATAGTTTGCGTAAGTCTAAAACGAAAACACTTCCGTCACTAGCGCTTGCGCCGACCTTCGTGCCTCGGGAGTTCCAGCACACTTCGAAAATACCTCCTGTGCCCTTGTACGAGTGAACAAGACTTCCGGTTTGTGTTGACCATATGTGCACACACTTGTCAAATGAACCACTAGCAAGGAACTTGCCATCAGGAGAAAATGCCACACTATACACTGGTTCAGTATGTTTTGTGAGAGTGTGTATACATACACCTCTTTCAACATCCCACAGGCGGACAGTGCTGTCAAAAGAAGCACTAGCTAAGATTAGATTCATATTGGGGTTTTGTGTTCCAGGTCCTGTAGGTGACCACTTGATGGTATATATTTCTTTTGAGTGTGCTTGCAAGTCATGCACACATGTGTCCTGCTTCATAGACCAGATCTTCAATGTCATGTCATCTGAACATGATGCAAGCAATTGTCCTTGAGGATCCCATTTTATGGCGTTAACTTCATTCTGAAATATAAAATAAAATGTTACAATTGTTACTAAAAGAATCAGTGCACAATTTTATTATAACGCTATATATGAATGGAAAAAAGTTTGTTTAACAGATGACAGATAACTGATCTTTCTTTCAAAATGACTAGGCCTCCCATTGTCCCACACCTTATCTTTATGCAACAGCTTAACATACCGTGTGTCCTTGGAAGCTTTTGATTGGTTTATCAGCATTCAGTTTGCAGACATGAATGCACTGATCTGTAGAGCAAGATGCAAATGAAGTGTTGGTTTGCCAATCAACATCAAGGGCTGGTGCTAAGTGGAAGGAGAACTGCTGGGTGCATTGCCCTGTTGATGCATCCCATATAATTGTAGTCTTGTCAACCTGCAAATTATTCATTTGTGATCAACTAATGCATAGGCAGTTATTTCATTTATATTCTAATTATTTACATCTAAAACTAATTATTACTTACCCCAGCACTTAAAATATAGTTTCCTCGTTTATTCCACTTCAAAGCAAAAATTGGTCCTTTGTGTTGGCCTAGTGTTGACGCCAGTGTTCCATCTGTGGTCCAAATACGGGCATAACCGTCATATGAACCAGTTGCTAACAGGTTGCCATCACACTGCAAATAATTATTTTTTATAGAGTATCTAAATAACATGTAAAATGCGTAACACCAAAATTAAAAAAAAATAATGGTAAATACATATTATAAGCCTTCATAAATTTGATAATAATTTTTTAATCGAATAACCAAATTTATTCTTAAATTAAGGCATTTTAGAGGTACAAGTGAATATAATAATAAAATGTGGCTTACATTCCAGTCTAAAGATGTGACGTCTTTGTTGCTAGGTACTTCAGCCCCACCCTTTTGGATGCAGTGTCGTAATACCAACTGATTGGGAGTTGTAGCTGGATTATCTGACATGTCCCATATTCTGAAATAATTGGGAGAGAATTGACTCACTGTAATCGGCATACAAAGTGAAATAGGTTGATGTTAAGCTTTCTAGGCAGATCCAAACAAAGTCCCTCATCTACATAATACTGTTACGAGCTTGGGGTCCCTGACAATAAAAACAGCAGATTAATTAACCAAAAATGACACTTTTATTTCAAACACTAATTATCACTTTAAACGCACTAACTATAACACACAATCGCACTATTAAACACTTCACTTCACTTAATTCGCAGTTGAAGATCGCTTCCGAAGTTTCGCTTGTATCGCCAATTCAATAATGACCCAGTCGCGAGCGATGCGCACCTTATAATAGTACCACAGTAATTTCCAGAACGTTCGAGTATGGAAACATCTAGAAAGTTCGGGTACATACCGGTCCCGACTGACCAGGTGTCGAAACATCGAGAATGTTCTAATATCGAAAAGTCTAGAAAGATCGTTACTCAACTAGTTCCGCTACTCGATACTAGATAGCGCTAGTAGTACGTTGTGTACCAGGCATTAATTCTGGCGCGTAACACTACCCCCTCCTAAGACATGATCGTCCCGAGCATTATCGGTCCCATAATAACGCGCCAGTCGATCCACATGGACGATCTTAGGTGCACTTCTCGTGCCTTTCTGGATACGGTAGGTACGTCATTGATTTTTGTGACAATCCGGTACGGCCCATCCCATTTGACATGAAGCTTAGGAGATTTCCCTTTACTGCGTACTGGATTGTGCAACCACACTAGTGAGCCTTCGTCGAAACCTTTATTGTTCATTTATCATTTATGCGGTCATAACGGGTTTCCATCTTTTCAGACATTTGCTGGCCCGATTGTCTGATGTGCTCATAAATGTCATTCATTTTGTTCCGCAAGTTATTCGCATAATCGGTTATACTGCGTGGGGCGTCAGGTGGTATTCCGGTGATCAGGTCTGCAGGCAGCCGTAATTCTTATTTTAGCCGTAATTCATGGGATTAGAGATGCCGATGCATTCCACCAGCTTCTACGACAAATCTTTTACGGTTCAAGCGGTGAGGCTATGGAATGCATTGCCCGTGTCAGTAAGAGGTGCTCAATCTTTGTCCACTTTTAAAGCAATGGTCAAACATCTCTTTGACCGTTTTTGTTTGGGTTCTAATATTGTATTTATTACATACTTAAAACTGTATTTATTTATCTATTATGTATGTATTCATATAAATCGTACACCTAGGACTACCTACACTACTGTATTTTCTTTTTCTTTAAAATCTATCCAAAGATTGTCTTGAAAATATCGCTCTTAGCGATAAGGCCGCCCATTGTGTCACCCTATGTAATGTTTTCTTCGTCTATTTTTTTCTGTAACTTATATGGTGTAAAAAAGAGTATTCTATACTATCCTCTACCAAAGTTTGCGAAAGCTGGTGTCACCGATGTGCTTTCGTGAACAGCACTTCGGTATGACAGCAAAAACGGTTGTATATGCTTGCCCCAGTCGCGTTGCCGGTTTTCCACAACTTTAGCCAGGTATCTCTCCAATGTCTAATTAAATCGTTCCACCATTCCAGCCGATTGTGGGGTAAGAAGTTGTTCTCGTTTTATGAGTACCCAACTACCCATAACTCGGCAATTTTCCTGGAATATTTGTGACTCAAAATTCCTTCCTTGATCGCTGTGAATCTCCAAGGGTACTCCAAAACGACAGAAGACTTCATTAACCAGTTTATCTGCAACTGTTGAAGCTTCTTGATTTGGAATGGCGAAAACTTCTGGCCGCTTGGTGAAGTAATTAATTACAACCAAGAAATACTTGTTACCACTTTCACTTTCCGGAGACGGTCCCGCTACATCCAGGGCTATCCTTTTCCAAGGTGCACCAACATTGTACAATTTCAACCCACCTATGCTACGAGGTCCTTTTACAGCCGCACAACTTGTGCATTTGCGACACCAGTCCTCGATATCGTCACGACAATGGACCCAGTAAAAACGTTCCCGTATCTTCAGTAGAGTCCGTTTAACTCCCATATGGCCTCCTGAACATCCATCATGGTACAGCTGTAGAACATCCGGTACTTTAGCTTTAGGTACAACCATTTACAAATGACAGCTGTCACCCCGAGTATTCTCCCATTTACGGCACAGGACTCCATCCTGAATCACTAAGCTGTCCCATTGAGCCAATAGCTTTTTGTGATCGAACTCATCGCTGAGACGTCGCTCCATGTAGGCTTAGAAGCGCTGGCCTTTATCCAGTCCAAAATCGACTTGACGTCTGAATCTTCCTGTTGTGCACACTGTAAGATATCCTTCCACTCGTTGCTGAGGTCTGTCTTGACCATCCTCACAAGTACAGCTTCTCTATCCTCTTGCCTAGTACAATGCTTGCAGTCTTCAGTGCAAGGTCTTCTTGACAATGCATCTGCGTTGGCATGAGATTTCTCGCTGCAATGTGCCACCAACAAGTCGTTCTCCTGCAGCCGCTGGGCGCTGTCGTCTTCGGCACCTTCAAGAGATATTTTCCCTTCCTGCATTTCGCTTACGGCAACTGGGTCTAAGGTGGCCCCTTTCACCACAGCCGTAGCATCTAGGGCTGTATCCTTTAAACCGGTCGTGAACCGTTACTGCAGCAACCTCCCTAACGCTATAGGGACGATAATCCTACCGCGCAGCTTCCACTTCCAGTGTATGTGCCAAAGCTTCCTTAAGTGTCCCGTGGTGCCCGAGCCTCACTGCAGCCCTAACTTCAAGGTCACGGATGCCGTCAATGAATGCCTGCACCAGGTTCCCTTCAATAAGCGCAGGTACAGACTGGTACGCCTTTCGCTCTACTTCAAGGGCCCACTGCTGCAGGTTTTCACCACTACGCTGTACACGATCTCTAAGTTGCACACGAAACACGTGCTCCAGATGAGTGTCACCATACTGGGATCCCAAAGTTTCAAGGAGCTGCTCGTAAATTACTTCTTTACCAAGAGTTTCCAGGACAGTTAAGGCCTGGTCGCGCAGGCCTAAGGTGAGGGCAGTCATGGCTTGATTTTTACTCCAACCGTTCGCCTTCATGACGGCCTCAAACTGAATTTTGTAGGCCGACCAAGAAGACGTCCCATCGAACGGCGGCACTTTAAATCCACGTAGCGAAGGTGTAGTAGTTACGGGAGTTGCAATCCCATCTCCAAGTTTAAGGTTGCCCAACTCTTTCCTCATATCAGCAATATCGTTGTTACATTTGCTGATCTGTGTTTCAGCATCTGACAGGCGGTTGTCATGCTGAGCAACCTTATCCTTCACTTCCTTAATGTCTTTCCCGAAAGAAGCGTGAATTTCCTTCATGAGGAGCATCTGTTCTTCCTGGCGGCGTGCCTGCTCCTCCTTGTCAAGCTTGAGCTGTTCTTCCAAGCGACGGGCCTGCTCCACCTGTCGGCGGGTCTGTTCCTCCTGCCGTCGGGCCTGCTCCGCCTTGTCGTGCTGCAGCTGTTCTTCCAACCGACGGGCCTGTTCCTCCTGTCGGCGAGCCTGGTCCTCCTTGTCAAGCTTGAGCTGTTCTTCCAAGCGACGGGCTTGCTCCTGCAGCATCATCATCAGAGCAGCAAAGTCTGGTGCTGATGATGCCGGAGCTGCTGTGGACGGGCCGGCCTCCATGGTCGGTAGCCGACTTTCCGACGTCTGCGGCGATGCACCACCAAAACGCCTCTGATCCGTCTCCTGCTGGCGTTGACTACGGGTACGGATACCCTCCGTGTCGTCCTTTGGCAGAATCGGCATAATTATCCACTCTTCTGACACCAATTGTTACGAGCTTGGGGTTCGTGACAATAAAAACAGCCGATTTATTAACCAAAAAAAAATTACACTTTAATTATCAAAACTAATTAACACTTTAAACACACTAATTACAACCACAATCGCACTATTAAACACTTCACTTAACTCGCAATTGAAGATCGCTTCCGAAGATTCGCTTGTATCGCCAATTCAATACTGACCCAGTCGCGAGCGATCCGCAGCTTATGAATATAATAATATAGCTTCGTGAATGGAAATATCTAGAAAGTTCGGGAACATACCGGTCCCGACTGACTAGGTATCGAAACATCGAGAATGTTCTAGCATCGAAAAGTCTAGAAAGATCGTGACCCAATTAGTTCCACTACTCGATACTAGATGGCGTTAGTAGTACGTTGTGTACCCGGCATTCATTCTGGCGCGTAACAGTATTATATTAGAAATGAATCAGCCTACTCATAATAACATAACAATAATTGTGTATTACTACATGCCGCCGTTTTATTTCAAATGGTGTCGTTCCAATTAAGTATTACTACATGCCGCCATAATACCCGCGAGTTATTAATCGTGCTAATACTATTAAAAATTGTTCATTGCCCTTATATGTATACAAGATTTTTGAGTATGTTTTTAGTAGGAATTATTTACAACAATGCAGCCCCTTAACTTAAATATATATTAACAGAACTGCCGTGGCCTCAGAACTAAAATGACGCAACATCGTCAAAACATTTTATGCAATAGTTACGATTTAATTATCATGACGGAGACCTGGCTCCACAGCGGCATTTTTGATAACGAATTTTGCGATCATAGGTATGACGTATTCCGTAGGGACCGCGACCTAGCCGCCACCGGCAAATCGTCTGGTGGCGGTGTAATGATACTCGCGCGACAAGATTTGGGTGCACGGTGCAACGAGTGTGAGCCTAATACCATTGGTACGGAACTTTTGACTATAATAATACCCGCCCGCACCCTGTCGACATCGGCTAATCTTTATGTGAGTGTTGTTTACGTACCGCCGGATGCTCATAGGATAGCGTCTGATATAGATTTTGTTTTGCAAAGTGTTACGAATTCATTATCTCACAACACAAAAAATAATAACTATTTACTAATTGGTGACTTTAATCTACCCTGTATTAAATGGAATGTGGGTGGGCCAACTTTTCTAAAACAAGGTGCTGTCGAAGTACAAAATGCAGCTATGCGGTTGGTGAATGATTTATGTTTTTTAGGAATAACGCAATACAATACACTCTTTAACCACAAAGGCCATACACTTGATTTAGCGTTTTCTACCTTGATATTACACATAAACGAATGTGTCCATCCACTAACGAAAGTTGACATTCATCATCCAGTGTTAGCTATAGAAATCTCTGACCTTGAAATTTCCCCATTTCGTTAGTTGTCCGCAAAGAGACGTAATTATGGTAAAACCGATTATAACGCATTAAATAATTACTTTGCTAAAATTGACTGGCACTCAACGTTGGATAAAAAATCAACGGACAGCGCGGTCCATAGGTTTTACGACGCGATTCAAAAAGGAGTTGACGAATACGTACCTTTCAGCCAAGCAGTGGGTTCTCGTAGATATCCCATTTGGTACAGCAACTCACTTATAAAAATCATTAAAGAAAAAAGCAGGGCACACTCTCGTTGGAAACGTTTCGGTAACCTGCTCGACCGCGATGAGTTTGTAATGTTGCGAAATAGACAGCGATATGTTCAAGAGCTTTGCTATAGTAAATACTTACATGAGACCGAAAATAATCTAAAAGAGAATCCTAAAAAGTTCTGGACCTATATAAAAAATTTGCGTAGAGGATCCAGTTATCCGAAAATGTTGTCCCGCAACAATGTAAACTACACAGATGGAAAAGACATTTGCGAAGCACTTCTTTCATGATGTTTTTGGTGAACCCTCAGACTATAACCAAGCTGGTTTAGGGGACACAGAAGTTGAGGATGGTTGTATTGATATCATAACTGACATACAATTTACTCCATCAACCGTGGAGAGGTCGCTGAGTTCGTTAGGTACGGATAAGGGTCCAGGCTGTGACGGAATTCCACCACTGTTCTGGAAAAGTTGCGCAAAGTCTCTATCACATCCAATTAGTTTCATATTTAATCTCTCTTTAAGAGAAGGTACATTCCCAAATGAATGGAAGAAAGCACTTATAATTCCCATACATAAAAAGGGTTCACGAGTAAACATTAAAAAATTACAGAGGTATTTCTATACTTAATACTTTGGGTAAAGTATTTGAAAAGCTTGTGTACAATGCTATATATCCTTGCATTCTTAGAGGTATTTCTTATAAGCAACACGGTTTCTTAAAAAAGCGTTCGAGTATATCTAATCTAGCTTGCTTCTCTAACTTTGTCCTTGACAATACAGATAACGGTGGGCAGTTTGATGTGATCTACACAGATTTTGAAAAAGCTTTTGATCGCGTGGATCACAGCATCTTGCTTATACAGACTGGGTATTCGCGGCGATCTTCTGCGTTGGGTAAAATCATATTTATTTAAAAGGTCACAGGCTGTAGTATTGGGTGGTTACCGTTCTAACTTCATTGAAATACCTAGCGGTGTTCCACAAGGATCCCATTTGGGACCTCTTCTCTATAATGCATATTTATTCGATACTACTGACTCTTTTAAACACTCTGAACATTTAATGTACGCTGACGACCAAAAAATATTTTATAAAGTAACTACATTTGATGACTGTACAGCTCTCCAACAAGACCTTAACAATTTACATGATTACTACACAAGAAATAAGATTACAGTAAACGTCACTAAATGTCAATGCATCAGTTACACACGTAAGAAGAACCCTATAACGTACTCGTACCAATTTAATAGAATAACTATTAATAAAGTTGAGATAGTTCGAGATTTAGGAGTCATGTTCGATAGTAAATTGGCATTTTCAAATCACATAGACCTTATTACTAGCAAAGCTTACAAAAATTTAGGATTTGTTCTAAGATCCTGCAAGGCATTTAAAAACATTGAAGCCCTTAAATCTGTATATTTTGCTTATGTTCGCAGCGTTCTGGAATACGCATGCCCAATATGGTCCCCTCTATACATTATACATAAAAATCAAATAGAACGGGTTCAAAAAAGATTCATAAATCACCTTAACTACCGCCTCCGTAAACCTCCAATGTCCTACGAAGACAGCTGTCGGTCATATGGATTGTTAACACTCGATGAACGACGTAAAGTGTTGGATATGCGTGTACTTTACGACATACTGAATGGTAGGCTGGATTGTCCGGATTTATAAATAAATAAATAAATAAATATCCTTGGACATTTCACACAACGCCATATAGTCCCAAGCTAAGCAACCTAATGCTTGTGTTATGGTAACGAGATGGCTGATAAACTACTTATATACATTTTTTTTTTGTAAATACATACATATTATAGATAGAAAAACACCCAGACTCGGAACAAATACATGTAGGTCGTACAAATATTTGTTCCGTGCGGGAATCGAACCCGCGACATGCTGCGCAGCAGTCAATCGCTCAACCACTGCGCCAACCGTGTTATTATCACAGATCAAATTTAATGCTCCCCTACGACGCACTCGCCATACGCCAATGTTGCATGTACCTAGGCATGCAACTAACTATGCTAGTAATTGTGTACTTACTCGTATTGCGCGAGCCTACAACAATAACTTCTCTCAGGTTGATGAATTTAACTGCACAAAACCTAGTTTTAAAGCCCAGGTTAAAAAGATTATAGTTGATAAAAACGAATAGCAAGCAACTACGTTCCATTCACCATAAGCAAATTAATTTAATTAATATTATCTTATACCTTCGTCATAACAATCATTTAGTGTATTTAACCTTCACTTCTAATTTTAAACCTTATTTTTAAAGTCCGTTCGCATGCATACACAAATTAAGTTAAGCAGGGAAACCTATTATTAGCCTTACTAAACTGTATTATCTTTATTTGTAATGTGTTATATGTATCGCTGTTGGTTTTCTAAATAAATAAATAAAATAATTAAAGTATTTGTAATAACAAACCTGGCAGTACTGTCTCCTGATCCACTAGCCAACAAGTCAGTGCTGGGGTTCCAAGCACATATGAACACCTCTGATTCATGTCCTCTAAGCACAGTGGCTTTGCTAGCTGGGATTTCTATGGACTGATCCATATCCATGGCTTCTGGGGCACTAGGAGTTGCCGCTGCCCCTGGTGCTGCTGCTGCAGCAGCATTGCATGTTGTGCCCTTTATAACAAGAAATAATACCCTCTTTAGCATAAACCTGAACCATTTTTCAAAAAGTTAGATTTTTTTCTATTCAAATTTTAAAGTACCTATTACGAGTTTTGTTTTATGCTTAACTAGCTGACCTGCGCAACTTGCTCTGAGTACATTTTTCATTGAAGCTCCGCTCCAATTGGTCATAGTGTGACTTTATATAGCCTTATAGCCTTCTTCGATAAATAGGCTACCAAACACTAAAATAATTATTCAATTGAAACCAGTAGTGCCTGAGATTAGCATGTTCAATCAAACAAGTTTGTTTTTTAATAATTTATAATTTATATCTATACTTAATATTATAAAGCAGAAGAGTTTGTTTGTTTGTTTGGACGCGCTAATCTCAGGAGCTTTATTCAATTGAAACCAGTAGTGCCTGAGATTAGCATGTTCAATCAAACAAGTTTGTTTTTTAATAATTTATAATTTATATCTAAACTATATATACTTAATATTATAAAGCAGAAGAGTTTGTTTGTTTGTTTGTTTGGACGCGCTAATCTCAGGAGCTACTGGTCCGATTTGAAAAACTCTTTCAGTGTTAGATAGCCCATTTATCGAGGAAGGCTATATATAGGCTATAAAATTTACAATATTTTTTTTTAAATATAAAATAGAAAAAAAAAACAAATTTTTTCAATACTTTGTTATATATGGTTGTTTTTGTTAATTTTATAAGTTTTAGAAAAAAAAATAGAAAAAAAACAAAAATTTGTTTTTAACAAATTGGTAAGTTAATAAACAAAAGAATTGTTGATAAGAAAAAAATAATTTCTTAAGTAATTACTTAGAGAATAGAAATATAAAAAAAACGATTATAAACAATTAAAAATGTATATTAAGGAACAATTTAAAAAAAAAAACATAATATTTGTAATGTAATAAAGTTGTGAAAAAAAACTTTTTAAAAATATTGATTTAATCAATTTGTTTATTAAAAAAATATCAACAAATGGCGGGAATTCTTTTTTTTGCAAATCAATAAATATCTTGTATTAATAAGAAAACGATAATATGATGATTAAGAAAAAAAATTAACAACATTACTTGGATTTTTCAGATTTTGTTCAAGTAAAAAAATTATTATAAACAAAGTATACTATTAATATATTTTTATCTTTTATGGCGCGATCTTGTTAAGTATGTATGTAAGAAAGGCTCTACGAAGCGTGATATTTTTACGACCATTATTTAAACATTTTTTTTCACTTACAATTAGGACGGTTGTTCGAGAAAATGTTGTTAGTTAACAATTGTTTAACTTGTTGAAAAATTAACTTTAAGTAAAATTTCCAACGGGAATAAATTATTTATAGTGTTCAGAACACACCATAATTTTTTCAAATTAAAAAAAAAAAATTCAATACCCTAAATAAATTGATTAATGTGCCGTACTCGCTTTTGACGCCACGCGTGCAACCTAAAAATTTCGCGCGCAGACCGCGATTATTTTCATTCAGCGTTAAATTAAAATTATAAATAATGGAGATAGAGTTCCGGGAGTTAGAAGTTTTTTTATTGGAAATTTCTTCTTCTTTCAGAATCTTTTTTGATTTTTTTTAAATATTAATATTTTATGAAATATTGGCAAAAAACGAAATGCAATTTTTTTTTCATCTTGAATTGTTTATAACTTTTGCAATTTTTTATGTGCTAATACACTCTTTTGGCACATTTTTCTAGGCGCCATTCCGGATCCAATGAGCTATCGCACATAATTTTAAGAGCAGTCTCTCTATTTTGTACCATTTTCAACTTATCGACTAGACTATTTTATTGAAAAACCTGACAGAAATGATCATTTCAATGCAAGATTTCGTATCCCGAAACGCCGGAATTTTCGAGAAGAATAAGAAAAAGGAAAAACCGAAAAACTCGTACCTATAAATCTCGATCTAGTAATGGTGCGAGGTTCATTTAGGGACCAAAATATTCGGCATAAAATACTCCATCAATGTACCTAACATCATTATTTCGTATCATGCTTAGTTTAAGCGTATTTTTTTTTTTTCTTAATATCCGGATGGAAAAATTACGACTTTCAAAAAATTATAACTCAGAAACTAGACTTGGTAGCTAAATGGGGATACGAAATCTTGCATTTAAATGATCATTTCTGTCAGGTTTTTCAATAAAAAACGGATATCCGAAAATCGGGCTTCATAAAACACTGTGTGATCTGCAAAATTGAATTGCATTTAATTTCATATCAATGCAAGAATAATTACTTTCCTTGAAATCGACAGATTTTTCGTAAACTCCAATAAAAATTAAAAAAGCGATTTTACTTCCTGGCGGATACAAATAGGTCCCTAAGCCGACTACCTAAAAAAAATTTATATACATCTGGCCTGGACCACCCTGCATGTGTGAATATAATTATATAACATACGATTTTATTGAAATACATTAACAAACCTCAATTTTACGCATGAGTATCTTTTCCGTACTACACAATATTATCTTTCTAGGGTTAACTGCATGATATTTACATACTGGCTTCTGAACAAGAATACAAAAATTCACTTAGTATGTTTATAAGGCGAGTTTTTGTAAACGTCCAAATTTTTCAGGGTGGTAGTACCCGTGAAATTTAACAACTTTCTCCAAGGAACATGGGAAGAAATATTCATACACATCACCTTAATGCTCCCAAATTATTATAGCCACCTCACCTCTAGATAGGCACATATCTATACGAATATTATAAAGCAGAAGAGTTTGTTTGTTTGGTTGAGCGCGCTAATCTCAGGAACAACTGGCTCGAATTGAAAAAATCGAGGAAGGCTATAATAACATCACGCTATGACCAATAGGAGCGGAGCAGCAATAAGAAATGTTGCAAGCGGGGAAAAAAGCTTCCGTTGCGTGCGCTGCGTAAACGGTTTAAGTTACGCAAAAATCAAGTATTATGAAATTATTCCTCTATAAAAGTTCTAAAAAAATTACCTCAACAACATATGTCTATCCCTTAAGGTTAACTCACTATAACCCTTTTTTATGGAAATCAAATTTGTTCTAAAATGATGCATTGTTTTCGAGGAAGTTTTTATTAACATGGTATTAATCCTTATCCAAATAAATACGTTAATCATCATAGTATTTAATTTTGAACAAAATTGCCATTGACGTTATTTAATTTCAATGAATATCTTGAGAGATATCATCGTTTTAAAATAACTCCGCAACAAAATATTATACTCGGTGCGCGGGCGGAGCGTGAGGCGGAGGGCGCCTGACGCCTGCCGATTCTTGTGTTTGTTATTAAGGAGAAGGTTTTAATGTAAAAAAAAATTGCCAGTTGACGGGAGCGAAGCCGCGGTGGACAGCTAGTTTCTCATATATACCTACACAATTTTTTTTTTATCAATTCGTAACTTTTATCATGGCTACCGATACACTATTTACAAATGTCACGGCAATTAGTCTTCCACACAGAATATTTGTACCTACTAGGAATCTTCACTTCAGGAAAACTAGTGAAGAAATAAAACAATTTTCTTGTTAACAATATTTTAGGACTCTCTTAAAATGTCGTGTTGTTATTAGGAATTTAGTAAAAAAGAGTAGTCTCCCAAAAATAATAGGTATAGCACTTATAAACAAACTGCTGGAAACAATTACCCACTTCAATGTTTGTGGGGAATCCCCGTCAAACATAAACGGAACGAAAAGGGTTGCCAGTTCATAAATGTAAAATCGGTATAAAAATCTGGAGTATATCTTTTCAAACTGTGTTTCTCACTGATAGCAATCCTTTTAAGGTCTTCCCCAGAACGTATAACAAATGATGGCAATCTATCGTATACCAGTACTGTCCCATTCATCCACCCAACGTATTTAAAACTTCAGGAGACAATGCACGGCAAAGAACTGCCACTGGAATAGTTCAGCAAGGCGGGAAATCGGTGTCCTTTTGGAGTGGTATTATGATTGGGGCTAGAACGCCTTTGATCCCGTATCGAGGCTTCATGACAGCAGACATGTATAAATCAGTTGCTATTGCTGGAATTGTTAGACTATTCAGAGTAAACCATGGGCACCAATTTGTACTGGTCGATGATAATGCGCCCGTACATCGAGCTCAACGAGTCAATGCTGCTCTCCAAGAATACAACATCACAAGGTTAGACTGGCCTGCTTAAACCCAATAGAGCACGCGTGAGATGCTCTTAAGCGAGCTATTTGGAACCGTCAGCCACGTCCTCAGACAGTGCCAGAGCTCAGGGAAGCCGCTTTTCAAGAATGGGACAGGTTACCCCAAGAAATGCTGGATAACTTGATCCTCAGCATGCCCAGGAGGATCTCCGCCGTTAGGCGTCTATCCACTTTCCTGTTTGTGAAAGTGACCTGGACAGAATTGGTTTCGTTGGCTTTGATTCGCCAGCCTTTTAGCCATTTGGATACTTGATCAAGACTATTTTGAAGCTTTGTGCTGCAATGTCTGGTGAATTGTCCATTGATAGAATTGCTGTGTCATCAGCAAATGTTCCAGTAACTACTTCATCGGTCGTAGGTAGATCAGCTGTAAAAAGCAGATACAACGTGGGACCCATGATGTTGCCTTGCAGAACTCCAGCTTTGATAGTATTAAAAGACGTTAACTCTTCTCCTTGTTTTACAAAAAAAGTGTCTGTCGCTAGGTTGTAGAAGTTTATAGGTAGGTCTTTTTTATTTCGAAAAGAAGTCCATCATGCCACACTCGATCAAATGCTTGAGATATATCCAGGAACGCTGCGACACTGTATTGTTTTGATTCAAGAGCTTTGTTTATTATGTTCCACTAGTCTGTGAACTTGTTCAATAGTACCATGCTTTCGACAAAAACCAAACTGATGGTCAGGTAGTAATTTATTTGCGCAATAATCGGGGATAATCTAAGCAAAATAACTATCTATATGATTTTTGAGGGTATGGGTAACAGGTTAATAGGTATGTATGATTGCGCCTCAACCGGATTATTTCCAGGCTTCGGAACCATTATAACTTGGGCTATTTTCCTTTGAGGAGAGACCATTCTTGGTAGGATAGTGTTATACAGGAAAGTGAGAAATTAAATCCCTTACTTTGGCAGTTCCCTTAGGATTTTTCCTATAATAGGGTCGTAACCAGGAGCTTTATTTGGATCTAATGCCTTTTTTGCTGTTTTTGTTTTTTTATAAGTGACCTTATTTAATGGGAGGACCAAGTTGATGAGTGTGGCCCAATAATTCTGCGATTTCTTGGATTTTAGAGGAGCCTGTATCTGGATTCGGAATAAAGACCTGTTGTGAGATCTTCAGCAAATCAGCTCTGTCCGCATCGCAAGAAGCTTATTTTGAATTACTTTTAGAAGATATAGAAGGTTGATTACTTGCCGGGGTTTTAGTTTTTTAGTGACTTTCCACAAAGAGTAATTTTGTCTCTGCTGTAGATCAAGGTTTTCAAGACATGTTTGTATACCATGATTTTCATTGTCTTTTAGCAGAATTTTTAGTTTTGTTTGATGATGAGTTTAGAGGTTTTTTATCAGTAGGATAACTAGTTGTTTGGGACTTTTTCCGAGCTTTTCGTTTATCTATACATTCTATACTATACTAAATGGGCTATCTAACACTCAAAGAATTTTTCAAATTGGATCAGTAGTTCCTGAGATTAGCGCGTTCAACCAAACAAAGAAACAAACTCTTCTGCTTTATATTAGTATAGATTAGAACTGCACTTCCAGCGTGTGCTTTACCGTCAGGGTGCATTGTGTGTGTGACTCTTTATGGTAAAACGTGTTTCCGAAACTGGAGCATATCTATCTTTTGTGTCTCTAAGTATGCCTTAATCTCAAGGGTATGTTGTGACAACCCATTGGCATCCCATATTTCAATCTCAGAATATGACTTCTGGATAGCGAGATTTTGTTGATTCAATTCAGAAACTTCCATGACTATTTTGTTGAGGACAACATCTTGATCATTTTTCCATGATTGCAACATATTCTTCAAGTCTTTGAATCTGTCAGTCTTCCTATAAGGTGAATGCTCCAACCAGCCCGCGAAATTCAAAATTTCTTGCGTTTTTTGCAATTTGCAGGCCAGTGCTAGGTTGTATGATAATTAAAATATTATTTGCGGCTGTAAGACGTATGTAGTTACAGAATTATAATCATCAAAATCACCAATACATCCCTCCAAATTGCACTGGCCTGCAATTAAGCGTATTAAAAAAACGTAAGAATATTTGAATTTCGGGGGTGGTTGGAGCATTCACCTTAAGATTAATATGGTCAACCACAGTTTGCCTACACTACTGCTTCAATTGTGTTGATTAATGTGGGGATAGTTGAGGGTGAACAATAAATTTTAGGCAAATTCTATACTGATTAATCCCATGAATCACTGTTACAATGTTTCAACCAATATTTCCAGTTTGCCAGTCACTTAATTAGTCCACTCACAAAAAGTTTACGAGTTATAACTCCGCCCCTAAGACGACCAAGTACTTTAAACATCTGTCACAAGAATTGAACTGATTAATCCCATGAATCACTGTACCAATCTTGTAACCAATATTTCCAGTTTGCCAGTCACTTAATTAGTCCACTCAAACAAATTTTACGTAGTAATAGCGAGTATTTACATCAAAAAGTTTTTATTTAATGAGAGCACTTTAATCTGTCAGAAGAATTGTGAATACTTACATCTACACCATTCTGCTCCCCGCCAGAACCAGGTTCTGCCTTAATTGCTTGTTTTTGAGCATTATGTGCATTTTGTCTGGCAGCTACAATGTCTGGTGTTACTGCATCAATTAAACTTAAACTTTCAGTGAGGCGAGTTTCTGTGCCTGAAAGAAGAAAATTGTTGGCGTCATGGTTGTTGTACAACTTAGAGAACTCATAGCTGCAGCTATCTAGGAACCAATATGTCACTGAAAATAGAAATTGTTTAAGAGGAAAAATTAAAAAAAAAATGTCATCACCTTCACTGCACTCATTAAAATAAAACATACCATCTTCTCCTATTGTAATTTCTGCTTCTGTGTACTGTAATCCTTTTTGCAATATATTCAGCAATGCTGCAGGTGGTACCAGAGCTCCGTTGATGTTACTTTGGGATATGTGCGACTCAATGCCAAAGGTGTAAGCAGAATGATTAAATCCTGAAATTTCACATTTACACTGCAAATTCCCAAACTAAGTTTATTCTTCGGAAAATTGTAATGGTGTTGCTACCAATGTTTTCAACTATTGATACAAACTGACAAATGGTCAATGTAGGCAGTTTTTTGCCTGAAACTGTTTATTTCTTGTAAAGAGAATTACTAAGAGAGTGAAAATCTACGACCAATAAATAAATAAGCAGGTAGATTAAAAAATTAGCAAATTAGGAAGCGATGAAACTTAAAGTGTAAGGATCGAGTGAGCGTCTGAGAGTTCATTGAACCATACCTGATTCTTGTAAATATCGATACACAAGGAAATTGACTTCATCGCTGGAAAAACTCATTTTGTTTTCAGTCTTAACACATTGATAGAAACAACAATTTGAGCAATTTTAGTTAAAAACTCGGCAAAAACATCTAACCCCTATTATTTACTTCGCAATGATCACAGACTACATAGAGATACTACGCAGTGATAATCGATTGTAGAATTTTTGTCTTTTCTATGTATGGCACTGACGTATAAATCAATGTATGGATGGTCTATGCGTGTTCTAAGTTCTATAAATCTATGGTCGACAGCCGGTGATACTTTCTGAACTCTAAAATACTACTATCCTGAATGAATAGTATATTATAGCCGTAACACACGCTCGGTTTTGGTACGACCATGGGACGACCGGACCACGAACAACAGACGGTCAGAATCGGTCACAGAACACAATAACCCGGTAATTGGTTCCGAACCAAATCTGATCGTCTGCCGCCTGGGTCCGCTATAGCCCAGGGTGGAATCCTTGGTAAATGGTAAAAAGTGAAAAAATAATAGTAGAATGAAACCCATTGGACAAGAAAGAGAATATAATTTACGGGCGATCTGAGGTCGGGAAGTGGATGGGGGTGCGTGTTTAAGGGTAAAAAATTATTAACTCGATTTCCGGCAAAACTACAAGTCTTATAGAAAAAAGTCAAATGTCAAAGTTGTAGGTAATAAAAAGATCTACAACTTTTGTATTTTCACTTTTTACACACAACCTCAAAATAGCTCAAAATCTATGTGAAAAATTCAAATAAGCGTTTTTTTGGTTTTTTATTTATCTCTTTTACAAGAAATATTTTTTGTCACGAAATTTGGTGAAAACTTATTTTTTATATCCCCGACACACCGTAATTTTTTTTTTTAAATATTCATGTTTTCACCTTATTTTGACTTAATTAGTCAAAAATCACCCTCATGTTCAATCGAAAATTCTCCTGTCAAAATCTTTTCATTGAAATTTCTACTTTCTGAGGGTGAAAAAACAATATACATTATTTATGGTAAATGTTCTGGCGGATATGATCCACCGTGCCAAATTCGAGCGTGGGTTACGGCTTTAAGTAATTGTGAACGGTTTAGATGTATTATTGTAGTTATGATCGAATACCATGCGCTAAGCACTAGCGGTTAGCCGTGGGGACGGCCAACGGCCCAACGCCTATGCAACCACTTGTTATTTCATGGCGGTTATGTGCGTTCAAACTAGCGGCTGCATAGTAAAATGGAAAAGCGGCCAGCCGCGTTGTCAGTCGCCCTCGCGGCCAATCGCTAGTGCTTAGGAACGCTTATTGGTTTCAATGAGAGTGCGTCAAGTAAGAAATAAGGAAGATTTTTTTTTCAGATGTTCCTTCATTCGATTGACTAGTCTAATTATTATTGTGTGCAAGTAGCTGTCAAAAGGACACGGTAGTTTCAAGCCCGTTGGCCTTATCTTCAAACGTTTTCAACCTCTCGACTCGTTTTTTTTTTTTTTTTTTTTTTATTCACAACGGGGAAACTCTTGGCCCAAATCTCACCTGATGGAAAGTGATGATTATGCCGAAGATGGAAGCGAGTTTCTCCCGGAATCCTCTTACACAGAGGAACTGGCTATCATACCTCTAACTGCCGGAACACAAAAATGCTGTTAACATTGTTGTTATGGCGACAGACTTAGACATGATGGTGGTAGCTTGCCAGGCGGACTTAGAACGAGTCCTACCACCAACCAAACCGAGCAAAAAATTTGCCCCCGCTGGGAATCGAACCCAAGACCTCCGGGGTCTGAATAAGGTGGTATAACCACTAGACCACGGAGGCGGTTAGTGTCACCTGTTTAGCACCACCCGGGGACCACGTGTAGGGATTCGCTGAAGGGTATTCTCCTACGGACGCGGGTGACTCGGCCCCCAAAACGTTTCGATGCAAGTTAAAATTTTTCAAACACAATTTAGAAGACGAAGCCTATAATTCTAATGTAAGTGCGTTGAATGGGCCCATTTCAACCACACTCCGTGGTGTAGCTGAAATGTTTGAGACTGTGGTGTGGAATTGAAATTTTACAGTTCACGATTATCAAGCTTTAGGAATCAGTTTATCAAACCGAATAGACTGGTCTGTAACGGAAACTCAGCTCACACTTTCGCCAAACCAAAATAAGCAAAGGCACTACACATTGCATACATACATCTTCCGTCACCCACCCACTATCGAACAAAAGTCAAATTAGTTCTGACAACATCCACCAGAGTTTTCAAAACGAATCACTGTGTATAAAAATCCAAAAAAAGGAGGCTGTATCATAGTTCCTTTGCCTAGCAAAATTCATAGGAACTGAAACAAATAAAAACTATTTTCGTTCTTACTTACCTTACGTCAAAAAAAGTGTTAGTGAATTAAATTAGGTGGTTTATTTCAAGATTTTTTCAGTAAATTCAGTATATCGTAAACGTAAAGGTAAAACATTTATGAATTTGTCCTTTTCATTTATCTATTTAGACTCTCAGTAGCAACAAATATATATTTTCTGCATTGTCTTGTTTGGGATAATGACGCCATTTTGTCGCGCCGGCTGATCTTATGAATTATTATTTTGTAGATCTTCTTCTGTGGGTAGGGCAAATGTTGTATTTATTTATTATTAGAATACTTCTCTGGAGTCAGATTTATATTTACCAGTCATCATTTTAATGATATAAATTACATAAGCTTTAAAACTTGTAAAGGAAAATTGATTGATTTAAGAATCGCAGCAATATGCGATAAAATATTACATTCGTATTTAAATATGGACTGAACTTATTGTTTATTCGTATTCGATCTGTATCTGTATTGTATCTAACTTCTATCGTCCTTGTCATGCGTAAAAGTCATAAGTTTATAAAGATAAGTGTGGGTTTAGGTGACTCAAATTCGTTTTTGTGATAGATTAAAATTAGATGAACTGATCATCCAATATATTTCACTTTCTTGTATTCATTTCTGACTTAGTCTATCTCAGACACACCTTTTTCAAGAAATATGCTGTTAAGTTAGCAATGAACAATTTTCTAGCATTTCCCCAACATTTGCAATAATTATTGCAAATAATATATTTCAGTTTATCAATCAAACAAGACAAAGGATTTTAGCTTTCATCATGATCTTCCTGCCCTTATTGTTTTATTATTCTGCTTTAATAATCTTATTTCCAGGGGGTGCAATGATTAATCATATGTTGAAATAATGACTATATCAATGAAAGAACAAGATCAAATGCCAGGGGAGGTAAGAATATTATGTACATTTTCCTAATAATATTTTTAAGTATGAAAGACTATGTTGGTTAAACACACAAAAAAGTAAAATTTCCTTATGGTTAACATTTAAATGTTGAATAAGATGGATACCAGGAAAACAAAATGTTTTGTAAAACTAGATATTTATTGTTTTTGAACATGTTCTGCAAGTATTGTATAAAAATATCATTTACTAACAGGATTATCTGTTAGTAAATGCAATTTTTCTGGAAACATTGTTTCACTGGATTTATTCTCATTTGTTTGGGACTGGCTGACATCTTCCATATCTCTTAAATATGCTGCTTTAGTAGACTAAGAAATGTAATACTTGACTAGATGGCATTCCCCGAGGCCAAGTTAAAGGCACTGGAGGAGAAGATTTCACATCCCCGTTGGGTCGTGCCCGTGTTGCCTGAACAGGAGCTGGAGGCACTGCTGGTAGCTGCCACTGATTTGGCAGCAAAAGGTATGTGGTAGTTAATTTAATTAAGTTTCAATTTGTGATGAGTTCATGCAACAATGTTTGCATGAAAAATATAAAATAGTTTTTTTTTTGTTTTTTTTCAGAAGATTGTTAAAGAATTCTCTTTTCTAGAGTTTAAAATAATTTAATTAATGAAGCATTATGTTGAGCAATTGGCTATGCTTATAAATAAATTATATGGAATGGAGCTTTGGTCAACAATTTATTATGTCAGACAGGAGTTCCTACAACAGTGGCAGTGTTACATTACAAGAGATTAGCTTAGCCACTTTACTTCTGGGGAATCCCCACAAGTTGAAGTTTTGTATGTTTATAAGTTGTTATGTGTGCAGTACTCATTATTACTGCTACCTGAATGTAATATGCCCAATCTCCTTACCTGTCTTTGTCTACATTATCACTCTTATCAATTGTTATCTCACCATGTTATGTTCACATCAACAGCTGTTAGTTTGTTGACAAGTAATTGTTTACCACAGGTGAAGATGCTACCCACCCAGCATGTCAGAGATTCTACAATGATGCCCTCACAGTGTCCTTCACAAAGATACTAACAGATGATGCAGTCTCATCTTGGAAAAACAACATACAACAATGTGTCCGTTCAAACTGCGAGAAGCTTGTAAAACTTTGTGCAATGAAACTAGATGATCCGAGATTTCTGCATTTATTATCTATGACATTCAATCCAAATAACAAGTAAGAGAAAATTTCATAATTATGGCATACATTTAATAATAACTTGATCAATATTAATGAGCTGCATGCATAATCTTCAAACTAATTTTATTTACACTTGGGGGACATAATTTCTTACTACATGATTATCTAATTAGTGGACAGTTCTTGTGCAATTATATGTAGTTCATGGAGATATTGGTTTGTGCTGCTTGTTATGGATTTTGTAAACTTTGTATTCTACATAGATGGTTACTGTTCACAGATTTCACACTTTTAATGCGTCAAGAACTTGTGAAGGTCTGTCCATCACACCTCCGGGACAAGGAACTACTCAGGAGGCTGAAGTGTTCGCGAGGTCACAGGATCACCGCACGCCGAGAGGATGGCTGGTCCACCTCGTGAATGTGTATGTATATTTACACTTGAGCTTATTGGCAGTTGAAGAAAATTCATTTTCGTTTTGTCACTGCACTTTAGTGTAACTTGTTGTGATATTATTGTGTTGAGTATATTTATTATATCTCTTCTATCAGGTTTGGTCAAGCTGGTGGCTTTGTGAAAATTCGAGAGAGGTTTGAAACAATAATGGGATTTCAAAAGTCAGAGTTGACCACTTCCATCACGTCAGAAGAGAAAGTGTCTACAGAAATAATAGAAAAAGAAAATGAAGAAAGCAAATGTGATAAAGTTGAGAGCACAGAAGTAGTACCAGTTATCGCTGACAGTGGGGAAGTATGTATAAGTCTTCTGAAATTTTAAAACCATTATGCTTAATGAGTCTTACTTTTATGTTATTGTTGTAGTTTTCGATACCGGCTCGTAGTGAGCAGCCTTCTTCGCTAGAACAGTCCACAAGTGGTGAGACCCGCGTTGCGACTGTTTGGCAGCTTCTGCGACCTCTGGGACTCTGTCACGACCTCCTCACAGCACACACTGTTACCACATACCTGTTACCTGTACTTGTAAGTATACTTAATTACTAATACAAAACCTTAATATGCAGGAGGCGAACTTTTATCGGTATCTTCTATCCTAAGGTATCAGGAATGGAAGATCTTTATGGTTTTACTTCCCCATGCCCAGCACAGGTGTCTCAATGTATTGCTTGCAACTTGTAATGTTTATTTTTGGGTGCTAATACTTAAAGATTTGTTCTCAGGAATGTATTCCCACATTACTTGAAAGTTTAACTGACGAAGAACTGAAGAGGGAAGCGCGCGGTAGTGAAAATAAGACTGACACTGTTTCTTGTTTAATTCGCGCGTGTAAATACGTCTCGGTGAAAACGCCACAGCATCACAGTTTACTCAAATGTAAGTTTAAGTTTTATAATTTATGCCAATATTTGTATGTGTTACTTCTTCATGTTGATACCATTTTTTTTAAGTTACCATCTCATACCTGAACCCACATGCTTCACCTAGCAGGCATCAATGCATAGAAGTCGGTCTCAGATACACAGCATGTCAGTAATTAAGGAAGTGCCAGCTGGACCTGGGAAGGGAGTAAGGAGTATTATGTGAATGTCAACTAAGCAGGCATAAGGAGATATTTCGTGCGGTATAGCCGGCGTCAAGCAGGGTCAGTAGCATACCCTGTAGCTGCTAAGGGGCGTAGTCTGTATACCTCCCCTTTGCTGCTACATTGTACGCTACCGAACCCTAAATACAACGGGGGTCTGTGAAAATGAAGATTAGCCGAAAACAGATGTCAATCAACGGAAGCATATTTAAGATAGTACACGCTAGTACAAACTGCTCAGTTTTGTTGAGATGGCTTAGCTTAGATGTCTTTACTGTCCATAACTACGTCTTGTTATACATAACTCGAGTGGATGTATGAAATGCAAACATTCATTTTCTGCTACAGATCTCTTTATATCTTTTTATTGCAATTTTGTGTTTTTTTAATTGTTCGTAATTGAAATATGGCTAAGTTTCAAATTAGAGATGCATTCAATACTAATACCGATATATCGGCGATATTAATTTGTCCATACACTGATACATTTTGAATTCTGGCTATAAATAATGCATTGTGTAAACGTGCCATCCTCGCGCTATATTCGTTCTTATAGACGAGGTCTAATTTATTTATACTCGGGGAATTACCGCTTTTTATAATTTCACTCCGATAGAGAACGTGCACGGAGTCGTCTAGTCAGTGTTGCCACACGCCAGATCGAGAAATCTGGATAGAACGGTCGAAAAATCTGTACATCTGTATGAACGCAAAACGCTAAAATCTGTATAAAATCTGTAAAACTGTAATAAAATCTGTACAAAATCTGTTCAAGAAAACAATATTAAATATTTTTTGTACATATTTTTATTCATTTTAACAATCATTTTTTTATCAACTTGGAGTTTATAACAGGGTTCATCATTATGAAGTTGTTTCGCGAGCATATTAACAAGTTATTTACTTCACACTGAGAGTGATCAATTTTAATTTTCTTAGAATGCAGCACTGCACACACAAGTCACAACACAATTGACAAGAAATTCAAGAAATCTTAGCGCAAAAACGACTCGCGATACTCGACTAGAACTAGAAGTTGAAACTCCAACCAAACAAATCGTTTCATACTGCTCATTCCCTTCAGTACGCTATAAATGTTGCCAGGGACAACGATTTACACAGAACACAGGGAAAAAAATGTTGAAGGAAATAAATAAACACTAAATTATTATACACTAAAAAGAGATACATTTTCAATCATTTCATCATAGATTATGTGAGGAAGCGAAAATGACGAAAATCTGTATAAAAGTTATGCTAAATCTGTTTATGTATTAGTGATGAAAAATCTGTATAGATACAGATAAATCTGTATACAGGGAAATTGAAAAAATACCCGAAACCTCTTAGGCAGTGAAAGTACACATGATTATAAGCAACTTTTGTTTTGGTAAAACTCCGAAATCTCGAAAAAAATATCAGCTGTTTCATACATTTTCATTGGCTTTATTTTAATTGGCATTTTGTATGAACGGCCTGTTATTCGAATTTTGGCTGTTTGAGACTCAATCGGAAATGCTCAAAATATTGAATTTAAGCCTGGAAAAAAATATATGTGAAGGATACATCCTTGTTCTAGACGCAAGAGGAAGTGAAAACACGAAATAGTATAATTTTCCCGATAAAAAAAATTTTTGAAAAAGGGTCGATTTCAAAAAACCGTTTTCAATCTCATTTCCTAATTACAGCACAAAACAATTAAAAAATTCTACGAACTGAAAGGTAATCGTATTTTGGAAGGACGGAAGCGGCTAGATTTTTGAGTTTTCTAATAAAAAAATTTATAAACATCGAATTTGTGCAGAAAAGCTTACCTTTGAAGACCGCACAGTCCTACGGGACGTGTTCGGAGCCAGACCTGCGACACTTTTTTTGAAAAAAATCGCGGAACTGTTGTTTAAAATATCAATAGCCACTAAAAGAAACAACAGGAAAATGATGACACTCACGAAAATTCCGAAGGTTGGGCAAAATATGTTGATAGTATATTATTGTTTTAATTCACATAATTGTAATGGAAGATGAAAATATTTTAATTTGTTTTGTTGACAATTTTGACATCTGACAATAGGGTTCGACACATTTCAAATTTTTATCGATAAATTTAATGTAGCTACTATAAAGGAGTTTCAATACCTCTTTAATTTATTCATAACTAGCTTCTGCCAGCGGCTTCGCCCGCGTGATACCTAGGGAACATACTACCGGGATAAAAAAACATTATATATGGCCTATGCGTTTGCATAGAATATAAATAACTTCCAGACTATAATCTAAGCGAGGAGCGATGGTGGCAGGCAACGTGCGCCACCATCGCCCCTCGCTCCTCGCCTTGCGCGGATGGCGAGCATTCACCTCGCAGACGACGCGTAGCTATCGTGCTGGATGCTAACCGTAGCCTAAATTCGAAGAGACGCCGTGCTGCTGCTGTGCCATTGCGGTGCCAAAATAATGTGCCATGACCTGTAACCATCACAGGATCAGGACCTGCGGAGTAGCACATTAGAGAATCCGTTTTTTCTCCAAAACATATGTTTTTTTTTCCAATGGAGAGGGTAATTGTAGAGAGGAGAGAGTAATTGCAAGGGTCTTGCAGTCTCCTTGCGTGATGGAATCAGGGATGTTGATATCCGCTAGAAAACCAAAGTTACCGACATTGCCCAAAATATTGCCAAACTAAAGTTGTGTGAAGGGCACATTGCTCGCGAAAAGATGGTCGATAAGGCCGAAAAGATCTGTAGTGGTGACCGCGTATCGGTAGACGTAGCTTTTGAAGGCTTCCCACTAGGGGGACTAGGATCATCCGACCTGGTGGGGGCCGCGTGCAGCCGATGGATGTAACCGCACAGGTCAGGTTGGTGAGGCGACACGACTATGTCCAGGGGGGCTACTCTCTCCGCCGTGGTAGACGCCACGGGCGTCGGGGCTGGGGCCACCACCTGGTGACCTCCGGCCACCGTAGGCGCGGGCCTGTGGACGGTGAGCAATGGGTGACTCGCCGTCCGTCCGTCTCATGACGACAGGCCGTGTCGACGGCGCGTTAGTGTTCCACGCGCGCCTCAAAGAGAGTCAGCAACACAGAAGGGCCCGAAAGGGCCGACGCCTGCCGTAGTCGCGGGATTATTCGCAAAAGACACCGTGGCTCCGGAACACAAAGGGCAATGAAGGAACATGGATGGGTTTTAGTCAGTAGAAGTCTGACACTCCCTCCCGCTACACCCAGAGCGGGAGGAGTCATTGGATGAATTCCCATCCCAAAAAAAAAGGGGGGGCTACTCTCTAAGCCCGTAGTCTGTCGTTTCGGGCTTAGTTGCGGCGGTATTCTACTCCGTATCAACTACAGACTAATGATTAGTCCCGAACCCGAACTAAGAATTATTGACAACACGATTTGATAGTACCTAACTGTCAAATCGTGTTGTCATTAATTCTTAGTGGTTAGTAGGAGATACGGACTAAATTACGCCCGCAACTAAGCCCGAAACTATGAACATCGGGATTAGAGAGTAGCCCCTCAGTAGTGGATGTCTTTCGGCTGATTATATTATGATGATAACCGATTTATAAAGTTTATTTGCAACCATTTTCACCTTAAATTTTTCGTGACATAGTTATGTTAGGTATAATTAAAGTACTCGAGGAGACAATTCTAAATATGCTTAAGAATATTTTATTCGATAAATTTTTACTGAAGCTGTAGCAGCACGACTCTAGTAGCCAAAAAAACAACAGAATATGATTACAGTATAAGCGTTACAGTAGAATCATATAGCTCATTTACATATTTATCAAACACTAGCTTCTTCTCGCGACTTTGTCTGCGTAGACGTTAGAACTGGCTCGCAACTTTTATGTCATATTCTCATCCTTGGAAGTGCATCTTCATGATTCTGGTATCCAGATAGTGTGAGTCTTTGCGGTGCGGCTGAAAGTAATATTCAGCTCCGAAATTACTTCGACATGTTTTTTGGTCTTCTTATAAATCTGTAGCGCTCATAATTCCAGCCCCGACAAAAGTTTTATCATGTTTATGGTCTCCCGATACTTTTAAATCCTAATCGATCACAATGCCGAAAATTAGTGTTGACAATTTCAGCCCAGAAAAAACTTAGACACGTTTCTGTTCTCCTGGTAAACAAAATTCTTGCTCAAAATACTTTGACATATTTCTTGTGAATCTTTGGTTCTTTTATTTTGCTTCAAAATTACTTCAACATGTTCCTGTTACTTTTTGTTACGAACGTGGGGGCGGAGGTAGGAAATCATACAACCGATACGTACAAGCTCGTATATTGGACTGACGCAGCAGTCGTTTTCTAAAACTAAGTGCAGGCAACTACCCACTTATCTTTATAATAAATACTGTTACAAGTACCTACATAACACTTTTGAATCCTAATTGCTCACAATTACAGCGTCACAAATATTTCTGGTTCCTTGGTACTTTTGAATGCAAACCGCTTGCAAATAAAGCCGCGAAAATACTTCGACATGTTTCTGCTTTCCTGGTACTTGTGAATCTGAAGTACTAAGGCAGCAGCGGCTTCGGATTTCCTCTTGCTCCTCCGCCACTAAGCCACGCCTTTTTTCGGGATAGAAAGTAGCCTATGTGTTATTCCAGGATGTGAACTATATGTGTGCCAAATTCCATCGAAATCCCTTAACCCATTTTTGCGTGATTGACGGACAAATATCAAAAACAACCAACCTACACGGTGCCATTCTAGTCGTCTTACAAAGGCGGCTCGCTTAATGTACCGGATATAAAATACCTCTAAGCGCGATTTTTTTTTAATAATATATCAAGATAATGGGTACAATGCAAATATATCGCTCCTGGATGATTCAAACTACGTCATTCGTTATGACAATGAGTGATATTTAATTTTTATAGGTGGTTATCACGTCCATAATTTGCTATTGTTAAGTTATTTACGTAAATATGTCTGTTAATTTAGGTTATTAACGTAGGTAGATTTTAGTTATATGTTTATATTATCAAACAAAAGATTTGTAAAACTAATAATGGCTCGCAAAAAAAAAGAAAAAAAAAAACTAATGGCACAAAGTAAACGGTGTGGTTGTAGTAAATGCTTTGATTTCAAGATTTTATCGAAACTTTCGGTTTTTTTCTGTTACTACCATGTTAATTTACTTTTTTTCATAAAGCTATATTGTGTTAAAAAAAAAACAAGAACACTACATATTATAAAACTATATCTCCCGCCATGTTTGCAATGTGTTTCATTAAAATGTAACAAGTTCAGTAGATCAACTACAAATATTTTACACTGTGACGTATTTATTCTGCGAAGAAGTCGGCGGTCATCGGCAGGACATCGTATAACATCGTCGTGTTAAATATGAGGGGTCGCGGGCGGAGGTAGCGTTTTCAATGCCAAAAGCCCCGAATAAGCAAGCCTGAAACAGCTGATATTTTTTTCGAGATTTCGGAGTTTTACCAAAACAAAAGTTGCTTATAATCATGTGTACTTTCACTGCCTAAGAGGTTTCGGGTATTTTTCAATTTCCCTGTATATGGCAACACTGCGTCTAGTGTTGCAATTTCGAAACTTATAGGTAAAATATACTTGACAAAGACACTCCTGTGCTGCCTCTTGTAGTTACTGCACATTCCATATAGTTTGCTTATTGTTCCTCTCGACGCGTTATAAAATATTTAATTACTTTCTAAATAAATATTTGAGTAACTTTTCACAAATTTATCTTTATCCGCATATCAGTATTGGTACCTATTATGCATTTTTTTTTATAAATATTGGTATAATTGATACTATTTTTGTGTGCGTATTGATTGTATCCCTATTTCTAATACGATTATTTTTTCCAGCACTTGAAATGTTTCGGCTAAAAATGATTTTGCGATTGCTACAAATGTCTTCGTTCAACGGAAAGATGTCGGCTCTGAACGAAATTAATCAACTTATCAGTACATTCTCCCAGCAACCAAAACCAGAATGGCTTACACCTGCTGTTATCACAGTAAGACAATAACTCTCAGTAACTCTCTTACGGTACAAAAAAAAAAAGTTCAGAACCGCTTTGTTTTATTAGGGTTCCGAACATCTGTAAGAAACGGAACCCTTATAGGATCACTCGGGTGTCTGTCTGTCCGTCTGACACAGCCAGTTTTCTCCGGATCTACTGGACCGACGATTCTGTTGAAATTTGGTACACATGTCGACTTCTGTGACCCACGGACGCGTCACGTAAATAAATAAATTTTGAGTATGGGGTCACTTTTTAGGGTCAAACTAGAAAACAAAAAAAATAAAAAACGTTTTTCAAACTATGTCATTTGACATATATCAAGATATAATATGTCACATGATATAATATACTGTGAGGGTTTTATTGATATATACCGCGTGTATCTGACATCGACGCACAAACGATTTCGATGGGTCCAGGGCATGATTCTGGACACCCCAGTGTTGGAATTTTTCGTCGGTTCTTTTCTCATTTTTTAATTTTTTTCAAGAGTACCACAAATAGGTATCAGCTCAGCAGAGCTGATATCTATTTGTGGTTTTACTCAGATTGCTCTTTTTAGTGAAAGTAGTTAATTTTTTTTTTTTTATTAAAAATCTCATTGGGTTAGGTTAATAAAAAAAGCCTCGATCAAATGAAAAAATGAGAAAAATTCCGACGAAAAATTCTAAGTCTAGGGTGTTCAGAATCATGCCCCGGACCCATGGAAATCGTTTGTGCGTCGATGTCAGATACACGCGGTATTTCATAATTTTAAAGTAAATGGTTTGAAGTTATTCAAGAAATTAGACCAAAAGCCTTCTTATCTCCGAAACGACTGACCCTAAAATGTTGAAAAAATGCAGATATCTACCTACAGATGACAGGAAAACCTATAAGTCTATAGTGTTAAAATAACATTTTATAAAAATAAAATTGGTTCGGAACCCTTTGCACGCGAGTCCGACTCGCACTTGGCCAGTTATTTTTAAGGATAGGAAATCTGCAAATGACTCCTCCCTATCTGGGCGAAGCAGAAGAGTTGTTCCTGACTCTTACGAACAAATTCCACAACGTAGTGTCGTTACATTTTCTTCTAAAACTATCGAATGTTATTGATGAATTGCACAATTTTATTCTAGACTTGGATCCGTGAAAACAAAGTAGTGGACATAGTTTTACGAGACTCTCTTCACCAGCCACAGTATGTAGACAGACTAGAGAAAATGCTTAGGTTTATGATTAAAGAGAACTCCTTGACGCGAGATGATTTGGACGCCATATGGAAAGCGCAGCACGGGAAACATGAGGCGATTGTCAAGAACCTGCATGACTTGTTGGCCAAACTGGCTTGGGACTTCACTCCTGATCAACTTGACCACTTATTTGCCTGCTTCAAGGTAATATTTACTTTCAGACTTAGTACCTATAGATTTGTTATACATGTATAATGAGGTAATAACTCCACTATGCATTTTGTAGGCTAGCTGGGCCACATCCAGTAAAAAACAAAGTGATAAACTATTAGAGGTAATAAGAAGACTGGCAGAAGATGACAAAGATGGTGTTATGGCAAACAAGGTACAGTGCTCAAGTACAAGGTTCAGTCTTTTATTTCCTATGAATATATTTCACCAATACTCACCTGTCTTTTCTATAGGTATTAGTACTTTTTTGGAATTTGGCCCACTCAGATGAAGTTTGCACAGAGATAATGGACGTAGCGTTAGCTAACCTTATTAAAATATTGGACTACAGCTGTAGTCAAGACCGTGACGCTCAGAAGACTCTTTGGTTGGATAAGTAAGTACCTTATCAATTAAATTTTTAAAAATCAATAAACTAGCTGGCCCGTACAATTTCGTCTGCGTCACATTTTACATGAATGCTCCTCTCCTGCTGGTTCAACCGGCGCCGGTACGCCAGGCATCGCAGGCGCCGCATCCGTATGCCATCGAGGCGGAGCTGTATGAGGGCTACAGAGCTGCGAAGACCGCTCTCCGCGACGCTGTCCTGCGGGCTAGGGATCTGGCCCGCGAGGAAATGCTGGCGACTCTCGACAGAGATCCGTGGGGGCGCCCTTACCTTATGGTGCTGAACAAGCTCCGCACCTGGCCCCCCCCGCTGACGCAGAGTCTCCGGCCTCAGCTCGTGGAGGACGTGGTGAGCGCTCTGTTCCCTTCGCGAGGGGAACATCCTCCCCCGCCTATGGCTCCGCAGCCTGCGGTGCCGGAAGCGGACCTAGAGGACGACGACGACGACATCCCGGCTGTGACTGGGGTAGACCTGTGAGTGGCGGTACGAATGCTCAAGGCCAAGAATACCGCCCCAGGGCCCGACGGCTTGCCTGGCAAATGCCCTGGAGCTGCATTGGGGAGGCACTCCGGTATCATCGGGTGCCGACCTACCTTCGTCGTGTAGTTGGGGACTACCTGTCCGACCGGGCAGTAATCTACCCTAGTCACAGCGGTGAGTGGAACCGGCGAGAGATGTCGTGCGGTGTTCCACAGGGATCGGTTCTGGGGCCGCCCCTGTGGAACATCGGTTACGACTGGGTGCTGCGCGCCGACCTCCCTAGCGGCGTCAGCGTGGTCTGTTACGCTGACGACACGCTGGTACTGGCACAGGGGGGGTCGTACGCGGAGGCGGCCGACGTTATGACACGCGGGGTTGCGGCAGTCGTAGAGAGGATCCGGCAATTGGGTCTCGAGGTGGCGCTGCACAAGTCCGAGGCCATGTGTTTTCATGGCCGAGGCAATGCGCCACCGCCGGGATCCTTGCTGACGGTAGGAGGGGTTTCCATCGGCGTCGAGTTGACGCTGAAGTACCTAGTCGTCCTCGTCCTCGACAGCCGGTGGAACTTCGTGGAACATTTCCTACGTTTGGCACCCAAACTGGAGCGGGCCGGGGCTGCTTTCAGGCGGCTCCCGCCCAACTTGGAGGGACCAAACGCCTCCTGCCGGAGGCTCTACGCGGGGGTCGTGCGGTCCATGGCCCTCTACGGGGACCCGGTGTGGGCGCGTTCCTTGCGGCAGCGTGCTGTCAACTATCTGAACGCGCCCCAAAAGGTGATGGCCCTAAGGATGGCCCGAGGGTACCGCACGATCTCGCGCGAAGCGGTTTGTCTCCTTGCCGGATTGCTGCCATGGGATCTGGAGGCGATAGTCCTCGGGCGCCTGCATGATTGGCGCGTGGAGGTACTACGCCGGGGGGAAACTCCGCTGACGCGGCAAATTGTCGCGCAGCGGACGGACTTCCGGCGCGATCTCATGGCGTCATGGAGACGACGACTGTCGCAAACCCAGTGCAGGGCACGCCACGATAGTGGCGATAAGTTCCCTCTTTGAGGAGTGGCTAGAGAGGCGCCACGGCGTCCTCACCTTCCGCCTGACGCAGGTCCTCACCGGACATGGATGTTTCGGGAGGTTCCTGCACCGAATCGGGCGGGAGGAATCGCCCGGGTGTCACCACTGCATGGATCGACCGGAGGACACGGTGGAGCACACTGTGCAGGTGTGGCCCGCTTGGGCGGCGCACCGCCGTGTCCTCGAAACGGCGATCGGCGGCGATTTCTCGCGTCCGGCCCTGGTCCAAGCCATGGTCCGGAGCGAGACGGAATGGGACGCCGTCGCCTCCTTCTGCGAAGCAGTCATGCTAGCGAAGGAGGTGGCGGAGAGGGAGAGGAGACCCTCTCGTCCCGGCCACCGTGGTAGACGCCGCGGGCGTCGGGGGCCACCACCTGGTGACCTCCGGCCACCGTAGGCGCGGGCCTGTGGACGGCGAGCTATGGGTGGCTCGCCGTCCGTCCGTCTAGTGACGACGGGCCGTGTCGACGGCGCGTTAGTGTTCCACGCGCGCCTCAAAGAGAGTCAGCACACAGAGGGGCCCGAAAGGGCCGACGCCTGCCGGAGTCGCGGGATTATTCGCAAGAGACACCTTGGCTCCGGAACACAAAGGGCAATGAAGGAACATGGATGGGTTTTAGTCAGTAGAAGTCTGACACTCCCTCCCGCTACACCCAGAGCGGGAGGAGTCATTGGATGATTTCCCATCCCTAAAAAAAAAAAAAAAGAGGTTGGCAAGTAGTTTTAACTGGGGTCCGGAAACTGTTGAAAAATTTAATCAAGGTCCAAAAAAAAACTGTTAATGATTTTAAGTACTGTTTTCAGGGTTCCGTGCCCAAAGGGTAACCAACGGAATCCTATAACTAAGGAACCACGACCACGTTGACGTTTTTTCACTCATCGAATAGCCGCGATAATATCGCCGCGTGGAGACACGTTCATATAGTTGTTGTAGAAATACGAGGGACAACGATAATATCGCCGGCAATTCTCTTGTTCGTGGAGACTGCCCCTAAGCGTACGCTGTCCGTCCGTCTGTCTGTCAGCGTAATTTGCTACAGCTAACACTTTGCGTAACAACGCACGGGAACTTATTTCGGTGCGGGGGTGTCTGGCTGGCGAGTAAATAGCACTACAAGTATTAACGCGCGCGCGTTTATGTTCAGACTGCTTTAGATTTCCGGAAATTCATAAGTCCATTTGACACGATCATTGGTAATAATCACAATGTTTCTTCGGAAATAAGCCAATCTATTGTATATTAGATTGGTTTATTTTAGTGTTTGTTATCGAACTCGTCCAAAATGACTTGACCGATTTTTATGAAATGTTTAATGTAAATTTGGTTGGTCTGCGGCTAGGTCGTAGGCTATATTTTTATGTGGCAAAACAACTTTTGCCGAGTAATATTATTACAGTCAGCTAGTAATATTATGATACATCGTTTATTCAGGTGTGTAGAAGAACTGAAGACCAATGAAAAATGGGTGTTGCCTGCACTAAAAATGATGCGTGAGATATGTTGCCTCTACGAGGCTGGCGGCGGCACTGGCTTGCGGCCACACGTGACGAGGCAAGAACTCATCGATCGCCTACAGACGCAGCACTCACTTGTCATACTCGTTACTGACTCACTTACACACTATATGGAAGCTGTGCGGACTAAACTTACAGGTATGTGTTGCTTTTGTAAAGCATGAACATTACTAACGACATATTCTAAAGTGATTCTCTCAATAGTCCACACCGGCTTGCGGACGGCCTAAACATTAGATAAGCCCAAAAAAATTATAATATTGAAAAAAAAGAAAAACATCGGTTTCGACCATCCAACCTCAGCACCACCTAGTATAAATAAATGGAGTTACCACGACTTTACGTAGCAGGGCTCCTTCACATTGTTAGTTACATCGTAGGCCAATATAGATGGCCTCCAAATATCGAATTTGTTGATTTATTACATTACAATTAAATTTTAATTACCATTACAAAACTTTAGTATTAAATACTTTACCTACATAAATATAGATAATTTATCAGATCGATGACATACATTTTAATGTTTTACTCCAAAATATCTAATAACCTAAACTCGTCTACAGACGTTATTAAGCTGTTTTATTGTTTTGCAAGACACATAATAAGATTATACTCAAACATCCAAAACCGATCGTCTTAAATACTTTTTTCAGAAAAAATACACATACTAGAGGCTGATTAAAGGGTATGAATCTAGGTTTTTATTGTATTTACATACCTTTTCAACCAACAACACGACAGTCGTTTTCCAAGTTCACGTTATTTTGTTATTTTTGAAGAACACTTAAATTGTCACTCAACGATTCGTAAAACATCCGAGATTTATAATATTTTTTTATTTATTTTTTATACAAAACGGGGAAACTCTTGGCCCAAATCTCACCTGATGGAAAGTGATGATTAGGCCGAAGATGGAAGCGAGTTTCACCCGGAATCCTCTTACACAGAGGAACTGGCTATCATACCTCTAACTGCCGAAACACACCAATGCTGTTAACATAGTTGTTATGGCGACAGACTTAGACATGATGGTGGTAGCTTGCCAGGCGGACTTAGAACAAGTCCTACCACCAACCAAACCGAGCAAAAAATTTGCCTCCGCTGGGAATCGAACCCGGGACCTCTGGGTCTGAATCAGGTGGTATAACCACTAGACCACGGAGACGGTTAGTGTCACCTGTTTAGCACCACCCTGGGACCACGTGTAGGGATTCGCTGAAGGGTATTTTCCTACGGACGGGGGTGACTCGGCCCCCACAATAATAATATACTAAAGTCCGGCCGCGAAGCAGGAAGAACTTCGTCCGTTGACCAGTTATTACCTGTCTCTGTCACTCCCGCGTAAATAGAATGAGTCTCGCTGCGTAAATAGAATGAGTCTCGCTCGCACAGATGCAATGGCTGCCCGCCGTCCTCAGGGATTGTAAACCTTTGCCTGAGAGTGTAAGGTTTCTTCTTGTTTGCAAGTGTTATGTCACGTAAAAAAAGAAGTAATCGAAATTAGTTAAGGTGGAAGCGCCAGGGTAGCCCGCGAAATTCAAATATTTTTATGTTTTTTGCTATTTGCCGGTCAGTGTGAAGCTGTATGTTAAACAAAATAAGATTCACGGCCGTAACGCATATTTATGTAACGAATAATACCTATTTTAATTATCAATATAACCCTCTAAGTTCATACAATTCGATTGAATGACTTTTTCACGAAATAACATTCAATCCAGTTCTATGAACTTAGAAGATTATATTGATGATTCAAATGGTTGTAATCCTTTACATAAATGCTTTTTACAATCGCGAACCGTATTCTGTTCAACATACAGCTTCACACTGACCGGCAAATTCCAAAAAACATAAAAATATTTGAATTTCGCGGGCTACCCTGGAGCTTCCACCTTAAACTAGATGATAATATAGATAAAACTGTTGATTCTTTTGTAATAAATGTGATAGGCGAGACGTTTTCGGAAAGCAGTAACTCCGATACAGAGGAATCGGATTCTTATTTTTGATTTTTTTATTTTTATTTTTGCCGTATTAGTAATTGTAACTCGATTTTTATAACTTATAATATAAAATCTAAATACATAATTTATATGATAATAATATTTTTATTATTTTCTAAAGACGGACTTCTAATCATTGATAGAAGTCCGTCTGTACGTCTATTTTATGTTAGATCGGTGGTTGATTTGACGCTCCAAAAAGAAGACAGCAGAAGTCAGCATTGTCAATGCTGAATGCATGTGTTGCACAATCAACAACAGCCTAAAATGAGACACTAGCGTCCAATTATCAATATCTATTATGGGCTCTCGCTTAACAAAAATAGGTAGCTACAACAGATATAAAATTACGTACAAACAAAATTGACTTGTACCCACTAACGTATAAAGAATGTTCAACGGCCAAGTCACACAACATTAACTATAATAATAAAGAAATCGCAGTAAGGTACCTTAGTCTTGGCACGACTTTGTTTAGATTTCATTACTTTTAGGGTTCCGTACCTCAAAAGGTAAAAACGGAACCCTTATAGGATCACTTTGTTGTCCGTCTGTCTGTCTGTCTGTCTGTCTGTCTGTCTGTCAAGACCTTTTTTCTCAGGAACGCGTGGAGGTATCAAGCTGAAATTCATATCAAATACTCAAGTCTATGGTCTCTTGGAGCTGTGAAAAAATCAAACTTCTAAGTCAACGCGATCAAAAGATACTCCCGTTTATGCCGCAAATTTTCGACACTCGCAAGGGAATCAAAACCTACAGGGTACTTCCCGTGAACTCAGAATCTTGAAATTTGGTACGAAGCAACGTCTTATAACACAGATAAAGGAAAAATTGCGAAAAGCATAAATTTTTAGTTACATCATATAATAAAAATATTTTTAATAATTTTAAACTTATTACCCCTTTACTCATGAACGCGTAGTGGTATTATATTGAAATTCTTAACAAATACTCAAGTCTATAATATCTTTAAGCTGTAACAAAATCAAACTTCTACGTCAACGCAATCAAAAGATACAGCAATTAAAGCCGCATACTTTGAAACTCGCAACTACTCGCAAGGGAATCAAAACCTAAAGGATACTTCCAGACGACCTGGAATCTTGAAATTTGGCATGAAGCAACGTTATAAAGTACACATATAGGAAAAATTCCGAAAATCTTAAATTTTTAGTTACATCACATAGTATATTTTTTTTAATAATCATAAACTTACTAGCTGACCCAGCAAACGTTGTTCAGCGATTAAAAAAAAAAACAGATTTTGGCCGATTCTCAGACCTACCCGATATGCACACAAAATTTCATGCAAATCGGTTCAGCCGTTTCGGAGGAGTTTGGAAACAAACACCGCAACACGAGAAGTTTGTACGGAACCCTCGGTGCGCGAGTCTGACTCGCACTTGGCCGGTTTTTTATTTAGAGATAAACAAGCAGCTCCATCGAGACTTGGCTAGTTTTTTATAGAATGTTTTTGGTGGGATATATATAACTAGCTGACCCACGCAACTTCGTCATTTTCCATTAATGCTCAGCTCATAAAAAATATTGCGACTATAAATTGAGATGTACGCTATCCTATCTTTCAAGTTGGATCAAACTGCACATGGTGTGCAAATTTGATTAAAATCGGTTAAGTAGTTTAGGAGTCCATCGCGGACAAACAACGTGACACGTGATTATATCTATACATTATATATTGACACTTCGCGTGACCCAAGGGCTGGCTTTTACCTCGGCCAAAGGATAAGCATTGCCATACAACGTGGCAATGCTGCCAGCCTTTTGGGCTCATTACCAGTGGCTAGCAACGCGGACGAATTTTTCGACGCCATATATGTTAGTTTTAGTTAGTTAAGAGTTTTTTATTTATTTAATTTAATTGTATACGGTATACATCTAGTCTGATCTATACTAATATTATAATCTATACTAATATTATAAAGGGGTAACATTTGTTTGTAAGTTTGTATGTAGGGGGTAATCTCAGGAACTACTGGTCCGACTTGAAAAATTCTTTCAGTATTAGATAGCCCATGTATCGAGGAAGGATATACGCTACATATCATCACGCTAAGGCTAAAAGGAGCCGAGCATTAATGGAAAATGTGACGCAGACGAAGTTGCGTGGGTCAGCTAGTATATTATAATTTATATAATATATTATAAGATAAGATAAGATATGCAGCAACAACTTTTACATTCACATAGTAGTATCAACAGGAAAACTTCACCATAACTTTAAAAAAAATACCATGAGGTTCCGAACTTGTACGAACTTCATTTGTAAAGCCAGACTTAAAAGCTCAAGGAAAAGAAATCTTCGTATTATAACTACTTAGCGAATATATCAACAGTTGTACATTTGTAGGCGAAAACTGAAAGGTCCGACAAGTGAAATACAGCAACCAGTCAGTCTGAGCGAGAAAGCATTATTAGAGTTCTACACACTACAGTTGAGCTCTTTTGTATAACTTGAACTCGCACAGCCTGCGACTTTGCCACTTCGCGACAACGCGCGCCGAAATATTATGAACTAGCTGACCCGTGCCCACTTCGTTGGGCGGTTAACATTTTAACTTGTGATGAAATTATGAGTGTGGTTCGGTTAGTACTGACTGCTATGATTTATTTCCTGACGGCCAAAAGGAGGGTTTTGTTTTTATTGCATAATAATATGTATGTAGCTAGGCTAGCGAGCCGCTGCGAGCGCTCAGCGTTAGACTCCCTGTCCCTTGTTGCAGAGACATGCTGCTTTAAATCACTGAGACGCTGTGCACGTTCAGCGCTAGATTCCCGAGCACGGACCTGCGATGTTCTTCCAGCTTTGGTTAGCAAGCCGCTGTGAACGCTCGGAGCTATATTTCCCAGCGCGTGCTTGCGAAATATTTTCTCTATTCCTCGAGAGGCTCTTCCGTACGGCGTACTCGAGCTGCTCTTGTCTCATGTCTGGGATGTCTGACGGGAAAGTTGTGATATCCTTTTAGGCATGATAAACAATCGCTGAAACTGTCCGATATCCCAAAAACAGAAATATCACAGCTTCGAACTCGAAGAATGAGAACGAAGTAATATTGTAATTGTGTTTTGAGAAACCGAGCAACCAAAACAATTTTAAAGACCAACAACATTCAACCAACTACGTACAACTCACCTACCAAACGACAAAAGTTAAATAATAACTGGAGAGGGTCATTAATCCGCGGAAAATCTTAACACCACGATTCAGAAAAATGACGTAATTGCACAACGCCGTCTATGGGTAAATGGATAAAACGTCCGTACAAAGCATGTTCTAATGCGGTTCGTGAATGGACGGCGCGGGCGGCGTTTTGCGATTTAGTAATTTTATGTTATCTTCGAAACTATTCAACCAATTGACATACTGTTTGAATACATTGAATCGTATCTCTATGATGTTGTTGTGATCATAATAACATTTTTTTCGATAAGGTTTAATATTTTGTTGTTAAAAAAATCGCCCAAAGATGAGTACGTCGAAAAATACAAAAATTGAGATAGTTCGACTAATATGCATGATATCTTTATAATTTACAGCCTATAGCACTCACGAATAATGTAACAATTTTTCAAATCGGACCAGGAGTTCCTGAGATTACCCCCTACATACAAACTTACAAACAAATGTTACCTCTTTATAATATTATAGTATAGATGAGTTTGTGCAGATTGGCAACCTTGCATCGACTTGCGCGCGGTAGAACGCGACGCGAATATTAAATTTAATGTTCTTGTCAGTGTGTATGATTATGTTCTAGGTTTTAAAGTTGCTATGACTTTTTGTATAAGGCACACGTTTGAAATAGGTAACGCCGGGCGTCTGGGCCTGTATTGCCTTTCCGCCCCTGAGTGAACTTGAACTTAATAAGTCAGTTCATTGATTGATAGAAATGTGTTTAAAAACAATCTTATGTTTTACAGAAGAAGGGGAAATAGATTGGGACAATTGGCAACCAGATGGCAGGTACCCACATGCTGCTCAGGTTCATGAAAGGCTCAGTTTTTTGAGATTTCTGCTGAAAGATGGACAACTATGGCTGTGTGCAGAACAAGTGAGGGGGCTACTTACCTTTATTTACAAGTTAAATTTATTATTCGTTGTGTAATCCCTGCTCTTATTTTCTAGGCAAAACAGATATGGGTTTGTTTGGCTGAGAAGCCGGCACACCTCGGTGACCGCGAAGCGTGTTTCCGATGGTTCAGCAAACTAATGGGGGAGGAACCTGACTTAGATCCTAACATTAACCTACATTTTTTTCGACGGAATATTATGACATTGTCACCGAATTTACTAACCCACGCCGGTATCAAGTGTTTTGAAAGGTAAGATATGGTTTGAAAGCTTTTCTTAGTTCAAGATTCGCCAGCAGATTCCAATTTTTTTTTACCATTTTTAGGTTTTTCAAAGCTGTTAACTCCAAAGAAGGCAAACTGAAAGTAAAAAGACGGAGTTTTTTACTTAACGATGCGGATCTCATAGGATTAGATTATTTATGGAGGGTAAGTGCACACAAAACTCACTCGTATTCTCTAGAAAATAAGATTGGAATATCAAACAACATTTACCCTTATGCGCTAACTTTGCAGGTGATAACGGAGTGCGACGACGACATCTCGGCGCGCGGCATCGAGCTGCTGCGCGAGGTGTGCACGTGCGTGGGCCCGCAGCTGTCGGCCGCGCACCACCACGAGGCCTTCCTCACGCAGTGCTGCGCGCGCACGCAGCGCATGCAGAAGGAGATGGAGGCGCACGAAGGTACCTATACTAGGAACTGTCCATGTCCTGGACTACTTTCTGTTACCTTCAGATTGCTGTCTCCTATGTTTGTGTTACATTTTACAGAATTTGAAAATCGAATTTATAAAACAGACGGCACCTCGTCTTAGCCTACGTACGCACTAGCGGTCAGCCGCGGGGGCGGTCAACGGCGCGGTTTCAGTTTAATATGCAACTGCAATGCGTACGTAGGCTTAGCTGAGGTACCGTCTGTTTCTCGTGCCCTTTATTTTATTTAGCTCACTGTTCTTTTTGCTGACGTTCCGGGTGTTTTATGAAAGGAACAAGACATGTGATTGCATAAAATGTATATTCAGGGTTATTTTGATGTCACTCCATTACTTACACAACTTAACCAACACTACCAACTAGCTACTAATTGTTGAAACTTTTATAGTAAAATAACGTTTCATAAGAACTTTCCAAGTAACTTTTTAATATTCGAAATACTTTTTTTTTAATAGCACCACAATCCCCAACCTAACATCTGCACGTACAATCTAACCCTTGGTTTGGTAACTAAAGCCAAATACTTTTTTGAGAGACAGGAGGAACAATCAGTTTCGTGGTGGGTCTTTATCATTTGCTTGCAAAATTTTACTTCTATTTGATGTTAAATTTTGCACTTGCAGTCATTTAGCTTAGCGTTCTTATACATTTTTTTCACAAATAATTTGAGGAACCCACTTTTATCCTGATGAGAGACTGGAATTTTCAAGTAACAAAAAATAGACATCTTTGAGGGCTTTCGTTATGGAATATTCTTTCTTAGATACAATACGTTCACCAAAACGGTCAGAATGTACTCTAAACATCGTTTTTGGCCGTTTTATAACAAAGATTTATCATGAATGCAACAAAATGTAATATAATTATTTCGGAAGAAACTTGTCGGTACTCGTAACTTCTAGATTTAAAAGGGGTCGATAACTTCCGTGAATTGATAAACATTTTAAATGTACATGTTTGCGTTGAGTTGTTGCAGTTTATTAAAAAATATGTAATTTACTGTAGGGATATTCATCTTTTATTCTTTTTTAAACTAGTGTTATTATTTGAAAGCAAGGGCTTGTCAAGTACAGGTTGCGGACGTAAATATAGCACATCGAATTTCAGGAGGCCGTAGTACAGTACGGTCTCTTTCCTAATCATATAACGCCACATGCGTACTACAGTAGATGTAAAATCCTATTTTGCCAGATGATTATGACAAGTTGAGGCTTTGCCTGACCAGTAAATATGGTTTTCAGATTCGTCAGAGGGTTGTACAAGAATGTGTAGAGTGATTCGTGCCATACAAGAATATATTAATGAATGTGATAGAAGATTTTCGGCGGAGCGGCAGATCTTGCCTATCTATAGGTCGGGTCGGGGGAGGCAGTGTACGATTATAGTCAGGTTCAATTTCCAAACTGGCCAAAGACAAGTTGATGATATTGAGCTGTTTTCGCACTCTAATGAGACGCTGCACTCGTTGCGAGCATCGATTCAAAGAAGGTCGGTGATTTAATTTATGGTATCACTTTAAATCTAACTTTTTTTTTTTTAAATAATGCCTATAAGTAATGCCCGTTTAATTTGTTTTAGGCTGAAGAGTGCTTCTGAAAATAATATAAAGTTAGAGCTATATGTAAATAAGTTGGAGCTGTATGTTAATGGGGAATTATTAGATTCTAGTCACGATAGAAAAATTCTGTCGCAAATACCGCTTCGTGACAAAACTGTGATTGTTGCTAAGGTAAATAACCCGACTTTTACTTCGTAACAGCTATTTTCAATTATATTATTCAAACACTAAATATTTTTTAGGTTTATGATGGACAAGTATGTGGGAGTGGCGGCTGTGGTTCGTCTAACGAGTCCAGCAGTGACTCTAGTACTTCGTCACCACCGCTGTCGCCGACACCGGAGCATGCACTACCTGGCGTTGTAAGAACTAGATACAAACAAATTTTGTATTTTTCCTTTGAAATGCAGAGTGAATTATTCCCTTTTTTTAAAATTTCTCAAACAAATATTTCTTTCCCCAGCTTTTTGCCCAAGGCTCGTGGTATTTGCCATTTATATTAAATTTGGAACACATTGGTATCACCAAAGGGCACGGACCGCTCACCGAAGCTGCGCATTTACTATCTCAGATCTGCCCTGCACACAAACAGACGGTAAGACTTATAATTACTCTAATCGTGAGCTCGCATTACTATAGTGGAAGACCGCGGGCCACTAGTATGCTTAGTGTGAGTTTTTTTACGCATTGAGCGCGTAAATGTTAACGCAAATTCGTATGGCACTGGGTAAGCGCCACCTAGCGTCATACGTGAGAATAAAATTTTGCGAGTGTCAGTTTTAACATTTACGTTGTCGATAGTGACAATCGAGTGCCGCTCGAAAGTGAAGACCGTTTCGAGCACATGGATAAACGTTTGCATGTATAACGCGAGTGTGAGTTGCAATCTTGACAGTCGCCGTCACTTGCGAGCGCGTATAGTTGTCACGTAAGATTTTGTGGTGAGAGCGTCGTGAGACTGGTGAAATATCAAAGTAATTTAATTTCAAACTGTGAATAAAAATTACAATTGCATCTCGTATGTATTTCGCTTGGAGGATGTTTGAGACCGCAACATTACAAGATGAGCACAATTTAACGTCCACTCCAAACCTTAAACCATACAAATAAGTCAACACTTTACTCCCCACCACTACACCCAGTTGCCCAAAATAGGTTAGCAACCTAACCTTAACCTTTTGACTAACCTTCTTCCATTTCTCAGTGGTTTTAGTGTCACCAGCACCATCACTGTTCAATAATGTAGTCAATTCCTCCCATTTCCGTAAGCTCGTTATCCTACCTCGGGCATTAGTAGATAATTTGCTTAGATCTACGTGCCTAAAAAGTAACCTACTTAGTTTTATAAAGTTCACTGCTTGGATCAAGTTCACTACACACCAAATTATATAAATTACACTTACTGCTCCATATATTTCACCAGCATTTCAAATTGGGACAGAGTAGTCTTGTTTTAAGCAAGAATATGTAAAACTTAAACCTATTGGATTGGAGCCATAGAAAACACAACTAACTTTGTTTACACAACATAAACATTAATCTATGACATAAACTTCGCCGTATAACCACCACTATTTGAAAAGGCAGTTGCTTCTAATAGGAACACAAATTATGAACGTCAATTTATTTTGGCCGGTTACCAACGTTGGTTCGGTTGTTCGTTTCCCATTCGTCACTTTTCACGGTAAGCTGACGCGAATCGAATGGTTAGAAGTATTGTATCTCACACTCGCAAGTTAACGATAGAGTCGATGCGTTTGACGTTAACTCGATTTACTGGAATTTAAGTATGACACTCGCACTAAGCATACAGGTGGCAGCCAACACATGGTTGTCTTACTGCCATCCGCGGTTAGCAATAGGCGATAGTCTCTTAAGTGGAGTCGATGCGAAACATAAACTAATGTCATTGACATAAGGTTATTTATACGACGTTGTGTAATGTAACAGCAATGTTTTAGTTTGATACTTAGTAATGTTTTCTGTTGCCATAGGTGGAAAAATTAACAGAAGCTTTGCTATGCAGAGAAGAGACAAAGCTGAGGGACATGCTTTACGGTCCGGCTCCGCCCACAGTAGCTTATAATGTAGAAGTAAGTACTCAATCAGTTATTTAAAGGTGATTCTATTCTATTCTATTAGGGGGTTTTGGTTTCCGCACTTAGTCCTGACGTTGGACCATTGTACGTGAGCCATGGCGGCTGTCACTCCAACCATCCAACCTCCCTCCAGAAACAGATAAGTTTTCTCGGCGTGTTCAGGATATCTGTGAGCAAGTTTGGTGACCCTATAGTTTGCTTCCGTATTTCGGCGACGCCCTCACAATCAAGGAGTACGTGCGGTACCGTTTCTTCCCCCTCCATGCATGCTCTGCATAGAGGGCTGTCCGTTATGCCTATCGTGTGCAAGTGTTTATTTAATGAGCAGTGACCGGTGATGGTCCCCGTCACCATTCGCAGGCTCCGCCTATCCAGTCGCAGAAGGCGCATTTAAAGGCGATACATTGGTGAATAAACGCGTTAGGAATTGTGTCGAATTGGCCAGGGCTCGCCCATGGTCGTCATTGTGTGGCGACAAAAAGTTGCTCGTTGTATATAAACTAACTAAGCAAATAAGATGCAAAAGTTTAATCCAATTTTGTTATCCAGGTATTATACAGCATGGTGATGCCGTCTTCGGACACGCGACTGGAACGCTGTCGCAGCTTCCAGATAGCTTGCGTGAAGAAAGCACCGCTCTTAGTGCAGTGTTTGTCTGATAATGACTTTTTACAAGGTGCTGCACCGCATACACGGAGGTAAGTGTCGAAAAAATAATAAAAATATGTGGGCAGGTTATACAGAAGACCGAACAGTATAATCTGCCTCTCTGCTTGGCGTTTGTGGACTACGAGAAAGCCTTCGATTCGGTCGAGGCTTGGGCTGTGCTGCATTCTCCAGCAGTGCCAGATTGACTATCGGTACATCGAGGTACTGAAATGTTTGTATAAAAAAAAACACTACAAATTAAAAAATAACTTTAATTTCGGAAGTCGGTTCAAAATACGACTAACAAAAACACCGACTTCCGAAATTAAAGTTATTTTTTACTTTGTAGTGTTTTTTTTTTGGAAGTCGGTTGTATTTTTTTGTAAAAAGTTTTTTATTTTTCACTTTTTAGTGGTACCCCACACCTCACGCAACATCACTGCAAATTGCAGAAAAGCAAAATACGCAATTTCGATTACTTGGATGACATAAAAGTATCATCCAAGTAGACGAATTCCAGCTATTTCGATTTAAAATCCAAAGTTCGTAACCGATTTTCGTAAAATTTAAACGGGACCAATATGCAAGTATATCCTTTCAGATAAAACCAGAATTTTTCAAATCGGTTCATAATGTCGAAGTTATGAAGTAACAAACATAAAAAAAAAAAACATACAACCGAATTGATAACCTCCTCCTTTTTGGGAAGTCGGTTAAAAACGCTACCATGTCAGCCTGACTTCAGAATTGGACCTCGAAACCTATCTTCTTGCAGCGAGGTGTGAGGCAGGGAGATGTCATTTCTCCGAAACGAATCACGGCTGCAATGGAGAATGTCTTCAAGGTTTTGGACTGGAGAAGGGTAGGCATTAATGTCAATGGCGAGTACATGAGCCACCTTCGATTTGCCGACGAAATAGTCGTCATGGCTGAGACTACGGAGGACCTCAGTACAATGCTCGATGACCTCAGTCGAGCTTCCGAAAGACTCGGTCTCAAGATGAACATGGACAAAACTAAGATCATGGTAAATACCCATGTAGCACCTGCACCCATCAAAATCAGAGACTAAACTCGAAGTTGTGTACGTGTACCTAGGACAAACGGTCCAGTTAGGTAGGGCTAACTTCGATAAAAAGGTCAACGGTCGAATTCGACTCAGCTGGGTAGCGTTCGGGAAGTTGCGTGGTATCTTCTCGTCCCACATACCTATAATCCGCGCGTGATTAAAATGGTATTGAACCTTATCAAAGTAAATCGAAAATGACAGTTCTCAAGACTAGTAGCGTTAGCAAAGAAGTTCTGAATTAATTATAATTAAGTTATTTCTACGATCTATTATAGGGTTGTGTAAATATACAGAAACGTTTCATGGATGCAATCCTTTTAATAATAATGATTAGATATATTATTTAATATTTAATCCAATTCATATGAGAATCATCATTAGAGCTTTCCTCATCGTCAGAGCTTTCACTTCCTTCCAAAGCCTTCCTTCAGATAGGCTTCAGAAAAATAGAAAACATAATGTAAATGGACTACCTACTGCAGAATTGCAGATGATAGAGATAATGCTATTGAGGACGTTCTGCTTTAAATTATTATGCTTCGCCTTTTTTTTTTTAGGATGGGAAATCATCAAATGACTCCTCCCGCTCTGGGTAAAGCAGGAGGGAGTGTCAGACTCCTACTGACTAAAACCCATCCGTGTTCCTTCTAATGCCCTTTGCGTTCCAGGGCCGCGGTGACTCTTTCGAACAAATTCCGCGACTATTATGCTTCGCCTACAAATATAAAATCACATATTTCTATGAAAACAATTTTATTTTAAGAATAAGGTAGACTAAGTTCAATTTCAAAAAATACCAATTTGAATCGATTTGTAAATAATTATTTAAAAAATATCTACGATTAATTGTTGGGTACTGGCAACACTGTGAAGGACCAGTAATGTCAATCTATCAAAGAAGAAAAAAACAATTTAATTATTTATTAAATACAAGTTGATACAAAAGTATTGAATAAATATGCGCTTAAAAACAAAACATAATTATTGATTTATTTGTGTCTTCGGGCGTCGTTCCTTGCGAAACCGAGAATGGAAAATTAATCCTTTGATAGCTTCGGGTAGTATGAGTTGCGGGTTGATTCTGCTAAAGTGGCCTTTTTAAACCCGCTGGCAACTTTTGCCGACGCTAAGGCTGGCCGCGGCGGACCGAGCGCGTCTTAGTTCCAAAAGGTCGCATCCCATTCTGATCGCGCGCGAGTAATACCACACTCTCTCAAGACGAAAGTCCATGAACTGAAACGTGGACGCACACAATGGGCCTCATTAGAAGGCTTAAAGTCACAGAGCAATGGAGAGGGCAATGTTTGGAGTTTCCTTGCGTGATCGAATCAGGAATGATGATATCCGCAAGAGAACCATGGTTACCGACATAGCCCGAAGGATCGCCAAACTAAAGTGACAGAGGGCAGGGCACATTGCTCGCAGACCGGATGGTCGACGGTTCTGGAGTGGCGACCGCGTACTGGAAGACGCAACGTTGGACGGCCTCCCGCTAAGCGAACCGATGACCTGATGAAGATCGCGGGTAGCCGATGGATGCGAGACGCACAGGAACGGTCGTTGTGGCGAAGCTTGGGGAAGGCCTGTAACCAGCAGTGGACGTCTTTCGGCTGATATGATGATGATCATGTTCAGTTTCACCTTTTTAGGGTTCCGTAGCCAAATGGCAAAAACGGAACCCTTATAGATTCGTCATGTCTGTCTGTCCGTCCGTCCGTATGTCACAGCCACTTTTCTCCGAAACTATAAGAGTTATGCTGTTGAAACTGTTAGATGTATTCTGTGAACCGCATTAAGATTTTCACACAAAAATAGAAAAAAAACAATAAATTTTGGGGTTCCCCATACTAAGAACTGAAACTCAAAAAAAAATTTTTCGTCTAACCCATACGTGTGGGGTATCTATGGATAGGTCTTTAAAAATGATATTGAGGTTTCTAATATGATTTTTTTCTAAACTGAACAGTTTACGAGAGAGACACTTCCAAAGTGGTAAAATGTGTCCCCCCCCCCGTAACTTCTAAAATAAGAGAATGATAAATCTAAAAAAATATATTATGTATATTACCATGTCAACTACCAGCGAAAATTGGTTTGAACATGATCTAGTAAGTAGTTTTTTTTAATAAGTCATAAATCGTAAATCGCAACTTTTGCTTATAATATGTACCTACAGGTTTGTACGGAACCCTTGGTGCGCGAGTCCGACTCGCACTTGGCCGGTTTTTTGGTTCCGTACCAAAAAGGTAACTAACGGAACCCTATAACAAAGGCTCCGCTGTCCGACCGTCCGTCCGTCTGTCAGTGGGCTGTATCTCTTCTGGTTTTTTTAATAGATAACTAATTTGACAGACAATTTATTTTTAATTTTCGTACGAAAAAGGGGCTTTCCCTTTTCTGTTTTGAAGTACAGAAAATAATCGTTAAATCATGTTTTGTTTTGTTTCAGAGTTGGTTATTTAGCTCTAGTCAGGTTGGCCAAATTGGCGTTGTACACGCTTGGTCACCTCTTTGAAATACTAGCTCCTGATGGGACTGATGCTACTCTTGACAAAGAATTCAGGTTAGTTCTCTCATATAATAAATGTAAACCACAGAGAAGTAAATACATTAAGTAATTTAATTTTAAATAATTCGTGTTTTAATTTTATTGTTCGGAAAATGTTTCTCAAGTTTATCCAACGCCTAAAATTCCTCTTATTGCTGTTAGTTTACTACTGAGTGGTTATAATAAACTATTAATCTCTGTAAGATCTTTCTGTTTTAACTGTTCTGTTGTTGTTAGTAGAAGGGATGTGACGATACTGCGCGAAGCACTGCAGACTGTTCCAAATCACACCTGTGAGTTGATGGTCAAGGCAATTTCCGAGAAACTGGCTAACGCGTTAGGAGAACAGGTAATGATGTGATGAGAATAGAACCAAGCATTACTAAACGCCAAGAGTTGTGGCAGTTACGGTCATAAAACGTGCTAATAGGACTATAGAAAAGACGGACAACGGACCAGGGTATAAAGTCCTGCAAATTTTCATTGAAATGAGAAAATCCTCTGATGAGGTGGATATTGTGTTTGGTAGATAGCTGACGGATGGTTTATGTCAGTGTTGTTTATATATATATGTTCAAATCGTGCGGAAAACTTTGATACCGCGATGTGGGAATAGAACGAATCATCTCGCTTCCCTGCTTTATGACTGCCACTTCAGCATAATATGTTGGCGTTTGGTATTGTGCAACTATCTTTGATGATGTATATTTATAATTATGTTAAAATGTGAATCAGGTGGTAATCAGTGGAGAAGACAGCGACTCAGTATCGTCGTTAGTTTGGTGGCGCGTCCCTACCGCGGCCACGGTGCGCGCTCTATACAGCCTTGCCTACTCAGTGGCGAAACCGTCGGAGGTCAGCGGTATTGTGCATCCTGATGACGTCACACGTAAGTTGATGTATTGTTTATTAACTTTTGCGATTTTTAATTGTAGGTTTCCTCTAATAAGTATTACTAATGTTTTGTCTTCATTAATCATTCATTATGAATTTTCATCAGTGGTGGCAGTCATTACTTCAAAAAATGTTTCTGTCCTGAACACTAAATTTCAGAAAAACGACACAATCGTTCTTATTTGAACCTTATGTCAATGTAAATAAAGTTACGAATTTCACATGTTTGCTAGATATGTTATGACTATCATATTGTTATAGTTGTACGAGAATGTATGGAGGTGGTGACAATATGCATGGCCCTGAGCGGAGGTCACCTCGAGAACAACCTTCTCAACGAGACGTGGTGGCAGGATACGGCGCTATTCCTCATGATCGACTGCCCGAACCCTCAGGTTAGTTAAAACGTTTTATTTTAGAAATGATGTAGGGTTTTTTTTTCAAACTTTAATTCGGATTAATGGGCAAAGTGAATATTGGTTTCATTTTAGTTATTCTCGGCTGTAACTAGGTGCACAAGAAGTGCTCTTAACTTCAACCTTCTTGGTTTTGCAAATTCATGAGTTTGACCTCTACCGACCCAAAAAACAAAATCATTTTGAAGCGAAAAAAAAGCGCACTTTAGCTTTAACACTCTTGCGTTTTTAACACGCCGTCGACGCGCGCTTATGCGGTTCATTTCAAACTTCATGCCTGGCTAGGCCTGCCTGCTGTCTGGCTTCCCTTTGGGGCAACCTTTCGCTACGATAGCTCTTGTTGTATTATTTATGAAGACTTATACACCCCTTTGTTTGAGCTTGTTAGTAATCCAGCCGCTCAGGGTCGTGTCCACCCCGTGCCTTCCGAGGGTTATCTGATACAAATATGGTTTTCTCAAAGGCGCCCTCGATATCAATGCAGAAAGCTTTTGTGATTTATTAAGCATTCGATCTTTGAGACCACGCTGTACAGCGCAAATTCTGTTGATGTCTCCGCGGAGTAGGTCCATCCCGAATGTATTTGTCACAGAGTTTCTCCAGAATTATCAGTAAGAAAGATGTTAGGCTTATTGGTCTGTATGCTTTGGGTTGTGTGTTGTCTGTTTTGCGCGGTTTGGGGATGAAAATGACTTTTACGTCGCGCTATGCAAGGAGTATCTGTGTGCTATGCAGGCTTGGTAGATTACTCGCAACCATGGTGTTAGGATTATCTCACCCGGTTTATGGCATAACGAAGATGAATGCTTAATGTGCTTGGTTCAATTATCTAATAGAACCAAGAAAAATTAAGTTTTTTGAAAATTCGTTAAATTAGTATTTTTGATTTTACTGACTTTAAAACAAAGTCAATTTGGAGTTCTACGAATGGAAATGTTCAAAAAATCTTAAGTCGATTTTTGCCACCCCATGCCCTTATTGTAATAATATATATAGCTTCCGTCCTGTTTCATTCCATTTTATTAATCTTTTTACTAATTCTTGTGGTATACCTTCCCACTCCTACTTTAGTTCATTGAGGCTTTCTGCAACCTAATGTGTGTCCCATAGAATCATAGATGTTCAATAGGATGAAGGGGCTCCTTACTACGGGGTAGGCCGATTTTTTTGCATGCAATTGTATTAGAAAATCCCATACATAAAATTCTCAATCTGAAGTCACCTCAATATACAATTCTTAGAAACCAAAAGCGGGGTGTATTAAAATAAACTAATTACTAATTAACCTAAAAAGTTTTATTTCTTACAAATTATTTTTAGCTAGCATCAAACACATAGGTAAATAATAAGCACACAAGAATGATATAACACGACACTAAACGACTCTATAATGTCCCTAAAATACGTCCGTTGCATCCGAAAATGAAAATGTCCAAGTAGAAAATGAGCCCGTTGACAGCACGCCAAGCCTTTTTATACACTTCCACTCGGTGCGGGTAGATTGGAAGGGGGAATACCTAAGACGGCCGTTCCTGATAGCGTGACGTCCTCGACCGCAGCTTCATCAGATCCATCTCTCACAGCCTGGCCATAATCATTATTCTGACCATCATCATCATCTGCAAATACATAAAGAGTACAGGATTAATTAAATAACATGACCACTATGGTTTAAAGCTTATTCAACCCGTAGTAGTTGCATAAGTTAGAAATCACGAATCCGACCCGTGTCCCAGGCGCAAGCGTGCACTCAAGCGCCAGCAACAAGGGCCACCAATAGTGACTTCTAAAGTTGAAACAGCTTCAAACCCAAGAAATTCCATGCATCGCTAATGATAGAATCCGGATTTCCATCACTCGCCATACACAACTGTGTAATCGACAAGCAAACGTTTGGGCCTCTGTCGATAGTTATCGACAGAGGCCCAAACGTTTGCTTGTCGTTTTCACGAATTCAAAGTAGAGGCCCAAAGGTTATGCTTACTATGAATTTGTGACACATCGCGTCATTGAGACAGAGGCCCAAAAGTTCTGCATGTCTCCACTATGACCGCGAAACAGAGCAGAGGCCCAAACGTTAGCATGCTCATAAAAAATAACTCACCACTTTCAAAGAAAGCTGAGCACGTATCCGGCGTCCACTCACCACGCCATAACGTCATATGTTCGGCGGCAGAGTAGGGCAAAAACTAATTGTAAAACAACTAACAACTAACAATTAAATTGCCAAATTTAGTTGCAACTAACAACTAAAATAATTAATTGTAATTGTAACGTGTCGCAATTAACAATTAATTGTGCTTGTAAAACTTAGCGATTACAATTAAATTAATTGTGCTTGTTAAAATTTACAATTACAATTGATTAATTGTTAATTGTTTGATACACGTTTACAATTACAGTTAACAATTAATAAATGTAACTGAAAAATATAATTCAAAAAATGCAAGAGCATTCTCCATAATATTCTCAAAGATATGTAAAGCCTGGATTTAAGCCAGAACATTACGTAAAAGTGTAGCACAGGTACCTAACTAGAATAATTCAGGATTGGACGGTTCAAGGAAACATGGATAATCGCTGTTTTAAATAGAAAGAAAATAATTTTAATAAATCAACCTTTATTTAAATCAGTTTTCACAATGCTTAATTGTTCATGATTGTTCAGAGAGATTGTTTATTTATGTGTTTTTGAATAATTAAGATTGCACTTCAACACGACCCTCTTTTCAAACATTTGGTCTGATATTTTATGACTTCTTGGCAAATTTGTCATTGTAGGAAAAGAGAAAAGTCTCTCCACTGCTGCGGAAGCTGGTAAAGGTGTGTTATATTTTATAAAAACTCTTTTTATTTCAGGGTATCTGTTCAGCAGATTTAGTTCTTCACTTTCTTCAGCAAAGAAGTGTAACATCAATAATTCAGCCTTTGTTTTTGAGGTGGTCGTATTAGTACACGCTGTAGGTGCTGAATAATTTCTATTATCTAAATCTGAATCAGAATCAGAATCGAATTCAAAAAAAATGTTTTCTTTATTTCTTTTTTTTGGTATATTTTGTTGGGGTTCTTCATTGAGTTCTTTTGAAATAACGGTTTTAAAAAGATTCTGTACTTTAGTTCGGTCTTGACTGGTTAAGCAAGATAGCCACTTATTCTTAAAACGAGGATAAGAAAGAGCAGCTATCGCTGCATGTTCTGCCTCAGCAGTGTTAAGATCAAAATACTGTTTAAATCTTGTTTCAATGCTTATTCTGTAACTCTCAATCAAAGGTGCACAGTAAACTAAATCGCCTCTTCTTTCAATTTTTTGTATTTTTCTTCTTAATGCTAAAAGACATGGCAGTACAATACCAAAATAGGTGTTGTTTTCACCTTGCATGATATCCAATGCTTCTGCTACTGGTGCAGCACAGATCAAATATTCTTTTAAGTAATCAAATTCGAAATCTTTTATAGGATTTGTAATATTTAAAGATCTATGCAACTGCAAATTCTTTTCTTGGATCGACAAAATTTGTTTAAGTGCGTCATACAGGCTGTTCCATCTGGTTTCACCCGGTCTACTCAATGTGTGTTTTAATATGTCTTGTATAATTTCAGCTGTTTTTGGGCGGCCGGCTGCATTCCATAGAGAGTTGCATTTTTTATTGTATTAGCATGTATATCACATAATGGAGTCCCTTTGTTAGTCAAAATTTTATTGGCATCAAAAGTAGCACATAAGCTTAAAGTATGCGCACAGCATCTTAGATGGGCAGGCAAAAGGAAATCTTCTGAGGTCCCTTCGTCCAGACTTGAATCGGATTCTACATCTGTATCTTCAGACACAGGATCTTCCGGCTCATTACTTTCACTAGCACTGATGTTAGTAAGTTGCACGCCAAAGGTGCGAAAAGCTTTAACAAAATTACTACCGTTGTCAGTAACTGATGCAACTAGTTTCGCACCGGTCAAACCAAATTCTGTGTAAATTTGTTTAATTAAATCAGTAATGCGGTCGTAACTATGAGTTCCTTTGAACCGCTGACATGCTAATGCTACTGAATGCCGTTTCAAATCTTTTGTTATCCAATGTGCTGTCATACCTAAAAAGCTTCTTTTCTTTCCAGACCAGATATCTGTTGTTGTACACACGAAATCAACATCCATCAATTCCGATTTGATAGTAGACATTTGTTTTTCGTAGTAAATTTTTATATGGCGACTCAAACTACGACGACTTATAAGTTTTAAACCCTTTTCAGATATCTGCAAATTGGTGAATATTTTCAAAAAGTATGGGTTTTCTACAGATCTCAATGGGATCATAGAGTGAATAAAGTACTCAATAATATTTTGTACAAAATCCTCTTGAGTATATGACTTGATTTCTCCACCTTTCTTCGATTTTTTGCTAGGAACTAATGTGTTCATTTTATCTTCTTTTTTTCTTTTTAAATATGCTTTATATTCATTTACGCAATCTTGTCCATGTTTCCGTTTGAGGTGACTCAGAAAATTAGATGTACAATTATCAAATCCCCTGACTTTAGTAGTACCAGGCAAGCATTTAGTACACAGAGCTGTGATTTTATGCGCTGTAGACTCCTCTGGTATATATTTAAAAAACGTACCGTCAAGTAGTCCAAGACGCGGTAGTGAATTCGTCGATGTACTTCAGCCCTGAGACTGCAACTCTTGATTCAATGAATCATTATTGTCCGTGTCCGAAATATTAATTGACGTTGACGACATGTTACTATAATCATCTTCATCCATAACTAATAAGTTTTTAAGAAGTTGTAGAAATATCCGTAAAATAGGTAGGTCTTAGAATAATAACGCATAGAAGCCGCGTCTAGAACAAAACCCGAGCAAAATCGTGTGTCCACTTCATTTTCTTTGTGTGCGTGAGCCGAATGTGTCTACGTTCCTCTAACGCACACAGATATAGCTTTCAGTGATACCATTACTAAGCCGTTACCCACAAAATATGGGAAGACGCATTACTATTTTGCTATCAAGGCAAGTATTTTATGTTGTTGGGAACTGGAAAAGGTAAACATGATTTTTCATGTAATATGACATATTTTTTCGGAAGGTATAATTCAATTTATTTCAAAATAAAAGGGCATAAAGAATGAGATATTGTTCAATGCGTTTAGAATGCTTGATGGGTTATAATTATAAACAGTGTTAAAACATCGGGTTTGATATGAATTAACAGTAAGTATTGTATTTTAAAATTACAAAAATGAAAAACATGAATGAAAGCAATGTGGGTATTTCTTCCTCACAAATAGCAACACTGTGTTATGACAAGTTAGGTTATTAGAATTTTGTTTTATTTATCGATTTACGTAAAAATAGTGCATAGAATGTGAGTACTTATTTGTGAAATGTTATTTTATCACATTTTTTTGTTTTCCTGATGTGCTATAACATCCTTTCACGCAACAAACTGTCATTTTCAATTATTTACTCGCGAGCTGTGTTCGACGGAACGTGACATTGAGTACTGACGGCCTGGTGGCTAAGTTTGATGGATTAGGCTAAGTTTTAGTTGCCTCACTTTTTGCACTCGTACTAGGTTTCTATGCGTTATTATTCTAAGAGGTAGGTATATGAATTGTTCAAATCACTCTTAGTATGTACATTCAAAATCAAAACGCACTGAATGACGTGATTCGTGCTGTGAATCGCTCTGCGTGAGTGCGCGTCACAATCAAGTTGCGACACGTACAGCGGTCAGCGGTAGACTAAAAAATATTGAGGAGCGAGTGAGGCGCACGCGCACATTTCGAAGGGGGGATGCGGGGCGTGCAGTGTGCACGCTATGGACTCCTGCCATATTTACATTTATCAAATACGTAGTTAAATTAAATATTAATTGTTTAAAACAATTAATTTAAATTCAAATAAAATTTTAATTGCAGTTGAATTAATTGTAAACCACAATTAACAGATTTAATTGCAATTGATTTTAATTGCATTTCACAATTAAAAAATAATTGAATTAATTTAATTGCAATTAATTTAGTTGAAATAAAAATTGTAATTGTTTGCTTCTACAATTAAAAAATTAATTCAATTGTGCCCAACACTGTTCGGCGGCGGCTTGAGTCTTTTTACCATAAGACCCAGCTAGTAACTCTAGCTCATAACGGTGGTGTGGCAGCGCTCGAACCACCTTATACGGGCCGCGCCGGAGTCTAGTTTTCCAGTAGTCTGAGCAATTTTGTTCACAAACACGAAGTCACCAACAGCAAACGTACGTGGCTGCCTTCGATCTTCATTTACATAAGCATCCTGATAATGCTGATTGGCTGTGAGCAGCTCAGAAGCTCGTTGTCTTGGGTTAACAAGGCTTCTCTATTAGGATGCGAGTTTTCGAGTGCAACGTCTCGCACCAAGGATCTGATGACGGGGGTAGCCGCGTCTATGCCCACCAGCAGCTGTAGTGGTGAAGTCTGGGTAGTGGCTTGTCTGTAGATATTGAGGGTGAGTTGCATCTTCCAGAGCACATCGGACCATTGCGAGCCTTTATTGCCGACCTCAACCCGCAGCATGTTAAGAACGGTTCGGCAGTATCTTTCCACTTGGCCATTCTCGCGATGCATACCCGGCGTAATAAAGTGTATCGAGGATCCCAACTCAGTAACCCAATTTTGAAAAGCCCTACTGTCAAACATCCTACCACGGTCACATACTATCATAGATGGGGTACCAAATAGCGATATTGCGTTAGAAAATACACGCTTCAACTCATCAGCGTCTTGTCTATATAAAGAGTACAGTAAACAATACTTTGAAAAGGCATCAATTACAATCAAAACGTATTTAAAACCATTTGATTCTGTAAGTGGTCCAAGAACATCGGTATGTACAACAGAAAAAGGGATTTCCGGCTTAGACCAGGACTGGATTGGCTGAGAGGGAGCCCTTGGAACTCTTTTATGTGCCAGACATATAACACAATGACTTATATACTTCTTCACGAATTGTCGTAGGCTCGGAAACCAAAAATGTCGTAAAATTAGATCAGTCGTTCTGTCAGTACCAATATGATCATGGTCGTCGTGGAAGACCCTTAACAGACTGAGCCTATGACCCTTCGGGATGAAGCACAGAAGTCGCGGTTCTTCCCCAGTAGGTGTATACTTGTAAAACAATAAGTCGTTTTTTATTGTGTACCTCGTTTCATCTAACTGCCCTTCCCTCAATTTAGTCATCAATGCCTGAGTCTCTGCATCAGCGGTTTGAGCAATCTTTGCCCAGTTGTTGGGATTTCGGATATGTGAGACATTATCGGTAGGAGGAGGAGGGTTACGGCTTAAAAAATCCGCGTGTTGCATTAATGAACCCTTCCTATAATCAAGAGTGAACGTAAAATCCTGTAAGTATACCCACCAGCGTGCAACTCGGGGCAACAAGTCTTTCTTTCGCTCCGTTAATTTTAAAGAATTGCAATCCGTCACTATCTTAAAGTGAATACCAATTAGATAGTGACGAAAATGCTGGAGCGCACGTACAACAGCCAACGTCTCCAATTCGTAACTGTGGTACCGCGATTCTGCACCCTGAGTGGACTTACTAAAGTACCCAACAACCCTCTTTCTCCTACCACTGTGTTCTTGGAGTAAAATCGCACCAAATCCAACAACACTAGCGTCTGTGTGAAGCTCCGTAAGCAACTGGGGGTCAAATATTGCTAAAACCGGTTCATTAGTCAAGCAATTTATAATATAGTCGCGAGCAGCGTCCTGCTCAGAGCCCCATGAAAAAAGTTCACCCTTCCTAAGCAGCCTTGCTATGCTTGCCGTCTTAGAGGCATAGCCAGCAATATAGCGGCGAAAATACCCTGCGAGTCCCAGAAACTGGCGAACCTCCTTAACGTTTCTAGGTTTTGGAGAACGTAAAAGTGCGTCTACTTTACCTGGACTCGGCCGTACCTGACCATGTCCAATCAGTCGCCCTAGGTACTCAATCTCTACGTCTAGAAAAGTACACTTTTTTAAGTTTATGGAAAATCCCGCGGTCTCAAGTATTTGTAAAACTTCCCTTAACGTTTTAAGACCCTCATCTACCGAGTTGGACAAGATTAGTACGTCATCAATATAAGTTAGAACCCTACCAGTGTCAATGAGAGGTTTTAATGTTTTGGATATAGTCCTCTGATAGACGATAGGGGCATTGGCTAGGCCATATGGCATTTTCGAGTACTCATACTGTCCTTCGGGTCTTACGAAGGCAGTTTTGCTTATGGAATCATCATCCTTCATAGGTACCTGGTGGAAACCGGTAGCCATATCAAGGCTGGTGAAGATTTTGAAGCTACCAAGTCTATCGATATGGTCATCGATCAGCGGCAAAGGAAATCTTTCTTTAATGGTAATAGCATTAAGCGCTCGATAGTCCACGCACATCCTATCACTCCCGTCCTTCTTTTTGACGAGGATGATAGGACTCGCGTAATCAGATTGTGATTCACGAATTATTCCTTTGCTGAGCAGATCGCTAACAATATTGCGAACCCTGTTTTTTTCATCCACCGAAAGCTTATAAGGACGGTGCGTTATTGGAGTATTAGACGTTAGTTTGATCTCCATGCTACCTGTGTTCACTGTGGAGGTTGCCGTACCGGAAATAAACAAATCAGAGAACTGTTTGATGATTTCCAGTAACCGATCTCTATTGGCACCCACTAAAGGGGTTTTGATACACTCATCATCCACAGTGTTCACAAGCTGCACGGTTGACTGAATGTCTGACCTGGCAAGCCGTTGCTCACTACTGGTACGAGTATAAATCAACCCTTTTCGATTCAAGACATCAGTTCCAATTAGAATGGGCGCATTGATGCATTCAGCAGGGACAACATATAAATCAATTTCCAGTGATACTTCTGGGAACTCTACGACTGTTGTAATAACAGAGGTTGATTCGATTACCTGACTTCCTATCCCGGGCATCAAGCGATAAGCTGGCATTCGATTAAAATTAAAATGTTTAAGTACCTTCTCTGAAATCAAAGAAATATCAGAGCCGCTGTCAATTAGAACATCAACAGGCACCTTCTGTACAACGGCTGAAATTACGTTATTTTGTCTAGGGTCGATTCGGAGCAAAAATTTACCTCATTCGTTTTTTTAACGTTAGACTCTGAACGCTGTTTTTGGAAACACGAATCGATTGAATGACCATTACGTTTGCAAAAAGTACAGCGTTTATTGATTTTATCGCTTGATATCGGTGGGGCTGACTTAGAGGTACTGGGATCCTGAACCGAATTGGAATTTTTGGTCTTCTTGGGGCAATACCATTTCTTATGACCCGTTTTGCCGCAATTGTGACAAGTAACATTGCTATTGTCTGACTTAGGTGCCTCACGTTTGGGATGGTTAGAAGAGTTATTAGAGGAGGCACTATCACGAGCAGTATTATTGTCATGTTTGGGTTTGACGTAAACTGAAAAAAACTCTACCAAATCTTTACATGCTAACTTAGCGTTGGTTGCCGCAGCCCTGACTTGGGAATCGCTGATACCTCTAACTACAATGGCGGCTTTCAACTCATCAGATAAACCTTGAACTATATTAAGACGCAGCAAAGATTTACGTGCGTATTCCGCATAAGTTCGGTACTTGTTTGAGTTCGTACACATAACCTCGTATAGTATGGATGCAGAATCGATGTTACGGGGACAAATAGATCTAAATTCAACCTTGAAGTTACTCCAGGATCTATCACTTGTCACCCAGTCATTCAACCACGATTGTGCATCACCACGCAAACAAGAACCTATCCGTCCTAGGCATTCGCGATCATCCCAATTATTTATTAGTCGACCAGGGTCAACCTCAGCGCACCAGACATCGAAATCTTGAACACTTGGATCAAATGGTGATATGTAGAAGTTATGAGACTTTGTTTTTAAAAGCGCGCTTAAGGCACCAACAATACTGCTCGCTACGTCTCTATCCTCGCCATGCACATCTGTCACACGCGAGTTATTTTCGGCGGTAACCTCGTCAGTTATTGTCTCGGTTAAGCCTAAACCTTGCTGACTAGCAGGGATTGGTATGACCGGAAGAGAGGACAATAACCGGTTTTCGCTAGTTGGATGCAACGGACTATCACTGCTAGATGTTGTTGGCAATCTATGCTCAATTACTTCTAACCTCGTAAGAATTCGATCAAGGGCTACATCGCGTGAGCTGTCGCGACGGTCATTTGAGTCTTCGCGATATCTACGAGAGCGACTACGTGGGCTACGCACAACGCTACGACCCTACGTCCTCTAGACCGAGATGAACGCCCTGACATTTTGTAAGAAACAAAACTTAGGTAGGTACTTACGGTTGAAAAGTTTTCACACTACACTAACACTTTTTACTGAGTATTTAAATTGATAGCAAACGGCCTAGAACGCGTGGCGATCCCACTTATGATCTTAGAAACCAAAAGCGGGGTGTATTAAAAAAAACTAATTATTAATTAACCTAAAAAGTTTTATTTCTTACAAATTATTTTTAGCTAGCATCAAACACATAGGTAAATAATAAGCACACAAGAATTATATAACACGACACTAAACGACTCTATAATGTCCCTAAAATACGTCCGTTGCATCCGAAAGCCAAGTAGAAAATGAGCCCGTTGACAGCACGCCAAGCCTTTTTATACACTTCCACTCGGTGCGGGTAGATTGGAAGGGGGAATACCTAAGACAATGTTATTAAGCTCATATTTTTATTTTTATAACGCGCAAATGAGTTTCGCGTATATGGCCTTAGTGTTTGTGACTTTTATCCAAAGTAACCAAATGACTTCCTCGCTAAAAACTTTTGAAACGGTCTTGCGGCAAAGCTTTCACCGAAAAAACCCATTGGAATCAAATATTTGAATACGTAATATACGACAGGTGCGCGTATCGTGTGCGGAGCAGCTCCTGGCAATGTGCGCGTGGGGCGGCGGCGGGGGCGCGCGCGCCGCGCTGGCCGCGCTGGGAGGCGCCGCGCCGCGCGCGCTCACGGCGGCGCGCCTCACGCGGCACGCGCGCCACGCGCAGCAGTTCCTGCAGCTGCTGTGTCGCTTGGTCGCGCTCGCCGGCCCCACGTCCCGCACGCTCGATGATCTCGCTCTTGAGGTGACTTGTGTTTAGATATTTCTAGTTTTCAGCTTCTAAATACACAAAGAACTAGACTCGTGTTCCGAAGAACATCTCTGTACTTATTCGTGGTAACCAGAAGTAGTCCTTAACATACAGATTGTGTTTTCAGGAACACAAATTATGTTATTTTGTTAAATAAATTTTGTTTCCCATCCAAAAGGGTTACAACTTCCCCTTTTGAGCCTATTAATAAGTTTTTTGAACCCTGATACTATGATACTTATGTAACACAGGTTACTTGGCTCCGTGCAGTGCGCGTGAACCCCTTCTCGCTGGACGACACACTGCTGGAAGGGCACCTCAACCTCACTAAAGAGCTGTTCGCGCACGTGCCGGCGCAAGTCAAATACCAGTATGGCGCGCACCCCGACCACAAGGACGCGGGGCTTATCAAGGTACATTGGTTTTGGCAATTCGACTATCATTTTATTTTAAATTTCATTTAGGATATCCTATGCAAAGAAAATGATTCAGTGGGTCACTCTTTAACCACGGTTAGTACCAACTTCAAGTTATAAAATTGAGAGACTAGTAACACTCAATAACCAATTCCTTCGGTCCACATCCAGCCTGGCAGCGTTACCTGGCTCCACCCTCTCTAGGGAATGCAAAATCCGGTTTTTTTTTTTAAATCCGTATTTTAAGAATTCTCGTCTGATACAAATCCGGATTATCCGGATTTTTCGAAGTATTTAATATGATTTAATTTAGATTTAAGGTTATTTAATTAAACTAAAATAAAATAGCATAAATTATTTAAAATCAGTATTTGTTTGCTCAATTCACAGAACTAAATAAATCAACTAAAATATACAGGTACATATCACTCATCTTTCCTGATAAAAATTCACATAGTCAAAACATAAACAGTAATTAATATACAAAATAACATATCATAAAATCAAACGAACAAATTGCAAGATAATTAAGGTAACCTCTTTTTTTAATTGATCTAAAATAAACTAACTTTTAACGTTAGTCAGTTACAAATGTTACAAATGTTACAGATACAATACAAATAAGAAAATAATTAGGTACTCAATCAGTTACCTTTATAACTATCTAATCAGTCATATTTATCATAACAGTAATACGAATTAGTTCAGTTTTTTTTAGAAAACGAAACCTTAAAAACATAAACGCGTCAAGTGTCTCATCGTTTAGGCGCGATCTTATTTTATTACAGAACATGCCAGCAGTAGAAAAAGCTCTTTCGGGCTCAACACTGGTCGGCGGTATGGAAAGCAACCAGTTCAGAGATCTTTTTAGGATTTCTCCACGACCTCCACCGTTTTCAAATAGCGCCATTTCAACGTGAATCATTGAAGGCAAATCAGTTGCATTGACCACACTCGTTGAGTGGTGCTGATGATCAAATTCCCACACTTGCAAGAGAAACTTGAAGATTGAGCTTTTCTTTAAAACTGAGTGGCGATGGATCGTAACCTGATTCACACAGTTTTTCAGTAGAGTTCGTATTCGTCGAAGTGGTTGTACAAACGTCAACATTCATGGATGCAGCTTGATAGAACACATTTTTAATTTCTTTATACGTAGGTTTTATAAACATATCGTTGTCTTCCGCAGTCCCATTCCAAAATTGATTAGGGTTGTGTAAGTATTGTAAAGCACCGACCACAGTATAGAGCCGTCTCTCTTTAATTCTTCTTTTCCATGAATTTGCCAATTGCTTAGCAGATATCGTGTCATGGCTGTCTAATGATTTTATAAAAAAAATAAAAGCTGTGTTGGCCGTTACAATGGTGGCATCTCTGCGGCAGAGTACTTCCACCGTTGTCAAAATTCAAAATCCAAACAAAGATTTCTATATCTGAAAATTTTACAGCAGATTTCACATCAATCAATGTTCGTATCTTTTTGTACCTACGCATGATTTTAGCTTTAAAAACGCTCCAGCATAATTGATGAACTGCTCCATCTGGTTTTATAGTCTAGAAGTAGTTGTAGCTCTTTGTCAAATTCCGCATTCCTCATTAGTGAAGGTAATACCGATCTACCAATTACTTACAATTAAAATTTGTGGATAAATACAAATATAGTCTGTTAAAGTCAGTTTTGACTAAAATTCTAAAAAAACCGGATTTTAAAAAGTCCAGAAAATCCGGATTTTTCAGTTATTTCCGAATTTCGAAGAATCCGGATTGCATTCCCTAACCCTCTCCCTTTTTGGTATCTGCGGACTGACAAAGCAATTATGTCTACAGGAAGTGACAACGGAGTTCCTATGGCCATACTCGTGGGCGTGGTGCAGCATGTCGCCGGCGCGGGCGGCGGGCGAGGCGGGTGGCGTGGGGGGCGCGGGGGGCGAGCCCGCCACGCCGCTGTGCCGCACGGCCGGCGCCGCCGCCGCCGCCGCCGACCTGTTGCTGGCGCTGGTGCACGGCTGCGTGCCCAACATGGCCGCGCTCGCCAACCTGCTCGAGCTGATGTTTTACAGCGGTGAGTGGCCGACAATACCATCTTCCATGAAAATAATGACAAGTTAAGAGCCCTTGTGGTAACTACAACACTACTTTTCATACTAGCTTTTATATAAATCGCGTGATTGCCTCGATAACTTTGATTAATGGGCTAAGCGCTTTCACCATAGGTCGCAAAACAATAAGCCCATCTCTTCCTCATAAATATTTTGACTCTAAACTTGGTCCATATTCTAATCTAGTCAACTAAATCCGCCGCCGCATTCTTATTTATTCAAGCACTGCCCCAAATGGTCATCCTGCTTAATATTTCCCTCGAATTCTGTAATATTAACTACATAAAATGGTCTCCAGACAAGAGCATGCCGCTGTCGGAATGGGAGTACATGCCGTGCGTGGGCCCGCGGCCGCCGGCCGGGCTGGTGGGGCTGAAGAACGCCGGCGCAACGTGCTACATGAACTCCGTGCTGCAGCAGCTGTACTGCGTGCGGGCCGTGCGGGATGCATTGCTTACTGTGCAAGGTAAGGACGTGCTCATCATCCCAACGCATTAGTTTAGCTATCGTTGCGTAGATGAGGATATATCAAAGGTCATGTAATGCCTTGTTAACGTTGCTTTGAGCTTAGTCTACACAGCATATTATACTCGTATGTACTTCCATATAATTTCCGTGTTAGACTACACCTGTTCCGAAAGTCTATGTGACTTAATTGGCTAGTACTTTTCTTTTATAGGTGCTGCTACAGATCCAAATGAAGATTTTTCAGGAGAAAGCCATCATCACAGTATTGTTGAGAATAATATTGAGGTATGTGTTCACTAAATGTTTTTGGAGTTGCTTTTTCTTCTCCTGTTGTATAATATAACGTGATTTTATTATTTCAGAGTAACACAGACTATAACATAATGATTTTAAAACAAGTACAAGCAATATTTGCCCATCTACATTATAGTAAGTTACAATATTATATTCCTAGAGGATTATGGGCACATTTTAGGTAAGACTTACTCAACTGTACTCAATACTGAACTTTATTTAAACGTGGACAGAGTTCTTATTAATCATATTCTTTCTAGGCTTCAAGGCGAACCTGTAAACCTACGGGAACAACAAGACGCAGTGGAGTTTTTTATGTCGTTAGTAGAATCGTTAGACGAAGCCTTGAAATCATTAGGTCAGGAGCAACTAATGGCTAAGACTATGGGAGGAACATATTCTGATCAGAAGATTTGTAAAGGCTGTCCACACAGGTAATTTGAGTTACCATCGAAAAAATGACATCAGATAAAGAGAGCTCAGTTTTTAATTTTCTTATCTTCAGGTACTGCAAGGAGGAACCATTCAGTGTTGTTTCACTGGACATAAGGAATATGTCCCGTTTGCAGGAATCATTAGAAGCATATGTTCGAGGAGAGTTGCTGGAAGGTGCAGATGCCTATCACTGTGATAAGTGTAATAAAAAGGTATGTGTTCCTTCTAATGTCTTGTGTAACAAATAAATGAGGAAATTAGCTTAGCTGAGCTGTTGTAATCACTATATCACTATAGATTTTTGATTGAGATTATTATGGGCATTGGGCTATGATTTTTGATTAAGATTACTATAGACTATATTACTAACATCATAATCAACAACTTTTGTTATATGACTTTAAAAAAATCATCATATTTTAGTTCATCAGGTATTCATACAATAATAAAAAATATTTCAATTGAACACTCTAAATGTTGCAAGTCTATGCAAAGCAAAAGAAAAAGAAAGAGCTTTCTTTTGCTTGGCATTCGTTTTCGTTCGAAATAAAAAGAAAATTCATAGAACAAAAGTTGTTGATAATGATGTTAGTAACATAGTCCTGAGAGGTTGTCGGTGTTTTACAAATAACCCTGTATAAAGTGAAACCGAAACATGTGATCTAATATAATTAATTAGCCGGTTGTGGCCCACTGCAAGGTGAAGATCTCCTTTTCCATACACGACTTTCCACTAAAATGGCCGGCCAGTCCTCTCGATAAGAGTCAAAGTCATCTCTGCACCTTTGGCTTGGTCAACACAAAATTTAATACACGATTTTGATTTCTATTTCAGGTGGTGACAGTAAAACGCTTATGTTTAAACAAACTACCTCCAGTGTTAGTTATACAGCTAAAGCGATTCGAATATGACTTTGAAAAAGTGTGTGCAATAAAATTCAATGACTACTTCGAGTTTCCGCGGGAGTTGGACGTCGAACCTTACACAGGTAGGAGATAATACCAGTTTTAGATTTTGGTTACCTTGATATTATGCACTTTTATCAGAAGAAGTTGAAATTGAAAGACATACTCGTAGCGTAGCACAGATCGAAAATTCCTATATTTAAAAATAACCTTGTTTTTAATAAGTGTAAAGCGCGAGTTCGCTATAGTCATGATCGGTTTGATGACCACTTGATGTTTAAATAATGCAATCAATCCCTATGAAGATAAAGTTATTTTACCATCTTAATTATTCATTGGCCATCTTTCAGCATGGGGCCTGGCCCGGGCCGAGGGTGACTCTTCGCTGTGGGAAGGCGGCGAGGAGAAGGCGCAAGAGACGCACTACCAGCTCAGTGGCATCGTCGTACACTCTGGACAGGCTTCTGGGGGACACTACTACTCATATGTACTTCTCAGGTAGATAATCATACTATATGGGTGTTATTTAATGTGGTAATTTAGTGTTTTACAAATTTCGGAGCCCAAAACTCTGATATCCAGCCTTATCAAGAAGTATCGTGTTTCCTAGTAGGTGGTGTGTTGAGGGTTATTTCATAAAAAGAGAATGCCCATTTTGTTAGGAGTTTTGGGCCCCTAAAAAACTTTGCATGTCACGATGGTTTTAACTTGGTTTCGTAGACCTAGAATTACCTTTTCATATCCTGAAATCGAATTTCAATTTTTCACTCTAGTTTAAGAGAAATCTTATATTTTCGGATGCTGAAATTGAGGTTATAAAAACAAGTTTTTGTTTTGTTTTAAACATATTTGAAAACACTACAATACTTCTTCTTCTCTTTTATGTAGGTTAGTCAGCGTTCAGTAGGCTGTACCCTCACAACTAGTAGATAGTGTTGTCAAAAACAAATACTTAGAATAGAATAGAATAGAATACTCTTTATTATGTACACCATATAAGTAACAGAAAAAATATTAAGTAAACATTACACAGGGTGACACAATGGGCGGCCTTATCGCTAAGAGCGATCTTTTCAAGACAACCTTTGGATGGATTTTAAAGAGAAAGGAAATACAGTACTGTAGGTAGGTAGTCTTAGGTGTACGACTTAAATGAATAAATACATGATAGATAAATAAATACAATTAAAATTATGAATCAAAAAGCATAGAACCCAAGTTATATCGATCATAGAGAAAGGTAGTGATGTTTGACCATAGTTTTAAAACTGGACAAACATTGAGCACGTCTTACTGACTCGGGCAATGCATTCCATAGCCGCACCGCTTGAACCGTAAAAGATTTGTCGTAGAAGCTGGTGGAATGCATCGGCATCTCTAATCTCAAGCTTTCCGATGACCTCAGATATCTATTATGTGTGTCATGAAGGAACTTAAAACGTTCTTTAACGTAAGAGGGGTTTGTAGGATTGAACAGAATACTGTAGAGCAGAAATAAAATATGAGAATCCCGGCGAAGACGAATGGGAAGCCACTTGAGTTTTGTGCGAAATTCAGAGATGTGATCATTTTGCGCAGGCCAAATATAAATCTTATGCAAAGGTTTTGAAGACGCTCAAGTTTATCGAGTTGTGCCTCAGTGAGATCGAGATAACTGACATCAGCATAGTCAAGAATAGGAAGCAGAAGGGACTGTGCAAGCGCAATTTTAGTGGCAGTGGGAAGAAAGTTCCGCAAACGTCTAAGAGACCTGGCAGATGCAAAAATTTTGCGACTTACGTCCTGGAGCTGCGGACCCCAAGACAGATGTTTGTCGATCCAAACCCCAAGGTTCCTAACCTTTTCACTGATTGGGATAGTAGTACCGTTAAACTGAACCTGGGGAAGCTGTGACCAATTTACTTTTGGAATCATCCTAGAGCTGCCAACAACAATGGCCTGGGTTTTCGAAGGATTAACCTGAAGCCCATTTGCCTCACTCCACTCACAAATTGTAGCCAAATCCGTGTTCATTCTTCTAATTGCTTCAGCCAAATCTGCAAGGGCAGCTTGTTGGTAGATTTGTAAATCGTCTGCATAAAGGTGGTAGGAAGACAGAAGTTTTTTGGAGATAGCGTTTATAAATATTACTCTTGTAAGGGAGACAAAACGCCACCCTGAGGTACACCGGCAGTTGTGTAACACCAGGAAGAGTTAGATTCATCTATGCATATACGTTGCCGGCGGCCATACAGGTAACTGCGCAACAGTAAATACGGAGGAATAATTCAACACGACGCAAAACTAACGGCACGAAACAATTTGATTGATGCATTGATTTGACAGATAGATCTATCTAAGTGTGACCATGCAAAATATTTCGGAAATCGATTTACCAAATCGATTTGTAATAAATTATATTATTTAAATAATTAAAAAGATAATTATAAACGCTATTTAGGTATGAATGGGAGCTACTAAGCTGAGTACTAACCACAATAATGTCTGTGGTACTAACTTTTGTTTTTTAAAGAAAATAATCAGGTATGAACGAAGCGGAATATTTCTGACGGTTGGAAATAACATATGAAATACATGATAATTATGTGGAAATATGGGCGAACACAGACGCTCCGGTTGCTGTTCCGATTGTCTGATCAGACTATCCAGACTAATCGGAGCGTCTGTTTTCGCCTTAGTTCTTCGCTATCGGATAGAGGACCTTCACATCATTTCAGGATCGTACTTTAACTTCAAGTACCGTAGAGCTAAGACCGATTTCGGGAGAAAAGCCTATCTCCGGTCATGTTAGTCGGCGGATTAGTAAAATATCGATAATTCCAATCGATTACAATTATTTAATTGAGATAGTCAGTACTCTGGCAACATTCAGGTTAAGTTTTAATGGCGGAACTGATATAAATTCAATTAAATAAATATTAATTATGTTTTCCAATGCTAGGGTAAAATAAATGTTGATAAAATTAGCTTGAATATGTAAAAATATGACTTAATTTTTGAGAAGTAAATAGTCTTGACACGGCACCAAAACTAAAGGGCCCATTGGTTGGCTTCCTCCTTTGCTGTAAGGCTGACAATTGAACCCAATGTGTAGGTGGGAAAAAACGTTGTAGTTGGGGTGCCTGTGCGTTACAGCGGAGCGGAGAAACGGAGAAATATTAACAAATAATGTCAGTCAAAATGTCAATGACTCACGTGGTGCGGAGGTTTTATGCATTGGTTAAAATTTTCCCGTTTCTCCGCTCCATTGCATCGCTCCGATGTAATGGACAGGTACTGATGTATGTGTGGATGTTATCAGTTGATTTTACTTTTTACCTAACGGTCTCAGAAGGAGGGTAATGTGTGCATATTATTGTCATCTTAGAAGATCCCTTTAATATGTAACAGGGACAATGGTAGTGCGACAGGCCGGTGGGTGAAGTTAGACGACGGCGACGTATCGGAGTGCGGCATGCACGATGACGAAGAGATGAAGGCGCAGTGCTTCGGTGGAGAGTACATGGGCGAAGTGAGTATCAAGGCACGTCGACACCCTACATTTCATACACTAAAATATACACACCTGTCCTCTCGTTCATAAATAGGGGACCGGACTAAAAAAAAGACAATCTAATAAGTCCGCCAGATAGATTAAAAAAAAAAACGACTATAGTTTACGCCAGATAAACGTGGAATAAAGTACATTGACCTTTCCCTAATATCTCTTCGTAGATACTAGAACAATACATTTTGAACCATTTTTCATTACTAGAGAACGTAAAGGATCACGATAGAAGTCGGTTCAGGACACCTTTATGTCATTATTTCTGATTTTGATCTTAAGAAAGTCAATAAATGTATGTGGGTCAATGTACTTTATACCACGTTTATCTGGCGTAAACTATAGTACTTTTTCTTTTTTCACGTAATCAAAAAATTAAGACGACAGTGAATTGAAAGCTCGAGTGACTCCTGTTGGAGTAGTTAACAAATGGAATGCTCATACGATTTGAAAAATTATTTCAGTGTTAGATAGCCCATTTATCGAGGAAGGCTATAGGCTATATATCATCACGCTAAGACAAATAGGAGCGGAGCATTAATGGAAAATGTGACGCAGACGAAGTTGCGCGGATCATGTAGTCACTACATCTATATATATATATATATATATATAAAACAAAGACTGGTTTGTTACAACACTTATACCTCGAGATCTGCTGAACCAATTTTCATGGTTATTGATTCGTTGGATTTGTCTCCGACCCGAATAGCAGAATACATCTTAAAAACAATGAAAACTCGATATGTGCAATGAATACTTAATTGACGGGAGCGAAGCCGCGGGGGACAGCTAGTATTATATAAAACAAAGTCGCTTCCCGCTGTCTCTGTCCATATGTACGCTTAGATCTTTAAAACTACGCAACGGATTTTGATGCTGTTTGTTTTTTAGAGTGATTCAAGAGGAAGGTGTTAATATACAATTGGTAATGTATTTGTATTCATTGGTATGATATTTGTTGGAGGTGTCGGAAAAAAATAAGCTGTCTAGGAGCTTTCAACGAAAACGCTGCCTAAGGCCTAAAACTGCGTTAAGCGGGCGACCGCGCGGTTTCATACAAAAGTGCTCCGTCGCGGGGTCCTGCGCGGGCGTCCGTCACGGGAAGACGCGCACCGCACTCACGCAACGGGGCCCGCCTCCGTGCTACGAATAATATTTTAATCAACATGCAACCTAGCACTGGCCTGCAAATTGCAAAAAACGCAAGAAAATTTGAAAATCGTGGGCTGGTTGGAGCATAATCACCTTAAAATAAAGTTGAAAAAAAAAAACTAGTAACCAATACTCAGTAACATTTCTTTTGAATTTTGGATTTGGGTTTATGAGATTTTTTCTTCTGTTATGTGTAGGTTTTCGATCCAATGGTAAAGAGGGTATCATATAAAAGGCAGAAGAGGTGGTGGAATGCCTACATGCTGTTTTACACAAGGAAGGATACAATAGAAACTCAATCAGCTCTAGAAGTATCCATGAAGAATTTGACGATGAAGTAAGTTTTTTATATTTTATGCCAGTAACACATGTACCTACGTATTGAAAGATCAATGAGTTTTTAATTGACTCACTTATTTTCTAGGGAGAATATAATTCCGCGACCGATCTGGCTATCAGTGCGCCGCAGTAATATTGCATTTTCTCACAATCAAGACCAGTTCAGCCTTGAGCATTTCAATTTTATGAAGAAACTTTGTTGTATGAGACTGCAAATGTTACCAGGATCTCAAAGTGCCGTCTGGGTACGTATAACACATAGATTATATAACCACTAGAGAGCGTATAGGCCGATTTCTTTTAAGTACGCGTCTCACTACAGCGGGCCGGGGGACGTGGAACAACGCGAGGCTGCAATTGGTCCGTTCAAGGTCAAGTTGCATAGGTAGACTATGGTTAGTGGTGGCTCTACTTGATTAAAGGAAAATAGTTGATATCGATCAAATGGATTTTATAATTATAAAAAATCCAAACAAACAGCGCTGTATTTTGTTTAAACAAATTTTCCCTATTAACCTTCTCTTTCCACTTTTCTTTTAATTCTGTAATCTTCGAAAATCTAAAATGAAAACATGTATGTCAACACACAGATGAAAAAACTGAGACCCTCCTTTTTTTAAAGTCGTTTAAAAGTAGTTAGGTGTTTAATGTCAGTATGTGAATTGATTAAAAATTGTATTCAGTTTAATTTTATGTATCTTAAACCATTAAACGTAACAGCACAGATTTTTACGATAAAAATAAAAAGGGGAAGAAATGGATAAAAATATAAGTATGATGAATGAAAGAAAAGACATCAACGCGCGCTTCTCACAGTGTGCTCGTTCACCTAATCATCATTTTATATAGACCCTTGCGGTGGCTCATCATCTGATTAAATCCAAAATAATTTTCGTAGTCCTTACTCTCCGATGAAAAGTTATGCCATCCTTTTTGTAACAAGAGGTCTTGGAATGTTGCCCCACACAAATTCACCGGGCATGAAGGCATTTTAATGCGTTATAAATTGCATAAAAATTAAAACAAGTTGTAAATACTTAGCGTGCACACAGGTCTAACACTTGGTCACAACTAAAATGGTTACTAGTGCTGCAGCCTATAATAGGAGCCTAAACACTAATCGTTTTCGTGCGTCGGGGCACTGTATGTGCAGTCAAGTGGTTTAATAGTCTTTGGTATACCATGAATAACGATGGTTTCGTTTTAGATGTTGTTTGCGGTTTTAAACTATTTTTTCGTCACGCAGGGACCCGAGCATGAAGAAATGTCGATGTTAGCGGTACAACTAGCAACGAGGTTCTTGTTCCAAGTAGGATTCCGTACGAAGAAGACGCTGCGTGGGCCCGCAGCGGACTGGCATGACATACTGTGCCAACACTTACGATGCTCACAAGTAGTTAGAGCGTGGTTCGCGACTGATCTCTTCAAACATCCACACAGGTATTTTCGTCAAAGAATTTGCATATCGTGAGCGTGCAATGAATTTAAACATTATCTCTATGAACAAAAGTCACTTGTCGTGTGGCAAAAGTTACTACACATGTACACCTGTAAGGTAATAATAAAATAATATTTTTTCAGACTATGCGACTACTTACTATCAAGTCCAACGGCTGAAGTGAGAATAGTATTCATGAAAATCATCGTCTTTTTGGCGCATTTCTCAGTTCAAGATCCACCAGGTACTTATTCCATGAATTAAACTATTGAAATGTTTCTATACAAATAATGGGCTGAAATAATAACTAGTCTAAAAAAAAAAAAAAAACATAAGAAGTATGTAGTTGTCACCTTGATTGAAACTCGTCCCTCAGTGAGCAACGGCTACGGGTCGTGGTGCACGCGCGACGAGGCGGCGTCGCTGTCGGACCAGCTGCTGTGCAGCGCGCGCGCGCTGGCCGTGCCGCCGCACACCGACGCGCACACGCACCGCCACCTGCCGCTGCTGTTCAACCTGTTCCACACGTACGCCAGCCTTGGGCTTAGCGAGAAACATCAACTCTTGAGGGTTAGTATCTACTAAACATTTTAAGAGTTTTGTGAGAAAGGGGGACAATCATCAATGCCTCCTTATCAAAAAGTCCTATTGTCAAAGTTCAGTTATGCTGAAAAAAATACTATCTTAAATAATAAATGTTCAGTTTATTTTAAAATTACAATTCAAACGAAAAGGAGATATTATACCTCTGGCTTGAACACAACCTGCCTCGGCAATATGATTTGTAAAATCTCATGTTCTAAGTGCAGAGGCTTTAGAAGACTGGTAGAAGCAGGAGCTTGGAGACGACGGGCTGAAATCTAAGATACTAAGACTTACAAAGTACCAAGAGACCAGAAAACATAAAGAATTATTTTCGGAGCTGTAGACAGGAGCGGTAAAGACTCACAAACTACCACAGGATCAGAATCATGGAAAAGAATTTCCGGACGGAGCCACTAGCAAGATAATATGTTTATATGCTACAGTCAAAACTCATGACGGGTCAAAACCACTTTTGACTACAAAAATCAGGCAAAAGTGGTTTTTACCGATGCCTTCAGTTAAAAACAGTTTTGACTGATTTTTGTAGTCAAAAGTGGTTTTGACGAATGCCCTTAGTCAAAAACAGTTTTGACTGCAAAGACCAGTCAAAAGTAGTTTTGCCTGATTTAAAATTTAGACTATCATGCAAAATTCATAAAAAGTTAAGGTGGTTGGTTAACCCAATATTTTGCAAGGAAAACCCACTAAAACCACTTTCGGCTGCGAAAATCAGTCAAAATTGTTTTTAACTAAGGTCATTGGTCAAAACTACTTTTCCCTGATTTTTGCAGTCAAAATTGGTTTTGACCGGTTATGAGTTCTGACTGTAACATATACGTATACTAGCTGAGTAAGCAAACATAGTTTTGCCATATAAATAGTCTTGTGTAATCAAATCAGGGGGAGAACCTTAATAACGGTAAAACTATTGATAATAAATACGTATACAAATTGTATGATAGAGGTTCCATGTATCACTATGGAAGATTCATTTTTTAACGTGGGGGCCATAACTAGTTGCGTCTCACTGCCGCCTAGTGATGATATTGAAGTCATGGGGCAAACTCCGGATAAGCATTTAAACTTGTTCATAAGCCTATTGGCGCACTGGTGACGTTTGTCACCGTGGCGGTACATTTCTCTCTTTCGCAATTTGTGAAGTGCAAGAGAGAAATATACATTGTCACGGTGTCAAAAGTCACCAGTGCGCGTCTAGCCAAGGACAACAGAAGATACGAGTGACAGAATAGTTATGCCTACGATCAATAAGGTATATTCTTGCTCTTTAGTATCTAGATGTCAAAAACGGTCAGCAGCGCGCCTTAAAAATTAGAAATTGAAATGTTGTTAGAAAAAACAATTAGTGACATTGTGTGTTTTAGAGAACATAGGTTGAAGGATTACCGGATGCTAATTAGTTATGCAAATTATAATGTAGGCAGTTGGTTTAACCGCAAATCTATGTTGCGCGGTGGTTCCCTCATCTAAGTAAAAGCAAATCATCAATATATTTTATTATATAAAAATTAATCCCTATTTCCCTTGGTCATCGCATCACGCGTGAACGGCTGGACCGATTTGTCTAATTCTTTTTTTGTTGTGTTTGTTATTGTGAGTAGAAGGTTCTTATGAAAGAAAAAATATGAAAGTTGCAGTTGACGGGAGTCAGCTAGTCTTAGTAACAAAAATGCTTAAAATTTAAACAATGTAATGACATTTTTAACTTATCAGTAGAACATAGCTTCGCACTATCCTGTGTTGAGCTAGATAAGTATATCATAGTGTGCATGCACAGACCCCCAAAACCTCAAAACTTTATTTGAATCAACAATGGAAGATATCTTTGCGAAATTTGCAGCAAGTAACAAGCCCGCGATTATTTGTGGAGATTTTAATATTAATATTTTAGAAAAAAATTCAAATAAAAGCAGATTTATAAGTCTTTTAAATCATTTAATTTGTCCAATATGTTTACAGAACCAACAAGGGTAACACCAACTTCTTCAACCCATATTTTTTTCTGCGATTGTGAATCTTTAGATAAAGCCATAGTTACCTTCCCTCGGATCATAGTGGACATTTAAGTTTTAAGCAGCCTTGGAAAAAAATCATATACAATAAAGGCCAATTACAACTAGTAAACTAGCAATATTCAATGGTACAAATAAGTTAAATTTTCTAGGCCATAACATTGAGGTTGCAAATAAATTTTATGATGATTGATTTTCAGTGGTACTAAAGAAATTCAATGCAACTTTTGAAAATAAGTCTAATAGTACATTGTTATCCTAGGTTGAAAGCAACTTATTTAGTCCCGAGACGGCGTTTGGTTTGGCTCGAGCGTAGCGAGGGCGCCAATAGTTCGAGGGACTAAATAAGTCTTTCACCCAAGGTGAACACTGCTTTTCATTACGAATAAAAGGAAAGTAAACATAAAAATACGAATTAACCAAGGACAAAAAAATCCGTATCTCATCGTGTTAATACAAATCTAAACCTGTGCTATATATTCAACTCAAAAAAACATATGAAGATCGGATTGCCACGTTCCCGCTTATTTAGTGTTTTTTTTTCTGTGACCGGCCAGCTATTCAGCCATTTCCCATCATTGTTTGTTTTATGTGACGGCTTTCAGTTGAAAAAAATTCTCCCTAGGGCTGAAAAACAATACTTTCAACCCGCTCCTCAGGCAACTTTAGGCTTGCTTTCCGAGTATGAGTAATGCAAAGATACTTGCGACTAAAGGCATTAGGATAAGTAGGAAAAGACTATATGAGCTATATGGCCTTAAGCCGTGTACGTTACCCCAGCAAGAAAGTATCTCCTAGAGTTAAATGAGTGGAACGTATAGTTGGTGCCTTTTCTGGTGTAAATGTGGCCACATAAAAAATGTGTGCCCCCTGTCGTTTTGGAAAAAAACGGAAAAAACGATTCTTGCTGGGGTAACGTTTTTCTAGCAGGAAAATTCTAAACAAATGATCGGAGAGAGAAAAATTGTGCATGGCCAGAGAGCTTACATGTGTGCCAAAATGTGCCCCCAAAAATAAAATCTGTGCCCCTTCACATTTACGAGATATTGCATTTCCTGCTGGAGTAACGTTTTGATGAATCGTATATCTCTAAAACCATTGCATGTGCCCATGTAGAATAAACATACACGAGTTGCTCTTAATGTGTGCCCCTATGTGCCCCAAATTAGATTTAAGAAAATATTTATAGTTTTCAAGTTATCGCGGTTTTATGAAAACCCGAAAAAACATCGCAGCGCCTAAATGAGGCAAGGTATAAGTTCGCTGAAAACTGTATTCGGTTCTAATAATAACCATACAAAGTTTCAAAACTGTTCATGCATGCGTTTTTGAATAATCTTGCTAAAAGTCAAAACGATGGTCACATAATTTTGACGGCAAAATACAAGGAACAGGGTCAATCCCAGATGTGTAGGTGTAAACCAAAATCTTGTGCCTTTAGTCAAAAATATATGGTGAAAATATTCAGCTTGGAATGCTTCGCATTAAGTAAATATTAACAAAAAACCAAAATATGTAATCAAGGGCTGGTTATCCGACCAAATTTGAATGACTACTAAAAAGCGACGGATTCACACATATTGATAAACAAAAAAGAAGTACCTCTTTTTAATTGTAGGTAGGTGTTCATCTCACATTTCATGAACTATATTTTTTTTTAAACATCGGGACCAATCAAGTTTTCGGTCAAAGACCTGACAAATGGCAAATATCTGGATATATTTCTTTCGTTCACACATAAATTACTGAATGTATTTAATTAAATTTAGAATGGAGAAGATAGCTAACCTTTGAATAGCACTTAGGCCACTATTTATTATGTACTTAATCATGTGTAAGGTAAACAGCTAGTAGAATATAATCCAATAACAACTTTATTTTATTTCTTATTACTTTTCTACCTCAATGTACTCAGGCACAACACGTGTGAACCGGTTAGTGAGTAAAGTAATGAAGGTCATCGATATGTATGAATCCGTCGCTTTTTAGTAGTCATTCAAATTTGGTCGGATAACCAGCCCTTGATTACATATTTTGGTTTTTTGTTAATAATATATTATTGACTTAATGCGAAACATTTCAAGCTGAATATTTTCACCATATATTTTTGACTAAAGGCACAAGATTTTGGTTTACACCTACACATCTGGGATTGAGCCCGTTCCTTGTATTTTGCCGTCAAAATTATGTGACCATCGTTTTGACTTTTAGCAAGATTATTCAAAAACGCATGCATGAACAGTTTTGAAACTTTGTATGGTTATTATTAGAATCGAATACAATTTCAGCGAACTTATACCTTGCCTCATTTAGGCGCTGCGATGTTTTTTCGGGTTTTCATAAAACCGCGATAACTTGAAAACTATAAATATTTTCTTAAATCTAATTTGGGGCACATAGGGGCACACATTAAGAGAAACTCGTGTATGTTTATTCTACATGGGCACATGCAATGGTTTTAGAGATATACGATTCATCAAAACGTTACTCCAGCAGGAAATGCAATATCTCGTAAATGTGAAGGGGCACAGATTTTATTTTTGGGGGCACATTTTGGCACACATGTAAGCTCTCTGGCCATGCACAATTTTTCTCTCTCCGATCATTTGTTTAGAATTTTCCTGCTAGAAAAACGTTACCCCAGCAAGACTCGTTTTTTCCGTTTTTTTCCAAAACGACAGGGGGCACACATTTTTTATGTGGGGGCACATTTACACCAGATAAGGCACCAACTATACGTTCCACTCATTTAACTCTAGGAGATACTTTCTTGCTGGGGTAACGTACACCCTTAAGCCTCCTTTAATAAGCACGTTAACAAATAAAACTACAGTGTTCAGAAATACTTGCAAGGTAGCTAAAGCCCTATACATCAGCAACAAGTTCAAATCGGCAGAAAATAATGACAGTTTGGAAAGTTATAAATAATGAAATAAAGAGTGTAACACTGATTTTTTACTGGGGACTGCACAAGGTGCTAAAAGCTCTAATTTAGAATCTAATTTAGATTATGTAGCTCAAGAATTTGTAATTTTTTTCACCAGTACATCAGCAAAAACTAAATAAAACTATATTCTTCTCCCGAGGTCTCGATATCATTTATTAAGAGCAAACGTTATAGGTTGTACGGTTGAATTCCAATTCACGCAACCTCGTAATATCAATGTTGCGTTTGGAGAGGGGACTGCTAATGTACGCACCGTGCGATTTTGGTTTAAACGCTTTCGTGATGGAAACTTTGATTTGAACCACATGGTAGACCGCCCACACAGGTGAATAACAATGAATTGAAAGAGATGGTGGAAGCCGATCCGACCCAAACTACTCAGGAATTAGCGGCGTGGTTTAACGTTACCTTACCAACAATATTGACTCACTAGCTGACCCGCGCAACTTCGTCTGCGTCACATTTTCCATGAATGCTCCGCTCCTATTTGTCTTAGCGTGATGATATATAGCCTATAGCCTTCCTCGATAAATGGGCTATCTCACACTGAAATAATTTTTCAAATCGGACCAGTAGTTCCTGAGATTAGCGCGTTCAACCAACCAAACAAACAAACCCTTCTGCTTTATAATATTAGTATAGATTTGAGTCAAATCAATAAAATAAAAAAATATGAAAAATGGGTCTCATGATTTGACAAATCTGCAGAAAGAAACTCGTGTTGAAACTCGTGTTGCCTTGTTGAATCGATACAGAAATGAAGGAATATTGGATCGAATTATGACATGTGGATTGACATGGTGATGAAAGATACTTTTCTTTTTATTTCACTCTAAGCCATATTCTAAAGATCTTAAACGTTGTCGCGGGTAGAAGCTATTAGAATAACGTCCCTATTTTATGATCGCGAAACAAAAGTGATGATATGTACTTGTAAAATTAAAAGATCCTATACCTATTAACGTGTAGTATAACTCTACTTTTCCCATTCATAGGACTATTTGATACGGAGGCTCATGAATATGATTGCTTAATTTATATATTTAAAACTTTAAGCACAAATTTACAGAGTCGGACTTAATGCCATAGGCATTCTCTACCAGTCAACCTTTGGGTGATGTAGAGACAAATATTGGTAGGTGCAATATGGAGAACAGAAACGCGATTGATTTAATTAATCAACACAATTTATCAATTTCACTTTTAGCCATACGATAAACGAACACCGTCCTTATGTACAAAATTATGATCCCAATTATTTTATTTTCAGCTAAAACTTCTAGATATCATCTTATCTGTGTGCATGGATGAATCGAACACGTCCATGGGAAAATACCAGTATCCTGAGTCAGCCAAAATTCATCAGGTACGGTCAACTTCTAATTTACTAATACCCAGCAAATATCTCTTCCCCGCTAAACTGATGAATGTTCTTATGACAACTTGGAATCACTATATTTTATCTCTGCTTTTCGAATGTGGTCAGTATAAGTATTTACTATAGACAGCCCGAAGGTTCGGTTCCGGCCAGATTCAGCTCAAAAATCTAGCTGCGGCCACAGTTTCGGTTTCGGCCATAAAATATACCGAACCTTCGGCACCGCCGAAACTCGGTGTTCGTCATACTCATTCTCATGCTTCGTTCGACTAATTTCAAGGTGTATTCGTTGCCTTTGTTTGCCACGCCACAAGATTCTTGTGAACACAATAATTAAAAATATGACTATAGTTCAATCGAGATCGCTGTAACGCGCCTTAGGTTGCGCGGTGAACGGGGGGACAGTGCAGGCCGATCGCTCTGTCAGTCCGCCGTCAACGTGAGCGGTGTCAGGTAGTGTTTTACCGGGTGTCTATTTCAGACGCACATGAGACAAAATATCTAGAGATGAATCGGACACTAGTATTTACTCACATGATTGTTCTTGCAGGCGTCGATAGTAACCGCGTGAGACTGTATTGCAGGTGATATGCGCACTGGTACGGTGCTGCGACGTGAGCATGCGCTGCCAGTCGGCCAACGCGGCGGAGGGTGCGGCGCCGCTGCCCAACCCCTACGCCGAGCAGCACACGCACGCCACGCGGCCCCTGCTGTCGCCGGCCGCTGCCGATGTGCTCTACAATAGGACTGGGTAAGTCGTATACTACGAGTAGTACAACGCGGCGGAGGGTGCGGCGCCGCTGCCCAACCCCTACGCCGAGCAGCACACGCACGCCACGCGGCCCCTGCTGTCGCCGGCCGCTGCCGATGTGCTCTACAATAGGACTGGGTAAGTCGTATACTACGAGTAGTACAACGCGGCGGAGGGTGCGGCGCCGCTGCCCAACCCCTACGCCGAGCAGCACACGCACGCCACGCGGCCCCTGCTGTCGCCGGCCGCTGCCGATGTGCTCTACAATAGGACTGGGTAAGTCGTATACTACGAGTAGTACAACGCGGCGGAGGGTGCGGCGCCGCTGCCCAACCCCTACGCCGAGCAGCACACGCACGCCACGCGGCCCCTGCTGTCGCCGGCCGCTGCCGATGTGCTCTACAATAGGACTGGGTAAGTCGTATACTACGAGTAGTACAACGCGGCGGAGGGTGCGGCGCCGCTGCCCAACCCCTACGCCGAGCAGCACACGCACGCCACGCGGCCCCTGCTGTCGCCGGCCGCTGCCGATGTGCTCTACAATAGGACTGGGTAAGTCGTATACTACGAGTAGTACAACGGGGCGGAGGGTGCGGCGCCGCTGCCCAACCCCTACGCCGAGCAGCACACGCACGCCACGCGGCCCCTGCTGTCGCCGGCCGCTGCCGATGTGCTCTACAATAGGACTGGGTAAGTCGTATACTACGAGTAGTACAACGCGGCGGAGGGTGCGGCGCCGCTGCCCAATCCATGTTATTCGTTATTATGATAGTTAGGTAAAACGTAGATGTTTTTATCTTTATGACATAATCACAATCAGTTCACAGTTAGTGTCATGGCTAAATTTTATTCGAAGTTACTAAGCCTTTAAGAAAGTAATATTAAAAAAAGCCACTCCGGCTTGGTCGCAAAACGTCAATTTTTCGCAAATAACTCGTTTCTTATGGGTTTTACGATATTTGTATTTTATTTATTTATTTAACCATTTATGTACACACATTTAACAAGAACAAGAAAAGAAGGAAACAGAAAAATAGATACAAAGGTGATGCTTATTTCTAAAGAAATAACAATATTCAATATTGTCAATATTGTAGACAATTAAATTCTCTACAACATTTGGATTTAACATATTTTCATACCTTGAACTGTTTTCGAGATAGAGGGCGGAGAGCGCGCGGTCAGAGAATCATGTGAGGTCAACTGGTAGTCCCGATCAAAAACTCGTAATATTAGGTTATAAATTTTGGGAGGCTGCCGCTGCTTAAACCCACCCACCGAATCGCAGCTGACGTTCACAGAGGTCTGTGATAAAGCTCTCTTAACCATTTTAAAAGTTGTCGTCCGAGAAGAAATGTATGACAAATTTAGCCTACCTTGCGGTCTAATAGTAGATTTAGGGCTGATTTTTCAATAGTCCAATAACTGTACCTGAGGAATAAAAATGGCCGTTTGACAGTTTTTGTACGCAAAATATGTCAATATGACGTAATTATTCTTCCAATAAACGTTACCTGACCATTGAAAAATCAGGCCTTAGGTCGTGAACTATATATTTTTTGCTGATGTACAGTCTCGGACTTTAATTGATGAGACACTTTCAAACTTTCCGATTTTGCCGTTTTACACATACACGAGATTACACGATTTAACACGAACTTAAACCGATTCCTCGTAAACAAATTGACAAATGACTAATAATCGGAAATAGCCAAATCCACAGAGGTTGAAGAATGACCATTAAGCAATGATATTCTAATAAACAGATGTTTTTTTTTTTTTTTTTCCCCTCAGAGGAGTTTGGCTTCGCACATCTTGTGCATTTGCCAGAGTCAAGTTATTAACAGATATGTTATACACTTACAAAACAGCAGAAAAAAGTGTTCAGCGCCGAGAGGCAGCACACATACACACTTTTCATTCATTTTACATTTCACTACAAGTAAAAAGGATAGCTTGGTAAAACCAATAAGAAAAAAAGTGACAGCTAGATGTTGTCAATTGCGCGTGAATGTAAACAAACATTATTCGGACCACCAATCACCGCACGTTGACATCATAGACTAACAAATTAACTAGGCAGAAAGTACAAACCGCGTGTAAAGAATTTGTAGCCGGGATTTGTGCCTATGCAACGAATAAACACTATTAAAAGGTAGGTAGGTAAAAAATAAGACACGTTATAAAAAGAAAGAAATATATATTATATTTGTAAAAATAATCATACACCTTCGAAAAATTCAAATTCTTTATTTCAGACAGTAAAATTGTCCATAGTGTAAGTAACAAAAAAATAACTATAGATTCAATTTTTTTCTTTTCTGTCTCTTAGAGAGTTTTTTTATTTCGGGATTATGTTTATGAGTGGAATGGAGGCGAACTGTTGTGTACTTATCAATTATAGTTTTAATTAAATGTATGCGATGGTTAAAAGCAGGTGCTTTGTCTTTGGAAGTGCTTTTGGTCTAAAGTAGAAGCATTTTTTCAAATTTTGTAAATGTGAGTACCATGGGGCCATTTACATAATATATATGTGATTAGTTTACTTGTTTGACATGAACGAGCATGGTGATCGAGAGCATGTCATGCTCACTCAAATGTTTTGCTGATGGCGGCGTGTGTGTTGGATCATTCGGTTCCCTTCAAAATGGTAAATGGTTGAGCTGAATGGTGCCGATACATACGTCAGGTTCGTGAACGGACGCCGTCAGTTGAGACTGGTCATCTCTTAACCACCACTGGCTTATTTTCATCTTTATATATTTAAGTTGTTGTTTTAAGTTTTTTTTTTATTTTGCATTGTCCTCACATGAAGAAGCAAGTACATGTAACTAAGATTTTTGTAAAACATCACATGATTTAAAAGAGTGTCCATGGAGTTTCTTGCACGTTCTTCTCCATAGAGATCTACGCTTTGGAACGTGCAAATAGCCTCATGTTTTTGACTGACCGACCTTGACATTTCAAAAGTGCCTGTAAATGGTTTATTTGAAATAAATGCTTTAAATCTTGAATCTTGGAATGTTCCAGAATTGAGTTAAATACGTTCGAATTTAAAAAAGTTTTTAAAATATTACATTTTAGTCTCTCAATATCCTGATTATTAATAAAATGGCTACCGTTTTCATTTAAATGACATTTTATAACCGTTTCAGATTTTAAACACACTGAAAACAAGTCTTCTGATACATAGCATGAACCTCCCATGTCTCTCCTATGTTCTGTCAAGTTGAATAATGATTATGGTTTTATTTAAAATGCCAGAACAAATGCTAGAGCAAATCTTAGGGTAGACTGCGAAATACTCATTTTTTACACTTTTAATAAAATTACCTCTATAACGGGAACAGCGTTCTTTTTGAGAAGTGTTCGACCTTTGTTTGAAGTAGTATATTAATTATCAGTAGCCTTGAAATGATTATTACAAATTCTACTGGTTTTTGAAGGCGTCCAACTGGATTCGCTTCTTTGTTTACGAACAATGAGCAATTGTGTCCTGAAAAAATCTATTTAGTCCGTCAGTTAGATTGTCAAAAAATATTTGAACCGTGTTTTTTCTTTTGTTACGGGAACCAAAATTGACGAAGTTACGACGCTTTTAAAATTCTCAATACGTCACACCTTCGCATAATTTTTAGTGAGTCGTGACGTCACGAGCCCCCACTCCCGAGTTTTGATGCGTTTTATCTTTGTCAAAAACAAAAAATACGTGTCCTTTATTTTTCAATACTCTAACTGACGGACTAAATAGTTTTGCAATTTGTGGATGATGGAATCTAGCCTATTGAGATCCACTCTTGAAGCCGGATCTCAGTAGTTGGAAACCTACGAAGAAGGCGTTGAATAGTCAAACTCGCTGTTGTCACACAGTGAAAATAAAATAAACGATTCATTTCTTTGTTTACACGAAAAATTGCGATCCATTCTTGAAGCCTGATCTCAATGGTAGCTTGTTTTTAACACTATCTGTGACATATTATGGTAACGATAAGCTATTAATATTTTGTTTTCCTACATATGACATGTTTAATTTATAATTAAATATATCAAACAAAATTATAAAGAAAAGTTATTAAAAGGGAAACTAGAACTAGAACTCTGCTGTAAAGATAAGATAACTTTACTGCCTAATATTCGCATCTGTACTTTTATTCTATGCCCGGAGTGCACGCATCCTTGTCGTTCTTACGACAAAAAATGTATTTTCCATCTCATTCTTTTTTCTAACCTCCAAATATCAGAATATTAGGAAAATAATTGAAATATATTAATAAATCGAAGTATATTGTGTACTTACGTGTGGTATGAGATCCCTTGTGTTTTATTAACTTTGGTATCATAATTGGTACTCTCTCTAAATACACAAGATGGCATTTTGAATGGTATAATTACGTAGCAGCGCTCACCGTATCACTCGTAGACGTGCGTGACACAGACTAAAGGCAATACGTCCCAATTAGGACGTTTTCTAGTCTTCACGATTTGCGCGCTCATAACATAATATCTGTTTACTAAAATATCATTGCCAATAAGTTTTTAATGATAAATCCATAAGTTTATTCAATCTATTTGATACTGACATCCTTTGAATTAGAGCTCATTAAATAGATTTCTGAAAAATCTCTGCGGACTTCTATTGCCGCTTTATCAACAAAAAATAAAATAAACTAAATTCAAAATTAAAGGGAGCTCCCAACAAGAAACATGTTTTTTTTTTTTTCGATTTGTGGTTCGGTACTCTTTGTGTGCGAGTCCGACTCGCACTTAGTCGGCTTTTTGTGGCATTTATAATAGCTAAAACAGAAATATTAAATAAAATTCATTATCAATTCTTCCAAGATGGCGACAGATATGTGTTATTAATGTTTATGTTGATGATTGTTACGAACGTCTTCTACGCTTTCGGATAAAATCAATGACTAAAGAATAAGAGAGGACATGAACTAAAAGATGATAACGCGTGCGCGCGTGGAAAATAAAATGGCGTAGGCTCCGCCCATTCCCTAGTGTTGTCCTCTGCTCATTCTTTGCAATGTTTTTGTTCTTCGTATTGATTACAAATCGATTCATCGAAATCACATACATTAAAATAAGGTTTTTGATTGAAGGTAGATAGTAAGTAGGGTGTTATTCGATTCTCATTCTATGTCGGACGTCGCATTATGGATTAAGTACAAAAAAGCCTGTTGTTGCGTAATGTCTGAAAAATCGCAAAAATCATCAATTTGGTGGTTCATTTAAAATTAATTCTACTTACTTGATATTTTTCATAATAATATTACTACGCATTTACTCTATGATTAATAGTTTCTCGTGTTTATCAAACTAGAAGAAGAGTAAATTAAACTGCAACAAGGAATTCAAAACTGCACCGATTATAGACTACACTAATATTATAAAAGAGGAAAACTTTGTTTGTTTGTTTGTTTGATTGTAATGAATAGGCTCAAAAACTACTGGACCGATTTTAAAAATTATTTCACCATTGGAAAGCTACAGCCACGAGTAACATAGGCTATATATTATTTTGGAAAAAAATAGGGTTCCGTAAGATATTTGGGTTTTTTGGACACAAGGTGTAAAAATCAACCAGAAAAGTTACTTATTTTGCGTACCTACGCTGCCTAAACTAAAGATAGAACCATAAATTGTTCTAATTAATTGTAGATCTTATAAATATCTACAAAAAAGTCCGCGACACTATACCAATCTATGTCGAGTGAGGCACAACAACCATGATTTTATTTAAAAATCTTGATTTTTTTTGGACTACATTTAAACGCGTTTATTTTACTCATGGTATTAATCCTTATCAAAATAAAGTCATCACTAAGTACAGTTTATGTAGATAATATTTGGTCTTTGAATGATTAAAACTACACCTACGCAAAAGTTCTTTTCAGGGCTAACCAACAGTTCTTTTCAGGGCTAACCAACAGTTCTTTTCAGGGCTACACAACAGTTTTTTTAAGAGCTAGAATATTACACGCTATTAACATTTTCTTAATCTATAATATAAAAATGAATCGCTGAATGTGTTGCTAAGCGCAAATCTGGAGAACAGCTGAACCGATTTCGCTTATTCTGTTTTTGTTGTGTTTGTTATTATCAGGAGATTTTTATGTAAAAAAAAAAACCAGTTGACGGGAGCGAAGCCGCGGGAGGCAGCTAGTTGACAAAATAAAACAACAGAAATCAATACTAAGCATTTAATGGGAGAACCGTTTTATTTCCAATAGATACAATAATATCAATTTGTAATTAGTATTAAGTACACCAACTCCGTCAGTGTCATCGTTTATGTTACTTCCGTACCAATGGCTGACTTTGAAGATCTTTTAAATAACATCGATGACTTTGCGGTATCAGAGTCTTTCGAATGTGAAGTTGATGATTGTAGGAAACTTTTTCCTCCCCATTCATCCTTGTCAGTTATTACTCAAAATATTCGTAGCTTAAATTGTAACTTCTCAGAATTTCAAATCCTTTTAACCAGACTCGGCTTTGACGGGGACGTTCTCATTTTAACTGAGTGTTGGCTGTCATGCGTTTCACATATCCCCACAATTGCAGGATATTGTGCGTTTACGTCTACATCAAATTCACTTCAGAATGATGGTGTTGTCGTATATATAAAGGACGAGCTAAGCTATAATATTGAGGAACCTAAAATGCAAGACTGTAACTGCCTGTTGATTAAAATAGGTAACGATGATACAGCGTTGCTGGCTGTTTACCGTTCACCGTCGTATTCCAACATTGATCCATTTCTGGCGTCGCTTAATGAAACTTTGTCAAATTTATCAGGTTTTAAAAACGTCGTCATAATGGGAGATGTGAACATAGACATACTTTCCGAAACTTCAAATACGTCCGCTGATCAATATTTGGCTCTTGCAGCGTACTACGGTCTGTTGCCAGCGCATTATTTTATCACTCGTGACGCTAGTGGTACGTGTTTAGATCATGTACTTCTAAAAACCAGATCGCCTTCTATTACCATTGTACCACAGTCTACTCTAACAGACCATAAATCTGTTATAATCTGTTTGAAAAAGCAACAGACTCGTACGTATGCCATTGTAACTCGTACTAAAGTTGATCAGGAAGGTTTATCTCAGGCCATTAGCAAAATTGATTTTAGCCCAATCTATGCAAGTAATGATTGTGACTTTTTAATAAGCTATGTTATTGGTGAACTCAAAAGGGCAGTGAGTATGAATTCGGAAACGATTGCACTTCCACGTCGTAAAAAGATAATTAAACCCTGGATAACACAAGGTTTACTGCGCTGTATGCGCAATAGAGATAAATTACACAAAAAATCTAAATCGTTCCCAAATGACTTAATCCTAAGGAAAACCTATATACGATACAGAAATTTTTGTACTTTGATCATTAAAAAAGTAAAACGTAATTATGAAAGAGAACTTGTTCAGAAAGCTGGCAAAAATAGCAAAAAATTGTGGGAAACAGTTAAAAATATCACTAATACGACAAAAAATGTTAACTATCCAAAGGAATTGCTGACAATATGTGACACCCCTCAAAGTTCAGTGAATAAAATCAATTTTTATTTCTCCAACGTTGGCAAATCACTGGCTGAACAAATAGTGGTCCAAGAACATAAAAAAACACCCGTTGAGCAAAATCTTAATTCAGCAGTACTCTTTGACACTGATGAAGATGAAGTTAGGAACTTGATAGCTGCACTTAAGAGTGGATGCTCTGTGGGCTGGGATAATTTGCCAAATCAGCTCCTGAAAGACCATACAGATATTGTTGTGCCACATCTAACCCACATTTTTAATACGTGTCTTGAAATGGGCTGCTTTCCCAAGGACCTCAAAAAGTCTCAGATCCGGCCGATTCATAAGGGTGGGGCCAGAGATTGTGTCGAGAACTTTAGACCTATTTCAGTACTACCTTCGCTTTCAAAAATCCTGGAAAAGATTATTAACAATCGCTTAGTAAATTATCTTGAAAGCAAGCACATTTTGTCAGATCATCAGTTTGGTTTTCGTCGTGGAAAATCCACCGATGATGCAGTTAGCAATTTAACTGATTATATAACCTCTAATCTAGACAAAGGTAACAAGTGCAATTCAATATTCTTAGATTTAGCTAAGGCGTTCGACACGGTCTCTGTTCCAATCCTTTTACAAAAATTGGAAAGGATTGGTATTAGGGGGATACAGCTTGGTTTGCTGACTGATTACCTTACTAACAGGTCTCAATGTGTTAAAGTGGGTCCCTACATAAGTACTGATCTTCCGGTGACTTATGGTGTTCCCCAGGGTAGCATTCTTGGGCCGACTCTTTTTCTCGTATATATAAACGATCTTTTTAGTCTAAACTCATTTCATGGGAAAATAATCTCATATGCAGATGATACTGCCCTCATTTTCGTTGCTAAAACATGGAATGAGACCTACCAATTAGCCCAAAAAGGTTTTAATTTAGTGAAATCGTGGCTGTATCACAATGTGCTTACCTTGAATCTTAAAAAAACAAAATACCTTGCCTTTTCGATCCGTGCATCTTCAAATGAGAATTTAAATCTAATCGCACATAACTGCCCACTTGATGCTACTTATGATTTGAAATGCTCATGTGATCCGTTGGAGCGTACCAAAACCATTAAATATCTGGGCGTGATACTGGATGAAAATTTTAGCTTTATAGACCACATTCAAGTGCTCAGTAAAAGGATTCGCAAGCTTACCTACATTTTCAAAACTTTGCGGTATGTAGTCACCCCTATAGTATTAAAACAAATTTATTACGCATTGTGCCAGTCATTGATTACGTACTGCATTTCGTCTTGGGGTGGTGCACCGAAAACTACCATAAAGAAACTTGAGGTATCGCAAAGAACCATTTTGAAACTCTGTACTTTTAAACCGTTTCGTTACAGTACCACACTCCTTTATGAATACTGTGAGGTCCTGACAGCTCGACAACTATTTGTCCTAAGCATAATTCTTAAACAGCATGCTACCTTGGGGTACAGTCCGTGTTTGCTAACAAGGCGAAGAGGTTTACCTGTTTGTAAGAGGATGTCACACCTAAGGACGGCTTTTATACGTAGATTCTTCAACTTTTTAGGCCCATTTTTATATGACAAAGCTAATAAAACTCTCCTAATCTACTCTATGAATAAAATGACGGTTAAAAAAACAGTATCGCAATGGCTTTGGAAAACGTACGATCAGACTGAAGATTTGCTGAACGTCGTAA